>OX401972.1:6443611-7770611 GCA_947859335.1 Tortricodes alternella
TGCAGTAGGGTTTTTAGTAACTTCTACCTCAAAATATCTGCTGTAATAGTCCACAATAAACAGTAAATAATGTCCAGAAGGTAACGGTCCTAAGTAGTCGATAGCTACTATTTCCCATGGCTTGGTTGGTAATTCAGTTGATATTACGGGTTTTGGGGAGGTTTTTCTTACTAACCTACAACCTTCACACGTATCAATCCAATATTCAATATCGCTGTTCATAGTCCTCCACCACACTTTAGTCCTCAATTTCGCGTTCATTCCATTGACAGATATATGTCCCTCATGTCCAATTTCTAGTATTTGGGGAATCAATGTGTTTTAGGTATGACTATCCTGGTCCCTCGGAGCATGATTTCATCCACTACACATAATTCAGTTTTTATCAATTCATACCTTTTCAGATCTTTACTCCAGTTATCTTTTTCTATGGCTTCCTTTAATTTTATGAGCTCTTCATCCCTCATTGTGTGCTCTCTTACTTGCTGTAGTGTTACCGCATCTATACTTTCTTCCATGATTGCAAGTAAACTGTCTTCAATATCCTCCTGTGAGTTTTCCAATTTTCGTTTTGTATCTAAAAGTCGTGATAATGGATCTGCAATATTGGTTTTACCTGGTTTGTATATGACCTTGAATGTGAATGGTTGTAATCTTAAAACCCATCTGTGTATCCTGGCACTGGGATTTGATTTAGTTGAATAAATTGTTTCTAGCGGTTTATGGTCAGATATTATGTTAAATTCTTTACCAATTAAGTACATATATAGGTGTTCACATGCCCAAACAATTGCCAGGGCCTCTTTTTCCGTCTGCGAATACCGCTGTTCAGTATCCGTTAAAGCTCTGCTTGCATATTTGATCATAATTGTTTGACTTTGACCATTAACAAGCTGATGCTGAATGAGAACGGCTGCGATGCCCACAGGACTAGCATCTGTAACTAAAGTAGTATCAGCATTTTTTTTTTTTTTTTTTTATGTCAATTGACTGACAAACGAGCTGACGGCCCACCTGATGGAAAGTGGTCACCGCCGCCCATGGACATCTGCAACACCAGAGGTGCTGCCAATGCGTTGCCAGTCAAGGGAGGATGGGGAATGGGGATGGGATGGGGATGAGGGAATAGGCCTCCGGATCTCGTCACTCACCGTACGAAACGCAATAGCAAGCTATTACTTTACGCCGATATTCTGTGAGAGTGTGGTACTACCCCGGTCGAGCCGGCCCATTCGAACAGTATTCATCTAGTGAGGATTACTGTTTGGCTCTACCACTACAAAATCTCTATTATAAAATCCCAAAGCCGGTGCTGAGGCTATTGCCTTTTTAAGATGCTGAAAGGCCTCTTCTTGTTCATTTTTCCAGGTAAATTCAATGTCTTTTTTGGTCAGTCGACGGAGTGGTTCACTAACTGTGCTAAAGTTAGGAATGAATCTTGCTGAAAAGTTAACCAATCCCAGAAAACTACGTAGCTCTTGTTTATTTTCTGGAGCCCTGCATTCCATTACCGCTTGCTGGTTGCTGAACGAAGGTTTTATGCCAGCTGCAGATAAATGATGCCCAAGGAAGGTGATCTCTTCTACTCCAAATACACATTTGTTCTCATTCAAGGTAATGTTGTTTTCATTCAGTCTGTGTAATACCTGCCGTAGCCTTTCATCATGCTCTTCCCTGGTCCTTCCTCCTACTCTTATGTCATCTTGTGAATTGGCTACTCCTTCGATGCCTTGAAGCAACTGAGCAATAATTCTTTGAAAAATCTCTGGTGCGCGTCGTATCCCAAAGAATAACCTTTTATACCTGAACAGTCCCAAGCTACAGCTAAGTACTGTAATGGATCTGGACTCTTCACTTAACTCAATTTGATGGTATGCCCACTTAATGTCAATTGCTGAGAAGTATTTGCATCCGTTCAGGTCTGCCAGTAACTCTTCAAAAGTAGGTAGAGGGACACGCTCCCTAAGTACAGCCTCATTAGCACGACGCATATCTACTACTAGCCTATACTGTCCCGGTTCTTTTTTCTTTACTATGTGTGACGGCGACACACATGGGGTTGCTCCAGATACATGTTCTATTATATCATTATCCAGGAGTTCCTGTATTAATTCTTTTTCAATATCTCTTAAATTGAATGGTAACCTCCTTACGGGTTGAGCTACTAATTTGACTTTTGGATCTACAGGTATTGTTAATTTAAAATCTTTTAATTTACCTAGACCATCAAATAACTGGGGGTACTCAGTTTTTACAGTTTCTTTGTTTATGTAATTTATATCTAGAACTTTGGGTGCTGGTCCTATTCTGAGCAAACCTAACTTTTGTGAAGTGTCTTTTGATAATAAACATGGACCATTACCATCATATACTAATACATTTACATCTTTAACTGTAATATTAGATTCTGGTGAAAACATTGTAGTCCTAAAAATACCTAAACTTAATATTTCCTGCCCACCATAACCACAATATTTCTGCTTTAAATTGTTTAAAGGCGTACATTCAACACCACATTTTAACAATCTTTTATATTCTTTCTTGTCAATAATATTGATTGCTGCTCCAGAGTCAATAATAAAAGTACACCAACCTTTATTGCCCACAAGTACTTGGCACCTACTGGAATCTAACTGGTTAATCGCATACACTGAATGTACTTTTCTGTCAGTATCGCTGTCTGAGCACTCACTACTCGAATCACTGTCTGAACTTAACTCTGATTGAACCACATATCTCACATGCCTCTTCTTCCTAGTGTCCTTATTTTTCTTATTACTTGATGATGCAATATAATTTCCTTTTGTCTTGCACCTCTTAGCAAAATGCCCCTTGATTCCACACTTGTCACATTTCTCAGACCATGCCGGGCAGCTATTGTCCTTCGCCAAATGTCCTCGGCGTCCACACCGGTAACATGTCATATCCTGTTGGACTTTATTAATTCCTGTCTCCACATTTTCGTCACCACTCTGAACTGGCTTACTATTAAACATACTTCTGTCCAACTCAAATAATCTTGCTATTTCTAAGGCACTCTTCAATGTCAAATCCTGGCCTTTCTTCAAAAATTTTCGCTTCAAATCAATGTTAGAGCATTTTTCCACCAGTTGGTCTCTTAACATTTCGTCAACATCCAGATATTCACAATATTTTGCCTGCTTTCGCAATCGCAACATAAACTGATCTACTGTTTCCGACTCAGTCATCTCCATATTTCTAAACTTTTGACGCTCGTAGGCAGTATTTAAATCAGGTTCAAAGTAAGAGTTTAGTCTATTTATACATTTTTCAAACTGATCGCGGCCATCCACGGAGTCTTCTTTCACCGACTCGTAAATTTCTTGGACTTCAGGCCCTGCCTGATGCAATAACCTCGCAACCTTTTGTCGATCACTTAATCCAATTTGACCATCAATATAGTATTGAAAGTTGCGTAACCAGTACTTCCAACGCTCTCCTATGGTGCTTGGCTCACTAAATGGGTCGAAACGCGGTCCCGCAGCCCCAACGGCATACTCCATGATTCAACATAAAATTCACTTCGCGCAATGCATGAGTTCGTAATCTCGTCGCCAGAAGTTGTCGGGTATCTTCTTATTTAAAATGATCACTCGTTGAAAGTTAAAGACTCTTTTATTGCCGTAATCCAATACAAAACAATGCAGACGAATTCCCTCCAAATCTAATGATAACTTGACAATAGTCTAACAGGTTGTGTTGCTACACCAAACTCTACAAATGTCAGTCCATCTATTTACATGGATAACTGCTACAGTTCCATTGGACTACCAAAGTTCCTTGTGAGTAGAAACACGCATACATAAGTCTTAGCATAATTCTTAGCAGAAAATAAGAAACAAATTACACTATACTTAAAGGTCCTAAGTAATTTATGGTTATGAAATATAAATAAAATCACATTATAAAATCTGTATCATCATATTTTAACCGAGCTGCTGAATCGCTTGGTCATTTGAAATACGCGCATAAACCTTTCCGTGGCGTGACATAAAACGCGGGGAGTGCACGGAACGTACCTGCCTGGCGCAATGACGCTATGAGTGCGTCATGGAATTTTACCAGATTATTTTTGTATGGGCGCCGCTGGGAATCGTTGAGCGTAATTGCTTGCGCACGGAAAGGGTTAAACACTGCGCTGCAGCATGGTGCGGATGACAGCTGTCATATCGGGTATTTTTTTGCGTTTTAAGGTTATAAATTTAATAGGAAACTATTCCTAAAAAAATCTATATAGTCCGTCAATTACATTATAAAAAAATATAGAACACATTTTATCTTTTGTCAATAAAAAAATTACGAAGATATAGTGCGTTGAAGTTCCGCGTTACGTCAAGATTTTGTATAAGTGACGTCATTAGCACCCACTCCCAAATTTTGTTTCGCGTTATCTTTGTCAATTTTGATTGATTTGATAAAGCAATAAATAAGTGGTCAATATTTTTTGATAATCTAACTGACAGACTAATTAGAATTACCTACTATTTTTTACCTAGGAAACATCCCTATTAAGTATAGTGAAATGATAGCTGTCATCCGCACCGTGCTAAGCGCACAGAGTGTAGGGCATATACCATTTATTTTAGGAGTAACTTCATACCTACAGTAGTAAATAATTAATCATTTATCCAATCATTAAAGTGCGCCGAACAACCTCTGCTTTTCATCAAGACCTTCAATCTTCGTTTTTCAAAAAGCCGTATCTCACAATCTACTATATAAAAATAAGTCGGGTTTTCCTTCCTGACGCTATAACTCCAGAACGCACGAACCGATTTCCACGGTTGCATTCGTTGGAAAGGTCTCGGGCTCCGTGAGGTTTACAGCAAAGAAAATTCAGGAAAAATTTCAACAGAAAAGCGGGAAAATCTTTTTTCACATACAGCGCCATCTCTGATACATAGCTAAACCAAACGAAATGTTACATAAAACGAAGCCATCTGGTGGCGAAACGGAGTTCGCCGGGTAGCTAGTCGGTTAATAGAAATATAAACTTAATGTACTAGTGGCAAGGTTGATTTTGCTATTGCCTGATTTCGAGGTATCGGTGATTCTTTGCCATCACGATTAAGGTACAACTGACCATGTATCCTATAGACTTCGTATAGCAGGGCGACCCCCGCTGCCAACATTAGAGTCAACAAACATAAGCGGCGCTCGATTTGTTAGATGGGTTCCGCAAACGGATTGTTTTCGTGCAGCTTTTTTCCGAGTCGCATTTTTCCGCGATCGATTAGTTTATTTAACAGCATTCTACTCATGGAAAAAAAAATGGTGGTTACATGATCAAAAGTCAAAGGACATGTTGACAAAAAATAAGTGTAAGTATGATACATTCGTATATAACTTCCATTTTTAGGGTTCCGTACCTCAAAAGGAAAAAACGAAACCCTTATAGGATCACTCGTGCGTCTGTCTGTCTGTCTGTCTGTCTGTCCGTCTGTCACACCCAATTTGCTCCGAAACTACTGGACCGATTGAGCTGAAATTTGGTAAGTCGGTGACCGCAACACGAACGCGTGACGTATATATATGAATTTTAAACATGGAGGCCACTTTTGGGGGGTAAATCAGAAAATTAAAAAAAAAAAAATATGCAATCTATATTGTGTGACATATCAAATGAAAGGGCGTATTGTGAGGACTTTAAATATATTTTTTTCTGAATTTTAAGTAAAATAGTTTGGAAGTTATTTAGGAAAATAGGCGAAAATTAACCATTCCCCCCCCCCCTTATTTCCGAAACTACTGGGGCTAAAATTTTGAAAAAAATACAGAAAATAGTTCTTTACCTATAGATTACAGGAAAACCTATAAGAAGTCTATAGTATTTAAAGTAACCTAGTAAATTGCAGATTGAACTCGCACTTGTCCGGTTTTTAACGTTATTCGCGTATACATTTTAAAACAGAAAGTAAATAAGTCATTCAAATAAAAGCTATGATTATGAGAACGCCCATGAATACATTTTTCGGTCGCCAAAAAATGCAACTTGAAAGAAAGCGACGAGTGAAATTCCGATGAAAAAATTAATCGATCGCGGAAAAATGCGATTCGGAAAAAAGCTACATGGGAAAAATGCGTTTGCGTAACCCATGTAACAAATCCGGCGCGCCTACAGGGTGGCAAGGGAACGCATAACCTCGAACATGCCAATCATAGCGCTTTAAACCCCCCGCAATTTAGGTAATCTAAAGTGAATTCACCCATACTTACCTCATACCTATTTGGTACTTAACCAAGTTTCTGACCTCAAAATGTGCAATTTTTCGGTGGAAAGCTACTTATTTTATCCTAAAGAAAGCAATCTAAGGCTAAAAAAACCGGTCAAGTGCGAGTCTGACTCGCGCGCCGAGGGTTCCGTAATTACGTATGAAAACGAAACGTACCTTGTAAGTCCGGAACCCTAAAACAGCAAAAAATAGCTTTCAAAAACGGGGTAACCATTTACAACCTACCTATGAAATAAGACAAAAAAGAACTTTCGCAAGCTCCTATCTCCGTTCAATCGTAGAGTGTGATACGACTTTGCAAAGGTTATTCCGTTTAACTTTTTTTTATGTGATTTAATTACAAATTCACGGTTTTCGGACTTTTTCCTTTACTTGTGCTGTAAGACACTGCTTCTTGCCAAATTTCATGATTCTAGGTCAACGGGAAGTACCCTATAGGTTTTGATCCCGTTTGGATGCCCTTGAAAGTATCAAAATATGAGACATAAACGGTCATATCTTTCGATTGCGGTGACTAAGAAGGTTGATTTTTTCATAGCTTCGAGGATCACTCGGTTGTCCGTCTGTCTGTCTGTCTGTCTGTCTGTCTGTCAAGACCTTTTTCTCAGGAACGCGTGGAGGTATCAAGTTGAAATTAATATCAAATACTTAGGTCTGTAATCTCAGACCTGAGTATTTGATATTAATTTCAACTTGAAATTATCAATATTATAGGTACCTCCACGCGTTCCTGAGAAAAAGGTCTTGACAGACAGACAGACAGACAGACAGACAGACAGACAGAATTGCTGTTTTAGCCAACAGAGGTTAATTTTGAGGTTAGAAACTGGTTTACCAAATATGACAAGTATGGATGAATTCGGCTTAGATGTTTGGTGTTATTGGTGGATAAAAAATTAACAACCCTAGCGTACACGAGAGCACGTTTTATGCGACGGAGAGAGAACGTATGATTAGGCATATTTTCGTAGTGAGTGATTCTTCTGTACCTATGTTGGAGCGCTTTCGCCCTACGTCCGATCCGAATGCGATCCGAACCCGTGAAAGTACAGATCTAGAAATGTCGGACCGAATTCGGATATTGTTTACGCACTATTCCGATCTCTGATCCAACTGCCACACTGAACTAAACTGGACGCCCGCCGCGCCCCCCGGCCACATACCCCGCTGCCCTGCTGCCTCACTGCTCGTACGCAGCTCGGATTCGGCCCGGACGCAGTGCGCGAGCGTTCATACAAATAATACTACTACTACTTCAGTCCGTCAATAGTCTTCTCCGGAATGGAGATTCACGGATGACGGAAGCCGGATCTAGTGCGTAAACTACCCTAGAAATATTTCTACGACCACTCCGGACCGTATTTTCACGGGTTCGGATCGGATTCGGATCGGACGTAGTGCGAAAGCGCTCTTAGTACTATTATCTATTTTGTGATACAACGTCGGTGTCGTTACGTCAATAAAACTTCAAAAACTATAGAATTTATAGTCGCTTAAATAGATATTGAAAAAGGAGAATGAGGGTAAGGGTCCGATACAAAATCAATGTTTATTTATTGGACTATTGTGCTACTCGAAAGTGTAGACGTTGGGGTCGAAGCCGTGGCCGACCACCTTGTCGTCGATCCAGCCCCGCAGCTTGGCCACGTCCACGTACACGCCGGGGACGCGCTCCTCGCCGCAGCCGATGCCCCACGCCACGATGCCCGCCTGCACGTACCGCTCTTTGTCGAACTGGAAACGAAGTTAACTAAGTTATTCCCGGTCTCAGTCCAGGTTTAATTTTGGGCCATGCAAAGAATTCACCAGTGGTTCGTGCTTTGTCTGAATGTGCTTCTCGCATCAGTGCCTATGATATTTTTGCAAGTAGCTGGAAGAGTGTATGTGATGGATGTATGGATATGTATGGATGACCGTCCGTCTACAAAATGTTCGCAATGTTAATGTTGTTATCCGCCGTGCTACGCGGTATACTTACTGTTCGTGTTTTTGTTAAATTGTATGAAATTCACAGTGCCTTAGTGTCTAATTGTAATACTTTGTAATAATTTAAGTAAATAGATTAATTTATTTATTTATCATTTAAGAAAAAACCAAGAGGACTACCAATTGTTTGTTAGTTTATCAGTCAAAAGTTTTGAGATGCGCCGAACATTTGGTAAGAATAATTATTACTCCGCGGATTCGGTATAATTTTAAAGGTTCATATTCGACCGAATTCAGTTCGATTGCCTTATTACCGAACAATTATCATGTATCTAAAAAAATGTGTGTGGTATTTACACGTAATATTGAATAGTCACCGAGTTGTAAAACTAAGACAAAATTCATTAAAAATACTTAAAGAGCGCGCGTGTGCCCTACCGCGCAGACCTGGACTCGGTGCATTCGAGATAATCATTTTTTTTATGTCAGTTGACTTACAAACGAGCTGACGGGCCACCTGATGGAAAGTGGTCACCGCCGCCCATGGACATCTGCAACACCAGAGGTGCTGCCAATGCGTTGCCAGTCTAGGGAGGATGGGGAATGGGGATGGGATGGGGATGAGGGAATAGGCCTCTGGATCTCGTCACTCACCGTACGAAACGCAATAGCAAGCTATTACTTTACGCCGATATTCTGTGAGAATGTGGTACTCCCCGGTCGAGCCGGCCCATTCGAACAGTAATCATCTAGTGAGGATTACTGTTTGGCTCTACCACTATCTTACATGCGACATTATATCGAATGCACCGGGAATTGGGGTACTGCCTGGAAAATTTGTATTATGAGCAAATTAAAGAGGCCGGATTTAGCGCGCTCATAATACGATTGATTTTTCAGGCAGTTCAGTCGGTTATGATCGAGTTGCCTACAAAGCAAGATGCCTAACAAAGCAAGATGCCTAACAAGCTGGATGTCTAAAAAGCAAGGTGTCTCAGAAGCAAGATGCCTCAGAAGCAAGATGGCTAAGAAGCAAGATGCCTACCAAGCTGGATGTCTAAAAAGTATTTAAGGTTTTCGTAATTATATGAAATTTCCTATATTACTTTGCATACCATATACTTATAGGTTTTCCTGTAATCTATAGGTAAAAAAATATGGTCTGTATTTATTTCAAATCTTTAGGCCAAGTAGTTTTGGAGATAATGTAGGAGAATGGGCAATTTTCGCCAATTTTCATAAATAACTTCAAAACCATTTATTTTAAAATTAAAGAAATACCATGCAATTTGACTTCAAAACATTCAACTACTTAGACATTTTGCTTGGTAGTCGTTTTAGCAAGTAGACCATTTGCCTAGACGGCATTCAACCACTTAGTCATTTTGCTTTGTAGGCATTATACTTAGGCATCTTGCTTTGTTAGGCATCTTGCTTTGTAGGCAACTCGCTCATAATCGAGTTCAGTTTACGGCGGAAAATGCCTGAAATTAAGAGGTCACCTTTTGGAAAGGCTGATGAGGGTATTATGTTGAACCGAATAGCTTGGCCGAATATTCGGAGAGGCAAGAGCGGACCGAACGTTCAGCCGAATGTTCGTTTTCGGTGGAATCTATATTCGGCACATCTGTAGTATACAACGAGTCCCTGCCTGTTGGACATTGTTTAAAACAAAATGGTCAGTACTGCACATATGACCAATATGCAAATTATCAATACAATCACTCTAGTATTTACAGAAAATATAACTGTTTATCTCTTTAATACCTGGAGCCCTGTACCCTGTATGTGTTGCATAGGTCCGATTAGATCCTGTCAATTAATGCTGCCACCATTTTTGTATCCATTATCAATGATTGGTACATACACCATTCTACTAATTGTTTTTGTTTAGTTGGTATTTATGTTTGAAAATGTTGATTCTTGTTTATCATTAAAAACAAAATAAGAACTATTTTATAGCATTTTTAAGAAGTACTATTTTACTGGTTTTTAGGGTTCCGTACCTCAAAAGTAAAAATAACGGAAATTTTATAGAATCACTCGTGTCTGTCTGTCATCTGTCAGTCTATCTTTCTGTCTATCCGTCTGTCACAGCCAATTTGCTGCGAAACTACTGGACCGATTGACTTGAAATTTGGCACACATATGAAAGTCGGAATATATAATATGGAGGACGGAAACACGGTCGTGTAACGTAAATAAATGGATATTAAAAATGGGGGCCGCTTTTGGGGTCAATAGGAAAATTCAAAAAAAGTTTTGCATATTATAGCATATGGCATATCCAATGAAAGGGCTCGTTGTGGGGATCTTAATTTTTTTTAAATAATTTTGAAATAAATGGTTTTGAAGTTATTTAGGAAAATCGGTGAAAATTTACCATTCCCACCCCCTTATCTCCGAGACTACTGAGTCTACAATTTTGAAAAACATACAGAAAATTGATCGTTTATTTTTAAACCTTGTTTAAACCTGTATATTGTTTATGACCCATATTGTTTAATATCCGACTGCCAGAAACACGATGTATAGATGTCGCAGGCATATTTTATAAATCCGCCGTTTACATACGGCGTCGTCAGTTTACAAACGCTCGCTGTTATGTAATATGCCGAAGGCAAAATGTATATTGCCGCGTCATTATATATTATGCCTCAGCATCATCAGTTTACAAACGGTTGTTGTTATGTAATATGCCGAAGGCAAAATGTATATTGCCGCGTCATTATATATTATGCCTCAGCATCATCAGTTTACAAACGGTTGTTGTTATGTAATATGCCGAAGGCAAAATGTATATTGCCGCGTCATTATATATTATGCCTCAGCATCATCAGTTAACAAACGGTTGTTGTTATGTAATATGCCGAAGGCAAAATGTATATTGCCGCGTCATTATATATTATGCCCGCAGCAACATCAGTTTAAAAACGGTTGCTGTTATGTAATATGCCGAAGGCAAAATGTATATTGCCGCGTCATTATATATTATGCCTCAGCATCAGCAGTTTACAAACGGTTGTTGTTATGTAATATGCCGAAGGCAAAATGTATATTGCAGCGTCATTATATATTATGCCTCAGCATCATCAGTTTACAAACGGTTGTTGTTATGTAATATGCCGAAGGCAAAATGTATAATGCCGCGTCATTATATATTATGCCTCAGCAACATCAGTTTAAAAACGGTTGCTGTTATGTAATATGCCGTAGGCAAAATGTATATTGCCGCGTCATTATATATTATGCCTCAGCATCATCAGTTTACAAACGGTTGTTGTTATGTAATATACCGAAGGCAAAATGTATATTGCCGCGTCATTATATATTATGCCTCAGCAACATCAGT
The DNA here is from genome assembly GCA_947859335.1 of Tortricodes alternella. Lineage (NCBI taxonomy): Eukaryota > Metazoa > Arthropoda > Insecta > Lepidoptera > Tortricidae > Tortricodes > Tortricodes alternella. The sequence goes on from OX401972.1 coordinate 6,455,144, forward strand.
TTAAAAACGGTTGCTGTTATGTAATATGCCGAAGGCAAAATGTATATTGCCGCGTCATTATATATTATGCCTCAGCATCATCAGTTTACAAACGGTTGTTGTTATGTAATATGCCGAAGGCAAAATGTATATTGCCGCGTCATTATATATTATGCCTCAGCATCATCAGTTTACAAACGGTTGTTGTTATGTAATATGCCGAAGGCAAAATGTATATTGCCGCGTCATTATATATTATGCCTCAGCAACATCAGTTTAAAAATGGTTGCTGTTATGTAATATGCCGAAGGCAAAATGTATATTGCCGGGTTATTATATATTATGCCAAAACATCGCCAGTTTACAAACGGTCGCTGTTTATAATATGTCGAAGGCAAAATGTATATTGCCGTGTCATTATACATTATGACTGATTTTTCATTATTATTACCGCGACCGCTTGTAAACTGACGACGCCGTATGTCAATATGCCTGTCACAGATATATATATATCTATATATGCAATCTTAATCAAGTTTAAGGTTACCTCTGAGGGGCAGACGAGGGGCGAGCCGCCGTCTCCCTTGCAGGTGTCCTTGCCGGGCTCGCCGCCTGCGCACATGAACGACGAGTGCAGCTTGAAGTGCTGCCCGAGGCGCGTGCCCTGCAGCGCGCCCTCGCACTGCCTGCGGTCCACCACGGGCAGCTCGACCTGGTACACACTCAACAAATGCATCAAACGGCAATTAGATACCCGCATCGACCTTGACGGGCATTTTATAGTACATTACTGAAGAGACCAGTAACAGCAAGTAAGCTATACTGGACGAGTACGATTTGAAACCCGAGCCTTAGGCGAGGATTTCTATGTACGAGTCCAATATGGCACTTAATGGTCGAAGCTAGTATAGTGCTTTTCTCAAAAATGTATTTTTCCATATTTTTTTACAATGTAAATGACGGACTAATTAGATTTTTTTTAGGAAACTAGCTTATTGCCTTTGTGACGGGACTCCAACCACCCGACCCTCGGGGTAATACTGGTTTTCACTCTGATATACTCTACGATCTCCTCCTTCTTCGAAGAGTAATGCAGTCGCCGCAGTCGGAACGCGTATAGCTGCGTCGTCGGAACAGCCGGACGCAGCAAATGTTTTGCCCTCGTCGGTGCAGTCCAGGTTCAGACAGGTCGGATTCTTCCTTCGCACCGTTTCGAAACCGGATTCAAGCAGATTCGTAAAGGACACTTACCCGCTTCAGTAGGACCTGGTAGCGGCCCTCCTTGCCGAACAGGTCCTTGCCCCAGCCCGACGCCAGGCAGCGCGTGCCCGGCGCGGCGCGCGCGTCGGCGCTCGGCAGGCACGCCAGCCCGATGTTGGGCGCGGGCTCCACGGGCGACGACAGGAACAGGAGGCCGATGTCGTAGAACAGGTTGCCTGAACACCAACACTTTTTATATCATACCTTTTATTGATTCAGTGATTTGTGCAAAATGCCAGAATACTGAAACCACAATAAAACTGAATTTAAACATTATAGTGAAGAAATCAAAACGAAAATAGGTAGACCTAGATTTTGTTCTGACTGACAACTAATCAAAAATTTGTCAACATCGGTTAATATTTAACGGATGGAAATCGTTATAGTCTTTTGTATGAAAAGCCGTAGGTCCCACTCCTCTTAAGTAAAGCCGATGTAGGTCCTGAACCCCAATTCTCGATGCATTCGAGATAATCTCACAATAGAGATTAAACGTCAGTGCATACAGTCGTTTATTTATTTATTTATTTATTTATTCTTACAAAACACATACAAGCTTACAGTTAAACACCAAAACGCTTACATGCTAATTTTAAACAAAAATAATTGTGTACATTAATAATAATTTATATACAACACCCTTGAACACACAAACAAAGTCACATTAACAGATAAATACAATTAAATCCGCGAGTTAGACAAATAAATAATTACTTGTCTGCTAAATACACCAACTGCCAGCAAACAAATCAAAATTATGGCCGTCAAGAGCCATGTGGTTAAAGAGTGCGAGCGCCCGCGGGGTGGGAGCGTGGGCGCCGCGGCGCGTGCGCGTGGCGGGCCGCGCGAACAGCCGCCGCTGCAGCCGCGCCGCCAGCGCGCCGCCGCCCGGGCCCTCCACGCGCACGCGCGCCGGGCACGGCACAAGTAGCCCCATTTGAGCCAGCACTACTGGATTATCTACTTTATTGTTTATTAAATAATAGTAGTGCAACAAATGCAGTAGCTTCCGCCTCAACTCCAAAGTATGTCGGCCTACCATGCCAGTCACGAAGAGGGAAGGAAACATATAAATATAACATTTATACAAATATCTGCCGATTTTTTTTTGTATTTTTTCCACCATTAGGGTGTATTTGACCTCATGGGGATCCCATACTGCGGATCCAAATTCCAATCTACTACGGACATACGCGTTATATAACGTCACCGCTACACGGGTGTCGCTAAACTGCGAAGAAACTCTCATCACAAACCCTAACGTCTTAGAAACACTTTTGCAGGTAGCCATTATGTGCTGTCGAAAGTCAAGTTGAGTGTCTAAGGTCAGACCTAAGTCACGTATTTCAGTCACTCTCTCCAGCTGCGTATCACGTAGGTAATAAGGTGAGTAGATAGGTGACCGAGATCTGGTGAAGGTGATCACCTTACATTTCAAACTGTTGAATTTCAACCGATTGAGATCACTCCACTCAGCAATTGCGTCAATATCATGTTGCAGACGCTTGCAGTCCTCAGGTTTCTCAATGTTTAGAAACAGTTTCAGGTCATCTGCAAACATTAAGCACCCAGCAGATCCGACGACCTTCGGCAAATCATTTATCATGATCAAAAATTGTGTTGGTCCGAGCGTACTACCCTGACTCACACCTGAACGGGTATAGAAAGGTTGGGATTCATATCCCCCGACTCTAACAAATTGTTGACGATTTCGAAAATAGCTCGCAAAAAATTTCAGTAATTGTGGTGTAAATCCTAATTCCGAAAATTTTTGCAGCAGTATGTCATTGTCTACCAGGTCGAAAGCTTTACGGAAATCAAAGTATGCTGCATCAACCTGCCTCCGCTCGTCCATGGTCCTGGCGATGTAGTCAACTAGGACTATGTAATTGGTCGTTGTTGACCGTCCTCTACGAAAACCATGTTGAGCGTCGTTTAGTTGGACTGCTATTTGCTGGGTGATACGATTGTCAATGATAGATTCGAATAATTTACCGAAAGCCGACAGCACAGCTATAGGTCTGTACTCCGTGACATCTGACGTGACACTACCTTTGGGAACGGGGGTAACCCTGGATAACTTCCAACAAGAGGGATAGATGGCAAGCTGGAGAGATAAATTGTATATGTGTAGAAGCGGCTGCTCAAGGACAGATATACAATCCCTGACCAGAAAAACGGGTATTGCGTCCGGCCCAGTGGAGGAGCGGACTTTGAGTCGCCGAGCTGCTCGTCGTAGCTCCACGACGCTCACGCTGTTAACAGCGACACGCGCAGCATCTCCTACGCCTTGCGAGCTCTCTGCGCCTTTATGCTCTGCCACTTTAGCATCCAACTGCGGCACTTCACTGTGAAACACGGAGCTGAAATAATCAGCGAAGGCGTCAGCAGCATCCTGTCCTGTCACAGTCCTGTCCTGATAGGTAAAGTCATTACATTGTGTTCTGGTCTTTCGCCTACTTTTAACATAATTCCAGAATGTCGTCGGGTCATCAATTATATCTCGTTCTATGCTTTTAATGTACCGTTGATATGCTTTGTCAATAAGTGACTTGACGTGTCCCCTGTAGTATCTAAAAAGTTTCCTATTAAAATGAGCACCTGACTTCTTATACTTTTTAAAATGAAAATATTTAATTTGAATATAGTGAAGTATTTCAGGAGTGTACCACATCTTTATGATGTCGTGTTTGACACATCTGTATGAATCTGTATCTCGAAAGCACCGAGAATTGGGACCCTGGTCGCATGCAATGTCATGCCTGCAATAAGGAATCCAGCGAAGACAAAACCTTACCTTTATTGAAGTCCTTGTGAACCACGACCTCCTTCACATCTCTGTCCTGGTACGGGTACAGTTCGTTCTTGGTTTGCGTGTCCCACTCCCCCGCCCTGGCCCTCAACGCTTTAGCGGAGTCCACGTAGTGGGCTGCCGTCAGCACCACGCTGGGATGGATCAGGGAACCGCCTCCGACGTACACGTTCAGCTTCTGGCCGTTCGGCTCTTTTTCGTTCACTGGTTCTACCCTAGAAGTTAAATAGTAATGGAGATAGTTGCTAATACAAATATTCTTTTAACGAAACCTATTCGGAAATAATAGATTGCGACGCAAGGGAGCAAAACGACATGTTTACGGCGACGGCGAAGTCGATTTTTTTATTTGTTAAATTTTTACTTTATATTTCACATTTTTTTGTGATTATTATATGTGATTTAACGACACCCATCAACAACACCAAGTAACAATAGCATAATGCCAATTGCTCATCACTCTTTACAAAATGTTGCTATCCAAGATGCAAGGACGTCAACCGTTGAGGAGTTCTCCTGGTTCTTCATCACCGGTTCTATTTTACCACATTAATTATTATAAGCATAAGTTGCTTCCCAACCTTATACAAAAATCTAATCGCCACCCGTGAAATACTTTTCACTGAAGAGTGCCTGTGGTCACCAGTGGTCTTCATCATCAGTTCCACTTCACCAAATAATGTTTTTGAATCGTTACTGCTTGAGTCATAAAAGAAAATATAAACATTTCTATATGCGTGCCTATAATATTTGAGGAGTTCCTTAGATTCCTCGTAGATCCTGTCATCAGACCTCGACTTTGATCACAACGGGACCAACTTAGAGAAATACCCTATCGTTTAAATAAAGAATTATGCAAATCGGTCCAGCCATATCCGAGTAATCGGTGACCATACATATAAAAAAAATAAAAAGCAAATATACGCGTCGAATTGAGAACCTCCTCCTCCGGTTTTTTTTGAAGTCGGTTAAAAAAGAAATTGAAATAAACAGTTTAAATAAAAAAAACCGGTCAAGTGCGAGTCTGACTCGCGCGCCGAGGGTCCCGTACTTACCTATGAAAAACAGACAGTAACTTGTAGGTACGGAAAACTAAAAATAAAAAAAATGCGTTTTAACAACCGGGTACCATTTACAACCTACGAAACCTACCTATGAAAGAAGACAAAAAATAATTTTCGCAATCTCCTATCTTCGTGCAGCCTTTTTATACTATTTTTTTTCTGATGTAACTACTTATTTGCAGTTTTCGGACTTTTTCCTTTACTTTAGCTGTAAGACATTGTTTCTTCCCAAATTTCATGATTCTAGGTCAACGGGACGTACCCTATAGGTTTTGATTCCCTTTGGATTCCTTTGAAAGTATCAAAATAGGTGGCATAAACGGCCGTATCTTTTGATTGCGGTGACTTAGAAGGTTGATTTTTTTACAACTCCAGGAGATTGCAGACGTGAGTATTTGATATTAATTTCAACTTGATACATCCCCGCGTTCCTGAGAAAAAGGTCTTGACAGACAGACAGACGGACAACCAAGTGATCTTATAAGGGTTCCTTGATCCTTTTGAGGTACGAAACCCTAAAACACACGGAAAATGGATGAAGTCGCTGACAGATAGATAGTATAACATAAGGGCGTCGCACTCAATTAGGTATCTTGTATTGCATTGGTTTGAGCGGGATAGATCGCGCAGCGTCACGCTGCGCCCGCAAAGCGGTCGGGCCTTCGTTGTAGCACATACCTTAGGATGGCGACCATCCAAGGGAACTCTCCGAAGTTGGCCTCGCCGTCAGCCGCGCCGGTGATGCGGAAGCCGAGCCCGTCAGGGTTGCGCCAGCCGCAGCCTTCTCTCTGCTGTTACACAAATCACTCATTCAATAGCCTTGTTCAATTATACGTAACATTCATTTCTTTACTTCTTAGTTTCTTAAAGTCCAAAGATCTCAAAATAAGGATATGCATATCAGTACAATTTCGTGTAACAAGTCTCATAGAAGGTTGGCAAACGCGACCGCCATGGCTTGTGCTGATGTCTTCGTTCTTACGACATAGGTACATGTACAAATCCAAAATTGCTTGATTCACACACTATCATATCATGGTGGACGATGTGGTCGGTGGTGCGGTCTCACAGGTTGTGGGATTGTACTGGATACTTAATTATAATTGTTTCACTTAAACGGGTGTCGAGGAACGTGGTTACCATGCGACTGAACGTGCGATGGTGTCAGATTCGCGTTCTGACACCTCAAAAGTAAGCATCGCGAGAATTGCTTTGAGCAGTTCCTTACTATATATTTCATTTTTAAAATCCTACATCAGGTGGACACCTGTCTTCAATTAGATTTAGACCCCCCGGGTCCCCGAGATCCCCCCCCCCCTTAAATATACGTCCGTGCTAAATCCTGTATCTGCGTCTGAAAATTCCGTTTCTCTACAATAAAGATAATGACGATGACCTGGATGACGATTGTGATTGAATCGTGTATTTTAGAAATTATATTTAGGTACGAATTTTATGCGTTTATAAAGGGTTCCCAATAATAGTTTTTCTCACAAAAGAAGGAACTAGAAAAAAAAAAACATCTGGACTCGAACCGGGGCCTTCTGCAAATGATGCCGATGCCGGTAATTACTATATAAGTATTATAGTACAGGAGCTCATGTTAGAAATAATATTTGACAGTCATTTTTCCAACTGTTATGTAACTTTACTTGTTCGTTTTCTTGGAGGACTATTTGACTCCTTTTAGGTATCAATCGGCCTGAAGTTTAATTCGTTCGTGTAATTCTGAAGACCATTAAATATTAACTATAAAAATTTTGACAAAATAGTTGTCCCAAAATATTTTAAGTTAATACTTAATGCTAATTAAGTATTTATTTATTTTTAGACTCTGGGTCGATAAAATTGTTGTGTAACTAAAATATACCTATATAATCGGAAGAGAAGTTATAAATTGTAATTTTAATCATAAGGAACCAAAAAATTCTTAAATTTTAGATGAATCTTAATAGTAAATGTACAACGCTTTAGGTACCTATGTCATGGATAAATAATAATATATTTTACACCGTAGTAATATATTTTCCTGTAAACTAAATTATTTCTTAATAGATGAATATTTCCGTAAATGAATTCTTTACAAAACAACTGATTACTATTTTTCCTTTAAAGTAAGAACCTACATATGACAATGATGAATTAAACTATTAATAATAATGAAAATGTTACACTAATAATATCAGTAATAAGTTTTTTTTTTAATGAATAATAACATTATCTATTGTACCTGAGATTGCATGCCTTTAGGTTCGGTGAAATTATGTACTGTCCATAATATTAGCATCTTGTACCACATTACTTCAAGCAATAAATGACTCTGACTGACGATGATTATGATCATAGCTGGGCACAAGACTGTTAATCGTTAATTAACGAAGTTAAAATTTCGAGTAAAGTATTAACTTTTAAGTTAACTTTAAAAATTGAAAACGGAATCATTAACTTCCGTTTAAACAATTAAAGTCCGTTAATCGTTAATTATCTAAGTACCTACTATTTGCCAAAAGGACACCTCGCGGATATATTGATGTTAAATAAAGGGGAATATGCACCTTATGTCAGATAGCTATTTATTTGAATTTGATTTCTAAATAATGAGGTATTATTACAAAGTTCATACATTTTTCATGTCCTGCCTAAAGTTCCATAACTAATTATTTTTATAAGGAAATCAAGAACACAACGACATATAAACTGCAATTTCTATCACGAGTTAACGATCACGATTCAAGATTAACGTTAAATTCCGTACAATCTTCCGAAATGTAACGCTTGAACGTTTAACGAACTTATCTTCTTTAGTAATTGATTAGCGATTAACGAAGTAGCTAGCGAGCTATGTAAGAATACCCTGCCATGCATGCATACCTACTGGGGGCAATTCGAAAATGTGTTCACTAATTTAAAAGTCACTAAATCTATACATCTATACATATAATAAAATAGTAAAGTGGAAAAAGTCTGTACATTGAAGATAACAATGAAAAAATGCTATGGGGGGCTTCAGAATGAGCAGCAGAACAAATCCCAATGGTTTTTGAATTTCATGTCTGTTTGTCTGTTTGTCTGTTTGTCTGATTGTATGTTCACGATAAACTTTAAAACTACTGGATGGATTTCAATGCGGTTTTCGATAATATATCCAGGAATACTTCAGGCAGGACATAGGCTATAGAAACTTTTGGAAATAAAAGTGGAAGGGGGTAAAAGAGGGGGTGGAAGTTAGTATGCGAAACACTGTTTGGATGAGTTTATTAATTTAAAACTTGGTATTAATACTCTTCAAAATAGAAAAATAGGTATGCGGTATAAGACAATATGAAACTACCCCTAAAATCGGGGCCTTGGGGCGTTAAACTTTATATTGGAAAAACCGATTCCATTTGTTTATCGACTTGAAACTTGGTATATATGCAGTTCAAAACAAACAATTAGGTAGGTAACCGTTTCTAAAATAAATTATTGTGTGTGTGTGTTTGTGTATGTTTGTTACAACTTAGCTCCATATGGCTGAACGTATTTTCATGAAACGTCGTATATAGTTAGATCTTAGCTTCTGGAATAGAAAATAGGGTCATTTTTGTCCCAAATAACTCAAAAGTTGTCGAGAGTATAATTACAACCGAATTCCACGCGGACGAAGTCGCGGGCGGAAGCTAGTTTAAAATAAGAAACTTCAAACTTCATTTTGACAGTTTTGTGCTATACAAAATTGAGTATGACGTTTCTTATTTTACGTTTAGGTAATTTGAAATTGAACACCGTTTCGAATTGGGCCCACTGTCAGCGAACGACAAATTGAATGACGCCCGAATTGCAAAGGGCTCCTCGACTACTAAGGATGGCATTGAAATCATTTCACAACAAACTTACAAGTGCTGGCGGCCAAAACTATACCATACGTTTACCGTTACCGACAGCGACATCATCAATAGTTTTCTTAACTTTGCTTTATTTTAATGGCCGCGTTACGGTCAAGTGCCTATGACGCTATCATATCGTCAGTAAATAAAAAAGTTCGTATCTCAAATACAGTTGAGTGGAAAAATAAACCATACTTGTTGCAAGGTTTGACCGACACGCTGTGAGTAGTACTCGTAGCGCCACTGCCTACCGCGCCAGGGGTTACGGGATCGAGCAGAAGCGTAGCGTGCCTTGGCGGGGCCCCGTATAAAAATTCGTTTGGGGGCCCTTAGGAAGGGTAAAGATTTTTTGCTCACGCACGTTGGGGGCCCCCGTGGGCCGGGGGCCCCGTATAATTGATACGGCAGATACGGCGGTAGCTACGCCCCTGGGATCGAGTCCAGATAAAGCTAAAGCTTGTGTGATGAGCATTTATACCTGAATCATTAATGTTTAGTTTATAATATATATGTTTGTATTTATCGATATAAGTATCCATATTGTTATTAAGAGGACTGTGAACCGAACACAAAATTTAATTGGTGGAAATCGTTGTTGTTGAAATGGGTGTTCATACAAAAGGCGATAACGATTTCCACCAATTAAATGTTAACAGATTTTGACCAATTTTTGATAGGTTGAGTCAGAACCAAATCTAGGTCTATAGGTACGTTTTGGTTTTTACACTATAATGAATAAATTCAGTTTTATTGTTGTTTTAATATTCTCATGGAAAACTAATTTCGGCGATTATTTGGCTTTTTTTGATCTTTAATCGATATTCAAAAAACGTATAGTCCTAGATTTTGTTCTGACTGACAACCATAAAAAATTGGTCAACATCGGTTAACATTTAAGGGGTGGAAACCGTTATCGCCTTTTGTATGAAAAGGGTGATTTTCGCCATTGGTTCACAGTCCTCTTAATGAATAATTTTACGCTTCCGCAAGAGAAGAAGGACTTGCTGAGTGGCGGCGCGGTGGTGGAATTCAACTCGCGAAATTCCGCGGGCGAAAATTAAGCTAGATATGTCCGCAGCATAACAAGTATTAGGCGTAACGATTAATTAAGTATATAGTTCGGTTTATTCAGTACCTTGGCAGGCGGCGCAGGAGTGATGGGGTTGTCGGGCGACTTGCGGTCCGGCAACAGACAGCACGTGTCGAGGTAAGACTCGCACGGACCGTCGCGGACTCTGCAACACAATATTAAATCTTCATCGACAGAAAGATAGAAAAAAAAATAGCAACATTTAGAAAATGCACAAAGAACAGAAATACACAGATGAAATCAAAAGCACGATGAAGAACATAATTAGGAAAAAGTCAAAACATAAACGAAAAACCGGCCAAGTGCGAGTCGGACTCGTACCATTATCTATAATCAAGCAAAAAAAAACACGTTTTTTGTATGGGAGCCCCCTTAAATATTTATTTTATTCTGTTTTTTCTTTGTTCTGGCAACAGAAATACATCATATTATGTGAAAATGTCAACTTTCTAACTATCACGGTTCATGAGATACAGCCTGGTGACAGACAGACAGACGGACGGACCGTCCCGTTTTACCCTTTGGGCATGAAACCCTAAAAAGGCAGAACATAAAAAAATATATCTCTTAAAAGTAAATAGCAAAACAAAAGGATTCAGCATGCCACGATGTCCACATTGCAATGAGGCCTCCTTCAAAGATCACCAGAAAGACAGATCTTGCGATCTTTTTCATAAAATACACTAAGAATCGTAGATCGTTCAACAAGGAATGATCATAAATCATTTTACACGAGATATTTAATTAAAATTGCGAATAGAATTTACTCCGGCAGCCCTAATAGCAAGGTAGAAATGAGGATAAGGAGTGTATATCATAGTTTCGACTACGTACTCTCGGAATATCATGCTATCGAATGTTCGTTGGCTCGACTGTTATTGGATCGAATATTCGCTGGGTCGTGGGTTCTAATTCTTCCAGCTTCCCTTAGGAAATATTTGACGCTTCGCCACTGAAAGACAGTGACATCTTTAAGAGCTTCACTTGAAATCTTGTTTGTCACATCTTTACTCCTCGTACCGATAGATGGTGGCAATCCGCGAGCTTTGGCACAGATAAGCCGTCCGCGGACTTCTCAAGGCCACAGCGGAAGCGGGCGTAGTGTGGATGAAGTAGTCCTTCTAAACTAAAGGATAAAAGTACTTCATATATTTTGCCAAATTTCCAGCTTAAATGATTGAAGTATATAATATTACGTCATGTCTCGCTCAAGCGCACGTGTCACTGCAACTTTTGCAGCTGTATAACATGCCTATACTGTCACTCCTACCTCAGGTGCGCGATTGATCTTTGGGGCCTTTCTGCTGATAGGGACCGACGCTTCCTGCGAAAAAAAAGTAATTCGCCTAATTTGTAGTGTCGCTCCCGATTAGCCAGCACTCCCCTGTTTGGCAATGCTTTCCCGCGCACAATGCGCGCGCGTCGAGCTCCAAGGAATCGGGTGTCGGGGAAATGGGCATGGTACGCCGCGGCCATAGATAAAAGAACAAGAGATATGTGGTATGGGACACTGACGTGCCACGCAAACCCCGCCATAGTTGCGCGGTGATCGTTATACCCACAAGACCGTCCATAAAGCGTAAAAATGCCAATTAGTAATATGAAAATTCGTAAAAATAGAAGTCAAACCAAACGCACCACCAAGAAAGTTTCATTTTAAATTGAAGAAATAGAAAGCTGACCTTATGTCGATGATGCCGACGCCGTCGTTGATGATCGTGTTGTTGGCGTCGCACAGGTAGTAGTGGACGCACTCGCCGACCTCATTATTCTCCGTCATACACGACAGGTCTTCCGCTGTACAGAAATAGGTTTCATTGAAGAAAAGCAAAGGAAGTGAATATTCGCCATAAAATTGTTCCCGAAATAACACGCTTGCGTGATAGCGATAACGGTTAGCTGAGCAAAATGCCGCGGCTCGAGTACGTAGCGCTGATTTTCAGTCAGAACCTTTTCAGTAGAGTAGTGTTCGGCAGAACGTGAAATTAAAATGAGTTTCAGGGAGTAACTCCTTTTACAAAACGAGGTGGTACAATGTCCTACCTCAAATGAGGTGAGGTACTACGCGGAGCTTTTGTGTGAGCATACACTGCGGCGCTTAGTTTACCAACTAATAATGAAATTTTCCTAACAAACATGGGTACGAAATTAAAAACTTTACCAATTTTATGGTAAACTAGTGGAACCCCACAGCTTCGCATGCGGTATTTTCCATACAAAGTTTATCACCCCTTTTCACTCCTTTAGGGATGGAATTTCAAAAAATCCCTCCTTAGTGGACTTCCAGGGTACTCGAGGAATGGCTCCTCCAAATTTCAAACCTCTAGGACCACCCGTTTAGCTATGCATTGTCTATAAGTGAGTCACGGTACTGTTTTATACGAAATTTAGAAATATCTGTTTGCAGTTGTTCATAGTTCAGTTATTTCATGAAACATTATACCATTGTGTTTGAAAATGGAAGAATGTGACGGTAGAAATATAAATTAATAAGTAATCATAATGTTTAATTTTATTAAAGATTTTTTAAGTTATCTAGCTCGTCTTCTTTATCTGACCCATTGATAATGTAATATTACTAAGTCACCCGCTTTCACTGAACGCCCAAGATATGTGCTCAGCCTAGTTTGGGGTCCGCCAGATATTCAGCATTAAAAAAAAATTGCGTTAGTAAATTGATATATGTATTTGTATATGTCAGCCTGTATGACATTTGTATGTCAAACATAAATTAATAACAGATTAAAATGAAGATTACAAGTAAAATAGAATAAAATAAGTCCAAATTAAGATTAACATGTTTAAAATTAACAAAGTCACAAATAGATCACACACAGAAAGTCACGAACTGTGTCCGTTTTGCTAGATTCTCAATTTGGGCCCTGCAACTCAGGGAATCCTAGCGCAGAACTCAAAACCATTGTTCCGTAGTTTTAAGTTTTTCGTGTATAAACATTTTTCATTTTCATTTTCATTACCGAAAAAAAAAAACTAGATATACAATATGGACTCGTGGTTCAATGGACTTACCAGCGTTATTAGAGACAGGTGGCACTAAAGTAGAAGGTTGAGGTGGAATCGCGCTGTTCTTGTTGCCTACTGGACTATCATTTTGAGCATGCAGCTGCTTGATGATGGACTCCAGGTCACCGCCGTTGTCGTTCTGGGCGACACATGCTGCCAGGAGTACCAGGAAAACGAAGAATTTGTACATCTGAAAGATATCAGCATGACATTACGTCTGCAGATCCCGGCGGGGATTTACGTTAAATTTAAAATAATTTTTAGTGCGAAAGGTTTACTATAATGTTAAAGATTTGGTTTTAAATTAGTTACGACGTGCTTTTATCGTATTTAATTTTAAAATTTAATAATTGTATGTAAATATATTTATGTGACTATGTATGAACAATATGAAAAATTTAAATTGTTTATCGTGCGCAGCAAATGACCCTCTATCACCAAAATTATTCAATGCTACTTTAGAAAGCATATTTCAAAACTTAAAATGGGACGCATATGGCATACTAATAAATGGGGAACGGCTAAGTAATTTAACATTTGCTTATGATATAGTACTAATGGCTGAAGACCCAGAAACCTTAGAAGATATGCTCAATGACTTACTAACTGAAAGTGGGAAAGCCGGCTTGAAGATGAACCTTTCGAAAACAAAAATTATGACAAACAATGAAAAACATGTTATAAAAGTTAACGATAACATCATAGAATATGGAGAAGAATATGTTTACCTAGGAGAGCTTATAGCAACAGAGAATGAAATTGTCCAAAAGAGTTGAAAAAAGAATACAGAACTCATGGAATAAATACATACATACATATACATATTATCACGCCCGAAATCCCTAATGGGGTGGGCAGAGCCACAAGACTACTTGTGGCCACGTTCGATTAATTAGTCCTAAGATGGTATGATGAACCGTATGGTGACAGATGATCAGCCCATCGCCCATACAGATAGTCCCCCATATTGGAGAGGACCCGTCCCTTGGAATAAATACTGGGCACTAAAGGAAATCATGAAGAGCAAAAGCTTACCAATCAATTTCAAGAAAATTGTTTTCAATACATGTATTCTCCCAAGTGTAACATATGGGTCGCAAGCCTGGACTCTAACAAAAAATAATGAAAAAAAGCTAGAAACTTGCCAACATAATATGGAGAGGAGTATGCTGGTTAAAAAACGAATAGACAAAAATCAAAAACATTGACATCAGGAAAAAGACAAGAGTAAGAGATGTAACTAGCACAACACGTAAGCTAAAATGGAAATGGACTGGCCATCTTCACCGTAGGATGGATGCTCCAGATGGTCCAAAAAGGTCACTGATTGGTACCCGCGAGACAGTAAAAGAGCGAAAGGGAGAGCAAAGATAAGATGGTGCAAAGACCTAAAAGGAATGTTGGGACGGACATGGAGTAGGACGACACAAGATAGGAAAGAGTGGAGACGACTGGAGGAGGCCTTCGTCCAACGGGCGTGCTGAGTTGCCAAATCTACTAACAATATATGAAATAAGACTATGAAATTATTAGATAAGACATTACAATAAATAACAATAAAAGACGAATTCCGGAAAGGAACGAAAACAATGACTGTGTAATACATCAGTATAATGGAAAATGAAGAATAATTATTATGTTACATCAATTAATTCACTGATACTTTTTATAATTCAGCAGCATAAGGCTAATAAATAAACAAAAAAATCGTGCGCAGCGCCATAGATGCTACTCCTACTCACCACCAAGGCCACCAAGGCCAAGGCTTGGTAGACCAAGGAGTAGCATTTCTCATATTTTCTCTATTTATAAAGATTGCTGAAAATCCTTCCAGGATATCGGGATACAGTATATCCCATGTCCATCTCCATATAACAGGCTACATTTGGGCTAATGTTTATGGAATAAGCCGTTTGGCCGTGAAAACGAAACAAACAAACAAACGCAAACTCTTTCGCATTTATAAGATTAGTATGGATTTCGTTGCTAAATTAACTAAGTACTTATGTGCCTATTGGCCGAATTCAGAAAGGCCACTCAAATTGATATTTAATTAAAGTGACGTTTCAGTGACGTTTCTGTATACGTTGACAACTACTTAACGGATATTTAACTATTTAATATCTAATCAAATGCTTAAGCGGCGTTTCTGAATTCGGCCAAATGACAACTTCATGGTCAATGAGCAGACTGACAAAAAACCACAGAAACAGGTTTATCAATATGGATGGAGTATTCGTAAAATGCTAATAGGTATGTTATGAAATTATATTTAAATATATACAACATACATTAATCTAAGTCGTCTCGTCAAGAACTATTCACTCAAGGCGCTGACAACACCTAAATCGGCTTTACTTAAACAGTTTTTTAATAAAACCTATTAGAATTGGCAAAGCGCAAAAAATATATGTTCATATACTTTACATTATTGAAAACTTAACTATTTCCAAAACACGATTTGATGAAATCGATACGATAGAAAAAAATCGTGAACCTACCTACATCTGAAATCCTCTTTAAAGAGTTCTATGTATTATTATTTTTTACTTATGGGTCTATCATTAATAAACCGATTACTTCACGACCATACTAAAAACTAGACTAATATCTATTTTACGTGTGGTGTGTGTTTACTTATATCATTCATCCATTTTTGATTTTCCTAATACACATAACAACACAGTGCTTCTCGTTCACTCCGGTGCCAACAGACAGTGGCCGATCACTCAAGGTCATTGGTTGTCAGAGTCTTAAATTGACTTTTAAATGAGGATTTACGGCAATTAATAAGGTTTTTATTTACATTATTGTAAACAGCGTACATTGAACTTACCTCTACTACGGAACTACCTTCTTATCTATTATTTATTTGTTACCCTTTAATCAAACAACATAACAAACAATACCTACAACATAATAATGTAAATAAACTAAATCAAATCAAAATAAAATTAATAAGCTTAATTAAATCTGAATAAAATTAATATTAACTAAATTAAGAGCGTGTACACATTTTAGCGCAAGATGCTGGCAAGAAAAGTTATCACCGTCTCATCTCTAAGTCCGTCTCTCTTACACTAGTGCCGAAGAAAGAGATAGTCAGAGAGATAGGATTATCCCCTTATCAACCTTGCTAGGGCAGCTGTATTACAATTCTCAGTATAAAAAAAACCGGACAAGTGCGAGTTAAACTCGCGTGGATAGGGTTCCGTTCCGTACATGATTTTCTGAAATTTCCCATGTTACTTTAAATACCACAGATCTTTTATACATTTTTCTGTAACCTATAGGTAAAGAACTATTTTCTGTATTTTTTTCAAAATTTTAGACCCTATAGTTTCGGAGATACTTAAGTGGTAGGAATAGTAAATTTTCGCCTATTCTCCTAAATAAATTCCAAACTAATTATCTTAAAATTAAATAATTTTCTAATTTACCCTCATAAGTGGCCCCCGTGTTTAAAATGCATTTATTTTAAACACGGGGGCGCACGGGGGGGCAAGAAACGCAAAAGAGGCGCGATTAAGACGTCGAGTTGCGGAAACCCAGCCCGTGTGAACTATAACTATAATGCATTTATTTACGTTACGCAGTCGTGTTGCGGTTATCAATTAACATATGTGTACCAAATTTCAACTCAATCGGTACAGTAGTTTCAGAGCACATAACTGTGACAGACGGACAGACAGACAGACACACGACTGATCCTATAAGGGTTCCGTTTTTTCCTTTGAGTTACGGAACCCTAAAAAGGTACTCTATGATTACAATGCTAATGCGTTCCTTTCTTCCTATCTATTTGAACAAATGTGGGTATTCATCGATTTACGAAAAAAAATTTGATCTACCCAATTATTAGTTAAGTTTTAGGTTCGTTTCTTTTTCTGTATTTATTTTTGTATTTCCCTTAATATAAGTAATTAAAATAACAGATCTGTAACGTAAGTATTCAAAATATAATTATGCCGAACGTATTCCACACAAATTGAACTTCAAGGAAACGTCAGCAATAGGGACTATAGTTCAGATAGATACCTATTAAATAATATTCCGTTTACCTGTACCAAATTTCATTAAAAGTAGTTACATATATAGTTAATTTATAGGAGAAAGAAAAAACAAAAAAAAAACAATTTGCTCATTGCCCGATTTGGTAACTTCCGGTAACAAGAGTAATTAAAAAATAACCTTAATTCATTATTTTATTAATTATTGAAACTAAACTGTTTTTTCTACAAGTCTAGCACTTTTTGTTTTCGGTTGGACCTACGCTGGTATTCACTGACGACCACAATGCGAAGGTCTGATGGGGCCTCAACAAGGATTTATACACTTAGCATACCTAAGGGTCTCCTGTTGAGCAGCTAGGCCTTATAACCCCAGGCAGAATTTCTATTCAGTCAGTTTATGGCTAGCGATTCGAAAAATTATGTTATCACTGACTCAGAAGCGCCGCAAGGAACAGCCAGCGTGTGTCGCAGAAAAGACTGGAAGCCACTTTTTAACATTTAAAATACCCTTGTGTATGAATAATAAGTTATATGATCAAGGCTATTAGCTTTATAATATTACGATTAAGTAGCTATCAAGAAATAAACAAAAGAAGCTCATTATCAACGAAACAAGTTTGATATCAAATTAATGTTCCGTGACAACTGACTAAGTTTATTCATCTTTTAAACAATGCCACAAAGCCCGTACGAAAGCATGTTTGAATATCAAAATCGTTTTGTTACCGCCGCGTTCAAACTCACGAAGTCTTTTCATGTAACAATATACATTAAATAGTAATTTAAAACGTTAGCAGTTATAGTACTTACCGTGTCAACACAAACACATCACTTAACTTCTGAGAATGTATTGCGGAATGTATTTTTCGTTGGTTTTTCCTTGAGTGGGGCGGATGCGACCTCACCGACTGGACGCGTATTCTACACAAGCAAACTCTACAGATATATATTTATATACAAGTGTATAAATACATGAGCAAAGGTTATCTCGCTGACCTATTCTGATGACGATCTCGCTTGACTCTCGGACAAAATACTTATAGGGTGTAAGGATGGTATGTATGGGCCTGACATTAAATGGTTTTATTTTAATATAAAACTGAATCCAACATAATATGAGTGGCAGTTTAAATAAGTTTCAGTTAAAATTGCATTTTTAGGGTTCCGTACCCGAGGGGTACGGAACCCTAAAGGTTCCGTACCTCAAAAGGAAAAAAGGAACCCTTATAGGATCACTTGTTTGTCCGTCTGTCTGTCTGTCTGTGTGTCAACCCCTTTTTCTCAGGAACGCGTGAAGGTATCAATTTGAAATTAATATCAAGTACTCAGGTCTGCAATCCCTTGGAGCCGTGAAAAAATCAACCTTCTAAGTCACCGTAATAAAAAAATACGGCCGTTTATGCCACATATTTTGATACTTTCAAGTGAATCCAAAAGGAATCAAAACCTGTAGGGAACTTCCCCTTGACCTGGAATCATGAAATTTGGCAAGAAGCAGTGTCTTACAGCACAAGTAAAGGGCAAAGTTCGAAAACCGTAAATTTGTAATTACATCACATAAAAAAAAATAGTTAAACGGAATAACCTTTGCAAGATCGTATCACACTCGACGATTGCACGGAGATAGGAGCTTGCGAAAGTTATTTTTTTGTCTTATTTCAACGGTAGGTTGCATTTACCCAGTTGTTAAAAGCAATTTTTTAATTTTTATGGTTCGGTACCGACAAGGTACTATTTCTTTTTCATAGATAAGTACAGAACCATCGGCGCGCGAGTTAGACTCGCACTTGACTGGTTTTTTATTTTAGATCACTTCAACTGTTTTTTAAACCTGAATTAAAAATTTACAAATTCTCCATAATTATCACCAATAATGTGAATCTTTGACTTGTGGTCAATAAAAACCGGACTAAACGCAAAATGGCGCTACCAATTTATCCCAGTCAACGGACAAAATTATAACTAGTATAGCTACGTATTACTTGTTCGTGAACTGTTGAGAAAGCGTGGCTTGTGAACAGCAAATTTAAGTTTGTAAGAATAACCTGTTTGGAGGACAAGTGGACGACGATTAGCGAAAATGATCCAAACTAAAATAAATGCCATTAATAATTCAGTTCTATTCTATGGCGTTGATATAATGTCTAAAATCTTCATAAGTAGCTTTTATTGTGGATTGGAAGTGACTTGTGTGGTCTCCTGTAGGTTCTTAAATGGCGTGGGGACAGAGATTTTTTGCAGCGATGCAGTCGCAAGACGGCCGCGATGCTGTCGCTGGTCTGTACCATAGCCCACGCAGACACGATTCTGCATCGCTACTAGCGCAATTCAGCATAGCTACAGACCTGATTCTGCATCGCTACTAGCGCAATTCAGCATAGCTACAGACCTGATTCTGCATCGCTACTAGCGCAATTCAGCATAGCTACAGACCTGATGCTGCATCGCTACTAGCGCAACTCAGCATAGCTACAGACCTGATTCTGCATCGCTACTTGCGCAATTCAACATAGCTACAGACCTGAATCTGCATCGCTACTAGCGCAATTCAGCATAGCTACAGACCTGATTCTGCATCGCTACTAACGCAATTCAGCATAACTACAGACCTGATTCTGCATCGCTACTTCCGCGATGCATCATCGATACAGACGCTTGCGGCCGCGCATCGCTATCCCCTCCCCCGATATCGAATGAATCGTTACTGGGGCCAATTCGAAAGAGTGTTCGCAAATTTAAGTAATTTAAGCCCTTAAACTCGTTTTATTAGCTTTTATCTTGTCATACATCATTAATGGTACCCTATTTATTATCATTTTACCGAAAAAAAGATGTATCCCAAATCAATCAATCATTGGTCATCAATCATGTTCATCTTTATCATGTTTCAACATGATAGATACTTGAGTCAAAATAGACCGCCCTCTGTAGGTACTAGTAAGAACTGTAGTAAGACAGGGTTAAACTTCCATCCAGTTATAATGTAAAACAGTCTTTATAGTCATAACTACAATAACAAGTTTGATTTTCCTGTGCGATGGCAGTCTGTGCGCAGTGCAGGACCACGGCAAGCGTGCCGACATCTTGAAAAAAAAAACCAAATCGGAATAATAACTAGTCAACACAACTTTTAATACATTTATAATCATGAGGTGAGTGAACTTTTTGTACTTAATCTGTGTTTTAACTTGTTAATTACCTAACAATTAGTATTTAACTTATTTTACCAACGCTAAAAGTAATTTAATGGTAGGTAACTAAGAAGGTTTTATTTGTTTTGACTTTGATCACAAAACCCGTTGTTCAAGTTTTAATAAAGTGTCAATTAACTTTTAAATATAATGTTGTTCGCAAACGTTTGAAAAACGATATCGCTCTTGCACTGAACCTTTGCAAGAGATGTTTTTAAGGTTCCGTACCCAAAGGGTAAAACGGGACCCTGTTACTAAGGCTCCGCTGTCCGTCTGTCACCAGGCTGTATCTCATGAACCGTGATAGTTAGATAGTTGACATTTTCACAGATGATGTATTTCTGGTGCCGCTATAACAACAAATACTAAAAAACAGAAAAAATAAATATTTAAGGGGGCTCCCATACAAAAAACGTGATTTTTTTTGCTCCTTTTTGCTCGAAATTGATAACGGCAACGGGTAGACGCTTGAAATATTCACAGAATATTTAGTTATATATTCACTTTAAGAATAAATAATTAAATTAAAATAAAACGAATTTTAAGGGGGGCTCCCATACAACAGACATGATTTTTTTGCCGTTTTTATTGATAATGGTACGGAACCCTTCGTGCGCGAGTCCGACTCGCACTTGGCAGGTTTTTTATAAACTAAGAGCACAGTATAATTAAATAAGCAGTATTTTGTTTCGGCAGTATCCTCAAAATGATTATCGACGACCGCTCGGTATGTAAACACGCACTAGGGCTAACCACTGATTGTCTTTCTTAAGCCACAGAATAGATAATAGTACTAACGTACAGCAGAATCACTCTCTAACAAAAACGGTGTTTAGGTACGAAGATATGCCTACTCATGCCTTCTCTCTCCGTCGCATAAAACGTGCTCTTTCGTGTACGCTAGGGTTGTCAGGTTTTTATCCGCGTCACGCAACAACACAAACATCTAGGCTACTTGATGACGCGCGAAACGGCCGGCGAGCGAGCGAGCGGCAACCTACTGCGATTTACAGCTCCGAGCTGTCCGACGGCCGAGCGTACCTAAAGTGCGGAGTGAGACCTGCATGCTTGGATGACGTATTTGATAATGCTATATTATAAATTGTCGTAGTATCTTTTCATGAACTTACTGCAAATCTTGTAAGTTTTAATTCTAATTATACCTATCTACATAGTGCTTATTTCTAGTCTCAAAAGTGACTGTAAGTCAGTGTGGAGTAAAAAAAAGCATTTTATGTATTTTACATACATACATACATAGCATCACGCCCGAAATCCCTAATGGGGTGGGCAGAGCCACAAGACTACTTGTGGCTACGTTCGATTAATTAGTCCTAAGATGGTATGATGAACCGTATGGTGACAGGTGATCAGCCCATCGCCCATACAGATAGTCCACCATGTTGGAGAGGACGCCTCCCTTAGTCGACTTTTACGACATGCCAGGATGATAAGCATCTGCACGCATTTTTTGCTATTTCTTCACTCCCAGTGTTTATGTATTTTGCTTTTAATATATCAAAAACTTCAAAAATGATCTTCTATAATTTACTTAAATAAATGCGCAGGAGTATCTCACACCTCACACTATCCGCGCCCGTACGTAACCCCGGTGCACTCGCTACTGTTCTGTACTTACCTACCGAAGTTTACCGACATTTCGAAGCGCGTCGTTTCGGCCGTTTGCATGAAGATGTAATACTGCTTACTTGATAATACTGTGCTAAAAGCAAAGGCAGGCGTTTGACCTTAAAGGCTTAAAACCTTCCTAAATCAGTCGCTTACGAGAAAGACGCCGCAATACGTTGGAATGAGATGGAGATATCTCCATACGTATCCACACGTATTGCGGCGTCCCTCTCTTAAGTCACTCACTAATTTAGGAAGGTGCTGCTGGGTGGAAGGCGAAGACGAGGTCTAGAAGGAACACGCTTGCTCTGATCAGTGCTGCCAATTCCTAAATTAAAAGTAGACCTATAGATGTACGCCTAGAAGTTGCCAAAAAGGTGCTAAAAATTGAAATGAAAAATAATGAACAAAAATAAACTTTGAAGTCACTGACTGCTATTATCGGCCCCACTAGCCTGGCAGAATACATTTCTTGTTTATTTCTTTTTGAGGTTATCCAGTCGGGTTTTTTGGTTTTTTTATTAATAATTTTTATTTTCAGCTTTTTAGTTGTGTTATGCTTTATTTTTCACGTTAGTAATACCTGAAAGAACTTTATCGCGATCATAAAAGAACTTTATCACAGGTTTATTATAAGTAGGTAATGAAAATTTAAGTGAGAATGGTTGCTAACCAACTTTAACTTGATATAGATCCTAAATGGTCATTCTAAATGAAAAATGATAAGACAAACCTAAAGATGATTTTCAAATACCTATTCAATGATATCCCACTTAACATAGTTCGTCGACTTTAATTTTTTATTATCCACAATATGGCGTCTGGTTGTCGCCATATTGGATTTTGATTAGTATCATGGCTTCAGTGACACTCTCAAAATTAAGACAAACCGATTGATGTAAGAAACATTAAAATCGGCCCACGCGTTTGATCTTTAGAGCGCCACAAAGGAACAAACATACATACAAACATACATAGGCTGATAAACACATTACCCTCTTTTGCGTTCCGTAGTCGGGTAAAAAGACTTACTGCTGAGTTTCTTGCGGCGTTTCTTCTCAGCAGATGCGCTGGAATCAGCGCTGGTAGATTCAGACGTGAAAGAGCCCTGTGGCCTACTGGTGAAATAAACATTTTCGTTTTCATTTTCATAAATTGTAAGGTAATTGTAAGACACGAAGTCACACGATGTTAGCCGAAGATGCGTCGGTTGCTTTGCATTGCATACAGATATAGTGAATAATATGTTTCCATCGGTAAAACTCGGATCCCAATCGGAAGACGACGGGACCCGAAGTGTCAATTAAGTGTATTCAATGAGTGACATGTTTAAATTCATTAATATGAAACTTTATTATTTACTGTCAAATGTCAAAATGAAAAATGATAGCATGGTATGATGGCTACTAGTTTATTTTATAATCGTTCGTAAGGAGTAAACTCCTGTCGTGCGTCGGAGCTGACACACACACACTTTTGTTTTTACTATTATTTTTGATTATATGTTCTTATGTATGATATAGAGTTCCTAGATGACCTTTTTTTTTGGGTAAATCGAGTTTTTTGGAAATTATATTTAGATACGAATTTTATGCGTTGATAAAGGGCTCCCAATACTTAATAGTTTTGCTCACAAAAGAAGGAACTTGAAATCTGGGCTAAATTCATCTGGACTCGAACCGGGATCTTCTGGTTTCGAGACCGCCCGATTTCCCACCTGAGTTATTATAACGGTGGCGACAACCTTTGTATTCTAATGATATTGTAGCAGTTTTTCATTGCCTGAAAACACGGATAAAACGACGTTTTCTATAAATGAAACCTAGCTAGAACGAATTATCGCCCCCGAAACACCCTGCATACTAAATTTCATGAAAATGGTAGGAGCCGTTTCCGTGATTTAGATTAAAAATATGTACTTATACAAGAATTGCTCGTTTAAAGGTATTAGACAGAGGTAGGCAGTAAACATACCATCTCTTCATTTTTTTGTTGTTTATTCAAAATGGATGTTATGAAAAACAGGATAATAAATAAGATGACAAGGCACCTTGTCATTATCTGAGGTCAAAAAAGGAAACGATAAATATGTGGCAAGACAGCAAATTTATAATTTTGAAGGACTTTAATAGTAGTTTATGCAACGGTTGCATAATGATAGGCCTTAAAACACTAGTGCGGTTTTCAAGAAATGAGCCGATAGGCGAGTTTCATAATAAGATCGCACGTGTGTTTTAAGGCCAAATTATGCAGAGTTGCATACATAACTTTATCTACACACATATTATAAATCCTCCATGATGGGTTCAGAAACAATATTTTCTGGCAACAAGTTATTTGTTGCAATCGTGGCTGCATATTTCCGATATCCGGCGCATTTTCACATCACACACACTCCGAGAATACTACTTACTATTCATATTTTCAACTAAAATGTAAATTACAAACAACTTTTTCTATTCAATTCAACAACAATTCTACTTTCGTTCAGCAAAACACCAACATGGCGCCGATTCGATCCTCCGTCAAGATCATTTTTTTTAAATCATAGATAAACGATGAAGTCTCTATTCTCACGTCACTCGAGATCAAATATTATGCAGTTTATATTAAAAATACATACTGAATTGACGTTTCGTATCAATAACTGTTTTAATATCTATGGATACTAGAATAGAATGGTCATTTCATACGGTTTTTGATTAACCAATGGAGGTTTTATGATATGGGTGTAGATAAACTACTATTTTTCCATAGAATATTATTATTAAATAGCCTAACTGTATAAACAGAAAGCAACACGCGAACAGAACAGCCCAACGACACACTCGAAGCCAATGACATATTATATGTAGAAAGACACGAGCCACGTCATATCCATACCTAACGCGTTTTAATAGATATACTTACCTAGTTTTTTTCTTTTTCATTTCTTTGGCCGAAACCAATGCAGATTATTGAATTTATGTGACATCGTGTTTATGGTATTACAAATTAATGTCTTAACATTAATTTGCAATATGGCGATTATGTATATGAACAAAACAATTTTTTTTTATTTCGCCGCCGTCCACCCGGCGTGACTCCGCAGTTGACGACATCTGCGTCCCTTGTACCATGAAACTCAGTGCGCGCGGCGATAAGCGACGCCCGTCATACAGTTTGCGATAGTTAAGCGACAGGCGCTATTTCGAAACGAAATCATAATATTTATCAACTCTCGCCGAACAGACCTTACACACTTTGGTATTCTAGATGTGCAGGTTTCCTAACGCTATTTTTGACTACCGAGGTAGTGGTATAAATCCGCACTTAGATTTCGAAAATCCAGAGGTGCGTGCCTGGGATTGGACCTTCAACCCCACTTATGTGAGGCGCTCGGTCTAATCCGCTGGACTATCACTAGGTACCATAGCCCTAGCGAACCATTATAAGTTAATTCCTCTATCCTAACTAATATTATAAATGTGAAAGTTACTCTGTTTGTTACGTTTTCACGCCTCAACCGCTGAACCAATTTTGATGAGAATTTTGGTATAGAGATGGACTGGACCTTGCAGAAGGATATAGGCTACTTAAATAATTACACCAGCTAGTAATATCATAAATGCTAATGTTTGGATGGATGGATGTTTGTTACTCAATCACGCCAGAAAGACTGAACGGATCTGGATGAAATTTGGCACAGATATAAATGATAGTCTGGAATAGCACATAGGCTACTTTTTATTTAGGCGACTTATGTCGGTAAGGAAAAATTACGAGGTATAATTTTTCTAATTGGGGTAAATTAGAAAAATGGCAAAAGTGGCCCCCATGTTTAAAATTCATATATTTACGTAACGCGTCCGTGTTGCAGTCACCGACTTACATATGTATACTTACCAAATTTCAACTCAATCAGTCCAGTAGTTTCGGAGCAAATTGGCTGTGACAGACGGACAGACAGACAGACAGACTGCAGTCAGTTTTATTGCTATTACAGTATTCTCATACAAAACTAATTTCGGCGATTATTTGACTTTGTTGATTTTTAATCAATATTTAAAAAAAAACGTATAACTTAACCTAGATTTTGTTCTGACTGAAAACTTGTCAAAAATTGGTCAAAATCGGTTAAGATTTAAGGATTGGAAATCGATATCGCCTTTTGTATGAAAAAGGGTGTTTTTTAGGGTTCCGTACCTCAAAAGGAAAAAAGGAACCCTTATAGGATCACTCGTGTGTCTGTCTGTCTGTCTGTCTGTCCGTCTGTCACAGCCAACTTGCTCCGAAACTACTGGACCGATTGAGTTGAAATTTGGTATTCATATGTAAGTTGGTGACCGCAACACGAACGCGTGACGTAAATATATGAATTTTAAACATAGGGGCCACTTTTTGGGGGTAAACTAGAAAATAAAAAAAAAAAGTTTGTCACCTATATTGTGTCACATATCAAATGAAGGGGCTTATTGTGAGGATCTTAAATATATTTTCTTTTGAATTTTAAGTAAAATAGTATAGAAGTTATTCAGGAAAATAGGCGAAAAATGACCATTCCCCCCCCCTTATTTCCGAAACTACTGGAGCTAACATTTTGAAAAAAATACAAAAATAGATCTTTGCCTACAGATTACAGGAAAATCTATAAGAAGTCTATGGTATTTAAGGTAACCTAGTAAATTTCAGATAATCATGTACGGAACGGAACCCTCTCCACGCGAGTTTAACTCGCACTTGTCCGGTTTTTTGCCGTTTGTTTCACAGTCCTCTTAAGAGCTTACTTTGGGACTAGATCGATTTGTATAAAGATTCTCCTGATTTAGTTATTTAAATCTATATATATAAAAATGAATCCCTATTTCCCTTGGTCACGGCATCACGCCTGAACGGCTGGACCGATTTCGCTAATTCTTTTTTTGTTCTGTTCGTTATTATCAGGAGAAGGTTCTTATGAAAGAAAAAATTAAGGAAATTGCGCGGAAAATTAGAAAATTTAAAATTACTTAACCACCATATAAAATTATTAATTCAGACAATTAACTTAATAAAATCAAAAATCTACTCATTTATGGCGTCTAAGGCGGAACAAAGTTCGCCGGGTCATCTAGTAACTGATAATTATCATCAAAGCGCACGTACTTTTCCACTTTACGTTTTTTTTTACATGTTTAATTTGGATAGTCGGCAAAGTGTAAAGGTTATCAATTAAGTCGCAAAAAAAGATTTTGGTTTACCCGCGAACACTTTTAAGATATCGCACTTAATAAAGACAATTATTGCAATTCGATGTCTCGCCGTTCCCGGAGTCTTTGCCCGTAATGTTATTAAGTATGTTCCCAGCGCCTCTATTCGGGAACGTCCAAGCGATATTGTTGCGGGTCGCGAGCGGTTATCTATGGTCTTCATCATCAGTTTCAGTTCACCAAGTAATGCTTTTGGAACGCAACTGCTTGAGTTTTTACCGAAAATACCGAAATTGTTATATGCGTGCCTATAATATTTGAGGAGTTCCATCGATTCCTCATAGATGCTCTCATCAGATCTCACTTTTACTTCAGTGGGACCAACTGTGAGGTTAAAAAAAGATACCCTATCGATTAAAAAAAGACTCATCCAAATCGGTCCAGCCATCTCCGAGTAATCGGGGAACATACATAAAAAAAAGATTAGGACGAATTGACAACCTCCTCCTTTTTTGAAGTCGGTTAAAAATAAGAGATAACTAACACTCAAAAGAGGGGAATACTCATACTATTGTAAAGAGTGCCCCAGGGCACTATAAATAAATAAATATATAAATATCAATCTTTCCAAAAGTATATTTTTTATGGTATCTCTCAATACTTTTCCGCTGCATTTTTTTTCTTCAATTTCGTTACATATTTCTGGAACCATGAACATATTTACGCTCCTACCATATCGATTTTAACATAATGTTGTACAATATATCTTAGTTTAATATTCTTTATACTGGGTAAGCCTTAGAATCGCAAACATAATATATTTTTATAGCTAATAGGTATCAAGTACCTACTGCGCTTTTAGATGTAGGTACTTATAGGCAACTATCTCAAAAGAAGGATATGGCGTTCAATGCAACTGCGTTCAACAAATGACTTAGTTCATCATGGTAACGCCATCTATTACAAGTTTATAAACTACGAAGCTCCTTACTTCTTATGACCTTTATACAGTCTTATTTTACCTGATTCATCGCTGTCGTTCATTGAGCTACAAACCTCGAAAACAAAACGCATGAATCAACCAACAATACACCTTTCTTCAATTTAATAAGGACTCCGATTTCAGCAATATTTACTGAGTGGCAATGGTGTTAAAATCTGAATTTGACACCAAAAACGTGAGCATCGCGATAATCGCGTTGGGCAGTTCTTTATTATATTTCTATGAGTAGGTAGTATTTTACAGTTTATATAACTTGTCGTAGTTGCCTCTATATTTATTCGTCTTTTCCTTATTTACTCGTACTAAGTATTTAATGGATTTTATCTACACCCATATCATAAAACCTCCATTGGTTAATCAAAAACCGTATGAAATGACCACCATTTTGACAACCAATTAGGAAAAACCAGTGCTGCGATAAAGAAATAACATGACTTCTTTATCGTTTTTAGTAAAGAAATGAGATTAAATTTTGAACAGCTGTCAAAACTCAAGTGGGTCTCTATTCTAGTATCCATAGATATTAAAACAGTTACTGATACGAAACGTCAATTCAGTATGATTTTTTAATAATAATAATAATAATATAGTTATTTATTCAGGTAAAAATCCCATGGTTAGGTACATTCATTACAATAAGTTAACATTAAACTTAAAATTAAAATCAAATTACTTTAAATTACATAATATTAATTAATTTATAAATTACATCATCAAAACCAAATTAAATTAAATTAAATTAAAATTAGTTAAAATTTGATTGTGGGTTAAGCGCATGGTTTGTGCGAATCTAAGGTCTTACAACAGATTTTTAGAGTAGAGAACGAAACATTAATATAAACTGCACAATGTTTGATCTCGAGTGACGTGAGAATAGAGACTTCATCCGTTTGTCTATGATTTAAAAAAAATAATGGTCTTGACGGAGGATCGCCATGTTGGTGTTTTGCTGAACGAAAGTAGAATTGTTTTTGAATTGAATAGAAAAAGTTGTTTGTAATTTACATTTTAGTTGAAAATATGAATAGTAAGTAGTCTTCTCGGAGTGTGTGTGATGTGAAAATGCGCCGAATATCGGAAATATGCAGCCACGATTGCAACAAATAACTTGTTGCCAGAAAATATTGTTTCTGAACCCATCATGGAGGATTTATAATATGTGTGTAGATAAAGTTATGTATGCAACTCTGCATAATTTGGCCTTAAAACACACGTGCGATCTTATTATGAAACTCGCCTGTCGGCTCGTTTCATGAAAACCGCACTAGTGTCTTAAGGCCTATCATTATGCAACCGTTGCATAATAGTAGTTTATGCAACGGTTGCATAATGATAGGCCTTAAAACACTAGTGCGGTTTTATGAAACGAGCTTTTAGCGAGTTTCATAATAAGATCGCACGTGTGTTTTAAGGCCAAATTATGCAGAGTTGCATACATAACTTTATCTACACACATATTATAAATCCTCCATGATGGGTTCAGAAACAATATTTTCTGGCAACAAGTTGTTTGTTGCAATCGTGGCTGCATATTTCCGATATCCGGCGCATTTTCACATCACACACACTCCGAGAAGACTACTTACTATTCATATTTTCAACTAAAATGTAAATTACAAACAACTTTTTCTATTCAATTAATTCTACTTTCGTTCAGCAGAACACCAACATGGCGCCGATTCCATCCTCCGTCAAGACCATTTTTTTTTAAATCATAGACAAACGGATGAAGTCTCTATTCTCACGTCACTCGAGATCAAATATTGTGCAGTTTATATTAAAAAAACATACTGAATTGACGTTTCGTATCAATAACTGTTTTAATATCTATGGATACTAGAATAGAGACCCACTTGAGTTTGACAGCTGTTCCAAATTTAATCTCATTTCTTTCAAGTCATGTTATTTCTTCATCGCAGCACTGGTTTTTCCTAATTGGTTGTCAAAATGGTGGTCATTTCCTACGGTTTTTGATTAAACAATGGAGGTTTTATGATATGGGTGTAGATAAACTACTATTAATTAATACTTCTTATGAAATGTTCTACCATATACACTAAGTCCGTATTTAATCACCGAGTCTGCTAATGCATAATATACAAGCTAATTTTCTAAATTTGTTAATCAATCTATTTAGATGATAATAGCTAACACCGACCGAATTTTGGAACAAACTGCACAAGTGGGTTTTCCGACGGTTATTGCATAGATTTAATGTCTATGGCAGGCCCGCTAGAGTTGAATTTAAGGTAGGGGTAGGGTAGCGGTGGTTACAAGGTCGTATCTATCTTACAATTTCGTAATGGTATTTTTTAAGGTAGGGCATTGCCCCACAATGTCCTCCCCCATAGCTACGTTCTGATCTAAGGGTTATCGATGTACTGACCTCTGGTATTTATATTTATCAACATACCTACTCAAGCCAGGCAAGAACAGATGGCGGAAGGCAGATTGTCAAGGCTTGCAGATTGTAGTCTGCAATAGTTTAATAGAATTAAGAGGACTGTGAACCAACGGCAAAAATCACCATTTACATACAGAAAGCGATAACCATTTCCACCCCATAAATGTTAACCGATTTTGAACAGTTTTTGATAGGTTGTCAGTCAGAACAAAATCTAGGACTATACGTTTTTTGAATACTAGCTGACCCGTGCGAATTTTCGCACAGTATCGTGATCAAACACCGGATAATAATAATATAATAAAGTGAGAATAAGTAAATGCAAGTATTATTAGTACACTATTTGTCTATTTTTCGTCAATAGCAGATAATTTTGACAAAGATAATAAACGGGGTACTTGCGGGTGTGCCATCTATTGGCATTGGTCTGCAATAGCCAAGACAAATTTTAGTTAAACAAATTGTCAATACATGGCGCTTGCAATTCGAGTGATTTTTATTTACGTACGCGGACGTTGTTGGCCCCGCGCTGTTTTGTAATTGAAAGTCTTAATACGTATTATTATAATACCTATATAGTAACGGATAATTTTGACAAAAATAATAATTAACTCAGTACTCTCCAGTAGCGCCATCTGTTCACATTAGACTGCATGTGCAATTAGCTAACAGACAATTAAACAGACTGTTAATAGATGGCGCTTGCAAATCGCGTGGTTTTTAATTTATTTTTTAACGAAAACGTTAATTTTAATCTATTTTTGTATTTTTAAGACAAAGCGACGAACATAAGCTTTAAAAAGACGTTTAAATCTTGAGCGTCTTCATTAAAATACCTTTTAGAAATAATATATATGATTGATTTAAGATCAACAAAGTCAAATAATCGCCGAAATCCGTTTTGTATGAGAATAGGTAAAACAACAATAAAACTGAATTTATTGGGTATTAATAATAGTGAAAAAACTAAAACGTATAAGTAGACCGAGATTTTGTTCTCACTGAGAACCTGTCAAACATTGGTCAGAATCGGTTAACATTTAAGGGGTGGAAATCGTTATCGCCTTTTTTATGAAAAGCCGTAGGTTCACACTCCTCTTGAACACAATGTTTAACGTTACTTTCTTTTCATTACACTTGCTCGGAAAGGGTGTTATTATATGCAGGCGTATAGAGCAGCTATAGCCGATCTAACTCCTCTATGGGCCCCGCCGTCAGCGGGAGTTATGGATTTTGTATGGTTTCGAACTCCCGCGGGCAGTGCGTGCCCCAGGTCGGCGGAGCCGCGCGCGAGCCGCAGCTGGCGGGGCCGTGCGGGTGCCGCAGCCGGCGGAGCCGCCCCGCGCTGATCGCCATGTATACAGTTTGTTCAACCCACCTGATGGTAATTCACGGTGTACAATGGGAATAAAATAAATATATGTATACTTTTTGTCTAATTTTTATTTAATTTCCTCGCAAATGTGATGAAAAACATTATGTGTATCACGGGCAGTAAGGGGATAACGAACTCGAGTCAATAAAAGCCCTCGCCTACGGCAACGGGCTTCTAACAGACTCTCGTTAGTTATCCCCTTCTTACGGCCTTAGATGCACAATGTACTATTACTTATCCAAAGATACAATCAAGAAAAACCGGACAAGTGCGTTAGTACGTTCGTAATAACAGGCAGAAGGATTAGTGTCAAACAGAACCGGTGTTTAGGCACAGAATTATCTATTCTGTGCCGAAACACCGGTTCTGTTAGACACTGATTCTTCTGTACGTTCGTACTATTATCTATTCTGTGCCTAAACACCGGTTCTGTTAGATACTGATTCTTCTGTACGTTCGTACTATTATCTATTCTGTGCCTAAACACCGGTTCTGATAGATACTGATTCTTCTGTACGTTCGTACTTTTATCTATTCTGTGCCTAAACACCGGTTCTGTTAGACACTGATTCTTCTGTACGTTCGTACTATTATCTATTCTGTGCCTAAACACCGGTTCTGTTAGATACTGATTCTTCTGTACGTTCATACTATTATCTATTCTGTGCGTAAACACCGGTTCTGTTAGATACTGATTCTTCTGTACGTTCGTACTATTATCTATTCTGTGACCGTGGGCGAGTCTAGTGCCATAATACCCCTATACAAAACACCATGTATTTTTTAATTTCCGATAACTTTGGCATATTACTGGGTATATTCACTGGAACAAAGTGGTAGCATAGTAATTAAAACTTTCGTGAGTCATTATGAATATTTGAAATACACACGGCTTTATTCGCGATTTATTGTCAGAAATAGTCCGACATGTTTCGAACTCGTATGGAGTCCTGGCCTCGATGCATTCGAGATTAAACGTCAGTGCATACAATCGTTTGACACAACTGTATAAATCTGACGTTAAATCTCGCAATCGACATTATCTCGAATGTAGCGAGAATTGGGGGCCTGCTTCAGGAGTTGAGTGCGGTCGCCGGCAGTTTGCTTTGACTGCGACTGCACTCAACTTCCGAAGAAGGACTCCATACGAGTTCGAAACATGTCGGACTATTACTGACAATAAATCGCGAGTAAAGCCGTGTGTATTTCAAGTATTGGTAGAATAGTTTTACAAAACGCGCATAAATTTTTTTTTCTTTTTTCTTTTTAGTACATACCTATCAATAAAAACATCCACCACAAGTACTTTACTTTTAACCACTTCCAGGTGTATATACGTCCTTCTTCTGTGTCTATCCTGGACATCTAGTCAGACGGTGAATGAGGAAGAAAGGAAACGCCTAGAGGAATTGTTTGGGAAACCAAGCACCGAAGATGACGCGCTGGACCTCACTCCTGGAAAACGAGGTGGTAAGGAACAAAAAGGACGACTAATACTTTCAGCTCTGACGCTTTCTTTGTTCATTAGCCAAGCCCAAGCCCCCAATTCTCGGTGCATTCGAGATAATCACACAATCGAGATTAAACGTCAGTACATACAGTCGTTTGACACACTGTATGAATCTGACGTTTAATCTCGCAATCGACATTATCTCGAATGCACCGAGAATTGGGGGCCTGCTCACAATCGAGATTAATCGTCAGTGCATACAGTCGTTTGACACAATTGTATGAATCTGACGTTTAATCTCGCAATCGACATTATCTCGAACGCACCGAGAATTGGGGGCCTGCTCACAATCGAGATTCAACGTCAGTGCTTACAGTCCTTTGCCACAACTGTATGAATCTGACGTTTAATCTCGCAATCGACATTATCTCGAATGCATCGAGAATTGGGGGCCAGCTCATAATCGAGATTAAACGTCAGTGCATACAGTCCTTTGACACAACTGTATGAATCTGACGTTTAATCTCGCAATCGACATTCTCTCGAATGCACCGAGAATTGGGGGCCTGCTCACAATCGAGATTAAACGTCAGTGTATACAGTCGTTTGACACAACTGTATGAATCTGACGTTTAATCTCGCAATCGACATCATCTCGATTGCGCCGAGAATTGGGGGCTAAGTCAGAGAGATAGATAGAGTTGAGACTATTTGAGACTACTTTGATCATTCTCTGTTTCTGTCCAGGGCAAACGACGGAGGCGAGAGCCGGCGAGATTAGCCAAGCCGAGAGAGATCGCCTCATAGCAATCTATGGATTGCCAAATGAGACCAGCCCCACTCCAAATCCGCTTAGCAGGGTCGATGATATTGGTAGAGCCTCTGTTCATGCGTTGTAATGAGAGCCTGTTCATGTATTAGACGCGCTTAGCCTAGTTGGGAGTGACCCTGCCTTCGAAGCTAGCGTCCCGGGTTCGATCCCCGGTAAGGGCAAATATTTGTGTGATGAGCACCTATGTTTGTTCTTGAGTCTGGATGTTTCCTCTGTATTTAAATATTTATTTCTCTATATAAGTATCTGTTTCGTCGTCTAGTACCCATAACACAAGCCTTTAGAGCTTACTTTGGAACTAGATCGATTTGTGTAAAAGATTGTCCCCTGATTTATTATTTTTATTATTATTATTAAGTATCTGCGCGATTTAGGGCTAAACACCTGAACCCGTTTTGATGAAATTTGGTATGTAGATAGTTTGAGCCCTGAGGAACACAGACTACTTTTTAGGGATCTGTACCCCAAAAGGAACCCCTTATAGGATCACACCTGTGCCTGTCTGTCTGTCCGTCTATCACAGCCAATTTGCTCCAAAACAACTGGACCGATTGAGTTGTTTGGTACACATATGTAAGTCAGTGACCGGAACACGGATGCGTAACTTAAATTAATTAATTTAAAACTTGGGGGCTTCTTTAGAATAGGAAATTAAAAAAAAAAGTTTTGCAATCTATATTGTGTGACCAAATCAAATGAAAGGGCTCGTAATGAGAAAGATATTCTTTTTTTTTGAATTTTAAAATAAATAGTTTGGTAGGAATTTATGAAAACAGGCAAGAATTTACCATTTTTTTACACATATATGGAAGTTGATGTTCGCAACATGGCTGCGTAAAGTAATTAAATGAATTTTTAACACGGGGGCCACTATTGAGAAAATTATTAAATATTTTTTTTACGAAATATATCGTATGACATATCGAATAAAAGAGCTCGTTGTAAGAATCTCAAATATATTTTTT
Source organism: Tortricodes alternella (assembly GCA_947859335.1). Taxonomy (NCBI): domain Eukaryota; kingdom Metazoa; phylum Arthropoda; class Insecta; order Lepidoptera; family Tortricidae; genus Tortricodes; species Tortricodes alternella. The sequence goes on from OX401972.1 coordinate 6,490,269, forward strand.
TAGAATTTTAAGATAAATAGTTTGGAAGTTATTTAGGAAAATAGGCGAAAATTTACAATTCCCCCTGATTATCTCCGAAACTATTGTGCCTAAAATTTTGCTTCTTTACCTATAGATTACAGGAAAACCTATAAGAGGTCTATGGTATTTAAAGTAACATAGGAAATTTCAGATAATAATGAACGGAACGGAACCCTCTCTACGCGAGCTTAACTCACACTTGTCCGGATTTTTTTTATTCGGTAATCCCAAGTTTCTAAAGATTACTTTATGGACAGGGATGTTTGGCATTAATTCTGACCTAAACCGGCAATCTCTGGGTCTCGATGCGCGTACCTACTGTGGTATATTATAAAATGGTAGACATCATTAACTTATATGTGTAACGTAACGTAAAAAGTCAATAACATGAAAATTCGTTGTATTTTAAAAGTACATACCTGTTTACATATATACTTATATTATTTCTAAAAGGTATTATTTTGAAGACGCTCCATATCTCCGTTAATTCTTTACCAAAGTTAATGATTTAAACGTCATTTGAAAGCTTATGTTTGTCGCAAAAATACACTAATAGATTAAAATTAACGTTTTCGTTAAAAAATAAATAAAAAAACCACGCGATTTGCAAGCGCCATCTATTGACAATCTGTTTAACTAACATGTGTGTTGTCTATTTGCACATGCAGACTAATGTCAACAGATGGCGCTACTATCTTTGTGTCATTCATGTTAGAACCGATGGAGGCAACTGCGTTAATTATTATCTTTGTCAAAATTATCCGTCACTATAGGTATAGGTATTATAATAATACGTATTAAGACTTTCAATCATAAAACAGCGCGAGGCCCACAGCCGCGTACGTAAATAAAAATCAGCTGCATTGCAAGCGCCATCTATTGACAGTCTGTTTAATCAAAATGTGTCTTGGCTATTTGCAGACCAACTGTCAATAGATGGCACACCCGCAAGTACTCCGTTAATTATTATCTTTGTCAAAATTATCTGCTATTGACGAAAAATAGACAAATAGAGTACTAATAATACTTGCATTTACTTATTCTCACTTTATTATATTATAATTATCCGGTGTTTGATCACGATACTGTGCGACAATTCGCACGGGTCAGCTAGTATAAGTATACTTATTATGTTTCAGATAATCGGACAGAGTGCGAGCTGCCTGGCGGGAAGGCGGGAGTGTGCGTTCTCCATTACCTGTGCAACCCGGACACCGGATCCGTCATCACCGATGGAGCCACCATCCTAGATATTAGGTAACCTTAGGTACTTAATAAATAATAAATAAATCAGGGGACAATCTTTACACAAATCGAGGTCTGTTCGGCGAGAGTTGATAAAAAAAGTTAAAAGTCAGGACTTCTTAACTCATTACAAATAGTGGCCCGCTAATTATTTTTACTGATAATAATAAAAAATTTAAGGGAAAAATTATATTTTTTCCATAGAATATTATTATTGAATAGCCTAACTGTATAAAAAGAAAGCAACACGCGAACAGAACAGCCCAACGACACACTCGAAGCCAATGACATTATTATATGAAGAAAGACACAAGACACGTCATATCCATACTCAACGCGTTTTTAACATGTGTCATAGATATTTTTTTTCTTTTTAGTTTCTTTGGCCGAAGCCAGTGCAGATTATTGAATTTATGTGACACTAGCTGGTGCCCACGACTTTTTCTGCGTAGAATAATAATTTAAGTAACCTATGCAAGCCCAATCTATCTCTATACCAAAATCATCAAAATTGGTTCAGTGGTTTAGGCGTGAAATCGTAACACACAGAGCTACTTTCGCATATATAAAATTTAGCTTCCACCCGCGACTTAGTCCGCGTTAAATTCGCTTATAATTATTCCTTTGGGAAATTTTTACTTAGCTGAGATAAAATTTACCCTATTTCCTATTCCAGCAGCTACGGCCTAACTATACATATACGACGTTTCATGAAGATCCGTTCAGCCATTTGGAGCTGAGTGGTAACAAACATACAGACACACGCACACACACATGCATATAAACATATTACACATACACACAAACTTTTACATATATAATATTAGTAGAATCTTTAGGAAGTAGGATTGTTTAATTCGAAGAGTTTTTGTACCATATTTAAAGTAGATATCGACATGGAATCGGTTCTTCCCATTCAAACTTTCAATACACCAAAGCAAGTTATTTTAGGGGCAAGTTACATTTTAGGAGTAGTTTCGATTTTTTCTCGATCGCCTACCTAATGGTTTGTTTTGAACTGCATTTATACCAAGTTTCCAGTTGATAAACCAATGGAATCAGTTTTTCCAATACAAAGTTCAATACCCTAAGACATCCCTTTTTAGGAGAAGTTCCGTATTTTCTCGATCGCCTACCTAATTGTTTGTTTTGTGTTGCATTTATATCAAGTTTCTAGTTGAATAACAAATGGAATCAGTATTTCCGATACATATTTCAAAACCATAAGACATCCCTTTTAGGAGTAGTTTCGTTTTTCTCGCGATCGCCTACCTAATTGTTTGTTTTGAAGTGCATTTATATAAAGTTTCAAGTTGATAAACAAATGGGATCAGTTTTTCCAATACAGAGTTCAATACCCTAAGACATCCCTTTTTAGGAGTAGTTTTGTTTTTTTCTCGATCGCCTACCTATTTCCTTGTTTTGAACTGCATGTATACAAAGTTTCATGTTCATAAACATATGGAATCGGTTATTCTCATACAAAGTTTAACGCCCCAAGGCACCCCATTTTAATCCAAAAACCATTAGGATTTGTTTTGTTGCTCATTCTGAAGCCCCACATAGCATTTTTTCATTCTTATCTTCAATGTACAGACTTTTTCCCCTTTACGATTTTATTATATGTATAGATTTGACGCGAACGTATAAGACATTAATTTGTAATATGGCGATTGTGTATATGAACAAAACAAATATATTTTTTTCGCCGCCGTCCGCCCGGCACGACAGCGCAGTTGACGACATCTGCGTCCCTCCTACCACGAAACTCAGTGCGCGCGGCGATAAGCGATGCCCGTCGTACAGTTTGCGATAGTTAAGCGACAGTGGCTATTTCGAAACGATATCATAATATTTATTTATCTACTCTCGCCGAACAGACTTGTAGTCTCAAAGTAAGCTCTAAAGGCTTGTGTTACGGGTACTAGACGACGATATACATACTTATATAGAGAAATAAATACTTAAATACATAAGAAACATCCAAGACTCAGGCATTGCAACTTTCGTGCGATCTTGACGAAAACCGTGCTATGTTCATAAAATTAGTCGTCCGTGCTTGGACTTTTACATACTGATCACATTGAAAAGAGTATGGTATAGGTTATCAGGTTGTGCTGGTAAAGGATGCTTCCAAAAGAAACGGTGGTTCGTGATTAAGAGATTTTAGGGATTATTCTACTTGCTTTTAGGGGTATACCTCTTTGAAGGGTTGGCAACCCTGCTAATAAAAAGCGTGAAAGCAACTTCGTTTTTACATACATACACATCACGCCCGAAATCTCTAATGGGGTGGGCAGAGCCACAAGAGTACTTGTGGCCACGTTCGATTAATTAGTCCTAAGATGGTATGACGAACCGTATGGTGACAGGTGATCAGCCCATCGCCCATATAGATAGTCCACCATGTTGGAGAGAACCTGTCCCTTAGTCGACTTTTACGACATGCCAGGATGATAAGCATGCTTTGTTTTTAACACGCTTTTAATAAGAATAATTACCAAGTTGTTGTCGTCGAGTGTGGCTTTTCAACGTTTCATAATCACCAGACAGCGCGAATGTTCCCACTACCTCCAAGTGTGCTGTTCACTGGAGAAGATTGCTGACAAGCCTCCGCCACCGCCAGTGGTGGAAGAGACGGCCTGCGGGTGGAGCAACCCGGGGGCGCAGGCCTTCAGGGTCCGGAATGAAGGAGCGGAGGCCGAGTTTGGAGACTTCCCGTGGATGGTTGCTGTTCTCAAGTACGTTTTCTAGTTTAAGAGGTTAGTAAGAGGGCAAGGTTTTGGCAAATTATGTTGTTTTCACGTGCCACGTTGCCACTGAGTCCAGATGTAGTCTCTATTTGTTCTCACTATAAACTGTGATCATCAACAAAGAGGCTCATATCTTCTTCACATTGGGCCCAGCGTTGGTTAAAATAACTGCTGCAACTAGGGAATAGCCAAAATTGCAGGAATTAAACGTTACAAACCGGGCTGCCCACAATCGCCTTTAGTGTCATCATATAGATAGATATAGGCTAGTAAATGGTGGCCTTATTAGAATAGAAAGAATAGAATAGAAATACGTTTATTTTGCAAACAATATAAAAAAGAAAGAACTTATAACTAGACAGCACATTAATAACTAACAGTAAAACTTGTAGTTCGAAACATGAACATCTTAAAAACATGGTCTTCCTATGGATAAATCTGGCAAAAATGATGACATATTTATTAGTCCTCGTCTTGCAGCCGAACAGCGTTGCGGGATGTTACTAAAACAGTGTAATTTGTGACCTAGATCACAGATTTAATAACAGTTACTCCGGGCTATTTGCAGTTGACATCGGTATCACCAAGTGTAACATACAAAGGCAATTTCCTTAATGTATTCAATACGCAGGCGGTCAGACGGCAACACAATATGGTCTCAGAGCGACTACATGGGCGGCGGATCCATCATCCATCCGTCTGTGGTGCTCACCGGCGCTCACAAGATCGACGGGAAAAAGGCCAGTGAGGTAAGCGGAATACACTGTTTCAGCAGTTTCAGAGCGACTAAATTGGCGGCGGATCCATCATCCATCCCTCTGTGGTGCTCACCGGCGCTCACAAGATCGACGGAAAAAAGGCCAGTGAGGTAAGCGGCATACACTGTTCCAGCAGTCTCAGAGCGACTGAATTGGCGGCGGATCCATCATCCATCCGTCTGTAATGCTCACCGGCGCTCACAAGATCGACGGAAAACAGGATAGTGAGGTAAGCGGCATACATTGTTCCAGCAGTCTCAGAGCGACTACATGGGCGGCGGATCCTTCATCCATCCCTCTGTGGTGCTCACCGGCGCTCACAAGGTCGATGGAAAACAGGCTAGCGAGGTAAGTGGCATACACTGTTCCAGCAGTCTCAGAACGACTACATGGGTGGCGGATCCATCATCCATCCGTCTGTAGTGCTCACCGGCGCTCACAAGGTCGACGGAAAACAGGCTAGCGAGGTAAGCGACATACACTGATCCAGCAGTGTCAGAGCGACTACATGCGCGGCGGATCCATCGGCCATCCGTCTGTGGTGCTCACCGACACTCACAAGGTCGACGAAAAACAGACTCGTGAGGTAAGAGACACGCTGATCCAACAGTCGGTGGGCGGTGGATCCATCATCCATCCGTCTGTGGTGCTTACCGGCGTCCATAAGGTCAACGGGAGTCCAAGGGTCTTACAACTTTACCACGATAGCATGGCTATGTGTGCGTGTTCCCTCACCGATGCTTTCACAATGGCTGCCAGTCTATGTGTGTATTTGAGGAAAAATCGCTCCTGAACTACGTGACCGATTTTAATAAATGGGGTATCTATCATAATGATTTGTGTAGCACGTGCGACTGTCATTACAAGTTAAGTATATGAGAATTTAAAGGATGGGTGATACTAGGAGCGAAAATAGAAAATACTACTTTTAACATTGCCAGTCGGGCTTTAGTGTTTTGTTTTATTTATTTAGAGTTGGATATTAAAAAGGATTTACTCCGTCACCAGGTGAAATGCCGTGCAGGTGAATGGGACACGCAGACGGACCAAGAGTTGTATCCACATCAAGAACGCAACGTCAAGAAGATAGTCAAGCACGCGGATTTCTATAGGCGTGAGTTGGCATTTAATATTGTGATCAATATGGAACTTGCATGTTTTTCTTTTGTCAATTTGGTCACTTTATTCTTGTTGGGATCAATGATTGATACAGTATGTTGTTATTATTTGCTTACCTACTTTAATTGGGAGTAAATTTTTTAAAACATTTGGATTCTTGATTTTCTTAAAAAAACAAAATAAGAACTACTTATTCATATACAGTTTCGAGAAGTCCTATTTTCCGGGTTTTCATTTTATGTCGAACTGCCAGGAACATATTGTAAACCCTCCTTTTAGTTTCCCGCAGTCGGGTAAAAATAGAGGAAGGACAATCTTCGTTATATTTGGCTTTTAATTTTACGAACGTAAAGTCGACACATAAAAGCGAGAATTGGGTACGTCCGCGTATGTCAGATCATAGGTAGGTGTTTTTAATTTGAAATGTTTGCCCGCAGCGTCAGTATACAACAGCATAGCCCTCCTCATACTCGACTCCCCCTTTGAGTTGAAGAACGCCCCCCACATGGGGGTGGGCTGCGTGGCGCCACACGCGCCGCCCGCCGGCACGCGCTGCTTCAGCATGGGCTGGGGCAAGGAGTTCAACGACAAGGAACAATACGCCGTCGTGCTCAAAAAGGTACTGTAAATGAAACCTCAAAACAACGCGCTGTCGCAATGTGACCCGGGCCTTCAGTAGAGGATGAAAAAATTGTACTTATGGCAAATACAGCAGACGACAGGCGCAGGACCGCAAACACACACAGTTTGAATAAAATATCTGCTTGGCTTCTCAGCAACAAACGTCAAAAATAACTATAGTTTACAATAACTAAAAAAACACGCTTTTGTCAGTAACGCACTAATAAGTAATGTATTACACTCGTCAAAACAAACCAAATAAGCTCAAACTCGAGGGGTTTACCAGTAGACATTGAAGAGTTCCACTACCCACCTCCTGGCTCCATTGTCAGATCAGCTCGATGGTACCAAATTATTGTATTGTGCTCAGAATTGCGTAAACTTGCAAAATTCCAAATCGTTACGACAGTTAGAAGTAGGTTAAAATTGTTTTCAAAGATTTTATTACATTGTTAGTTACAAGTGAATATAAATGCGTGTTAAAAAAACAAAAAGTGTGTTAAAAAAAACCATAATCAAAACGTTTCTTTCGCTAGTAAGCCACACGGGCTCTTTCACATGTCTGAATCTACCAGCAACGCTTCGAAAGTTTCAGAAACATTTTTTCAATGGCACAAAAAAATACAAAAAAAAATTGAAGTGCTGATTCACATTTCTGAGCAACCTAATAGGCACAAATGAGTTATAATTAATAAATAAATAATAATAACTAAATCAGGGGACAATCTTTACACAAATCGTGGTCCCAAAGTAAGCTCTACAGGCTTGTGTTATGGGTGCTAGACGATGATATACATACTTATATAGAGAAATAAATACTTCAATACATAGGAAACATCCAAGAGGAACAAATATTTATTCATGCTTATCACACAAATATTTGCCTTTACCGGGGATCGAACCCGGGACGCTAGCTTTGAAGGCAGGGTCACTCCCAACTAGGCTAACCGCGTCGCCTATTAATAACTAATAAGGGATATGTATAGCAGTAGCGAAGCGTCAAATATTTCGTAAGGGAAGCCGGAAGAATTAAAACCGTACGTGCGAATCTGATATTTAGTTAGAGTAACATGGACTTCACTGACAGCTAGCCGTAGCTTTCTATCTTGGTAAAACCGTCAGGAATCGGCTTGTAGGCAGGCTGCGCCACTGATGTATAAACTCTTCTCTAACTTATCTAAAGCACCCAAATGTGGTGTTCTGTGGTTTCTGAACATATCGTTTCAAAATCGCTTTTACTCACGACTTTTATCAAGAAACGGATGATAGATGGATGAAGAAATGCATGCAATGATTTTTTTCTGAGGGGGAAGGCGAAAACCTCAATATAATAAGACGGACCTAGTTTTGATTGAGCGACCCGCTTAAATTCTGGGGCCCACCTGCCCCCAGCTTTTCATCTTATATTGGAAAGTGCTAAGTAATAGAAACCGATCTGTGTGCGCATCACATTATTATGTTGTTTATATTATGAGTTATGAAGCTTTGAAAAGTCATTGTTCATACCAATCGCAAAAACACTCCATACAAAAAAACCGACTTCAAAAACCCTTTGAAAAGTAAGAAATAATAATTGGCCTTTGTTAGTAAATTACCTAGAATGTTGATTAAGTGTTACATTAAATACATCGAAATCGGTGTCAAGTAAATGAACACAGTATGAGGGATGGATTACCTAATTTACTTGCCACCGACTTCGATATATTTAATGTACCTATCACTTAATCAACATTCTAGGTAATTTACTTACAAAGGCCAATTATTATTTCTTACTTTTCAAAGGGTTTTTGAAGTCGGTTTTTTATTTGTTAAATTTATATTATTATTTCACTTTTTTTGTGATTATCATATGTGATTTAACGACACATGTAATACATCAAGTAACAATAGCATAATGCCAATTGCTCATCACCCTACACAAAATTTTGCTATCCAAGTTGCAAGGACGTCAATCGTTGAGGAGTTCTCCTGGTTCTTCACCACCTTCTACCACGTTCTATTTTACCAAATGAATTTTCATGAGTATAAGTTACTTCCCAACCTTATACAGAAATCTAATCGCCACCCGTGAAATATTTACCATTGAGGAGTTCCGGTGGTCATCCGTGGTCTTCATCATGAATTCCAAGTCCCCAAATTATGCTTTTAAAACGCAACTGCTTGAGTTATTAAAGAAAATATCAAAATTTCTATATGCGTGCCTATAACATTTGAGGAGTTCCTTTGATTCCTCATAGATCCTCTCAAAAAAAAAAAAAAAATTGAAAAATACCCTATCTATTGCAAAAAGAATCATGCAAATCAGTCCAGCCATCTGCGAGTAATCGGTGAACATAAATATTAAAAAAAAAAAAAAACAAGTATACGCGTCGAATTGAGAACCTCCTCCTTCGGAATTTTTGAAGTCGGTTAAAAATGGACGACACCGATGACGTCACTGCATTCGTTAGACTGTACAGAATGTATGGCGTTTAAACGAAATCTGCAATTACTTTCGAAAATACTGTTTTTAGACCAACATGATGAGGATGTCTTAAAAACTAACATCAGAACGATAAACCAATTTATATTTTTCACTAATTTTGACCCTTAATCAAATAAAAATAAATAGTCAATACGATCTGATTTTTTCTGTAATATGCTTTTGTTTAGGTACATTTATTTTCATAATATATCATTTAAACCTCATTTTGATTTTCATGCATCTTCCACATTCTCTAGAATTCGGTTATTTTAATGTACAACGAAAGTTTAAACGTGATTATGGGTAAATGTGAAATGCCTATTTCTCCAGGTTGAGCTCCCGTGGATACCTCACGAGAAATGTCAGAATTTATTGCGCAAGACACGGCTGGGGTCCCACTTCGTGCTGCACGCGTCACTGGCGTGCGCGGGCGGCGAGCCCGGCAAGGACACGTGCACGGGCGACGGCGGCTCGCCCCTCGTCTGCCCCATCGGAGTCAGTATTTAGCTAATCACATTTGGTCATTACCCGGTTAAAGTGGGACAGGCCACGTCTACCATATGCGTCCGCAGAAGTGTGAGGTAGGTAACGAGGTAAACTCAGGTGGTGATGGCGGGGGTAACTGAACGTGACTGGCGAGAGATAGCTATAGGGGCAGTTGGAGATCGGATGGAGAGGCCGGTTCCCGTCACACTAGTACAGGCTAGTAAAAGGCGGACTTAATGCCTTGAGTAGAGAATGCTAAGCTCACCAGGCACACGGACTAACTAAAGCTATACCTCCTGGTAAGATGACTTTCTGCTAAGTTTCTTGCAGCGGTTCTCAGTAATGATGGTCCTGTCTGAAGCGCTGGTAGATTACTTTTATTTTATTCATGTGACGAATAAAAAAGCGCCCAGGTCGCCAACTTCCCAACAATCCCGTATCACGCAGAGGACGAACCTACAAGCAGAACTACCACTACTGAAATAGCTGAACTAATCTGAGTTTCTCGCGTTAACGAAGTCTAACGCATAAACATCACTATCAAGCATTCCTTTGGACTTCAGCCCTCAAACATAAGAAAGACCTCATCATCATCATCATCATTTCAGCCGTAGGACATCCACTGCTGGACATAGGCCTCCCCCATCGATTTCCAAAAGGGCCGGTTGGAAGCAGCCTGCGTTCCGCGTTTTCCTGCGGTCTCTTTTAGGTCGTCTATCCATCTTGTGGGTGGACAGGGGGGCTAGCACGACATGCCCGCGAGTCGTTTGTCGCTCAGTGCGTATCTGTCCAACTTGTCAAATGTGTAAGGGACGCACTGAGCGAGAAAGGACTCGCGGGCAGGTCGTGCTAGACGTGCAGACGATCTAAAAGAGACAAGAAAAAGAAAGACCTCATATTTCTTTCCTTTCTCTGTCGCTCGTGCACAGAAGACCGTCTGTGCGAGCTTGACAGTATTATATTTGTTCCCCAGGACTCGGATCCTAAGGGCGAGTCAGCCCGCTACGCCATCTTCGGCATGGTGGCGTGGGGGCTGGGCTGCGGCGACGCCGTGCCCGGCGTGTACGTCAACGTGCCGAATTTGTATGAGTGGATCGAGGAGCGCATGCGCGAAGAGGGCTTCGGCAAGGACTCGTACACATACTAGCTCCCGCGTTCCCGCTAGTATAGGTATCGCCACGAGAGTTGAGGTGAAATCCACACATAAGTACACAATGCCATACGAAACAAAACACAAAGTTGTAAATTCGAACGAATTTGTCTTGTCCACACATGACATGCCGCGGTGTGCGTGACCTCAACTCTCGTGGCGATATCTATACGTGTATGACTAGCAAGAACTCGTACACCTACTAGCGCGAACTCTTACAAGCTAGTAGCAAAACCTACATCTACTAGCAAAACTCTTACAACTACCACTGAACCTCTTTTAGACAGTGAAATTGAAGAGTTCCCCAACAATTTTGACATTGGGGCCTGTCTCCCTAAATAGTCGACAATGGATCAAGGACTCCTTTGGTATTCACGGGCATGCTCCTTTGCCTTCCTCAAATATACGTAGGATGTTCCATAAGTGTTGCAATAGAAAGAATGTAACAAGTTTGGACATGTATAACTGAGAGTTGTATTAGACAAGCAGAAGACTGTCAATGCTACCTGGTACACTGATGTTTGTTTGCCGCAAGTTATCCGCGAGCTGAAGAAACTGCGACCAAACTCGCGTCTGGGCAGTTGGCACTTGCACCATGATAACGCTCCTGCTCATCGAGCGATCATTACTCAAGAGTTTTTGAAGCAATCTGGGCTTACTGTGCTGGACCACCCTCCTTATAGCTCCGACCTCGCACCACGTGATTTTAGTCTCTTCCCGCTGATCAAGAGCCAGTTGAAAGGACGACGATTTGCAACTGATGACGCATTAATGCGTGCATGGGATGAGGCCTGTGCCAGTGTCACAAAGGATCAGTGGAAGATTATGTTTAATACGTGGTTTGAACGCATGCATAAGTGATGGTTCTTATTTTGAAAAAGTTTAATAAATAGTTAGATTTTTGCAAGACTTATGGAACATCCTACGTATAAAATAAAAAGCCTACAAAATTAATTCCTACGCCTACTTATAAGTGGAAATAAATATGCGATTAACATGAAGTGTCTTTTAATCAAGCCTGTCATTGTCAAAGACGTTTAGCACCTGCCATAGTTATAGTTTGTGACGTCATATAGCCTAGAACATATTTAGAACTAGCTGGACCCCGCGGCTAAATTCACATTCATCAAACGCGCGTCATTAAGTTTTCTGAAATTAGGTATCTAATTTTCTGCGCAATTTTTTTCAACGACAAAGTAACATTGCTGCCGCAGCAACCTTATTTTGGCGAAAAAACATTGCGAATAAGATAAAGTGGAAGTATTGACTTTGTGAATTATAACAGCTTTCATAAGTTTTCCTGTTGGCTCCTATTTCACAATTTTAACGTTGCTAACGCAGCAATCTTAATTCTGTGGAATATACTTTGCGAATTAGACAAAGTGGAAGCTTGCTAATTTCACAGTTCTTTTGCTTTCTTACCTATTCCGTAATTTGGAACCTTGCTGACGTAGCACCTTTATTTAGTGGTTTTAACCATGTACAATTTGTTTAGGTAAGGTGAGGCACCGGTTTTACATAGCAGTTTCAGTCTCAAAAAATCATAATACTCTATCCCTAGGAGCTGAGAAAATCGCAGGGTCTTATGCATTCTAAGGAGAAACACCGATAGCGCAATGTATCCAGTCGACAGCGCCATCTGTGCATTAACTTAACTTAGACGTTTGAACACACGACGATGACAACATACAACAAACAACGACCTTAACATAACAGGGTAACATTGAGGGGATAGAAGAAGAAAGAAAGAAGAAGAAGGTACCATTTATTCAGCGCACACATAGCGTTAGTACTTAAAAAAATCAGATTGTACATATAGCAACGTTCTCTGTTGTGATTTTGGCAAGGTTCCTAAAGTTGTTAACGCCATAATGTATAAAGTCAATGTGCGGCGAACATTGTGAACCGTAGTTTATTCATGTGACGAGTACCTAAATAAAAAAGAGAGAACTTGAATTTTAAAGCGCGGTACAAAAAGTCAGTCTCTAAATATGGCTTACAGTACAATTAAAATCAGTTAACGCTTCGACTTTTCTCGGCTATTATCGGCTAAAGCCGGAGAAAAAATGACATAACACATACATACATTGCTACGATTTCTTTTAGGTAGCATTTTTTGTATGGGCACCGCTGGATATCGTTGGGCGAAATTGCTTGCGCGCCGAAAGGGTTAAAGTATCGTAAACGCAATGTATCACCTGTTATGATGATATTACTTAGCAGTAGCCCTAAGAAGTTTATTATACAGAAGCGATATTATGCATTATTTATTGATGCATATGAATTTACCTACCTATAATATAAATAAAAATCGTGATTCTTTATTGGTCAATAGTTACTGTTTTACGTAAGGTAACAGTATGATATTTGCCATGTGTGTCAATATATTGTCAAAAAATAGTGTCTAATTATTTTTCTTATTTCAATATAAAGGCTGTGTTACTTTAGAGCTATTAGGAGGTTTTGTTGCTCATATCCTTCTGTTGTATGTATGTAAACTCTTTATTGCACATAAAATAAAACAAAATTCTGCATTATGATACAAACAGTGTACAAAGGCGAGCTTATCCCTAATGGGATCTCTTCCAGCTAACCTTGGAGTTGACGAGAGAAGACAATGCGTGGATAGACAAAAATTACAAACAGCCAAAACAAAAACCAACAAATAATAATAATAATAAAATAAATAAACAACATAAATAAGTACTATATACCAATATATAAATATATATATTTTAAAATTACATTAATATTAATTTAAATAAAAAGTTGTAGAAGAACAGCTAATTCTAATTCCAGTAATCAGGACTCTTCATCTAGCCACATCTTATTCAGTATTATTTGTTTTGTGTTCAATAAGATAACGGGTAATATATTTAAAGGTCATATCTGTAATTTGATATACTCTACGTGAAAAACGAGGGCTACCGACAATAACCGAGGATGGCCGAATGGTGAACTTATTTTAATAGTACTGCGCCTCTATTCGGGAACGCTAAGTGATTCTGTAGCGATTCGGGAGCGCGATTTCTCATCTCTCTCTTACGCATTACGCGTCGTGCGGAAGAGTGGGATGAGAAATCATGCTTACGAATCGCTACAGAATCACTTAGCGTTCCCGAATAGAGGCGCTGTATTTTGGAATTTTTGGACCATTGACCCCCCTGCCCTTACGCCTGGACCCGCCCGTGCGCTAGCCCGCGGTGTAGACGGCGGGGTCGTGGCCGCGGCGCGCCACCTCGGCGTCGAGCCAGCCGCGCAGCGCCGCCACGTCGGCGTGCACGCCGGGCGCCGCGCCGCCGCAGCCGATGCCCCACGCCACGACGCCGCGCTGCTCGTAGCGCCCTGCCGACTGCCACACGAAACACCCATGTCATTCTAAATCCAATCCGCAGCAGGCCCGCGTGAACACTACTACCAAGTTTTGATGACGCGGTTAGCCTAGTTGAGAGTGACCCTGCCTCCGAAGCTAGCGTCCCGGGTTCGATCCCCGGTAAGGGCAAATATTTGTTTGATAAGCACGAATGTTTGTTCCTGAGTCTTGGATGTTTCCTATGTATTTAAGTATTTATTTCTCTATATAAGTATGTATATCGTCGTCTAGTACCCATAACACAAGCCTTTTAGAGCTTACTTTGGGACTAGATCGATTTGTGTAAAGATTGTCCCCTGATTTATTTATTACTAGCTGACCCGGCGAACTTTGTTCAGCCTTAGACGCCATAAATGAGCAGATTTTTGATTTTATTAAGTTAATTGTCTGAATTAATAATTTTATATGGTGGTTAAGTAATTTTAAATTTTCTAATTTTCCGCGCAATTTCCTTAATTTTTTCTTTCATAAGAACCTTCTCCTGATAATAACGAACAGAACAAAAAAAGAATTAGCGAAATCGGTCCAGCCGTTCAGGCGTGATGCCGTGACCAAGGGAAATAGGGATTCATTTTTATATATATAGATTAAGTCCGTCATTATAGGACGAGGGCTGCTACCTAATGCAGCATGCCAAGCCCCTAAAAGACCTCGTGCCCTTGTAGAGCGCTAAGAGATTTTGAAATGCCTGAATTGTGGTCTTATCACATATAGATAATAGTACTACTTAACATACAGACGAATGCATTGTCTAACAAAAACCGGTGTTTACGTAAGAAAATAGGCCTACTCATGCGTTCTCTCTCCGTCGCATAAAACGTGCTCTTTCGTGTACGCTAGGGTTGTCAGTTTTTATCCGCGTCACTCAACAACACCATCGAACTGCTGAGTTTCTCGCGGCGTTTCTTCTCAGCACATGTCACCTTTCAAAGTGTTGGTAGATTCAGACACGTGAAAGATCCCGTGTGGCCTCTTTGAAAAAAAAAAAATTTTCATTTTCATTTTCATAGGCAACTTGGTGACACGCGAATCGGCCAGGGAGCGAGCGAGCGGCAACCTACTGCGATTTACAGCTCCGAGCTATGTGACGGCCGAGCGTACCTAAAGTGCGAAGTGAAACCCTGCACAAGCCATAAAGAGAGGTCCTCGCTACATAAAGCCGCTTTGAGCCGAGCGTCGGCCATAAAACGGTCAATTAAACTACATACTCCTGTCCTCGCTAGGTAATTCTTTCATTTGTTCCCCAGTAGCACCCATCACACATTTTATATTAACATTGTGAATTTATAAATCATCAGATTACAAAGTTTAGTTCCCACGCCCTTAAGTATTTAAGTATTTATTTCTCTATATAAGTATTTATATCGTCGTCTAGTACTCATAACACAAGCCTTTAGAGCTTACTTTGGGACTAGATCGATTTGTGTAAAGATTGTCCCCTGATTATTATTATTATTATTATTCCATCTTTATTAGGTACATTTCTTATTATTTATATTTTAGAAAATATTTATAAAAAAATTACATTTTAAAATATAAAAGATAGATAACTAATTACATTTTAAAATATAACAAAGGTATGCAAAAAAATAATTCTAAAATATAAAAAACAGCCGTCATCCGGTAGTGAGGCGCGGGCCCAGGCTACCGGTGGTTAGAGCTCCAGGGTGAGGAACCTCCTGACTATACGTGCTGTGTCAAGGAGCACCGCTTTCTGTATCTTTCCCTTGATCCACCAGCCAAGCGAGAGTCTCTCAAGGTGTTTGTCGAGACTTTTCGCGATTAGACCATTGGTTGACACGACTATCGGAACAATGGTCGTCACGTCAACATCCCACATAGCGGTAACCTCATGGGCTAAGTCTAGGTATTTAGTTAACTTATCCTTTTCAGCTTTCACAAGGTTCACGTCATGTGGGATGGCGACGTCGACGAGCATTGCTCGGCGTGCTGATCGGTCTATCAACACAATGTCAGGTTTGTTGTGAACAATAGTCCTGTCAGTGATGATTGACCGATCCCAGTAGATGGTGGTTATTATTATTATTATTATTATTATAACAGTTATAATAACTTCTTTTTTGTTGCTCCATTATTGCACAAAAAATTCTCAGACGCATGTCTCAAGCGAATGGTATTCGTGCTCGCAATGGACCTAACCTGTCCGAGATATCGTGTCCGTGAGCAGTGTCTATGTGTGCGTTGTTCGAGCGCACTTGTATGTAGATTGATTTCTATACCTATATTTGGAGACCTAAGACATTGTACCTCTGTGGGGCAGACGAGCGGCGAGCCGCGGTCGCCCGTGCAGGTGTCCTGGCCGCGCCCGCCGGCGCACATGAACGAGGAGTGCAGCCGGAAGTGGCGCCCGAGCCGCGTGCGCCGCAGCAGCGCCTCGCAGCGCGCGTGGTCAACCGCCGGCACCTCCACCTGCAAGCGAGTGCCGGGGTTACCATGCAGTCAGACGGCCCACGGCTTCGGCGACAATGTACAATTTTAGGGTTCCGTAGCCAAATGGCAATAAACGGAACCCTTATGGATTCGTCCGTATGTCACAGCCACTTTTTTCCGAAACTATAAGAACTATGCTGTTGAAACTTGGTAAGTAGTTGTATTCTGTGAACTGCATTAAGATTTTCACACAAAAATAGAAAAAAGCAATAAAGTTTGGGGGTTCCCCATACTTAGAACTGAAACTCAAAAATTTACCTTTAATTTTTTTATTTTTAGGGTTCCATACCTACACCTACAAGGTACTGTTGCTTTCCATACGTAAGTACGGAACCCTCGGCGCACTTGACCGGTTTTTATTCAGTTTTGTTATGCACAAAAAAACGGTCAAGTGCGTGTCGGACTCGCGCACCTAGGTTCCCGTACTACGCCAATTTGGCATGGTCTCAACCAATTCATAATAGACTTTATGTTAATGATAGACTTTGACAGTTGCAACTAAGTTGGCTGCAGCGGTAATTTTCTGGTTTGATTTCAATATATTTTTCACATTTCTATAACGAAACACCATTGAATAGATATTTGCTGTTTGACTATGTAGTAGAAACTAAAATCAGGCCAAAATAGCTGAAACTTAAGCCATTTTGGAAATACAGCTGGAACAAAATTGATCTAAAATCAAACTTTTAGGGTATCAATGTATGGGGAGCTTCTCAGTCTTAAACCTTTTTGATATTTTTATTATTTGCTAGTATTTATGCCACAACAACACATACTCTGCGAAAATTCCAATCTTCTAGCTCTTACCGTTGTTGAGCTAGACGTCTCTGATATACGGACGCACGGACGGACGTTTTAGCCTCAGTAATAGGGTCCGTTCGGATACGGAACCCAACACTACGTTAACGCGGTAATGTCAGCAAGATTCCGAAGATTTAGGTAACTTTAAAATTAAATTATTAATTTTGATTAAATATATCAATTGACTAGTGGACCCACCACAGCTTCGCCCACTGTATTTTCCATACAAACATTATCATCCCTTTTCACCCATTTAGGGAGGGAATTTCAAAAAATCCCTCTTTAGTGCACCTCTAGGGTACCCGAGTAATGTCTCCTCCTTTCAAACCTCAAAGACCACCCGTTTAGGCTGTGCGTTTCTAAGTGACTCACGGTACTGTTTGATATACCTATCAATAGATAATTGTAGTGCTGAGGGGACTTTTTATGTAGTTATCCTATCATGGACCTTGATGGTGAAAGGGTTTAGAGCATTCGTGGAACTCTAATATTGAGTGGTATCGCACCCGCTTCAGTATGGCCTGGTATCGTCCCGCCCCATCGAACTTGTCCTTCCCCCAGCCGGAGGCGAAGCAGCTAGCGTCGCTGGCGACGACGGTGCCGGCGCGCGCCAGGCACACCACGCCGATGTGCGGGGCGGGCGCCACGGGCGACGACAGGAACAGGAGAGCGATGTTGTTCCACGAGTTGTCTGCAAACAAAAATGTGTGCCTGTAATGTTGTGACACTGAGTATCATCCTACATCCTACGAACACATTGGACTGGAACCCTTCGTGGGACTCTCACAGGGAAACATAAAAACAGCCCTAACCAACCATGCCAAGTACAACCACCACCGAGAGTGGAATTCCTTGGCTGGCCTAAGGCATTCAAAGCTCTTTACAGGGAGCGTAGACTCAAGCTGGACCAATAAACTTTGGAAACTCAGCCGTAAACAGCTCAAATACATAATCGGAGTATTCACGGGTCACTTCGGGGTTAAGTAAGTATATCTTAGCCAAGATGGGACTCTCTGACAACACAAGCTGTAGAATGTGTGGCGAAGAGGAATAAACAATGAAACACATCGTGTGTGAATGTGACGCCCTCGCCAGACTAAGAATGAAAATCCTTGCCAATGGATATCCAGAACCAGGGGAATTCAAGGCACTACCACTGCGCTCCACAAGTCACTTCATTAAAGTGGTGGAGAATGCTATGGATGGATAGTGATGGAAAAAAAGGGGTAATTACACAAAAGATCCCATAGGGTCGAAGTGTATCCGCAAGGACCCCACCCTCTAAGATAAGATAAGATAAGGTCATCCTATCCGCGAATCACGTCCCTGTGCTAACAAGTAGGTACTCCAAAATACCCTTCTTTATAATCGCGGGATGTGATCGTCACTGTCGCACCAGTCTATAAACCGATTTGGAAAATTCTTTTTTTTATCGGTAGGGTATACTTTCAGTTTGGTCCCGTTGTAGTTAAAGTCGAGGTGTAATCAGAGGATCTATGAGGAATCGATGGAACTCTTCAAATATTATAGGCACGCATATAGCAATTTTAGTATAATCTGTAATAACTCAAGCAGTTACGTTCCAAAAGCATTATTTGGTGAAGTGGAACTGTTAATGAAGACCATAGATGATCACCGGAACTCCTAAATGACAAGTATTTCACAGTTGGTGATTAAATTTCTTTATAAGGTTGTGAAGAAATTTATGGTCATGAAAATGCATGTGGTAAAATAGAACTGGGTTTGAAGAACCAGGAGAACTCCTCAAAGATTGATGCCTTTGCACCCTGGATAGCAACATTTTGTAGATGGTGATGAGCAATTAGCATTATGCTGTTGTTGCTTGATGTAATAAATGTGTTTCATACGATAAGCACTAAAAAGTATAAAATAAAATAATAATTTAACAAATAAAAAAAGCGACTGCAAAACCCCACTGAAAAGTGAGAAACAATAATTGGCTTTCGTAAGTCATTTACCTAGAAACGGCAGATATATTATTGGTTAAGTGACGTCATAAATTAAATATATCGAAGTCGGTGGCAAGTGAATAAGGTAATAGGTACATGCAATAAATGGTACTTTCTAATACATCCCTCATACTGTGTTCATTTACTTGACAAGTCACAACCAACCACCAAACACTGACTTGCCACCGACTTCGATACATTTAATTTATGACGTCACTTAACCAATAATATATCTGCCGTTTCTAGGTAAATGACTTACGAAAGCCAATTATTATTTCTCACTTTTCAGTGGGGTTTTGGAGTCGGTTTTTTTTTGTACCATATTTTAAGTAGATATCTACATGGAATCTGTTCTTCCCATTCAAACTTTCAATACACCCACGCAACTTATTTTAAAGGGAAGTTACATTTTAGGACTGAGTAGTTTCGATTTTTTCTCGATCGCCTACCTAATTGTAAGTGTTGAACTGCATTTATTCCAAGTTTCCAGTTGATAAACCGATGGAGTCAGTTTTTCAAATACAGAGTTCAAAACCCTAAGACATCCCTTTTTAGGAGTAGTTTCGTTTTTTTCTTGATCGCCTACCTAATTGTTTGTTTTGAACTGCATTTATACCAAGTTTCAAGTCGATAAACAAATGAAATCGGTTTAATCCCATACAAAGTTTAACGCCCCAAGGCACCCCATTTAAGGGGTAGTTTAATATTTTTCTCTAACGTATAACTAACTATTTGTTGTGAAGAGTATTTATACTAAGTTTCAAGTTTATAAAATCACCGAATTAGTATTTTCCATAGGTGCTAATTTCAACCCCCTTTTTTACCCCCTTCCAGTTTCATTTCCAGAAGTTTCTATAGCCTATGTCCTGCCTGAAGTTTCCCTTAATACATTATCGTAAACCGCATTGAAATCCACACAGTAGTTTTAAAGTTTATCGTGCACATACAATCAGACAAACAGACAAACAGACATGAAATTCAAAAACTATTGGGATTTGTTCTGTTGCTCATTCTGAAGCCCCCCATAGCATTTTTTATTGTTATCTTCAATGTACAGACTTTTTCCCCTTTACGATTTTATTATATGTATATATTAAACCAAGTAATACTCGTTACATCTTTACAACATATATATCGTTACACCCACATCAGGATTAAGGGTCTAGCGGGATAAGGTAGGGTCAGCGGCCCCAGAAAGGTATTTTGAAAATAACTTGTGCCCTAACATCGGCGAGATATAAAACTCCCTTTGACACAAATTCAGCCACTCATCTCGCTGTGTTCCGGAGATAATCGATGAAATATACGCTAGATAGGGTATTTTTCAAAAAATTGTTTTTCGTAAACTATTGCAACTGCGCTAATGAATTAAAAACAGTTCGTTAGACAAAATATTGGTCTACATTATATATTTTTTGTAGAATTTTTCTGTCATATTTACTATTAAAAAAAAAAATTTTTTTTTCGTAGTTTACGTTGAGGTATAATCACAGAAAAAAAATATATTATAGCTTACTATGTCTAGTATTACCAACAAAAAGTGCATAAATATAAAATGGGTGTAACACTTCCTAAAAAAATTAAATTTCTTATGACTGTCCTGGGTACTACGTGAACTACGACAAATCACTTCAATAAATAATATTTTCTTTGACTTAATTTCAATATTAAGTAGGGATCTTTCTTTTTTAATGTGTATAATAACTGTGATTTAGAGCGTTTACAAACTTGTACGTTAATAATAAGCATGTTACCACTTTTTAACACGATAATAAAAAGTGTATCCAAAAAACAAAAATGTAAACTCATTAGTACCCAGTACGGTCATAAGTTTTTTTTTAGGAAGTGTTGCACTCATTTTATATTTATGCACTTTTTGTTGGTAATATTAGACATAGTTAGCTATAATAATTTTTTTTTCTGTGATTGTACCTCAACGTAAACTACGAAAAAAATAAAAAAATAATTGTTTTTTTTTTTAATAGTAAATATGACAGAAAAATTCTACAAATAATATATAATGTAGACCAATATTTTGTCTATCGAACTGTTTTTAATTCATTAGCGCAGTTGCAATAGTTTACGAAAAACAATTTTTTGAAAAATACCCTATCTAGCGTATATTTCATCGATTATCTCCGGAACACAGCGAGATGAGTGGCTGAATTTGTGTCAAAGGGAGTTTTATATCTCGCCGATGTTAGGGCACAAGTTATTTTCAAAATACCTTTCTGGGCCGCTGACCCTACCTTATCCCGCTAGACCCTTTACAGTACCAGTACAGGATTTAATAAAGTACTTTATCTACACCCATATCTTAAAACCTCCATAATGTAATCAAAAACCGTAGGAAATGACCAGCATTATGACAACCCGTACTGTAATGTTATTACAGTATCAATTTTAGTATCGTTATGGTCATAAAGACACAGATATGAGCCCCACGCCGGCGCGCCGCCGTCGCCGCAGCCGGCGGGGCCCCATCGGCGCGCCGAGCGGGTGATCCGATGAATGCGATCAGTCGAAACTGATTCGCCATGGAGAGAACCCACGTCAAATATAAAATAAAATTAGCTACTGCATCGACCGCGAATAATACTTCGGGAAAGTATAAAAATAATGACTGTGAAGAATACCGAATGTGATCAAATGAAGTTGTGAGGAATTCATATTGTGCAGATTCGCGAATAGGAAGAAAGCGGATTGTATAAAAATAATGACTGTGAAGAATAACGAATGTGATCAAATGCAAATGTGTAGAATTCATATTGTGCAGAATCGCGACTAGGAAGAAACAATAATGGCATAAGCGTCGAATAATCCAATCGATTTAGATGGCAAAAGAAGAAGTGTTCTATGGGACCAAATATATCCCACGGAGGATCGAATTGCCCATTAAGTAAGTAAGTGTCATGTCATTATTCATGTTGGTTTTTTGCTGAACGTAAGTAGAATTGTAAAAAGTTGTTTGTAATTTACATTTTAGTTGAAAATATGAATAGTAGTGACTCCGCGAGAACGATGTGAAAACTCCGCCGGATATCGTAAATGCAGCCACGAATTATGGGTTTACCAGTACGGTAATAATAAATATACTTAAAAAAAAATCACTTTAATTATTTTTCACATGATTGAATGTACTTAAGCCTAGCGATTCCGCGATGGAATGGTGCAACAGGCCCGGTGGCCGCTGGGTTCGAGAAATGCGTGGTCAGCGTCTGTACGCTTCGGCGCCGGTGTGCTATGATAAGAGCGACAAATTGTTGCACTAATGCCATCCCGTAGGTTTACTTATTCTAATTTACTATTATTAGAAAAACAGTATTAGAAGTGTATGTAAATACAATGACGTACTTATACTAACGGCCGCACACTACACATAACATATATAGCACTTAACACTTCACATAATACACGATTGCAACAAATAACTTGTTGCCAGAAAATATTGTTTCTGAACACATCATGGAGGATTTATAATATGTGTGTAGATAAAGTTATGTATGCAACTCTACATAATTTGGCCTTAAAGCACACGTGCGATCTTATTATGAAACTCGCCTAAAGGTCCGTTTCATAAAACCGCACTGGTGTTTTAAGGCCTATCATTATGCAACCGTTGCATAAACTACTATTTCAAAATACTTAACTGTACATGTTTCTATTATGATCGGACAAATGGGACAACGATTTCCCATAGGTCCGATTAGTCGGACCATTGGGAAAAAATAGTCTCATTGGACCGATTGATCGGTCAATCGATCGGACGAACGGGAAATACTCGACCTGATGTAGCGGTCATGGCATATACGCCCTATGGTCAGTGCTCCATTGCCAACTTACTCCTTTGGTAATGCGGGTGCAGCACCAACTCTGCGACATCTCGTTCCTGGTAGGGGTACTGCTCGCTCTTGGTGTGCGTGTCCCATTCTCCGGCCCTCACGTGCAGGCTCTTGGCTGTGTCTACCGCGTCTACCGCGTGTGCGGCAGTCAGGACTATACTGGGGTGGATGAGCGAACCGCCGCCAGCGTAAGCAAATAACCCAGTGTTTTCGAATTCCCTGCAAGAAAAATAACATTATTGTCCTTCGAGTAGGCCCTAAGGCAAGCCGCAACTGGTACGTACGCGTGCGACGGTATTATTTTGATGCGCTAGCAACAGTTCATACTTGTGTCATTTTCACGAGCCACTGGATAGCCATCTAGCATTTTTTTTTGCATTTTTAACGGCAATCTGGCAACACTGCTGGAGTCAAATATATCAGACTGTCATTGGTGTTACTAGTTTTAATCTGTAAAATTTACACTTTGTAAAACAGGGCGGTGTGAAGAGTACGCACTTGAGGACTGCAACCATCCAGGGAAACTCGCCATAGTTGGTCTCGCCGGCGACGCCGCCGGTAACGCGGAGCCCTACTCCATCGGGGTTTCGCCAGCCACAACCTTTCTTGGGCTGTTCAAACATAAAAACCGGTCAAGTGCAAGCCTGACTCGCGCGCCGAGGGTTCCGCAATTACGTATGAAAAAGAAACAGTACCTTGTAAATACGGAACCCTAAAAAATAAAAAAAAATAGCTTTTAACAACGGGGTAACCATTTACATTTACCTATGAAATAAGACAAAAAATAACTTTCGCAAGCTCCTATCTCCGTTCAATCGTAGTCTGATACGACTTTGCAAAGGTTATTCCGTTTAACTTTTTTTTTTATGTGATGTAATTACAAATTCACGGGTTTCGGATTCTTCCTTTACTTGTGCTGTAAGACACTGCTTCTTGCCAAATTTCATGATTCTAGGTCAACGGGAACTACCCTATAGGTTTTGATTCCCTTTGGATTCCCTTGAAAGTATCAAAATATGAGACATAAACGGCTATATATGGACGGCTGTATGTTATGAATGCTTGAAGTTTGATGATGGATAAAAGGCATTCTAGTGTTTTTACATGATGTGCCATTTTGTATTAATCTTAAGTTATGTTAGTTTCACAGTGAATTAGTTAAGACTGTAATGCTGTGTAACCAAAGAAATAAATAAATAGAAAAAAAAAAATATCTTTTGATTGCGGTGACTTAGAAGGTTGATTTTTTCATAGCTTCAAGAGATTGCAGACCTGAGTATTTGATATTAATTTCAACTTGATACCTCCTCCACGCGTTCCTGAGAAAAAGGTCTTGACAGACAGACAGACAGACGGACAACCGAGTGATCCTATAAGAGTTCCTTTTTTCCTTTTGAGGTACGGAACCCTAAAAATGGTCTCATTGGTTTAACGGGTCTCAAGTCACTCTGTTTAAAGCGTACTGCACTTGTATGCGGGAAGTCTGTGGATCAACTATACATACCCATTGGCCCTAACATTAATGACACAAAGATAAGATAGACCGTCTTATCTCTAAGTGCGTCTCTCTCACACTAGTGCCGACGAAAGAGATAGTCATAGAGATAAACGGGTTTAATTTATCTTTGTGTCATTCATGTTAGGGCCGCTGAAGTTTCACAGTGCACTGCGCGTGAAATTTAATAATACCACAGTATTAGTGGTTTAATGTTGAATTTAAACCACCGTCCACTGAACAGTTATAATAACTTTTTTTTGTTGCTCCATTATTGCACAAAATAGTTTACAGACGCGTGTCTCAAGCGGATGGCACTGGTCCCAACCGGTCCGAGATATCTGCGATATATGTGCGTTGTTCGAGCGCACTTGTATGTAGATTGATTTCTGTACCTATCTGTTTTGTGAACGGGCCTTAAAGATATTCACCAAAGCGTACGACAAGCCGAGTGTGCTGACGGTCAAGGGCTAACTCTATTTACCTCAGGGGGCGTGGTGGGGGTAGTGCGGTCAGACGGCAGACAACACTCATCCAAGAACGCTTTACACTCAGTGGCAGCGCCCAGTCTGTCAACATATCGCACATGACATTTAATACCGTCTTAAGTCAAAAATTTTTTTATCTACACCCATATCATAAAACCTCCATTGGTTAATCAAAAACCGTAGGAAATGACCACCATTTTGACAACCAATTGGTTGTCAAAATGGTGGTCATTTCCTACGGTAAAAACGGTAAAAACCAGTGCTGCGATAAAGAAATAACATGACTTCTTTATCGTTTTTAGTAAAGAAATGAGATTAAATTTGGAACAGCTGTCAAAACTCAAGTGGGTCTCTATTCTAGTATCCATAGATATTAAAACAGTTATTGATACGAAACGTCAATTCAGTATGTTTTTTTAATATAAACTGCACAATATTTGATCTCGAGTGACGTGAGAATAGAGACTTCATCCGTTTGTCTATGATTTAAAAAAAAATGGTCTTGACGGATGATCGAATTGCCGCCATGTTGACGTTTTGCTGAACGAAAGTAGAATTGTTGTTGAATTGAATAGAAAAAGTTGTTTGTAATTTACATTTTAGTTGAAAATATGAATAGTAAGTAGTCTTCTCGGAGTGTGTGTGATGTGAAAATGCGCCGGATATTGGAAATATGCAGCCACGATTGCAACAAATAACTTGTTGCCAGAAAATATTGTTTCTGAACCCATCATGGAGGATTTATAATATGTGTGTAGATAAAGTTATGTATGCAACTCTGCATAATTTGGCCTTGAAACACACGTGCGATCTTATTATGAAACTCGCCTATCGGCTCGTTTCATGAAAACCGCACTAGTGTTTTAAGGCCTATCATTATGCAACCGTTGCATAAACTACTATTATGCACTTTTTAGTTAAGTACGCCTTCGGATAGCGTATTTTTTTCTCTATCGGTTGGTAAAACCGTCATATTTTTAATTGATCTACGAGCCAAGAGATGGCACCAAAAGCCTTTCTTGACTATTCACGCCATCTATCATGGTACAAGTCAATATAGTATCATCTTAGTTGAGTCAGTTACCTTGCGGCGATCGTCGGTCCAGGGCGTATGTTCCCTGTTCATATATTATATGAACAAACAGTCAACGTCAAGTTCGCGTACCCGTCGAATATATCCAGGATCTGATGATTCCAAAAAATAGTACCCAAATAATACTAAACTAGTACCGAGTTCCAAAAAAATTTTAGCTTTGTAATTTCGGAGATATGAGCCCTGTTTCACGGGTACGCTAACTTGACGTCAAGCGTCCCAAAAATGCTGTATATTCCAAAAAAAATTACCAATGGCTCACGAAGTCTCAACTTCGTAACTTTCGTAACTCTAATAGAAACTGAGATATTTCATACCAAACACGGGTAAAATATTGTGCACCGTCAAGCTGGCGTACCCGTCCGAGATCACACAGAAAGCCATTGAATTCCTAAGCCAGCTATACCTGCTACTAAAAAATAGTACCGGAAATAGTACCCCTTTTACGACAAAAGTAAGTACTAAAGCACGGCTGCGTAGCCCGCGTACGAAACTGTAGGTTCGTAACCAGTTACGGTAGAAGAAAAAACATCTTCATACTTACCAGTTGCGTAGGAATACATTTTTTTATGTAATCTGTGACGACACTGAGTTTCGTAACAGGAAACTTGGTGATGAATTACGAGAAAATACTTTCTATTCTTCCTACGTAACTCAGTTTTAGATTTCAAATCAACCTCTTTAGAATTATTATCGCAGTACTACCTCCTACTAACCTCTTTAGATACTTAACGTTTTATTGTAAATTTTGTAATGATTGTAAATAAATTTCTCCATATTCTTTAGTTTTAGGTTTCGGTTTTTACTTTAGGATTAAAACGTCTTTTTTGTTAAGTCAATGATAGTTTTTTTGGTTTTGTACACTCTGCCGCGCTTTGATAGCTCTGTCCTATACAAAATCGAGTTTGACTATTGTAGGGAAGAAATAGTGGGGACTGGAATCAAGCAATATCTGACTCACCGGGATTCGCCTGCTTCGGTGCTCCGGGGGCCCCCGTCTGTATATCCATAGGTTTTTGGCTGCTGCTGGACACTGACTCTCAACACTGGGTGCTAATAGAACTCGCGTAACCAAGTTGATGGTGAAATATGAAAATTGTATGAAGAGCGTACGTGCGCCCATTCGAAATCATAGAGAAGAAAGTGTTCTCAATACTGCCGCTTGGTGGCAGCACGGTCGCGTTGCGTTTAGAAATCAGATATGCATCATTCCAGTTAGAATTTGGAAAAAGGATCAGAAATTGCATGTGCTAACCGATATGAGATGAAAAAAGTTCTCTTACAACAAAATCTGTATGAAAGTACGGAACATGCCGCCGGCCTTGAAATAAGCTAATTATTTTAACTAATACTACACCTAAGAAACTTAACTATTTGTTAATTTAAACTCTTAGTTGATAGGTAACGGACAGACCTTTATAATAGGTCTTTTTACATAAGAGTTACCCATACGTAAGGTAACTACGCGGGTAACGCCATCGGCGCCCGGGTGCAACTGGTGCACACGTGCCAGTCGCCACTGCATGGGCGGCAGCGACTCGTCACGCACAACGACCAGGGATCCCTCAGTCACCGGAGACGCGCCTCCGTCGCGAAACCAGCGACCACGCTGTTGCAATTGCGAAAGATAATCGGAACTCCACCGTTTCCCGAAATGACGAACAGCCTGTTGTATGATCTGCCAGCGTTGAAGACGGCTGGGTCGTTCATCACTGTAGTCATACTCAGGAAGCGAGGTCAATGGCTCCCCGACGAGGAAATGCGCGGGTGTAAGTGGCAACGGATCACACGGATCGCTGCTCAAAACACAGAGTGGTCGGGAGTTGAGTACCGACTCAATCTGACACAAGATGGTATTGAACTCGTCATAGGTAAGAATCTGTGAACCTATCACACGATAAAGATGTGTTTTGAAACTCTTTACGCAAGCCTCCCAGATACCCCCGAAATGGCTGGCGTAAGGAGGATTGAAATGCCAGGTTATACCGGAATCGATTAGACCTTTATTAAGGTCTTGCTGAATTGAGTCTGTTTTCAAGAACTCAAAAAGTTCCTTAAGATATCGGTCGCATCCTATAAAGTTTCGACCGCAGTCTGAATATATATCCGAGCACAGTCCCCGTCGCGACACGAAACGTCTTAAAGCGTTTAGAAACGCTTCAGTGGACAAATTTGGAACTAATTCCAAATGACATGCCTTTGTAGACATGCAGATCATAACCGATACGTAGGCCTTGAACGTTTTCGCGTTACGAAAATGGTTTGATTTTAATAGAAAAAAGCCCGCGAAGTCTACCCCAACGTGTAAGAAAGGGCGCAATGCTCTTACGCGTGCTGCAGGCAGTGCCGCCATCTGTGGTTGTGGAGTGGCACGGGGCCGAGCGCGGAAACACGGAATGCAGCGGCTTGTGCGCATGCGTACTGCGTCACGCGCGGAAATTATCCAATAGACTTGGGAAATAATGAATTGTAATGTCTGTGGTCCTACGTGTACACTGACCCTATGATAATGATCAATTATTAAACTCGTTAAGTGATGTCCCTTTGACAGTAGAATTTGATGTTTGGCATCATATGACGTATGAGCCCGTTCAATCCTGCCGCCTACCCTCAGAAGACCCGAACTGTCAACGAATGGTTTAAGTTTTTGTAACCGATCGGAACAATTCTTATTGTTTTTTATGTTTGAAAGATCATCGGAAAATTGTTCACTTTGAACTAGTAAAATTATACGCGAGAGTGCGAATTTAGTTTCGTGGACTGTAATATACTTTTCAGGTGTTTTATTTTTGCGACATTTATTAATGAAGCGAAAAATATAGCTTACTACGCGTAAGAGTTTGGAAAGAGATGAAAAGCGGGAAATAAATTCCGTGTCAGTGTGATCGGTCGCGACTATGGTTGAAACCAACACGTTATTCCGTTTTTCTTCGTCAGTAACGAAATCTATATGAGACAGGGGCCAGTCGGCCTCCGGGCGTTTAAGCCAAGAGGGACCGTGGAACCACAGCTCTTTGTCGAGCTCAGATGGCAAGACGCCGCGCGATGCCGGGTCCGCGGGATTGTCAGCTGAGCGCACGTGTCGCCATTGTGACGCTGGGACGCGACTCGTTACTTCCGTGATACGATTTGACACGAATGTACGCCATTGATGCGACGAAGACCTTAACCAGGCCAAAGTGATCGAAGAATCACTCCATGCGTAGACGTCGTCTACAGAAATTACATCGGAATATGTACTGAGTACAGTCTCAATCAGTTTGGAAAGAAGAACGGCCCCACACAGCTCTAAGCGGGGCAATGAAATTCGTTTTAGAGGCGCAACTTTGGTTTTTGCCAACACGAGATGAACGTGAATGTTATCGTGTTTATCAGTGACACGTACAAACACTGCCGCTGAAAATGCCTTTTCGGAAGCATCGGAAAATCCATGAATTTGTAAGCTTTTGCCCTCTGGAAATGCGTGACGCGGAATTGAAATTGACTCGAGCAGAGGCAACTCTGAAAGAAATTTAAACCAAGCGTCAGAAATTGAACTTGGTGGGACTTCATCCCATGATATTCCCGAAATCCAAAGCAATTGAATTAAGTGCTTCGCGAATAATGTTATTGGGGCGAGAAATCCAAGGGGATCAAAAATTTTAGAAATTTCCGCTAATATTATTCTTTTTGTGCAAGTTGACGGACAAGGTTTAACCTCATAACTGAAAGTATCTGACCTTGGATACCATTTAAGGCCCAACACTTTGACGGAAGTGTCACCATCGAGGTTAGAAATCGCTAGCGCTTCGTTGGGTTCCGCACTAGTCACCGCTGACGTTAACTCGGGACGGTTGCTGTTCCATTTTCGAAGGTCAAAAGACCCTTTCTTGCACAGAGAAATAAGCTCTTCTTGAAAAAGCAGAGCCTCATCAACAGAACTTGCACCGGAAATGACGTCATCGACGAAGACATCATTAAGTAAAATATTAGAAGCTTTTGGAAATGAAGCACTTTCGTCAAACGCAAGTTGACGAAGGGTTCGTAAGGCCAGAAAAGGCGAAGATGCCACACCGAAGGTCACTGTGCACAACCGAAATTCTTGCACAGGTAAGTCAGGGCTGGTGCGCCAGAGAATACGCTGGTTATCGCAGTCTTCATGCCTAAGAGAAATGAAACGATACATCATTTTAATGTCTGCTGTAAACACGACTTCATGCAGACGAAATTTCAAAAGAACCTGCACTATATCTTGGTGCAACTTAGGTCCTATTAAAAGGTTGTCATTTAAGGAACGACCGCTTGTGGTTTTGCACGAAGCGTCGAAAACCACGCGAACCTTTGTTGTAGTACTCGAGGATTTCACCACGCAGTGGTGAGGAATATAGTAAGGCTTCGACATCGTAGTGGCAGATTCGTCCACTTGCTCCATGTGACCAAGGTCAATATATTCTTGGAGACATGTAACATACTCCGACTTCAATTGCGGATTGCGCTCAAGCCTCTGTTCTAACTTGATTAAACGCGAAAAAGCAATGTCTCGCGACTCGCCTAGGGGCGGGGCGTCGGGTTTGAAAGGAAGGGCAACGACGTATTTACCGTCGGCATTCCTTGTATGAGTTTGGACGAAAATCCTCTCACACAAGGCCTCATCTTTGGTCAACGGTTTTGTTTCCGGTAAAGATTCCAATTCCCAGAACTTCTGAAGTTGGCAGTCATTTTGACTTGAATTGAAGCTTGCATGCAACTGGACCTTTGTGTCGCTAGCTGGAAGCCGACCGTTGAGTAAATAGCCAAAAATGCTATTCATAGCAACTGGAGTACCTGGAGGTCCTACCACGTTGTCATGAAGTAAAATACTACCAGTGTAGTCTGACCCTAACAAAAGCTCAACAGGCCGCGACGAGCGGAGCTCGGGGTCTGCAAGGGTTAGGTTATGCAAATGCGAAAGGTTTTCTAATGAACACTTAATGTTCGGAACGTAACTAGTAATCTTAGGCAGGATATGCGCTTCAATTACTAATTTAGGTTCGAGTTTACCGTGAGGCGTGATCTCAACTATAACGTAACCACGAGATTTTTCATCCTTGTCACCGATTCCTGTCACCGTCAGGTCCGATTCTGCATGAAAGCGACGTAAATTAAGGCGCTGGACACACGATTCGGTGATCAGAGTAGCCTGGGAACCTTGGTCTACAAGAACACGCACGGAGTTAGGTGTGCGGGGCACCGGTGCAGGTGCAGCAGAGCGGACGTCCACGACGGCCGTGGTTAGTAACACGTTGCACGGAGATTGCGCGCGCGTACCGCAGTGCGTCACGGTGGGCGCAACGGGAGCGGACGAGGCAGACGGCGGGGCCGGAGGCGCCGGGCATGAAGACACATGTGGCGCGGGAATCGGCTCCGCTTCGTGCAAAGAGGAATGATGACGTTTTGAACAAACTTTACAAGAAAATCTAGAAATACAGTTTTTAACGTCGTGCCCGACATGAAGACAGTTGAAACACACATTGTGTTCATTAATGAAACGCCTACGGTCAGTAACGCATTGATTAAGAAAATCTTCACATCTATTTAAAACATGTGAAACCGATTTGCAATATATGCATACTTTGTTCGACTTCATAGGATCAACAATCGTAGACTCGACGTTAAATCTTACCGAACGCGGCGCATTTTGAGCCGTGGAAACATTTGAAAAGGTACGATTGCGCGTGGACCAGTTTTGATTGTCCGACGCAGCGCGCATGAACGGATGTCGCGGCGGCGGGCGGCGCGCGGGCGGCGGCGCGGCGGCGCCGGGCGAGCGCGCGGGCTCGGCGCGCACGCCGCCGGCCGTGCACAACATCACCTCCGAAGCCGCAAGCTCTCGGTTTAGGAACTCGAGTAGCTCACGACAGTCGGGCATCTCCGTAGGAGATGACAACGAAAGTTCGAAACGTCGACGAATATTGGAAGACATTTTACGTAGTAAAATATTAAGAAGAATGAAACTCCATTCCGAAATTGGTAGATTTAAGGCGTTGAGTGCCGTTAAGTTTTCTTGAAAAATATTTAAAAGGTTACGTAAACCGATGTAAGTATTTTTGTCAGTAAGCGGTTCCAGGTCTAAAATGTTATCTAAATGTTTTGTTGCAATTATACGCTTATTTTCGTATCTACTGCTTAAAATCATAACAGCGTTGTTATAATTCGCGTCCGTAATTGGAAGTGATTTTATCAAATTATATGGTTCACCTTTTAAGGTTAACAACAAGTACCTAAACTTTTGCACATCCATGAGGTCGACATTTTCATGAACAAGTGACTTGAACAGCTCGAAGTACGCGGCCCACTCGGTGGACTGTCCACTAAATGAGGGCAGCGGTAGCGGAGGTAAATTCGCCCCGCGATGACAATGCGAACCGGAATTATCATTATTATTACTGATTTGACTGTTACGCCGCTGTAAAACCTTGTAGGTATCGGCAGCTACTTGTACCTGATAGTATAATTCATCAAACTGAGTTCGTATTGTCAGCTGTTCGCTTTTAGAAAAAGTATTATTTTTAGCTAATGTTTTTTCAATTTTGACCTGTACCTTAAGGAAATCCTTTTTGACAGAATTTAATTCTTTAATTCTGCAACGAAATTGCATTTCATCAGATTCGGAACAATCTACCATTTTTTGCAAAGAATTCAATAGAATGTCTCGCTCGAAACATAACTGCTCAATCTCCATCTTGTGAGATTGTCTAATACGAAAACGTATAAAATATGTTTATGTTTGTAGAAATTACTGTTACGTCGAAAATCGGAATTAACTAGTACGCAGTACGTAGATAGAATAATTTTATTGACGTAACGTATTTCTGCACAAATTGAAAAGAAAGAAATTTGAAATTGGAAAGTGAAAGGAATTATTGTATTACAATAAACTTATTTACCACGTAGTGCGTAAATACAAATAATGTTCGAAAGAAACACTAAATTATTATAATACCGAAATGAAATAGTATTAAGCACGAAAATGCAAGAATACCGAAATACGTAAGCAAAACCCGGGTGGCGCGCTTATAGGTACGCCGACTCGAGGTGTCGTGGCGCCGCAATGGCGGGCCGCGCGACTTACCTGCACTTTTACGGAAATAAAAGTGCAAATCGAGATATACGATGTAAAACTCGGAAATAATGATTTAATTAACTACCTAAACACTTATTACAAGAGTCTTAGGTGAAATATCGTTGATTAAATCGAAATTAACTTAGGAAACATACATTTACGACGTATGCATGCCGGTACTTTCTTGAAAAATGTATCGTAATACGTAATGAAATAGAAGTTAACTTGTTAGCACGCACAATATATCAAGCCAATTCGGTTCGACTGATCAGAATCCGGTTCGAAGGACCAAAATTATGTAGGGAAGAAATAGTGGGGACTGGAATCAAGCAATATCTGACTCACCGGGATTCGCCTGCTTCGGTGCTCCGGGGGCCCCCGTCTGTATATCCATAGGTTTTTGGCTGCTGCTGGACACTGACTCTCAACACTGGGTGCTAATAGAACTCGCGTAACCAAGTTGATGGTGAAATATGAAAATTGTATGAAGAGCGTACGTGCGCCCATTCGAAATCATAGAGAAGAAAGTGTTCTCAATACTGCCGCTTGGTGGCAGCACGGTCGCGTTGCGTTTAGAAATCAGATATGCATCATTCCAGTTAGAATTTGGAAAAAGGATCAGAAATTGCATGTGCTAACCGATATGAGATGAAAAAAGTTCTCTTACAACAAAATCTGTATGAAAGTACGGAACAACTATTCTTATTTTAAGTTCAGGAGATTTTAAATTAAGAGGAGTGTTAGAGAGAGTTACGGCTTTTCATACAAAAGGCGATAACGATTTCCACCCCTTAAATGTTAACCGATGTTCACCTATTTTTGATAGGTTGCCAGTCAGAACAAAATCTTGGTATATACGTTTTGATTTTTGCACTAAAATCAATAAATTCAGTTTTATTGTGGTTTCAGTAAAACTAATTTCGGCATTATTTGACTTTCTTGATCTTTAATCAAAATTCAAAAAACGTATAAACTTAGGTTTTGTTCTGACTGATAACCTATCAAAAATCGGTTAACATTTAAAGGGTGGAAATCGTTATCACCTTTTGTATGAAAAGGGTACAGATATAGTGAATAATATGTTTCCATCGGTAAAACTCGGATCTCAATCGGAAGACGACGGGACCCGAAGTGTCAATTAATTATTGTATTCAATGAGTGACATATTTATATTCATTAATATGTAACTTTATAATTTACTGTCAAATGTCAGAATGAACAATGACAGCATGGAATGATGGCTACTGGCCCTCAAACTTTGATGTTTTCGAGATAATGTCGATTGCAAGATTAAACGTCAGATTCATACAGTTGTGTCAAATGACTGTATGCACTGACGTTTAATCTCGATTGTTAGATTATCTCGAATGCTCAGCGAATTGGGGGCCTGCTGAAGCCAATTGAGAGAGTACGATAAATACGAACTTTTCCGATAAAACACGATAGAAACTAATTATGCACTACATCTGTAATTTTAACCTTTGGTTCACAGTCCTCTTAAGAAGACAACGTTTCGAATTGGAACCATTGTTGTCTCTTTGAGGCATGGCCGTCGCCTTGCGTTTGATAAGCTTCGGGACTGACATTAACCAAGAGATAAGAAGACGAAGATGTACCGCATGTCGATGGTGTTGAAGCCGTCAGTGACGATGGTTTCGTTCCGACACAGGTAGTACCTGACGCATTCTCCTTTCAGCCCCTGCGTCCAGCAAGTCTCCACTTCATCTAAACAGAAATTGGTCCTGTTACACTTTTTGACAAGACACAAGAATAAGTTAAACCGTCTTATCTCTAAGTGCGTCTCTCTCACACTAGTGCCGACGAAAGAGATAGTCATAGAGATAAACGGGTTTTACTTATCTTTGTCTTGCATATGTTAAGGTTGCTGGAGGTTTATACACAATGTAACAGATGCGTCGCTGCTCTAAAAACCCGGACAAGTGCGAGTTAAACTCGCGGGGAGAGGGTTCCGTTCCGTACATGATTATCTGCAATTTACTAGGTTACTTTAAATACCATAGACTTCTTATAGGTTTTCCTGTAATCTAAAGAACTATTTTCTGTATTTTTTAAAAATTTTAGCCCCAGTAGTTTCGGAAATAAGGGGGGGGG
This sequence comes from Tortricodes alternella, assembly GCA_947859335.1. NCBI lineage: Eukaryota > Metazoa > Arthropoda > Insecta > Lepidoptera > Tortricidae > Tortricodes > Tortricodes alternella. Next base: position 6,525,592 of record OX401972.1, read on the forward strand.
GGGAATGGTCAATATTCGCCTATTTTCCTAAATAACTTCCAAACTATTTTACTTAAAATTCAGAAAAAAATATTTTTAAAGTCCTCACAATAAGCCCTTTCATTTGATATGTCACACAATATAGATTGAATAACTTTAAAAAAAAAAAAACTGATTTACCCCCCTAAAGTGGCCCCCATGTTTAAAATTCATATATTTACGTCACGCGTCCGTGTTGCGGTCACTGACTTACATATGTATACCAAATTTCAGCTCAATCGGTCCAGTAGTTTCGGAGCAAATTGGCTGTGACAGACGGACAGACAGACAGACAGAGAGACAGACAGACGCACGAGTGATCCTATAAGGGTTTCGTTTTTTCCTTTTGAGGTACGGAACCCTAAAAACCGGTCAAGTGCGAGTCTGACTCGCGCACCGAGGGTTCCGTCCTTACCTATGAAAAATAAACAGTACCTTGTAGGTACGGAACCCTAAAAATGAAAAAAAAAGAGCTTTTAACAACGTCGTACCTAACCATTTACAACCTACCTATGAATTAAGAAAAAATAACTTTCGCAAGCTCTTATCTCCGTACAATCGTCGAGTGTGATGCGACTTTGCAAACGTTATTCCGTTTAACTACTTTTATTTATGTGATGTAATTACCAATTTACGGTTTTCGGAATTTTTCCTTTACTTGCTTTACTTTACGTGCTGTAAGACATTGCTTCTTGCCAAATTTCATGATTCTAGGTCAACAGGAAGTACCCTATAGGTTTTGATTCCCTTTGGATTCCCTTGAAAGTATCAAAATATGTGGCATAAGCGGCCGTATCTTTTGATTGCGGTGACTTAGAAGGATGATTTTTTCACAGGTTCAAGAAATTGCACACTTGAGTATTTGATATTAATTTCAACTTGATACCTCCACGCGTTCCTGAGAAAAAGGTCTTGACAGACAGACAAACAGACAGACAGATAGAAAGACAAACAGACGGATAAACAAGTGATCCTATAAGGGTTCCTTTTTTCCTTTTGAGGTTGGACCCTAAAAATTAGGTATTATTACAAACTCTAATCTCCTATTATAATATAACAATCTACTATTATTGCTAAATTACTGTGTTCTATTTTATTTGAGTCATACACAAATATATTATGTTAAATCAATGTTTGCCTTGAAAATATGACTTTCTGCTGAGGTTCTTTTGTTGCTTCTTCTCAGTAATGATGGTTTATTGGCAATTAATAAACATTTTTAGAATACTTGTTTTTTTGTTACTCCTCTGCTGCACTGGGAGTGAAGAAATAGCATAGAATGCGTGCAGATGCTTATCATCCTGGCATGTCGTAAAAGTCGACTAAGGGACGGGTCCTCTCCAACATGGTGGACTATCTGTATGAGCGATGGGCTGATCACCTGTCACCATACGGTTCATCATATCATCTTAGGACTAATTAATCGAACGTGGCCACAAGTAGTCTTGTGGCTCTGCCCACCCCATTAGGGATTTCCGGCGTGATAATATGTATGTATGTATGTTGTTCTATTGTTATCTTCAACGATATTAATGTTTTTCCTCTTTACGATGATAGCAGACTGCTGAATTAAAGCTGTCAGTACCTAGTTATCTTCAAAGGGGTTATCATTTAGTTTAAAAAAACATTGTTAGCGCGCTCTAGCTAAATCTGAAGTGAGCTGAGATAACTATTTTATTTACCTACCTTATCTGCCATTTAGACTGTTGAAATTTAAACAACATTAATTCACTTGGTAAAATAACTTTATCTACACCCATATCATAAAACCTCTATTGGTTAATCAAAAACCGTATGAAATGACCACCATTTTGACAACCAATTAGGAAAAACCAGTGCTGCGATAAAGAAATAACATGACTTCTTTATCGTTTTTAGTAAAGAAATGAGATTAAATTTGGAACAGCTGTCAAAACTCAAGTGGGTCTCTATTCTAGTATCCATAGATATTAAAAAGTTATTGATACGAAACGTCAATTCAGTATATTTTGTTTAATATAAATTGAACAATATTTGATCTCGAGTGACGTGAGAATAGACTTCATCCGTTTGTCTATGATTAAAAAAAAATGGTCTTGACGGAAGACCGTATTTGCCGCCATGTTGACGTTTTGCTGAACGAAAGTAGAATTGTTGTTGAATTGAATAGAAAAAGTTGTTTGTAATTTACATTTCAGTTGAAAATATGAATAGTAAGTAGTCTTCTCGGAGTGTGTGTGATGTGAAAATGCGCCGGATATCGGAAATATGCAGCCACGATTGCAACAAATAACTTGTTGCCAGAAAATATTGTTTCTGAACCCATCATGGAGGATTTATAATATGTGTGTAGATAAAGTTATGTATGCAACTCTGCATAATTTGGCCTTAAAACACACGTGCGATCTTATTATGAAACTCGCCTGTCGGCTCGTTTCATGAAAACCGCACTAGTGTTTTAAGGCCTATCATTATTTATTTATTTATTTTATTTATTTATTTATCCAACCGTTGCATAAACTACTATTATTATAGATTTAAGAATTGGGTAAAACATTCTGATCATCAACTCCAAGTTTCCCGTTGATTCATGGACGCGGGACTGAAGTTACTTTTTCAAGAACTGTACACTTTTAGGAAAGTTTCCGTATAATTCATGTACTTACTTTAAGCTTCATAAAAATAAAATGGGGTTTTTTTTTATGTATGTTAAAATAAATAACAAGAAAGATAAAATGAACTTACTTAAAGTTATTATCAAAATACATGCCGATTAAAAACTAAACTTAGTAAATAAAAAATTGCCCCAAATCGCTGTCAGTTGGTAGCGTGCCCAAAAGGCTGGCAGCGTTGCCACGTTGGATGGCAACGCTGATCCGCTGTGCCAGATATGAGCCAGCCTTTTGGTCACGCGTCAACTCCACCAGTCTTTTTGAACATTCCCTGAAGACCCTGTGAGCGCAATCCCCCCAGGGTCCCAGGGTCCCAACCCTAAACAGCTCAAATATACAGCCACTGTTTAGGGCTGTGTATTTGCGCCGTTTGTGGAGCTCGGCCGAATTGGCAGCAAAGCTCCAGCAGAGTTCATATTGAGCTCATGTTGTAATAAAACTAAATAATATACAAAATAAACTACTTAAGACTAAGTTTGAAGTGCCCAGCCTTCTGGACACTGCCGCGTGGCTCTGATTTGGAACAAATATTTATTTATAGATACTTTTAACTTAGTCTTAGATTATTTTGTATATTATTTAGTTTTATTACAACATAGGTTCCATAATGTTTTTATAAAGCTTAAGGGGCTCGTAAACGAGCTAGTTTCTCCGCAATTTATTGCTGCAATCCTCCAATGTTTAAATTCAAACTTTTTGTTCCCATTAGTGATGTAATTTGTAATCTTTTTGGGGATAGCCCGAATTGCAGCTATAAATTTCCGAAAGTCTAGGCCGTTTACGAGCCCCTTTCGTACATGGATTACCAAGAAACTTTCCTAAAATTTAAACATAATTACGAATCAAGTTTGATTTTGCATCTTCTGCGGCCCTAACATGTAAGACACAAATATACCGTTAAATCCGTTTATCTCTATGACTAGCTCTTTCGTCGGCACTAGTGTGAGAGAGACGCACTTAGAGATAAGACGGTTTAACTTGTTAGAATAAAAATACGATTTCTAGAAAATAAACAGATCATATTATGTTTTTCATAATCAAGTCACTAAGACAGCCCACTAAGAGAAGAACCATCCGTGGAGGAGTTGAAGACGAATGGAGATGTAATGAATGGGTCTATATCGGGTGGTCTAAAATGTTTTGGCCTTTTTTTTGCAACATATTTTTTTGCATACGAACGTTTCGTCAAATGATTTAAATACCGAAAATTGTTTGATCGAAATTGTTTTGCATAATATTCTTTGGTCAAGAATTGTTTAGTATAACATTTGTATGGAATAACGTTCTTTTATAGAATGTACTAGCTTTTTTCCCGCGACTTCGTCCACGCGGAATTCGGTTTACACTGTTCCCTCGGGAAACGTATAAATTTCCGGAATAAAAAGTAGTCAATGTCACTTGGGATAGCGTAGTTTTCTATTAAAGAAAGAATTTTTAGAATCGGTTCAGTATTTCCAGAGATTAGCCCCTGCACCAAAACACAACAACAACAAATTTTACCTCTTTGTATAATCATCACTACATAGTATAAAACAAAGTCGCTGTCGCTGTCTGTCTGTCCCTATGTATGCTTAAATCTTTAAAACTACGCAACGGATTTTGAAGTGGTTTTTTTTAGTAGATAGAGTGATTCAAGAGGAAGGTTTATATGTATAATACATGCATAATATTTTAGAGAAACATTGATAAAATTAGAGGTTTCTAATGTGATGTCGTAAATAAACACATTTTATTGCGCTTACATTGCAAACGCTGGCTGAACCCCACGAGATAAATCAAAAAAATGTACTACAGTATTCTACACCCTAAAAAGGTCAACAAAAAAGTCCGCGATGGTATATGTCTATCTCTTAAGGATAACCCACAATAACCATTTTTTATCCTTTACATTTTACGGGAACAAATGGGTTATTTACGAAGTCATTTTAAGCAATACAGCATTAATCCTTATCCAATTAAGTACCTTAAATACATTCTCCATTTAATATAGATCAATATGGCCCTTTACAGCATGTAATTTAAATGAATATTTCTGCAGATATTACAGATTTAAAATGCAGGGACATATCGGTGAGGCGGTACCGCCCTGCCGTGCGCGTGCCTATAAAAAACGTGCTTTTCGGCGCGACAACTTACGTTACGATAAATTATAAATAGTAGTTTATGCAACGGTTGCATAATGATAGGCCTTAAAACACTAGTGCGGTTTTATGAAACGAGCTTTTAGCGAGTTTCATAATAAGATCGCACGTGTGTTTTAAGGCCAAATTATGCAGAGTTGCATACATAACTTTATCTACACACATATTATAAATCCTCCATGATGGGTTCAGAAACAATATTTTCTGGCAACAAGTTGTTTGTTGCAGTCGTGGCTGCATATTTCCGATATCCGGCGCATTTTCACATCACACACACTCCGAGAAGACTACTTACTATTCATATTTTCAACTAAAATGTAAATTACAAACAACTTTTTCTATTCAATTCAACAAAATTATACTTTCGTTCAGCAAAACGTCAACATAATAATGGCGGCCGTCCGTCAAGACCATTTTTTTTTAAAATCATAGACAAACGGATGAAGTCTCTATTCTCACGTCACTCGAGATCAAATATTGTGCAGTTTATATTAAAAAAACATACTGAATTGACGTTTCGTATCAATAACTGTTTTAATATCTATGGATACTAGAATAGAGACCCACTTGAGTTTGACAGCTGTTCCAAATTTAATCTCATTTCTTTACTAAAAACGATAAAGAAGTCATGTTATTTCTTCATCGCAGCGCTGGTTTTTCCTAATTGGTTGTCAAAATGGTGGTCATTTCCTACGGTTTTTGATTAACCAATGGAGCTTTTATGATATGGGTGTAGATAAAATATATATTAGAAATTGTATATTGCAAAACGTGCTTTTCAGCGCGACATTCTTTTCGAAATTGTATGTTTGTTCTTCAAAACGTAGTTAGGATTATGTCTAACTGAACAAAACATGTTTGTATTGGCTAATGACAAAAAAGCTGTAAACGTTGTTTATAAGGACATTCTGTAGTAGGTAGGTATATTTAGTATCAGCATTGCACCCGTGCGAAGCGGGTCGCTAGTAATATATATAGTGTAGATAAAAAGTTGCGGCAAAGAATACCATTCATTATCTGACTCTGGCGGGCGACACCGGGCTCTTATATATATTCAGAGAGCTGAGCTCTAGGATATTCGAGAAAGTTTGAGAATAACAATAGGTTCTGCAGCTGTAGCATACTTTTGAAATGCAACCCAAATAATCGTTGTTCTGAATGAAGTTCACATACTCGACAACAGATGGCGCCACTACACTTAATTTCCAAGTTCAAATACTCGACAACAGAACAATAGTAGGTTATGCAACGGTTGCATAATGATAGGCCTTAAAACACTAGTGCGATTTTATGAAACGAGCCGATAGGCGAGTTTCATAATAAGTTCGCACGTGTGTTTTAAGGCCAAATTATGCAGAGTTGCATACAAAACTTTATCTACACACATATTATAAATCCTCTATGATGGGTTCAGAAACAATATTTTCTGGCAACAAGTTATTTGTTGCAATCGTGGCTGCATATTTCCGATATCCGGAGCATTTTCACATCACACACACTCCGAGAAGACTACTTAGGTACTATTCATATTATCAACTAAAATGTAAATTATAAACAACTTTTTCTATTCAATTCAAAAACAATTCTACTTTCGTTCAGCAAAACACCAACATGGCGGTCCTCCGCCATTTCTTTTTAAAATCATAGACAAACGGATGAAGTCTCTATTCTCACGTCACTCGAGATCAAATATTGTGCAGTTTATATTAAAAAAACATACTGAATTGACGTTTCGTATCAATAACTGTTTTAATATCTATGGATACTAGAATAGAGACCTACTTGAGTTTTGACAGCTGTTGTAATCTCATTTCTTTACTAAAAACGATAAAGAAGTCATGTTATTTCTTTATCGCAGCAGTGGTTTTTCCTAATTGGTTGTCAAAATGGTGGTTTACGGTTACGGTTTTTGATTAACCAATGGAGGTTTTATGATATGGGTGTAGATAAATGTAATTTAAGACTTAATTGAAATTGGAATTTTAAATTTCGCGCCATTACTACATATGCTGCAATTGCTCGCAGCGCCTTTCGAAATGCAACCCAAATAATTGTTTTTGTTCTGAATAAAGTTCAAATACTCGACTACAGATGGCGCCACTACACTTAATTTCTAAGTTCAAATACTCGACAAACGATGGCGCCACTACACTTAATTTCCAAGTTGAAGGGTTGGAAAAGCCCTTATATCTTTAAAACACGCCGTTTAGGATAAAACGGGAACTTTCTTGTTCGAGGGGGGATAAAGGGCTACCACACTATATAAGTCCCTTTATCGTGCCGGGACTCCTTTTTAAGTTTTATCGGCACGCACATTTTATCAACTTAGTTTTATTATATATAATGATAATGATTATTTGTATAACGTTGTTCTTCCGAATATTGTTTAGTATAACATTTGTATGGAATAACGTTATTTATAAAATCTTACAAACAAGCAAGTTTTTCTGGGCTGTTATAAAAACAAGACCTAACATCAAAGGCTAAGGCGGGAGCTTCGCTTCGCTTCGCTCCCGCCTTAACCTTCTGAGCCTACCTTATCCAGGTCACTTTTGCTCCGACCCATTCTGCTCGCTCGCTTCGCTCGCTCGCTCATCGTGAGTTTTATGCCCCCTTGTTGATTATTCATAAGAAAATAGAAACACAGCTAATTTATTTCATTAGAATAAAAACGCTGCCGAAATTTAAATTTTAGGACATTGTATGTTAGGCTAAATAACAATTAGACCTAACTGTAGTATGGATTTAGCCTTTCAGTAATTAAAATTTTAGACTATACCATTTTAGACCACAAGTGTTTTAGGACAAAAAATATGACTCCAAAAAATCTTTATGTCAAAAAGGAAGTATGCCATTAAAAACTATACCAAACATTCTCGACAAAAAAATTTTAGCGCATGAAATTTTTGACCATGCGAAGGGCACCCGTAATGAATACAAAGGGTGGGAGAGAAGAAATGCCTGCTGAAGATGATTTATAATAGAAGAGGAAACATGCGGAAACACTTTATATGACACGTTAATTTAAAGACTAATCGAAGCGAAAATTGAGGAAGCGGAAGTTTAAATGGACTCACCAGCATTATCCAGGTCGTAAGCTGCAGAAGTAGTAAGAGTGTTTGAGGTAAACTGGCTTTTTGGCAGAATATGCACAACCGAGGTAGTCGTCCGCACGGGCGGTGGAGTGGGTTCGTTCTTGATTACTCTCTGCTGCAGTATTCTTGTAGCACCATGCAAGCGAGTGCCTGTAGTTGGGTTAGGTGTAACAGGCGGTAGAGTACTAGGCCTCTCATTGGCTGCCCGTTGCTTCAGAATCCTTATTACTTCATCCAACTCGTCGTCTGGTGAGGCAGAATGCACGGACGATGGAGTGGGTACGTTCTTGATTACCCTCTGGTGCAGTATTCTTGTAGCACCATGCAAGCGAGTGCCTGACGTTGGAGTAGATGTAACAGGCGGTAGAGTACTAGGCCTCTCATTGGCTGCCCGTTGCTTCAGAATCCTTATTACTTCATCCAACTCGTCGTCTGGTGAAGCAGAGTGCACGGACGGTGGAGTGGTGGTGTTCTTGGCTCTCTGTTGAAGGTGCCTCCTTATGGAGTCCAGGTTACTAGCTTCGTTAGTCCGCCTGGGCGGAATCTCTGCGTCCTTTGGGCCAGTGTCGTTTGGCCCTGTGGTAAAAGTCTGAAAGGGGGATGCAGTGTTGAAATGTGTCATACCTGCCTCCCGCTCTCTGGCCTCTTGATGATGCAGTTCTTTGGTGATGTCATTTTTAGTGCGGGGCCAGGGTAGATTGCTGAATAGGCTTCTGGACTCAACCTGTGTTTCGTTGACTTCGACCTCGCTATTGCTGTGGGCCTGGGCGAGCGTAGCCACCAGGAGCATCAGAAGTGAAGAGAATATGTTCATCTTAATAGAAAAATGAAAATTTAAAAAAGGCAAGCTGGAAACTGAAAACATTCATCGTAACACAAGTAGAAGATTGGTCAATATCTGGCCGGATACCGGATAGTAAAAACTTGGATCAGAAATAGGATAAAACAAATAAAAAAGCCATCAGAAATAAACGAAATCGAAATCTGTTGTTAAATTAAAATATAGTATCTATATTTTTAATTAAATTTAAAACTTTACGTATCATCATGTCGAGCATTTTGAATATTCCCAACTGGCGTAATAAAGCGCGTATTTATTGAATGTCATAGTTCCTTATTCTTCTGCAAACTTAATTAATAATAGTAGTTTATGCAACGGTTGCATAATGATAGGCCTTAAAACACTAGTGCGGTTTTCATGAAACGAGCCGATAGGCGAGTTTCATAATAAGATCGCACGTGTGTTTTAAGGCCAAATTATGCAGAGTTGCATGCATAACTTTATCTACACACATATTATAAATCCTCCATGATGGGTTCAGAAACAATATTTTCTGGCAACAAGTTATTTGTTGCAATCGTGGCTGCATATTTCCGATATCCGGCGCATTTTCACATCACACACATTCCGAGAAGACTACTTACTATTCATATTTTCAACTAAAATGTAAATTACAAACAACTTTTTCTATTCAATTCAAAAACAATTCTACTTTCTTTCAGCATAACACCAACATGGCGATCCTCCGTCAAGAGCATTTTTTTTTAAATCATAGACAAACGGATGTAGTCTCTATTCTCACGTCACTCGAGATCAAATGTTGTGCAGTTTATATTAAAAAAACATACTGAATTGACGTTTCGTATCAATAACTGTTTTAATATCTATGGATACTAGAATAGAGACCTACTTGAGTTTTGACAGCTGTTCCAAATGTAATCTCATTTCTTAACTAAAAACGATAAAGAAGTCATGTTATTTCTTTATCGCAGCACTGGTTTTTCCTAATTGGTTGTCAAAATGGTGGTCATTTCCTAAGGTTTTTGATTAACCAATGGAGGTTTTATGATATGGGTGTAGATAAAACTTTTTTACATTTAACTGCACTGTATTAGAATTTAGAAATAGGTGAATATTTCTTTTGTATGTACTGTAGATTTGAGGACACAAGTAAGTATAAGCTGTGGTTATGGTTACCTTTAATTAGGTAAGCATCTATCTGGAATGTAACATAGAAAAGTGAAAAAGTTAAGATGTATTATCTGTTGGTGCTCCTAAATAAATAAATAAATGTCAAAGGGCCTTCCCGCGCATTTACAATTTATAACAAGTTGAAACTTTGCCGCCGCACGAAGGTCGCGCAAACTAACACGGCTTTAAGCTCATGTGTGGCCGGCCATCCGGCCAATGGCATGCCAGATATCCGGTATCCGGCCAATGGCATGCCAGATATCCGGTATCCGGCCCAACCATCCGTTGCATCTCTAGTATAAAGACCACCCATGACTCACGTTTACCTATAGTTGTGTTAATATAAAAGGAGGTTCTCAAATCGACGCGTATATTTTTATATATGTATCTATATTAACCGATTACTCAGAGATGGCTGGACCGATTTGCATGATTCTTATGCATTTTATGAAGTAATGAAACATTCTTCTACTTGGAATATTTTTCGTGTACATTTTGAAGTAAGTAAAAAGTTTCATAACATTGTAATGAAATGCTACTGGAAATATTAGTAAATTTGTAAAATTAATTAGAAAATTCGCTATTATGAAAAAATGCCATGTGAAAATTCGCTACTATGAAAAAACGGTTGTTGTGAAAATGATCTAACAAACCTCCGAAACATGTCGGAGTATTTCTGACAATAAATCGTGAGTAAAGCCGTGTGTATTTCAAGTATTCATAATGTCTCAGGAAAGTTTTAATTTCACAATAGGGTATTTCTCCAAATTGGCCCGTTGTGATCAAAGTTGAGGTCTGATGAAGGATCTATGAGGAATCGAAGGAACTCATCAAATATTATAGGCATGCATACTTATAGAAATTTTGATATTTTCTGTAATAACTCAAGCAGTTGCGTTCCTAAAACATTTGGTGAGGTGGAACTGATGATGAAGGCCACGGATGACCACCGGAATACTGATAAGTATTGCACGGGTAGCGATTAAATTTCTGTATGAGGTTGGAATAGTAGTTTATGCAACGGTTGCATAATGATAGGCCTTAAAACGGTTCACTAATGAAATACCGAAACTTGTTTGATAAAAGTTCATTTTACAACCAACGTTTCGGATACTATTCATTCCACAACTATGTTGTTGCAATAATGTTTCGACTCAAAATTTATCGTTTGACAACTAGTCATTTACCAAATAGTATAATTAATAAATGTATCAAATATTTTATTGTCATTTATGTAATTTTCATTACACAAAAAGGTTCGTAAGGCAAACTCACTGATTAGCAAATCGACATTTAGAAAATGATTACTTAATATGTATTGCTACACAAACCAAAAAAAGATACAAGATGTTTTTTATAACTTTATTCATCTACCCACATATCCATCCCACAAACATCCAAGACTCAGGAACAAACATTCGTGCTCATTACACAAATATTTGCCCTACCGGGGATCGAACCCGAGACGCTAGTTTCGGAGGCAGGGTCACTACTAACTAGTTAGGCGATCCGCGTCGTCAAAGTTAGTAATATTTAAATTGATTACACTTACGTATGATTATTAAAACAATTAAATTATCAGAGTATGTAATTGGTGTGCATTACTTATCGTCCTAGCCTAACCTAACCGGCAGCGTGTTGACGTCACCCCGCTACGCGGGGTGCCTATTTCCGCTCTAAGGGACACAAGTTAACCCTAACCTAACCTACCAATAATATAATTGTTACCTTTGTTTGTTTTATAACGCGGGGGGCTTCGCCCCCCGAACCCCCCTCGCCGGGGCCGCCGCCCTTCTTCCCCCCTCGTGGGGGCTCCGCTCCCTTCCCCCCTCGTGGGGAGTCCGCCTCCCTCCCCCCTCGTAGAGGGCTCTACCCCCCTTCCCCCCTTAAAGACGAGCTTGACCCCCCCAACCCCACTCCCCTATCAGGGACTTCGACCCCGTTCCCCCTTTTGGAAGCCTTCGCCCCCCGTCTTCCCCTTTTCTAGGTGCCCTAACCTAATAAGGGTGTTATTACTTATTTTATCCTAAAGCTTATATAGAATGAAACCTATGATAAACAAAGTAATATTATATACCAAACGTTTGTAGGTCGAACGTTAGTTGACTATTTGATATAAATAATAAATAATCTATTTGACAAATTATACAATACAAAATGAAAATTTGTCAAGTAAGTTGTTCGAAAACATGGATCATTTGCGAAATCTGTAGTTGTATAATGATAAAATGATAAACGACGTATTTGTCAATCGTTGGTTGAGAAACGTAGCGTTGCTAAATGATTGGCGAGATTTTGATAGGACACCCCTTAAAACACTAGTGCGGTTTTCATGAAACGAGCCGATAGGCGAGTTTCATAATAAGATCGCACGTGTGTTTTAAGGCCAAATTATGCAGAGTTGCATACATAACTTTATCTACACACATATTATAAATCCTCCATGATGGGTTCAGAAACAATATTTTCTGGCAACAAGTTATTTGTTGCAATCGTGGCTGCATATTTCCGATATCCGGCGCATTTTCACATCACACACACTCCGAGAAGACTACTTACTATTCATATTTTCAATATTGTACTTATGTAAATTACAAACAACTTTTTCTATTCAATTCAAAAACAATTCTACTTTCGTTCAGCAAAACACCAACATGGCGATCCTCCGTCAAGACCATTTTTTTTTAAATCATAGACAAACGAATGAAGTCTCTATTCTCACGTCACTCGAGATCAAATATTGTGCAGTTTATATTACAAAAACATACTGAATTGGCGTTTCGTATCAATAACTGTTTTAATATCTATGGATACTAGAATAGAGACCCACTTGAGTTTTGACAGTTGTTCCAAATTTAATCTCATTTCTTTACTAAAAACGATAAAGAAGTCATGTTATTTCTTTATCGCAGCACTGGTTTTTCCTAATTGGTTGTCAAAATGGTGGTAATTTCCTACGGTTTTTGATTAACCAATGGAGGTTTTATGATATGGGTGTAGATAAAGCAATTTATGCTCATGAAAATTCATGTGGTAAAATAGAACCGGTGGTGAAGAACCAGGAGAACTCCTAAACGACTGACGGACGTCCTTGCACCTTGGATAGCAATATGTAGCAAATTTGTCGTAAACCTTTTGAACGCCACGGCTAACGGCGAAAAAGCGTGCCACGAGCGCTCGACGACCGCTGTAGCCGACGCAAATGTATGGAAAGGGGCATATCGTGGCGTCAGGGGCATGGATATACGCTATCGGCTACAGCCGACTGGGGCGTTCGAAATGTTAAATCACATATGATAATCACTAAAAAAGTGAAAAAAAAATATAACAATTACAAATAAAAAACCGGCTTCAAAAACCCTTTAAAAAGTAAGAAATAATCATTATTGACCTTTGTAATTAAATTACCTAGAAATGTCGGATATATTGTTGATTAAGTGATCAATGCATATAAAACAGTACCGTGACTCACTTATAGACAACGCACAGCCTAAACGGGTGGTCCTAGAGGTTTGAAATTTGGACGAGACACTCTTCGAGGGCCCTAGAGGTGCATTAAGGAGGGATATTTTTAAATTCCATCCCTAAAGGGGTGAAAAGGGTTGATACAATTTGTATGGAAAATATCGCAGGCGAAGCTGTGGCGGGGTCCATTAAAATACTATATCGAAGTCGGTGGCAAGTAAATTAGGTAATCCATCCCTCCAAACTCTGTTCATTTACTCGACACTGATTTGGATATATTTTAAGGTAGGGTGAAGGCGGCAACAGTGGCTATAGCGACAACAGTGGCGCACTAGCCGTTTTGTCAAAAATATTATAAATAGCTTTCTTTCTTTCTCATTCTTCGGAAGGTCTCCCGATAGAAACAGTTTACAACCAGTTCGCTTGCGTCAGCTATGTAACGAACCCGTGTAATTAATGTTTTTTTTGTTTTGACGATGGAAAAAGTGAATTTTAAGGTAAGGTGAACTTTCTAGTTTTTCACGAACATTTTGTTTTACCAATGGATTCATAATTTTGCTGAGAAATAAACTTAATTGAGGCCATTTTGACGTATACTGCACTTCGATTTAAGCAAAACTATCATGCGTGGTATAAGTTATATCCAAAATGGCGGTTTTGTACACAGTGGCTCAAATCGCTTGAGTACACAGTGGCCCATGATACACTGTGGTGACTGTGTACTGTAGGTACCTACTGATAATAAGTGCTCAGACATTAGTTTAGAAAATTTTACAAGATGTAATAATTTTCGTTGGTTTTGCCATTCAGGATGGCTCTTCCAGCAAGGCCCCGTAAAATAGGGAAACACACAGTTGACGACATGAAAAACGCTTTTAAAAAAAATTGGTATGAGCGAGAGATAAGAGTCTAATTTTTTTAAATTTAAGTAACTTGATACTTGATATAATTTTTATTTAATGTTACATTTATTGTTTGGTTAATCAAATAAATAAAGACTGATAAAAAGCCGAAAATTACATTATTATTTGGGTTATAATTATAGATGATTCACTGTGAACTTGCCTGATTCACTGTGAACTGAGGGCCGATTCACTGTATGCCACCCCCAGTACACAGTGACACAAATATATTTTTTTGTTAAATACTGTTTATTTCCAAAATATTACCTTGTGGTACTAAATCGATTAGAATATTCAATAAATATTAGTTACACTATAATACTAATCCTTTTGCATCTTTCCAACACTCGTCCAAATCAAGTGACATCGCTTGAAAAAAAAGTGACTCACTGTTGCCGCCTTGACCCTACTTATCACGTAATAAACAATATATCTGACGTTACATCATGTACTTAGTGTTAGAATGATCTCAAAAGGCCGTGCCAGGATAAGCGAAAAAAATGGAGCGGTCTCTATACTGCAAGTAAAAAAAAAAGCTCAAAAGTTTAATCAGTATTTTATTTTTATTTTCGAAACTATGATATACACCCTTTTCTATAACATCATTAAAATATAATTTTATTGTCACATAATTATCTTTATTACATGTAGGTACAATATATGTAAAGCACATTAAAATAGGTTGACTAGAAAAAAAAAACTTTTTTTTTTAAACAAAAGCTATAAAGTTTAGGGTGCTCAAATTTTGCACAATAATTACTCATGTATGATTCACACCATCCATAAAAATTTCAAGCCCAAACTCAAGGGGGGCAGAATCACTTAGCTTATCCTAGCACGGCCTTTGTAAATAATATAAATAACAAGGATTATATTATCAATAAATGTCTACCAACCTTGTCAACACACACTCATCACTTAAGTTTAATAAAATAAAAACAAGTTAAAGACAGACTTAAGGAAAGAACCACTCCCTATCAGAACCTCTATACAACTGGCTCCTGTCCTGTGAAAATAGATACCACAAAATGTAACTAACTATTACTTATTTTTTTCTATCTGTGCCTGCGACTGCGTATACGCAGAGCGCCACTCATCTTAAAACCGCACAAGTGCGAGTTAAACTCGCGTGGAGAGGGTTCCGTTCCGTACCTATATGATTATCTGAAATTTACTATGTTACGTCAGATACCATAGACTTCTTATAGATTTTCCTGAATCGATAACTAAAGATCTATTTTCTATCAACAAAAAAAAATTAGGCCCAGTAGTTACGGAGATAAGGGGGGAGGGGGTGGTGGTCAATTTTCGTTTAATTTCCTAAATAACTTCCAAACTATCTAGGTATTTTAAAATTTAAAAAAATGAGCCCTTTCATTTGATATGTCACACACGATATAGTTTGCAAAACTTTATATTTTTATTTACTCCTCAAAATTGGACCTCATGTTTCAAAATTCATTTATTTACGTTACACGTCCGTGTTGCGGTCACCGACTTACATTGTGTACCAAATTTCAACTCAAACGGTCCTGCGGCCCTGACATGCAAGACACAATGATATGTTAAACCGTCTTATCTCTAAGTGCGTCTCTCTCACACTACTGCCGACGAAAGAGATAGTCATAGAGATAAACGGATTTAACTTATCTTTGTGTCTTTCATGTTCATGTGCATGCAGTAGTTTAGGAGCAAATTGGCTGTGACAGACGGACAGACAGACAGACAGATACACGAGTGATCCTACAAGGGTTCCGTTTTTTCCTTTTGAGGTGCGGAACCCCTTAAAACCGGTTAAGTGCGAGTCTGACTCGCCCGCCAAGGGTCCCGTACTTATCTACCTATGAGAAACAAAAGCTAGGGCTAGGGCTAGGTAATATAAACTTTAAATACTGTGCACTTGATTTAATATCGTTTAAAGATTGTAAGTAAAATCCGTTCCGATCCGATACGATGCTTATTGAAATTATGTTTAATAGTAGATTGTCGCACCACGCAGAAAGTGATTCATTTTACAATACATCACTTGATGCCAGGTACATAATCAGCTTTTCTTTCAACTAACGCAAAAAGTTGTTAAAAATATTGAAAACCTGTATCTGCTGTGTTCGCGCCAGTTTCTTTTTTAATTCTTTTAGATAGGGCACCCACAGTTAGATATGACCGCCGATATGACATCGCCGCGCGCATCTATGTATTCCTCGCCCATTGTAAAAAGAGCGCTGCCGGCCATGTAAAATGTATTGTCAGCGCTCTTTTTACATTAGTTGAGATATACGAACCATCTTTTCTATGGACTAAAGTGGACTGTCTAGCTAATACTTTGACATTCCACAGAAAATTGGATTGCTGAGGACCCATCAGGCGTTCGCATTGTATTCAGGTGACGCAGGAAAGGTCGTTACGTTACGAAGTTCGTTATATAAAAAAAACTAACCTTATTACATTTTAAAGTTCGGAACATAAGTAATTGTTGAGATAAACGGCAGTGTCGTACAGATGGACGGACAGATACAATGTAATCTCATACATAAAGAAAGAAAAAAAAACTTAAGACGAGGCAGTATGTTCCTAAGATTCTAGGCTGCCCAAAATGGGGTATAAAAAATAACAAATGTCAAATGCGGTTTTCAAATTCTATCGTATTGATTTTGTGGATTTGTGGCCTAATTCCGCTTAAATACAGGTAATTAATGCTCAAAACAAGAATATTTTATACGTATTAAAGTAGTAAATTTCTGGAGAAATCAACAAATTGTTTTATTGTAAGTAATCTTACATTCCCTACAACCTTGTCTGTGTTAACTTTCTGATGATATTTTAATCATTATACCAATTATTATTTTACCGATTATTTGTTGTTATAGGTAATAAAAGAGTTTCTATCGACATGGCCTCACTATCAACGCTTCTATGTGTGATATTCTCTCTAGTTCTTTATTGTGATTCGAGTCGAGCGGCTGAGGAAACCCGCTACCGATCGGACGACCTGGGGCCTTGCCAGGCCTGTAAAGTATTCGTGGAATCATTTGAGAAAGGTAAATTATGTCATACAATTTTAGTGAATCGTATAAAATGTTAGTGAATCCAGCAGAGCACTTTTAATGTATTTATTTCTGCACCGTAAAAAGTTGCCAAGTGCCCTAGGCAGAAATTTCAGAAAACAAGAGGCTCATACTAAATAATATTTTTTTAGGTTTACAACGCACGGTATACCAGCCTGTGGAACGCAGCAGCCACCGCCTTATAGAGATTCAACAAGACTTGTGTGACGAACAACGCACCAGGATCAAATGTCTGGAAACTGCTACCATCGCTAAACCTTTCATTGAAGAATGGTGGCTTCATCCTGATAAAACATTGGACCTTTTCAACCATATTTGTATTAACAAATTAGAAGTTTGTTGCCCAAAGCATCACTATGGAAAGCAGTGTTCTCCATGCCATGGTGATTTGGAAAATGTTTGCAGCGGCAACGGAAGGTGCCGTGGAGATGGCACTAGAAAAGGGAATGGCACATGCCTCTGTGATGCGGGTTACGGAGGAGAATTTTGCAAAGAATGTATTGCAGGTATTCTTAAAATTCATAAAACATTTAACTTGACTGAAACATGCTTAAATTATTTCCGAATTCAGATTTAAGCTGTATCAACTGTACAGCATCTTATTATCTTTAGGAACCTAAACATATAATGGTCCATATTAAAATGCATTTTTGGGGTTCCGTACCCAAAGTGTAAAAACGGGACCCTTTTACTAAGGCTCCACTGTCCATCTGTCCATCCATCTGTCCGTCTGTCACCAGGCTGAATCTCATGAACCGTTATAGTTAGACAGTTGAAAATTTCACAGATGATGAATTTCTGTTGCCGCTATAACAAAAAAAACTAAAAAACAGGTTAAAATAAATATTCAAAGGGGAGCCCCTTTGAATATTATACCCATACAACAAACTTGATTTTTTTGCCGTTTTTATAGATAATGGTACGGAACCCTTCGTGCGCGAGTCCGACTCGTAATTGGCCGGTTTTTT
Organism: Tortricodes alternella; assembly: GCA_947859335.1. Classification (NCBI taxonomy): domain Eukaryota; kingdom Metazoa; phylum Arthropoda; class Insecta; order Lepidoptera; family Tortricidae; genus Tortricodes; species Tortricodes alternella. The sequence goes on from OX401972.1 coordinate 6,543,869, forward strand.
TTTGTCACATGAACTTTAGATTTTGTTAGTGATGATTAGGGTGGATCACAGTTGTATGAAAAAATTGTAGTTTATGCAACGGTTGCATAATGATAGGCCTTAAAACACTAGTGCGGTTTTCATGAAACGAGCTTTAGCGAGTTTCATAATAAGATCGCACATGTGTTTCAAGGCCAAATTATGCAGAGTTGCATACATAATTTTATCTACACACATATTATAAATACTTACTCCATGATGTGTTCAGAAACAATATTTTCTGGCAACAAGTTATTTGTTGCAATTGTGGCTGCATATTTCCGATATCCGGCGCATTTTCACATCACACAGTCTCTCCGAGAATTCAACTAAAATGTAAATACAAACAACTTTTTACAATTCTACTTTCGTTCAGCAAAAAACCATCATGAAAGCAGTAATGGCGGCAATTCGATCCTCCGTCAAGACCATTTTTTTTTAAATCATGGACAAACGAATGAAGTCTCTATTCTCATGTCACTCGAGATCAAATGTTGTGCAGTTTATATTAAAAAAACATACTGAATTGATGTTTCGTATCAATAACTGTTTTAATATCTATGGATACTAGAATAGAGACCCACTTGAGTTTTGACAGCTGTTCCAAATTTAATCTCATTTCTATACTAAAATCGATACGGGAATAACATTGCAGCACTGGTTTTTCCTAATTGGTTGTCAAAATGGTGGTCATTTCCTACGGTTTTTGATTACACTATGGAGGTTTTATGATATGGGAGTAGATAAAAAAAAAAAAACGCTTTTCGAAATGTAATAGTGGGAATAAGTTGTGTTATTATATACATGTACAAATCATGTTTGTTTTTTAGATGTTTTCAACCTCACCTTCTGCTGTCACATTGCCTTTGGATATTAGCAAAGATGTTAAAATAATGGGTTTTATAGGTATTTCTAAAGTTTAAATAAATGGGTTTTAGTAATGAATCGAAACAAAAATAATGTATGTAGAATGAAATTTGTATTAGAAAGTAAAAACACCGATGGCTTTTAAACAAAAACAGAAAAAACTTAACATTATTAAGCAACCTCCTCCCGCGCCCCTCCCGCCCCTTTGTTTACAGGAATCAAAGTCAAAAGATAGATCGGTTTGATTTCTTTTCCTGTAATAGAATATACAATGGACGTAAAAGTGTACATAAATCAACAAAATATTATTTTGAATTGGTTTTACGGCTAACCAAAAATACCTCTGTTAATGTAATTTTGCAAAAATTTTCCGGATTTGCGGCAGCTCTTAGAATTATTTGATTATAAAATCATTTTATATGCTTTATTTAAAGCCCAAAATACAACTTTTTATCACTATTCCAAAATCAAAATCGATAAATTAAAAAAAACGATCCACCCTAGTGATGATATGCTGAAACTTTTACAAGTTAGTTGTAAAAGAACCTTACCTATGTAAAGATGTTTTAAGTATATCCTAAAAAGTGTATGGCGTTAGCTTAATATTCTTTTAGTAAAATGAATTTCAATGCAATCCCAAATCAACCTATTTGCCTGCCAATTTCAGCGCACAAACCCGTTACTTGTATTTTCAATAATAAATTATGCATTGATGAAAAAATCTGTTTGGTATTTGTGCATTCAAAATTGAACCTTATTTTTTTCCTATCACTGCGTTTAGATTCACACTGATTGCAAATAAATGACTTCTCTCATTTCACAAGTCTATTTGTATAAAACTTTGTATTTTCCAGGTTATTACATGGCATACGAAGACTCCGATCAGTTTGTCTGCAACCGCTGCCACTATTCCTGCATGGGAGGTTGCCGGCACGGAACCCCAAGAGACTGTATTGCATGCCGGCCCGGCTTCACCTTCGACACGGATGAAGGCTGTCAAGATATCAATGAGTGCAACGACATCAATATATGCACCAAAGATGAATTCTGTCTAAATTCTAAGGGCTCATACAAATGTATGGCCTGTGATAAATCTTGTAGAGGCTGCTACGGAGACAGTCCCGACATGTGCAGAAAGTGTGCCAAAGGGTACTCGAAGAAGGGAGACATGTGTATCCAGGATAGAGAAGACGAGGAGATGGATCAGATGACCGTTACCCGGTAAATATAATTTGGAGATTTTCTTTCAGGCAACTAACAACCCTTGCCAAAGTTTAAGAGCTATTTAGTGTTATTCGTTTCCACAGTAGGCATTATTCATAATTATAACTAGCTTCTGTCCGTGACTTTGTTTGCGTGGAGTTAAATTTTTGTTATTCCCTGGGGAACTTTTAAGGACCTAAGATAGTTGTATACCAAGTTTCATGAAAATCCGTTCTGCCAACCGTTTTTAGGGTTCCATACCTCAAAAGGAAAAAGGAACCCTTATAGGATCACTGGTTTGTCCGTCTGTCTGTCTGTTCGTCTGTCTGTATGTCAAGACTCTTTTCTCAAGAACTTAGGTAATTTAATATCAAATATTAAGATCTGCAGTCTCTTGGAGCTTTGAAAAAATTTACCTTCTAAGTCACCGCAATCAAAAGATATGGCCGTTTATGCCACATATTTTGATACTTTCAAGGGAATCCAAAAGGAATCAAAACCTATAGGGTACTTCCCGTTGACCGTACCAGTGAAATCATGAAATTTGGCAAGAAGCAGTGTCCTATAGTACCTACAAGTAACGGAAAAGTCCGAAAACTGTAAATTTGTAATTACATCATGAAACAAATTAGTTTAACGGTATAACCTGTGCAAAGTCGTATCACACTCGACGGTTGCACGGATATATGAGCTTGCGAAAGTTATTTTTTCGTCTTATTTCATAAATAGGTTGTAAATGGTTAACCGGTTGTTAAAAGCTATTTTTTTTTTAGTTTTTAGGGTTTCGTACCTACAGCTATGTACTTTTTGCATAGGTAAGTACGGGACCGTGGACGCGCGAGTCAGACTCGCACTTGACCGTTTTTTTTAGTATCAATGTAACCTGACTAAATCCTATTTTTTGCAGATATAAAGAAGAATTTGATTTCGATTTCCGTTGAACACTGACTGATCTCGGTAAATTTATTTTGTTTTCGGTGGTGGTATTTGGTTATTTTTATTGGGTTTATGACCACGTAACTAGTGCCTTGAGCGCCACGGTCATGACTTAGTTCATCAGCATTTAAGTTGACTGAAATATGTGGGACATATTATGGGTTTGGCGCTCATGGCACTACACGCTTCACATGGCCCAAAGGTTAAAAAGCATGTATAATGTGAATAGCACATATTTTATAAGCGTAATTGAAAAGAGGCATTTTGTGCCTTTTTTATACGACTGCGCAAGCCAAGGAGCGATTCAGTATATATTTTTATCTACACCCATATCATAAAACCTCCATTGTTTAATCAAAAACCGTAGGAAATGACCACCATTTTGACAACCAATTAGGAAAAACCAGTGCTGCAATGTTATTTCTTTATCGTTTTTAGTAAAGAAATGAGATTAAATTTGGAACAGCTGTCAAAACTCAAGTGGGTCTCTATTCTAGTATCCATAGATATTAAACAGTTATTGATTCGAAACGTCAATTCAGTATGTTTTTTTCAAAACATTTGATCTCGAGTGACATGAGAATAGAGACTTCATTCGTTTGTCTATGATTTAAAAAAAAAATGGTCTTGACAGAGGATCGAACTAGCGCCATTATGTTGGTGTTTTGCTGAACGAAAGTAGAATTGTTGTTGAATTGAATAGAAAAAGTTGTTTGTAATTTACATTTTAGTTGAAAATATGAATAGTAGTCTTCTCGGAATGTGTGTGATGTGAAAATGCGCCGGATATCGGAAATATGCAGCCACGATTGCAACAAATAACTTGTTGCCAGAAAATATTGTTCCTGAACCCATCACGGAGGATTTATAATATGTGTGTAGATAAAGTTATGTATGCAACTCTGCATAATTTGGCCTTAAAACACTCGTGCGATCTTATTATGAAACTCGCCTATCGGCTCGTTTCATGAAAACAGCACTAGTGTTTTAAGGCCTATCATTATGCAACCGTTGCATAAACTACTATTAGGGCTCCGTACCCCAAAAGAAAAAACGGAACCGTTACAGGATCACTCGTGTGTCTGTCACAGCCAACTCGCTCCCAAAGTACTGGACCCCAACCAAAAAAAAAACCCCCTAAAAAAGCTTATTGAAGAAGAAGGTTACGGCGGTTTGACTGTGTGACGTTTTCGGTTGTCGCAGGTACGCTCGGGGTCCGTTTTTAGAAATGAAATGACCCAACGAACCAGAGATGCAACGAATTACGAATACGAATACGAACGAATATCAAACCTACTATTCGGCGAATACGAATACGAATACGAATATCTCGCCATGGTAATAAAAGACTTATTTATTTGATGAATGTTTACTCTTCTAATAATTAAAATTTACAACAGGCAAATTTTTATTTTAAAAACATAAAATTTGTAGATTTTCTGGTTTTAGGCGATTTCAGTCTGGATGTTCCCAGCCGTTGAAAAAAGTCTTTCCGAGGCGACTGTACATGGCTTCAGTGAAAAATATTGCGTCGTCGTTGCGGTTAAGGGTCTCTGCACACGTCATATTTTTACGCGCGTTTTTCAAATCTGCAGTAAATAGAGTTGCGTACAAAAATATCAGTTTTTAAATATTCGTATTAGTATTCGCCGAATACGAATATTCAGTAAATGTCTACTATTCGGCGAATACGAATATTCGTATTCGTATTCGTTGCATCACTAGAAATGACCATCGCGGTCCGCACATTTTATAGAAAAAAAAAGGTATTGTTTACATACCTATCAATGAGAAAAATGTCATTTTGTGTTATGGACTATCTGCCTAAAGTTTGGAGTAAAATTGGTGCAAGCTATTGACATCAAATCTTTGCACTCTGTAGTGCAAGTTGCTGTGTTCTTGCGGTCCACACAAAATGGGTCGGCGGTCCGGATGCGGCCCGCGGTCCGCCATTTGGCGACCCCTGCTATATGTTACAGTACGGTTGGCCCCCCGCAGGTACACGACGTACGTGGGGCTGCTGGCGGCGGCGGGCGTGCTGCTACCGCGCGCCGCCGCGCCGGGCGCCGCACTGGGCGCCGCCGTGCTGGCCTACATCGTGGGCGCCGAGTACTACTGCGCCGTCAACGGGCACGCCTCGCTGCTCGACCTCACCATGTTCACCATCTAAACTGACCGTAAGTCAGTGCCACGGGCGCCACAGTCCACTTGCTAATTTTATTTGTGTCGGTGTTTACACAGAAACTTACATAAAGACATGCAAAAGTGCTTATTGTATATGAAACACTAACAATATGTAAAGTCTGTTCGGCGAGAGTTGATAAATATTATGATATTGTTTCGAAATAGAGACTGTCGCTTAACTATCGCAAATTTTATGACGGGCGTCGCTTATTGCCGCGCGCACTGAATTTCGTGGTACGAGGGACGCAGATGTTGTCAAGTGTAATATGTAATGTAATAAGTACTGTAACAGGGGTTAAACAAAGATGGTAGGCCTTCTTAAATGGATTTATTAAAATATTTATATGCTCACACTTCCAACGCTAGACCAAGAATCCTTTTATATATCATGACAACCGACGATTCTAATATTTGAATTCGTATTGCTTCTAAAGTGCCGTTCTAGCTAGCCTGCTCTACAGTACGCAATCGCCATATTGCAAATTAATGTCTTATATGTGCGCGTCAAATGTCACATAAATCTGCACTGGCCGAAAAAGAACGATTTAAAAAAAAAACTATGACACATGTTTAAAACGCGTTGAGTATGGATATGACGTGTCTTATCTTTCTATAATATGTCATTGGCTTCGACGTTTTGGTGTTCGCGTGTTGCTTTCTGTTTATACAGTTAGGCTATTCAATAATAAGATTCATAATAGTAGTTTATGCAACGGTTGCATAATGACAGGCCTTAAAACACTAGTGCGGTTTTCATGAAACGAGCCGATAGGCGAGTTTCATAATAAGATCGCACGTGTGTTTTAAGGCCAAATTATGCAGAGTTGCATACATAACTTTATCTACACACATATTATAAATCCTCCATGATGTGTTCAGAAACAATAATTTCTGGCAACAAGTTATTTGTTGCAATCGTGGCTGCATATTTACGATATCCGGCGCATTTTCACATCACACACACTCCGAGACTTACTTACTTACTATTCATATTTTCAACTAAAACGTAAATTACAAACAACTTTTTCTATTCAATTCAACAACAATTCTACTTTCGTTCAGCAAAACGTCAACATGGCGGCAATTCGGTCTTCCGTCAAGACCATTTTTTTTTAAATCATGGACAAACGGATGAAGTCTCTATTCTCACGTCACTCGAGATCAAATATTGTGCAGTTTATATTAAAAAAACATACTGAATTGACGTTTCGTATCAATAACTGTTTTAATATCTATGGATACTAGAATAGAGACCCACTTGAGTTTTGACAGCTGTTCCAAATTTAATGTCATTTCTTTACTAAAAACGATAAAGAAGTCATGTTATTTCTTTATCGCAGCACTGGTTTTTCCTAATTGGTTGTCAAAATGGTGGTCATTTCATACGGTTTTTGATTAACCAATGGAGGTTTTATGATATGGGTGTAGATAAATAAATATAATTCTTCCCTTTAATTTTATAATATCATCAGTAAAAATAATTACCGCCCCTGCCCTTGACTGACTATTTACTTTTTTATCAACTCTCGCCGAACAGACCTTATATATAGTACTCACATAGATTTTATTTAACTTAAGTCTGTTCGGCGAGAGTTGATAAAAAAAGTTAAAAGTCATGGCTTCTTAACTCATTACAAATAGTGGCCCGCTAATTATTTTTACCGATGATGATAAAAAATTAAAGGGAAAAATTATATTTTTTCCATAGAATATTATTATTGAATAGCCTAACTGTATAAACAGAAAGCAACACGCGAACAGAACACCCCAACGACACACTCGAAGCCAATGACATATTATATGTAGAAAGACACGAGCCACGTCATATCCATACTCAACGCGTTTTAAACATGTGTCATAGATATTTTTTTTCTTTTTGGTTTCTTTGGCCGAACCCAGTGCAGATTATTGAATTTATGTGACATTTGACGCGCACATATAAGACATTAATTTGCAATATGGCGATTGTCTATATGAACAAAACAAATATATTATTTTCGCCGCCGTCGTTTCCGCTCGGCGCGACACCGCAGTTGGCGACATCTGCGTCCCTCGTATCACGAAACTCAGTGCGCGCGGCGATAAGCGACGTCCGTCATACAGTTTGCGATAGTTAAGCGACAGTCGCTATTTTGAACGATATCATAATATTTATCAACTCTCGCCGAACAGACTGTACTCTAGTATTAAAATCAAACAACTTAGCTACTAAATTTACGGTTTGAAATATTGAAGTTTCGTAAAGTCAAAATAATTTAATTTGATGTTTTTTGTGTTTTAAAGTAGGTAAGTAATTAATTTTATCTATATTAAGTAATTAATTTAAACGTAATATTCGTTAATTTTAATATTTAAACGTTGCACACCCTGGTCCAGGGCTTCAAATGTTACCCGAATACCACTTTCAAAATTAAAAAAAAAACCTAAGACACCTTTTCATATCGAATTCGCAGCACCGAACTAATGGCCGAATTCAGAAACGCCACTTAAGCATTTGATTACATATTAAATAGTTAAATGTCCCTCAACTTGTTGTCAACCTATACAGAAACGTCACTTTAATTAAAGCTCAATTTGAGTGGCCTTTCTGACTTCGGCCATAATCTTATTAAATGATATTAGGCACTTAATAATTAATCGTATAGCCATGGACATGGACCCCTAGTACACATGACATGAGCCTCTAAGGGGTCATCCATAAAGTACGTCACACGTTAAGGGGGGGAGGGGGTCGACGAAGTGTGACATTGTGTGAAAAAAGGTGGGAGGGGTCCTAAGTTTCGTGACGTCACATTTAAAAATCAAATACATGTAAGTGTTAAAATGCGAAATTCGAACAATTACCGAAAGACTTAAAAATATTTCCTACTCTATCTGTATTTTTTCAAATGGTTGATTTGATGTTGATTATATTAAAAAATAATTTAACTGGAAATTACAACTAATGCAAAGGACGGGGGTGGGGTCAAAAAATCACGAAATGAGTGTGACGTACTTTATGGATGGACCCTAGGGGTCCGTGAACCTCTTAACCTAGGGAGGTTCAGAAAGAAAATAAGAGATTCTCACTCATGCGGTTCAGATATATTCACCGAGCGACACATTTTGCGTCGAAGAGTTACAAGATCTGACTGCCCGAAGCATCTGGAACTCCCTGGGTGCAACGCTGAGCTATACAGTGGGCCATAGTTTTTTTGCAAATAGCAACACGGTTTTTTTTTCTAAACTAGTAATCATGCGGTACAAAGGATGACGGGAACCTAAACGCCATCTTGTAAATGTTTGACTACGATGGACCGTTTGACAGGGTTTTAAACACTTTTCAAACGTTACTATGCGATGCCTTTTTAGGATTGAATACGGATTTCGCCGTTGGAGTGGGCGTCCCAGCGTCAATTTAATCAAAGTTTGGGTTGAAAAGTTTAAAGAAACTGGTTCAACAACGACTATTAAGCAAACATGGCGGTTACGTACCAGAACTGATGATTGTCAGCATCTTTTAATACAATTGCGTAGTCGGTTGCAGGAGTGCCAGCAACAAGACGGACCTCATTTAGAAGACAGTGTTATTACAAATTATAGAAAATATTTTATACTTTAATACCTAATTAAATAGCATTTGTAGTTTTGTCTCTATCATGTTTCTAGAAGTGCAAAAACTTATGGCCCATCCTGTATATCGTCCAATTAGCAATAATAATGAAAGGGTTTAATTTTTTGAGTCTGGCGCTCGTGCACTGGCAAATAACGTGACGGCTCAAATGTTAACTACGTTTATCTACTAGTCCCGAGTCATCAAACTGTATAAATCTAGTCACTGTAGTATTGTTTATAATATATAGTCAAATGAATCAATCTTCTGATATGATAAATATAAGTCGCCATTTTAAAAGAAAATCCTCGAAATTAGCTTGTGTCACGTTCGAAAAAATTGTTAAAAGTTTCTCTGTCTTACGAAAATTAACCATTATCTACAACTGTATGGCGAATTTTTGTAAAACAGAGGAACTTTTGAAACTTTTTCTTATCTGGATCATCAAAAAGGACTGGTTCCTAAAAAGACAGAAGACAGAATCCCCAGAAGAAAGATACCAAAAAAAAAACAGATTTCTAAGCCGACGGATTCCCAAGAAAACAGATCCCCTAGAAAATAGATACCTTAAAAGACAGATCCACAATAAGACATTCTCATTCTAAAATGAGATTCTTAACACTACAGATTTAAAAGACGACAGCGGCCCTAACATGCATGGCACAAAGATAAATTAGAACCGTTTATCTCTAAGTGCGTCTCTCTCACACTAGTGCCGACGAAAGAGATAGTCATAGAGATAAACGGTTGTAATTTATCTTTGTGGCATGCATGTTAGGGCCGCTGATTTCTATCACGACAGATAACAAATGATTAAGATATATCCATAATAGAAAGACAACCTGACTTTATTGGGAATCCGTCTTTTGTGAATCTTTTTAGGAATCTATTTTCTTCAGAATCTATCTTGCTATCTGTCTTTATCGGAACATGTTCTTCGGGATAGAGGGGACAAGTGCATTAAGTAATATTGTTCCAAATAACGTAAAAAAGGAAATCTATAGTAGATTGTTGCACCAAGCAGAAAGTGATTCATTATTGCGCCGAGTGTTGGTTTGGAGCCCGAACGCAAGTGAGGGCTCTAAAAACACGAGCGCAATAACAAATCACTTGATGCGAGGTGCATAATCTGCTTTTCTTTCTACTACTGCTAAAAGTTGGTAAAAAAACGTAAAGGTACAGTTAAACCCAACTAGCGAAGTAAAAAGGATTTTGGCACCTGTTATGACGCACCCTTAGAATTTTTATATAGCCTATGACACTCGCACGTTCTCCCCGAATCTTAAGATACCCTATTTATAAAAATCGGTCTATTGGTTCTGAAGCTAAAGTCGAAAATCCGAAAATTTTCACAGAAATCTTGTATCTAGTCTATTAATTGTCATATTATGCCAATTTTTTTTAAAATATTTTTGTAACCCATAATATCTTATCAGCCAGTACTTTGAGCATAACATTTTAGACGAGACAATCGCAGTTCGATATGGCCTGTTTTTTTTTTGCTAACAGTAAGTCCACAGAAGAGTGGTCGGCTGTCTCGTCGGACTGTGAATGGGCGGATTGGGTAGCTGTTGGTGTAAACTTCTTGATCAACCAACCAAATTAAAAAAAAAATACAAAACAGTGCAATAATGAAATTTGTATGCAACTTTATTTGCTCTAGAGCAAATAAGGGCTGCTTTGTGCTGAGTATTTAAGGCCATTATGATGAAATTAAAGCGTAGTAGGAAGAAAAATATGTTAGTGATCATTTTCCGTGTTTTATTTATGTAATGAATCCGGACGTAAAGTTCAATATTATAACCTTTATTCAGTATTTTGTTGTTTTATTGTAGCGAATGACCCCGAGACATTAATCCTTACTTTTATTATCCGAGATTGTTGTGGTAAAATTAACTTCATTTTATTTTTACATAATTATGTATGTAATAACCAAAAGTGTGCATTTTAAATACTTATATCTTGTCCAATACAATCTTAACAGCCGACATCAAAGTTACATAGTTCTGGATATACATCTTTTATCTTCTTCTTCTATATATATAAAAATGAATTGCTGTTCGTTAGTCTCACTAAAACTCGAGAACGGCTGAACGGATTTATCTTATCTTAGTCTTGAAATGTTCGTGGAGGTCTAGGGAAGGTTTAAAAGTCCATAGGTTACTTAAATTATTATTTTTCGCAGACGAAGTCGCGGGCACCAGCTAGTATTTAAATATATTATGAATGACTGACGTCTCATTTAACGGTCCAAACTAGGAAAACCTGTATCAGCATCAGCGGCCCTAGCAAGGTTGTCACAAGGCAAAATTAAACCATCTTATCTCTAAGTGCGTCTCTCTCACACTAGCGTCGACGAAAAGGATAGTCAGAGAGTTAAACAGGTTTAACTTATCCCCGTGTCTGGTATGCTAAGGCCGCTGGGCCGAACAACACACGAAGCCTAGACCTATGTACCAACACAAAGGCTTTGCAGCATCGGCTTGAATTATTAAAGGCTCGTCACATTGCGGGCGTAACAGGAACGCGGCGTGACCACAGCGTGACGCTATCTGTTGTCTTCTGTTGGAAGTTGTAGATCACACATCACGCCGTGCGGCGAGCGCGCGTTTTTGGTGAAGTCTGTTATGACGGCTTTTCTGCCGCGCCCGCAATATGACCAAGACTTTTAAATTAAATTAATTATTGCACCATATTAAATGAACCTAACAAATGGCTCAACACAAGTCCATCCTCTGAGGTCTAGAGGCAGGGGCGGATCCAGCCCTCAAAAAAGGTTGTGTGCACAGCCATCCGAAAATCAGCCAAGTGCGAATCGGAATATGCACTCGCTCATGATCGATATAGGCATTGCTGAGCACCGTTAATCAAATAGTTAACTTTGTTCATCGCTAATCCGTTACTAAAAAAGTTAACTTCGTTAAACTTTGAAGCGTTACATTTCAGAAGATTTAACGTAAGTTAACGTTAATCGTTAACTCGTGATAGAAATTGCATTCTGTGTCATTGCGTTAGTGATTTACTTATAAAAAAATATTGGTATGGACAGGCAGGCAGGACATGAATAATTTATAAAAGTAGGGTGTAACATTAGAATTTGTAATAATACCATATAATACCTAATTATTTAGAGATTCTCTTATAAACATCAATATATACGGCCCGCACGGTGTCCTTTTGGGAAATAGTAGCTTTATTAACGATTAACGGACTTTAATGGTTTTAACGGAAGTTAATGAGTCCGTTAACAATTTTTAAAGTTAAAGGTAATCCGTTACTCGAAATGTTAATTAACGATCAACGGATTAACGGTCTTGTGCCCAGCTATGGATATAGGGCATTCCTACAGAGGACGTCACAAGTCTATCAGGGTTGTGAACATGGCCCTCGTGCCCACAGTGGTGGATCCGCTCTTCTCTAGAGGATCAATTTTTGTACTCATACGAGGAGATGTTGTATCGCTGGGCTGTCATGATATCCCCGATCCAGGGAAGGAACTCTGTGACGTTCACGTAGACTCCCGGGAAAGGGCCTCCGCAGCCCAGACCCCACGCTGCCATGCCGAATACTGCGAAGCGTCCAGGATGCTGAAACGACATCCTTACTCATTATTATCAATTTAAAAGTGTCTTTTGTTAGTTCGTTCCTAGACTTCACTTAGAAGGACTGATTAGTTAATTTTAAAGATAATATAAAGTTTCCGTGACGCAAATTTGGCTGTCGTTTTGAGGTTACGCCTACAACCAAGGGCCATTGTAGAATTTCCAACGTACAATATAATGCAGAAATGCCAACAATTTTAAAGCAACGGTAGCAGAAGCTGCATTGGCCCAATATTGGGAAGTGGATGGGCGTAATGATAATATTTCACTGCATTGGGCCAACGTTACTTACTATCTAATAGTAATAGGGCCTTCGTTGTATACAATGCAGAAATGCCAACCGTTTTTAAACAACGGTAGCGGTAGGTAATCACGATGGCCCAACGTTGGTAATTGGTTGGGCGTAATGATAATCTTTTTGTTATATTGGTCCAATGTTATGTGGGCAAGCTACTAATTATATCCCTTCGGATTCCCTACTGTTGGCCAATGGATGCCAACTGAAAATGCTACTGGGGCTCCATGTCGCATAATGGGACACAGCATAGTAGGTAACGTAGCTACCGAAGGGCTAGACGGTGCCGTGCACGGGGGCCCCCAAGCTCAGGGGGCCCTCGGACTCTGACCAGCAGATCTCGTATTAAACTAGCTAAAATTTTGTAAATTGGTATGGTATCCTGTTACTTCAATAATATCATGGTTACAGTGGTAGAGCCAAACAGTAATCCTCACTAGATGGATGATTACTGTTCAAATGGGCAGGCTCGACCGGGGTAGTACCACACTCTCACACAATGTCGGTGTTAAGTAATAGCTTGCTATTGCGTTTCGTACGGTGAGTGACGTGATCCGGAGGCCTATTCCCTCATCCCCATCCCATCCCCATTCCCCATCCTCCCTAGACTGGCAACGCATTGGCAGCACCCCTGGTGTTACAGATGTCCATAGGCGGCGGTGACCACTTTTCATCAAGTAGGTCGTCTGCCTGTTTGTCAGTCAATTGATATAAAAATCCTGTATATTGATTAGATGTCGACCTTACCCCGACGCGGCAGACGAGCGGCGCGCCGCCGTCGCCGGTGCAGCTCTCGGCGCCGGCGCCGCCCGCGCACAGCTGCGACGCGGGCAGCGCGAACTGCTCGCTGAGCCGTGAGCCGCGCAGCGCAGTTTCGCACTCCGCGGTTTCCACTAGTGGGAGCTTTATCTGCAACAGTAGGGTCCAGTCAGTTGTAACGTCTTTAAGTATTGCGGGACCCTCGGCGCGAGTCAGACTCGCACTTGACTGGTTTTTCACGAATTCATATTTTTCTTTCTTTTGAAAGAAAGATTCAGATCTAAAAAATAAAAATATTGTTATTAATTTTGACCCTTAATAAAATGAACTCCCCGGTGTGTATCAACCCGCCCTCCGCCCATATCTATAGCTTTGTAGGTAACTCACACAGCTGGGCACCGTTAATCAAATAGTTAACTTCGTTAATCCGTTAATAAAAAAGTTAACTTCGTTAAACGTTAAAGCGTTACATTTCGGAAGATGTAACGGAAGTTGACGTTAATCGTTAACTGGTGATAGAAATTGCATTATGTATATACCTAATGCAATTTCTATTGTCATTGTGTTAGTGATATTCTTTTAAAAAATTTGGGTATATGGGCTATGGAAGTTTGCGCGCGATGACCGCCGACAACGTACTTGCCAGAACGTGTTTTTCGCAACCCGTCCTGGTCCACGCAGTGTCCTTTTGGCAAATAGTAAGTACATAATTAACGATTTACGGACATTAATTATTTTAACTGAAGTTAATAAGTCCGTTAACAATTTTCAAAGTTACCTTAAAAGTCAATCCGTTACTCTTAGAGTATAGAATACTAATAGAGTAAACGTTGAAACCGTCAAACCATGCCGCCTAAAACGTCAACTATACAGGCCACGGATTCATACAAAACATACGCGCATTTGTTTGGCCTGTAAGGTTATGATACTAAATAATATTGGCAATTTAGTGTTTCTTTGTGACAGCATTATTACAATCTTCGTAATTTGGTCATACTGTCACTGGCTGACGTAAGGCGAAAAAACATATTTGAAATCGACGTACTAATAAAATACAGCCATCTTGTTATTTCATTAGGGCGCTGATGTTTGCGGGAGCAGCGTAGCAGTACAGTCGTAGGTTCAATTAATTTACAGCGTATCTTTTACTTCTATAATCTAAGCCGTTACTCGAAATGTTAACTTCGTTATTTAACGATTAACGGATTAACGGTCTTGTGCCCAGCTATGGTTACTCACCAGCTAATACACAAGGGTTTACCTTCTTCATTAATTTAGCGTATTCGCCCTGGTCTCCGTGCTTCTGCTTGCCCCAGCCGGTCGCGAAGCACATTGTCCCGGGCGGCGGCATGCTGCGTCCAACGCACGCTGTGCGCACGTGATGGTCGTGTGCCAGATCAAACGGTGCCTCCAGAATAATTAGGGCTATGCTGTTAGTTAATTGGCCTGCAACCAAGAAACTTTCGAACTTTATTAAAAGCCATACATTCATATTCAGCGCCTAGTTAATTTTTATCAGCAATTAGTTTAATTTAAATATCGATTCTATTTATTCTCTATAGGCGTTTTACCAACGCATCTACGTACAGTGGATTCATCCATTATGATGCTCGTCTTATTTGGTTAACAAGTTTCTAACCTCAAAATTCACCTTTTTTTGGCCCGTGTGTTGAAATTTGATACACATAACGGTAAGGCGGTGACCGCAACACGGATGTGTAACGTAAATAAATGAATTTTAAACATGGGGGGCCACATTTGAGGGGTAAATAGGAAAAATAAAAAATTAAATAGTTTTGCCAACTATATCGTGTGACATATTATTATCAAATGCTCGTAATGAGAAAATTAAATATAATTTATTTTTTTATTTTAACATTGATAATTTGGAAGTTATTTAGGGAAATAGGCGATAATTGACCATTCCCCCAAAAAAATAATAATAATACAGAAAATAGTTCTTTACCTATAGATTACAGGAAAACCTATAAGAAGTCAATGGAATTTAAAGTATCCTAGGAAATTTGAGATAATCATGTACGGAACGGAACCCTCTCCACGCGCGTGTAACTTGCACTTGTACGATTTTTAAGAATTTGCCATTAATTAATTGCCCTGTCCCTATTTAACCTTTTTAGGGATTGGTTGTCTTAAAAGAAGTAGCCTTGGTCATTTCCTAGGGTTCAAACTATAGTTTCCCTATTTGGTATGGAGATATCTCTATACCAAATTATATCGGAATCGGTTTAGCGGTTTAGCCGTGAAAACATAACAGACATAATAGTTTTCATCAAATATATAAGCTGTAAACTTTTTTTAATTTAGCCAAATTGAAGCAGTATTTGATCCAGCGGGCCCTAACATGAATGACAGATAAATTAAACCCGTTTATCTCTATGACTATATCTTTCGTCGGCACTATCTTATCTTTGAGTCATTCATGTTAGGGCCGCTGGCGCACTCACGGCGGTTGAACCGTTCGTGTTTGATAATCCTTCGGATGCTGCGGTCCTGATGCGGCAGCGGCTCCGACACAGATGAGGAGTTCCACTCGCCTGCACGGCATTTCAACTGCAACGAAGTGTTGTAGAGATTTTATTGGGTTTATAGTAAATTAATTATAAAAAAAACCGGTCAAGTGCGAGCCTGACTCGCGCGCCGAGGGTTCCGCAATTACGTATGAAAAATAAACAGTACCTTGTAAGTACGGAACCTAAAATATAAAAAAAATAGCTTTTAACAACGGGGTAACCATTTACAACCTACCTATGAAATAAAACAAACAATAACTTTCGCAAGCTTCTATCTCCGTTCAATCGTAGAGTCTGATACGACTTTGCAAACGTTATTCCGTTTAACTTTTTTTTTATATGATGTAATTACAAATTCACGATTTTCGGACATTTTCCTTTACTTGTGCTGTAAGACACTGCTTCTTGCCAAATTTCATGATTCTAGGTCAACGGGAAGTACCCTATAGGTTTTGATTCCCTTTGGATTCTCTTGAAAGTATCAAAATACGAGACATAAACGGCCATATCTTTTGATTGCGACGACTTAGAAGGTTGTTTTTTTCACAGCTTCAAGAGATTGTAGACTTGTGTATTTGATGTTAATTTCAACTTGATACCTCCACGCGTTCCTGAGAAAAAGGTTTTGACAGACAAACAGACAGACGGACAACCGAGTGATCCTATAAGGGTTCCTTTTTTCCTTTTGAGGTACGGAACCCTAAAAAATAACTGCATAACCTCAAAAAGAAAGAAACAAGAAATCAATTCTGCCAGGCTCGTGGGGTCGATATGGAAATAGCAGTCGGTGTCGGTGACACGTTAAGAGGGGGGAGGCGATCGACCAAATGTGCCATTGTGTGACAAGGGGTGGAAGGGGTCCTAAGTTTCGTGACGTCACTTTTCAAAAACGAATAGATCAATAAATGGGCATAATAATAAAGCTTTATTTCATTAAAGCTTAGGTGGTAAATACAACGTGGTTGAGACCTCCTAGTCGGTATGCATACCTACCTGTGTCAGGAGGTCTCGCTCCTCCAAAACGAAAACTTTGTACCGAAGCTTTTAGTAATTTCGTAATTTATTTATAAACTAGTTATGCTAAGTGTGTGTGTGTGTGTGTGTTTATGTGTGCGCACGTTTGTTTGTGTGTGTGCGTGTGTGTGTAGAACAGTCTTAGTTTAAGGGTAACTACTTATTACAAAACGTGTTAATTACTAAGTATACATTTTTTCGATTAAGTTTCTCTTTTAAGTACTATTCCAATTTCTTTGTAGTCTCTTTATAGTTTTTTATAGGTAAATGTGACCAACTGTGACAAGGACGGGGGACGTGTCAAAAAATCACGAAATTAGTGTGATGTACTTTATGGATGACCCCAAATAGCTATTATAGGATTGCATGGAGGGTCAGTTTTTTGAAGTTATGCAGTCGGGTTTATTGTTTATAATAGGTGTGTTACCTTGGTATGGTCCTGCTTGGCAACCTTGTGCGCGGCCGTCAGTATCACCGACTCGTGAATGATGGTGCCAACTCCGACATACTCGCCTTGCGCCCACGAATTCCCAGCTGATTTTCTATAAGCCAGGTACATTATACAATGGTAGCTTAGGTAGCCTAAACAATGTCTTTAGGATACTACGTCTTTTACTAGCAATATGCGCGGGGTTTTTACAGCGCTGTGACATAGTATAAAGAGAAGGAAGTGGGGTATCTTCATACAAGCGCACCGCGCGCAGCGCACGCACACTTAAACACGACCACGACCCGTTTCCCCTTACTACGCTAATTTAAGCGGGTCGAGATTTGTTTAAGTGCGCGTGCGGCCACGTGCGGCGACGCATACATACTTTGGCGCACGCATACAAGCCGCGCGCGGTGCGCTTGTATGGAGATACCCTACTTCCTTCTCTTTATACTATGGCTGTGATTGGTGCCCCGCCGGTTATGGCTTTTTGCCTCTAATGCGCAGCGGGGGTCTGTGGGCGCCGGTTGATATTAACCCTGTAACGAGGCGCTACCACCGACTCATACAAAACTCCTTCAATACTGGCATGTGGAAACTTCTTTTACTTCTTTCAATTTCTGTTGTCTTCCAAATTCAAAAATTAGATAATAAATAAATAATGAGGAGACAATCTTTACACAAATCGATCTAGTCCCAAAGTAAGCTCTAAAGACTTATGTTATGGGTACTAGACGACGATATACGTACTTATATAGATAAATAAATACTTAAATACATAGGAAACATCCAAGACTCAGGAACAAACATTCTTGCTTATCACACAAATATTTTCCCTTGCCGGGGATCGAACCGGGACGCTAGCTTCGGAGGCAGGGTGACTACCAACTAGGCTAACCGCGTCGTCAGATCAATAGATCGATTTAGACATTGATCACCACTACATAAGAGATGTTGGCCCAGAAAGGTCTTGCACTGATAAATAAATAGTACCTACATATTGTACATAGTTTTTAAAGTACCTAACTAGAACTACAGGAAGTTTCTGATAAAGAGTGCATTGCTATTTATAAAGGAAGCATAACCATAATTTCTTACCTGTTATCCTGTTATGAACAAAAAGGATTTAGCAGTGAGGCACCTAACTGTAAGTAAAGTGTCACTGAAAGCCTCCAAACATTCCATCCACATAGCCTTACCTACCTATATTTATAAGTGTTTATACTATTGTTACAGAGTGCCTCTTATTTTATACAATAAATTTACCGATACCATATCCGTTGTTTTTACCGGCCACCATCCACCCTCACCTGCATCCAGTCTCTTCGTTCCAACCCGTTGGGCGCTTATAACGTAACAAGTGATCAATTAATTAATTTTAGAACTAGCTATTTAGGTTTGTCGACGTTTTATACTGAACTGACTTTAATATAGCGACGACCCAGGGGAACTCTCCGAACGCTGCGACGCCGACCTCGCCACGGTTGTCGCCCGCCCAACCGCAGCCGACCCGCTCCGGGCCCGAAGGGGATCGCACGCGCCGCGGCTCGCAGCACCAGTCGAACAGATTAGGGCACGTCATGTTACTACAAAGATCGAAGCTTTTAAAATAGTTTACCTTCACCGCCATGATAAGATTGATAATCTGTTTGTCTGTCTAAATACAGAAAATACTTTTATAAATATAAGAAATCGGTATTTAAATAACATAGGAAATTTCATATAATCACCTAACCCTCTCCACGCGAGTTTAACTCGCACTTGTTCGGTTGTTTTAGTAACGGATTAGCGATTAACGAAGTTAACTATTTGAATGACGGTGCCCAGCTATGCTTGTAAATAGCCTCGTGGAAAATCCCTAGTATTACCTGGCTTCATGGTCACGATCGCCGTAGAAAGATTCGTTGGTAACTCTGCACAGCGAGTACGACACGCAGGTGCAGTCTGCAAAGAAACGAGCTTGGAATGAGTTGAATTTTTTCATCACACTTGCTCGGAAAGTGTGTTGTTATACGCAGGCGTAGAGCGCAGCTATAGCCTATTTTACTCCTTTATAGGCCCCGCCGTCAGCGGGAGTTATAAACCATACAAAATCAATAACTCCCACGGTCAGTGCGTGCCCCAGGTCGGCGGGGGCGCGCGGCGCCGGCGCCGGCTCCCGCGGTGATCGCGACGTACAGTTTATTTTACCCATTTCATGGTAATTCACGGTGTACAATGGGAATAAAATAAATATATATATTTTTTGTCTAATTTTTATTTCATTTCCTCGCAAATGTGATGAAAAACATTGTGTGTATCACGGGCAGTAAAGGGATAACAAACTCGAGTCATTAAAAGCCCTCGCCTGTCGGCATCGGGCTTCAAAGGCATAAAAATTAGACAAAAAAAAGTATATATATTAATTTTATTCCCACTTTACGTCGTGAATTACCATCAGGTGGGTCTTCATAAACTGAGCGTACGTTGCGATCAGCGCGGGGCAGCTCCGCCGGCTTGCGGTCGCGCGCGCCGCCGGCTGCGGCTCCCGAGCAGCTCCGCCGACCTGGCGCACCTAACAGCCCGCGGGAGTTGGAAACCATACAAAATCTCCTAGCTCCCTAGGGAGTTATGGATTTTGTATGGTTTATAACTCCCGCTGACGGCGGGGCCCGTAGAGGAGCTAAATCGGCTATAGCTGCTCTATAGGCCTGCGTATAATAACACCCTTTCCGAGCAAGTGTGATGAAATGTACTATATCTCGTCCATTAAGCCTCTGTACCCGACAGCTATCTACAGAGGAGTGAACTTTTCACACCCGGCTACGGCTACGCTACGGCTACGGCTAAGCTACGGCGGCTTTTCATACAAAATGCGATAACGATTCCCACCCCTTAAATTAACCGATGTTCACCAATTTTTGATAGGTTGTCATTCAGAACAAAATCTGGGGCTATACGTTTTGGTTTTTTCACTATCTTTATACATACTAGCTGTGCCCGCGACTGCGTCCGCGTAGAGTTTGATTATTTATTAGCTTATGTGTTAATCCAGGGTATAAGCTATCTCCATTCCAAATTTCATCAAAATCCGTCCAGCCGTTTTAACGGGAAGAAGTAACAACACCCACACAAACTTTCGCATTTATAATATTAGTAGGATTAGTAGGATAAAACAGTACCGTGACTCACTTATAGACAACGTAGAGGATGTTCCTCGAGGTTTGAAAGGAGGAGACATTTTTCGAGTACCCTAGAGGTGCACTAAGGAGGGATTTCTTGAAATTCCTCCCCTAAAGGGGTGAAAAGGGGTGATAAAGTTTGTATAGAAAATACCGCGGGCGAAGCTGTGGCGGGTCCTCTAGTAGGTAATCAATAAATTCAGTTTTATTGTTGTTTCAGTATTCTCATACAAAACTAATTTCGGCGATTATTTGACTTTGTTGATCTTTAATCAATACTCAAAAAACGCGTAGACCTAGATTTTGTTCTGACTGACAACCTGTCAAAAATTGGTCAAAATCGGTTAACATTTAAGGGGTGGAAATCGTTATCGCCTTTAGTATGAAAAGGGTAATTTTTGCCGTTGTTGGTTCAAAGTCCTCTTAAGGCTCCGCATCCGAAAGCTATCAACAGGGGGCCTAGCACACTAGATTTTAACGCCCACATAAAGCATCTATCTGTCACTTTTTAACTAATAAGCGCGTGCGAAAGGAACGAAAGCTTTAGATACTTGCGCGATCAAAACTAGCGTGCTAAGATATAGTATAAAGAGGGGAAGTAGGCTATCTCCGGCCCAATCTGCGATATAATTACCTACTGTCTCAGGGTTGACATATCAAAAGTACCTAATACATTCTAGTGGGAAAGTAGGCCTACCTACTTCCTCTGTCTGATAGAAAACTAATAGAACAAATATAATAATAATAGATAAAATAAATAAGAGGTATCTCATCATCAAGTAAAAATGATATGCTAGAATAAGTGACTTGCTTACCTGTCCTGTTCAATAGGTTATCTGAACAGAGACAATTCTGGAATCGACGAATTATTAAGACACCCAAACACACAGGAATACGTTCTCCTGCGATTATCACACATTTTTCATTCATTTAGCGGTGCCGAAAAGCCGTTACGCGCGAACCTCGTGCGGTGTTAGCCCCGACTGGCGCACTGAGAAACGGGTCGAGATTTCGTTTAAGTGTGCGTGCGGCGACGCATAGATACTTTGGCGCACACATACAAGCCGCGCGCGGTGCGTTTGTATAGATAACTTACTTCCTCCTCTTTATACTATGGCTAAGGGGGCTGGGCCCTGTTTTTAATAATAATAATAATAAAACCATTTATTTCAGGCACCATTGGCCCATATACAAATACCTTACAGACTAACATACATATTAAAATAACTTAAAAGTAATTAAAATTATTTAGGGGCGGGGGGGGGGGACGGGGGGGTTTTAAGCTAACAATGTCCGTATTTTTATTAGCACGTCAGATACGTCAATCTCAGCATCGGTAAGGTTGAAAGAACAAAACAAACACACACACACACACACACACACACACACACACACACACACACACACACACACACACACACACTGATGTATTTCTGTTGCCGCTATGACAACAAATAGAAAAACCAGAATAAGTGAAATAAATATTTAAGGGGGCGCGTATGGGAATACGCGCGAGTCCGACTCGAACTTGGCCGGTTTTTTTTTATTAAATTTATCAGCTCTCGGCGCACAGACTTTAAACTTAAAACAAAAGAAACGTCAAATTCGATTTAGTATTGCACCAAGCTGTCAAAATCGAGTTTGACGTTTCTTCTTTCAAGTTTCGCTTCTTTTAAATTTGGCGAACACGCTTTCGAATTGGGCCCACTATCAATATCTCGTGACTATGATGACGTAATCCCTTGTACCTGTGTCATTTCCATCGATATCGCGATTCCCCATCATTAGATCTACTTCATCATCATACTTCGGCAGTCCGAAGATATCAATCAGGCGCTGTTTGGTGTCCGCGTCCAGCGTCTCCTGCGCGCGCGCACATGCGATGATCAGGGCAAACGTCACTTGTAGCCTGGGGAACACATCGGAGTAGAGTGGAAGCGTATTTAATAGTACATTATGTTACAAGAGCGGTAAGGAGCAAACCACAAGCAACGAAGGGACAATTCAAACCCATATCGACGGGTCTCTGACTCAACCTCGTATATGATATTTTACGAAATACGAATACGCAGCCGGAGGGGCCCCATCGTCGCCGTGTCGCCGTTTAAAATATGTGTGTAGATAAAGTTATGTATGCAACTCTGCATAATTTGGCCTTAAAACACACGTGCGATAAACCGCACTAGTGTTTTAAGGCCTATCATTATGCAACCGTTGCATAAACTACTATTTTTTAATCGGTTGAGCATACCTCCAACTTGGTCCCGTTGTAGTCAAAAGTGGAGGAGGATCTATGAAGAATCGATGGAAGTCAAATATTATAGGCTCACATATAGCAATTTTGGTATATATTTTATGTAAAATCTAAAACAGTTGCGTTCCAAAAGCATTATTTGGTGAAGTGGCACTGATGATGAAGAACACAGATGACCACCGGAACTCCTGAATGATAAGTATTTCACTTACTTTTCAAAGAGTTTTTGAAGTCCGTTTTTTTTATTTGTTAATTAATGAAGAGTTAGTTCACTAGAATTAATACTTTAATTGTAATGTATTACTAACACAATAATCCAAGTTGGTCTAAATTAAATATATTATGACACTTGTTCCTTGGAAGATGGGATGGCCCCACGATTGGGATGCGGCGTGTGCTGAACTGATTGATACACTGTCATCTAAATGGGACCTCTGTAAAGGCTGCCTCCTCAAACTGCGCAAATAGTGACTGTCTATTTGAGCCATTGAAATATATAGTAAGAAACTGCTCAAAGCAATTCTCGCGATGCTTACTTTTGAGGTGTCAGTACGCTAATCTGACACCGTTCAAGTGACACTATTACAATTAAGTATCTAGTACAATTACACAACCTGTGAGACAGCACCACCGAACCCACCGTCCACAATGATAAGATAGCGTGTGAATCAAGCAATATTAGACTTTTGTATGTATGTTGTAAGAACTAAGACATCAGCAATAGGGTGTGGTTAAGCCATGGCGGTCGCGTTTGACAACCTTCTATGAGACTTGTTACATGAAATTGTATTAATAGGCATATATCCTATATATCTTTTTCTTTTGAGACGTTCGGGGTTGAGACCCTGTGACCCTGGGGGGAGAGCGCCCACGGGTCTTCAGGGAATGCTCCAAACGACTGGTGGAGTTGACGCGTGACCAAAAAGGCCAGCTCATATCTGGCACAGCGAATCAACGTTGCCATCCAACGATGGGCATGCTTGCTACCAAATGACAGCGATTCGGGACATTTTTATATTTATATCTAGTTATTTTTAAGTTTCGTTATTAAGAGGAATGTGAACTAAAGGCAAATATCACCCTTTTCATACAAAAGGTGAAAGCGATTCCCACCCCTTAAATTTTAACCAATATTGACCAATTTTTTATAGGTGGTCAGTCAGAACAAAATCCAGGTCTATAGGTACGTTTTGTGAATATTGATTAATCAAGAAAGTCAAATAATGGCGAAATTAGTTTTGTATGAGAATACAGAAACAACAATAAAACTGAATTTATTGATTATAGTGAAAAAATCAATATGTATAGACCTAGATTTTGTTCTGAAACCTATCAAAAATCGGTGAACATCGGTTAACATTTAAGGGGTGGAAATCGTTATCGCCTTTTGTATGAAAAGTCGTGGCTTCAAACTCCTCTTAATTCGTATGTATTTTGATGATAAAGTTTATTTATTTTAAGCGTACTTTATTTATTTTCTATGTAATATAGTACTTTTTATTTAAATGTAATCAACAATAAATAAATAACAATACACTTACCACATAGCGTATTAATAACCCAGTCACCAAATCTTGTACAAAGACTGAGCCAACACGGTAAATGAATGCCGTTTATTCCAAACCATACAATGACATAATACAAGCCAAACAAAACGAAATAAGCGCTTAAGGATAACTAATAGGGAAAACAAATCTAAATCATACTTGCGCAATGCATGTTGTAAGTAAGTATTTATTATTCTTAGGTACAACCCAGAAATTCAGTTGAAACTCTTAGCTTCAGTCATGAGATTTAATAAAATCATCACATGTACGTTCTGTGTGGAGCTTGCCTTAAGCCGAGTGTGTGAACCTACCGCTTTTCACATTCATACAAAAGGCGATAACGATTTCCACCCCTTAAATATTAACCGATTTTGACCAATTTTTGATAGGTTGTCAGTCAGAACAAAATCTAGGTTTATACGTTTTTGAATATTGATTGAAGATCAACAAAGTCAAATAATTACTAAATTAGTTTTGTATGAGTATACTGGAACAGCAATAAAACTGAATTGATTGATTATAGTAAAAAAAAAACAGAATGTATAGACGTAGAATTTGTTCTGATTGACAACCTATCAAAAATTGGTCAAAATCGGTTAACATTTAAGGGGTGGAAATTGTTATCGCCTTTATGAAAAGCAGTAGGTTCACACTCCTCTTCAGCGGCCCTAACATGCATGACACAAAGATAAGATAGACCGTCTTATCTCTAAGTGCTTCTCTCTCACACTAGTGCCGACGAAAGAGATAGTCATAGAGATAAACGGGTTTAATTTATCTTTGTGGCATGCATGTTAGGGCCGCCGGGGCTCGTAACCGGGTTAGTTTTTCGTCACTTTATTGCTGCAATTCGGGCTATCCCCAAAAAGATTACATATTACATCACTAATGGGGACAAAAAGTTTGAATGTAAACTTTTGAGGATAGCCCGAATTGCAGCAATAAATTGACGAAAAACTAACCCGTTCCCGTTTATGGGCCCTTTTTATATTTTATTGGAAGTTGTAACAGACGTCACACATATGATTAGGAAATCCAATCCGGCAAACGCTGGATCTACGGGATCCCGCATGAATTTTGCGGGATCAGTAATGCGGGAACCGCGGGATTTGCGGGACTGAAAAAAAGAACGAAAGCTACCTGTAATTCGAACTAGTCCCATGTTTCACAGGCTTACAGCTCCAACGGTAAATAAACGAAGATCCAAATTTAAATAAAACTCGAACTCAGTACAGCGCGAGCGCTCGTCGAAGTTGTATTTATGTCGAATTTATTTCGCGCCAAACGATAAATCCCTATGTAAAAAAGAGCGCTGACGGCTATACATTTTATATAGCCGTCAGAGCTTTTTTTAAATTTGATGAGGGCAACTTGTCGCCGTGCTTCAATATACTTAATCTTTCAGAACGCAATTTAATGATAGGCCTCTTAGCGATGACCATATCGGGTCCAATTCGAAACGATGTCGCCTAAACTTAATGTATCGCAATGCTAATGCGCTGTGCGAGGAAGCTGCCAGCTCTCCGTCCGGTCCCCAGTTTCTTCCACCAATAATAGATTTAGATTTAGATTTACCTATTTAATAATATGGCATTACAATTAAAGACTACAGCTAGTCAATTAAAAAAAAAAAACATTATGATCGTAAGTAAAATATAAAATATAGGTAAGCATTCTAAACAATGATAAATTAATAAATTAATTTGAAATAGATACTTAAATTATGATGTCTAAATTATACAATTGATTTATTGAGCTAAAATACAATTCCATTTCAAGAAATTCACTTACTGAGTAATAGGTATTGTTCAACAAAAGGTTTTTATCTACATCCATATCATAAAACCTCCATTGGTTAATCAAAAACCGTAGGAAATGACCACCATTTTGACAACCAATTAGGAAAAACCAGTGCTGCGATAAAGAAATAATATGATTTCTTTATCGTTTTTAGTAAAGAAATGAGATTAAATTTGGAACAGCTGTCAAAACTCAAGTGGGTCTCTATTCTAGTATCCATAGATATTAAAACAGTTATTGATACGAAACGTCAATTTAGTATGTTTTTTTAATATAAACTGCACAATATTTGATCTCGAGTGACGTGAGAATAGAGACTTCATCCGTTTGTCTATGATTTAAAAAAAAATGGTCTTGACGGGGGGTCGAATCGGCGCCATGTTGGTGTTTTGCTGAACGAAAGTAGAATTGTTGTGGAATTGAATAGAAAAAGTTGTTTGTAATTTACATTTTAGTTGAAAATATGAATAGTAAGTAGTCTTCTCGGAGTGTGTGTGATGTGAAAATGCGCCGGATATCGGAAATATGCAGCCACGATTGGAACAAATAACTTGTTGCCAGAAAATATTGTTTCTGAACCCATCATGGAGGATTTATAATATGTGTGTAGATAGTTATGTATGCAACTCTGCATAATTTGGCCTTAAAACACACGTGCGATCTTATTATGAAACTCGCCTATCGGCTCGTTCCATGAAAACCGCACAAGTGTTTTAAGGCCTATCGTAACGTAGTAAATTTCAGATAATCATGTCCGGAACGGAACCCTCTCCACGCCAGTGGTTTAACTCGCACTTGTCCGGTTTTTTTAATCGGTATCGCCTAACATTGTAGGCACTTTGGCGCACGCTGTAAGCCTATAATTGTCTCTTATAAATAAATAAACAAATAATTTATCCTCGTATCAACCATGCTAGGGCTGCTGTAAGACCGGCACAATAGTGATAAATCAGATAGCACACACTTCATTCACTTAAGTATTAATAAAGCTATTTATTACTAAACGAGATCACATAAAGGACGGATACTGTAACACTTATCACTTTGCGACTTTTTTCAGCGATACAGTTGCGATACAATCGCAAAACGGCGAGCTGCTAAGGGATCATCCTTATACAACGCGATTATCGCAGGTTCGCGCGAATTTTACTCGTACGAACGCGCGATCAAACATATTGATCTCGAATGAATAGGTGTCTTAATTGCCAATCGCGCGACCGATCATGCGACTCAAATGTTTCAAAATGTGTTCGCGCGAACTTAGTTCGTACACAACACAGAAAGAGGTTAGAAAGGCTATGTGGGCGGGGCACGCGCGCCGCACTTATGAGCAAATGACCATACTTTAAACAACTCGCTGACAGCGCTCTCAGTCGCGTGCGAGCTGTGTCAAAGTGTCGAGCTGCGCCGTCTTGTGCAACCTCTTTCTGTGTTCTGTGGTTCGTACGAACGCGGGATCAAATATTTTAATGTCGAATAGGTGTTCTAATTGACATTCGCGCGATAATCACGTCGCGCCGTCGGGGAGCGGGGCAAAATAAGTGATAAACATATTTCCCTACAATAAAAATTTAGCGTTTCTGACGTTTACGGTTGGGGCCGACCGTTGCCATGCGTGCCGTGCCGATGCCAAACTGCGAAGCTAACTCCGCAGTCGTTTGCGGCTGCAATTCACGCAATGATCGCGTATTCGCCTTCTATTAAGATACCCAGTTTTGTTATCGCGCGACCACGCGATGGTCGCATCGCTTACTCGCTTGATAATAGCGTAGTCACGTTGTATTAGGACGATGCCAGACATGATTTTGATTCACAACAAGTATCGTTACAGACACGATTGCGCGTCGCGATTATCGCGGTACAGCTACGAAACAGATGCTTGCGGCCCCGCTTCGCTATTACCCCGATATCACCCACAGCGCGTTTGCATCGCTACAGTCGCGCGTTTGTATCGATACAGTAGCGATGCTGAATTGATGCGCAACTGCATCGCTTCCATCGCGCGTTGCAAATGCGACAAGCGGTCACAGTAAGGAAACGCGCGACTGTATCGCTACAAAAAGTTACCGAGGGCGAGCGCCCTATATTACATAACTAATGGCAGAATCCACAAACACCACTTATCCAAGATCCAAGATTAAATAATAAATTGTTCCTCAACCAGCTATCAACCCGTACATAAACGGCCCCTTTGATCAACAATCAATTTGCGTGACTTTCTCGAACTAACTAGCTTCTGCCCGCGACTTCCTTCGATAGTTATTCGCTCGGGGACTTTTAAATTTGCCGGGATAAAAACTTGCATATATAGTCAAGAGTATAAGCTATCTCAATTCCAAATTTCACTCAAATCCAATAAGCCATTTCAGTGTGAAGAAGTACAGATGTAGTGAATAATCCGTTCCCATCGTGAAAACTCGGTACACACGACTACTACCGAATGATGCCGACGTGTCTATGAATTATTGTATAAATAAGTGACATGTTTGTATTAAGTAAATAAGTAGGGCACTTTATTAATCAGTGGCAAATGTGGAACCACGAGTTTGAAGTATATCACACTGAGATATTATAACCACCACGATCAAATTATATAGAGAATGTAGTGTAAGTATATAATTAAATGTTGAAAATAATTTCACATGCTTGTCGATCTCAACGTTTCCCAGGTCTGAATGCTTTCGGCATGACTATTAAAAAGGACTAAAGACAAACTTAAAATAATAAAAATCTTAACTTAGGTATTAACCACTCTATATCGATTATTAATCTCGTGATGCGAGCTTGCCTTACGTTGTCTTGACGGGTACTGAGGCTGATTGAAGTAGCATGACAAATACGAACGTTTCTGAGAAAATACGATGGGAAAGGATTATTCACTACATCTGCAACAAGCATGTAGGTACACTAACAAAATGGCTAATGAACATGAATGAATGTGTCAATAAGTTGGTAAAACTATGTATTCAGGGCCTTATTTTAAGCATAGGCTACATTACATATAGTCTAGCTAGCGGCCTCCTAACATAGCCCAGCGCTTTGAACGTATTTCTAAATATAGCGATATAACATAATCATAATTTAATTCATCAGTAGGTCCAATTCGAAACGGTATCGCCTATTTAAAACTTGATTCGATTTAGCATGACACCAAGCTGTCAAAAGCGAGTTACGTACGTTTCTTATTTCAAGTTTAGCTACTTTTAAATTTAGCGAACGCATTTTCGAATTAGCCCCAGTAATTAATTGACCGAGCGAGCGAGCGAAGTGTCCCCGTTTCAAGATGCTTTTGTATGTCCGCGCGGCGGATGTCCATTTGTTCCCATGTACAGGACGCATTCCTCAACCGATTCTCGTGAAATGTGAGCAGGTTCGATAATTATAAGGATTTTCATATCACATCCATCCCAGTCCGCCAACAGGCCGAAACTGGCTCAGTCAGCTGTGGTGCTGGTCGGCACGGCAGTCTCATCGGCCGCTAGCAGCGCCCTGAGCGCGAGAGCTTCCTGCCGCAGCGCCGCGACGTGCGCGCGCAGCGACGCGTTCTCCTGCTCGAGGAGGCACGCGCGCCACGCTATCTGTTGAAAAGCAGAAAAAAATAATGTCACACTGAACGGCTCAATATACTTAGAACACTTTATCTGGAACTAGTAGACCGCCACCGCTTCGCCCGCGGTATTTTCTATGTATATGGAATTTCAAAAAAACCCTTCTTTGTGTACCTTTAGGGTACTCGAGGAATGTCTCCTCCAAATTTCAAACCTCTAGGACCACCCGTTTAGGCTGTGCGTTGTCTATAAGTGATTCACGGTACTGTTTTAGGTATATGTATAAGATAACACATAAATGGCCGAATTCAGGCATTGAATTAGAGATTAAATAGTCAAATGGCCCTCGTTCTACTACTTCATCCTTAGTTCATCCTACACAAAAACGTCACTTTAATTAAATATCAAATTGAGTGGCCTTTCTGAATTTGGCCAAAAGTCACACGAACGACCTCAGGCCAGAATTACAAACATTTTATTTATTTATTTATTTTGCATTCAACCCTTTATTTGCCCAAAGTGCATGACTGCATCTTGGTGGCATATTAGTTACGCTGACTTGCTTCCTATTCTATACCTGACACCTGTAGCCTACCCTATATTAAGCCTGTACTTCAGTGGCGATGCCTGAAATATTTCCTGAGGAAAGCCAGAAGAATTGTCTGACATTTAGTTAGAGTAACATGGACTTCACTGACAGCTAGCTGTAGGTTTCTAGCTTGGCCATCAGGAATCGGCTTGTAGGTAGGCTGCGCCACTGCTATACTTGATTGGCTTCTTGTTGGCCTGGTTGTTACATCGGTACCGCTCGAATTACTTGTTATACTTCAGTTCAGCGGTGATCAGCCGCTTCTCGCCGTGCCGACGTGTCCCATTGCCTTAAACCTGTACCCGGTATCCTATAGCCTGTAGCCTGACTCATGTAGTAGGTATAGCCTTTAATCAATACCTTGTAACCTGACACCTGTAGAATCTAGCCTGTCCCTGGTCCCCCGATTGCAGCGCGCTTCCCTAGACTTCTTTAAGGCCTGGTTGTTTCGTCAACGCCGCTAATATAACCTGTATTCTGTAGCATGACACCTGGCCCCCAATTGTCGGTGTATTCGAGATAATCTCACAATCGAGATTAAACGTCAGTACATACAGTCGTTTGACACAACTGTATGAATCTGACGTTTAA
The DNA here is from genome assembly GCA_947859335.1 of Tortricodes alternella. Taxonomy (NCBI): domain Eukaryota; kingdom Metazoa; phylum Arthropoda; class Insecta; order Lepidoptera; family Tortricidae; genus Tortricodes; species Tortricodes alternella. The sequence goes on from OX401972.1 coordinate 6,574,790, forward strand.
TCTCGCAATCGACATCCCGAATGCACCGAGAATTGGGACCCTGTAGCCTGTTGCCTGACACATGTAGCCTATAGCCTGTAATCTATACCTTGTAACCTGACACCTGTAGCGTCTAGCCTGACTCCTGTAGCTTGTACCTGGTCCTCACGAATCCGGTGCGCGTCCCTAGACTACTTGAAGGCCTGGTTGTTTCGCCGACGCCGCTAATATAGCCTGTACTCTGTAGCATACACCTGTAGCCTGTTGCCTGACACATGTAGCCTATAGCCCGTAATCTAGCCTGACTTCTGTAGCCTGTACCTGGTCCTCCCGAATCCGGCGCGCGTCCCTGGACTTCTTGGCGGCCTGGTTGTTGCGCCGCCGCCGCTCGAAGTACTTGTCGTCCTTCAGTTCGATGGGGATCGGCCGCTTCTCGCCGCGCCGGCGCACCTCGTCGGACACCGGGTGGGAAGCTGAAGCAATAAGGAACGCTTTATAGAAACAGTTTGTATAACTAATCTATTTACTACCAAACCGTACATATAGATATTTAACAAGCCGATGAACTCCGAAAAATCCAACAAATTATAACGAATCTAAATACTCTCTCTATATTCGTAATATGTGCTGTTATGCAAAGAATGGGTTATGGTTTATTTTCCCTTAAAAGTCAACTCCATCCTTCAGAAAATGACTTTCAGCGGCCCTAACATGCAAGACACAAAGATAAGTTAAACTCGTTTATCTCTCTGACTAGGTATCTCTTTCGTCGGCACTAGTGTGAGAGAGACGCACTTACAGATAAGACGGTTTAACTTATCCTTGTGTCTTGCATGTTAGGGCCGCTGGGTTATGAATATGAAAGACTTACGCGGTGAGGTCCGCACGGGTAGGTGCTGGCAGTAGGGCAAGCACGGCGGCGGCAGCCCGGCCAGCAGTGGGCCCACCATGCTAGGCACATCTGGAACACGATATCACTATAATATCCTATACATACTTTAACTAGGAGGTTGGGAAAGTGACCACTGATGACAAAAATACCGGTCAAGTACGTGTCAGACCACGCAACCTGAAGGGTTCCGTAGTTGGAGTTAATTTACGGTTAAAATATTTAAGCATACATATAAATTTTATCGGCAGCCAAAATAAGTCTGTCGAACTGTCGAACAACCAAAATATGGAATGCTCTCCCGGCGTACGTTTTTCCCTTTTCTTACAACCCAATCGTCTTCAAAAGATGCGTGAGGAAGCATCTTCTAAGTTGGCATAGTGATGGCGACAAACGCCGTACTTTATTTTGGCCAAGCGCCTGTCACCCGCACTCATGGACTCCACCAGGTGGACGAGGAGATACATGTCATGCTCCAATAAAATAAAATATTTTTTATGCATTTTGCAAAGACACAACATACAAAATTAGTTCTAAGTAAGTAAGTAAGTCAACAAGTTTCGTTGAAAGTGTTTTGTTTTTTAAGTTACCTTACCAACAATTGACTTAAATAAAAAGTATAAAAAACATAATTCCTTTTGATATCTCCATATCATTTTGGAAGATCCATCTAAAGGAACTCATCAACGGTCAACAGCACAGACACGAAATTTTGTGTACGCATTTTATTGCAATATAAAATGCAATGGGCAAAAATAGTAGTTTATGCAACGGTTGCATAATGATAGGCCTTAAAACACTAGTGCGGTTTTCATGAAACGAGCCGATAGGCGAGTTTCATAATAAGATCGCACGTGTGTTTTAAGGCCAAATTATGCAGAGTTGCATACATAACTTTATCTACACACATATTATAAATCCTCCATGATGGGTTCAGAAACAATATTTTCTGGCAACAAGTTATTTGTTGCAATCGTGGCTGCATATTTCCGATATCCGGCGCATTTTCACATCACACACACTCCGAGAAGACTACTTACTATTCATATTTTCAACTAAAATGTAAATTACAAACAACTTTTTCTATTCAATTAAAAACAATTCTATTTTCGTTCAGCAAAACACCAACATGGCGATCCTCCGTCAAGACCATTTTTTTTAAAATCATAGACAAACGGATGAAGTCTCTATTCTCACGTCAATCGAGATCAAATATTGTGCAGTTTATATTAAAAAAACATACTGAATTGACGTTTCGTATCAATAACTGTTTTAATATCTATGGATACTAGAATAGAGACCCACTTGAGTTTTGACAGCTGTTCCAAATTTAATCTCATTTCTTTACTAAAAACGATAAAGAAGTCATGTTATTTCTTTATCGCAGCACTGGTTTTTCCTAATTGGTTGTCAAAATGGTGGTCATTTCCTAAGGTTTTTGATTAACCAATGGAGGTTTTATGATATGGGTGTAGATAAAGTAATTTAAAAAACTTATTTAGCTTGTTTGGATCCTTTCACTTGGGATATTGGTGATGCTAAGTATTTGTTTAAAAGATGGCCCGTTACCGCGGCGACAAAACAAACACCCCACTGTTTAGAGCTCAATTATGAAGCACCTGCTGACCCTCGCCGCTCGTTCTCAGCGTTTATAATGTATTTGCGTTCATAATATACGCATTTTGAGTCGATGGCGCGTAGTACGTAGGTACCTACTGGTCTCAATCCGCACTTTAGGTACCGAGCGGCCGTCGGACAGCTCGGAGTTAAATCCGGTTATGAGTGAGTTGCCTACAAAGCAAGATGCCTAACAAAGCAAGATGCCTAAGTATAATGCCTACAAAGCAAAATATCTAAGTGGTTGAAAGCCGTCTAAGCAAATGGTCTACTTGCTGAAACGACTACCAAGCCAAAAGTCTAAATAGTTGAATGTCTTGAAGACTAATTGCCTGGTATTTTTTAATTTGAAAATAAATGGTTTTGAAGTTATTAAGGAAAATAGGCGAAAATTGATCATTCCCCTCCCTTATCTCCGAAACTACTTGGCCTAAAAATTTGAAATAAATACAAAACATAGTTTTTTACCTATAGATTACAGGAAAACCTATAAGAAGTCTATGGTATGCAAAGTAACATAGGAAATTTCATATAATTACGAAACCCTCTCCACGCGAGTTTAACTCGCACTTGTCCAGTTTTTTTAGACATCCTGCTTTTTGGCTATTTTCATTCTGTGACATCTTGCTTTTTAGACATCCAGCTCTTAGGCATCTTGCTTTTTAGCCATCTTGCTTCTGAGACATCTTGCTTTTTGGCCATCTTGCTTTTGAGGCATCTTGCTTTGTAGGCAACTCCATAGTAGGTTGCCGTTCGCTCGCTGGCCGATTCGCACGTCAACAGGTAGCCAAGACGTTTGGTGTTGTTGGGTGAAGCGCATAAAAAACTGACAACCCTAACGTACACGAAAGAGCACGTTTTATGCGATGGAGAGGGAAGGCATGATTAGGCATATTTTCGAGTTAAGTTCGGCTTGTCCTGTCCTGCCTAAAGTGTTCCTGCGGCCCTAACATGAATGCCACAAAGATAAATTAAACCCGTTTATCTTTATGACTATCTCTTTCGCACTAGTGTGAGAGAGACGCACTTAGAGATAAGACGGTCTATCTTATTTTTGTGACATTCATATCAGGGCCGCTGAATATATTATCGAAAACCGCATTGAAATCCATCCCGTAGTTTATCGTGCACATACAATCAGACAAACAAACAATCAGTCAAACAGACATGAAATTCAAAAAAAGCTAGTCAAGTGCGAGTCTGACTCGCGCGCCGATGGTCCCGTACTTACCTATGATAAACAAACGTACATTGTAGGTACGGAACACTAAAAATAAAAAATTGGTTTTAACAACCGGGTAACTTTACAACTTACCTATGAAATAAGACACAGAATAACTTTCGCAAGCTCCTATCTCCGTGCAACCGTCGAATGCGATACGACTTTGCAAAGGTTATTCCGTTAAATTTTTTTTTTTGTGATGTTGCTACTTATTTACAGTCTTCGGACTTTTTCCTTTACTTGTGCTGTAAGACACTGCTTCTTGCCTTTCATGATTCTAGGTCAACGGGAAGTACCCTATAGGTTTGATTCCCTTTGGATTCCCTTGAAAGTATTATCAAAATATGTGGCATAAACGGCCGTATCTTTTGATTGCGTTGACTTAGAAAGTTGATTTTTTCACGGCTCCTAGAGATTACAGACCTGAATACGTGATATTAATTTCAACTTGATACTTTTACGCGTCCCTGAAAAAAAGGGGTCTAGGACAGACGGACAGACAGAGAGACACTCTAGACTATCTGTGTACCAAATTTCTTCTAAATCAGTTCAGTCATTTTGGCGGTAAAGCGCGATAGACAGACAGGTAGACAGACATAGTTACTTTCGCATTTATAATATTAATAAGGAAGTAAGGATTATGTTTGCAAATTTTGGCTTTCCACAGTCGAAACGCTTCGTATTGTGCGATTGTATATCAGAAAGCAAGTGTCACCATCAGATCTACTACAAGGGCCACGTGTCCTGATTTAACAAAATAAATAAATTAAACGCAACCAAAACACTTGCCCCTACGCCCGACCCGACCTGTTAATCGTCTCTAACCCTTCCGATCAGGTCGTGGGTACCGACACCTGACCCCACCCCTCGTAAAACCAACATGTGTTGAATAAGTGCCAACTAATGATTTTTACCGAGCTTTCATTGCCCAATGATTGGAAAACGCAACGACCTCTGACAGAATTCTAAACTGTATTCTCCATACGATCATATCCGTATATATGACGCGGTTAGCCTAGTTGGTAGTGACTCTGCCTCCGAAGCTAGCGTCCCGGGTTCGATCCCCGATCAGGGAAAATATTTGTGTGATAAGCACGAATGTTTGTTCCTGAGTCTTGCACTGAGAAAAAATTACTGTACCGACATACGTAATTCTGGATGCCACGTACGTAATTCTGGTGAAAAACGTACCTAACGTAAGTAGAGACTCGGCTACATAGATAATGTTGCGGGCTACATAGATAATGTTGCGGACTACAAACGCCACGTAACAATCAACATTATTTCGGATGCTTCGACATTATTTGGACTTGGCTGCGAATACATTACGGTAATGCAGGTATAGCATCAAAATTTTTCTCAGTGTGGATGTTTCCTATGTATTTTACATACATACATAGCAACACGCCCGAAATCCCTAATGGGGTGGGCAGAGCCTCAAGACTACTTGTGGCCATGTTCTATTAATTAGTCCTAAGATGGTATGATGAACCGTATGGTGACAGGTGATCAGCCCATCGCCCATACAGATAGTCCACCATGTTGGAGAGGACCCGTCCCTTAGTCGACTTTTACGACATGCCAGGATGATAAGCATCTGCACGCATTCTATGCTATTTCTTCACTCCCAGTGCAGCAGAGGAGCAAACGATCATATCCGTATATATTATCGGCTATCTTATGTACTAAGATAATTACGACCATGCTTATTGACACGCTTTTATTAACTAGGCGTTTTAAGTAACTAACTAAAAAAACCGGTCAAGTGCGAGTCTGACTCGCGCGCCGAGGGTCTCGTACTTAATTATGAAAAAATATATTTTTTTTAATTATTTTTTTTAGTTTTTAGTTTTCGCTGGACATGTTTCTAAGAATCTTCATGTCATGCGTCATTGTTGCATGGTCGTTTGCCTGTTCATTTAATACAGTCTAGTTCATCAATAAGGAAACCTTCTAGCGATTTGACTCTACTTAAGACCACGTATGCTTGGTCAGCAGCGAAGAGCATGGTTGATTAAATGCGTATATACATCATTTCGTGTCTGAGCTGTTAACCGTTTAGGAGTGCCCTCGTTAAGAGCCAACCCTGAGTGCAGCAACCATGTCAGGGTATAATTTAAAACCAGCTATCATAATAAAAGGCGTACACAAAATTTCGTGACTGTGCTGTTGACCGTTGAAGAGTTCCTTAGTTAGGAGCCAGCCCTGGGTACAGCAACCATATCATGGTAAAACCTAAAACCGGCCATCGTAATAAAATGGTAACAAAAAATTTCGTGACTGAGCTGTTGACCGTTGAAGAGTTCCCTAGTTAGGAGCCAACCTTGAGTGCAGCAACCATGTCAGGGTAAAATTTAAAACTGGCTATCATAATAAAAGGCGTACACAAAATTTCGTGACTGTGCTGTTGACTATTGAAGAGTTCCCTAGTTAGGAGCTAGCCCTGAGTGCAGAAACCATGTCATGGTAAAACCTAAAACTCTCTATATATCATATTTTGAGAATATGATATATAGAGAATATGATATTTTGCGAATATGATGTTTTGCGAATATGATGTTTTGCGAATATGATGTTTTGCGAATATGATATTTTGCGAATATGATGTTTAGCGATGGAACGCAAATAATGCAGAGTTGCATACATAGCTTTTTCATCACACTTGCTCGGAAAGGGTGTTATTATACGCAAGCGTATAGAGCAACTATAGCCGATTTAACTCCTCTATGGGCCCCGCCATCAGCGGGAGTTATAAACCATACAAAATCCATAACTCCCTAGGGAGTTATGGATTTTGTATGGTTTCGAACTCCCGCGGGCAGTTAAATGCGCCAGGTCGGTGGAGCTGCTCGGGAGCCGCAGCCGGCGGCGCGCGACCGCAAGCCGGCGGAGCTGCCCCGCGCTGATCGCAACGTACGCTCAGTTTATGAACACCCACCTGATGGTAATTCACGATGTAAAATGGGAATAAAATTAATATATATACTTTTTTTGTCTAATTTTTATTTCATTTCCTCGCAAATGTGATGAAAAACATTGTGTGTATCACGGGCAGTAAGGGGATAACAAACTCGAATCATAAAAGCCCTCGCCTATCGGCGTCGGGCTTCTAACAGACTCTCGTTAGTTATCCCCTTCTTACGGCCCTAGATGCACAATGTACTATATCTACACACATATTATAAATCCTCCATGATGTGTTCAGAAACAATATTTTCTGGCAACAAGTTATTTGTTGCAATCGTGGGTGCATATTTCCGATATCCGGCGCATTTTCACATCACACAGTCACTCCGAGAAGACTACTATTCTTATTTTCAACTAAAATGTAAATTACAAACAACTTTTTCTATTCAATTCAATAACAATTCTACTTTCGTTCAGCAAAAAACCAACATAATGGCGGCAATTCGATCCTCCGTCAAGACCATTTTTTTTAAATCATAGACAAACGAATGAAGTCTCTATTCTCACGTTACTCGAGATCAAATGTCGTTCGGTTTATATTAAAAAAACATACTGAATTGATGTTTCGTATCAATAACTGTTTAATATCTATGGATACTAGAATAGAGACCCACTTGAGTTTTGACAGCTGTTCCAAATTTAATCTCATTTCGATACTAAAATCGATACTGTAATAACATTGCATTGCAGCACTGGTTTTACCTAATTGGTTGTGACAATGGTGTTCATTTCCTACGGTTTTTGATTACACTAGGGAGGTTTTATGGTAGGGGTGTAGATAGAGATCGTTTGCTTTAGAGGACGGTGCGTTGCCCCAAAAGAAAAAAAAAATGCTAAATGACCTTTTTTAGAGGCGTAATTTGGCGCACAGCCCAGCAAGGACGGCGGTTGTTTTATTTGCTTTTCTGATGTGCAACGTTAGAAACGCGCTTGCGTTAAATCATTTAAAAAACGCTTCACGTGATTGGCCGGGGTGATTGCAATTTTCCCACGACATTTGGGCGTTAAAACTTGAACTTTTTCTGGTTATTTATCAGACGTTAATTTGGTATTAAGCAAAGATTTAAATGTTTACCTTACGACAAGTAAACATCGTGTCGCATCACGTAAACGGGTGAATAAAAAAAAAACCTAAAACAAATCAAAATTCAAGGACCGTTATAAAAGGGTGAGCCGAAATAAAATACATTATGATAATTATAACATGTTCATTTAGTTGAGCACAAAAATAATGTCACAAGAATTATTATTAATACTTATGATGCATTGCTTGAAGTTGCTTCAAGATTCTTTGGTGTAAACAATTAAGTTACATCCGAAAATAAACACCTCAATATGAACTAAAACTAACTGCAAGCTTGAAAAGTTCCTCTTGACGCATAATGCCCTATTTTATGGACGTAAAACGCCCTTGACGCAAAATGTCCTAGTCGCAAATCTTACAAGCAAGAATAGGTAAAACTAAACAATAGGTAAGAACAACGTTTAGCATTCTTAAGGTACCTAGGTACCACTAATTTTCCATAGATTTAAACACTGCTATTAAATAATTTTCGTCGCTTTAACAACAACATTAGAGTTTGAAAAGTGGTACAAATACATACATGCAGTGGTACGCTCCTCTGCTGCACTGGGAGTGAAGAAATAGCATAGAATGCGTGTAGGTGCTTATCATCCTGGCATGTCGTAAAAGTCGACTAAGGGACGGCTCCTCTCCAACATGGTGGACTATTTGTATGGGCGATGGGCTGATCACCTGTCACCGTACGGTTCATCATACCATCTTAGGACTTATTCATCGAACGTGGCCACAAGTAGTATTGTGGCTCTACCCATTTTTTTTTTGTGATGTAACTACTAACTTATAGTTTTGGGACTTTTTCCTTTACTTGTGCTGTAACATACGGCTTCTTGCCAAATTTCATGATTCTAGGTCAACGGGAAGTACCTACCCTATACCCATGCGATACCCTTGCGAGTATCAAAATATTTTTATCTACACCCATATCATAAAACCTTCAAAATGTAATCAAAAACCGTAGGAAATGACCACCATTATGACAACCTGTACTGTAATGTTATTACAGTATCGATTTTAGTATCGTAATGGTCATAACGATACAGATATTTATTTATTGAACCATTAAAACGAGCGATATGAGCTACAGGCCGGCGCGCCGCCGTCGCCATAGCCGGAGGGGCCCCATCGTCGCCGCAGCCGGAGGGGCCCGGGTGTCGCCGTTTATAATATGTGTGTGGATAAAGTTATGTATGCAACTCTGCATAATTTCGCCTTAAAACACTAGTGCGGTTTTATGAAACGAGCTTTTAAGTATCATTATGCAACCGTTGCATAAACTACTAATGTGGCATAAAATATGGCAGGCTGTATCTTTTGATTGCGTTGAGTTAGAAGGTTGATTTTTTACGGCTCCAAGTGATTGCAGATCCTAATAAGGGTTCCTATAAGGGTTCCTTTTTTCGTTTTGAGGTACGGAACCCTAAAAACAATGGAATAAAATCGTACAACCAATTTTAACCAACTTCTAATTGTTGTAACGATTTATAACTTCGCAAGGATATACAATCCGGATGACAATACAATAATTTAGTACGATCGAGCTGATCTGATCATGGAGCCAGGCGGTGGATAGAGGAACTCTTCAATGAGTTTGGTTTGGACCCATTTGGTTTGTTTTGACGAGTCCAACCTTGGTGATCGTGGTTTTATGTATGTACTTTGATTTGTATAAAACTGTAGACATCATTGTTGACATGTGTACTGATTTGAAAAGCTCCTCTGCTGCACTGGGAGTGAAGAAATAGCATAGAATTCGTGCAGATGCTTATCATCCTGGCATGTCGTAAAAGTCGACTCAGGGACGGACGGGTCCTCTCTAACATGGTGGACAATCTGTATGGGCGATGGGCTGATCACTTGGCACCTTATGGTTCATCATACCATCTTAGGACTGATTTATCGAACGTGGCCACAAGTAGTCTTGTGGCTCTGCCCACCCCATTAAGGATTTCGGGCGTGATGCTATGTATGTATGTATGTATGATTTGAAAAAATGATACCTCACCGAGTTTCTTGCCGGCTCTTCTCAGTAGAGGATTTTTTCCGAACCGGTGGTAGATTCATTCCTTGACCTTCATAAGAGCTTGTAAAAGCCTAAATTGAATAAAGATAGTTTAACTTTGACTTGACTTTTACTTTGTACTTTTTACTAGACAAAAGCGTGCTTTATAGTTTTTGTGAACTACTTATAATTATTTTATGCAGCAAGTTCGGTGATGCGGTCACGTGTTGCACATGGCAGAAAAGTGAATGTTGGACCACATTTTCAGAGTTTCTAATGGGAATTTCGGCAAATCCTTTCTTAGCTGGCGCCGACATTAGCTAAGCGACGCTTGTGCAACAATCCAGACTTCTAGCTCAAGTAGTTTTGGCTGTGCGCTTTCAGTCAGTCAGTCAGACTCTTCTTTTATATATAGATGGATAGATATAGGTACTAAGTTAACGACACCCGGGAACGCGCAGGTGCGTCCATAATTACGGCACGTAGCGACTAATGATCATCGATCGACCAAAGGGTTCAGGTCAGAACCTTAGTTATAATATTACCATACGTAGGTATATCATCCTTTTCAGAGTTCCGTAGTCCACTAGGAACCCTTAGTTTCGCCATGTCAGACAGACGTCTGTCTGCATGTCACAGACACTTTTCGAAGACTATTTAAGTTACAAAGCTGTTTGTACACTTATTAATGTTGGTCCAGCGCTACAAAGATAAAGAACGATTTATAGGTTTCCGTACCCAAAGGGTAAAACGGGACCCTATTACTAAAACTCCGCAGTCCGTCTGTCACCAGGCTGTATCTCATGAACCATGACAGTTAGACAGTTGAAATTTTCACAGATGATGTATTTCTGTTGCCGCTATAACAACAAATACTAAAAAAAAGTGTGTGTGTGTCAGCTCCGACGCACGACAGGAGTTTACTCCTTACGGACGATTATAAAATAAACCAGTACCCATCATACCATGCTGCATTTGACAGTAAATAATAAAGTTTCATATTATTGAATATAAACATGTCACTCATTGAATTATATTCAATTAACCTGTCCTATACCATTGAGCTAAATCTGCGTCAAAAATAATAACATACAATTTACCGCGTCACGTCTCCCGATTGAGATCCGAGTTTTACCGATGGAAACATAATTATTCGCTATATCTGTATGCAATGCGAAGCGACCGACGCATCTTCGGCTAACATCTCGTGACTTCGTGTGACTCGGTACCGTGTGACAGTGTGACATCGTAGTTTGATTTTACTCCCCATAATTTTTCATACCCGTGGCTTATACAGTTAGTTCAACAAGAACGTGACCGGCATAACTTCTATTTTAAGTATCTGGCACAGAAAAAAAATGCACTGGTTGAATAGCTAGGTCTTCTGTCTACAATGCTTCGTAAAAAATAATACTTTTGACAATTTCCCGCCAACAGCACATTTTCCAAAATGAGTGCTGCGTTTGCTTCACGTTATGAGGTAGTGTTCTTTTGTACACACCCGAAAGGACCCAAGATGTCACGCAATCAGGCCCGCAAAGTACATGAATAAATCGAAGGCGTTTGTAACTAAGTGAGTAAAGAATATGTGGAAAAAAAACGTCGACGACTTACGATAACGTGGGAAAACAAGTGTGACCTCCTCCGCAGAGGATAAACGACTTTTGCATATATTTTCAAAAAAAAAAAAAAAAAACATTGAACGCAATGCTTAGAGTATAGAATACTAATAGAGTAAACGTTGAAACCGTCAAGCCATGCCGCCTAAAACGTCAACTACAGGCCACGGATTCATACAAAACATATGCGCATTTGTTTGGCCTGTAAGGTTATGATACTAAATAATATTGGCAATTTAGTGTTTATTTGTGACAGCATTATTACAATCTTCGTAATTTGGTCATACTGTCACTGGCTGACGTTAGGCGAAAAACATATTTGAAATCGACGTACTAATAAAATACAGCCATCTTGTTTTTTCATTAGGGCGCTGATGTTTGCGGGAGCAGCGTAGCATTACAGTCGTAGGTTCAATTAATTTACAGCGTATCTTTTACTTTTATAATCTAAGACGCAATGTTATTGTGTGGCAGTTAAAAATAAAGAAAAAAGGTTTATCTACACCCATATCATAAAACCTCCATTGGTTAATCAAAAACCTTAGGAAATAACCACCATTTTGTTAACCAATTAGGAAAAACCAGTGCTGCGATAAAGAAATAACATGACTTCTTTATCGTTTTTAGTAAAGAAATGAGATTAAATTTGGAACAGCTGTCAAAACTCAAGTGGGTCTCTATTCTAGTATCCATAGATATTAAAACAGTTATTGATACGAAACGTCAATTCAGTATGTTTTTTTAATATAAACTGCACAATATTTGATCCCGAGTGACGTGAGAATAGAGACTTCATCCGTTTGTCTATGATTTAAAAACAAAAATGGTCTTGACGGAGGATCGCCATGTTGGTTTTTTGCTGAACGAAAGTAGAATTGTTTTTGAATTGAATAGAAAAAGTTGTTTGTAATTTACATTTTAGTTGAAAATATGAATAGTAAGTAGTCTTCTCGGAGTGTGTGTGATGTGAAAATGCGCCGGATATCGGAAATATGCAGCCACGATTGCAACAAATAACTTGTTGCCAGAAAATATTGTTTCTGAACCCATCATGGAGGATTTATAATATGTGTGTAGATAAAGTTATGTATGCAACTCTGCATAATTTGGCCTTAAAACACACGTGCGATCTTATTATGAAACTCGCCTATCGGCTCGTTTCATGAAAACCGCACTAGTGTTTTAAGGCCTATCATTATGCAACCGTTGCATAAACTACTATTATTATGTCTCTAGATACAATAAGAAGGTATTTGATTGAAAATTGTTTGAAATATCGGAGTACGGTGAAGAAACCTTTCCTTACTGAAAAACATATGGAAAAAAGGTTGTCATGGGCGAGTGAAAACAAAAACCGGGATTGGAACAAGATAATTTTTTCCGATGAAGCTTCTTTTTGGGCAGCTAATTACTCGACTCGTGCTTGGTCTACCGCGGATAATAGAGCGGTCGTGCGGACCGTGAAACACCCAGTAAAGGTGCATGTTTTGGGATGCTTCGCAAAGCAGGGCCATTTGGCCATTTACACTTGTCCACTACTACACTGGACGCCCAAAAATGACCAAAATGTATGAAAAGGCATTGTTGCCTTCCGCTAAAAAGATGTTCACAGGGTATAGTGCTTGCTGGATCTTCGGAGAGGATAATGACCCTAAAAACCGAAGTCTGCTCTGCACTGCGTGGAAAGCCGAAAATGGCATCAATGTTTCAGATTGGCCCTCACAATCACCCAATGCCAATCCAATTGAAAATGTTTGGGCTTGGATGAAGCTCAAAATACGAGGAAAAAATACTGTTGGCGTTGCTGACCTAACTCGAGAACTGGAGTCCGTGTGGAGGTCTTTACCTCGCAGTTACGCTAAAAAATTGGTAGAAATTATGCCTTGGAGATGCCAAGCTATTATAGATAATTCGGGAGACTGGACACCTTAATAAAAATAAAGCATGGATGTCTAATTCGTAAGCTGTTTAATTTTAGTATTTTGGATGATATACTTTTTTTATTCTTTAAGTTTTACCGGTCACGCTCTTATCGTACATAGTGTATATGAAAATCGATTCTTAAGGAGTAAACTCCAATAACTATTTCAAGGGGCTCCCATACAGCAAACGTGATTTTTTTGCCGTTTTTATAGATACTGGTACGGAACCCTTCGTGCGCGAGTCCGACTCTCACTTGGCCGGTATTTTTTTTACGCTAGCTCCCATTCCTTTATATGTAAAGCAGGATAAAAAATGTTTTTGTTCTACAACCTCAAATCTGATGTATTTTATTAAAATTGAAGCCGTATAAGCAGTTACGCTACTTAATACACAACGTATATGCTATGTAATATAGCTTTGCAAAGTATAACCATCATCTAATCAATTTAACAGAAAAAAGCGGCCACTATTTTCTATTAAATTGATTAGATGATGGTTATACTTTGCAAAGCTATATTACATAGCATATACCTACGTTGTGTATTAAGTTGCGTAACAACTTATACGGCTTCAATTTTAATAAAATACTTTCCTTTAATAGAAAACAAAATAACAGTGATGAGGGCGCCACTGGACGGTCGGCGCCCTCTTAATCGGATCTCTTTGACAATTACGGGTACAAGTTATATATATTTTTATTTCATTTGAGCTACTTTCTCATTTATAACATTACTAGCTGGTGCCCGCGAGCTCGTCTGCGTAGAATAATTATTCAAGTAGCCTAGGCAAGACCCAATTTATCTCTACAGCGTGTACATTTCATACGGGTGTATTTATCACAGAATAGATAATAGAACTAACGTACAGAAGAATCACAGCCTAACAAAATCGATGTTTAGATACGAAAATATGCCTAATTAATTATGCCTTCTCTCTCTGTCACATAAAACGTACTTTTTCGTGTACGCGGAGAAGTAACTGACCAGTTTCTTATCCTCGTCTCCCAACAACAAACATCTAGGCTACTTGGTGACGCGCGAATCGGCCAGCGAACGAACGAGCGGCAACCTGCGATTTACAGCTCCGAGCTGTCCGACGGCTGGCATTATACACGAAAACCAAAAATGATCATTGAAATACTCCTCCTTTCAAGTATGTAACCATATTTATATTTCAATAATAAATAAATAAAGAATAAGACATACCATAGATTTAAAACAAAAACTAAGTCGTAACACATCACACGCGTGACGCGCTCGGTTATTGGCGGCGCGAGCGCAGTTAGCAAAGCACTTGTGTCATGTAGTCGTGTTACGTGCCTGCCAGAGCCATCCATCGGCAGGTGGGGACTGGGGAAGCGTAGATAATTGCCCCTAATTCACACCCCTATGCGATGAGGGGTGATCTATACGATAAGGGTGGACGATTGGAGATTGATAATTCAAAAGCTAAACAGGTGTTTTTATACCGTCAACTTTATTTGCGTTTCCTGTTGAAACAAGTGCGAGTTAAACCCGCGTGGAGAGGGTTCCGTTCCATACATAATTATCTGAAATTTCCTATGTTACTTTAAATACCATACACTTCTCATAGGTTTTCCTGTAATCTTTAGGTAAAGAACTATTTTTTGTATTTTTTTCAAAATTTTAGGCCCTGTAGTTTCGGAGATAAGGGGGGGATTGGTCAATTTTCGCCTATTTTCCTAAATAACTTCCCAACCATTCATCTTAAAATTTAAAAATATATATATTTAAGATTCTCACAATAAGCCCTTTCATTTGATATGTCACATGATATAGTTAGCGTAACTATTTTTTTTTAATTTTCTAATTTTCCCCCCAAAAGTGGCCCCCATGTTTAAAATTAATTTGTTTACGGTATGCATCCGTGTTGCGGTCAAGGACTTACATATGTATACCAAATTTCAAACCAATCGGTCCAGTAGTTTCGGAGCAAATTGGCTGTGACAGACGGGCAGACAGACAGACAGACAGACAGACAGACAGACAGACAGACACACGAGTGATCCTATAAGGGTTCCTTTTTTCCTTTTGAGGTACGGAACCCTAAAAAGCACGAGTTCTCTGTTTACTATTGGGGATATCGCTTTAAATAGATTGTTTTAAACTTTCGCGATTTAAACACATTTTCACATGATAACGGGACTTAATCTCGTAACTCTAAAAGGTTATTATTTACCTCGATGTTTCGACCGTATTGCAACGGCCGTGGCACAAAAGAGATAGGTACAGAAGTCAATCACATGTATGTAATTCACTTTTCATGCCTACGCTCGGCGGTCGCGCTAAAGTTGACAACTATGGCTTATGCACAAAAAAACTATCGTGGTAGTGGCACTTGTATCTAGTTGATTTATTGTTGAGAATGAAACGGGAAGAATGGAAATAAGTATAAATTAATAATAACTAAAATAACAAACCTGCAAAATGTTACGTTTGTCAATTTTCAGTATCGAGAATCCCTAATAACTTCTAAACGGATTACCCTAGTTACACAATTTCCATTGCCCTATCCGTTTTAGACCTAAACCTATCAAATGACACTAAAAACAACACAATATCTACACAAAACAAAAACATGTTTTCAACTTACGTAAGGTGGCGTGTATTTATTACCTTACAAAAATTTAGTTACTTCCCTTAAAATACTTTTGGTAGTGGTAGAGCCAAACAGTAATCCTCACTAGATGATTACTGTTCAAATGGGCCGGCTCGACCGGGGTAGTACCACACTCTCACAGAATATCGGGGTAAAGTAATAGCTTGCTATTGCGTTTCGTACGGTGAGTGACGAGATCCGGCGGCCTATTCCCTCATCCCCATCCCATCCCCATTCCCCATCCTCCCTAGACTGGCAACGCATTGGCAGCACCTCTGGTGTTGCAGATGTCCATGGGCGGCGGTGACTACCTACCTAACCGTTCGGTAAACGTAAACGTAAACGGTAAACGTTCTTTTATGGTTTTTTTATGATTTTTGTTTTATTTTTCCTATAAACGCAGTGGCCGGCTTACGGCCGGCATGCTTCTCTTCATTTATTCTAATAAGCAGCCACGTGGCCGTCGACTGACATGATCATGTGAATATTGTTTTTAAATTGGTCGTTAAAGTATATTAATTAAGGGTTGCAAAATTTAAAATATGTTCTTATTAAGTGATAAATAATGTATGGTTTAGTTTGCGGCCACTTTTTTTTTGATAAAACGTTGTTAAATTGAACTTCCAAATTGTGTATAAATGTGTGTCCGGAAACCGACACTCGGTATAGGAGTTGTGTGCCAGTTTCTCGGCCAGGGTTTATTAGTTTTTATCTATTTTACATGAACGTTACATATCGATGAATAAGTCTAATATTCAATTTTAAATGTCAGTTTATGGATTTTTTCATGATTTGTACTTTATTTTCCTATAAATCCAGTGGCCGGTTACCGTCTTGCATTTTATTCATTTATTCTAGTTGGCGGCCACGCGGCCGTTAATAGAAATCAGCTAGCGATTTTTAGGGTTCCGTAGCCAAATGGCAAAAAACGGAACCCTTATGGATTCGTCATGTCTGTGTCTGTCTGTCTGTCTGTCTGTCTGTCTGTCCGTCCGTATGTCACAGCCACTTTTTTCCGAAACTATAAGAACCATGCTGTTGAAACTTGGTAAGTAGATGTATTCTGTGAAACGCATTAAGATTTTTATATAAAAAAAAAGAAACTATAAATTTTGGGGGTTCCCCCATACTTAGAACTGTAACTCAATTTTTTTTGTGTGGGGTATCTACGGAATCGGAATACGGAATCAAGCTTCAGATAATTTATATTTGATAACCTTATGAACGCCACAGTTGGCTGTAGCCGACAGCACATTTCCGTGCTTCTGACGCCACGACACGCAGTTTTCCATATATTTTGTCGGATACAGCCGTCACTCGGCGTCGGGGGCACGCTATCTCGCATTCAGACGTGGCGTTCAAAAGGATAGTTAATCTGGAAGATAAGTACATCTCTTTCGCACTAGTTAGTCAATCTTAGGCGGTTCAAGCGGTGAGCGCGCCGCGGTATAAAGTTTCATTTCAAATGTTTCATTCACCTTTTGAATGCCACAGCCGGCTGTAGCTGAAGGCAGGTTTCCGTGACCCTGACGCCACGGCATGCCGTTTTCCGTACGTTTTGTCGGCTACAGCCGTCACTCGGCATGCGGTGCACGTTTACTCGCACTCAGCTGTCGCGTTCAAAAAGTTAATAGTAGTTTATGCAACGGTGGCATAATGATAGGCCTTAAAACACTAGTGCGGTTTTATGAAACTAGCTTTTAGCGAGTTTCATAATAAGATCGCACGTGTGTTTTAAGGCCAAATTATGCAGAGTTGCATACATAACTTTATCTACACACATATTATAAATCCTCCATGATGTGTTCAGAAACAATATTTTCTGGCAACAAGTTATTTGTTGCAATCGTGGCTGCATTTACGATATCCGGCGCATTTTCACATCACACAGTCACTCCGAGAAGACTACTATTCATATTTTCAAC
Source organism: Tortricodes alternella (assembly GCA_947859335.1). Lineage (NCBI taxonomy): Eukaryota > Metazoa > Arthropoda > Insecta > Lepidoptera > Tortricidae > Tortricodes > Tortricodes alternella. Next base: position 6,592,633 of record OX401972.1, read on the forward strand.
TAAAATGTAAATTACAAACAACTTTATCTACACCCATATCATAAAACCTCCATAGTGTAATCAAAAACCGTAGGAAATGACCACCATTATGACAACCAATTAGGTAAAACCAGTTCTGTAATGTTATTACAGTATCGATTTTAATATCGTAATGAGATTAAATTTGGAACAGCTGTCAAACCTCAAGTGGGTCTCTATTCTAGTATCCATAGATATTAAACAGTTATTGATACGAAACATCAATTCAGTATGTTTTTTTTTATATAAACCGAACGACATTTGATCTCGAGTGACGTGAGAATAGAGACTTCATTCGTTTGTCTATGATTGAAAAAAAAAATGGTCTTGACGGAGGATCGAATTGCCGCCATTATATTGGTTTTTTGCTGAACGAAAGTAGAATTGTTGTTGAATTGAATAGAAAAAGTTGTTTGTAATTTACATTTTAGTTGAAAATATGAATAGTAGTCTTCTCGGAGTGACTGTGTGATGTAAAAATGCGCCGGATATCGGAAATATGCAGCCACGATTGCAACAAATAACTTGTTGCCAGAAAATATTGTTTCTGAACACATCATGGAGGATTTATTATATGTGTGTAGATAAAGTTATGTATGCAACTCTGCATAATTTGGCCTTAAAACACTAGTGCGGTTTTCATGAAACGAGCTTTAGCGAGTTTCATAATAATATCGCACGTGTGTTTTAAGGCCAAATTATGCAGAGTTGCATAAACTACTATTAACTTTTTGAACGCGACGGCTGAGTGCGAGTAGCCGTGCCCCGCATGCCGAGTGACGGCTGTAGCCGACAAAACGTACGGAAAACGGCATGCCGTGGCGTCAGGGTCACGGAAACCTGCTGTCAGCTACAGCCGGTTGTGGCGTTCAAAAGTTGAATGAAACATGTGTAATGAAACTTTATACCGCGGCGCGCTCACCGCTTGAACCGCCTAAGATTGACTAACTAGTGCGAAAGAGATGTACTTATCTTCCAGATTAACTATCCTTTTGAACGCCACGTCTGAATGCGAGATAGCGTGCCCCCGACGCCGAGTGACGGCTGTATCCGACAAAATATATGGAAAACTGCGTGTCGTGGCGTCAGAAGCACATAAATGTGCTGTCGGCTACAGCCAACTGTGGCGTTCATAAGGTTATCAAATTTAAATTATCTGAAGCTTGATTCCGTATTCCAATTCCGTAGATACCCCACACGTATGGGTTCGATGAAAAAAAAATTGAGTTTCAGTTCTAAGTATGGGGGAACCCCCAAAATTTATTGTTTCTTTTTTATTTTTATATAAAAATCTTAATGCGGTTCACAGAATACATCTACTTACCAAGTTTCAACAGCATGGTTCTTATAGTTTCGGAAAAAAGTGGCTGTGACATACGGACGGACAGACAGACAGACAGACAGACACAGACATGACGAATCCATAAGGGTTCCGTTTTTTGCCATTTGGCTACGGAACCCTAAAAATCGCTACCTGATTTCTATTAACGGCCGCGTGGCCGCCAACTAGAATAAATGAATAAAATGCAAGACGGTAACCGGCCACTGGATTTATAGGAAAATAAAGTACAAATCATGAAAAAATCCATAAACTGACATTTAAAATTGAATATTAGACTTATTCATCGATATGTAACGTTCATGTAAAATAGATAAAAACTAATAAACCCTGGCCGAGAAACTGGCACACAACTCCTATACCGAGTGTCGGTTTCCGGACACACATTTATACACAATTTGGAAGTTCAATTTAACAACGTTTTATCAAAAAAAAAGTGGCCGCAAACTAAACCATACATTATTTATCACTTAATAACAACATATATTAAATTTTGCAACCCTTAATTAATATACTTTAACGACCATTTTAAAAACAATATTCACATGATCATGTCAGTCAACGGCCACGTGGCCGCTTATTAGAATAAATGAAAAGAAGCATAGCCGGCCACTGCGTTTATGGGAAAAATAAAACAAAAATCATAAAAAAACCATAAAAGAACGTTTAGTAGTCTTTATTAGACCTCATCAACATCTAACGTTCATGTTTAATAAATAAGAATGACCACAGTTAATTTTACGCCGAGCGCCTCGTGGTTATTTTTCTTCTAGATTATTGCACGTTCTCACACCACTGACTAATAGCCAAAACTGAACGGCTAATTCCCAGCTTTGAGTAGGCTCTTTCGTTTTAAATTTGGAGTATTGTTATCACACGGCTACTTAAGAATCGCATACCACAAACATCATATATTATTTCTAAAAGGTATTTTTTTGAAGACGCTCAAGATCTCCGTTATTTCTTTACCAAAATTAATGATTTAAACGTCATTTTAAAGCTTATGTTCTCCGATTCGTCTTAAAAATACAAAAATAGATTAAAATCAACGTTTTCGTTAAAAAATAAATAAACAACTACGCGATTTGCAAGCGCCATCTATTTGACAGTCTGTTTAACTACGATGTCATGGCCATAGACTACTTAGAAGATACTACGGATATGATGATGCTGACAATTGTCAATTGACAAAAAAAATGCCGAGCAAGGCTTGGTCATCCAGGTACTATTGTATCAATATGCAATGTCTTAGTACAATTATCTCTCATAAATAAAATATCTTTTACTAATAATACTTGCATTTACTTATTCTCACTTTATAATATTGTTATTATTATTATCCGGTGTTTGATAACGTGCGAAAATTCGCACGGGTCAGCTAGTTTTATTATTATTGGCCGTATTGATTCTATTATCTTAATTTTAAGAGACGTTGCCGACCAAGTGGTCGCTAATTGACCCTGGCCGCGCTACCGGCATAGTTACCCTATACCCTAACGATTAAAAATAGTAGTTTATGCAACGGTTGCATAATGATAGGCCTTAAAACACTAGTGCGGTTTTCATGAAACGAGCCGACAGGCGAGTTTCATAATAAGATCGCACGTGTGTTTTAAGGCCAAATTATGCAGAGTTGCATACATAACTTTATCTACACACATATTATAAATCCTCCATGATGGGTTCAGAAACAATATTTTCTTGCAACAAGTTATTTGTTGCAATCGTGGCTGCATATTTCTGATATCCGGCGCATTTTCACATAACACACACTCCGAGAAGACTACTTACTATTCATATTTTCAACTAAAATGTAAATTACAAACAACTTTTTCTATTCAATTAATTCTACTTTCGTTCCGCAAAACACCAACATGGCGCCGATTAGATCCTCCGTCAAGACCATTTTTTTTAAATCATAGACAAACGGATGAAGTCTCTATTCTCACGTCACTCGAGATCAAATATTGTGCAGTTTATATTAAAAAAACATACTGAATTGACGTTTCGTATCAATAACTTTTTTAATATCTATGGATACTAGAATAGAGACCCACTTGAGTTTTGACAGTTGTTCCAAATTTAATCTCATTTCTTTACTAAAAACGATAAAGAAGTCATGTTATTTCTTTATCGCAGCACTGGTTTTTCCTAATTGGTTGTCAAAATGGTGGTCATTTCCTACGGTTTTTGATTAACCAATGGAGGTTTTATGATATGGGTGTAGATAAAACAATTTTCAAAATCGGTTTATAAATGACGGAGTTCTGAAGTAACAAATATTAAAAAAAAATACAACTTAATTGAGAACCTCCTCCTTTTTTGAAGTCGGTTAATAAGAGTCTTACCTGGTGGGAGGAAGTGGTTGTAGGTGCGCAGCAGCCGAAGAGCTGCCAGCGCGCCTCCGTGCTGCGCCGAGCACGACTCCAAGTCGTACAGCGGCAGGCTAGGATCCATCTCGTAAAAACTTGAGAGGGATTCGTAACTGAGTCACTGTCCTTTTATAAAATGTTCCCTCAACTCAAGTGTAACACTTAAGTATTTCGTTCACTGTAGGCGTTTTAAAGTTTAAGGCAGTAACAAGTATGCCCTTTTTTCCAGAATTTTATTACTCCTTCTCAGAACTAAAAAAAAAAATAAAAAAAATAGGGCTTCTTAACTCATTACAAATAGCGGCCCGCTAATTATTTTTACCAATGATAATAAAAAAATAACGGGAAAAACTATATTTTTCCCATAGAATATTATTATTGAATAGCCGGTATACTTATTAGAGTTGTGCGTGCTCGTTCACTGCGCGGATCGCTCCGGACTAGAACGACGACCGATTAGACGATTGTGCGAATGTACTAGTTCGCTCTTTTAGTTCTTTTAGTACACTAGTACACTGAAATAATCTCTCTATGGTCTGCTCCCGCCCGACTGGTCCGTTTCCTTCCCTCTTGCTGTCTTACTCTGACAGAGCCAATGTGCAGCCGTTCGGTCGGTCAAACGGATATTGAACGGATCGCTTCGCTTGCGCTGCTCGCTTCGCGCAATGTACTAAATGTACTAAGAGTAGAAACGTTACGGAATAGTTCGGTCTAGTACAGTGACGGGAATTCATTCCTTTAGTTCATTAGTACATGTACTACACAAGCCTACGGTATATGTCCCATTGCTGGCATATCATCAGACGATGACCATGGCGAAGTCTCAGAGTCGGAGGAAGAGTCACAGTCGGTGACGTTTATTATAAACGTTTAATTGCTTCGTCTAATACAACTCACGAACTCCCAAACGACGCACTCGAAGCGTATTCCAGAACGGAATTGCAATATGGCCGCCGCATGTGCGCGTTCGCCCGCCCGGCGCGGCGCCGCGCCCGACAACAACTGCGTGCCTCGTACTACGAAACTCACTGCGCGCGGCGATAAGCAACGCCCGTCATACAGTTTGCGTTAGGTAAACGACAATAGCTAGTTCGAGGCGATATCATAATATTTATCAACTCTCGGCGAACAGACTTTACGTGATAATAAGAAACGACCCATAGTAAACAAAACATTGTGTGCAAGAAAGTAAATTCATATGTAATACCTAAATTATGGGAGCTGAAAAAGGGGCGGTTGGTACTACGCGGCAGGCGGCCAACTCTGCAAGTCCGCCACTGCATTGGAGTAAATAGACAACCAACAAGTGTAGGCTATATGGCTACCACCTGGCGGACATCCACTCTTGTGATGTTAACATGAAACAAGAATATTGCTTAAAACTATATATATGCGACAGTATTTTTTACAAGCTTTACTAACTTGCAATGTTTGTTAATTGGTTTGTTTTGGTCAAATCTTGCAAGCTGAATTAGAACCACTTCCTCTTATCCTACGGAGTTGAATAATTACATGGCCGTTCAGTTCCGATGACATTGCAATTTAACGGTAAGCATGACCTGAATCGATATCCAGTTTAAGCTCCAGATAAAGGAACTCTTCAACGGTCAACAGCACAGACACGAAAATTTGTGTACGCACTTTATTGCAATATTAAAGTGCAATGGGCAAAAAAGCTTGGTATAAGACGCCGAAACACATCTACGGACCTAACAAGGTTGACACAAGGATATTATAAACCTTCTTATCTCTAAGTATATCTCTCTCACCGACGAAAGAGATAGTCAGAGAGATAAACGGGTTTAACGTATCCCGGTGTCTGACATACTAGGACCACAGGAAAGACTGCTGGATAGGGTTTCCGCAACTATACTATAATATGTAGTATTGTACTATATTTTGGCTCTGTGTACTATATACCGTTGAAGAAATATATAGTACGCAAAAATACCATATTTTGGTGTCCTTACAAATGTGCTTTAAGTTGGCCATTTCAATAGGCATTTTCGCAGCTCCGATAGTCACAAGATGCGCAATCTGAATGTTAGTAAGACAAATTTTGTGTATTATATTTAACTAGCGACCCGCCCCGGCTTCGCACGGGTGCAATGCTGATACTAAATATACCTACCTACTACAGAATGTCCTTATAAATAACGTTTACAGCTTACGAGTATGTTCCAGAGAGCTCCGATAAACGCGCGTCCGATCGCTGTTAATCATAAAGTGCTATGTCCCTGCATTTTAAATCTGTAATATCTTCGGAAATATTCATTTAAATTACATGCTGTAAAGGGCCATATTGATCTATATTAAATGGACAATGTATATAAGGTACTTAATTGGATAAGGATTAATGCTGTATTGCTTAAAATGACTTCGTAAATAAGGCATTTTTTCCCGTAAAATGTTAAGGATAAAAAATGGTTATTGTGGGTTATCCTTAAGAGATAGACATATACCATCGCGGACTTTTTTGTTGACCTTTTTAAGGTGTACAATACTGTAGTACATTATTTTGATTTATCTCGTGGGGTACAGCCAGCGTTTGCAATGTAAGCGCAAAAAAATTAGTTTATTTATGACATCACATTAGAAACCTCTAAATTTATCAGTGTTTCTCTACAATATTATGGATATATTATACACATAAACCTTCCTCTTGAATCACTCTATCTATTAAAAAAACCGCTTCAAAATCCGTTGCGTAGTTTTAAAGATTTAAGCATACATAGGGACAGACAGACAGCGACAGCGACTTTGTTTTATACTATGTAGTGATGATGATGATGATCAATCATACCTACCTACCTTACACTCTTTTTAAAATCTTTTTCTTTAAAGTACTATATTTTCATTCAGTGTACTATTTTATTTATACCTTTGACTGGAAAATGCTATATTTGCCCTATAAATAGTTCGCAACCCTCTGGACCCCAATGATCATCACGGATCCGTGCTGCTCGCATCCAGCGGAGACCCGCAATCTTCACCAGGTCTGTCCACCGTGAGGGCCTGCCTACGTTGCGTCGTCACTCAAGACCTCTTTGGCCCCATCGGCCATCTGTTCTACGAGTAATCTGCTGTGCTGCCTCTTAAGTGTAGCAATTCTTAAGGCTATATCGGTTACTCTAGTTCTTTTGCGGATCTCCACATTTCTAATTGGATCTCGCAGTGAAACTCCGAGCATAGCCTTCTTCATTGCCCTTTGGGTGACCTTGAGCGTTCCTATGAGGCCCATTGGGACACACTGGTCAAAGACTTTCGTCTTGAGTCATTACAGTCATAGTATTGCATCCATCTCTTCCCGTGGGTGTCTTAAAAAGTGAAAGGATGGGCAGCAGCGTCCTTTGAGACTATATCCAGGGGCGTATTTACCCTAGGGCCCTTCGGGGCCTTCTTTGGGTGCCCTTTGGACGACGCGGATAGCCTAGTTGGTAGTGATCCTGCCTCAGACGCAAGCGTCCCGGGTTCGATCCCCGGTACGGGCAAATATTTGTGTGATGAGCACGAATGTTTGTTCCTGAGTCTTGGATGTTTCCTATGTATTTAAGTATTTATTTCTCTATATAAGTATTTATATCGTCGTCTAGTACTCATAACACAAGCCTTTAGAGCTTACTTTGGGACTAGATCGATTTGTGTAAAGATTGTCCCCTGATTTATTATTATTATTATTATTATTATTTATTGTCAAGCTTACCTACAATATTTTTAATTACTTAATGGGGCGGCAAAGCTAACTGGCCCGGGGCGCCAAATCTTTAAACACACATCTGAGTATATCACGATCAAATGCGGTCAGGCGCGGTCGCAGACTGAAATTTTGGGGGGGTCACTAATAATAAAATATGTCGAGTAAATTAGACTTTATTTTTAGACTTGATTTTTCAATTTGACGTGTACGATTTTGGGGGGGGTCATGTCCCCTGTGACCCCCCCCCCCTGGGGCCGCGCATGAATGCGTTTGGCAATGGTAAACGTGGCGACTATAGCAATTGGAACTTTTGGGGTAGGCCTATGTTCTGCAGTGGACGTTGTACGGCTAAAGATATTTGTGCAAATTGGCCACTTTGTTACAGCGAAGCTAAGATACGTGTACAGATATAGTGAATAATATGTTTCCATCGGTAAAACTCGGATCTCAATCGGAAGACGTCAGGACCCGAAGTGTCAATTAATTATTGTATTCAATGAGTGACATGTTTATATTCATTAATATGAAACTTTATTATTTACTGTCAAATGTCAAAATGAAAAATTACAGCATATGTAATTTTTCATTTTGACATTTGACACACTAAATTATAAAGTTTCATATTAATGAATATATACATGTCACTCATTTAATACAATAATTAATTGACACTTCGGGTCCCGTCGTCTTCCGATTGAGATCCGAGTTTTACCGATGGAAACATAAAATATTATTCGCTATATCTGTATGTAGTATATTATAGATAGTTATATATAGTGATACCTTTGAATAATATTTAGGTGACACAATCTTTCATAGTTAAGATTACAGAAGTATTAAAACAGCTTGCATTAAAAACGTCTTTGATTCAATTAATTTAGTTTCAATTCAAATTGTAGCGCACATTTTACAAATAAGGTATTTTTTACCTCACACGTTTGGTACCGACACCGAACTTTCCACACCAACTAACTTATTACGAAGAAAACCGTTCAGTTAGGCAACTCTTCACGGCGTTCTGATTGGCTAATATGTTAATTATTAGATCATTTCCACGCCTGTGATTGGTCGACTGGAGCCCCGCCTCCTTGGCTTATGACAGAGTGTGTCATAGAATGTAACGACGAATCGTGAATAGTTAATGAAGTGTTATTATCGTTTACGTACTATGGAAGGTGTTTTATCGAGCTCACTTCGCCCGAGGGGTAAAGAAATGCTAATATTTATGTTTGATTTTCGTTAACTTGTTTGTTATGTTCGTTGATTTGTTGAATTGTATTTTATTGTTTACTTAGTTGATTTGAAAAACTTTCATGATACTTATGAAGTTGCCGTTTTAATTTACTGGTAATTTGAAATGTGGTTGGTGGTATTTATGGTTGGTTAAGAATCCTAATTCCAAATTCTGACATTTGTTTTTGGTAAATTTTGTTTTCATCACATTTGAATATTTTTCGTCAACATACGTAGTTATTGTTTATGTATTTTTTTTTCAAAACTTTGGATATTTGAGAGAAGGGGGCATCGTTATTTTTCGCCTATATTCCTTAATAACTTCAAAGCGATTTATTGTAAAATTATTTTAAAAAAATTAGGATTCTCACAATGAGCCCTTTCATTTGATATGTCCCACGCCATAGTTTGCATTTTTAATTTTATTTTCATATTTACTCCCTAAAAGCGACCCTCATGTTTAAAATTCATTTGTTTACGTTACACGTCCGTGTTGCGGTCACCGACTCATTCAGTCAGTAGTTTCGGAGCAAATTGGCTGTGACAGACGGACAGACAGACAGACAGACACACGAGTGATCCTATAAAGGTTCCGTTTTTTCGTTTTGAGGTACGAAACCCTGAAAAGAATTCTTTTTGACAAACGTAAGCGCTCATCATGTTGATTGGACCCTAGTTCAGCACCAACGCAACGGCACAGACGAAAACTTACCCCATGAAAGGTGATGGTCACTGTTTGGTGGTCTAGTGCCGTAAATACTGAAACGACTTCAACTAATGAGGTGCCTGTCATTGAATTAGTCTTGGTGTAATGACGCCACAAAATTGAATTTATCTTGGTTCGCTTAGTAGTCAGGTTCATAGCTGAGCACAATATAATTAATCCATTAATCGTTAATTAACAAAGTTATCATTTCGAGTATCGGATTAACTTTTAAGTTAACTTTAAAAATCGTTAACGGACTCATTAAGTTACGTTAATATAATTAAAGTACCTACTATTTGCCATAAGGAAACCACGCGGACCGCGCTTCTCCGCGAAAAACACATTCTGTCAATTTTTCGTGTTCTGCCTAAACTCCCATAGGCCAGACCAATTTTTTTATGAAAAAATCACTAATACCACTTCATATAAAATGCAATTTCTATTACGAGTTCACGATTAACCATTAACGTTAACTTCCATTAAATCTTCCAAAATGTAACGGATTAGCGATTAACGAAGTTAACTGTTTGATTAACGGTGCCCAGTTATGTGATCATAGCGGGGCACCGTTAATCAAACAGTTAACTTAGTTAAACGTTGAAGCGTTACGTTACGGAAGATTTAACAGAAGTTAACGTTAATCGTTACCTCGTGATGGAAATTGCATTTTATATGTCATTGAGTTAGTAATTTATTTAAGTATAAAAAAGTTTTAGTTTTTTAATATTTATTCGAATCGTTAATAGTAGAGTGGGCACAATAAAGCACCTAACGGAGGCAAAATGGCGGCGGCGCGGGTGACGAGGCGATCGAGTAACGGCACAGCGGCGTCTGTGGAGTAGCTGCATAAAAATATAATCATCAATAGAGCCGTCACACGTCCACTGTTGGAAAGGCTTTTCACAAATATCGCCACTGAAGATTGACTGAGCAGCGCAGGCCGGGTGTATTTCTATAATCGATATTTTAACTGGTCGATTCGTATATTGCTATATATATGGTCTGTCCCTTTCTTCCTCGGACGGATCGACATAATAGGGAAGATGTATCCTTTTTTTCATCTTGTATTAGAAAGTGCACAGATACAGGCTCAGCCTAGTTTGGGGTCCACTGAATATTTAGATTTTAAGTGAACATGTATTTTTCTTGGAAATAAATTTCTTTATATATATCTTATCTTTAATAGAAACCGTTATGTGTACCCAAAAAATATTATATTGTTTTCATTTTATGAGTTATGAAGCTTTGAAAACTCATTGTCGTCTGACTCAACGTCATCGCACAAACACTTCATACAAAATTGACAATAGCTATGACGTCACAGCTGTCGTTAGACTGTACAAAATGTACGGCGTTTAAACGAAATCTGCAATAATTTCCGAAATTACTGTTTTTAGACCAACATCGTTGAAATAAAACACGACATGATGAGGATGTCCAAAAAACTAAAATCAGAACTAAAAAAAATTTTTTTTTCACTAATTTGACCCTTAATGAAATAAAAAAAGGAATAGTTAAAATGAGCTGCGCCTCTATTCGGGAACACTAAGTGATTCTGTAGCGATTCGTAAGCGAGATTTCTCATCCCTATCTTCCGCACGACACGTAATGCGTAAGAGCGAGATGAGAAATCTCGCTCACGAATCGCTACAGAATCACTTAGCGTTCCCGAATAGAGGCGCTGCTTTTTTCTGTAATATGCTTTTGTTTACAATTACTTTTATAATAATATATCATGTAAACCTCATTTTGATTTCCATGCATGTTCCCCATTCTGCATAAGTAGAGGTAATTTACCGGCCAGAGAGTGTCACAGTATCAATAAGGAAACGTTACAATACCCAATGATTTGAATTGATACTTGGCGTATTCTCTGAAATTCGTTCTATAGCACGTACGGCGCGTTATTGAAGAGTAAATATTCGCTCCCAATCGGCAGCTCTCGCCCACAGCTTAAGCCCATAAATGTACATGTATTATATCAAAACTTGTGCACGGCGGCTCCACAGACGCGCTGTGCTGCGAGTTTGGTCGGTAATTGCCACCTAATCACTATTTAACCGCGACCTCCTGTTAGTCCCTCACTTTGCTTCCATCGCTCGAGGTTCTAAAGAGGAAGAATTGTTCACTTTTAAGGCCATTTAAGGCCTTTTAAGGTTATATGTGTGACGTCTGTTACTACTTCCAATACAAGACAACAGATTGCGTCACGCTGCAGTCGTGCCGCGCTCCTGCAACGCCCGCAATGTGACCTCTATTCATCTCACTGCTGGGCACAGGTCCCACTGCTGCAACTTCACACACTTCTTTGAATTACTTCGCTGTTTTATGCAGGTTTCTTCACGATGTTTTACTTCATCGAAACGCTTGTAATTAATATCAAATTCAATGCCGCTTACTCATGTGTGGATAGCACAAGAGCGAGCAGCGTACGTGTGTGCGCCTAAGGACCCTGGGGGAGAGGGCCCACGGGTCTTCAGCGGCCCTAACGTGCAAGACACAAAGATAAGTTATATCCGTTTATCTCTATGACTATCTCTTTCGTCGGCACTAGTGTGAGAGAGACGCACTTGGAGATAAGACGGTTTAACTTATCATCAGTGATCGGCAACACCCGTGCCATACCGCGGAATTCAAAGAGGAAATAATAATATAGACATGACATGATTCGCAAAAATTAAGAGTTATGTTATATGTATTTGTAAATAGAAGTCAGAATATTTAATAAACTCATAAAATGTATTATTTGTGTTTAAAGAAAATAATGATAAACTTTGGTTTTATTTTATACTGCGTAAAATATAACGTGCACTCATATAAAATATGTAAGTGTTAAAATATAATCATTTGAAGTGCATAAAAAACCCTGTCCCCTACTTACTGAAATGAGAATATATTATTTTCCTTCACCGATTCGAATGCTGGAATCCCGGGGAATATCCATATTAAAAAACCGGCCAAGTGCGAGTCGGACTCGCGCACGAAGGGTTCCGTACCATTATCTTTAAAAACGGCAAAAAAATCACGTTTGTTGTATGGAAGCCCCCTTAAATATTTATTTTATCCTGTTTTTTAGTATTTGTTGTTTGTTGTTGTTGCGGCAACAGAAATACATCATCTGTAAAAATTGCAACTGTCTAACTATCACGGTTCATGAGATACAGCCAGGAGACAGACGGACAGACGGACAGACGGACAGACGGAGAGACGGACAGATGGACAGACGGACAGACGGACAGCGGAGCCTTAGTAATAGGGTCCCGTTTTTACCCTTTGGGTACGGAACCCTAAAAATGATTGAGGTCATTGACACCACCATGTGGCACGGGTCTTGCCGATCATTGCTTATCATTGTATCTTGCATGTAAGGGCCGCAGGGAGTGCTCCAACCGACTGGTGGAGTTGACGCTCCAGAAGGCTGGGTCATATCTGGCCACTGGCGTAGCTATCGAAGGGCTAGGCGGGGCAGTGTCCCTGGGCCCCCAGAACTTTTTTTTTTATCAGTGGATAATCTTTATACAAATCGATCTAGTCCCAAAGTAAGCTCTAAAGGCTTGTGTTATGAGTACTAGACGACGATATATATACTTATATAGAGAAATAAATACTTAAATACATAGGAAACATCCAAGACTCAGGAACAAACATTCGTGCTCATCACACAAATATTTGCCCTTACCGGGGATCGAACCCGGGACGCTAGCCTCGGAGGCAGGGTCACTCCCAACTAGGCTATCCGCGTCGTCAGAACTTGCTTAACAAACTTCTTATTGAATTAGCGACATTCTCCCACCGTCTGAATCTAAATAAAAATAGGCCGCAACACTACTTTCATAGCGACTTACAAAAAAAAAGAGAAATTGCTTGTGGAGGATTCTGCTGTATTCATTCTTTTTTTGTATTTTTTGGCCTGGTTTCTGTATTATTTCTGTTGTTAGTGCAGTGTTGCCACCTCCAATGATGAGCACGAATGTTTGTTCCTGAGTCTTGGATGTTTCCTATGTATTTAAGTATTTATTTCTCTATATAAGTATGTATATCGTCGTCTAGTACCCATAACACAAGCCTTTAGAGCTTACTTTGGGACTAGATCGATTTGTGTAAAAAAGATTGCATGTATTTTGATAATAATTTTAAGTTTATTTATTTTATTTAGTTGTTATTTAGTCTAAGTTTAATTTGTATTAACTCAAAGGCTATTTTGTTTTATTATTAATACAATGAAAAAAATGTGCCAAAAGTTTCTGTTGTTAATTATAATTGAGGTTGAAGCGACGGAACTCAATCGGCCGCGTGGGAACCGCCACGTGCCTAACCCTTCTCTTTACATAAACCTGACAACAAACGTTCCAGCCGGTTACAGGTCGAAAGATAATAATTTCATGGATTATCAATCAAAGTCCTTGACAAGACATTTCTAAGTCCTTTTAAATAGCATGAAAAGATTCATGCTATTTAAAAGATATATAATCGCCAGTGCGAATCCCAAAATCGCTGTTTTTGGTTTACTTTTGAAGGGACAGATTTGGTAGCTTCACACATGCAAAAGAGCCCCATGCATCCCTAAAGAGGTGAAAAGAGGTGATATAGATTGTATGGAAAATACCGCGGGCGAAGCTGTGGAGGGTCAACTTGTATTGGTACATACATAGCGGTAAATGGTAGTGAAAGGAGCGCACGAGTTTACGAGCCCTGCATAGGAGCGCGGGGCGAGAGGGGGGGTGCGGCGGCCATTGCGCGCTCGTCGCGCGGCACGTAGCCCTCAGTCTCCCGCTAGCTTTGGAAGCGATACTTATTACGCCGCTCTGTTATTCCGTCGGTCGTTTCGCGAGTGCTTGCTATTGCTTATGTACCTATTATATACTATAATTAAAACGTGAGACGTACTACTTGGCGTTTAATTTAAATCGGTTACTTTCAGTAGTGATTATATTCTCTTTGCCTAAAAGCCTAAATTGAGTAGGTAACTTTTTAGCTTTGACTATGATCGCTGGGCACAACCCTCCTTTGATTATACCTAAGAGAAACTGTTTTAAGCTAATCTGGTTCATCTAAGTAAAATTTATTTATTTCATTATTCATATGAGACATAGAAAAGACACATCTAAAAACGTCAGTTTTGGATTTAGTGTACCTATGTTTTATGTCTTAACGTACAGACAGACACATCATGTCTAGAAATTTGTTATACCTTAATGTAGGGGCTTCACAGTATTTTTTTATAATAATTGTTATATCAGTAAAATCGTATGTACCTTACCTACCTATACTATACAGTTGACCACACTAAGGCTAACATGACGGTAACGTGACGCCACCTTTTGCTATCTTCTAATGTTAGTCAGAACAAACGCCACACACATGTGACCGGGCCTTTAGACTCTTATTGGTGGAATATATACCTACCTCGCTCATCGCGCATTGTCTCGCACATCTCTCGTGAAAAGCCACTGTAAAGGTGCGTCCATATCTGACGCACCGCTACGCGCGCGCGGCGCGGGGCGCAAACTGTTACAACACGTGTGCAGCGCGCGCGCTGCGCGCGAGCGGTTCGCGAACGGCGCAGTCGCGGCGTGTTCGTCAGATATGGACGCACCAAACCAGAACAAAAAAATGGAAATTTAAATTAACAACCAAGGTGTGTCCTCTTTGGCAAAAAATTACAAAAGCCATTAAGTGTCTTCTTAAAAAAACTCATGCGTTCGAAATGACACGAGTCGTCATAAATTTAGACAAAGCAAAAATTCAACCATATTAGCGAGGATAATATTTAGCAAGACAATTTGTACAGTTAAATATGATGTGGTTATTGAGCGCTGAAAGGGGCGTAACGAGGAATTACTGTAACTACTGTAAGTTTAAAACCATTAAAGCTTCGTACGGCGAATAACACTGATTTGCCGATGCCTTGAAAAAACAGTGTCGTCCGTCACCCGACGGCCTGCCGCATGATTTATGTTTAAAATATTTGAAAAAAAGCATCACACAATATTTTCCAATAATTTCTTTTCGTTATGCAGTCTTTGTTATAACGAAAAACGACATCAGGCGACCTAGAGAAGTTGAATAAAGTTGCAAAAAAAGCTCCTAACCTCACTTAACGCTGATTTAGTCGCTAGCCCGGTCGGTTTTCTTTTGCGTTGCCTATATTTTAACTCATATTACTCGAAACGTTTCTTCAACAAATTGGCCACCTGTGGGCTCTTTTGCTTTTCACATGAATATATTAAAATGGGTTTAATCTACCAGCGCTTCGGACAGGACCATCGTTACTGAGAAGCCAACAATATACTTAGTGTGTGGAACGGTACTGATTCCCGATCGGTTGGCCTAGACCACTAGGCCATGCAATTCCGGAATTGGATTGTATGGCAATATCGATGCCAATATCGAAATTCCCATACAAACCAATTCCGGAATTGCATGTCATAAGTACCACTGATGTATTTATTATACCTACTAAAAAGGCAGCGGTAACGGGCTCGATTTCCGACCTAGTAGTTTTCGTCATGTAGAGGTTCCCTTATGAAAAAAGTTCTAGCCCAATTTTTATTCTGCCGATTTTTCGTACTTTGGCACTTCCTGTCAAGGCCTCTACCATTTAAGCATTATCACAAATCTAAATTAACATATTGAAAAGCAAATAGGTACTTTAACTGAAAATAACAGTCCGCGAACTAAAGATTCGACCAAACGTTTTTCGGTCAATGAGAGTGCAGCGCGATATGCTTGATTATAACTAACCGCGTTCATTATAACTTCCAATACAAAAGATGCAACGTATAGAGTCACGCTGCGCTCTCACCGCCATCCTGTCGCGTCAGCAATGTGACCTGGGGTCGTATTATGAGCTCTGGATTCCAGGCAGTCCCCACTGTAAACTAAACTGCCAGGAAAATAAGTGCTCAAAATACGACCCCAGGCCTTTACTTTTAGCTACGTGTTTTGTAGATTAAAGGCCGGGGCAAACCAAACGCGGTTGCGGCGCGTTTGCGGCGCGAACGCGGGTCCGCGCCGTTGTCGAACGGCGCGGGCGGATATACTATGCCACACCGCGGCGGCGCGGGACCGCCGCGGTCCTGCGGCTACTTTGGTGTGGCATGGTAGATCCGCCCGCGCCGTTCGACAACGGCGCGGACCCGCGTTCGCGCCGCAAACGCGCCGCAACCGCGTTTGGTGTGAAGTCGACTTAAACCATTACTTTTTCAGATGGCAGTCTCCGTCAGAGGATGATCGCAATCCGCCATTCATCCACCTTACCCCCCCGCGATCATAACCCCCCTTTGCCCGAACCTGAACATAGCCAGGAGGGCCAAGAGGAGAAGTCCCAAAATCCCCCCTCTGCCTTCACCCCCATACCGAAGACCATCACACTGAAAGATAAAATCGAACAACTAAAAAAGAACATGCCGCCAAATGAAATGCGAGAGATGCCGAATTTTGGAAATTTTCTGACCTACTTCCCCAAGCTGAAGATAATAAAGCTCCCGAGTTTGCCCCTGCAGCTGCCATGGAGAAAAGTATAGTTGATGTAGCCTTAACTTTACCTGCACAGAAGTTTTAATCAAAAATACCGGCATCCGTAACTTTGTTTTAATAAATATTACGAAATATCGAACAAACGTTTTCCTTCTTTATTTCTTCTAAAACTATTTGTAACCAGAAGAGTCGAATGCTTTGTACGTATAGAATGTCACTGCCTGTAAAGTTTGTGCCATCTGTCCTTTTTCCCCTGCATGCTCTCCCCTCGTCCGTATGGTATATTCCGAACGCCTAAACTATGAAATTGCTCGTTCCTAAACTAAACTTATGTAAGTTATAAGGAAGGAATGTTTGTTGAATATATCCTACGACCCTATTGTCATATATATATATAACATTGCTTAGGGTTTTCATAGACGCGGTTGTCGCTGTTGGGCGTTCTGCATCGACAATAAAGGCGTCTACACGGAAATGTGGAACGGAAGCGGAGAGGGTTGAAAGCGGGACCGCGTAATCAGTGTCACAGGAAAATTCGTTCACAACAATCCGCGCGGTAGCCGCGCGATCACTGGTGTGAAGGCTTCCATATTAGTTCCTGTAACACTGCACGCGGGCCCGATTCCGACCGCTTCCATTCCGCATTCCGGTGTGTAGACAAACAAAACGAACAAGCAATACAATTAGGCAGTTGGGGCGATTGCCTGATTGATAACCGAAGCACTTTATTATGACTAATTCAAAATAAGTAAAATCACACAAATATTGCATCACCCGCCAAACCGCGCCAGCTTTCACAGAACCCATCTTTTAACCGCTCGTGCCCAAAATACCGTAATTCCAAAATACCTGGTTCCTCCTAATACCACACTCCCAAAATAACAATTCTGTTAAAGAATATCGGATGTTACTTTAACTTTATTACTCAATCTGGTGTTTTGTGAATGTGGTATTATGAGAAAACCGGTATTTTGGAATTCTGATATTTTGGGAACGAGCGCTTTTAACAGTTACATTCCATCAACAGTTCTCGACATCTTCGGTGGTGATGCAGGAAAAGCCGAAACCTCCTGCCAAACCTGCTGCCAAACCTCCTGCTAAACCTGCAGCCAAAAAAGCACCAGCTGCTGGAGGCGGTGGACCGCCCAAATCAGCAAATGCCGGCGCCACGGGCAAAATCATTGCTGGTAACTTTGGAGGCGATAATCAGTTTCGTCAAAAGGGGTAAAAAAGTGGGTAGACCGATGGAGAAATCTTCCAGGTGTATATAAGGCCGTCACATTGCGAACCGCGGCGCAGACTCGCCACGGGTTTTACCCCTAAATTTAGGGACAAATATATGCGATTGGGATTTATTTAGGGGCAGATCATTATTAGGAGTAAAAAAACGAACTGAAAATGAGTCCAAAATTGATTATAAGCTTAAAGAATTACAGCACTAATAGCAAGTTTCATGCGTTCGCGAAGAAACCGTGCTTTTTCAGAATAAGTATCGTCCGTACTTGGCTTTTTACTTTGGTGGTAAAGGGAGCGCAAGATAAAACGATGGTTTGTGATTAAGGGGTTTTTAAGGATTTTTCGACTTGCTTTTAGGGGTCTCTAAAGAGTTGACAACACTGGCGCGGCGCGACCGTAATTTAAGACCGTCAGTTGTCTTCTATTGGAAGTCGTATTTGACGCATTATCACGCCGCGCCCCGGTTGCGCCAAAGCCAAGCAGAGCGCGGCGTTCCTGCAGCGCCCGCGATGTGACCTTGAATTTGTGTTGCAGTGATTGGCGCCGTAGTTGATGTCCAGTTTGACAAGGATCTGCCTCAAATTCTGAACGCGCTGGAGGTCCCTGGGAGAGGTGAGCCTCTTCCAGCGCAACCTATTTACCAATACATCTGGGATGTGATTCATTACCTCTGTAATCCACTCGACGTCGAGTTGCATACTGATCACCAACCGATTGTAATATTATACATACGCTAATAACGCTCAAACTAGACACTGGCTGTATAACCTTTAATACAGCTTGCATGCTTAGGTAGCTGTACGACAATACTCATAAGCTAGTTTGCCAAATGAAAATTTACGATACGTTAATCGCCGAATTCAGAAAGGCCACTCAAATTGATCTTTCATGAAAGTGACGTTTCAGTGACATGTATGTAGGTTGACAAACTAGTTCAGGGACATTTAACTATTTAACATCTAATCAAATGCTTAAGGCGCGTTTCTGAATTCGGCCATAAGTTGCCCATTATTAGTACTTACCTAAATCTTCCTCGATTGTCCTAAAAATGTACTTAAGGACCATACATAACCCATTAGTCTTCTGAAAGTGACCTCTTAAGGGGGCGTTAAGGAGGAGGGAGGGGGTCAACAAAGTGTGACAAAGCTGGGGCTCCAAAAATCATGAAATTCGTGTGACTTTTATGGATGGAACCTTATCTAATGTGAACTATTGTCCCCAGAGCCCCGTTTGATCTTGGAGATAGCGCAGCACCTGGGCGAGAGCACGTGTCGCACCATCGCCATGGACGGCACGGAGGGTCTGGTGCGCGGGCAGCCCGTCGTGGACACCGGCGCGCCCATCACCATTCCCGTGGGGGAGCCCACGCTGGGCCGCATCATCAACGTCATCGGGGAGCCCATCGGTGAGACCACCTCGGCGTGTACCATGTCACTGAGCAGCTGGTTGTGTGAGTCACCCACAGACCGAATATCCTGAAGACACCGCTTTGCCTAACTTTAGTAAAACGCCTGCCTATAGCCTCGCCGCTTATGGCTTTTTACCGACTTCAATAAAGGAGGAGGTTCTCAATTCGACTGTATGTTTGCTACCCGATTACTCCTCCAATTATGAATTGATTTTGATGGTTCTTTTTTTTTTTGGTACGCCATACTTCAGAGGTGGTCCGAATTCTATCGAAATTGATTTAGCGCTTTTTGAAAACATCAACAATACCTAAAAATATATGCACAGATGACGTTTTGGTTTGTGATTCCCTTCAGCAAAAGTTTTGATGACACCTTTCAATCTCTGCTTTAACTGTCATCACAGAAACATTAGCCAGAACGAAGAAGATTGTATGTATTTGTAAGGACCTGTTATAATAATCTAATTTTTAGTTTAAGTTTGTACGTATATAGGTATGGTCTAGAAGACGGTTATCGTTTTTTTTTTCAAAAAAATAACTTTATTGCCTCTATACTGGCAGCGGGGGTCGCACGGCTATGTGGAGTCTATTGGATGGTCTGTGGAGTCACCCAGCTCCTTAGCCAGTGCAATTAGGCACGCACCTTGGCAAGTCCAGTCCAATATGTCACCTAGGGTTTCTCCACAGAGCATTGGAATACTAAAGAGAGGGCAAGCCGCCAGCGGCGATGTCATCATTGTGAGCATCGGAGCTCTGCTGCAGATTACGGTCATTTGCAATCGGATGTACTCATACGTATTGTAACACAGGATTTGTTAGATGGGTTCCGCGAACGCGTTATTTTCATGTAGCTTTTATCCGAGTGGAATTTTTCCGCGATCGATTAATTTCTTCATCAGAATTTTACTCGTAGCTTTCTTCCTAGTCGCATTTTTTTCGCGATCGAAAAATAATTCATGGGCATTCTAAGTACTCGTAGATTTTTACTAACGCAATTTACCTACTTTCACTTTCAAAATGTACACGCGAATAATGTTACAGATGGAAGTTATTTACGAATGTATCATACCTACACGTAATTTTCCAGCATTTTGTCAGCGACTTTTAATCAAGTAACCACCAATTGCTTTTGTTTTCACGAGTAGAATGCTCATAAATAAACTAGTGGCTCCGTGAGCTGTAGACCTCGCGACAAAAGACTTCAAAAAAATGAATCTAAAACAAAAACTCTTTGAAAAGTTAGAAATAATGATTGGCCTTGCGACAAACTTAACTTTGCCGTTGAAAAACTGATATCTCAATACATCGACATACGTAGAGTCAGTTTACCAACACCGCCAGTAAGTTAGTAATTGCAAAAACCTCCATATCTCCGACCTTTAAATAGGGTAAAGGCACCAGTAGTCAGCCTTTTAACGACGTTTGAGATTTGAAACCACTGTTATTAATTCAGGATTTGACTAAAAAATTAACTTTTTTTACTGTTTGATCAATAATTTATTCTAGTTTCATTACAATTTAAGGCAAACATATAGAATCTTTCTATAAGATAGAAAAAGAAGTTTAAACCAAAACATACACATTTCTCTAGTAGTCAGCCTCCAAAATCTAATAGTCAGCCACTTTAAGCCCAGTACTCGGCCTCTAAATTATTTGTTAAAATTTGATTAAAAATCAACAATATTTAATGAATAATTAAAATACAATTAATAGTCGTTAAAATTACAATAGTCATGCTTTTAGTTGAATAATATTTTCTTACAGTTACAAGGTTCAGACTCCTTTTTCATCTTGAGACACTGCGGCATATTGGTCCAGAAGATATGGTACAGCTTCCCGAACGCTGCAAGCCGGATTCCACGATAGACCTCTTTCTCGAAGATAGACGTCCCTTATTGGACAGTACCTATGTCCCCAGGTACATATAATCGTCAACTTCTTTGAGCGTAAAATCTCCAATTTCCACGGGAGTTTGCAGTACAGGGACATTTGTCATGATTTTTGTCTTGTCCATGTTCAATTTAAGGCCAGCTCATTCGGAGGTTCTACTGTGATCATCGAGCATTAAACCGAGTTTCTCCGAGGTCTCGCCGATTATGTTGATGCCAAGCCATTTCTCATTCCGAACCTTGAAAACGCATTCCAGAGCAGCGGTGAACAGATTTAGAGAGATAACATCTCGCTGTCTGGCTTCCCACTGCAACACTGCAGTAGGTTTTGAGTTCTGGTTCTATAGTTAGACTAATATAGTGGCGTTTTCGTACAAACATTTCAACACTCCGATATACCTGTTGTCGACTTGGTAGCGCTGGAGAGACTGCAGTACAGTCTCAATCGTATCGAAGGCTTTCTCGTAGTCCACAAACGCTGAGCAAAGAGGCAGATTAAACTCTTCGGTCTTCTATATAAACTGCTGTAGCGAATGTATGTGGTCTACCAGTGCTGAAGCATTTCCGGAAACCGGCCTGTTCGGGAGACTGGAAGTTTACTATAGGGTAGGTACTATAGTTCTTACTATAGTACCCTTCTCACTTTTGAGCCATGTTTACAAGCTGTTTTTGAGAGTAATTACGAATCGTCTTGCACGCAGGTTTGATAACTTCCAGTCTCCCGAACAAGCCGGTTTCCGGAAATGCTTTAGTGGGGCATTATTGCCCTGTTTTGAAGAAGAGCAACACCACACTTCTTTTCATCCGTGCAGTGTTTACCCCTCATGTGGAATCGAATAACGTCTGAAGGGCTTTAAGGACCGGTTTTCCAACTGCTTTCAGAAATTCGGCTGTAATTCCGTCATCACCTTATTGTATTTAAGCTGTTTGAGAGCCACACTAATCTCGTACAGGTTGACATTCGAGATGTTTTCGGTATAGTGACGGATCGATCTAGGTTTTGGGTCGTTGGCATTAGTTACAACTGAATCAAGCCTCATGTTACGTAGGCCTTCAGGAATCCATAGGTGATGCCGGTCTTGCAATGTGCCTCGGAGAACACCAAAAGTTCTACATGCTCCTCTAATACGCATTCCTTTCGTATAGCTTCCTTTGCAGAAGATAGTTTTTTCTGGTGGATGCTTTTGTTTGTGTATTGAACTGAACATAACATTACGTTTTTATTCATGAAACAGTAAAAAGACTAATAAGTACCTAAATAAAGCCCTATATAGGTTTTTTTCATACTTTATTAAGTGGCTGAGTACTGGAGCAGCAATTCCCATTAGTCAGCCATACCAAAAAAATACTTTAAAAAGCGGCTGACTACTGGGTTTTTCTAAAAATATTATAGGGAATGTTAGGGTAAATTTGAATCTTAAAAAATAACGATCTTAACGGACCGATTTTATTTCAAATTCGAACGATACCACCAATATCCAGAAGTCAGCCGCAGGTGGCTGACTACTGGAAACCACATAAAAAAGTGGTTCCCAATAGTCAGCCTCCGTCAATTATTAAGAAATCAATGAAATACGCTTATTTTATTATCATTTTCGATTTAAGCAACTATATGCATTCACAGAAATATACAAATATATCATATAATGTTAACACAAGTCTATCTTTCTTACCTGATTTGAAAACACCAAGTACGAAAAGAATTATGGCGGACATCGCAAAATTGCCCTTCTCGACCGAGAGCACTCGAATAATTATTTTTATTTTCCCCCCTGCCGTTTCCCCGCACCGATCGATAAATATAATGATTAATAAGGAATCAAGGAATCAATTAAGAGGCATGTAATTTATTAATTTCAAATAGACTGCTATTTCAAGGCAATAAAAGAGGCAAAAGGCTGACTACAGGATCCGGGCTGGCCACTGGTGACTTTACTATTTCGAAAAACTGAATCGACAAAAAAAAATTATACATTTACCGAACGTCCTCACAAAATTTCACGAGAATCGGTTGAGAACTCCGAGCTGTAGACGAGAACAAGGACATCCGCTGGACATACGAAAGCATTTTCGCCCAAGCTGAAACAGAGACGCTTCACTCGCTCGGTCGACTAAGCGATTGGGGAAAATGCGACACGAGAAAAAGCTACGAGTAAAATTTCGATGAAGAAATTAATCGATTGCGGAAGATTCAACTCGGAAAATAGCTACATGAAAATATTGCGTTCGCGGAACCCATCTAACAAATCGTACACAGACGTGGAAATGATGCGCGTGTCTAATAGGAGAATCCGTATATATGTGCGTGTTTTAGGTGTGTGCGTGCTTTGTGTTTTCATTTACTGGCGAGTTGTGTGCGTTAATGATCTTGCGACACCCGGACAAAGAGGTCAGAATATCCGATCTCCTCATGTTTATAAATCTGTGCGTTGCTCTCACCGCGACTGCACTCAGCCCCCGAAGAAAGACTCCGCATAAGTCCGAAACATGTCGGTTCGTTCTATCAAGTTTATTTTATTACCCGACTGCGCGACGCCAAAGAGGGTAAAGTGTTTATCAGCCTATGAATGTTTGTTTGTATGTATGTATGTACGTTCCTTTGTGGCACTCTGGAGACGAAACGCGTGGGCCGATTTTGATGATTCTTACGTCAATCGATTTTTCTTAATCTTGCGAGAGTCATTAAAGACATGGTAGTGATCAATATTCAATATGGCAACAACCAGACGCCATATTGTGAAAAAGCAAAAAAAAAAATAAGTTGTCGAACCATATTGAGTGGGGTATTATTGAATAGGTATTTAAAAATCATCTTTAGGTTTCTCTTAACATTTTTCATTTCGAATGACCATTTAGGATCTATAATGATACAAAGTTGGTTAGCAACCATTGTCACTTAAATTTTCAATACTTATAATAAAGCTGTGATAATAGTAGTTTATGCAACGGTTGCATAATGATAGGCCTTAAAACACTAGTGCGGTTTTCATGAAACGAGCCGACAGGCGAGTTTCATAATAAGATCGCACGTGTGTTTTAAGGCCAAATTATGCAGAGTTGCATACATAACTTTATCTACACACATATTATAAATCCTCCATGATGGGTTCAGAAACAATATTTTCTGGCAACAAGTTATTTGTTGCAATCGTGGCTGCATATTTCCGATATCCGGCGCATTTTCACATCACACACACTCCGAGAAGACTACTTACTATTCATATTTTCAACTAAAATGTAAATTAGAAACAACTTTTTCTATTCAATTCAACACAATTCTACTTTCACAAACGGATGAAGTCTCTATTCTCACGTCACTCGAGATCAAATATTGTGCAGTTTATATTAAAAAAAAACATACTAAATTGACGTTTCGTATCAATAACTGTTTTAATATCTATGGATACTAGAATAGAGACCACTTGAGTTTTGACAGCTGTTCCAAATTTAATCTCTTTTCTTTACTAAAAACTATAAAGAAGTCATGTTATTTCTTTATCGCAGCACTGGTTTTTCCTAATTGGTTGTCAAAATGGTGGTCATTTCCTAAGGTTTTTGATTAACCAATGGAGGTTTTATGATATGGGTGTAGATAAAGTAATTTTATGATCGCAGAATAGGTCTTACTAACGTGAAAAATAAAACAAAACAAAACACAACTAAAATGATGAAAATGAAAATTATTAATTAAAAAAACAAAAAACCCGACTGCATAACCTCAAAATGAAAAAGACAAGAAATGCCAGGCTCAAATAGGTATTATAGGATTTGAAGGAGAGTCACCGACTGCTATTTCCATATCGGCCCCACGAGCCTGGCGGAATCAATTTCTTGTTTCTTTCATTTTCAGGCTATGCATTCTGGTTTTTGTTTTTTTAATTATGGAAATAATATTTCAGACGAGCGCGGGCCGGTGGTTACAGACACGTACGCCCCCATACACGCGGACGCACCGCCGTTCGTTGAGATGTCGGTGGAGCAAGAGATTTTAGAAACTGGGATCAAGGTCGTCGACCTGCTCGCGCCATACGTCAAAGGTACTAAATTGACGTTTCATTTTTGATGTGGAACATCATTCCTGTCGCTTTTTTGCAATCTGTGAGAGTGATTTTGTGAAAAAGGACGGAAGTGTGTAACAGGAAGAATCGAAGCGAAGAAGCGCGCGCTGATTTGATTTGACCAATGAGGGCGCGCGATGGTAGAGTGATGCCGGGGAAGCACGTACTTATTGATTTGACCAACGAAGCGCGATTATTTGATTAGACCAATGAGCGCGCGTGTGACATGTCAGATGTTACATATCGCATGCGACTACCTACTGTAAGGCTCTTTCATTTTTTTGTGACGTGTTTACAATAGTAATCGAAACTATTTGCCTCATGAACATGTCTTTTTTTTCTCATAAAATAATACAAGAAAATGAAATAACCAACCCAATTTTCCATATTGTATGGCAGAATTTGACAAAATCAACCCCCGGAGTCCGAAAATTTATGGAAAACTTAAAACAATCAGGGTCAGTTGAAAGTTAGTTATAGTTGTTTACATTGTTATAGGCGGTAAAATCGGTCTGTTCGGCGGCGCAGGCGTCGGGAAAACGGTGCTCATCATGGAGCTCATCAACAACGTTGCGAAGGCGCACGGAGGGTTCTCGGTAACAATAACAATACTACATTCTGTTCACTATAGGTACGTAGATCGCTTTAAGTGCTTGTTCCGGTCTAAGGGATGAAGGGGAACTAAGACAACTGACACTTTATCTATTGCGGGGGGCTTCGCCTCCTGAGCCCCCTCTAGTTTCCCTCAAAGGTTGTATCGGACTTCACACTAACTCTTATTAACTCATGTCAAAACTAGACATTATTAATTATTAGGTCTCGTGGCATTAGATTAAATAAACATTAACCCTTTCACCGCCAAGGAGGCTTAAGTGTAAGGCCTGAGTGTGGACGCTCGAGTCGGGCGTGCAGCGGGGCGGGGCGAGCGGCGTGCATGTTAAACAAATGAAACTCATACTTGCGCCTCATTCGGGAACGCTAAGTGATTCTGTAGCGACTCGTAAGCCAGATCTCTCATCTCGCTCTTACGCATTTCGCGTCGTGCGGAAGAGTGGAATGAGAAATCTGGCTTACGAATCGCTACAGAATCACTTAGCGTTCCCGAATAGAGGCGCTGGCGACAAGAGCGTGCAGTCATGTCGTGCGAACAAATCATTATCCAAATAGAAAATAAACCTGCACTTTGGCTATCATCGCACAGTTCATATAAATATAGACTAGACTATATAAAAATAAAATATGGAGAGAATTAGCAACAACACTGAATATGGAAGGTTAATTATTAAGTCTTTATTTTCCTTTCCTATCCATTTTATTATTAAGTATTTTCTTACGATTAAATTTTACAAATCAATCTTGTTGTTCCAAAAAAAGTCAGAAATTGCCATGGTGATCGCGACCGATTCACACGAGCGGTGAGCGTGCACTGAGGCCAGTCGCTGGACGCTCTATCTCACGCTCGCCCGCCACGCTGCACGCCCCGCCGAACGCCCCGCTTCGAGCATCAACTCAGGCGTTACACTAAGGCTTCATTTCCATTTGCGCGACTAGCCGTGCGCGACCGTAGTCGCTAGCGGCTAGAAATCAACGACTGCATGCGCGACTGGTCGCGCGCGACTGTAGGTATTCTACCAAAACGACCTCTCATAGGTCATTTTTGAATGCCGGTCAAGTGCGAGTCTGACTCGCGCGCCGAGGGTCCCGTACTTACCTATGTTTCACCTATGTTACCTATGTTGTTTGTTGTGTTGTTTGTTTATGTTTACCTATGGTTAATGAAGTCGGTTAAAAATAAAAATAAACAGTACCTTGTAGGTACTGAACCCTAAAAATGAATAAAATAGCTTTTGATAACGGGGTAACCATTTACAAGCTACCTATGAAATAAGACAAAAAATTACTTTCGCAAGCTCCTATCTGATGAAATTACAAATTTACTGTTTTCGGACTGTTTCCTTTACTTGTGCTGTAAGACACTGCTTCTTGCCAAATGTCATGATTCTAGGTCAACGAGAAGTACCCTATAGGTTTCAATTCCCTTTGGATTCCATTGAAAGTACCAAAATATGTGGCATAAATGGACGTATATCTCGGCCGGATCTCTTGAAGCTGTGAAAAAATCAACCTTCTAATTCACCGCAATCCTTGTGATTGCGGTGACTTAGAAGGTTGATTTTTGACCTGCTTGCAGACCTGAGTAGGTATTTGATATTAATTTCAACTTGATACCTCCACGTGTTCCTGAAAAAAAGGTCTTGACAGACAGACAGACAGACAGACAGACAGACAGAGAGACAGACAGACAGACAGACGGACGGACGGACGGACGGACGGACGGACAAACAAGTGATCCTATAAGGTTTCCTATTTTCCTTTTGAGATACGGAACCCTAAAAATTGACGTCGGTGAATTAACATGTCTTTACTTGTTAACAAAAAGAACATGATAACCTTACATTCTGTATAGGTTGTGTACTCATTGTTAAGATAATTTAATAGAAAAGGAGCATTTTATTTAACTAATCACTTGGTAAAATATTACCTCACATAACGCAGCTTTTACAAGTCATTTTGGTTACTCTTTTCTCGCTTCACCTCACTAAGTACCGGTCGCAGAATTTCTTTCAATTCCTCCTTTTTCTTCTTGTACTCTTCAGAGTCCACATTTTCATTGTCTTCAAGCCATTTAATTGCATCGTTGAGCAATGTATCAAATATTACCTTCTGACCTTCATTCATCTGATCATCAAGCTTCTGCAACTGACTCTTTACAGAATAAACATAGCTTTCGAGGGCGTTTCTTGCGCTCACACGCACTTGCAAAATTTCATCATCTTTAGCAAAAGTTTCAGCGTCTTTGATCATTCTTTTAATATCTTCAGATGTTAGTTGGTTCTGATCATTCGAAATCGTGATTCTTTCTTTGACTCCTGTGCCTTTATCTTCCGCGGACACTCGCAAAATTCCATTGACATCAATCTCGAATGTCACCTCTATTTGTGGTGTGCCTCTGGGAGCAACGTCAATTCCGGTTAAATCAAATGTCCCTAGCAAATGATTGTCTTTTGTCAAAAAGCGTTCCCCTTCAAAAACTCTAATGTTCACAACTTGTTGATTGTCCGAGGCTGTGGAGAAGATTTGAGACTTCTTCGTAGGAATAACAGTGTTTCGAGAGATCAGTTTCGTCATAACTCCCCCGACGGTTTCAATACCCATCGTCAAAGGATTAACATCCAAAAACACAAGTCCATCTGTATCTTCTTCACCACTTAGTATTCCAGCTTGCACTGCAGCTCCAAATGCCACAGCCTCATCAGGGTTAATACTTCTAGAAAGTTCTTTTCCAAAGAATTGTTTTACCAACTGCTGAATCTTAGGTATTCTCGTGGAACCACCAATAAGAACTATTTCATCGATATCTTTTTTGGTCATCTCAGCGTCTTCTAAGACTTTTTGCACTGGTTTTAGTGTTGATTTAAACAGATCCACATTTAACTCTTCAAATTTGGATCTGGTTAAGGTCTCAGAGAAGTCTTCCCCTTGTAAGAAGGACTCAATCTCAATGTTTACTTGGTGGTTCGAAGACAATACTCGTTTCGCCTTCTCGATTTCGCGTCTCAGTTTCTGAACGGCACGCTTATCCGTCATGATATCTTTTCCCTTCTTTTTATACAGCTTTATAAAATACTCCATGATACGCTGATCAAAATCTTCCCCTCCTAAATGGGTGTCTCCATTCGTTGCAATTACTTCAAATACACCATTATCAATAGTAAGAAGCGACACATCAAAAGTGCCACCGCCCAAATCGAATACTAAGATATTCTTCTCTCCCTGTTTTTTATCGAAACCGTATGCGATAGCTGCAGCAGTTGGCTCATTTATTATTCTTAAAATGTTAAGCCCCGCGATGGTACCAGCGTCTTTTGTAGCTTGTCGTTGAGCATCGTTAAAATAAGCTGGTACAGTAACAACAGCATGAGTGACATTCTTACCGAGGTAAGCTTCGGCAGTTTCTTTCATCTTCTTGAGCACCATAGCAGAAATTTCTTCAGGCGCGAACACTTTTTTACCTTTGGAAGTCATAACAGATACATACGGCTTGTTATCCTTCTCTATAACTTTAAAAGGAAAATATTTGACGTCTTCTTGGATTGTTGCATCACTCCATTGTCTTCCAATCAGTCGCTTTACATCAAACACAGTGTTTTTAGGATTACTGGTGAGCTGGTTCTTAGCTGTATCACCTATAAGTCTTTCTTCACCATTAAATGCTACGTACGAAGGTGTTATACGATTGCCCTGCTCGTTGGCGATTATTTCTACTCTGCCGCTTCTAAACACTCCGACGCAAGAATACGTAGTTCCTAAATCGATGCCTATAACTGTGCCAATCTCTTTATTATGTTCGGCATACACTGCTGCTACGCATAGAAGAAGCAAACTGCACTTCATTGCAACACTGTTCTTGTAACCAGTTAAAATTACTTGGATTTTTTTAATTCACTTTTAAGATCTTAAATGCTGAAACCGAGGTATGCACTGGCAAAGATCCCATCAAGATGGTTTTAGAAATGTCAGACGTCGTCCCAAAATGGCTCATGTACCAGGCCACAGATAACTCCTGGAACCACGTTTACCCGGTGTGATGCTTTATCAGGAAAACCTTTGAATCAGTCCTTGCTTTTCACCTGAACGATGGTCAGATTGTCTTGTCTTAATTTAAAGACATACGGCGACACGCAACACAACTTTGCGAAAATTATCGCTTGTTAATATAAAAATATTTCGTTGTCACAGCACTATAATTTTGGGAGATGGATCTTGCATAATCTGATTCCGACACGAAAGTAACTTTGAATTTTCGCTACACCCTAATATTAACTCCTGACCCCGTACTCATAAAGCGGCATTGAAAACTGTGTATTCGCTACCCCTTTCCCTCTCGAATCATAGGATAACTGAGAAAAAAGACAGGCTCCCGAAGGTTTGAATTTCTTGTATCGTAGATTATCTAGAGCCGATCGTGGGGCTACGCTATTGGTTTGCTGAAATGCTGACGTGTTAACAATGAAATGTGATTGGCCCACGTTTTGCGCGTAAGCAAAAGAGGGTATATTGCGTAAGGTTTTCAGCGTTGCCCAATGTTTTAACGAGTTGCATTTCTATCCCGTCTTACAATGTCCTTACAATTATTTTATTATCCATACTAATATTGTAAATGGGAAAGTGCGTTTGTTTGTCTGTGCCGTTTTCACGGCCAAATGGTTTAACAGATTTCCATAAAATGTTATATGATAGACATAAATTACCTTTTATCCCGATATCCTGACAGAATTTTCAGGAATCTTCATAAATACAGGAGATATGAGGAATGCCTTCTGTGTTTAAATGTGTGTGTATGTTTCCAGGTGTTCGCGGGGGTGGGGGAGCGCACGCGGGAGGGGAACGATCTCTACCACGAGATGAAAGTGGGCGGAGTCATCACGGACGACTACAAAACGTCAAAGGTAGGTACTACGGATTGCAAACCAGGTACGCAGGGCCCTTTATTCGACATTGCCTAAGCGATATGGCATTTCATATCTATTTGATATGAAGAAGAAGAAGAAGAAAAACATTTATTCACTAACATAGAAGACACACAGAGTAACATAAATATAAATTAAAAACAATACAAAACAAAATGGTGGTGTGTGTGTCCTCGCGGCAGTGAATGGGACACTGGCTCAGCATAATGCTGAGGTGTAAGACACCTGCAGCGCTGATTTTCAGCCAGCACCGTCTGTGACTCACGGAGCGCTATACAAATACACTACATGCTAATAATTATTTATCTACTACTACTAAGATGGATCGGACATACATATATAGCTAATACTCGTATTGTGGCAATGTGTTCAGAACAATCAATACTAAATTACTTGTTACAGCAGCATTAAGCGTAAAATGTTAAACGAAGTTGTAATATGAAATCCCATATCGCTTCATATCATATATTTGTGTTGATCTTACTTTGCGAAGTTTATATACGTATGCTATTCTATCCTACAAATATAATAAAGTAGCTTCTGCCCGCGACCTCGTCCGCGTGGAATTCGTTTTTTGCGCGCATCACCATCTAGCGACGATAAGTAGGGTAATTTGCTGGTTTTCGTCCAAAGTGGACGAATACGGTTAACTAATCTTCTTATATATAAAATTCTCGTGTCACAATGTTCGTTCCCGTACTCCTCCGAAACGGCTTGACCGATTCTCATGAAATTTTGTGAGCATATTGAGTAGTCTAATGTAAATATAAATTATATTATTACTAGCGGACCCAGCAGACGTCGTCCTGCCCGGTGAGTCACCCTTATCATTTAGGGGTATGAAAAATAGATGTTGGCCGATTCTCAGACCTACTCAATATGCTCACAAAATTTCATGAGAATCGGTCAAGCCGTTTCGGAGGAGTACGGGAACGAACATTGTGACACGAGAATATTATATATAAGATTGAATCTCATTATGTTCTTTTAAAAAAAGTTCCGATTGAGTGAGAACTTTCTAATTTTCCGGGGTAAAACGAACCCTATGTCCTATTCCGGGAATTAGGGTGCTTTATTACTATGTAATGTTTTCAGTTAAGTTTTTATGTGATATTAATAAAAACCCTATCTATGATTTGAAAAGATGACTTTCTTCTGAGTTTCTTGCGGCGCTTCTTGATGGTCCTGTCCGAAGCGCTGATAGATTCATTTTATTTTATTAATGTGACGTATAAAAGAGCCCACAGCTTGATAAAGTGCTAATAAATGAAAATTAAAATGAATATATTTATTTTCCAAGTAGGCCACATGCGCTCTTTCACGTCTGAATCTACCAGCGCTTCGAAAGGTGACATCTGCTGAGAAGAAACGCCGCAAGAAACTCAGCAGTAAGTCTTTTTTCAACTTTGACATAGTTTTATCTAAAACTAACACATAAAAAGTGCAACAAACAAACCTAATGGGTATAAATTAATTCTAATAAATAACTAGGTAATAAAAGGGAAATTTATAATCTCCGCGTCTGGATAAGTTAAAGTGACTTAGATGTATAAACAATTTGATTTTGAAATTGAATGTGTATGCTAGTTTCATGAAAATCCGTTCAGCGGTTACTGAGCTGAGTGCGGTAACCAAAGCCGAAGCCGCACTGTCCTCCAGTCGTGACGCGTGACACGTCGGACGGCACGGTTGCTCGTTTCTGAAATAGATCATCATATTTCCAATATACCTGACTCCTGGGCCTGTATTCGGGAACGTGTAAGCGATATTGATGCGGCTCGCGAGCGAGACTCGCATCCCACTCTTACGCATTACACATCGTGCGGAGAATCTCGCTACCGCGTCGCTACAATATCGCTTGGACGTTCGCGAATAGGGGCGCTGATCCACACTCGCAAAACACCAGATCTGTTACAGAAATTGAAATATTACTTAGTTTATTTTCATACTCGTAATTCAGTTTTTGTTTTGGGAAACTGGAATTACCAGGTAACCTGTGGAAATTGAATATGTCGGGAATCTATTATTTCAGGAATTTGGTATATCAGCTATAATGGTATTTTGATTATGAGTAGGGCAGCGATGAGACGGTGGGGTGCCGACTTGGTGCCGGGGTGATATGTGGAGATGTAGTCAAGTGGAGTTCAGCCAAATAAGTTCGGCTTGATGTGGTTCTAGAATACTTGTGAGTGTATATTATCCCCCGATAGGTCTCGCTAGTGTACGGACAGATGAACGAGCCGCCCGGCGCGCGCGCACGCGTCGCGCTCACCGGCCTGACGCTGGCCGAGCACTTCAGGGATAAGGAGGGGCAGGACGTGCTGCTGTTCATCGACAACATCTTCCGATTCACTCAGGCTGGCTCTGAGGTAAGTTGGGGACGCGGTCCAATACTCTTCCCAAATACAGAGCCATATTATCTGAGAAAATCTCCAGAAGAGATATTTAGCTTTAGCTTTAACTTTAATTTTATTGTTTAGTTTGAAATTTTTCTTATTATCATCAAATTATGCATCTTGTTTTAGGTACAGACTTCTGTTAATCTTAGTAGTAACATATACTTAGTAATATATTGTTAATTTTGTTTAGGTACTTTCTCAGTTTTAAGTTATAACGTCGTTTCTAGAAGCATGATGTCTAGACCTATAATTAATCATTACACTTAGAGGTTAGGTCGACGATTTCACTTCACGTAAATTCTATAATCCCCGGCAGATAAGTTGACCCAAAATGGCGGTCGTCCGCGTAGGTAAAACTATGGCTACGCGCGGCCTCTCGCGTCGTACCTCATCCTGCACTTCGATTGAGAACAGAATGTGTTGTGTGCATATAAGGTCATATTTAAAATTACGTGCCGCGAAGTAACCATAGTGGTATGTGCGCGAAGGTGCGCGGGACCGCCATTTTGGGTCAACTTATGTGCCGGGGATTATACTTTAGTTTTATATTAAATAAATAATATTTTTTGGTGTTAAGGGCCCCAGGACCGGCCCTGCGTGCAGTCTCAAGGAGTAATTCCTCCATGCCCAACGCGGGATGCATCACAAAGTGGTTGGCTCTGAGGTTGGCCAACATAGCTGGATTAAAAGTCACACTAAAACTTCCAGTTGGCTCTCAACACGAAGCTAATCGCGTTGTAGTCGCCCTATTACAAAGATGATAAAGTCCAAAATATTTTGGGCAACTTCAGATGATTTGACTTGGACATCTCTTCGTTGAACGTAGTACCAAAAGACAGGTCTTAATAAAACTTGTTCGTAAAATTGTCGCATGAAATATCAGTAAATCAATCAAGATTACGAGTACTAGTCTGATATTCGGTTCCTTTTAGAAACCCCGACCTAAAAAACCTTTCTTAAACTGGCTGTCAACCAAATAAGTCTTTGGTGTAATTCCATTACAGCGGCGTAATCAGAAGTGTAGCGTGCCTTGGCGGGGCCCCGGATAATAATTTGTTTGGGGGCCCTTAGGAAGGGTAAAGATTTTTCGCTCACGCACGTTGGGGGCCCCGTATAATTGATACGGCATATACGGCGGTAGCTATACGCTCCTGCAGCTCAATTACGCAGCACAATTGGTATCGGTTTGGCTGGAAATGCAAACCAATTTAGTCTTAACTCTGTGTAAATAAGGGCACAATTGGTTTACTTTTCGTGAAAGCGATACCACTTGGTGTTGCGTAATTGAGCGGCTGGGCGTAATGAAAGTGACCCATTTATCTTGAAAATGGAATCCAAAAAGAACAATGTTCTGGAACTAGTCTCTCAGAGTATTTTCTAAAAACATTTTAAGGGGCTCGTACACGGAATTGTTTTTTGGCAATTTATTGCTGCAATTCTGGCTATCCCCAAAAAGATTGCATAATACATCACTAAAAGTCCTCACCAAAAGTTTGAATGTATACTTTTGAGGATAGCCTGAATAGGCGTGTTTCCTGAAAAATTATAATTAGTCCACCTTTTAGATTATAAAAATATAGAACACCTACTTTTTCTTTTGTCAATTAAACAAAAAATTACGAAGATATAGTGCGTTGAAGTTCCGCGCGACGTCACGACTTTGTAAATTTTTTACCATTAAGTGACGTCATGAGCCCCCACTCCTGAACTTTGATGCGCGTTAGCTTTGCCAATTTAGATCGATTTGATAAAGCAAAAAATAGATGTTCAATATTTTTAACCGACTTCAAAAAAAGGAGGAGGTTCTCAATTCGATTGTGTTTTTTTTTATGTTTGTTACTTCAGAACTCATCAACCTAGAAACGGCAGATATATTATTCATAAATTAGTCATTAGCCATAAATTAAATATATCGAAGTCGGTGGCAAGTGAATAAGGTAATAGGTACATGCAATAAATGGTACTTTCTAATACATCCCTCATACTGTGTTCATTTACTTGACAAATCACAACCAACCACCAAACACTGACTTGCCACCGACTTCGATATATTTAATTTATGACGTCACTTAACCAATAATATATCTGCCGTTTCTAGGTAAATGACTTACGAAAGCCAATTATTATTTCTTACTTGTCAGTGGGGTTTTGGAGTCGGTTTTTTTATTTGTTAAATTATTATTTGATAATCTAACTGACGGACTAATTGGAATTATTATTGTTTTAACCATGAAACCCTATTGCAGCAATAAATTGCCGGAAAAATAGCCCATTTACGAGCCTCTTAATAGTGTGAGCATTATTTATCTTAACACAATAATAACTTTGTCAGGTATCGGCGTTGCTGGGCCGCATCCCATCGGCCGTGGGCTACCAGCCCACCCTGGCGACGGACATGGGCACCATGCAGGAGCGTATCACCACCACCAAGGCTGGCTCTATCACCAGCGTGCAGGTATGTTACACTGCGCCGCGATACTAGTCGCACGCATTTAACTTCATAATCTGCTATCAAAGTTTTATTTACTGTTGAAACTAAATCTTCTGTGGCTATGTGATCGTCAAGGTAGCGTACACTAACATATCGATGATTTGATAATGCGAAAAACTAGTACCCAAATAGTACCGAATTAGTACCTACCAATTTAAAAAATAGTACCCTTGTACGCTACCTTGACGTCACGATCACATTCCGACCGAGTGGATCTCTGAATTGGCAGAGTTTCCGGAAATTCTGTATGAGCCAAAAAATAGTACCCAAATAGTACCCTTTGCCCTTCAAATCTCGTCTGCGTAGCTATTATAGAAGCTGAGATATTTGACTATTTAACTGTCTAAAAAGTAGGGCGCCGTCAACGTGGCGTACACATCTTTTACAGCGAGATTTCACCCAGAAGGCCTTCGAAATAGGTACTACTTCGGTACTATTTGGGTACTATTTTTTGGCACCATCAAATCCTCAATATCATGTAGGTGTACACTACCTTGACGATCACGCGGCTATCCGGACTGAAAACTTCCGAAAGCATGGACATTATAGGCTTTAACGCAAGTTTTTTATAGTATATAGCTCCTTGATGCGGTACCTTAAAATATTCTGAACAACAACACAGAACAGATAATAGTACTAACGTACAGAAGAATCATTGTCTAACAAAACCGGTGTTTAGGTACAAAAATATGCCAAATCATGCGTTCTCCCTCCGTCACATAAAACGTACTCTTTCGTGTACGCTAGGGTTGTTAGTTTTTAATCGCGTCACCCAACAACACAATTTAGTATTCTCACATTTTAGTATTCTCATACAAAACTAATTTCGGCGATTATTTGACTTTGTTGATCTTTAATCAATATTCAAAAAACTTAGACCTAGATTTTGTTCTGACTGACAACCTATCAAAAATTGGTCAAAATCGGTTAACATTGTTGCGGCGCAAGCTTATAGCGCCTAGTTTATTTTAATAGCAATTAGTGTATTTTAAATGTCGATGCTATTTCTTTCTGTAGGAGTTTTATCAACGTGTCTACATACATGTTTGTACAATAAATTTTGTTTCGTTACCGAACGCCATTTTGGTGTAATGCACTTGCATAATTAAAAGCGTTTCATTGAAAGCCCCATATGTTCTACTAGACAAACATTTAAGGGGTGGAAATCGTTATTGCCTTTTCTATGAAAAGGGTGACTTTTGCCATTGCTTCACAGTCCTCTGAATCTTGTAAATCCCACTAAGTAGCTTTTGGACCCTTTCATATGAGTAGAATTCCTTTATTCAATGAAATAAACGGGATAATCCTATCCTACAAATAATGTCCTTCGCCAGACACCAAAGTAAATCCCCAAATCCCATCCAAATTGGTTAAGCGGCAGTTTAGCCACGATAACGTAACCTACAGGCAAACATACTTACTATCACATTATAATATTGGTATGAATTTAAATATTCGACTCTCAGGCAGTATACGTGCCAGCGGACGACCTGACCGACCCCGCGCCCGCCACCACCTTCGCCCATCTGGACGCGACGACCGTGCTGTCCCGCGCCATCGCCGAGCTGGGGGTCTACCCGGCAGTGGACCCGCTGGACTCGACGTCACGCGTCATGGACCCCAACATCATAGGGCCGGAGCACTATGGCGTGGCGCGCAATGTGCAGAAGATATTGCAGGTCAGTCACCAACTACCAGATCCTCATGATGAAGTGGTTACAGTGAAGGAAGGTTTCGATTACATTGCCGTATTGTGTGTTTTTTAATTTGAATCTGCAATGTCAAAGTTCCTCCTCTGCTGCACTGGGAGTGAAGAAATAGCATCGAATGCGTGCAGATGCTTATCATCCTCTCCAACATGGTGGACTATCTGTATGGGCGATGGGCTGATCACCTGTCACCATACGGTTCATCATACCATCTTAGGACTAATTCATCGAAGGTGGCCACAAGTAGTTTTGTAGCTCTGCCCACCCCATTAGGGATTTCAGGCGTGATGCATGTATGTAATGTCAAAGTTGAAACAGAACTTATTGTTGAGTTTCTTACGGCGCATCTTAGCAGATGTCACCTTTCGATGCGCTGGTAGATGCAGACATGTCAAAGAGCGAATGTGATTATGTTTAATATTTTCATAATTCATTAATTTTCGAAGGAAAAAGAAAGAAAGACATTTATCTACAAGTCTACACCCATATCATAAAACCTCCATTGGTTAATCAAAAACCTTAGGAAATGACCACCATTTTGACAACCAACAAGGAAAAACCAGTGCTGCGATAAAGAAATAACATGACTTCTTTATCGTTTTTAGTAAAGAAAAGAGATTAAATTAGGAACAGCTGTCAAAACTCAAGTGGTCTCTATTCTAGTATCCATAGATATTAAAACAGTTATTGATACGAAACGTTAATTCAGTATGTTTTTTTAATATAAACTGCACAATATTTGATCTCGAGTGACGTGAGAAAAGAGACTTCATCCGTTTGTCTATAATTTAAAAAAAAAATGGTCTTGACGGAGGATCGCCATGTTGGCGTTTTGCTGAACGAAAGTAGAATTGTTTTTGAATTGAATAGAAAAAGTTGTTTGTAATTCACATTTTAGTTGAAAATATGAATAGTAAGTAGTCTTCTCGGAGTGTGTGTGATGTGAAAATGCGCCGGATATCGGAAATATGCAGCCACGATTGCAACAAATAACTTGTTGCCAGAAAATATTGTTTCTGAACCCATCATGGAGGATTTATAATGTGTGTTGTAGATAAATTTATGTATGCAACTCTGCATAATTTGGCCTTAAAACACACGTGCGATCTTATTATGAAACTCGCCTATCGGCTCGTTTCATGAAAACCGCACTAGTGTTTTAAGGCCAATCATTATGCAACCGTTGCATAAACTACTATTATTGACTCCACAAGACACACACAATAATGAAAAAAGCGGCCAAATGCGAGTCGGACTCGTCCATGAAGGGTTACGTGATTTATGACGTATTAAAAAAAACTACTTACAAGATCTCGTTCAAACCAATTTTCGGTGGAACATTACATGGTTTACATGTACATCATATTTTTTTTTTTCGCTTTATCGTTCTCTTATTTTAGAAGTTACAGGGGGGGGACACATTTTACCGATTTGGAAGTGTCTCTCGCGCAAACTATTCAGTTTAGAAAAAATATATATTAAAAACCTCAATATCATTTTTGAAAACCTATCCATAGATACCTCACACGTATGGGTTTGTTGAAAAAGATTTTTTTGAGTTTCAGTTCTAAGTATGGCGAACCCCAAAAATGTATTGTTTTTTTTTTCTATTTTTATGTGAAAATTTTATTGCGGTTCACACAAGAAATCTACTTACCAAGTTTCAACAGCGTAGTTCTTATAGTGTCGGAAAAAAGTGGCTGTGATATACGGACGAACAGACAGACAGACAGACATGACGAATCTATAAGGGTTCCGTTTTTTGCCATTTGGCTACGGAACCTTAAAAACGTCAGTTAAATATGCTGTCAAAAATGTGACCGTCTATAAAATTTACTTGTCGCCTTGTTTGTAATTCTATGCTTGTCCCACAGGATTACAAGTCCCTCCAGGACATCATCGCCATCCTGGGAATGGACGAGCTCTCTGAGGACGACAAGCTGACAGTGTCGCGCGCGCGCAAGATCCAGCGCTTCCTGTCGCAGCCCTTCCAGGTTCATTTCATTATTAAATTCCATTGAAAGATATAGCAAGGAACTGCGCAAAGCAATTTTCGTAATGCTTACTTTTGAGGTGTCAGAACGCGAATCTGACACCATCGCAGGTTCAGTCGCATAGCAACCACGGTCCATGACACCGATTTAAGTGACGCTGTTATAATTGAAAAAATGCCCTCCCGCATCGTGCGGTGTGAGACCGCAGCACCACCGACCACACCCTCCACAATGATATGATAGCGTGTGATTCAAGAAAGCATTAGATTTTTGTATGCATGTCGTAAGAACTAAGACATCAGCAGTAGGGTGTGGTGAAGCCATGGCGCTGGCGTTTGACAACCTTCTATGAGACTTGTTAGGTACGCGAAATTGTACTGATAGGGATATCCTTCTTTTGAGATCTTTGTTCAATTCTGTTCTTGACCATTTGTTTCAAATTCAAAGTATTATTTGCTGCTCGTTAACTCATTTAAGATAATGTAAAAATATTTTCGTGATGAATTATTCACATTTTCAAGCAAAAAGGAATAATAATAATAATTTTCATTATTAAATCTGCCGCTAAAACGCTATCTTACTGTCAGCTGTCGCGTGTGACGTCAACTTACTAAAACCAGTCGTCAATATTAAAAAAATCATATTCTGTATGAGGGGGCGATTGGAAATAACACTCACGGTGAACACAACGATTAAGGTGGGCAGCGTGATTTGGAACGCAACCGACCTATGCAACGTCACACGTCGTGACTTAGAAGTGAAAAATAAGTTTTTAAGTTATTAAGTAAATTCTAAAAATTATTGATTTATTTTTACATAAATCCTGGTCTATAATGTACTTTTGAGTATTAATTAAGTTACCGTTCCACAGAAATATATTAATATTTGTTACTATAGTTAACTAGCCAATAAACAAATTTTGTGTCTGAATATAAAACGTCACCTATTTAGAAATTAAACACAATAAGATACATAAATACAAAATTTCGAAGAAACCGTCCTCTGATCCGTTCTAATCAATTACAGTCACAAATGTCAAAAATTGTACTGATTTACTCTAAGATCTGACATTTGGTCTGACGGACCTTTACCGGGCCTTAGTGTAATGACTAATTCGGCAACAACATCGATGAATATGAGTACGCCTTCAGGATAACACTCGTGCTGGTAGAGTGCGGGGTATAAAAGCACCACGCTCGTTTCTCCAGCCCCCGATTCCTCGGAGCTCGCGCAATTTTACAGGGCCTCCTTATATTCGACATTGCCCTCGGGATCGTGAGCGTCAAGTTGACGTACCCGTCGAAGATATCCAGGGTCTGATGATTCCAAAAAACAGTGCCCAAATAGTACCCAATTAGTACCGAGTTAGAAAAAACCGGTCAAGTGCGAGTGAAACCCGCGTGGATAGGGTTCCGTTCCATACATGATTAACTGAAATTTCCTATGTTACTTTAAATACCATAGACTTCTTATAGGTTTTCCTGTAATCTATAGGTAAAGAACTATTTTTTGTATGTTTTTCAAGATTTTAGGCCCGGTAGTTTCGGAGATAAGGGGGGAATGGTCAATTTTCACCTATTTTCCTAAACTTCCAAACCATTTATCTTAAAATTCCAAAAAAAAGTCATATTTAAGATCCTCACAATAAGCCCTTTCATTTGATATGTCACATGATAGAGTTTGCTTTACTTTTTTTTTATTTTCCAATTTGCCCCCCAAAAGTGGGCCGGGCCCCATGTTCAAAATTAATTAATTTACGTTACGCATCCCTGTTGCGGTCACCAATTTACATATGTATACAAAATTTCAAATCAATCGGTCCAGTAGTTTCGGAGTAAATTGGCTGTGACAGACGGACAGACAGACAGACACACGAGTGATCCTATAAGGGTTCCTTTTTTCCTTTTGAGGTACGGAACCCAAAAAATAGTACCTTTGTAATTTCGGTTTCGAGTTATGAGCCTTGTTTAACGGGTACGCTAGAACTTGGCTTCAAGCTGGCGTACCAAGTATGGATCTCGAGAACGGTGCTGTTCCCAGATATGCTGTATATCCCAAAAAATAGTGCTAAATAGGGTACTATTTAGCACTATTTTTTCACTTTTTTCACTACTATTTGGCACGTGAAGTCTCAACTTCGTAGCTCTAATAGAAACTGAGATATTTCATAACAAACACGGGTAAAATATTGTGCACCGTCAAGCTGGCGTACCCGACCGAGATCACACAGAAACCCATTGAACTCCTAAACCAGCTATATACTAAAAAATAGTACCTGAAATAGTACCCCTTATACGATAATAACATCAAAGAAAAACTAAGTGGAACATTTTTGGAATCATCAGATCCTGGATATCTTCGACGGGTACGCCAACTAGACGCTCACTCGGGATCCCGATGATCCCCGGGCCCTTTGACGTAACCATAACCAAAAAGCTGATGATTTTAATCATATTTTAGTTGTTGATGTGACAGTTTGTCGTCAGGTGGCCGAGGTGTTCACTGGCCACATCGGGAAGCTGGTGAAACTGGAGGAAACTATCAAGGGGTTCCAGAAGGTGAGCGATTCTTAAACCACGGCCTTCGGCCGGAAAAAATATTGATCACCTCATCATCATCATCAGTCTATATACATCCCACTGCTGGGCGCGGGCCGGTGATGAGAGGTGTGCGTAATGTGTCACTTGAAAGAAAATATTGATATAATTATCTTTTGATCACGGAGATACTTAATCACTATATAATAAATAAATCAGGGGACAATCTTTACACAAATCGATCTAGTCCCAAAGTAAGCTCTAAAGGCTTGTTTTAGGGGTACTAGACGACGATAGACATACTTATATAGAGAAATAAATACTTAAATACATAGGAAACATCCAAGACACTGGAACAATTCGTGATTATCACACAAATATTTTCCCTTACTGGGGATCGAACCCGGGACGCTAGCTTCGGAGGTAGGGTCACTACCAACTAGGCTAACCGCGTCGTCACCCCATATGCACTCCTTTTACATTTCTCTTTCGAAGGTTGGCTGGAAGAGATCTCTAGTTAGGAATAACATCATCCATTATTTACCTTGTAACTTCCCTAATAGCATTTAGTGTTGGCATTTGGTCGGGCCACATGGGTCTCATTAGTTGGACAACGGTTAGATTTAGCCGCCCCTTTGAAGTAAGTCCACAAACAAGAGCTATTGTAGAATTTCCAACTGAAACAATATAATGCAGAAATCCCAGCAGTTTTAAACCAACGGTAGCAGAAGGCGTATTGGCCCAACGCTGGTAATTGGTTGGGCGTAGTGATAACATTTTTGTTATATTGGTCCAGTGTTATATCCCTGAGGATTCCCTACTGTGGGCCAATGGATGCCAACGGAAAATGCTACTACCCTAGTGGTGTTCCGTATTGGAGTTGTATTGTATTGTATTATTTCCTACAGATCCTGGGCGGAGAGATGGATCACATCCCGGAGGCAGCGTTCTACATGGTGGGCACCATTGAAGACGTCATCACCAAGTCAGGGCAGCTTGCCAAGAGTGTCTCGTAGGGATTTTGACACTCGCCCACAAGAATGAAAGCACGGGGGGTTTAGAAATGAAAGACAGTATAAGGGAGTGTTCCCCCGAAGTAGCGACGAGTGTAGCTTCGATCCGACCAATCAGAATGTTTGAAATATTTTAGTGTGATTTCACCTAAAACCCTACCCACCCTACCCCTACGATACCCTTAGTACCGTCCCACGATAACTCTGCAACGAAAAAATGACTACTTCATACGTCATTCCACACAAAATTTCAATCCGTCTTAAGGAATGACGTATGGGGTTGCCATTTTTTCATTGCAGAGTTATCGTGGGACAACTGTATCCTGGTAGAGGCGTTTTATCAACCACATACCTACTTGTATTCAGAATGTCAACCTTAGTAACTGCATAGTATGGCACAAATTCGAATGTATTTATGTAAAAAATAAATGGCTTTTAAATGATTCCCTAACTTGTAAGGCCCGCCACATACATTCGTTTTACTGATTCGATTTCCGAATTCGTTTTCCATATTCGGACATCTCCAACGCAGGCATTTCATGAAATGCCTCATATGATTTGTTCTACATGGCACACAATTCCGGACGGAAACGAAAACGAATTTGGAAATTGAATCGGGAAAACCAATATAGGTATGTGTCGGGCCTAAGTGACAAATATTAAACTGAATTTGTATTTGAAGGTTAAAAGAAAATGGTCAAAAGAAAATGCTTCGTATCCACACCTGTTTCAGTGATAGGTTTACCAAATTTTCCGTAGACTCAAAGCTCCAAGCAATACAATACTTTATTGCAAGGCAATAAAGCCTTTGACAGTCCGTGAGACTACAGAAATGTTGGTAGACAGATAGAGAGCATTGTGATTGGTCTGCCGGACGCTTCAATGGGAACGCACCTTAAAGTTAGCTGTCCACTAGAGTCTGGCCATCGAAACGTGATACTGACCTTGAAACTGAATTCTTTATATGGCAATACGCTACACTTGTCAAACCCTAGTACGTTGGTTGTCAAGTCGTGTCAATTTTCGGAATAACAAACGGTTATCTTGCGTTATTATGTCGAAACCTATAAAAAGTTCAGCTAGGAAGTTAATTTATACAATGATGTGTAAATTTAAAGCAAAACAAGAGGAGCGAGCCTCTGCTTTTCGCGAGAAAGAACGATATTTCCATGAAATAATGGCTGCCACAGGTTAGTGCACTGTAATGATTTTGATATTTGTTGAATAGTTTGTATACTCCATAGTATTTTTCAAGATATATTTCGTTGGACTAAAAATATGATTCGTTTAATTATGCTTTTGTTGTTGGTTTCTCCTACATTTAGAGGTTATGTTTCGATTGTAATCGGAAAGGTACCTATTTATTGCATGTTTTTTTTATTTCAGAGAGGATGAGAGATAAAGCCGATGACAGCAGCTTAAATGAGTTGAATGATATTACTAATGCTGTGAAGAGTTTACAACAACTAGAGGAAAATTGTCAGCTCAAAACAGAAATTCAATTTGTGCAAGAAATTTCTGCAATGACAGATGTTGGTACTGCTACTATCACAAGAATAAAAAAAGAAGGGCGGTTAAATGCAGGTGTTTGGAATACTCCCGGGAAAAAGCGTCCACATAAACCAACAGTTGCCAATTTGGATAGTTTTGACATTAACGCTATCAGGCAGAAGATCAATGAATTCTACACAGTGAAGAAACAGGGGCCTACTTTACGTACCTTGTTAACAGATTTAAGAGAGAGCATTGGATTTACCGGATGTCGTGAAACGTTGCGCAAAATTTTATTATCCAATGGCTTTGAGTTCAAAAAAAATATTAACGAGCGTAGTATAATCATGGAGA
The DNA here is from genome assembly GCA_947859335.1 of Tortricodes alternella. Classification (NCBI taxonomy): domain Eukaryota; kingdom Metazoa; phylum Arthropoda; class Insecta; order Lepidoptera; family Tortricidae; genus Tortricodes; species Tortricodes alternella. The sequence continues at coordinate 6,637,587 of OX401972.1, forward strand.
GATATGACATTGCAGCATGGAGGCACAGATTTTTGAGAGCCATTATTAAATACCGCCAGCAAGAAAAGCCGCTAATTTATTTGGATGAAACATATATTCATCAAAATTATAGGCCAAAAAAATCATGGCAAGGTCCATCTACTAGCGGTGTGGTTGAAAAAAATTCCCCAGGGAAAAGGTTCATTATTGTACATGCCGGGTCCGAAAAAGGATTTGTGCCTAATGCCCTCTTGGTTTTTAGCACAAAATCTTTGTCAGCTGATTATCATCATGACATGAACCGACAGAACTTTTTAAAATGGCTGCAAGAGAAATTAATCCCTAATTTAAGGGAACCAAGTGTAATAATAATGGATAACGCAAGTTATCATTCAACTAAGGTAAATAAACCACCCACAATGCATCAGAGATCAGAGAAAGGCAGACATTCAAGATTGGCTCACTACCAATGGAATCGCTTATGAAACTTACATGTCGAAGGAAGAGCTGATGTGTCTGGTGGACACATACAACCCCGACTCAAAATATGAGGTTGACGAAATTTTAAAAGAAAATGGTCATGAAGTTCTACGGTTGCCCCCATACCATTGCGACCTTAACGCCATTGAACAAATATGGAGTTTAGCTAAAAGGAAAATTGGCAGCAAAAATATGGGTCTTACTGTAAAAGATGTAGAAAAAGCGATTTCAACAGAATTTGGGACTGTAACTCCAGAGGACTGGAAAAAATGCACTGATCACGTACTGCATGTGGAACAAAAATATATAGAACAAGATGGAATCGTCACAACATTAGAACCATTCATTATAAATGTAACCAGTGACAGGGACTCGAGCAGTGAGTCTGAGGAGCCAATTGAGTTTTTGGAATCTGATTTTGAGTACGATAGTTAGTTATAGGTAGAATAGTTCTAGATTAGTTCAGAGAATGATTTTTATCATCTAGTAACTTTTTAGAAATAAACGATGAGGAAAACTTAAGTGTTGTTTCTTTTTGCAACCCCCTATTCTTTTTCGAATACCTATCTAACGATACCACACACTAGAGGGAGGAAGCAAGAAAAATCATCCCTACTTTACGTGTACGGGAGGAACAAATTTTATTTTAAGTATTTTATTTTACCACCTTGTATTTATTGTCTACAAATTACAGCTTTCTAGTTCTAAGGTCTCTGAGCTTAGCCGCAGACAGACAGACATGGTGAAACCATAAGGGTTCCTAGTTGACTACGGAACACTAAAAACAGGTTTTAAATGGCTTGCCCATCTTACAAGTACTTGTAGTGATCTAGAAAACATCTCAATAGACTTAAGCCAAAAGTCAAGTTTGTTTTGACATCTGTTGGCAAATATCAAGATTGCGTATTCCTAGTTCATAAAAGTTTACCATATCGATATAATTTAAATTTAAAAAAAAACACTCGGTAAGTATCACGATTTAATGGCTCCATGTCTAGTCAAAATTAATATTTTGGATAGTGGTTTTGATTATTCTTCTTAAATATAAAGTAGAATGAAGATAAAGAGTCAACTTTATTTCCTTCTGCTTGATTAGTTGCATTGCGTGAATAGAAAAAAAAACAATAATTGTTCAAGTATCATTATTGTTTTATCGCGTTATACACAGTGTTGCAACACGCTTTTTTTTTAAATTTCGCGGTTATTTTCAGTATCACGTTTCGATGGCCAGACTCTAGATGTTTTCATTTTTCTATGTTCGTACATAACTAGGCTTCCGTGCGTGTATCTAGTGGACAGCTAGCTTAATTCTACCTTGGCCTAAGAAGACAGCAGTGTGCAAATGAGAGAAATTCCTAAGAGAATTGTCTCGGAACTGCGTCATAACTATATATATACGTCTTCAAACGAATGACTTTACGAATGGAAATCAACGAAACATACGGTTTTCTAAAAATAATACTCAGGAGAGTGTGTGAAAACCTAAATATTTCTTATTTAGGTTTTTAGACCGTATGTTCCGTTGTTTTTTCTATTCGTAGTCTTTCGTTTTAAGACGAAGTTATGACGCCCGCGTTCAGTTACACGATCAACTATTTACGTATTATAATATGCTTGCCAATGTCCAATTATTATTGTTTTCTAATTATTTTTGATATGAAAGTAATACATTTTGTTTTTGATAGGTGTTTTTCTTTTGCCATAAGGCCGCTCTACCACCGCCGCCATCACCAAAAGCAAACAAATATGTCTTAACAATTTCATTGCCAAGAACCCGCCTAGTGGGGCACTCTAGGATATCTCCCACGCGCCAAACAGCCTCTGTGAGCTGTCGCTATAGCAGCTATAGATGACTAAAGTCTACGCCGAAGAACTCGCCTAGCGGGCGCCCTGAACCCATGTCGTTCAGCGTCGGTTTGCTCGCTATATGGCCGTATGAACTCGCTTAACGGGTATTATAGACAATTCTGCGGCATCAACTGCAACGGCCCTAGACAGGTTGACACGAGCATAAGCTAAAACAGCGACTTATTTCCAAGTGCGTCTCTCTCACACTAGTGCCGACGAAAGAGATAGTCTGTTTTCATTTAATTATATTAAGTTATAATATTCTGTAAACTTTCTGTATGATTTGAAAAGATGACTTTCTGCCGAGTTTCTTGCGGCGCTTCTTGGTAATGGTCCTGTCCGAAGTGCTGATAGATTTTAACCGAGACTTCAAAAAAAAGGAGGAAGTTCTCAATTCGGTTGTATTCTTTTAAATTTTTTTTGTTTGTTACTCAGAAATTCGTCATTTATAAACCGATTTTGAAAATTCTTTTTTAATTCGTTAGGGTATATACTTCGTCTACAGTAAAAAGAGCGCTGACTGCCATATAAAATGTATCTGTGTGTATCTCTTTTTACCGTAGACGAGGTATACCTCCAGTTTGGTCCCGTTGTAGTCAAAGTCGAGTTTTGGTGAGAGGATCTATGAGGAATTGATGGAACTGTTCAAACATTATAGACAAATTGCTGTAGGTATAAAGTCCTGAAGCAACTTATGTTCATGAAAATTCTTGTACTAAAATTGTAGAACCAGGAGACAACTTGTACTAAGATTGACATCCTTGCACCGTGGATAGCAACAGTTTATAAATGGTGATGAGCAATTGGCATTATGCTAATGATTGTTACTTGATGTAGTAAATGTGTGTCGTTAAATCACAGGATAATAAATCAAATGTGAAAAAAAAACTTTCTTTTTAAAGGCTATTTGGAGTCTTTTTTATTTTATTTTATACATTATTTTGGTTTAGGTATATTATTAAATGTGACGAGTAAAAAAGCCCATAGATAGCCAACTTACTGAATAAATCATTTGATTTAATTTGATTTGAGTCAGAGAGATAAGACGGGATTAAGTTATCCCCGTGTCGACATAGCTCGGGCCGCAGTTTTACCAAGAAGATAGGAGAAATAAAAAACAATCTCACTTTGTACAACTCACAATTTTTTCATTAACTATTTACAAACAGCTCTCGCTCCCGTACATACACATACCGCTTTGGGTGAACCTACAACGGAACATAAATCAAGAAAAAATACGCATCAGAGAGTCAACTAATTAGAGCGCTTGCCCACGGCGACTTCTTGCAGCGATACAGTCGTGCGTTTCGTGAACGCGCGGCTGCACCGCGACATGTGGCCGCTAGTCACATTTACAACGCGCAACCGTATCGAGCGAAATCGGACGAAGGGATAGCGAAAAGGGGCCGCGAGCGTATGTATCGTGATGTATCGGGACAGTAGCGATGCTGAATCGCGTCTGTAGTGATGCTGAATCGTATCTACGTGGGCTATGGTACACGGCCAGCGACAGCATCTCGGCAGTTTTGCGACTGTATCGCAACTACATCGCTGCAAAAAGTCGCCGCGGGCGACCGCCAGGCGCCGAACATGTTCGTAATCGAGCAACCTGTTTGGTTTGATTGCCGGATATTTACCTACCGAACAATGGACTTGAGGATAGAACTGATTGTGTGGGTTTCACATTTTAAAACAAAATTAGCCATAAATAAAACTTTATTTTTGCGGGTTGACAAATCGCGCGAGCCGCACCGCAAGTGTCATTCTCTAAATCCTGGGCGATAATTCGTAAAATAGTTCGGAGAGAGCTTTTCTACGTCCGTTTGAGATTACCTCAACCCACCCATGGAACCGCAGCTGAATTTCACGAGGCTTCATGATACAACTCTGAAACATTTTATGCCGGCAGTACACACACACTCATTAAGAGCCTATCGCCGAATCTCGTGCGAGAGGTTCTCGGCGAGAGAGCACACCATGGGGGCTGGCACGACATGTGCGCGAGTCTTTTGTCGCTCCGAGCCTCTCTGTCAAACTAGTCAAATATGTGTAAGGGATGCACTAGGTCTATGGATGCACTGAGCGACAGATGATTCGCGGGCAGGTCGTTCTCGACGTGCAGGTACACACTAGTTGCGTCATTTGAACCGCGGATACCCGCCACGATGGACTTACTGCTGCTGCTGTTTGTCTTTGTGCTGTTAGTTTCTATATTTTACGCATATATCATTAAAAAAAAAACTACTTAAATGGCGAAGAAGCCGGTGGTGGATGGTTACTACTATGCACCGCAAAAGAACCCAGTAAGCAATTACATTTTTGATAAGTACATGATCGGTCCCGCTTACGTCGCGAGAGCAACGAGACCCTTTGACTCTGCCGCAAAAAACCGACCCTGATCGAGACAAGAAGAGACGAGAATGTTGATCTTTAGGCTAGTCACACACATTCGTTTTCGTGATTCGAAAACCGTATACGGAAACCGTATTCGTAATTCCGTGCAATCACCACACACATTCGATTTTTCTCTACGGAATTCCGTGAGCTTGATCGCGTGATGCGACTTGACTGAGCGCGTTCCGTTCGGAAATTTCCGAATGTGTGTGACGAGCCCTAGTAAAAGTATGCAGGCCTTGCATCAGTTTCGTTTTTTTCCGCTCGGAATTCCGACGCAAGCGCTAGCATTCGGAACGAATGGACGGAAAAAAATCGAATATGTGTGACAAGCCCTGATTGTTATATGGATTTGCTGCGTTCGGAGAGCCTGATTCGAAAAATGAATTCGGAAATCGAATCAGGAAAACGAGCCTTAGGCCCGCCACATACATTCGTTTTCCTCATTCGATTTCCGAATTAGTTTTCCGTATTCGGACACCCCGAACGCAGGCATTTCATATAAATAGTTCTACATGGCACACACGTTCGAAAGAATTCCGTTCGGAATTCCGTACGGAAAAATTACGAACGTGTGTGCCATGTAGAAGTGCTGATTCGATTTCCGAATTCATTTTTCGAATCAGGCTCTCCGAACGCAGCAAATCCATATAACAATCAGGGCTTGTCACACATATTCGATTTTTTTCCGTCCATTCGTTCCGAATGCTAGCGCTTGCGTCGGAATTCCGAGCGGAAAAAAACGAAACTGATGCAAGGCCTGCATACTTTTACTAGGGCTCGTCACACACATTCGGAAATTTCCGAACGGAACGCGCTCAGTCAAGTCGCATCACGTGATCAAGCTCACGGAATTCCGTAGAGAAAAATCGAATGTGTGTGGTGATTGCACGGAATTACGCACGGCACGCAATATCCACTTTAGGTACACGTTCTAAAGTAGATATTGCAATTTCATAAATTTTCATATCCGTGGTTGAGTCAGAGACCCGTCGATTTTTCGAGCGCGAAGCTCCCTGTGCCAACTCTTCAACATGGTGGAGGCTTTCTGCTATCTATTTATAAAAATCTCGTGTCACGGTGTTTGTGGTCGCACTCCTATATACTTTTTTCTGTATATTTGGTAGGTATGAATAGGCCGTAAAGTATATTTCATACCGCTAGGTGATTAGGTAGGGTGTCCACGCGGACGAAGTCGCGGGCGGAAGCTCGTTTCATTGTATTTTTCGCACTAACTTAACCTTTTGAACGCCACGGCTAACGGCGAAAATGCGTGCTACGAGCGCTCGACGACGGCTGTAGGCGACAAAATGTATGGAAAACGGCATCCCGTGGCGTCAGGGGCCCGGAAATCTGCTGTCGGCCACAGCCCCTTAATTCTCTCTTTTTAGAGGTTATTCAGTCGGGATTTTTGTGTTTTCGAGGTTATTAATTTAATTGAAAGAAAAAAATGAACATAGATATATAGTCGTGACGTTTTAAGAGGCCCGATTCGACAGCTGCCAAGATCATACTTGTAGGAATGAGAAAAAAAATCGGTAGCAGTAGAAACCGATTTTCAAGATGTATCGATTTATATCACTAAGGCTTTGTAATCGATTACTTATAAAGTCGCGTATTTTAAGTCTGAATTTATTTCGAAATTCGTTTCAATTATAAGAATGAGTATTAAATGGCTTCAATTACAGTCACCATAATTTATGTTTAATGATTTGTTTTTAATGCTCATTTTATTTATTAATGTTTATTTTGATCAATCACTATACACTAATAGGATATTTTGTTTAACTTTTATTTTAATTATGAATAATATATAATTTGTCTGTAATTATAATAATAATGAATCTCAAATATATAAACCATAATAACTGATTCGATTTTTTCGAATAATCGGTTACTTTTGGTTCTGAAGCGGTCACAGTACTAAGGTATCAGACGTAAGATACAACATTGTAATGTCGTACTACGAAATTATGAATCTTCGATAAATTCATGTTTCTGAGTGTATTTTAACAATATAATGTGAAAGTTGATCCTTATACATGTTACTTAGCGTCATAATGTAAAGAGACCACCGTAAACACTTCAATTTATAAATAAAATTTTCGATTTCTTGCGTAGACGTTCACACAAAGTTATCGCGGCGTGAAAAGCAACAAACGTCAAATCGGGCCTCTTAGAACGTCGCGACTATAGTTCAGGTTGATAACCCGTTAAGAATGATCAAAACTGCAGCTCAATTACGCAGCACAATTGGTATCGGTTTGGCTCGAAATGCAAACCAATTTAGTCTTAACTCTGTGTAAATAAGGGCACAATTGATTTACCTTTCGCGAAAGCGATACCACTTGGTGTTACGTAATTGAGCAGCTGGTTAACATTGGGGTAAAATGGTTCTCTTTCTGTATGCAAAGTTAGGCCTCTTAAGGCAGGACTTCCATCATAAGGGTAATGACTTATGAAGGCAAGAAATGAATACTGAATGTCAATCAGTTCAAGAATAGACTGGATAATTACACCATTCATGAAAGAAACACCTGAATACAGAATAGCTGGCATATTTTGATCTAGGCATTATGCGTTTTGCTTTTCAGAAGACCTGCTCGTGAGGGGATACAGGGATTTATCAGTTGCTGTAACTACTTGCCTGATAATAAATATTAATAATAAATTGTGTTTTCATCACACTTGCTGGTATTAGGATTATATGCTAGAGAAATGGATCGTACACTGCACGGGCGGCCAGCCACTGCGAGGCCCCGGTCGGGTACATCTTTGCGAGGCTTGTCTTTGTGGAAGTAGTTTTAATGATGATGCTACCGATATCAGCGCGATAACTACCACGCAGGAGAGCGCGAGTGGCATGTTTTTTTTTTTTAGGGTTCCGTACCTCAAAAGAAAAAAAGGATCCCTTATAGGATCACTCGTGTGTCTGTCTGTCCGTCTGTCACAGCCAATTTGCTCCGAGACTTCTGGACCGATTGATTTGAAATTTGGTATAAATATGTAAGTCGGTGACCGCAACACGGAGGCGTAACGTAAACAAATTAATTTTAAACATGGGGGCCACTTTTGGGGGTAAATTAGAAAATTTAAAAAAAGTTACGCTTACTATATCATGTGACATATCAAATGAAAGGGCTTATTGTGAGGATCTTAAATATGTTTCTTTTGGAATTTAAAAATGAATGGTATGGAAGTCTATGGTATTTAATTAAAGTAACACAGGAAATTTTAGATAATTATGTATGGAACGGAACCCTCTCCACGCGGGTTTAACTCGCACTTGTTTTTATGTCAATTGACTGACAAACGAGCTGACGGCCCACCTGATGGAAAGTGGTCACCGCCGCCCATGGACATCTGCAACACCAGAGGTGCTGCCAATACGTTGCCAGTCTAGGGAGGTTGGGGAATGGGGATGGGATGGGGATGAGAGAATAGGCCTCCGGATGTCATCACTCACCGTACGAAACGCAATAGCAGACTTACTTTACGCCGGTATTCTGTGAGAGTGTGGCACTGCCCCGGTCGAGCCGGCCCATTCGAACAGTAATCATCTAGTGAGGATTACTGTTTGGCTCTCCACTACGGATCTGAGTGTTATAATGCGCCGCGTAAGGCTAGCCACTGACCTACAATATAACTTTGCAATGTCACTGGTTGCACAGTTATATTGATCGTCCGTAGATGATATTGACGCTGAATATCGACTACTGACGATCAATACAATTGTGCAACCAGTGATATTGCAGTTATATTGTAGGTCAGTGGGTAGCCTAAGTCGCGAAATTCAAATAAGCATTAGTACTATTAGTACATACATACATACATAGCATCACGCCCGAAATCCCTAATGGGGTGGGCAGAGCCACAAGACTACTTGTGGCCACGTTCGATTAATTAGTACTAAGATGGTATGATGGACCGTATGGTGACAGGTGATCAGCCCATCGCCCATACAGATAGTCCACCATGTTGGAGAGGACCCGTCCCTTAGTCGACTTTTACGACATGCCGAGATGATAAGCATGTGCACGCATTCTATGCTATTTCTTCACTCCCAGTGCAGCAGACTACTATTAGTTCCTAATATTTTTCTGCTTAGGTTGTTTCGCGTGCGCGAGACCCCTGCAGGAGCGAGGCCCGGGCGGTTGCCCGGCTCGCCACCCCAAAAAGCCGCCCCTGCCGTACAGCTAAATTACGATCCGCGGGCGTAATGGATTTTGTATAGGATGTTACGTCGCACTATCGAGAAACTTTGCTATTAAAATAGTAAGCTTTACCTTATTTTGATTACTTTTCCTCGCAAGAGCGATGAAAATCATTGTGTAACACGGGCGGTACGGCTATTATGAACTTCGTGCCATTAAATCCCTCGGCCCGAGCCTTGAATGTACATTCATAATTGCTTTTTACACAATATATTTACTACAACCGCTCCAAGCAAGCTCTCCCAACCATAACTTACGTCAGAATGAAAGTCAGTGATCAATAAAAAAAACGTTTAAACCTACTAGGAATAATATATCAACATTACAATTTCCAAATCGCACTTATCCACTCTACTAGAAATAAGACATGCTCAGTAAGCACAACGCCAAAGTATAAACAGAACAGCATTCCATCTTCAAAGAAAGGTACATCGCGCCTTATATACTGCGCCATTGTAAAAAGAGCTCTGACGGCCATATAAAATGTATGGACGCCACCGCTCTTTTTGCAATTGGCAAGGTTTACGTACGCGTCCGATGTCGGGGAATGCCTAGGAATGCGGCGGGAGCAGCTGCGTACCCGAGCATTCCCGAACGCTGCCGAGCGTGCCCGAGCGATGGCAGGTATTTATACTCCTGAAGGGCCGGAATTTACCTGCTTTTCTGTTTATACTATGACAACACTATCACAAGCACAAGTTTAATTTACCGCTCGCACACCTAGCACAACACGTCCGCAACTCATTATTAAACATTTTTAAATTGGTTAAGGTGCATATGGTCCCTCGTTCGCAGTATGTCCCCACCACTTTCGCAAAAAGTCCCTTCTTAAAATGTTCGTTTCGCAAATCGTCCCTTCTGCAAAATGACTCATTCCCAAAACGTCCGTTCTGCAAATTGACCCAATAATTATTACGGCTTTGTGGAAAAACTGACATGACATTAGGTTTTATATTCAAAATGGTTGTATTTAAGTAAATAAAACAACAAAATAAACATTTGTTACAATTTTAAATTAGACTAGAAGGGACGTTTTGCGAATTGAACGATTTGCGAAAGGGACGTTTTGCGAAAGGGACTTTATTTTACGAATGGACGTATTGCGAACAGGACCATATGCATCCTAACCTTTAAGTTGTCTTAACAATACATTATTTTTTCACTTTGATATCAGCTCGGGGCTTGTGGCAATGTATATTTAAGTATGTATAGTTTTTCAACTAAGCCTATCCACTTGACGCAAAACAATAGTATTAGTTTAAAACACCGCGGAACACGGTTTGTAAAAACAGGTAATAACTATTTACATTCAAAGTTCATTGAATTATCAACTCTACTGCCTAAACCAGTAGAGTTGATTCCCTTTGTATAGATGTATTAGCGACTCCGAATTTGAGATCGAAATTTTGTAGTCAGCAAAAAAATAAGGTTTTTGTTTAAGTCAAATTAGTCAAGTATTTAAAAATGTAAATGGGTGATTCATATATTCAAGTACAAATCGGTTCACCCGTTTGAGAGCTACGATGCCACAGAGACAGGCTTCAAACTCATAACATCCCTCTGCGTCGGTGGTTAACAAATAGGTTTAGTTTATGAAAATGTTTAAAATAGTGACAACACAGACCAAATATTCTAAAGACACCGCGTAGCCTGTTTTACTAGCAAATAAAACTGCCAAACTGCGGCGCGCGGGGTTTTAGAACTCTGTGATTGGTGGGACCCGCTGCTTATGGCTTTTTGCCTCTAATTATGGCAGCGGGGGTCGCCGGCTATGCGGAGTTTATTAGATATATGGTCTACGAGTGACAATGATTGATTAAAACGAAACGTAAAGTGAATAAATATTTATTTCTATTTTTCAATTACGTTAAGTATATCTTATTTAACTTATTTTTATGCCAACGGTACACCACCCTACAAGCAAAATCTGAACGGTTTTTAAGTTAACAATCATATAAAGTCTGTTCGCCGAGAGTTGATAAATATTATGATATTGTCTCGAAATAGCGACTGTCGCTTACCTATCGCAAACTGTATCACGGGCGTCGTTAATCGTGAGTTTCGCGGTACGAGGCACTCAGTTGTTGTCAAGTGCGGCGCCGCGCCGGGCGGGCGGTACTACACGGTAAAAGATGATAAATTTTTACAAATTGATGGCAGGGTAGACGAAGCAATTGAACGTTTCATAATAAACGTCACCGACTCTGATTATTCCTCCGACTCTGAGACTTCGTTATGGTCGTCGTCCGATGATATGCCAGCAATGGGACTTATACAGGGTATTCAATAATAATATTCAATGAATAAAATATAGTTGTTCCCTTTCATTATTTATTATCATCGGTAAAAATAATGAGTTAAGAAGCCCTGATATTTTATTTTTTATCAACTCTCGGCGAACAAACTTTAGTGGTCTGTAGTGACTTTTACATAACTCGAAGTTGCATAAATGAAATTACGTGACGATTTTGCTTGTTGGGCACTAAATTTGCGATACCGCGGACTCGCTAATACATCTTTAACAGAATGTAGCTAAACTGCAACCGCTGCAGTTCACTTCGCAAATCCAAATATCCTTAGCACGCTGTCCTTCGAGTCTGCAATAGACTTATGAAGCTGAAATACAAATTAGCTCAATACACAACAAAACCTTTTCTCCACATATCTATTTTTTAACTAGTTAAAAATAATAAATATTTTTGAGGGACCAGTATTTCTTTCAACGGGAGCTCCTATTCTCATATAAATAATATGTTAAATCTTGATTCATAAATGACACACGAATTATGCATTACGATATTTGGAATGTACAAAGGCAAGCTTATCCCCTTTGGGATATCTTCCAGCTAATACACATCAATCAATCAATCAAATCAATTTATTTGCATAAATAGTTTTATAAAAGATGTCATGTCAATAATAATAGTGTTATTATACGCAGGCGTATAGAGCAGCTATAGCCGGTTTATCTCCCGCGGGAGTTATGGATGTTTATAACTCCCGAGGGAGTTAAATGTTTAGTTTTGAAATATAATCACCCACTCGTACGTCATTTCAGACTAAGGAGGATTAAAATCAGCCAGTCAATGTAGGGTCAATGTAGAGCCTATGTAGAGCCTATGTAGACTCAATGTAGACTCAATTTAGGGTCAATATAGAATCAATATAGGGTCAATATAGAGTCAATGTAGAGTCAATGTAGAGTCCATGTAGGGTCAATGTAGAGTCAATGTAGAGTCAATTTAGAGCCCTTGTAAGGTCAATGCAGTCAATGTAGAGCCATCGGTAAACATAATTAGCGGGCCGCTATTCGTAATGAGTTATGAAGCCCTGATTTTTTTTTATCACCTCTCAGCGAACAGACTTTAATCTAGTACGAAAATAAGAGCTCTCGAGACAGAAACAGGTCACTTAAGTGTTAACTTTCTAAAAATAGACGCGTGGAAAAAAGTTGTTTCAGTTAGCAAAGTTAACTTTAAAACAGACAAATCAAGAAACGTATGCGAATATATTTCATTGCAGTTTCTCATTTGTAACTCGCTTCGAGTTACATCTCAAAAATACGACACAAGAACATAACACCTCATGCAATCGTTACAAAAAAAAACCGAGCGACTTCGTAGTCATTGTATCAATCACAAATCTGAACTTGACTGAGCTAAGAGCTAAATGCTGCAGTCCTCAAACAAAAACGCCAGATTATAATTGAGTTAACGGTTCACTTAAAAAAAGAAACGTGTCATTTACCTGTGTGATAGTACAGATGTAGTGCATAATATGTTTGCATCGTTAACACTCGGGATCTCAATCGGAAGACGACGGGACCCGAAGTGTCAATTAATTATTGTTTTAAATGAGTGACATGTTTATATTCATTAATGTGAAGACCACGGGTCTTCCGATTGAGATCCGAGTTTTACCGATGGAAACATATTATTCACTATATCTATACACGTGTGTTATTATAGTAATCTTTTAAAAACACACCAATATCATTAACCAGTTTCTAGACACGCGGTTTCGCATCTTTTTTGATGATAACTCAAAATTAAGCTTTTTGATTTAGCCTTTTGTTTGAGGATGGCAGAATGTCATCTAGATATATTTACACTTCAGGAATCTCCTAAACTATTATTGCAACTTTAATAATTGTCGCGAATTGATGAGAGCCATAGAAACAAGCCTGTCAAATTCTCCTTTAAACACGAAAAAATTAAACAAAAAATAAAAGTAAAAATTGAATTGAAAATTAATTTTGAATTGTTTTTTTTTTATTGTTATAGTTTGTCACCATAGAAGTTTCTAGATCCAAACATAATTAATTTAAGCGTCGCGTAGCGTTCAAAGGCAGCATATAATAATATAAGACTTTTTCATCACACTTGCCCGGAAAGGGTGTTATTATACGCAAGCGTATAGAGCAACTATAGCCGATTTAACTCCTCTATGGGCCCCGCCGTCAGCGGGAGTTATAAACCATACAAAATTCATAACTCCCTAGGGAGTTATGGATTTTGTATGGTTTCGAACTCCCGCGGGCAGTTAAGTGTGCCAGGTCGGCGGAGCTGCTCGGGAGCCGCAGCCGGCGGCGCGCGCGACCGCAAGCCGGCGGAGCTGCCCCGCGCTGATCGCAACGTACGCTCAGTTTATGAACATTTAACACCCACCTGATGGTAATTCACGGTGTAAAATGGAAATAAAATTAATATATATACTTTTTTTTTCTAATTTTTATTTCATTTCCTCGCAAATGTGATGAAAAACTTTGTGTGTATCACGGGCAGTAAGGGGATAACAAACTCGAGTCATAAAAGCCCTCGCCTATCGGCGTCGGGCTTCTAACAGACTCTCGTTAGTTATCCCCTTCTTACGGCCCTAGATGCACAATGTACTATAAGCGTCGCGTAGCGTTTAAAGGCAGCATATAATGATATAAGACTTTTCACTAGCGCTGGCGGCGAAAATAATAAAATTTTATTTTTGCAATTTAAACCTTACCCAACTGACTGACAGTTTCATTTTCTTACATTAACCCCTCGGAACCCACTGACATCTTAAGATGCCATATTACGCGAATTTAAACCGTTTTAGGTTGGAATATGGTTGACTGTAGCATATTTTTTTAAATAAAAGTGGCGACAGCGGTACGCGACATCTTGCGGTCATGGCACATCTACCTCGTTTATTTTATCTATGAATAAACCGTATACAAAGAAACGAAGAATTCCGTGACAGTTCAAAATCAAATGACAGAGCCATCTCTTATACATTCGCGACAACTATTGTATTCTCTATACATTAACATTAGAACATCCAATCATTTTGTCTGTGGTTTAAAACACATTCTAACGAATATAAATGCAAAAGTGACAAACTGCTGCGGGGAGTACAGTCGAGGTCATAAATATCTGAGCGCTCTTACGCCCTTGATAATGTGGTGTTCACGTATTTTTGACCTCGTCTGTACAGTTATTGGCAATAAATCAGGTGATACAAAATCAATTTAGTGCTTCGTAATATGTACAGTCAGCATGACATAAAACACCCTGCGGTGCTCAAATATAAAGTGCTTGAAGTCGATCGACGCAAATTAATTCTTAATTTGAAGCAGTGAAATAAACATCAAGTGGTTCTCACGCGCCAGTCGGGTCAGGTCAATCGTGCGGGGTGAGGTTTAATAGTGGGTGCTTTGACGTGTAGCGTTGGATCGCACGTTATATGGGTATGAACTCACCTAGCGGGTCTTATAGACAGTTCTGTGGTACCTAATGTTAAAACAAATATTTCTCAGCACGTACACTCAGTTTTATTTCAAGCTGACTGTACCCGTTTTTAGTTTCAACATATCTAACGTCACAAATTAACCAATACTTATACAGTGTAAAACTCAACTATAAACCTAGAGCCCATTTCATTAAAAATACTAGCTCTTAATACTAGGTTTTTACGGATTTTCACTAAATGGGCCAACGTGGTTCTACTTATATCCGACGCGTATTTACAATAACAGAACTTGGCCTGCCGCTCTCCTTCGTACAGGCACTACATCAAGTTTATTTTCTTATTACAATCAATTTGTGATATTTTTACCACGATCCGTGGCATTATCTAGAATATGTTGCAGTGTATAGGACAATGCTTTTGCTAAATGGGAATTTCTTTTAATGTCCCCTCCACACATCGACAGATGTATAGCAGTTAGATCAGCAAACGTATCCGCGGATAAATTCGCGAACCGTCAATACAGCGGCATCCAAACCACGTCAAATCCGCAGTACATCTATTTGATTTTTTCAAGTTTTGTTTCATTTGCACCAAATAACGGCAATGAGTAATTTTGTACGAATAATGATTTAAAATATACACATTGCGTGATTATTAATAATTATTTACTAGTGAAATAAAATTAGAACCTGATTTGACTACTCGAGTGACAACAGCGCTAGCGGCCTTTCCCTACCGTTTGACGTTACGGGACATAATCATTTTTCGCTTTTTCTTGTAATTTAATTAAATCCGGTACAAATAACACAGGCACAGCACATAACACATGTAATCTTAAATGTCATTTATCTCCTTTAAAAGAACGGTAAAGTGGTTTTATTTTTTATTACACTTATGCGAAACGTCTAATACTACCATACTATTCAATTTCAGCGAAAAATATACAAATCGATATATTGGGTATACATCCTTAAATATCTACCACAGATGAGCAAATACAGCAATCTGCTGATGTGTAGAGGAGGCATGACTTGGATAGCTATTATAACTATTTCTTGGGATTAACTCGCTTGTAATAATTCGTAAATATTCCGAGACTTTTAGACCTTCCAGGGCCCATATTCGACATTGCTTAAGCCAGTGTTTTTGAACCTGTAGGCCGGGATCCCAACTGTCACTGTCGCAAACCCCCACGAGTGCAAGCCAGCAGCTCAATTACGCAGCACAATTGGTATCGGTTTGGCTCGAAATGCAAACCAATTTAGTCTTAACTCTGTGTAAATAAGGGCACAATTGGTTTACCTTTCGCGAAAGCGATACCACTTGGTGTTACGTAATTGAGCAGCAGGTTCTTAAATACCTCCTAATTAAAACCACTGACCAACTGAGATGCTCGCAAGCGCAGTGCATCCCTGGGGCGCGCCAGGCCCAACAACATCCTGACTATGAGCGCAGGCACGGTGGACTGTGTCTATATGACGCATTGTAGGGAGCTCCATGCCCCCACCAGCGTCATGATGTGGGGATACGCACAGGTCAAATTGATTATTATTAAGACGCTGACAACGGCCAATGACCTTGAGCGATCGGTCGGATCGGATTTGCTTTTCAGAAGACCTGCTCACGAGGGCTTTGATCGAAACCAGTTACGAAACTGTAGTTTCGTAGACGGCCGAAGGGGACTGATTATTATAGTCATGGGAGGTCGCTAATTTATTTTTACTTGTAAAGTTGCGTTCTCAAGATGGTTGAAAGACACTTAGCGATCTATATGACAGAGTGGTTTTACAATGAAGCCGCCTTTACTGCAATGTTAATAAGAGCTACCATATCGTAGCAAAGTAATTTGCGATATCGTTTAGGCAATGTCGAATACAGGCCCTGGTCCCATGGTTATAAATTATAAATAGAGCGCTCACTGCCATATAAAATGTATGTACGTCAGCGCTCTTTTTACATTGGGCGAGGTATAAGTTTCCTATTGAGCTGAAATGTTGCATTTTTATGGTAGGCATGACCTGAATCGACTTCCAGGATTATCTCCAGATGAAGGAACCCTTCAACGGTCAACAGCACAGACACGAAATTTTGTGTACGCATTTTAGTGCAATTGACTAAATAGATTGTTATATGTATTCAGAGTCATCGAATAAATCTTATCTCTCTCTCTCTCTCTCTCTCTCTCTCTCTCTCTCTCTCTCTCTCTCTCTCTCTCTCTCTTATAAAAATGCAATTAAAAAACGTATTACTTTTTAAGTGAACGATGGAAAAAAAATTGGCCTCGTCGGAAAATATTTACGAATTATTACACGAGTTAATCCGAAAAAAAAACGTCAATAACTCAACAAATAAATAGCAAAGATAAAAAATATTACAATGTTACTCTTGCCTGTGGATTTTGGGCAGTCGACTACTCCTAAAAACGACTGATAAAAATATATTAAAATATACATTAACTAAAGTCAGTTAAGCAAAAGAAAAAAGCAATGCAACTAATTCATTCGCTTTTTTTTAAAGTACCGATATGTATCTTTGTAAAACACTTTCTATGACGTCACAGTGTCTGCTACTGCTGGACCACAGAGCATAAATCCAAGAGTCCGCATAGCCGGGCGACCCCCGCCGCCAGTATTAGAGGCAAAAAGCCACAAGCGACGGGGCTACGGGCCGGCGCGGGAGCGCACCTCGAACGCACCAATCACGGCGCTGTAAAAACCGTGCCCCGCAAGTTCGGCAGCTTTATTGCTAGTAAAAGCCAGGCTAAGCGATATCTACAGAATATTTGGTCTGTGTGCTGGATGGAGGCCTCTTTTTACTTTTGTTAATGTATATATTTATATATATCACAAATTATTATAGAAAACTAGCTAATCACTTGCTATTTTTTATTATTTCTCACGTTATTCTACAACAAGTTTTTTCAGCTAGCCTAGTTACCTCATGTGCACTATGAATGTTAGTTTGTCTAGGATGTCATCATATCGTTACACGCGGCTCCGCCCATGGCGCCTTTTAGCAGCTCGTTGATGTCCCGACGGAACATCGACAGGTTTTGAGTGAATCTGGAATAAATAGCACAGTGTAGAGGCATAGAAAGTCAGACAATTTTGGGAGTATGAGTTAGAAGAAAGAGCCAAAGGTGAGGACATCATTCAAATAATCTTTTTAACACTTTGATCGCTACGACCAAATCTGGGGTCCTAGTGAAAAAGGGGTTAAGTCGAAAAAGTGTGACATTTAGTTATATACCTTGTTGAAATGTCACACTTTTTCGACTTAACCCCCAGAAATACGAATAAGCATGCCACGGATGCCGACGCAAATGTATGGAAAACTATCGTATATAGCCGACTGTGGCGTTTAAAAGGTTAACTTTCGCGATTTCTATTCATATTTATAAGTTTGGTCTTAACGCGAAAGAAACTAACAAAGGAGGTAAAAAATAAACGTATTCCAGGTGTTTTTAGGATTCCATACCTCAAGAGGAAAAAACGGAACCATTATAGGATGTGTGTGTGTGACTCGTGTGTGTGTCTGTCTGTCCGTCTGTCACAGCAAATTTGCTCCGAAACTACTGGACCGATTGAATTGAAATTTAGTACACATATGTGAGTCGGTGACCGCAACACGGACGTGTTAAGTAAACAAATAAATTTTAAACATGGCGGCCACTTTTGGGGATAACTAGAAAACTAAAAGAGTTTTGCTAACTATGGCGTGTTACATATCAAATGAAGGTGTCATTGTGAGCATCTTAATTTTTTTAAATAATTTTATAATAAATGGTTTTGAAGTTATTTAGGAAAATAGCCGAATAATGCCCATTCCCCCTTCCCTTCAATACAGAAACCAGTTGAAAAAAGTACAGAAAACAGGTCTTTACCTATAGATTACTGGAAAACCTATAAGAAGTCTATGGTATTTAAAGTAACATAGGAAATTTCATATAATCACGGAACCCTCTCCACGCGAGTTTTGTCAGAACTCACTTGTCACGGTTTTTGGTGAGCAGGTTGGGCTCAATGCCGAGCATAAGGCCACTGAACCACTGCGCGAGCTGCGGCTGCTTGTCGCTCGGCTGCTGCGCGATCATCTCCGCCCGGATGCGGCCGAACTGCTCCTCGTTCAGGAGGATGAGGCCCAGCAGTGGCCGCGACATCGACCACTGGTTGCAGCAGTCCTCGAACATTATCACGTTCAGTACCTGCGGGCGAGTGGGGTTGGTTACGCTTGGCATAAAAATTCACTGCGACCAGTTCTAACAAACATTACAAGTTGATCTTGTCGCTGTGACGTCACGATTAAGTAGGTGGGGGAGTTAATGGAACAACTAGTTCGGCACTATTACGAGTACGTGGATTAAACTACTCTACTAACGAAATGATAAATATATATTATCTTTGGAATAGTCGTGTAGTTTATAGGGGCCTCTGAATTTTGAAATATGTATGGAATAAACCCTATAAATACTAAAAACGAACGGTAAATTTCCCTTTACTACGTTAATATTATGTCGTAAAATTTATATCAGAATAATCGTTAGTTTATAAATAATAAAATTTAATTATTTTTTTTGAAAAATAATTGATTATACAACTTAAAATAAAGGTAATTATTCCGCCTGAATTCAGTGCAGTTGACTAGAGCAGAACGATCGCTCCAAATGTAAAAAGAGCGTTAACAGCCATACATTTTATATGGCCGGCAGCGCTCTTTGTACATTGGACGACGGCAATCTTATGCCGTGCGTGAATATACCTAATCTTTCAGAACGCGATTTAGTGATAGCCCACTTCAGTATACAGTTACCGTGGCCAGTAGCTGCTGCATGATCTCGGGCCGCCGCTGCAGCACCTGGATGAACATGTTGCTCGTGGCCGGCGGCTGCTGGCGCGGGTGCGGCACCTTGTTGCTCGCTGCAGCAGTAAGTATACACTGGATTAGTCTGTAGTCAGCTTGCGCGTATACGAGCTTGGTAAGCGTATATAATACGCGTGCCAGTGTGACCAGTTGCGGCAGAATTCTGCCAATTTGGCAGATTCTGCTATCGCATTTTACCCTCATGAGCAATTGCGTTTTAGATGATTTAAATCTTAGGCAAAATGATTTAAATGCATTAAGCTTCTTAGACATTCGTTTTAAACATTTTGCTACTTAGGCGTCTCATGAGCGGAATTTTCACTTTGGCACATTATGTTGTCGAATTACCGAAGTGGTAGGAATTGGCAGATTTAACATCCTATCACAGACGAAATATCCTAGACTCCGCAAAGCGAAATATAATCCAAGCCAAGCATATAGCTTGAACGCACCAATCACAGCGCTCTATAAACCCCCGCGCCCTAGTTTCGCAGCTCTGTTTGCTATACTCTATTCTTTTAAGTAGTTAACCTTTTGAACGCCACATACGTGCCGTTTTCCATACATTTTGTCGGCCACGCGTGTCCGGGGCAAGCTTTCTCGCATTCACCTGTGACGTTCAAAAGTTTAACTGACAGTAGACAAACTAACCCACGAGACTCATATGCTAGTTTCCTGATTGATTATAAATAAATATTGGACACATATTTTTTTATTGACAATTAAACATAATAATTACGAAGATATAGTGCGTTGAAGTTCCGCGTGACGTCACGACTTTGCACACTTTTTACCATTTAGTGACGTCATGAGCTCACTCCCGAACTTTGATGCGCGTTATCTTTGTCAATTTTGATTGATTTGATAAAGCAAAAAATACGTGTTCAATCTTTTTTGATAATGTAACTGACGGATTAATTAGAATTATTATATTATAATACATTCCATCTTTTTATCTATGGTATGTCTTAATTGGCTGGTTAGCTGAGTCTGTCTTAGTTTATATACATAATTACCTAACTAAACGAATGGAGTTTAGTAAAAGTTAGGCTAAGCGGTCTCCAGGATATAATGATCTGAGTAGACGGAAGCTACTTACATTTCTGTACTAATTGTTTAAATAGATATGTGACTATGTGGTCCAGCGTCGCGCAGCAGCCCGTGCACACGCTCGTGTCTGCAACAAACGAACAATGAGAACCAAAAATTACATATATTGTTAGCTGTGTAAGGTGGTGACTTGGGAGCACAAGTAATGCAAGTGACGGATGAGTAAATACTGCTTTATTAGGATAATGGGTATGCTTATATACTACGATTACATGAGAGAGTGTGTGTGTGGCGTAACTCACATATAAGACATTAATTTGCAATATAGCGATTGTTTATATGAACAAAAAAAATACTTTTCGCCGCCGTCCGCCCGGCGCGACACCGCGCATGACAAGTTCTGCGGCCCTCCTACTACCAAACTCAGTGCGCGCGGCGATAAGCAACGCCCGTCATACAGTTTGCGATAGGTAAACGACAGTCGCTATTTCGAAACGATATCGTAATATTTATCAACTCTCGGCGAACAGACTTTATAGCTAGTATTGCGACAGTCCACCTAGCAGGTTGTTCGGCATGTGGGCAGTCTCGGAGTGCCCACTAGGCGGGTTTTTGGCAATGAAAGAGTGGGTGAATTCAAGCGAGAACCAGTCTAGTTCATCCATCCATCCTCAGCCGTAAAACGTCCACTGCAGGACATAGCTGGCCCCCAAAAATGGAGGGATTTGCCATAGTCGCCGCGCTCGGCAGGCGAGTTGGCGACCGCAGTTGGTCATGATAGCACTCGAAGGACGCTGCTGTTCAACCTTCGGTTGGTCCCTCTGTCGCAAAGATCTCAAAATAAGAATATGCCTATCAGTAGAAATATCGTGTACAGATGTAGTGCATAATTAGTTTCCATCGTGTTTTATCGGAAAAGTTCGTATTTATCGTGCTCTCTCAATTAGCTTCAGCAGGCCCCCAATTCATGGTTCATTCGAGATAATCTCACAATCGAGATTAAACGTCAGTGCATACAGTCATTTGACACAACTGTAAGAATCTGACGTTTAATCTCGCAATCGACATTATCTCGAATGCATCGAGAATGGGGGGCCATTACCCATCATACAGATATAGTGAATAATATGTTTCCATCGGTAAAACTCGGATTTCAATCGGAAGACGACTGGACCCGGAGTGTCAATTAATTATTGTATTAAATGAGTGACATGTTAATATTCATTAATATGAAACTTTATTATTTACTGTCCAATGTCAAAATGAATAATGACAGCATGGTATGATGGCTACTGGCCCCCAATTCTCGGTGTTATCGAGATAATGTCGATTGTAAGATTAAACGTCAGGTTCATACAGTTGTGTCAAATGATTGTATGCACTGACGTTTAATCTCGATTGTTAGATTATCTCGAATGCGCCGAGAATTGGGGGCCTGCTGAAGCTAATTGAGAGAGCACGATAAATACGAACTTTTCCGATAAAACACGATGGAAACTAATTATGCAATACATCTGTACCATGCTGTCATTTTTCATTTTGACATTTGACACTAAATATTAAATTTTCCTATTAATTAATATAAACATGTCACTCATTGAATACAATAATTAATTGACACTTCGGGTGCCGTCGTCTTCCGATTGAGATCCGAGTTTTACCGATGGAAACATATTATTCACTATATCTGTAACAAGTCTCAAAGGAGGTTGTCAAACGCCAGCGCCATGGCTTAACCACACCCTATTGCTGATGGCTTAGTTCTTACGACAAACACACAAAAGGCTAATATTGCTTGATTCACACGCTATCGTATCATTGTGGACGGTGGGGTCGGTGGTGCGGTCTCACACCAGTGTCACTTAAACGGGTGTCATGGACGGTGGTTGCCATGCGACTGAACCTGCGATGGTGTCCGATTCGCGTTCTGACACCTCAAAAGTAAGCATCGCGAAAATTTCTTTGAGCAGTTCCTTATTATATATTTCAATGCTATCGCCTTTTACGACACCCACGATGGGGTCTTGCTATTCTTAGCCAGCACACGGACCAGTCTAGTTATTCAAAGTGAAATCACCTAGCGCCGTGAGCCCCTCGGATATGGAGGACAGGATGTAGAGCGTGGCCTCGGGCTGCAGCGACGCTAGGAACGCCATGTGGTCCTGCGCCAGGCGCTCCAGCAGCACGTAGTACGTCTGAGACAGCTTTGGATAATCCTGAGAAATTACAAAAATAAAGTTAAATTTTATAAAAAACAACCGACTTGTAGACTATACCTATATGTACAAAATTAAACTAATGCTAAGGCTACACACATCGCGATAGAATTATCGCGATAAAACTTCGTCTTCGGCCTACGGCGAATGTGCATGGGCACACTGCTATAGAGAGCAATGCCGCAGAGTTTATCGCGGAAAAATGGACGAAGCTGTCGCTTTGTATTTTATGGCGCTTAGCAATTATTCTTTAGGGTTGCATAGTATAGGCTCATCCTCGTTATTGGAAATAAATTCCAAGATTCTGTCATTACTCCAATCCATCGTGAACAATACGTCGCCGCTTGCAGTTGACAGTACGTACGCTACGCACGATGAAGTTGAGCCGACCGAAGTGTGGCCGCGCAAGCGAAGTTCATCGCGATAAAAGCCTTTGATGTGCGCAAATTTACCGACAGCGGGGCGAAGGGTCTTCGGCTTCGGGCGAAGTGCCGAAGTATTCGCGAATATTCGGCTACACACATTGCGATAATGCGAATATTCGCGTTATCGCGATGTGTGTAGCCGTAGCATAAAAAGTAGTACAAATACATACAATCTTCTTTGTTCTTGGGAAATGTTTCTGTGAAGATAGTTAAAACAGAGAATGAAAGTCCTCGTCAAAACTTTTGCTAAACCAGAAACCAAAACGTCATCTGTGTATATTTTTTTTGGTTTTGTAGATATTATAAATAATAAATAAATCAGGGGACAATCTTTACACAAATTGATCTAGTCCCAAAGTAAGCTCTAAAGGCTAGTGTGATATATAATAAATACTTAAATACATAGGCGACATCCAAGACTCAGGAACAAACATTCGTGCTCATCACACAAATATTTGCCCTTACCGGGGATCGAACCCGGGACACTAGCTTCGGAGGCAGGGTCACTACCAACTAGGCTAACCGCGTCGTCATAATCAAAAAGCACTGAATCAATTTCGATAAAATCTCAAGTCGCATCACATTTTTTTTTGAACTTACTAGTAGATCGCTCTGCGGTATGCTGAGTAGTAGTTTCACGAACATATTAAGTGCGTTGTCTAAGGATTCGTCACCGTATAACCTGAAATACATACATATCAATAAATAAATAAATCAGGGGGCAATCTTTACACAAATCGATCTAGTCGCAAAGTAAGCTCTAAAAGCCTGTTATGGGATGGGTACTAGACGACGATACGTCAGCGTCAAGTTGGCGTATCCGTGGAAGATATCCAGGATCTGACGATTCCAAAAAATTGTACCGAAATAGTACCGAATTAGTACAGAGTACAAAAAAATTGTACCCTTGTAATTTCGGAGATATGAGCCCTGTTTAACGAATACGCTAACTTGACGTCAAGTTGGCGTACCAAGTTTGGATCTCGAGAATGGTGCTGCTCCCAAAAATGCCAGATATCTCAAAAAATAGCTCTATTAGGATCTGAGATATTTCATACCAAACACGGGTAAAATATTTTGCACCGTCAAGCTGGTGTATCCGACCATCTACTCATCATTTTTGGGGGCGTCCATTAATAACGTGAGGTGTTTAGGAGTCGAGAGGGTCGAGCCGAATCTCACTCGATCTCACGTTTCTCGGCAAATATCAGTTTTTCCACTAAAATATGGTTAATCGAGGAGCGATGAACGCTGAGCCGTACGAGCCGGGCGCCGGCAACGCGCGGACAGCTCCCTGCTGTTACTCGAAGGGTCAGATTAATGTATTGACACTAAAAATGCATTTTGAAAAATCTCACGTGAGATTAGGGTGTAGGGTGTCGAGTCAAATCTCATCAAGGGCCAACGGGGGGCGGCGAGTCGAAAAATCCGCCTCAAGTAATTAATGGACGCCCACACTAATAGGATGGATACAAATAAAAATGCTATTAACCGGAACACTCCGAAGTTGGCGTAGTTCCCGCACAGCGCCGCCTTCAGTATGCAGAAGCACAGCGAGATGCCTTTTAACTTCATCGCGTACATCTGTTTCTTGCTCACGTCTATCGTTAGTATTCTGCTGCCTGCGACAATGAACATTATAACAATAAATAATATACTTCTCAAAGGTGTTTTGGGCAAGGTAATATTATCTCCCTTGAAACTTTGTCAAAATGTTTTCGTTATAAAAAATATTTTAGAAAACCCGTTTGAAAGCGCCATCTATTGACGGCATGTTTAACTGAAAGGTGTGTAAGCTACGCGAATGGGTAGCGCCATCTATTGATAGTATGTTCAACTAACAGGTAAGTTTAGCACTGGGTAGCGCCATCTATTGGCAAAACGTTTACCTAACAGGTGTGTAACTTATGCACTGCACACGGGTAGCGCCATCTATTGATTCGCGCACGGGTTATTTACCAAAGGCACCTGTTTCCGAGCTTTCGGGCCCGTATATGTGCTCGCTGTCATTTTTATCTAAGCGCGTCGTTTCGGCCGTTTGTATTAAAACGTAATACTGCATAGTTATTCATACTGTGAGTGTACTGGGGCACACGAGCTCGCTCACCGTAGGCGCAGATGATGTTGGAGAGCTCGCGGAACAGCAGGATGCCGTTGGGCGAGGACACGTCGAAGTGCAGGCGCTGGTTACGGTTCTGCGCCAGCTCCGCCGTCAGCTTCAGCACCGGCGTCGTCAGCGCCGGCTCTGCGAACCACGCCTCGATGCCGCGCAGCAGCACCTTCATGTATACTGGGTAACTGGAAATTACAATATTTTTGTATGAAAATACTGAAACAGCAGTAAAACTGAACAATTATTGATTATTGTGAAAAAAAAACCGGCCAAGTGCGAGTCGGGCTCGCGCACGAAGGTTTCCGTACCATTATCTATAATCAAACAAAAAAAATCACATTTGTCGTATGGGAGCCCCCCTTAAATATTTATTCCATTTTAATTTATTTATTTTGTTTTTAACTGAATATATAACTAAATATTCAGTGAATATTTCAAGCGTCTACCTGTTGCCGTTATCAATATTATGCAAAAAAATCACGTTTGTTGTATGGGAGCCCCCCTTAAATATTTATTTTATTATGTTTTTTTTTAGTATTTGTTAATGTGTGGTAATGTTAATACATCATCCGCGAAAATTTCAACTGTC
This sequence comes from Tortricodes alternella, assembly GCA_947859335.1. NCBI lineage: Eukaryota > Metazoa > Arthropoda > Insecta > Lepidoptera > Tortricidae > Tortricodes > Tortricodes alternella. Next base: position 6,663,479 of record OX401972.1, read on the forward strand.
TAACTATCACGGTTCATAAGATACAGTCTGGTGACGGACGGACGGACAGACGGACAGCGGAGCCTTAGTAATAGAGTCGCGATTTTACCCTTTGGGTACAGAACCCTAAAAACAAAAACATATAAACCAATAAAACATATAAAATATATATTTTGTTCTGACTGACAACCTATCAAAAATTGGTCAAAATCGGTAAACATTTAAGGGGAATCTTTATCGCTTTTTGTGTGAAAGCCGAAGGCTCAAAATCCTCTTAAAATGGTACTCACATCCAATCGAACAGCATCATGTATGTTGTTTTCGTGTTGAACGCAAAGGCGAGTCCTCTCAAGTCTCGCGCGAGGCCGATCAGAGTCTTCTTGGCGTCTTCCGACTGGAACATCGGACTCTCCGGCGGCCCCAGTAGGTTGACTAGACTTTCGAAAGCCGCTGCGGACAAACAGTAGTCACTATAGTACCAGGACTAGATCGAGTTATGTAAAAATCCAGTCAAGAGCCGTCGGACTCGGGTGGAGAGGGTTCCGTACTATCAATCGTCGACAGCTCATTTCTGAACCAATAAACCATAAAATAAAAAAAGTAGTTTTTCTTGTCACATAAATAAATTGATATGGGTTGAATCTACCAGCGCTTCAGACAGGAGCATCGTTACTGAGAAGCGCCGCAAGAAACTCAGCAGAAAGTCATCTTTTCAAGTCAAACATTGATTTTACATCATAATACAAACTCAAAGAATTAAGTACAAACATTACGCAGTAATAAAGCAATAAATGATAAATATTAAGACTAATAAAAATAAAATCGATTATCACTACATAATATAAAACAAGTCGCTGTCGCTGTCTGTCTGTCCCTATGTATGCTTAAATCTTTAAAACTACGCAACGGATTTTGAAGCGGTTTTTTTAATAGATAGAGTGATTCAAGAGGAAGGTTTATGTGTATAATATATCCATAATATTGTAGAGAAACACTGATAAATTTAGAGGTTTCTAATGTGATGTCATAAATAAACTAATTTTTTTGCGCTTACATTGCAAACGCTGGCTGTACCCCACGAGATAAATCAAAATAATGTACTACAGTATTGTACACCTTAAAAAGGTCAACAAAAAAGTCCGCGATGGTATATGTCTATCTCTTAAGGATAACCCACAATAACCATTTTTTATCCTTAACATTTTACGGGAAAAAATGCCTTATTTACGAAGTCATTTTAAGCAATACAGCATTAATCCTTATCCAATTAAGTACCTTATATACATTGTCCATTTAATATAGATCAATATGGCCCTTTACAGCATGTAATTTAAATGAATATTTCCGCAGATATTACAGATTTAAAATGCAGGGACATAGCACTTTATGATTAACAGCGATCGGACGCGCGTTTATCGGAGCTCTCTGGAACATAAGCTGTAAACGTTGTTTATAAGGACATTCTGTAGTAGGTAGGTATATTTAGTATTAGCATTGCACCCGTGCGAAGCCGGGGCGGGTCGCTAGTAATCGATAATTAGCAAATATGAAAAACTATAAAAAGTGGCATAGTGGCGGAACTATAGGTACGCAAAGAGAACGCATAACCTTCAACAAAAGAAGGATATGCCTACCAGTACAATTTCGAGTAACAAGTCTCATAGAAGGTTGTCAAACGCCAGCGCCATGGCTTCACCACACCCTATTGCTGATGTCTTAGTTCTTACGACATACATACAAAAGTCTAATATTGCTTGATTCACACGCTATCATATCATTGTGGAGCGTGGGGTCGGTGGTGCTATCTCACAGGTTGTGTCTCACAGTGTCACTTAAACGGGTGTCAAGTACCGTTGTTGCCATGCGACTGAACGCGGGATGGTGTCAGATTCGCGTTCTGACACCTCAAAAGTAAGCGTCGCGAGAATTGCTTTGAGCAGTTCCTTAATATATATTTCAATGCCTTGAACGCACCAATCACAGCGCTCTAAACTCCGCGCGTCCCGCAAGTTGGGCAGCTTTATTTGCTAGTAAAAGGTAAGCTAAGTGTTGTCTTTAGGACATGTGTTCAGTGCCGGAGTGATCTCGACATCTCGGCGGCTTGTCCTCGACCCTGGGCACCTGAGCATACCAGTGAGCGGCATCATGAAGGCGTGGAACCGCTCCTCGTCCTCGCCCAGCTCCACCATGAGCAGGCGGCCCAGCGCCGTGTACAGCATGGTGCGGCAGCGCATCTCCGCCGTGCCCACCCCCGTTATACCGAGGAACGGGAAATGCTCCGCCTGGAACATATACAAAACATTATCTATACATATAACGATATAACACAGTACCGTGACTCACTTATATGAAATAGAAAATGAATGAAAATATTTATTGCAAGTAGTCTGAAGCTTGGTCGCTTCGAAACGTGGCATCTGCTGAGAAACGCCGCAAGAACCTCAGCAGTAAGTCTTTTTTTCCCCAACTTTTACATTAGAGTTTTAACTAAAACTAACACATAAAAAGAGCAGCATACAATCATAATGGGTACAAATTAATTACAATGAATAACTAATAAGGGAGATGTATAGTCTCCGCGTCTAGACAAGTTAAGTGACTTAGAGATGTATAAAGCCTCTAAGGGTCATAATAATAATAATAATAAAGAAATAAAGAAACATCTAAATTGATTACCTAATATAGACAACGCAGCCTAAACGGGTGGTCGTAGAGGTTTGAAATTTGGAAGAGATATTCCTCGAGTAAGGTAGAGGTGCACTAAGGAGGGATTTTTTGAAATTCCATCCCTAAGGGTTGAAAAGGGGTGATAAAGTTTGTATCGAAAATACCGCGGGCGAAGCTGTGGCGGGTCCACTAGTATGATACATAAAAAAAAAATGTTTGTATGTTTGGGGCCTATGCTGTCTATACCGTTGATCTGATTGCGATGAAACTTTGGTGAGTTGCGTGGGCTCGGGGTAGGTTTGTGGCCAAAAGATAATAAAAAAAATATTAATAGCAATGCAATGCATGCCGGGCACAGCCAGTAATTAAAAAAAATACATTTAAATTTCTTTGGAACAGAAAGAAGTTTTGCCCAGCGGTCGGATTGTTAATATCCGACTGCTGTGCAAAACTTCTCTTCAGCGGCTAAAAAAAAGTTGCAGACAACAGGTCATTGTATAGCATGTCGCATCCACCGACATATTTTTTTTATAAATATCTTTATTAAATTCGGCTTTTATTAAGGTCAAGGAATGAAAAAACCTCTACTGAGAAGAGCCGGCAAGAAACTCGGTGAGGTGTAATTTTTTCCAAACAGTACACATATTAACAATGATGTCTATTGTCTACAGTGTTATACAAATGTTTAGTGACAGTGACTTGCACGTGCACGCACCGTGTGGTGTGTCAGCATGAACTGCACCTCCTCCAGCTTGACCAGCTTGCGCACGCACGAGTACCCGCCGCTGAGGTCGCTCAGCAGGCCGAGCGTCTTCGATATGATCTGCTCGGAGCCGCCCCAGTATTTTAAATTTGTAATTCTGGAATCAAAATGGAAATAGAATTTCGTTAGACTAAATTACGCTAAAATCACATTTAATGACACCCTAATAAAACTCATGTTTGACAAATAAGATTAAATTATTAGGCCAGACGCGCATGACAAAGGCTTAATGGATTTAACCTTTTATTTATTTATTTATAATAATAATAATAATAATAATAGTTAAGTTAGGAGTTAGTGAGTCTATTAACAAATTTTAAAGTTAAATTAAAAGTGAATCCAATACTCAAAAAGTTAACTTCGTTAATTAACGATTAACAGATTAACGGTCATGTGCCCAGCTTGGTAAGTAGTAGCTATGCGTCAGACCACGGGAATGATAGCGAGCTGAGCTTTCTTGGCTTTTCGACGAGAGATCGCGCATAAAAACGCGTGGATGGGGAGGCCTTTCCCAACAGTGGGACAGTCCAGGCTAATAACAATACTCACATCTTCCTCATAAGCACGCTAAGCAGCCGACTCTCGTCGCTCAGACCGAGCACTTCGGACAGACGCCTATACACTTTACTGTTCTTATGCACTTGCTCTCCCACGTATATTTTGCGAAATTGCTCAAAGAATGACATCATAGCCAGCTCCAGTTTCTCACAGCCGCCCTGGAAAGAAATAATTTGTTGTTAAAAATTGCATTTCGCCCATTGAACTTTAATATTGCAATAACATGCGTACACAAAATTTCGTGTGTGTGTGCTGTTGACCGTTGAAGAGTTCCTTTATCTGGAGCCAATCCTGGAAGTCGATTCAGAAAATGCTTACCATAAAAATGCATTGTCAAAACTGAAACAAACTGTAAAAAATCAACTTAATGAAAAGCTTGCAAAAGTCAATGTTTAATATTGATCTTGTAATCTTGTAATCTGTATGTATAAAGACTTTGCAAACATTTAAAACGTATTGGCTGAGTTTTTAAATTGCGTCTAGAATTCATAGTTTTAACAATAGTAGTTTATGCAACGGTTGCATAATGATAGGCCTTAAAACACTAGTGCGGTTTTCATGAAACGAGCCGACAGGCGAGTTTCATAATAAGATCGCACGAGTGTTTTAAGGCCAATTATGCAGAGTTGCATACATAACTTTATCTACACACATATTATAAATCCTCCATGATGGGTTCAGAAACAATATTTTCTGGCAACAAGTTATTTGTTACAATCGTGGCTGCATATTTCCGATATTCGGCGCATTTTCACATCACACACACTCCGAGAAGACTACTCTTCATATTTTCAACTAAAATGTAAATTACAAACAACTTTTTCTATTCAATTCAACAAGAATTCTACTTTCGTTCAGCAAAACACCAACAATGGCGGCAATTCGATCCTCCGTCAAGACCATTTTTTTTTAAATCATAGACAAACGAATGAAGTCTCTATTCTCATGTCACTCGAGATCAAATGTTGTGCAGTTTATATTAAAAAAACATACTGAATTGACGTTTCGTATCAATAACTGTTTTAATATCTATACATACATACATATTATCACGCCCGAAATCCCTAATGGGGTGGGCAGAGCCACAAGTCTACTTGTGGCCACGTTCGATTAATAAGTCTTTAGATGGTATGATGAACCGTATGGTGACAGGTGATCAGCCCATCGCCCATACAGATAGTCCACCATGTTGGAGGACCCGTCCCTTAGTCGACTTTTACGACATGCCAGGATGATAAGCATCTGCACGCATTCTATGCTATTTCTTCACTCCCAGTGCAGCAGAGGAGTAGTTTAATATCTATGGATACTAGAATAGAGACCCACTTGAGTTTTGACAGTTGTTCCAAATTTAATCTCATTTCTATACTAAAAACGATACGGGAATAACATTGCAGCACTCGTTTTACCTAATTGGTTGTCAAAATGGTGGTCATTTCCTACGATTTTTGATTACACTTTGGAGGTTTTATGATATGGGTGTAGATAAAGTATTTTTTTCCATCTTTTATTGGAAAGAACTGAGTAACAGAAACTAAACTATGTACGCAACACATTACTGTCTTGTACATTTTTTGAGATACGAATCTATGTAAAGTCATGTCACCACTCACACGTGAAATGGTAAATTTTCGCCTATTTTCCTAAATAACTTTAACTATACTATACTATTTATCTTAAAATTCCATAAAAAACTTAATTTGATATGTCACACGATATAGTTCGCATAACTTTTTATTTTTATTTTCTAATTTACCCCCCAAAAGTGGCTCCCATTTTTAAATTTCATTTATTTATGTTACGCGTGTTGCGATCACCAACTTACATATCTATACCAAATTTCAACTCAATCGGTCTAGTAGTTTCGGAGCAAATTGGCTGTGACAGACGGACAGACAGACAGACGGACACACGAGTGATCCTAAAAGGGTTTCGGTTTTTGCCTTTTGAGGTACGGAAACCTAAAAATGAGAAATGTGATGAGGATGTCGAAAACTAGTAATTCAGTATGTAACAGTCACCCTCTGCAGCTGCGAGTCGGTGAGGTCCATGAGCTGCAGCACGCGGCACACCAGCTCGCCGTCCATGGCGTCGTTCTCGTCGCAGATGTTGACGGACGCGCGCCCGCCCACCGCCGCGCCGATGATGTACACCAGCCACGTCAGCTGGCCTGGCAACACGACAACTAGTCAGGGGCCATTCTTAATAAACTATACCCAAACATCTCAAAAGCATATGGCGTTCAATACAACTGCGTTGAACAAATGACTTAGTTCGTCACGGTAACGCCATCTATTTACAAGTTCATAAACTACGAAGCTCTATTGCCGACGTCTTAGTTCTTATGACATTTACAGTCTTATTTTGCCTGATTCATCGCTCTTTCATTGCTCGCTAGCTACGAACCATGAAAACAAAACGCATGAATCAGCCAATAATGGACCTTTCCTCAATGTAATAAGAACGCCGATGTCGGTAATATTTACCGAGTATGCGATGATGTCATTTGACACCAAAAATGTAAGCATCTCGAAAATCGCGTTGGGCAGTTTCTTAATGCATATATATTTCTATGATTATACCTCTCAGTACAGAGATCTGGTGCGCGTTCCCCTCGACGCTGTACGCAGCAGCAGCTCTGTCGAAGTGGCCCACCAGCAGCTGGCAGGTCTTGCCGTACTCGCAGCGCCCGATCACCGACAGCTGCTCCAGCTGCTGCTGCACTGTGCCCACCTCGTCCAGGGGATCTTCCAGGCCGTCCCTGAAATAAATTCATAATAACAACTTCGGCAGTAACACATTGATCGTTTCCAGGGTTTCTTAAGCTCGATTCATGTCGCGTGAGCACGAGCTCCAACTTTACTTTAATTGTTATTAAGAGGACTGTGAACCAACGTCAAAAATCACCCTTTTCATACAAAAGGCGATAAAAATTTCCACCGCTTAAATGTTAATCGATTTTGACCAATTTTTGATAGGTTGTCAGTCAGAACATAATCTAGGTTCTATACGTTTTTTGAATATTGATTAAAGATCAAGAAAGTCAAATAATGCCAAAATTAGTTTTATTTGAGAATACTGAATTTATTGATTTTAGTGAAAAAATCAAAACGTATAGACTTACATTTTGTCCTGACTGACAACCTATCAAAAATTGGTGAACATCGTTAAACATTTAAGGGGTGAAAATCATTATAGGGGTGAAAATTAAGGGGGTAGGTTCACATTCCTCTTAAGTGTTTATGTTATGTTAAACATGTAAATGATCACATGCACTGAAATTGAATTATAATTTTATAATATTTAATGTACTTATTATTATTTAATTATCTTCTGAATCGATTATTTTTATGTGTAATTATTCATATTTATTTTTATAATTCATGTATGTATCGTTTTTTAATCTATTGATAATTAATTTACATAGTAACTTAGATGGTTCTAAGCAGGTTTAACCAAATTTAAATTTTATTTTAAGACGATCGTTACGTGTTCATTAATGCATAATTAGGTTAGAAAAATATTAGATCATGTATTTTTGTTGAGGAAATAAAGGCTATATTATTATTTCACTTTCACTTTATTTTTCAATTATTGTTACTAGTTGAGAAAATATAAGGGCTTGACGTTCCAGCGACACGAGGAGTAACAATAGTTTTCATTTTCCTTTTCGGAGATTGCCGCCCCAAAAAGATTCTCACCTGACGACAACAGCGACGGAATCCAACCTCGAGCCGATATACGCCGCGGTTACGCCCGGCGCGTACGTCTCCAGCAGGTGCGGCTCCGTCGCCTTCACGTAAGGGACCGACGCCACCAACCGCTGCCACAGGGAGAGCAGGTAGTGGACCGAGTTGGGCGCGAACTGCCACATCTGAAGAGAACAAGTCAATACAGTGTTGGATATTATACTGGTGGTACAATGGGGAACATGCATGAAAATCAAAAAGAGGTTTAAATGATATATTATGAGAGTAAATCTAAACAAAAGCATATTTAAAAAAAAACTGATAATTTTTACTATTCATTTTTATTTGATTAAGAGGTGTGTGAACCTACGGATTTTCATACAAAAGGCGATAACGATTTCCACCCCTTAAATGTTAACCGATGTTCACCAATTTTTGATAGGTTGTCAATCATATTTAACAAAATCTAGGTCTATACGTTTTGATTTTGTCATTATAATCAATACATTCAGTTTTATTGTTGTTTCAGTATTTTCAGTCTAAACTAATTTCGGCATTATTTAACTTTCTTGCTCTTTAATTAAAATTTAAAAAAGGTATTGACCTAGATGTTGTCTTGACTGACAACCTATCAAAAATTGGTCCGCCTTTTGTATGAAAAGGGTGATTTTTGCCGTTGGTTCACAGTCCTCTTAAAGCTCAATCCAATTTTATATATCATCACAATTCGCAATAAACGGTTCCCATTTTTAAAATATATTTATATATACCGTTAATGTAAGTTGCTTATTAAATAAACAAATAAATATTTTTTACAGTTAAAATCTGGCAACACTGATGCCCGATTCGAAACATTTTCTAAACTGTTTTGTAGCGGTAGAGCCAAACAGTAATCCTCACTAGATGTTTACTGTTCGAATGGGCCGGCTCGACCGGGGCAGTACCACACTCTCACAGAATATCGGCGTAAAGTAATAGCTTGCTATTGCGTTTCGTACGGCGAGTGACGAGATCCGGAGGCCTATTCCCTCGTCCCCATCCCATCCCCATTCCCCCTCTCGAAAGCCTTTGATGTAATTAGTCACGATTTGCTTTTAAACAAATTACATCACTATGGAATCCAAAATAACTGCCATAAATTGTTGAAATCATTTCTGTCAGACCGTAAGCAAGTGGTCAAATTAACATCGAACGGCAAAGTTGTTAAATCCGATACTGGTGACGTCAAACTGGGCATTCCCCAAGGATCAGCCCTTGGAAATACGCTGTTCTTAGCTTACGTTAACGACCTTCCATCGAACATCACTACTGGTGTCTCTGTACTTTTCGCAGATGACACGACAGTCATAGTAAGCGCAGGTACACACGAACAGCTTGGCAAAAATATAAAAGAGGCGTGCGATCAGCTGCAGCAGTGGTTCTCTGTAAATGGGCTGCTGTTGAATGTCACAAAATCGAGCGTTTTGGTATTCTCTGCTCAAAGCCTCGCCACACCCCTGTCTTGTATAGTGAACAGTCCAATTCTGATATTAAATGAGTGTAGGTTCCTTGGCTTCACGCTGGACTCAAATTTAAAGTGGAAAAGCCATATTGATAACTTGTGTGCCAAGCTCAGCAGTGCTGTTTATGCGTTACGAAGATTAAAACCTTTAATATCAAACGATGCCTTGAGACAGGTTTATTTTGCGAACTTCCATTCACTGATGTCATACGGTACTCTGATTTGGGGAAACTCGACGGATGCCAATAGAGTATTTATTATACAAAAGCGTGCAATACGTACGATCGTCGGGGTGAAACCAAGACACTCTTGCAGGGGTATTTTTGTAACTCACCATATAATGACTCATTATTCACTATATTTATTCGAAATAATAATGTTCATAAGACGCAACATCTCGATGTTCGAACGGGTTAATGTTTCCGGTAAACTGTCCCGCCGTGCTGGACGCTTAAAAACGTTCCCTCATCGCATGGCGCTAGCGAAAAAGAACCCGCGAATAATAGGTCCTACTTATTACGAGCGTCTACCCGCCGAACTCAAATCAGAAACATCTGATGAAGCATTTAGGCGCAAACTAAAGAACCTTTTATTGAATAACCCCATATACTCAATCAATGAGTATATGGAATTGACATTTAATTGAGTCTAAATTATTAATAGAAATTATTATTTTGTTTTCATGACTGACTTTGCTATTTTTATTTTTATTATAAATCGCTTGTTATTAATATGTGATAATTGAATTAATGTTTTGATAGTGTTGTATTATTTTTTGGTTTTAATTTAAATTGTTTATTATTAATTTGTGATGACATATATTCTATTTTATTATTTAATGTTTTGACGATCTCAACTTTGAATTCATATATTTTGACATGTACTGAATATAATGTAATTTAATTTGAGAAATAAAATAAATCTAAATCTAAATCTAAATCATCCTCCCTAGACTGGCAACTCTTTGGCAGCACCTCTGGTGTTGCAGATGTCCATGGGCGGCGGTGACCACTTTCCATCAGGTGGGCCGTCTGCCGATTTGTCAGACAATTGACATAAAAAAAAAAACATTTTTTATCTGTAGATTGGAAAGACTCCACCAGCACTCGCACTAGTGGTGCCTTAAGCCGCGCTCGTGTTAGTCGGAGCTTGCTAGACGCCCCGGCACTGACCTGTAGGCTGTGCACGGTGAACTTGGCGACCAGCTCGATGAGCCGCGGGTAGTTGTCCACCATCACCAGCTCGCCCAGCTGGTAGTTGGACTTGAGCCGCGCCAGCAGCCGGCAGAACTCGTGGTAATTCGACGGGTCTGACAGGCCCTGAAATGAGATTAATAATATCAGACCAGGTACAATAAATGTTGGATTGTTGCACCAAGCAGAAAGTAATTCATTATCGAGCAGGGATTTAGTTTGGCTCTAAAAATACGAGTGCAATAATAAATCATTTGATGCGAAGTACATTATCTGTTTTTCTTTGAACTACTGCAAAAAGTTGGTAAAAACCGGACAAGTGCGAGTTAAACTCGCGTGGAGAGGATTCCGTGATTATATGAAATTTCCAATGTTACTTTAAATACCATAGACTTCCTATAGGTTTTCCTGTAACCTATATAGGTAAAGAACTATTTTCAGTATTTTTTTTTTCAAAATTTTAGGCCTAGCAGTTTCGGAGATAAGGGGGGAATAGTCAGTTTTCGCCTATTTTCCTAAATAACTTATAAATTTAATCTTAAAATTATTTAAAAACAATGTAAGATCCCACACTCTCACAACGAGTCCCATTTGATAGTTTGCAAAACTTTTTTTTATTAATTTTCTAATTTACGCCCCAAAAGTGGTCCCCATGTTTAAAATTCATTTATTTACGTCTCGCGTCCGTGTTGCGATCACCGCCTTACATATGTATACCAAATTTCAACTCAATCGGTCCAGTAGCTTCGGAGCAAATTGGCTGTGACAGACGGACAGACAGACAGACACACGAGTGATCCTATAAGGTTCCGTTTTTTCCTTTTAAGTTACGGAACCCTAAAAAACACTAAAACTTAAGTTAAAACCTAAAATCTTGTATATTATTATCAATGTATGTTTCAATGAATACCGTTCGCAAAGGCATTTCGTTCGAAGACTTTATGATGACGCACTTCCGAGACAATTTTGCTAGGTTTCTCACTTACGCAGGCTCATCTTTTTAGGTCCTACTTATCACACAGGAGGGCTAGTTCGACATGCTCGAGAGTCGTTTGTTGCTCACAGTCAAACTAGTTATAGTAGTTTATGCAACGGTAGCATAATGATAGGCCTTAAAACACGAGTGTGTGTTTATGAAACGAGCCGATAGGCGAGTTTCATAATAAGATCGCACGAGAGTTTTAAGGCCAAATTATGTACAGTTGCATACATAACTTTATCTACACACATATTACAAATCCTCCATGAAGTGTTCACAAACAATATTTTCAGGCAACAAGTTATTTGTTGCAATCGTGGCTGCATTTACGATATCCGGCGGAGTTTTCACGACGTTCTCGGAGTCACTACTATTCATATTTTCAACTAAAATGTAAATTACTGTTTTTGAATACATCATGGAGGTTTTATGATATGGGTGTAGATAAAATATGTAAAGGATGCACTGAGTGAGAAACGCCTCGCCGTACAGACCTGCGTGTTCTCGAGGATGCGCAGCACGCCGTGCGCGAGGCGGTTGAGGAACTTGGCGCGCTCGTTGTTGCCGAACAGCGAGCGCCGCACGGACGCCAGCTGCACCAGGCACGCCAGCGCGGGGCCCGCCAGCGCGCCGCCCGCGCCCGCGCCGGCGCCGCCCAGCGACTGCTGCAGCTCGAAGAACAGCTCCAGCGTGCCCACGCCCACGAACGAGCCGCGCCACGACGTCGGGATCTGCAAACCATCACCGTATCAAATTATCATCTATGAAAGTCCCGATGAAAGTTATTTCAATGAAATTAAATAATTGGGCGAATCAACTTTTTAGTGCCACCCGTTGCTATGGTTACACAAATTTTGTCCCTTGGACAACCTAAGCATTTTTCTATGAAACAGTATATAAGTGTCACCTGGAAAACCGGGAACAAAGTAAACAACACAAAAAAGATGATTCACCCCATTATACAAATTTTACAAATTAAAATTCACGAATCTATTGTAAATTTAAACAGTCTCTATAATGTATAATATTTATAGAATAGTAAATTTTCGCCTATTTTCCTAAATTACTTCTAAATTATTTATTTTAAAATTCCAAAAATAATATATCTAAAATCCTCACAATGAGTCCTTTCATTTGATATGTCACACGATAAAGTTTGCATATTTTTTTTTTCTATTTATCCCCAAAACTGGCCCCCATGTTTAAAATTTATTTATTTACATTACTCGTCCGTGTTGCGGTCACCGACTTAGATATGTGTGCCAAATTTCAACTCAATCGGTCCAGTAGTTTCGGAGCAAATTGGCTGTGACAGACAGACAGACATACAGTGATCCTATAAGGGTTCCGTTTTTTCCTCTTGAGATACGGAACCCTATAAACCTTGCTTTATATTGATACAATATTGCTCACTCAAATTGGTTCGTGCAGATTTTAGCGGCCTGTGGATTGGAACCTGCCACCTGGTGTGTGCACACAACACAAGCACGTCGGACAGTGTCAAGCCAGGTTTAGACAGGGTCAGAGCACAAGTCAGCATCGGCGCCGAACCGACTGACCTCAAAATATTCGTATGCGAATATACAAGTCAGCGCTGACCTCCCACCGCTGTACTGACTTCAAACCAATTTACGGATATAGTGAATAATATGTTTCCATCGGTAAAACTTGGATCGCAATCGTTAGACGACGGGACTCTGCAAAATCTGCCTTTACATATGGCTTTTCTCAGGTCAGCGCTGACATTTCTCGAATTCGAAGTCACTGACCCTGTCTGAACCTGGCTCCACGTGCGTGACTGACCTGCACGGTGCACAGGTCGTCGGAGCACTCGTCGACGGCGGTGCCGATGAAGTCGTAGGTGAGGCAGTTGTGCGCCAGCCGCAGCAGCGTGGCGATGAGCGCGTGCTGGCTGGCGTCCAGCGGGTCCAGCGTCTTGCCGCGCACGCCCGCCAGCAGCGAGCACGACAGCCGGAACATCTCGAACAGCTGGGTGTCTCTGGAGAACAGATAGATCATGTCTATAAATTCAAATACTTATTCAGCAAATCAGCCACCTGTGGGCTCTTTTAGTCGTCACATTGTAACGAGGCGCTATCACAACTCGTACAAAACTCCTTCAACTGACAACTTCTTCTACTTCTTCTTTCAATTTCTTTTCCAATTCCAAATTTAGATCGATAGATCTATTCGGACAATTGATCTTCACTTCATAAGAGATCTCGGCCTAGAAAGGTCTTTGACTGCTACAGAACTAGAGCGTTATATTATAAAGTACCTACTATTTAAAACTATAGAAAGAACCAGTTGAAAAGTGCAGTGCCTGAAGTAACCCGATCATAATTTTATTACGTACCCTTTATTGCGGTAGGCGATAGGTAAGCGACAGTCGCTATTTCGAGACGATATCATAATATTTATCAACTCTCGGCGAACAGACTTTAGTATCTAATTTGGTTTGTGTATATGTATTCTTATTTGAATAATCTGTAATCACACAGAAATGTAATGCTTGACTGTGAATGTTAATATTTTAATAAATAAATAAAATATTATTTAAATTTATTAGTTTCTTGATCCGAACGTAATTAATTTAAAGCGTAATCTAGTGTTGAAAGGCGACATCTACAAGACTTAACTAGCGCTGTCTGGCGGACAGTAGCTGAACAATGATGAAAAATAAATTCTCTTCTTGCAATGTAAACCTTGCGCAAGTGACCGCCGGTTTTATTTCGTTAATTAACTAAATTACGTTACTGTGAACTGTACCCATGGACCAATAATACAAGAAGACTGTCAACCTCTATACATTTGAGCGTACATCGGAGCTTTGACCCGCCATGTATTGACGAATTCTTAAATTTAGGGCGTAATTTGTTCAAACAACTTCAACCTTCTTCCGAACAACTTTCACTCAACTTTCTTCAAGTTTTTACAAAAAACGTGAAAAAAGCCGAATCAGCGACAGTTTGAAGACAAAAATGATTTCATTTAATTTGATTGAATATCCCCCAGGCGTCCGCTAACTCTAGTAGCGTCACCTAGTGACAAGCTTCCGAACTACGATCCAATACTTTTTTTTGTAGCGCCATCTAGTATTAGCCAGGGAAGCTAGCTTTTCCGGGGTATGCTCAAATGTATGGAGGTTGACAGTCCTCTTGTATTATTAGTCCATGCTGTAACCAATCAAGTGACAAGCCGGTGACGTCACAACACCTGAAGGAGGCCGCGATCTTCCTGTGCTTGGCGAGCGAGCGGTTGGCGTCCGCCTCCGACACCTGGTTCATCTCCAGCACCAGCTGCGAGAGCAGCTGCACTCCGATCGTGCACATGTCTGCGGGGCCCTGGAACAAAAGGAAAATATATTAAGAAAATTATTGAAAACCGTCCTGTATCCTGGGGAAATTTCGTACAAGCATGGACGGAGAAACCGAGAGGATTGTCAATCGCCATACAATGAAGCCAGGCCTGTAGCTAGTGGAATTTAAGGTAGGGCAGCAGTGGTTTAAGGTAGGGCAGCGGTGGTTTAAGGTAGGGCAACGGTGGTTCAAGGTAGGCAACGGTGGTTAAATGTAGGGCAGCGGTGGTTTAAGGTAGGCAGCGGTGGCTAAATGTAGGGCAGCGATGGTTTAAGGTAGGCAGTGGTGGTCGAAAGGTAGTATCATACGACGAACCATTTTCTAAGCATATTATCGTAGTTAATGGTACTTGTACTTGCCACCATCACCTCCCCGTATCCGCGGCCGATTGGCACTTCTCTTGTTTTATTAGTCAACTAGCTATAACTATATACTAAGGTTCATGAAAATCCGTTCTGCCGTTACGGAGCTGAGTGGTACCAAACATATACACTCAGAAACCTTCGCGTTTATAATATTATAGTGTTTTTCTATACTTTTTCATTTGCAGATTAAGTCACCTATTATATTTTTATTACTCTCAATAATTTATCTACCAACCAGATTATGATCTGAAAGATTTTTTTATTAATTTATTTATTTATTTGCCAAATATAATTTAAACGACATGACAGTGTACATCAAAGCGCCGCAAAAAATCACACAATTACATACAAAATAAACAATGAACATAGATACAACAAATAAAATAATAACTAAACAGTAGGGTGTCCCTTATTTTTCGAATATTTCTTTTTGTAACGCATACCCTCTTATTATATTTATTACGTATTTATATACTCCCAGTTAAAAAATCAGGTTATTCTATGAACGGGAACCCGTGCCGACTTGCATCTTTAGCCTGTTCATACAAGTTGCACGTGAAAAGTGGCGCGTGCCTTGCAATTAGTTATTTTAGTGACCGTTTTTATTCAAATAACGAGTATTAAATTACTGTTCTAAGATGGCAGTCGAGTTACGAAGTACTAAAAAATATATTTACTTGGTGTTGGGTTACAAAATTACCTCCAAAGCGACAAGTCCTAGCAGTTTTGTTTCACAATATACGGGAAGTCAAATTAACAGTGAGTGAAAGTGCAAATCTTGTGATCCGTGAATGTATAATCTTCTGGGAAAAGGCTTGAATACCAACCCGAGCTGTATCTAACTGTGTTAAAAAGTTAGTAGATCTTTATACGGTGTGGCACAATTTACAAAAATAATTGGAAAAAATCCCATGAAGTTTACACCAAACGCGAACAAGATTTTCAAAATGAGTTAGATAATTTATTTGATACCGCTTATGCCGATGTTTTAAATAAAATTAAAATAGAAGAGGATAGATTATTTTTACAACGACAGAGAGAACCAGGGCGACCAAGATGTCTGGCTGGTGTAGGGAAAAAGATTAACTGAAAAAGAAGACAGACTGCGACAGAGAAAGTTAGAAGAAGGGAAGAAAAGATTAAAACACTTGTCTACTGCTGAATACAGTGTCTTCGCATTATGGTTCACCAGCTCAATTTGATACGTCTGCTGCCTGTAGTTTATCATCTAGTAGTTCTACTGAAAGCTTGGACAATCCTATTTCTACTGCACCTACGGCGACAACGTCTCAAACTAGTACCGCAAAAAGGGGCAGAAAATATATTATTACACCCAAGCTAGTAGCAACTTTAGATAGATGTCAGTTAAGAATAAGAGACTCTGTTTACATAGTTAAGGCTGTAATTGAAGCATTGGTTCTAAATATTCATGAATTTACGATAGCTAACTCTTCAGTACAACGCATTCGAACGCAGATACGAAAGGACAGGGCAGAGATGATAAAAACCGACTTTCAGAACAGTATTTCAGAAATCGATTTATGATTTCAGGCAGATCTTTAGAAGACTTTGTGACAAACAACAGCACAACCTTATTTTCACACCTAAAGATCGACGACAGTTTTCTGCAAGAAAGCGTTTCTTCGTGGAAAGAAAATGAAGGTATATATGAAAGCTAAAAGTCGAGCTGTATGCTTAAAAGCTGTAAATGACATAGCAGAGAGAGCAGTAAAGCTTATGCAAGATTTTCACGGTTTGGTAACCGCCGATGAAGAGCAAAAACAATTTCTTCTGCGCTGCGTGCAAGAAATATCTCCTCTGATTGTAAAAAAGCCACTTGAAAAAAATTAATATACATAATTACCTATTTTTTTTCTAATGATTTTTTAAATATGATTACTAATTAACATTATTGCTTTTGTTTCTATCATTTATTTGACTAATTTATTTGATTTTTGCTAATTATACTCTATACCTACCCAATGTTACAAGTATAACTAAAAACAAAACTTTGAAGTCAAGTCGGCACGGGTTCTCATGCTTATAAAAAGCTGAAATTTCACATAATAGTATATTTTAGGCCTACTAACATATTTAAGGGGTATGCGTTTCAAAACCGTAAAAAAAAATGTTTTCCTTCATATAAGGGACACCCTACTAAACAGCTACACTTCCATCCATAGCCTCGCAATATCTCATACACTCTCGACATAGATTTACCCATCGACTTGCAAACAAATCACATTCTGGTGCTGATGAAAGAAGCGAATTCTACAAACGGAGATGACATTCTGGCGACATTTCTCAATGATGGTCCTGTCCGAAGCACTGGTAGATTCAACCCATTTTAATTTATTCATGTGATGAGTAAAACGCCCCTTTTTTCTTGCATACATACATAATCTGATTAACACTACCCTCTCGCTCTGCGCAGTCGGTTAACAGGCGTACCTGCAGGAAGCTGCCGACGTCATTCATGACGTTGTGAAACACGAACTCGTCCTTGACCATGTCGAACCACCCCAATTTGGTGATCCGAGCGAACAGCGCCACCAACGCCTGCAAAATACAATGAAATCCTTATAAATGAGTCGTTTTGTTTGTCCTTCTTTCACGCTAGAACGAAGCAACGGACAGACGTAATATATAAAAAACCGGACAAGTGCGAGTTAACGCGGAGAGGGTTCCGTTCCGTACATGATTGTGTGCAATTTCCTATGTTACTTTAAATACCATAGACGTTTAATGTTTTAGGTTCCTGTAATCTATAGGTAAGAAACTATTTTGCTCTTTTTTTAAAAAAAATGTAGGCCCAGTAGTTTCAGAGATTAAGGGGGGGGGGGAAGGTAAATTTTCGCCTATTTCCCTAAATAACTTTCAAACTATTTATCTTAAAATTCTAAAAGATATATATTTAAGATTCTCACAATATGCCCTTTCAAACCTATAGATTACAGGAAAACTTATTAGGAGTCTATGATATCTAAAGTTAGGTAGGAAATTTCAGATAATCATGTATGGAACGAAACCCTCTCCACGCGAGTTTAACTCGCACTTGTCCAGTTTTTCTAAAAAGTTACTACTTATAATATCAGCTATCTACCATCCCGTCCCGTCAAAATTTGTCCAGTTGTTTCGGAGATTAGACGGAACAAACAGATATACTTTTTTTTGTGTAAAGGTGTTATTTTGACATAACAAACAGACACTGTCCGTCTGTCATTGTCTGTCTGTCTGTCTGGATGGCACTTTTTCGAAGACTATTTCAGTTACAAAGTTGAAATTTTGTACGATTATTAATGTTCGTCCTGCGCGATAGCTATTTGAAATCTAATTGAGAGCTACAAGAACTCCACGCTCATCATGCAGCTGCTGCGCGACAACCTCACGCTCTGGAGCCCCGACATGCAGGGTGACGCCGAGGGTGAGTGTCCGCTGCCCACTGCCCTACCTCAGTCCCTTACATACCACACTGTCATATGACAGAGACTAGATGCAGTTATATGACATTTAGTTAGCCCTTCTCCAGCATACCTGGACAACAAATGTGGCGAGCTTGGGGCGCGTCGCGAGGTAGTTGAGCACATAGTTCCTGATGTCGAGGCGCTGCTGCACCGTCAGGCTGGTCGTCGATCTGGAAACATTTATTACAATGATAAAAACGGAAATATTTATTTTGTAAGCACATGGTCTCTTGATGATGGTACGCGTATCCACTCAATCGGTCGCGTAAGAATGTCGTGCGTCGTGGATTTTTGTTAACGCGACAACGGTTGGGTGGACGAACAGACACTTTTAAGTTTATTGAATTGTATAAAAATTAGCCCTAATCTTGTTTTTTTTGGGAGAATGGCTTTGGTTGGCCCTAATCATTATCATAACTAATGTTTTATGTGATCTTACTTCATATTTACGGTTTTCTATTGATAGATATTGCTTCTTGCCAAATTTCATCGGGACAACTCTAGTCATTTGACGACCTTTTTGATGCAAATTTTTTTCTTTATCTATTTATATAAAAACCTATATTCTGAGCAAATAAATGGCAGCAGCCGCACTATACTATCACTTCTTCCATCTTCTAAAGACGGTATTCAGTAAATGAACATGCACGAATATGTAGACAGCAACCCAATGCCTGGCTATGATCATGCCCATGTTGGCCACTTATGTATTCGCCCATGTTGGCCAAGAGAGAAAATAGGCTGTCAATGATTTATAGTATGGAACCCTCTCCATGTGAGTCCGACTCGCACTTCACCGGTGTTTATAAATCTTCAAATACCTGGCCTGTGGCTCGGGGTTTACATTTAAGGACTGTATTGCAGTACCTGCTAATGAGTTTGGCAAG
This sequence comes from Tortricodes alternella, assembly GCA_947859335.1. Lineage (NCBI taxonomy): Eukaryota > Metazoa > Arthropoda > Insecta > Lepidoptera > Tortricidae > Tortricodes > Tortricodes alternella. The sequence continues at coordinate 6,682,883 of OX401972.1, forward strand.
TGTGGTGGCGGCTAGCAGCTGGGAGTAGCTGGAGTCGGCCCGCTCCAACAAGGCCTGGCATTTACTTAGGGTGTCTGATGCCTCCTGCAATGTACAAAGCAATTTATAAGATTACTGGACCTTTATTTGACATTGTCTTAGGACCTCCATAGACAGACCACTTGGAGCAGTCGAGCCCAAATGCACAAGAGACCGAAACACAACTGCACTGTTCATTCAGGAGCAGGGTGTGCTTGAAGCGGTCTGAGCACAGCAGTTTGGTTTAAGCTTACCTGGAAGGCGACGACGGCTTTTTCAGCCTGATCCCGCGCCACGGGGTCCTGCGACTCGTAAAGCTGCTTACACAGCAACTCTATATGAATCACCTCCTGCAACAAGACACATGGCGTCAGGGTCGAATTGGGCCGGGTGGCTGCCGAAATCCCGGGGTCCGGGACCAGATGGTTGATGAGATACTATCCGAAAATAATATACACAAATTTTGCAAGTACAGGGCGGGCTTCTGCTCAGGGTCAACCATCTTTCGAATTTTTCGGTTTCATCTCTCTCTAATTAAGTATGAACTATCTACTTTCACGGCAAGCCCTGAGAGTCAGGCCCGTAGGGGGCCCGCGCAGGCTAGTGCCCGACTGACAAACGCCACCTTGACTAATCTCTCCAGTCTTCAATTTCATCAATCCATGGCCCAACAAGACAGACAGATTGTTTGGCAATTCTCCCAACTACGTAGTTGCGTCTTTGTAGTACCTAAATATGAGAGAATAATATCTCATTACGTTTTCCGAACTCCTGTGTATTTTACCCAACTGCGCGAAGCCGAAACTAATTAGAGTATAGAGTTTAACAATCTATATATGTATGTAGACGTTTGAAGACATAGTGATGGTGACTTAGGAGACAATTTTTCATAGGTATTTCTCTCATTTGCGCAGGCCTAGCTTCTTAGGCCATGCATCGATCCATACAATGTTGCTGAACTAATTACGGATGATTGCTCTTTAGGCTAAATGCTAAAAAGCTTGCCACGGATACCAAAGACTACATTAGACAACGCAAATGTATGGAAAATGGCATATACAGCATCAGTGGCATGAAAATCTGCTGTCATGCAAGTCCGTTTTTGCAGGGCATGAATTAATTTACTTTATTTACACTTTGCATGTGCTATATTAGTACATACTCATAATTTAGATTAAGAGTTGCTTCACAAATTTATAATGCCTCTAGTAATATTGTCATATTCGTTTAAGAAAACACATTATATTATATATTATTTTGCAGATTTCAAAATGTGTGAGGTTAAAAGGTATGGTTGTGGGCCCCCTTTTCCACGCTTAGGCCCGATTCAGTCGCTGATTATCTAGCCAGCATAACACTAACACTACACTCACAAGTGAATGATCTTCTCTCCATTACCTTTGCTAGATTCAATATAAATCAGTGCAAAAAGTACATTAAATGTTGTTTCCAAAGTTCTTTGTTTGCTACTATTAAGAGGAGTGTGAACGTACGGTTTTTCATAGAAAAGGCGATAACGATTTCAACACCTTAAATGATAACCAATGTTGACCAATTTTAGATAGGTTGTCAGTCAGAACCAAATCTAGGTCTATACGTTTTGGTTATTTCACTATAATCAATCATTCCAGTTTTATTGTTGTTTCAGTATTCTCATACAAAACTAATTTCAGTGATTGTTTGTCTTTTTTGATCTTTAATCAATATTCATAAAGCATATAAACCTAGTTTTTTTCTGACTGAAAATCGGTTTTTGTATGAAAAGGGTGATTTTTGCTGTTGGTTCACAGTCCTCTTAACTTATTTTATTTGCCTTCATTTGAAGAATCAAATAATGTGAATTTCATTAAATGTGACAATGTATTAAATAAAATAAGACCTAATAATCGATTGTGCTTCTTCAATCTAATTAATAAGCTGAATGCCAAAATAATAAAGACGCAGAAATTATTGAGTTTCATTAAACAAAACATAACAATTTTCAATAAACGAAACTTGGTAAAAAGTGGATATTGCAAGTGTGTGTACATATCACTGTTAAAATGGTCCTTCAAGACGATTATGTTGCAATTGTGCAAAACAACAAGCGTTTAAATCAATTAAGTTCTGTGTACGTGTTTCTTCTGATGAAATATCACAATGGGCCATCGAAATGAAAACATTGACAATTCAAGGGTACGGAATATATCAAATACGTCAAAAACTAACATCAAAATATAACCAAAACGCCGGTATATGTAAGAAGAATCACGAATAACTTGATATGACGCGTAACAGCAGCCCACATAATCATGTATAATAGGTAAATAACACAAAAATTTATAGCCAAAACTGTGTCAAGCCGTGGAAAGGAGTCCGGAAATGCAGTCGCCTAAAGACGTACAAGTTATGCATGGACATTTAAAATAAGTTCACAGACTGAATTTAGGACTGTCGTTATCTTAATTAAACACCGTAAAGGAACTGAATTAAGTTAAAATTGTATAAAAATCCCAATATTTTGGTACTCACCTGTTCTTCGGCCATCTTTGTTATTTTCTCGCATTTGAAATGACGTTTCGGCTTTGCTCGAGTTTAACTACGCTAAAAGTACTACGCATTTCTGTTATATTAATTGTAATTCAGAAATTATAGCGGTCATGACTACAAAGGATCGTTAATAATTACAATCAATATATACTATCCTTAAAAGTATTATGTTTTTATGAAATATGAAAAATCATGTCGATTACTTTTCGCACATTCGCTTTACGAACAAAACGCAATTACGGATGCCTTCAAAATAAGCGAATAAAGCTTTCTATGCAATATCAATCATGCAATTTAGTTAAGTTCATACTCTTTACCAGTACACATCCATCATCTTGATACTGGCATGAAGAATCGTGTCAGAAATTTTAAGAACGATTAAAAACAACGCAAGAAACAAAAGTTTGATTTTCATGGTTATTATTTAAAATGTCATAGTTTATTTTCGCTGATTATCTTTTACTCAAAATTTTCAATGTTCCCATAACAATGACGCTATTTACGTTGTCAAAGATCAAAAGGGTATGCACTATAATTCTGATCCCCCGCATGTTTCGGGGTGATGCTTGCACATCCGGAAAATTCCAGAAATGTAAGTTTCCATTTCCGTATTTCGTTTTCTTAGTTTATTTTGGCAAATGTGATGTATTTTAGTAAAACGTACGCAATTATTATAAATTCATAGTTATCTTTAGCAACATCTTTGGTTGCACCTTTTGTAGAGCAGGACAAATAAAAAAATAAATGTTTTATCGTTATCGTAAACTGAAAATGGCGAAAAAAGTCCATGTGTTTTCTTTGTACACCAAGAGGCCAAGGGCTTTCAGACAGTCAGGGACATCCGACTTTTAACGAGCATCATAGCTTCCGCAATATATATTGACTAAAGTGATAGCAACTAGCATTGTCTTGTGGCGAAAAAACTCTGAAATCAATAAGGGGCCTGTTTGTAAAATGATATGTTATTACTTATATTAAGGTGCTTGTAAACCAATAGTTTGTGGCAAATTATTGCTACAATTCGGGCTAACCCCAAAACTTTACACTTAAACTTTGTTTTCAGTAATCACGTAACATGTAGGTGTGCGGTTTTCAAAAAAAATTTACGAATTAAGGCGTAGTTAAGAAAAAGTTAAAAAAAGTTCCTCTGCGTTACGAAAATTAACCATACAATTGTGGCTAATTTTCGTAACACAGTGGAACTTTTTAAACTTTTTCTTAACTACGCCTTAATAACGTACATTTTTTTTTGAAATTCACCCAAGTGCCTCTCTCTCACTCACTGTGTTACGAAGATTAGCCATACAAGTGTATGGTTAATTTTCGTAGCGTAGAGGAACTTTTTTAACTTTTTATTAACTACGCCTTAATTTGTACAATTTTTTTGAAAACCGCCCAGGTAATCATTTTGGGAATAGCTCAAATTGCATGAATAAATTGCCCAAAAACTAGAACGTTTGCAGCCGCAGCGTGACGCCATCCGTTGTCTTCTATTGGAAGTCGGAACAGACGTCAAACATATCAGGCCGCGCTGCGGTCGCGCCGCGCTCCTGCCGCGCCCGCAATATGACCGAGCCTTTAACAGCATACTGGCGGGAAAGAAACCAGATGTTTTATGTACGAGACAAACGCTAGTGTGCTAGGTTGGTTCTATAAAGTCTCTAATAGGCGTGTTTCCACTATAATGCGATAAATGTCATCGAAACAGGACTCTTAATTCCGTCCCCAGTTTATCCTCTTGCTACCTCAGAGAAGGTTCAGTGGACACACTCTAGACACATTACCTATCTATCAGAAAGTGTCACAACTAAAAGCTAGAGCGAGATGCTATTGGTTAGCAATTAAAATCTGGTTTAAGTCTAAATGGGAATGTCAGGTTAGGTTTTTTTTCTTTCCTGCGCAACCTCTAACCTTGAAGTGCTGTGCCCTTACTTTGGTCTGCATCTACTGGTGAGAATAAAAAATCGTGGGTAGCGGTCATGTCATGTCGCACCTAAATCGTTGCCAATGCGTGATACTCATGGATTTCTTTCGCAATTTTCAGTAAAATACGAAGCGTTACGAAAAGTCCACAAAGGCTCGGGCTCTGGTAACTCCGATAACATCAGGTGCAGGAGATGTAAGCGGATCATAGATCGCACGCTTGGACCACCTCGATACTACTACATAGAAAAACCGCACATGAATGAAATAAGTAAAGAAACCAACAAATCACTTGATAAAAACGCTATTACACGATTAGAAGATTTGAAAAGTAAGACTGCAGCAGAAGCTAAAGCAAATGTTCTGTTACGGGCTAGAGAAATAAATATGATACTAGCTTCAATCGATAAAAGTGACAAGAACTCGCATTCTGGAACAGTAAAAGGACTTATAAACTCAGAAGACCTAAATGCTGCTGATAACGAGAAATCAAAGTCAAGTGACACGAAAATGGAAAAACCAGAAGCTAGTAAACTATTACTCCAAGAGGCAGTGGAAAACAAGGAAGAGTTTAAATTACGTGAAACAGCAGCAGAAAGTGTTAAATTTAAAGAAACTACAATAGAGAATAACCAATTAAAGTCGCACGTTAATATAGAAAAAAGTGAAAAAGCCGATGTTGTAATAAGTTCAACTGCTGGCAAGGATAATAATCAAATTGAAGAAGAAGGTAAAAAAACTGGTCTTATATTAAATTTAGTTATTGCAAAGGATAAAGACGAATTTGAAGAAAAAAGTAAAAAAGCTGGCGTTTTATCAATTACGGACGGGAAAAAAATGGAAGACATTGAAGCTACAGACGAAAAAGCCGGTAATGTATTAAGTGAAACTGACAGAATTGATTTGAAAGAGTTTGAAGCGAAAAGTGAAAAAGCGGATCTTGTTTTGAGTAAAACTGCTGAACAAGCTAATGAAGAATTCAAACCACATTCATTAGTATCTGAAACTGAAGACAAAATGATCGACGATTCTTCAACAACGGAAAAAGATGGCTTGAAATTCCATGCTACAACAGCTCAGAAAAACGAGGATGAGAAATTGACGAAAAATATTGAAGAGATTAATGAACACCTTCCAGAATCTGAGGAACAAGGTGAAAAATCAGATATTATTTCAAGTACAACTGCTGAAAAAGATACAGAAGAATTTCAGTCAATGGATGAAAAAGCTGGTAAATTACATGCATTTATTGGACAAGATAAGGAAGAATTTCAATCAAAAATTGAAAAAGCCGGTGATATATGTGTAGATGTGTCTACCGGAAAATATAAGGAAGAACTACAAACAAAAGGTGACAAAGCCGGTGTGTTAATGCATACAACTGATGAAAATAATGAGGATTTTAAAGCCAAAGGTGACAATACCGGTGTCATATTAAATACAACTCCCAGTGATGATAAGGACGAGATTGAAGCAAAAGATGAAAAACCCAAAGAAGTAATCAATTCAACTGCCAAAAATGATAATGAAGGATTTAACGCAAATCCTTTGGTATCTGAAACTATAAGAAGTATGAGAGGCGATACTTCTATAGCGAGAGAAGAAGTTGGTTTGAAACTGAATAGTTCGACAGGACAAGAGTATGACGAGGACCAGAAACTGACACAAAAACTTGAAGATATTTACGAAGTTACACCAGTAGAGGCAAATCCGAGACATAATATCATAAATAATTTCAAGGAGAAGTCCGAGCCGTACGTTTTGAATACTATACCTTTAGACAAGCGGAATATCACACATGAGCAAATATTTGATGACATAGCAAAGAAGTATTTGCGATCGTCAGTAGCCCAAATTGACCAACAGTTAAGCAAAGATATGGAACAATTAAATTTTCAATTTCCTAAAAGCACGGCAGAAAGCGATGACAAAAAAGAGGCAATTGTGAATACATCGATAATCGAGAAAGAAGAAGCCGACAGTGACCATCAGGATTTAGAACCAAAAGAAGAGCAAGTGAGTCCTGTTGAGCCTATAACTCATGTTAGGTCCGTTTCGAGTTCGGACAATAATCCAAGTGAGAGCAACATATCTAATCAGGACCACCTAGCACCCGATTACGGGTGGCGTGTGGCTGAGAGAGCAGAAAATCATCTTAAGAACGTACTGGCCCTGGACCCCGTCGAAGATGGGATACCTCGACACTATGAACAGCAGAAACAGACTGTTAATTTATTCCAAAGGGGATTGGTTGACTCTATCAATCCTAGCGCGCCCAAAAGCGGGCTGGTAATAAAGGGTCAACCTGACCCGAGTCCCAACTCTAACCCTGTAACGTTAGAATCATTCCAATTTAAAGATATGGATGGTGCTGGTAAACGAACCATAAGTAGTGATAAGGAGGAATTTCCATTCAAAGGTAATAAGATGCCCTACTACACTGAATCTAAGAAGCATTGGTGTATAGAACCCAAGGATTTGCAGCCTCGCTCTAAACCGATTCCCCCCACTAGTAAAGTGCATACAATAGGCGTCCAAAATCATGAGCTCGGGAACGAAAACGAAAAAAATATGTCGGATTTGTTAGCCAGAGACATCGCGCACAGTTTCATTCAAGCCCAACCTTTGCCGACACTGGAGGAGCAACGGAGTTTAGCAGAAACGGAGCCTTTTCATCTCTCAAAGGTCACTATCGATTCGTTGCCTACGATCGATCTAAACGACGAGTCTGTTTCGCTCACAGAGCTGCTACGCCGGGTGAGAGAGCGGAATAGAATACTATACTGTCGCGAAATCGGGCTTCAGATGGCAAAGAATATGGGCGCTTTAAGCCCGCAGGGTAAGTGTGGTGATAAGAAGCCCGTGTGCCCGCCGCCGCCGCCGAAGTGCTCGCCGCCCAAGCCCTGCCCGCCGCCGCCCCCGCCCGCCTGCCCTAAGCCCTGCCCACTCTCCCCGCCGCCCTGCCCACCCTCCCCGTCGCCCTGCCCACCCTCCCCATCACCCTGCCCCAAATGCAAAGCGCAAGACGCAGTCACACTCGCACTACATCTAGGCCCGATAGTTAACCCCGCTAAGAAAGCGTTACTGCCTTTACTAGCGTGCAATTTGAGCCCTGCCCGGGGGTCTGATGGGGATTCGAGCTGTCTCGAAAGTTGGGCTAGCGTGGTCAAACAGAAAATAGTTGGGATCAATGAAGCTCTACATTCCATTTTTGCATGGCTAACAGAACATGTAGCGATAAACATCATTGGAACGAGAGACTACACGCCGTGGACGCCGATCCCTTCATGGCCATACCCTATTGTGCAGAAGAAGCAACGCCTGCAGACTCCTAAAGAAGGATGCCCGGAGGGCGCGAGGGTGCCAAAAGAGAGGCCCCCCTGGACACCACAGCCTTGCACCGGATTCCCGAAACGATTATGTTTCTCGGAAATATTATTGTGCGCCTTCTCTCGATAGTTATGATAAGCAGCGAAAATAAAATATTACGTCATAAACGGGTTTATCATTCCCAGTTTTTTTAGGTATAATCCGCTTATTGATTTCTGTCACAATATAAAATATTAAAACAAATATACGCGTCGAATTGAGGACCTCCTCCTTCGGATTTTTTTGAATTCGGTTCTAAGTTATTTCTATTATAAATGCAAACGTCTAACGCGGATACGGAATTTACGAACAAATTTAACAATCGATTCGGGTGTTAAGATTAGCTCGGCTGTTAAATTCGTTTGTGAAATCTGACATCTATTCTAGGTAAGACTGCTGACAAGATTTTAGGAATGATGATGCTTGAAGAAAGTGTACAGGAGATTAAGTACCATCTCCGTCGTCCAGGTACTTGTGATATTCGGTGCTATTTTAATTGGTCAGGCGTTTCCAAACCTATCCTACTGATCATTAATTATCCTTATCAATACATATAAAACAGTACCGTGACTCACTTATAGACAACGCACAGCCTAAACGGGTGATCCTAGAGGTTTGAAATTTGGAGGAGACATTCCTCGAGTACCCTAAAGGTGCACTAAGGGGGGATTTTTTGAAATTGTGTGGTGATAAGGGCTGATCAAGTTTGTATGGAAAATACCGCGGGCGAAGCTGTGGCGGGTCCACTAGTCACTAATAATATAAATGCGAAAGTGCCTTTGTTTGCATATTTGTATGAAAACGGGACTTAACCGCGTTACTAAAGTTATTTACCTTATGTAAATTTTAAAAATAAATTTTCACATTATTATCTGTGTTTTAACCACTTCTTACTTATTTATTTTAAGAATTATTATTATATTTATATATATATTATTATTAATAATTTTTAAGAATTTTCCACCTCGCTATCTTTGTAGGCCAATTTTAGCCAAAGTAGCCCATTAAGCAGTACTTTTTTTATTATTTAAAAACTATTTAATCACCTGTTTAGATTTTTAATTTTAAGTTGAAAATGTAAGTCTAATTCACCGATCGTAAATTTTTCTCTTTACACCAAAATGTTTACAACTTCCAAAAAAGTTACGAAGCTGATTATTTTATGCATAAAAGAACAACTCGTAGAGAATTAGTTCCAAAAAAGAAAGTCTCGAAAAGTCTTCTAATTTTTTTTTTTTTTAAGTGGGCCATGTCGAAAATTCTCAAACAATTAGAAAAAAAATCAAAACTGGAAAACTATCAAAAATCGCGGAACATACATGGGGGTGATTCGCATACCCCACGACACGAGGGACCTAAATTTTTTTTTTGGACGTCAATGTTCTGGCCAGCCTGTATATACAATATTTACATACGCATACAAATTAAATTAATATACAGACCACCTGTAATTTAATGTTGCATTTACTTTTGTGTAATAAATAAATAAATAAACGGAGCCTATTTAAACAAATAACATATATATATATATATATATATATATATATATATATATATATATATAGCCTTTTTTTCGGTAGGGCATTGGTATTTTATGTTAGGCCATCGCCCCACAATGTCCCTGCCCCGTAGCTACGGCCCTGTGTCACAGGCATCCATTTTTCGACGATTATTAAAGTTACAACGTTGAAATAGGTATACAACTAAAGAGCATGGCTCATATATATATTATACATATAATATATATTTATATATATATATATATAAATATAATATAATATATATTTATATATATATATATATAAATATATATTATATGTATAATATATATATGAGCCATGCTCTTTAGTTGTATACCTATTTCAACGTTGTAACTTTAATAATCGTCGAAAAATGGATGCCTGTGACACAGGGCCGTAGCTACGGGGCAGGGACATTGTGGGGCGATGGCCTAACATAAAATACCAATGCCCTACCGAAAAAAAGGCTTTTAACTTAGGTTTTTTTTTACGGTAGTGCATTGGTATATGTGTTATGAAAATTGTTTGTTCATAGTATGATACTACCTTGTAACCACCGACTATCTTAAACCTTACCCTACCTTAAATTCAACCCTAGCTACGGGCCTGCTGTGACATACGGACGGCCGGACAGATGGTTCTTACTTGGACTACGGAATCCAGACAAGCCACAGATGCTTAATGTGCGCGATAACTATCTCCCTTTTATTGTCAGAGTGTAATGCTATTTCCATATTGTTACTGACATAGCTCATCGAATCAGTAAACTGAAGTGGCAAGCAATGGGCCGGCCACATTGGCCGCAGAAACGATGGCCGCTGGGGTAGTGTTCTGGAGTGGAGACCGCGAATCGGCAACCATAGTGTAGGACCCCTCAGACTAGGCGGACCGACGATTTCCGCAAGGTGCCTGGCAAGAGCTGGATGAGAGTAGCCGCGGATCGTGCAGTGGTGTGCAGTTGGAGAGGCCTATGTCCAGCAGTGGACTAGTATAGTCTATTGATGATTGATGATGATGAATGCTATTTCCAGTTCATAACGAGGATTCACCGGTACCCATCCGGAGCTTCTGCAAAACTGACTGGACCAAACCGAAGTACGTCACCAAGCCGTACTCCGACGCGCGCCGGAAGCAGGCACCAGGGATCCCTCAGCTCATCCCGACTATTGAAGGCCAGCATGAGAAGTCTTTTGACTGTAAGTTTAATATTTTGGTATCTGAATAAGAAGCCAAAGAGATCCTTTGTACCAGGAACGATCCGGAGCGGGGATCACAGCCCCTTTCTCGCAAACAACGACCCACCTCCCCAATGAAATCCTTGGCCTCTAAACCCCAAGGACCAGCAGTTTCAACAGCTACCGGAACAAAGTACGTTGGCTCCAGGGCTGCGTACTTCGTATGCTTTTGCCTTCCCGCAGTTTCCGCTGCAGATCCGGCCGATCTAAGCGTCTGGCTCAAATGGGAAGGAGCAAAAGTGCAAACACATGTTGCTTCCCACAGGAGACAGCGACCCCTCTGCCGTGGAACCAACGTCAGCCGTCTGGTCTTTTGCCATCCGTACGGCTCAATACCGGGGGCTCCGAGACCTGTTCTAACTAGAGATCTAACGGATATGGATCCGGAATGGCCATTGGCCGAATAGCCGGATACTGGATATCTCATATCACACACGAGCTATCTCTGAAGTCCTTGTTAGGGGGCTCGTAAACGGGCTAGGTTTTGGGCAATTTATTGCTGAAATTAGGGATATCCCCAAAGAGGTTATATTACATCACTAATGGGAAGTTTGAATGTTAAACTTTTGAGAATAGCCCGAATCGCATCAATAAATTGCACAAAAACTAGCACGTTTACGAGCTCCTTTAGATTGCACGGCCGTCGCGGGGCGGGCAAGTTTCAATTTGTTACTACTTGTAAGTGCACGGGGAGGCCCTTTGAGGTTCAATACGCGCTTTATTACGCCAGCGGCCCTAACATGCAAGACACAAGGATAAGTTAAACCGTCTTATCTCCAAGTGCGTCTCTCTCACACTAGTGCTGACGAAAGATATAGTCATAGAGATACCGAGTCACTATCAGGTACCCGGCCGGATACCGAGTCACTATCCGGTACCCGGCTGGATAGTAAAATCATGGCCGGATATGCCAGATACCGGATAGTAATAGGCTATCCGTTGCATCTCTAGTTCTAACCGTGCTGCCTCCATTTCCAACTGAAGTAGTATGCACAGATACTAAAATGTAATCACACGGTCGTACGGTTTTGAGATCTTAGAAATTTGAATCTTCATACAGAAAATGGCGAAAAAAGTCTAGTTGAACGTTTCATTTAACTATATTATTATGATTGCTAAACACAAGCACTATGCACAGCGCTTCTTTTCGGGAACGTCCAAGCGATATTGTAGCGACGCGCTAGCGAGATTCTCATCCCACTCTTTCGCACGATGCGTAAAGAGTGGGATGCGAGATGCGCTCGCGAGCCGCAACAATATCACTTGGACGTTTCCGAATAGAGGCATTGTGCCCACTCCTTGTTGCATATTTTTTTCCATTGGCATCATCTCTATTCTGTATTGCGTAACAAACGTTATGGCTACATACCTACACACAACATTATGCTAGGCGCGGGTCCTTTTCGCGACATTCGTATGATGTGTGCTTAACGTCCATTGCTTCTATTGCTTGTACGATAATGCTGGCACAACTAAACCGTATTTTCGTCTCTCGTATTTGTTTGCATTAAACTTATAGCTTTTTTCGCTATTTTCAGCAAAATACGACGTAATTCGGAAGGTCCAGGGATTTACCTGTGGTTACTTAACATCTACTGTAACACGATCTCGGATAACCATTGTGCCAATATTTAAAACTTATGAAAAAAAGGAAGAGTTGGATTTTCATCCGCAAAAAGAGGACTTAGTGCTGCGTACATCATCAGCAACGAAGAGAGGTTTGACACTGCATGCTACGACTTTCAACAGCAAAGATGACGAAGAAAACCTGAGACAGAAAATTGAAGTAATCAGTGAAGTACCACTTGTCGAAGCAGAACCAAAACCTGATATTGTAAAACAGCCGAAGAGTTTAGCGCCATCAGTCATGCCTTTCACTCATTCGGACATATTTAAGACACAATTAGCCGATGAAATAGCAAAAAAGTGTCTGCTTTCGACAAATAATAACATTGATGAAATTATACTCAATGAGATGAAAAAACAGCGTTTTCCATGTGAACCTAAAAGTGGGTACACCAGATTTGGCAAACAATTCATAGACAATGACACAGCACGTTTCAACATTGAAGAAAGCACTCAGATGATACTAAATACTGAGCCTAGAATATATAGGGAACACATCCTTCCAGAAATTGAGGAGACTGAATCTGAGTCTAGCCCACCAATAGAGATTCAACCTTCAAAAAATGCATCGGAAATGCCGCAGTACCGTAGCAAACGGAAACAAGCAGATAACTATCCACCAATAGAAACGGAACCTTCTAGAAATGCATCCCAAATGACGGAGTCTAGAGGACTGGAACAACCAAAAATAAAATGCAGCTCAGTTCAAGTTCAGACGTTAGACGAGCGGAACCCAGACCTCATCTATGATGCTATGCCCGAGTTGAATGGAGAGTACAAAAATATTAATGACCTGCTTCAGCTAGTAAATAGGCCAAACGTAATGTACTGTCGTAAAATTGGGCCGGCGTTAGAAACGGAGGCTAGGGGAAAAAGATGCATGCCGCCGTCCCCGCATTTTGGCAAGCCAGTCCAGAGACCAGTGGCTCCTAAGCCGGTACAGCGTACGTGCCCGAACTACCGACCCAAGAAAAAAACAAAGTTCCAGGGTTCGACAGTCCAGATCCCTGTCACTCTCGCCGTTCATCTAGGACCTTCAATGAACCCTCTAACGACTCTGTCGCCACTTCCGCTGTTCAGTTCAACCCCGATATCAAATATATGCTTCGCCAAAGCAGTAGTAATGGGCGCACTGAAGCGAGTACTTTTGGGATATCCAAGTTTGAAGAAAGATGAAGAGCCTGCTGCGATGGACGTTGGGAATAAAACCTTTTAAATATAAAATGACTACGCTTTAGAAGACAGTCAACGGCAAAAATCACTCTTCATACAAACGGTGAAAACTTTTTAGTCCCTTTAGTGTTAACCGATTTTATCAATTTAATAATGTGACATCAGGTATATCAAAATCTAAGGTTTATAGGTTTTAATTTTTTTAAATGTTGATTATGAGTAAACCGATTACGGCAAAAGGTGTTTTGTATAAAAACACTAAAACGTCAATATTTTTAATCTATTAACGAAATTAACAAAATAGAATCCTATAAAACCTAGATAAGAGTTCAGGCTGATAACATGTTTAGAAATGACGAAAATCGCTTGACATTTAGTTGATTAAAAAGACACTCTTTTGTATCGAAAGTATTTAAGTCTAAACTCTTAAGAGCCCTGTCCTTGAGCAGCGCTTCATACAAACATAGTTCACTTTTGGTTTGGATATTTTTAACCGGATCGCATTGAAACTTTGCAACGATATAGATATAAAACAAATCGAGGCATGTGCTTTAAGTGATTGAGAAAAAACAAAAATAATTTTATACACATGTTAAAATTTATCTCAATACTCCCAATGTACAAACCTAGATTTTTATTTATCTATTTTTTGCTAAGTTTGTATGCGTTCCAGCTAAAAATTTCCAACCCACAACTGAATTACGTTTGTATGATGCGCTACTCAGGGACAGGAGTGTTAAGAAGTTATTCTACTACCAATCTTCCTAATATTCATTAACTTGAATTGAAACAAATTTAAAAATAAATGACGATTCATAATTCTATATGCGTTTATCATTATCATTCCTAGCGTATCTTAACACGTTGCTAGTCGAATCAGGCATGCCTCATGCATTTTTTGATCATCTATCAGTGGGAAAAGTATAAATTAACGCATTCACTGCCACTGCCGCTCCTTTTGACTGGACCTTCGCCAGTGTCTTTTCTAAAATACGTTTTAAACGCACATGTGAGTTTAACCAACTATACCCACAGCCTCAAAACGCACATATGAGTTCATACTAATTTGACGTTGAATATTAAAATTAATAGAACCATGGACGAATAATACAAGAATTGACAGTCCTCTTGTTTTATTCGTCCTTGGTTCTATTAATTTTAATATTCCTCTATAAATTTGAGCGTACATCGGAGCTTTGACCCGTCATCTATTGACGAATTCTTAAATTGAGGCCGTAATTCGTTCAAACAACTATGCTTTCTTCCGAACAACTGCTAGTTTTTACAAAAAGCCGAATCAACGATAGTTTGAAGATACAAATTATTTATTTTAATTTAATTTTATTGAATATCTCCCAGGCAAACTCTAATAGCGTCATCTAGTGACAAGCTTCCGAACTACGATCCAATACATTTTTTGTAGCGCCATCTAGTATTAGCCAGGGAAGCTAACTTTTCCGGCATACGCTGAAATGTATGGACGTTGACAGTCCTTTTGTATTATTGGTCCATGATAGAACTCACATATGTGTTAAAGGCACTGGGCGAAAGTAACGAAAACGCATATATGCGTTGCGGGCAGTGAATGCGTTAAAGTAAGTAGCATGTCAAGCAGTATAAATTAACCATTCAATACTTGTCTTGTCTTATACTGAAGCATCGGTCGTCGACCATTAGGTATTAAATCTCCGCAACAAACAACTACAGATGTAGTGCATAATTATCGTTCGGTGTCTGTGTCAATAATATCAGTTATGCGGACGACATGGTGCTGCTGGCTCCCTCAGTCACTGCTTTGCGTCAGTTGCTTGGTGTGTGTGAGTCGTATGCTGTATCCCATGGGTTGACGTATAACGTCAAAAAAACTGAGTACATGATTTTCATCTTGGCATCTTGATTGGCATCTTGAAGATGATCGCTAATAAATTAGATTGTCCTTTGATGTGGAAGCTTGCTCAAAGGACAAAATCAATGTTAATTATAAAATACTAACGTAGAATAAGTGTAAGTAACACATTTTGTGGACTTATGTTGTCTGATTATAAATAAATAAATAAAAATAAATAATTAGTTTCTATCGTGTTTTATCGGAAAAATTCGTAATCTCGTGCTCTCTCAAATTAGCTTCAGCAGGCCCCCAATTCATGGTGCATTCGAAATAATCTCACAATCGAGATTAAAAGTCAGTGCATACAGTCATTTGACACAACTATATGAATCTGACGTTTAATCTCGCGATCGACATTATCTCGAATGCATCGAGAATTGGGCGCCAGTACCCATCATACCATGCTGTCATTTTTCATTTTGACATTTGACACTAAATGTTAAATTTTCCTATTAATTCATATAAACATGTCACTCATTGAATACAATAATTAACTTTTTTTATCCAAAAAAAATATGTTCATATAGCCTATTTATTGCAAATTCTAATAAATATAAATTTTACGTACCTTTACTAAAAATAAATAGAAGAAAAAAAATTCAAACGTCGCGTGGCGTCAATTTATTTGTACCTGTCACATACGAAGTGCAGATTCTGTGAACCTACTGTGCTATCAATAATTTTGTTTTATGTAACTCGATCATAAAAATGCAAAAAATATTTACGTCACTGCCTACAGTCGTTTGACACAACTGTATGAATCTGACGTTTAATCTCGCAATCGACATTATCTTGAATGCACCGAGAATTGGGGGCCTGGCTTTTGACTGTAAGATTTCATAGACAATTGCAGAGAATAAACGAAACTAAAATATCAATATAGGTCGTAATAACGTCATCTGCAAAATGATTTCGACTTTTAATGAAATTATATTATTCGGATTTTAGTAATATTTTATTGTTAAATGTGGTTTAGGTTAAGGCGTGTACAGATTATGCGCGGCTATCACTCGAACATT
Organism: Tortricodes alternella; assembly: GCA_947859335.1. Taxonomy (NCBI): domain Eukaryota; kingdom Metazoa; phylum Arthropoda; class Insecta; order Lepidoptera; family Tortricidae; genus Tortricodes; species Tortricodes alternella. The sequence goes on from OX401972.1 coordinate 6,699,183, forward strand.
GGATCGCACGGCGGCCGCGCGCAATGCAGACGGGGTTTCCGCGCGCGGCAGCTCGGACATTGCCGCGCTCGAACATGCCGCGCGGCGATCCGAGCGCTGTCGGTTTTTGAGCCCGCATCAAAGAAGCTTCAGTCGCTGGCGCGCGCGCAATTTGGACGGTTGTGTTGCGACTAACGTTTGCTTAAATTATGTTTGAGTTAATTAAATTTTATGGAAGTTATGATTGAAATTGCGTATCCATTTTCGCAACACTTGGCCCTATTAATGATTTGAGTAACTCGAACTCGGCATATGACACTCGTAAAAAGATTTTTATGGTGTCTTCCACGACTTCCTGTCTCATGTCCGACATTAGTTGTATACCACATTGCAATCGATTTAAATTATATTTTTTTCACCCACCAACGCCTTTTTCGTTTAAAATCATTGCGGATGATGTGATAAATCACAATAAACGCGGCTGCCGCACAACCACGCGCGTCCATGATGTAGAACGAAATAATTGGCGCGCGCGCCACACGCTGATCGAGCTGGATCGCTTGCCTCGCGCAGCCGCCGCGCTCTACCTAAATTCCGTCGAACATTTGCCGCGCGAGCCAATGTTCACGCGAACGCTGGCTCGCGCGGCTGCCACGCGTAATCTGTGCACACCTTTAGGATAACTACTTGAGTTTTGTGATAATTCATGGAGAAATGTTGGCTATTGAAGGCCGCATTAGGCATAAACATGAGTCCAAAGATCTCAAAAGATCAGCCTATCAGTACAATTTCGTGTAACAAGTCTCATAGAAGGTTGTCAAACGCTAACGCTCAAAACTATCCCCGCAACTCCATTTGAATATTAAGTTATTATGGCCTGTGTCCTTGTGATTACATTTAGTATCCGTGGACAGTGAAAAGATTAAGCAAAATACTTTGATTTTTATGCTAAGCTTTTATTTTAGGACAATCGCACACTGTAAGTACTTAAGCAATTGCCATGCGCAATCGATGAGCGTTTCGTATCGCTGTTACTTTTAAGGCTCCGCGACATTGCGAGCGCGGCAGGAGCGTGGCGCTACGGCAGCGTGACGCCATCCGTTGCACTGTCCGTGCGTGTGACGTCTCTTACAACTTCCAAATTTAAATCTGTAAAAAATTAAAGAAGTTATACAAAACGCCTGTTGTTTGCGTGTGTAAATATCGACGTGTGCAAGGGCCCAACTGCTGTAAGGCTGGGTACTGACCTACAAAATAACTGTGCAATATCGCTGGTTGCACAAATATATTGATCGTCAGTAGATGATATTGACGGTTAATATCGTGTACTGACGATCTAAATAATTGGGTGAGTAAAGTTTTAGAAGAGGGGCATTTATTATATTTTATTATAATAGTGGATGTCTCAGGGTCCAAAAATGTAAAGGTAATTTATTTTTATTCAAATCGTTACTTCAGGAGGTTTTTTTAAATGATTCTCTATTATGTATTCTGTGCTTGTGTGTTTGACAGTGGTTTGACAACAACGAGCTGTCAAGAAAGTGATAGTTTCTCTATTATGTATTCTGTGGTTGAGTTGACTGCCATACATAATAGAGGAACTGTCACTTTCTTTATCTTTTTTTAGCTTATGATAAATCAAACAGCCGAACAAACGGCTGAAATGTCATCGCAGTCATTTAAAAATATCTCCTGAAGAAACGATATAAAATAAAAATAAATTACCTTTTAGATTCTTGGTCTTTTCAACTCGCTTCCGATCCGGTCCAACTGAAATTAGGAATAGTTTTAAATCCGATGACAAAGCAATGTCACTACAGACACATGCACGCACGCACGCATACACACAAACTTATTCACACTGATAAAATAACAGTAACATCATTTCTAGTACTAACTGGTTCTTCACCGGTGCTTTCTCGATGCCTGCTCAATTCCGAATGGAAGAAACTAAATTCTGTCAAAAACCTCTACACAGAAATACGAAGAAGACAGGCCCCAAAGATTCCAAAGTTTATGGCGTGTCATACGAATAAAACATGTTTAACTATGCAAAATGAGTCGAAGACTGGTGTAAAGCATTACAGTACTTCAGTTGAAAGCTCTATGGCTTCGCTTGTTCATGAAAAAATAGGTTTGAACTTGGAGCAGCTGCTTGTCCCGGCTCTAGCGGCGGTTAACCACACAGTTAGACATTATTCTGAACGCAGCGGTGAAAATGGCGGAAACGAGGACGTTTTCGAATCTGGAACGCGCGGAAATCTATCAACCACCAAAGACCAACCCCCGCAAAATGAATATAATCAACATTTGTTATTCACTTTCAACAACCAAACATTTTTAAATAGTGAAGAAGCTGACAGGATGAAAGAATCTGTGTTAATGCCAAAGAAATTGGAAAATTTTGGTGTAAAATTAGTTGCCGAGGAAAAAGTTCTCAAAGAGCATATTCTGCTGACAGAAAATGTGGAGACTTTCAACATTGTAAGGGATGCTGATGGAAAACTAACTAGACAATTTATAATTTTGCCCGGAAAAAGGTGCGTGCCTAAATATGCAATAATTGAGGAAAAAAATGAAAAAGAAGCAAAGAATAATTAACACGTTAAGTATGGTGTTACGGAGTTGGATTTCTAGAAGCTTTTGGTGTTAGTATTTACGTATTTAAAGACATGAGTATGAGTGTACATTAATAAAAATAAACAGGATCATTTAATTTGTAAGTAAGTAGGTACTTACCGCTTTTCAGGAAATTATTAAAGGCAATTTAAACTTATGATGAATGATAGTCATTACTGTCATAACAAAATCATTATTTTCTACATACTTGTATTCTACTGGGGCACCCATCTTCTTCCAAGTTTTTATAAATAAATAAAAAATCGTAATGTTAATGTAATTTTAGAAAAACTAAAGTGATGTTTGACACACATCATTATAACTAAATTTTTTAACGACTTTGAATTATTAGTAACGTTGTGTTTGTCTTCGAATGCTAAGTTAATTATAAGTTTTGATCCAATGGTCTTTCTTCGGTAGAGATCGTCTGAAATTCGAAGCAATAAATATAAAGTGAATTCATCCTTACTTGTCTTGTTTTTTATTAAATGGTCACACTATAAATTGACCTTTTAACTTATTTGTTGTTTAGAATAATAATAAAAGGGGAAGATTATCAAGGTCGTTAACTCGAGATTAGGTATTATTATTTATATGCAATAAAATTTTACTTAGAATAGTAATTATTGAATTATGAATGCATTTTCCTTAATATACCATTATTTTGTGATTTGCTTGTGAAATAAAATTATTTAAATGATTCGTTTACTTTTATTTCATTCATCGAATAAGTTATAACAAGGATTACCTAGGCTGAGGTATTTAGCTACTTTCTTTCGTATGGTAGTGTCAAAGTAGTAAATTAACTGGTAACGAAAAAAAACAGACAAGTGCGAGTTAAACTCGCGTGGAGAGGGTTCCGTTCCATACATGATTAGCTGAAATTTACTACGTTTCTTTAAATACCATAGACTTCTTATAGGTTTTCCTGTAATCTATAGGTAAAGAACTATTTTCTGTATTTTTTCAAAATTTTAGCCCCAGTAGTTTCGGAAATAAAGCGGGGGAATGGTCAATTTTTGCCTATTTTCCTATATAACTTCTAAACTAGTTTACTAGAAATTAAAAAATATATATTAAGATCCTTACAATAAGTTCTTTCATTTGATATGTCACACGATAGAGGTTGCACAACTTTTTTTTTCTAATTTACACCCCAAAAGTGGCACGTTTAAAATTCATATATTTAAGTCCAGCGTCCATGTTGCGTTCACCGACTTACATATGTATACCAAATTTCATCTCAATCGGTCCAGTAGTTTCGGAGCAAATTGGCTGTGACCCACGGACAGACAGACACACGAGTGATCCTATAAGGGTTTCGTTTTTCCTTTTGAGGTACGGAACCCTAAAAATATGGATCTAACCCTACAAGGTTTTCGAATAATTTCTATCAGCTTCAAGGCCTCAATGCACCTTTTGTTTCACTGGAGATAATGCCATTGGGCATTAAGTCCGCCATTAGTACCTTGTTTGTGCTATAAATATGGCTAAAATAAAATTAATTTTAACAAAAAAACAAAACCAACTCCAAAAACCCTTTGAAAACTAAGAAATAAAGACCGGCCTTTAGTAAATTATCCACAAACATCAGATATATTTGTTAACAGGTTCCCTGTCTGTGACTTTCCTGGTACGTCCATGAGGCACGTGTGCCAAAAAAGTATAAAATAAAATAATAATTTAACAAATAAAAAAACCGACTCCAAAACCCCACTGAAAATTAAGAAAATATAATTGGCTTTTGTAAGTCTTTTACCTAGAAATGGGAGATAGGTATATTAGTGGTTAAGTGACGTCATAAATTAAATATATCGAAGTCGGTGGCAATAAGGTAATAGGTACATGGAATAAATGGACTGTCCAATACATCCCTCATACTGTGTTCATTTACTTGACAAGTCAACACCAACCATCAACCACCATTTTGCCACCGACTTCGATATATTTAATTTATGACGTCACTTAACCACTAATATACCTATCTCCCATTTCTAGGTAAAAGACTTACAAAAGCCAATTATAATTTCTTAATTTACTCCTCTGCTGCACTGGGAGTGAAGAAACAGCATAGAATGCGTGCAGATGCTTATCATCCTGGCATGTCGTAAAAGTCGACTAAGGGACCCGTCCTCCCCAATATGGTGGACTATCTATATGGGCGACGGGCTGATCACCTGTCACCATACGGTTCATCATACCATCTTAGGACTAATTAATCGAACGTGGCCACAAGTAGTCTTGTGGCTCTGCCCACCCCATTAGGGATTTCGGGCGTGATGTTATATATATATATATATATATATATATATATATATATGTATATATTCTAGGTAAAAGACTTACAAAAGCCAATTATTATTTCTTACTTTTCAGTGGGGTTTTGGAGTCGGTTTTTTTATTCTGCGTTCGAGTCCTTTGATGTAACGAGTCGTACTCGAGTCGAATTATTGTTTGATTAATTACTTTCTGCAATTACAATTACTTTTATTGAATAATATTTTTTTTCTCAAAAGTAGTATGAAATGTTCCCATAACATGTATGAAATATCCGAAAGTGATTCATCTTGGACAGTTATTAGAAGTGTCCAGGAAACCATAAAACTGTCCAGGAAGTACGGTAAGTAGGTATGTAAATAATTTTTACCTATTAACATTCTTTGAATTTCAATACAATACATTTTCGCAGCTGGACTTGGAGTCTTTGTGAATCTAGCCGCGAGTCTAATTTGGAAACTAATAGTCGCAGTGAAAGACTCCAGTTTTTTCGAAGACTCTAGCTATAGAGAAAACACGAGTCGCTGGACTCACGCTCGACACGACTCGGGACTCGGAGTCTTCGAGTTCACCGAGTGGTCTATTAAGAAAGTCGAGTCCACAAAATTAGGACTCCAGGACTCGGAGTCTTTTACAACACTAGGTGTGATGCTACATAGAGTGTATATGTATAATTGTATGGACAACAAGGTAAACCAACCAGAGTCAAGTAGGTAATTTCGTCGGTTTATGGAGTTTGTCTCTAAATCGAATGACGTTAAATAGAGTTTACACTGTACTAAACTTGTAACTTGTAATACAAGCGAAAGCCTCAATGCAACTTCTTTTACTAGAAAAAGACTTCCTTCCTTGTATTACAAGTTTGTTCCGTTTCACGAATCTACAACTTACAATTTTAGATGTCTAAACTGGCAACATTGATAAAAAGGTCACCAGTAGAGATGCAACGGATAGTGGTTTGGCCGGATACCGGATACCGGATATCCGGCTGCACATTAGTTATCTCTAAAGTCGTGTTAACTGGCGTGACCTTCGCGCGGCGAGCAAGTTTCAACTTGGTACGAATTGTAAGTCTGCGGGAAGGCCCTTTGAGGTTCAATACGCGCTCTATTACGTCCGTTGGAATATTCAAACGTGCACGACGTGATGTTATGTGAAATTTTATGTTAAAAATATTTGGACTCTTCTCCCTACACATCCTCTATCACATACACACAATCATTATACTTACACACAAACACATACACACATACACTTGCACACGCGTGCACATAATACAAATAGAGGACCACACTCACTATTACAAACTTCACATCATGCTTTTTTCAATTACTAGTAATAAGTAATGTTAATATATACATATATAACAGTTTGTTATCCTTTACTGAAACGGCTAGTTGATTAGTTATCACCCGTGTCTGGGGTGGAGCGCTGACTGCCGAAATACAGGTTTTCACCTAGTTTGGCAGCAGTGGTCAATTTATATAATGGTTTTCTCTACTAGCCTTATAATTATGTCATTTTTATATATAAACACATGTTTTTTGGTCAATAAAGATTTATTATTAAAGATTTATTATGTCAAAGTCAAAGTCAAACTATCTTTATTCAATTTAGGTTTTTACAAGCTCTTATGAAGGTCAAGTACTTATGTTTAAATTACAAGAAACTAAGCTTTCATTTGATAACTGGCGTGGTTTTTTTTTCTGATGGTTTTTTATTGATTTTATCCTATTTCTGATGCAAGCTTTTACTATCCGGTATCCGGCCGGATACTGACTCACTATCCGGTATCCGGCCGGATAGTTTAATTTCTGGCCGGATAGGCCGGATAGTAACCGGATATCCGTTGCATCTCTAGTCACCAGTCATTGGTGCAAGCGTTACCAGTATAGACTATAATAATGTTGTTGGCAGAGCGTATACCATATAGATGGCCCTTTAGGTGAATATTCCTGAATCTGCCAATTTCTGCCACTTTTATAATTGAACATAATTTGCCAAAGTGAAAATTCGATTGCAGAATCTGCCAAAATGGTAGAATTCCGCCACAAATAGTCACACTGAATGACTTACTTATGCGGTGACTCTAGGCATACAAAGACGCGTGAGTCTTCAAAACGACGCATTTTCCAACAGGGAAACCCGCCAAGTCATAGCTTATAAAAAAATCATGTCTTTTGTACTAAAGACACGTACCGTGAATAACTACACGTTTAATTATAAATAGTCAGATTTAATGCTGTGACTGTGGCCCTAATCTTGTATGGTCAGTGATCACGGAGGGGACCGAAAAGGGCGGATCTAGACTGGTTCAAGCCACATTTTACTCACTGATTTTTACTACTGCGCTAACCTAACTCAGGAGGGCACAGCCCCCTGGGCCCCCATCCTAAATCCACACTTAGGTTCGAAGAATGCTTACATTTACTGACATCCTTTTTTTCCCGGGGAATTTTCCATGGTCATCATCAACATCGCTCTATATACCACACAGGAAGACTCTCATAATAAGAGGGATTGCAAATTCAGACTTGGTATAAATATATAAATAAAAACCGGACAAGTCCGAGTTAAACTCGCGTGGAGAGGGTTCCGTGATTGTATGAAATTTCCTATTTTACTCTAAATACCATGGACTTCTTATAGGTTTTGTATTAAAAGCCGTAGTAAGCAAATAATGAAATTGTCAGATAAGAAGTATAGGTATTTTATTTGTAGAGGGTCGAAGTCTCCCAGCGGCCCTAACATGAATGACACAAAGATAAGATAGGCCGTCTTATCTCTAAGTGCGTGACACTAGTACCGACGAAAGAGATAGTCATAGAGATAAACGGGTTTAATTTAAGTATCTTTGTGTCATTCATGTTAGGGCCGCAGGACCCTAATTCTCGGTGCATTCGAAATTAAACGTCAGTGCATACGTCGTTTGACGCAACTGTATGAATCTGATGTTTAATCTCGCAATCGACATTATCTCGAATGCACCGAGAATTGGGGGCCAGATCGCAGCCGACCCGATTCTTAGTATGACAATCAGCAATATTCCCCGCGTTTTGAATTAAGTAAGTACTTACTTAATTCAAAACGCCTAATAAAACGGGACTAATTAATCAAACGTGGCCACAAGTAGTCTTGTGGCTCTGCCCACCCCATTAGGGATTTCGGGCGTGATAATATGTATGTATGTATGTATGTAAGTACTTACTTTTGAAGATGTGTGCAGGTTTCATCAGATTTTTTTCTAAATCAAAGCGAAATGTCAAATTGAATTACGCACATATTTTTCAATAACGCAATTTTTTTAATTTGGATTTTGTTAGAAATGATTACCAAGCCACGCGTGCGACACCGCCAGGTACTGCACGGAAAAAACGGTAAGATATGCTTAAATATTTACATACTTAAATATAACTATATTTATATAAATATTATAATATTAAACACACAAAGACAAGCTTTGTCTGTTATTGTAAGTGCGAGGAAAGTTAAGAGCAAAACGGTAAAAAAACGTCTCAAGTTGAGACTCTCAAAACTATATACAAATAAATAAAATTGAAGCGTCTGTTTGTATTGTCAAAATAACAGTTTTTTACTAAATACAGATCAAAGTACATACGGTACTTAAAACAACGAAACAATTTTTAAAATTTTTGTCTGTCTGTCTGTATGCTCCGGCTAATCTCCGAAACGGCTGGACCGATTTTGACGGTACTTTCACTGGCAGACAGTTGATGTTATAAGGAGTAATATAGGCTTAGGATTGGGGTTCCGCGCAAAAAAATGTATACCCCTGAAATTGTGAACAAAATCCGATCTACGCAGGTGAAACCAAGGGGAACAACTAGTGTATAATAAATATTTGCTTATTTGAATTCATGCCATTATTTACAAAAGACAGGGACTTCACCCGTCCGTTGCCCGCAGCTCAACCAAACCAATACCTTATGGTAATTTAATGTAACAGGAAAATCAGTTGACAGTAAACACGGAGCTCTTAAAAATCAGGTGTTAAATATCCGAATCACGTGTACGATTTATCTATACAATAAACCGAATAAGCACATTTTAAGAGGACTGAACCAACGGCAAACATCACTCTTTTCATACAAAAGGCGATAACGATTTCCACCCCTTAAATGTTAACCGATTTTGAGCAATTTTCGATAGGTTGTCAGTCAAAAGTGCAGTACTTGATAGCTATAGAAAATTATTATGTTAATGAGTTTAAGGTGTTTAAGCAAAATAAATATAATACAAAGAATATTAGTTTAAGAAAATTTGTACAACACCCTGTTCAAAACTATTACGGTAGGAGAACAAATATGTTCCTGGTTCCAAAAATGTATAGCGAATTTGATTGGTTAAGGCAAGAAAAAAAAATTAGCAGAAAAGTAGTGAAAGATAAGTTAAAAAAAAAAATACTTTTGGAAAGATTGGCATAGGGCGAATTTTTCCAATAGTACGAGTATCCTAAACCCTCTCTTTTAAGTAAGTTATCTCTTATATTTTATTAGAATATAGACTTGTGTAGGATTAAGTAAATTTAGGTACATGGAAAAAAAATGTGAGTTTGAACGCGATCTCGCCAAAAAACTGTTGTCAGTTTGGCGAGGAAATTATTTTTATAATAATGTTATGTACGTTTTTGAGAAATAAACTAAAAAAACCGGACAAGTGCGAGTTAAACTCGCGTGGAGAGGGTTCCGTTCCGTACATGATTATCTGAAATATACTACGTTACTTTAAATACCATAGACTTCTTATAGGTTTTCCTGCAATCTATAGGTAAAGATCTATTTTCTGTATTTTTTTCAAAATGTTAGCCTCAGTAGTTTCGGAAATGAGGGGGGGGGGGAATGGTCATTTTTCGCCTATTTTCCTGAATAACTTCTAAACTGTTTTACTTAAAATTCGAAAGAAAATATATTTAAGATACTCACAATAAGCCCTTTCATTCGATATGTCACACAATATAGGTGGCATAACTTTTTTTTTTAATTTTCTAATTTACCCCCAAAAAGTGGCCCCTATGTTTAAAATTCATACATTTACGTCACGCGTCCCTGTTGCGGTCACCGACTTACACATGTATACCAAATTTCAACTCAATCGATCCAGTAGTTTCGGAGCAAATTGGCTGTGACAGACGGACAGACAGACAGACAGACAGACAAACGCACGAGTGATCCTATAAGGGTTTCGTTTTTTCCTTTTGAGGTACGGAACCCTAAAAAGAACAAAATCTAGGTCTATACGTTTTTTGAATATTGATTAAAAATCAATAAAGTCAAGAGAATATAAAAACAGCAATAAAACGAAATGAATTGATTATAGTGAAGAAACCAAAACGTATATAGGTAACTTTGTTCTGACTGACAACCTATCCAAAATTGGTCAAAATCGGTAACATTTAAGGGGTGGAAATCGTTATCGCCTTTTGTATGAAAAGCGTAGGTCCACACTCCTCTTAAGGTTTATATAATTAATTGCTTATAACAAACTAGTGGACTCGCCGCAGCTTCGCCCGCGGTATTTTCCATACAAACTTTATCACCCCTTTAGGCATGAAATTTAAAAAAATCCCTCCTTAGTGCACCTCTAGGGAACTCGAGGAATGTCTCCTACAAATTTCAAACCTCTAGGACACGTTTAGGCTGTGCGTTGTCTATAAGTGAGTCACGGTACTGTTTTATATTTATTGATTATACTTAATTGATCTTTTTCTAAGAAAATCTTATACGTAAAACAAAATGTTAAATATCAAAACTAAAAAAAACATTAGGGCGAAGAATGCAGCGGCCAATCAAATAATCAAAATACTTAACAATCCGCGACTCCACCGGCGTTCAACCCAAGTTAGTCTATCATCCACGCGGAGTGAAGTAAATGTTTCCTCAATCGTTATTCACTTTTCAATAAATCGATGTGTCACTTATTTTTTCGGCATTGACCTGAAAAAACGTTCCATCGTAACTTACCGTTTTACTTATTATAATCCTTGAAAAGTCGAATAAACATACACTTGTGGACCTCGCGGGCAAAGATTTCCAAAAATTGAATCGAAAAAAATGGAGCGTTATTACGGCCACTAACCAAGGAGCCTTTAATTATTCATCTCTACATATTATAAAACAAAGTCACAATTCGCGTCTGTCTGTATATCTGCTAACTCCTTCTAAACCACGCAACAGATTTTAATGCGGTTTTCACCAATGGACGGCTTGGTTCCTGAGGAAGGTTGATATGTTCTATATAAGTTTTAATATAATAGAGAAAATTCAATGTTTTTCAATCAAGTCATTAAAAAAATCAATTTTGCGCGCTTACATGGCTTACGTTGGCTCAACCTTAAGAAAAATATCAAAATAATGTACTAAAGAATTGTAGTTCTTTAAAAAGCCCAGAGAAAAGTCCGCCATGGCATATGTCTATATCCTAAGATTGACTCACAGTAACCATTTTTATCTTTGAAATATTAATTAAAAATATTAGGTTATTTGCGAAGCTATTTTCTCCTATTCAGTATTATTCTTATCAAAACAAAAACTCTAGCTTAGGCATTTAATGTACCTAGATTAAAATTGTCCTTTGCACTTTATCATTTAAATAAATATTTTAGAAGATAAGTATCAAAGTTTAAAGAATCCGATACAATAATTCACGGACCGTGAGCTGTAGACCTCGCGCCAAAAGTTTGCCATTGGAAAACTGATATCCCCATACATCGACATAGGAAGCGGTCAGTTTATCAACACCGCGATCAGTTTAACTTTGTAATCACAAAAACCCCAAACCATTGCCATTAAAAAAAAAACTGAAGCGAGTAAAAATCTATATACTTAATTTTAGAACCTCCTTATAAAATTACACAAGAATCGGGAGAAATGTGACCTGTAGACGAGAACAAATGGACAGCCGGACAGACAGACAGACAGACAGACAGACAGACAGACAGACGGACAAAGAGAGATTTACAAAGGCGGACTTATCGCTTTAGTTAAGTCAAGCTTTAGGCGATTGAGTAGATATACTAGCGCATTGGATATACATATGTACAATAAACGAACAAATTTATACGGAGAAACGTGGAGAAATTGGAGGAGGGAGGGTTTGGACAGTCAAACGTATGACTCCTCAAAAGGAAAAAAACCGGCCAAGTGCGAGTCGGACTCGCGCACGAAGGGTTCCGTACCATTATCTATATAATGGTTCACAGTTTATGCATAAGGTTTTTAATTTTTATTTTTGAGTTGATTCAATGAAAGGTAAATTGCGGTTTACGATTTATGACGTATTAAAAAAACTACTTACTAGATCTCGTTCAAACCAATTTTCGGTGGAAGTTTACATGGTAATGTACATCATATATTTTTTTTAATTTTATCATTCTCTTATTTTAGAAGTTACAGGGCGGGGGGACACATGCTACCTTTGGAAGGGTTTCTCGCGCAACGTATTAAGTTTAAAAAAAAATGATATTAGAAACCTCAATATCATTTTTGAAGATCTATCTATAGATACTACACACGTATGAGTTTGATGAAAAAAAAATGTTGAGTTTGAGTTCTAAGTATGGGGAAGGGAACCCCCAAAATTTATTGTTTTTTTTTATGTTTTTGTGTGAACATCTTAATGAAATGAAAATGAAAATGAAAATATTTATTTCGGACATTAAAGGGCATCCATAATCACATCACATAATGTTAGTAACATTGACTTAATAACTAAGTTAGTAAAATTTAAAAAGCTCATTCGATTTTACGTGGATGGACATCTAATGAGTTAATGCGGTTCACAGAATACATCTACTTCCCAAGTTTCAATAGCATAGTTCTTATATTTACGGAAAAAAGTGGCTGTGACATACGGACGGACAGACAGACAGACAGACAGACATGACGAATCCTTCTGGGTTCCGTTTATTGCCATTTAGCTACGGAACCCTAAAAAGGAACCCTTATAGGATCACTTCGTTGTCCGTCTATCTGTCCATGTGTCAACCCCTTTTTCTCAAAAACGCGTGAAGGTATCAAGTTGAAATTAATATCAAGTACTCAGGTCTGTAATCTATTGGAGCCGTGAAAAAATCAACTTTCTATGTCAACGCAATCAAAAGATACAGCCGTTTATGGCACATATTTTGATACTCGCAAAGGTATCGCAAGGGAAACAAAACCTATAGGGCACTTCCCGTTGACTAGAATCATGAAATTTGGCAAGTAGCCGTGTCTTACAGCACAAGTAAAGGAAAGGAAAAAGTCCGAAAACTGTAAATTAGTAGTAAAGTATTTAGTTTAACCATTTTTAACGGAATAACCTTTGCAAAGTTGTACATATCACACTCGACGGCTGCACGAAAATAGGAGCTTACGAAAGTTATTTTTCGTATTATTACATAGGTAGGTCTAATTGGTTCCCTGGTTGTTAAAAAGCATTTTTTTTTTCATTTTTAGGGTTCCGTACCTACAAGGTATTGTCTGTTTTTCATAGGTAAGTACGGGACCCTCGGCGCGCGAGTCAGACTCGCACTTGACCGGCTTTTTTTTAATATGTCATGTAAGTATGTCACGTGTGAAAATTGAAAATTCTGATATTTACTAACAAAAGCTTTAAATACAGGAAAATAGCTTGGAAAATAGTAATAACATTGTATCCTATCGTTATCTAATATCAGCCTCTAGGAATAAACATTAACACTAGGTTATCGGCTAAGCATTTCTCGCGGTACTTTACCCCGCGGGGATTATTCATACGATCCGAATGACTAATAAGGAAACAATAGTAAATAATCCAACATATAAATACGCCTTTCGTCCGCCATTGCAGCATTATACAGCTTCCCGCCAAAGCGTTGACATTTCTCGGGTGCGTTCACATTTAATTTAGTAATAAAAACTTTTTATAATAGAAATACATTTCTTCAATACATTAATACAATTCTATTGACTTTTATTCAGGCTACAATCATGGCTGTTACAAAAGTATTCCTTCTGTTTTCTGCGTGCGTCGCTTTGAGTAAGTTTATTTTTTTATAAATAAGTATTCTAATTACAGTTTTGTTTGCTTTAATATCCGACAGAAAGCCCTTCTATTTTATTTTGGCTTTATTAATTTTTCATAGGCACAGCCCAGCCCGTAGACAACCTGCCAGTGCTGAAGGAACTTCAGCCTGAACTGTTGTTCAGGACATCGGCCGACGCTGCCCATCCCTTCGTGCTAGAATGCGCTACCACCAAGCCTAACAGCAAAGTGCAGTAAGTTTACACATTTACTGTGCAACGTTAATCTATGTATATCTATAAAAATCGATGTGTGTATGTATGTTCTCTATGGTCTCCAAACGGCTGGTGCGATTTTGTTGACATTTTCAGGCAATCGTCAGATTAATTATTACACCTTCCTAAGTCACTTACGAGAGGGACGCCGCAATACGTTAGATGCGTATAGAGATATCTCAATCACATTCCAACGTATTGTGGCATCCCTCTCGTTAGTGACAAAATTTAGGAAGTGTAATAAGCCCATAACCCAGCTGGTGATCCTAACCGGGGCGGGTCGCATGGTCATCTTAGAAAAATTGATATGTGTAATCGTATCCTCAATTGTAATTGTATGTATGTTCCCTATGGAATCCAAAACGGCTGGAGCGATTTTGTTGACATTTTCAGGCAATAGTCACATTACCCAACGGGTGATTCTGTGTAGTTTTGTAGCATTAGTGCTATCCGGGCGATTTTCTACTTTATTATAATTACCATAAACTTACTTCGAAGTACCAACAGCATCTCACGGGATTTTATGAATGTAAAAAACCGGACAAGTGCGAGTTAAACTCGCGTGGAGAGGGTTCCGTTCCGTACATGATTATCTGAAATTTAATACGTTACTTTCAATACCATAGACTTCTTATAGGTTTTCCTGTAATCTATAGGTAAAGAGCTATTTCCTGTATTTTTTTCAAAATGTTAGCCCCAGTAGTTTCGGAAGTAAGTAATGGTCAATTTTCGCCTATTTTCCTAAATAACTTCTAAACTATTTTACTTGAAATTCAAAAGAAAGATATATTTAAGATCCTCATTTGATATGTCACGCGATATAGGTTGCATAACTTTTTTTTTTAATTTGCTAATTTTCCCCCCAAAAAGCCACCGCAGATCCGCTTTGGGATTATAGCTCAGTCCCCCATGTGAGATCTGTTCCCAGTCAGCACACTAGATTCTTTCGCGAACATATAGCATCCGTCGTTTTTTAACTTATAACCTGATACGAAAGGGACGAAATCTGTTTGTGCGCGATATATCAGTGAGCTAGAAAAACTGTATTTAAATTACAAATAAACACTCCCCACAGATACACCTGGCAGAAAAACGGCAAACCCCTCGACGGTAAGGACTTGAGCGATGTCACTTTCCGCGAATACGAGGGCACCCTCATCTTCAAGAAACCCAAAGACACTGACGAGGGCCTCTACCAATGTTTCGCCAGCTCCGACGAAGGCGTCGCCAGCTCCAGAGTCGTCAGCGTCAAGAAAACCTTCCTGGAAATCCCGAAATATACTATTCAGAAGCATAGACCGGTTGAAGGTAGACCTTTCAAACTGGACTGCTCTGTCACAAAGGCGTACCCTCAACCGAAAATCGAGTGGTTCAGACAGGGCAAAGATGGCAAATACGTTGATATTATGGAGAAACGTCTTCTAGAATCCCCTGAGGGAACCTTATACTTCACGAATGTGACGGAGCGGGATGTTGATAAGGAGTCGAAGTATGTCTGTTTGGTTAAGTCTCCGGCGAATGATGAGATGGTCGTGGCCGCCGAGCATATTATTGAGGATTTGACGCTGACGAAGGAGCCGAAGACTGGGGAGCTGACGCCGCAGTACCTCAGCAAGGATATGACGGTCAAGACCGGTGATGTTACCATGCTGTACTGTATCTACGGTGGCACGTAAGTTTTTACACAAATGCAACTTTTGCATTCCACTCATTAACGACGCACGTACTAAGTAATCATTATTATACAACATCGTCTTTCCGATAAGAAAGCCTGACTAAGTTCCCGGTTTATCAACATTCCTGAACGTTTTGTTTCCATTAAGTACGTGACCAACATAACGTAACATGAATTAAAAAAAAAAAACAATACTTAAAACCTCGCTTTTGTCAGTCAGGTAATGTATTGAACTCGTCCAAACAATCCAAATGAGCCCAAACTCGAGGAGTTTACTAGTAGGTAGTCATTGAAAAGTTCCACTATCCTCCTGGCGCCATGGTCAGATTTACTCGATGGTACCAAATTATTGTACCTATTGCCATCCGTTCAAATCGTTACGACAGTTAGAAGTAGGTTACAATTGATTTCTAAGATTATATTAGCAACATTGTTTGTTAGTTAGTTACAAGTGAAGCTAATAAAAGCGTGTTAAACAAAACGAAATAAAATTCTTAAAGTTGCTTATTTAAAAGTGCAGTTACAACACGAGCAGCTTTTCACGGCAATTTATACCCGGCAACTATAGCTCTCTTACTCTTACTTCGTACGTTAGAGGAAGACGTATATAGTTGCCGGCCACAAATTGCTATGAAAATGTTGCTAGTGTAACTGCCCTTTAACGAAACCAGTTTAAAAGCAGGATAGTTCTGGTCGTCCCACACTAGGCAGTACCTGTGGTGTGATTCTGTCACGTACGCAGCGGTTGATCACCGGCTAAACGAAACTATTAATGTATACTGTAAGTACAAAGTTATTCGGCATTGTAGCGCCAATTTTTCTCCAGTCCCATGGCGTACCCGAGCTGGTTCAAGCTGTCCCCAACCGGCACCAGAACCAACGTGAACGGCAAACCCGGCGACCGCGTGACGCACCGCAACCGAAGCGCCGGGCGCCGCCTCCTCATCACGAAGACCCTGGCTGAAGATGACGCCACGTACGAGTGTGTCGCTGATAATGAAGTGGGGAAGGCGCTGAGCCATAAGATGAAGCTCACTGTTGAGAGTAAGTTCTTTAAAAATTACCGAGAAATGGCGGAATTTAATTGTTTTTAGGCTTCTGAACATCCGATGAAAATAAGTATTTTTTTAATTTGCGTTTTTATAACACCTTTTTTGCCCATTGCACTTTAATATTGCGATAAAATGCGTACACAAAATTTCGTGTCTGTGCTGTTGACCGTTGAAAGGTTCCTTTATTTGGAACTAACCCTGGATGTCGATTCAGGTCATACTTACCAAAAAAATGCATTGTTATCGGAACTGAACCAATATGTAAAAATTCAGCTCCGTAGGATAAAAGGAAGTGGTTCTAATTAACCTTGCAAGATTTGACCCGAACATACATAGTGACATACAAACATTGCATGTTAATAAAAAGCTGGTAATAACGGATACCTTATAGAATCACTCTTTTGTATGTCTGTCTATCTATCTGTCTGTCTGTCACAGCGTATTTTATCCGAAAATACTGGATGAATCAATTCGCAATCAATACATAGGTACCGTCACTCACTTATAGACAACGCACAGCCTAAACGGGTGGTCCTAGATGTTTGAAATTTTGAGGAGACATTCCTCGAGTACCCTAGAGGTGCACTAAGGAGGAAGTTTTTGAATTTCCACTCCTAAAGGGGTGAAAGGGGTGCTAAAGTTTTTACGGAAAATACCGCGGGCGAAGCTGTGGCGGGTCCACTAGTTTGGCATATAACCAGAGTTTGGTGACCCTAAAACGGCCGTATAGCGTTAATAAACGATGCGTGATCTTCTCCTTTTCTCCTAGTATAACATTTGCATTCGGGAGAAAAAAAAATCCTCTGCTGCACTGGGAGCTCCTCTGCTGCACTGGGAGTGAAGAAATAGCATAGAATGCGTGCAGATGCTTATCATCCTGGCATGTCGTAAAAGTCGACTAAGGGACGGGTCCTCTCCAACATGGTAGACTATCTGTATGGACGATGGGCTGATCACCTGTCACCATACAGTTCATCATACCATCTTAGGACTAATTAATCAAACGTGGCCACAAGTAGTCTTGTGGCTCTGCCCACCCCATTAGGGATTTCGGGCGTGATACTATGTATGTAGAAAGAAAAATAATGCAGCTATGCGAAGGAACTCATTGGTCTGTTTTTTCAGAATCGGCGGAGTTCGTGCAAAAACCGGAGCCCGTAGTGCTCGCGAAGGAGGGCGAGGACGTGACCATCCCCTGTGAAATCTCCGGTGTTGACCAAATCACCTGGACGTTGAACGGCAATCCTATTTCAGGTGCGATCAGATCAAAGAACCGACCGAAAGACGTATCTGTCTCATTTTTACGCAACAATGCGTCCCGCGAGATAGCCCGTCGTATTCTGCGGCCCTAACATGCAAGACACAACGATAAGTTATAACCGTTTATCTCTATGACTATCTCTTTCGTCGGCACTGGTCTGAGAGAGACGCACTTAGAGTTAAGACGGTTTAACTTATCCTTGTGTCTTGCATTTTAGGGCCGTAGCCTCTATTCGGTATTGATATGTCGTCACTAAAATGCCAAAACCGCGATGTGTCGTTGTTTTTAACCGACTTCAAAAAACCGAAGCAGGTTCTCAATTCGATGCTATTTTTTTGTACGTGAAAGAGAAGAAAGAAGGGAATGCCCTTATACACTAACACAGAAGACACTCAGAGTAATATAAATTAAGAAAACAGTACAAAGCGGTGTGTGTATGTCCTCGCGGTACTGGCTCAGCATAAGAGCCTGTTCACACGGAGACATCCAATCTTTTACGGGAACTGTTATTTGTAGGATCCGATTTAGTGGCAACAGTCATTCCCTTCCCTCATTATTACTTTATTCATTGGGCAACAGTATTTTAATGCACGCGTTCACACAAGCATATGGTTGCAGGGTCCGGCAAAAAAACGGATCCTGTAAAATGAGTCATTCAATTTTGTGACTACAAATCGGTCCGGTCGTTCCATACAAGAATCCTGCAAAAAACCGGATCCGGTCAATCGGACGGGGGCGGGCGCGGTCGGGGATGCGCCGACGACGGATAGTGTGTTAACACGGAATCCGGTTTTACAAAACCGGGCAGACTGTGAACGCACGGTTTTGCAGGATCCGATAGTTAGTAGATCCGACAAAACTTGATGCCGTGTGAACGGGGTGTAATGCAGAGGTGTGACATGCTCAGCTCTGATTTTTGCCAGCACCGTGTGACTCACGGAGCGCTATACAAACATACTATACACATGAATAATTACTTATATACCTATTTCTACTTAGATTTATTGGTCATAAATAAGTTCATATATTATTATGTATACTTTAATGACCCAGATTACATTATGTTCACTGTCATTAGTGGGTATACTTTTTTTAGTAGGTAACTGGAATATTAGGTTCGTGGCATTGATCACAGGAAATACGGTGACTCAGTTACGGTCAAATATCAATTGGTTATTGTCCTACTTTCAACAGCCCATAAAATTGCAATTTGGCATGCATTTGTTCGAATGATACGAGTAATACAGTATGCCCGGTCACATCGCGGGCGCGCAGCAGCGCTCGCCATCTATTCCGCTCACACCAACGCAATACATACAGTATAATGGCGTCGCACCGCGCGCACACACTTTTGAGTGTGAGCGGGATAGATGGCGCCGCGTTCCCGTGCGCCCGCAATTACTTGGTGACATGAAATTCTAGTTTGGGCCGTTTCGTGTGACGTTGTTTAAATGAATGTTGTTTTCACAGGCAGGACATCGACCAACAAGAGTTTAACTCTCACGAAGGTGCAGAAAAAAGACAACGGCTACTACGGTTGCAAGGGGGCCAATAAGCTTGGTGAAGTCTACGCTGAAACTCTTGTGCATATCGCTTAATTCTTAATAGTTATTTTCTGTTCTTTTCACACTGGACTTGTTAGGAAGAGACGACATTATGCCCAAAAATATATTCTAGCGTCTTATAGGGGATAGTTCTCTCTCGCTCAAATTGTTTAAGTATGAGCAGGAGGTAATTATCGCTTGCTGGACGAACTATATCTAATTTGTTAAGAGTTCTATTTTATTTAAGTTGTATTCAACTTGTAATATAAGATCGAATAATAAATATAAAAAATAATGTGTGTTTTAATTGACAAACCTGACTTCTTCATAATAATAATTGAACACGATAATTAAATGTTTGATTTTTTTTTCTATTTTTAACGTCGTCGATTAAGGCGCAACCTTTTAAGTTATATTCCAAAATTTTGTTGAGATTTATGCTATATAAAGCTATAGTATTTGTACAGAATAATAATTTGAAAATAAAACGGTATTATCCCGCGACGAAGTTATTCACGAACTACAATGAATGGGCGTCTTTAATAAAAAAAATTAAGCTTGATGCGCTTGAACTTGAACGCACTTGACTTTTATCTGACGTTTCGTTTGTCATTGATCTAGGAGTAGGATTTGACAACGCGTATAGCCTCAAACTAAATGCAAAAATAATCAAAACAAAGAGGAAAAAATAAATAAATATCAATGTGGTTCTTTTATTTGTTAAGTATTGTGTCTGTTATAGTACAGGCAGTATTTGCCACGCTAGCTTTCAGTAAGTAAATACGTAAATACATCATCATCCCAAAAAAGTACATTTCGCGCTGAAAACCGTTAAAAAATGTTTTTTCTGTATAAAAGTAGCATGATTTAGAAGTTAAGTGCTTTATTTAAGTACTTTCATAGTTCTTTTCTTATACGGCATAGTTAAAGTAATAAGTAGCAACCGAAAATATACGATTCTATATGCGTACGTACTTTAATTCTATGTTAATGAAACTATAAATAATATTCTAATCAATCACTGTCCAATGCTAATGAAGTACCAGTCTCATTTGTTTTAAATCGAGACAGCACACAGTTGTTTCGAAAGCTACTGTTTCTATATATTATAGTTTCCTTTTATCGTGTTGCTAAGTCTATCTCCCGCAATAATTAAGACGTTAAATAATGCATATTATTATGCACACAGACCATATACCTATGCTAAAAAAGCTGCCAAACTGCGCGGGGTTTGTAGAGCGCTGTGATTGGTGCATTCGAGGCTACGTTTCCATTGCCTGCCGGTAGAACGGTGCCACTTTTTTAACTCAAATATTGAGATTTTTGACTCTGTTCCGCTACATGGAGTCTAGAATATATTATGGTCTGTGATTATATGTTAAATGACTGCCTACTCACACTCAACAACCCAAACTAAAATTACCTGTATCTTGGGTCTGTTAACAAAAGCACAAATAAATATACAAATAGTAGAAGTGTGCATAGTTTTGCTCGTAATTCGAAATTTTAATGTTACTGGCTTTAAATTTAGATTTTTTTTACACTCAAATGTAAAAAATCAATCTTATGTATAAGATACATTTCCATACCGGCAAAATTTCGGATAATGTTTTTGTGCTATTTTTAGTGGCGGGGCTGTACTACCTGGCAGAACTTGTGGAGGAATATACAGTGATGTCCAAATATATAATATCCTGGGCTGTTGCGGTAAGTGCAATGTGATATAATATTTCGTGAATGATACAAAGTCAAAAAAAACTGGCCTTTATAGAAAGACTTTGGACTAAGATAAGATAAGATTACACTTGCGAGAGTTTGGACCATAATTATAAGTTGCATTTAATGTTGTACAGTCAGGGAATGTATCAGTAATTGCCAAGCCATTTTTGGATAAACTATAAATTTTGGCACCCTAAAGTATTTATTACCAACAGAGTTTCATGTGACGAACATCTTGTAAAAATAAGTACAATATAAAAAGTTGCCAGTATATATTTAGTATAACAATATTAATGATTATTCTTTATTTTAGATATATTTTAGTCCATAGATTGGTTAGTAACATTTATTGTTACTAATAGCATAAATTAAGTATTCCTCTATGCTAATAGTCATTAGTGCTTTCCATATTTGTTGATTATTGATTGATAATCTATTTTATTTTTGTTTATGCAAAAAATCACGTTTGTTGTATGGGAGCCCCCCTTTAATATTAGTTTTATTTTAATTTTATTATTTATTTTTAAAGTGAATATATAACTAAATATTCTGTGAATATTTCAAGGGTCTTCCTGTTTCCATTATCAATCTCGAGCAAAAACGAGCAAAACAATGATGTTTGTTGTATGGAAGCCGCCTAAAATATTTATTTCATTCTGTTATTTAATATTTGTTGTTATAGCAGCAACAGAAAAACATCATCTGTGAAAATTTCAACTGTCTAACTATCACGGTTCATGAGATACAGCCTAGTGACAGATGGACAGACAGACAGATAGACATACAGACGAATGGACAGCGGAGTCTTAGTAATAGGGTCCCGTTTTAACCTTTGGGTACGGTAACTTAAAAATTAGACATAAAACACGATTGCAAGGGATAATAGTGCTCACTTGTGCAAAATGTATAGGTCTTGTCACTTTAAAACCACAATTTATATCAAAATACTGACTCTCACAAATACTCATACAGATAGTCCACCATGTTGGAGAGGACCCGTCCCTTAGACGACTTTTACGACATGCCAGGATGATAAGCATCTGCACGCATTCTATGCTATTTCTTCACTCCCAGTGCACCAGAGGAGTACACAATATATATACCAAATAATGCCAATGTAATTTTTTTTTCGGTACGTTTTGCTTCGACAGCCCCGTCTCTGTGGCTATTCGTGACTACTTCTCTCTATCATCCACCAGCCAGTCTGGACCTAGCTTTAGTGTGATGTCACTTTTTTACTTTCAGGTGACGGTAGCAATCCACATTGGCCTCATAATCTTTGAGGACATACCCCTCCACCTGAACGTGCTAGGGTTGTCGCAGCAAGCGCTCCACGCGCTGCTACTGAGGGAGTTCCCAGCCGTGCGGGTCGCTGGCGTGCCTTTTGTCGCGACGATGGCTACCCTGGTCGCGCATCATTATTACGCGATCAAGTTCTTTGGACATGAGTATTTTAATTTTTCAGAGGTGAGTACCACAAATAACACAATACTGACATACTTGTTATAAAAATAAATAAAATAAAATAAAAATAGCCTTTATTCGCTGACCTGATAGTTTTACAATATTGTTATTATTACTCTTATTGTTGTTCATTGTTATTTTTACTTAGGTCTAACCTACTCTAGTCAGCAACCTATTTTGATTGGTCTGGCTGTCCTTTGACATAGGCCTCCCCCAGGCTGTGCCACAATACCCTATTTTTTGCGTGTCTTCTCCAGGTATTAGGAAGATCGTCCTCCCATCTTTTATATGGTCTTCCTCTGGTTCTTTTGTTATCTCTAGGGTACCATTCGGTGACTTCTCTTGTCCATTTTTCCTTTTTTGTCCTCATCATATGTCCCGTCCATTGCCACTTTTGAGATCTGATTTTCCAGGTTATATCTGTTACTTTAGTTACTTTCCTGATATTTGACAGCTTACATCGATCTCTCAGTTTGATGTTCATCATACTCCTTTCCATACTTTGTTGGCATACTTTTAGTTTATTGGTATTCTGTTTTGTTAAGGCCCAGGTTTCACATCCATACGTTAGTACTGGGAGTATGCATGTATTGTATAGCTTCCTCTTTCCCGCGATTGGCACCTGATCCGATTTCATTACTTCTTTTAGTGACCAGTATCTAGACCAGCAGTTTGTGATTCTTCTCTGGATCTCCTGTGATATTTGTTGTTTTGGTGATATCAATTGTCCGAGGTATATATAGTTATCAACATATTCTATTTGCTGGTTTCTTACCATTATGACTTCTCTGTTTGTGTCATTTGTCATTGCCTTGGTTTTCGAGGTGTTCATTGTTAATCCTACTTTTTCACTTTCTTCTGTGAGCTGTAAGAGCATTGTTTGGAGTGACCTAGAATCTTTTGTAAATATAACTATGTCGTCCGCGAATCTTAGATGCGTCAATTTAGATCCATTGATGTTTAGTCCATAGCAATCCCAGTTAAGGTTCCTGAAGATATCTTCTAGCACTGCTGAGAATATCTTTGGTGAGAGTGGGTCTCCCTGTCGCACACCTCTTTGTATCGCGAATTCTTCTCCCGGTGTCTCTAGTTGGATCTTTGCGGTGCCGTTTTCGTACACAGCTTTGATAAGTCGAATATATTTCTTCTCTATTCCTTGTCTTTGCAATGATTCGTAGATGGCGCTGTGGTGTAGACTGTCGAATGCTTTATTATAGTCTACAAACGAGATGTAGTATGTTTTGCCATGCTCGTTATATTTCTCCATGATTTGTTTTAGCACATGCATATGATCAGTTGTGGAAAAATCGCTGCGAAATCCAGCTTGTTCTTTGGGCTGTTGTTCGTCAAGTCGTTTGCTGATTCTACAGAGTAATATTTTTGAAAAAACTTTGTATAAATTGCTCATAAGGCTTATGGGCCTGTAGTTATTGATCTCCCTTTTGTCTCCTTTCTTGTGGATCAGGATTATTTTTGATTTGGTCCATTGGTTTGGTATTTCCTCTTTTGTGAGTATTTTATTAAACAATTTTGTTAGGGGGTCTAGGATTGCACTTATTGTAAGTTTTAGCAGTTCGTTTGAGATCCCGTCTTCTCCTGGTGCTTTATCGCTTTTTTGTGTCATAACTGCTGCTTTTACTTCGCTGGTCAAGATATCTGGTATTTCTTCTGCATCTGTATAGTCAATGTATTCACAATTATTTTGAATCTGGGTATCTTTATATAATTTCTGATAAAATTCAGTAGCTATTTTCTGTATCAGGGGTCTTTTTGACTTTATTTTTTCTTTTTTATCTTTCATATTAGGTATCCAGGTCTTATGGTCATTTAGCATTTTTATGGCCTTCTTGATACCTCCTGTTCTTTTTATTTCTTGGTTTATCACATTTTCCTTGATATCTTTCTTGTGTTTCCTTATGCTATTTGATATTCTTTTGCTTATTGATTCTATTTCTTTCAAGTGGTTTTTCCTATCTTTGAACATATTGCGCCTTTCATCAATTAGTCGTTTTGCTTCATCGCCTAGTTTGTTTTTATCATCCTCTTTTATTTTTATAAGCTTGTCTAGATGTTTTAGCGATTCTTCAATGACGTTATATTGCTCTTGTATATTCTGTGTATTTTCGTTTATAGTTTGTAATTTCCGGGTTAAGTTGGACATGATGTCTTCTGGTATATGGTGTATGATTTGCTTGTTTTTGTTATGTATACTTTTCCTTGTTCTTTTTATGTTATTTCCGGTTTTTATTGCACCTCTTAACATTCTGTGGTTTGTGTTAAAGTCTAGTTGGTTTATTACCGATACATCATTGAAGTACGACGGAACATTCGTCAATATGAAGTCTATTTCGTTTCGGTAGCTGCTATTTGGTGATATCCATGTCCATCTTCTAGATTCTTTCTTTTTAAAGTAGCTATTCATAATTCTAAAGTTGTTTTCCATGGCAAAATCTATTAATCTCTGTCCGTTGTTGTTTCTCTTTCCTTTACTGTGTTCTCCTAGAGTGTTTCTTTCGCCGTCAAGTTGTTCTCCGACCTGGCTATTAAAGTCTCCTATTATGATTTTATTCTTCTGTGTCTCTTGTATGGTCTCTTGTAGGGTTGTATAAAAAGCGTCTTTTTCTTCATTTTTGGCCATTTCAGTAGGGGCGTATACTTGTACAATTGAGCAAGGGTGCTTGTGTCCCTGTAGCAATATATCTAGTACGGCGATTCTGTCTGATATCCCTCGGAATTGTATGATGTCTTTCTTGTACTTTTTGTCCACAATAAATCCCACACCATACATTCCTTGTTTTTCGCCTTTGTAGTAGAAGATATAGTCGTCATATTCTCTGATTTCTTCTCCTATCCTTCTTACTTCGCTGAGTCCTAGTATGTCCCATTTTATGTTTTCCATAGATTGCTCTAGTTCTAGTAATCGTTCGTCTGTTCTTAATGTTCTCGTATTTAGTGTTGCTATGTATGTTATTTTCTCGATTTTCTCGATTTTTTGATTTTCTGGGGGGTGTTGGTCGAAAGTCCCACGGGGACCAGCCGGATTGGGACTTGTTGTGTTTCTTTTGGTTGTTTCAGTTGTATATTTATGTTTATTCTGGTTGCCGACTTCTTTTTGCTATTGCTTGTTCTGTCTGATGTTTGAGACAGGCGACTGTCTCATTGCGAGGAATGCATTGGTTTTGTTTATTTTACTGGGTTTATCTATATTGTCTCTGATGTTCTCTTGTTGTCCTTTTGGTGAATCGGAGGGCATTCTTTTCCTTTTTTCGTGTTGGGTGTCCCTGATGATCAGCTTGTCATAGCGGATGTAGGCAATATTTCCCTTGGCAATTTCTTCTTATAGGTTTCCGGCTGTCAAGCAAACAACACAGTGTTTAGGTCTATCGCGGAAAATAAACGAAAACAGTGCAAATAGTAACAATATTGGACCCAAAACTAACAAAAAAGTGACATCAAAGGATTGCGAGTGTCTTTGGCTAAAAATCTATCCGAAATACATCAAAACAACCGAAACAAATGTGAAATAGTGATTAGAAAGCATATATAACTATAACTATCAGTGACAAGTGCGAGCACTTTGAGGTTATTTGAGATCCGGCCGTTACACCAACATTGACATCTGATGCAAGGTGATACCAACACAAGAATCTCTTAAAGCCCACACACACTATCCAACTGTCAACCAACCTTCCCATAGAGTGATGCCAACTGCAAAAATATATGACCAGCATAAATAAAACCTACCAAATAGTAGAATTTTCTCAACCCAATATTTTCAAGATATAAACAAACAATGGACCCCCAATCACAAATTTTATTCGAAAAGCTGGCGGAAGAGATGCAGAAAGTGGCCTACAAAATTACTCTCGATTTAACCCAAACTATGGAAGACAAAATAAAACCTATAGTGGAAGAGAATAAAGAACTGAAAAGAGAAGTGGAGATGCTTAAGACAAAAGTAGGCTTCTTAGAGAAAGCAACAAGAAGAAATAACATCTTAATACATGGCGTAACAGAAAATGAAAGAAACCACAACGAACTAATAGAAATAGTGATGGAAACACTAAATGAACTAAGTGCAAATGCTTCACTTAAACAATTCGACGAATGGGAAATTAGCAATGTACAGAGAATCGGAAAGAAGAGTGGATCAAGTGGGAAAAATAGACCGATACTGGTGACACTGACCTTAGAATGGAGAAAAACAGATATATTAAGAAACAACAAGAAATTCCCCAACAAAATGTATGCAACGGAAGATTTTCCGAAGGAAATACTTATGAAAAGGCAAGAACTAAAAATTAAACTAAAAGACATACTTGTTAGAAAATATTAATTATAAAGAAACCGGTCAAGTGCGAGTCGGACTCACGCACGAAGGGTTCCGTACCATTATCTTTAAAAACGACAAAAAAATCACGTTTGTTGTATGGGAGCCCGCTTAAATATTTATTTTATTCTGTTTTTTAGTATTTGTTGTTATAGCGGCAACAGAAATACATCATCTGTGAACATTTTATTTGTCTAACTATCACGGTTTATGAGATACAGCCAGGTGACAGACGGTCGGACAGACGGACAGACGTACAGCAGAGCCTTAGTAATAGGGTCCCGATTTTACCCTTTGGGTACGGAACCCTAAAAAGAAAGAAACAAGAAATCGATTGTGCCCTACTCGTGCGTGTAATTACATATCGACCGCAATGGGCGGCAGAAGCAATTTCTCGTTTCTCTCGTTTTAAAGGTTATACAGTCGGGGTTTTTTTTTTTATAATTTTATTTATTTTTTATTATCATCTTTTTAATTATTTGCTGAGACGAATCTAACGACTAGTCATATTTTAAAATACATTAAGTATCTGCCTCGTACTGCTGATGGAAAAGCAGTGTTATGGCCATCGTAACTAGGGTTACCGGTTTTGGGTCTCTCGTTTTGTAATTATTATATTAAATTGTTGGATATTGTCCAGGTAATGGCATACTTCACGCTGTGCCTGTGGGTGGTGCCGTTTTCGCTGCTAGTGTCCGTCTCCGCGAACGACTACGTTCTGCCCACTACTGGGGAGAAACAGCCGCTGCTCAGTGAGTACCCAACACAGACAACGCTGACCAGTGGCCTTTGCATATAAATTTCAACGCCAAAAAATATGTTTTTTCATCTATAGACATACCTGTCAACAAAATCGTTAATCAACGAAGTTGACATTTCGAGTAACGGATTAACTTTTAAGATAACTTCAAAAATTGTTAACGGACCTTTTACTTCCGTTAAAATAATTAAAGTCCGTTAAACGTTAATTAAGTACGTACTATTTGCCAAAAGGACACCGCGCGGCTTATGTCAGATAGCTTTTGATTTGAATTTGATCGCTAAATAATAGTTATTATTACAAACACTGATGCAATTACCCTATTTTTACTAATGTTTCATGTCCTGCACATACCAACATTTCCTATAAGTAACATTTTTTATAAGTAATTTATTGTAAAAAACAAATTACGTTTGTGACTCGGAGGAACCCGAAACCCAGTAATATAATCATGAAACTGAACAACTTTCCCCATGGAACGTAGGTTTTAGAGTGATGATTTTTTCATCTTTCCATAGTAAGTCGATCAGCTGATCGCATATTCTGGATGGGATGACGACATTTTTTTTTTTTTTTTCACTTTTCAACCCATATTCCTTCGGGGAAGGTTGTTCAGTTTCATGAGTATATCATTGGGTTTCGGGTTCGTACCCAAGTTTTTTTAAACGTTGCGCGTTGTATAGATATATTCTAAACTCGGTTTTCGTTTTTTTTTTTATTTTACTTTTAATGTTTGCAGGCAAAGATCTCAAAAGAAGGATATGCCTATCAGTACAATTTCGTGTTACAAGTCTCATGCCAGCATGCAGGTTGCCAAACGCCAGCGCCATGGCTTACCCACACCCTATTGCTGATGTCTTAGCTCTTACGACATAAACACAAAACTCTAATATTGCTTGATTCCCACGCTATCATATCATTGTGCGGTGGGGACGGCGGTGCTGTCTCGCACCGCACGATGCAAGAGGGCAATTTTTTTTTTTTTTTCAATTGTAACAGTGTCAGTTAAACGGGTGTCGTGGATGGTGGTCGCCATGCGACTGAACCTGCGATGGTGTCAGATTTGCGTTCTGACACCTCAAAAGTAAGCATCGCGAGAATCGCTTTGAGCAGTTCCTTACTATTTATTTCAATGTTCGCAGGCGACAATAACGTGGTGACAGACTACCTCTCGCGCAAGGCGAAGCGGTACAGCCTGCTCGCTTTCTTCAACTTCGCGAAAGAATCGCTGCTGCCGCAGCGGTCCAAGAAGGCATTCTGAACGGCACGGTACATGACCGCAACAATTAGTTTCCTACTCATGATTGACAACAATAATTATAGTTCAGAAAAACAAAAAAAAACCACGCTTTTGTTAGTAACACACCGCAATAAAAAGTACAAAAGACCCTCATCACCGAGGTAATGTATTGGACTCGTCAAAACAAATCAAATGAGCCCAACCTCGAGGGGTTTACTAGTAGTCATTGAAGAGTTCCACTATCCGCCTCCTGGCTCCATGGTCAGATCAGTTCGATGGTACCAAATTATTGTATTGTCATCCCAATTGCGTACACTTGCAATGTTTAAAATCGTTACAACAATAAGAAAGTTTTCTGAAAAATTCTAATAAGTCCGTCATTTACATTATAAAAAAATATTGAACACGTATTTTTTCATTTGTCGATTAAACAAAAAATTACGAAGATATAGTGCGTTGAAGTTTCGCGTGCCGTCACGACTTTGCACTCTTTGTACCAATAAGTGGGGACTTATGACGTCATAACTCCCCCACCCGAACTGATGCGCGTTATCTTTGTCAATTTTGATTGATTGGATAAAGCAAAAAAATACGTGTTCACTATTTTTTGATAATCTAACTGACGGACTAATTTGAATTATTATTTTTAGACCCAGGAATTCCTGCCTTATTAAAATGTAGGTTAAAATTCATACATTGTTTGTTTGTTAGTTACAAGTGAAGCTAATAAAAGCGTGTTAAAACTATACATTAACATAAGTCCATCCAGAAACTGTTACAATCGATCAATAAATTACTTAAATATAATTTACAGATTAGACGAGGAAAAATATATTATGACGTGAGCGCATTTGAGCGCCAAACATTCTTCATAACAAAAAAGCTGTTCGACGCAAAATCATAGGTTTTTGAAAGAATTGTAGCCACAATCTAAGAAAGTCGCCGATAGATGGCGCTGGTAATCCTCGTTCTATCCATTCGTGTTCATACAAACGATTCCCCGTATTATCAATGTAAACGAAGTATAAAAACCGGACAGGTGCGAGTTAAACTCGCGTGGAGAGGGTTCCGTTCCGTACATGATTATCTGAAATTTCCTATGTTACTTTAAATACCATAGACTTCTTATAGATTTTCCTGTAATCTATAGGTAAAGAACTATTTTCTGTATTTTCTAAATTTTAAAAATATATATATATATTTAAGATTCTCACAACGAGCCCTATCATTTGATATATCACACGATATGGTTTGCTTTTTTATTATAAAAATTTAATTAGAAAATTAAAAAACTTTTTTCTTAATTTTCTGGTATACCTGGACGCGTAACGTATTTACGTTACGCGTCCGTGTTGCGGTCACCGACTTAACATATCGGTAAAGATTTTCAACTCAATCGATCCAGTAGTTTCGGAGCAAATTGGCTGTGAGAGACGGATAGACAGACAGACGGACAAACAGACAGACAGACACACGAGTGATCCTGTAAGGGTTCCGTTTTTTCCTTTTGAAGTACGGAACCGTAAACTTAAGTTTATAGTTACCGTGTCTACTTAAAGGCTGCGCCAATTTTGATGATACTCTGTATTTGTAAAGCAATAATTAGGAAGCTGATATTAATAGTGTAGACAATTTGGTTAAAATGCCGTTCTGGTAGTGTCGTACATATGATCACAAATTGATGACAACTATAAAAACGGATCTTTCCACGATATCTTCTGTATTTTTTAATATTAATAAAACCAATATTAATCTTAAAAGGAGTGTGAACCTACGGCTCTTCGAAAGGCGATAACGATTTCCACCCCTTAAATGTTACCCGATGTTGACAAATTTTTGATAGGTTGTCAGTCAGAACAAAATCTGAGCCTATACGTTTTGGTTTTTTCACTATGATCAATAAATTCAGTTTTATTGTTGTTTCAGTATTCTCATATAAAACTAATTTCGGCGATTATTTGACTTATCAATATTCAAAAAACGTATAGACCTAGAATTTGTTCTGACTGACAACCTATCAAAAATTGGTGAACATCGGGTAACATTTAAGGGGTGGAAATCGTTATCGCCTTTTGTATGAAAAGGGTGTTTTTTACCGTTGGTTCGCAGTCCTCTTAACTTTCCTTGGTAAGTAGTCTTCAAAGTGCGCGCTTTTATTCTGGTTTTCGCGTTTGCGTCAGCGAACAACGCGAGTGTCGTTAGTGACGTCATTGATGACGTCACGACATCTCGTGTAGCGCGCCCTAAGTAGCGCTGTGAGCGTGATCCGGAGCCCCTTGCTCAAGTTTTTCATGTAAAGTTTCATATGTATAAACATTTATGATAATTTAATGTCGGTTTGCTAGATTCTACATTTAGATTTTATTCAGTAAAAGACAGTGTGAAATGTAAATAATATTTATTAATTACTTAAAGTACGTACAGTCGAGGATATTAATATAAAATACCGGCCAAGTGCGAGTCGGACTCGCGCACGAAGGGTTCCGTTCCATTATCTATAATCAAGCAAAAAAAAATACGTTTGTTGTATGGGAGCCTCCCTTAAATATTTGTTTTATTTTAATTTAATTATTTATTTTTAAAGTTATCATGTTACTAAATATTCTGTGAATATTTCAAGCGTCTACCTGTTGCCGTTACCAATATCGTGCAAAAAACGAGCAAAAAAATCGCGTTTGTTGTATGGGAGCCCCCTTAAATATTTTTTAGTATTTGTTGTTATAGCGGCAACAGAAATACATCATCTGTGAAAATGTCAACTGTCTAACTATCACGGTTAATGAGATACAGCCTGGTGACAGACGGACAGCGGAGTCTTAGTAATAGGGTCGTTTTACTCTTTAGGTACGGAACCCTAAAAGCGTTACCAACGGGTCAAAAATATCTGCGCTCTCTTACGCTCTTGACAGTAAAGTCGTGTTCACAAATGTTTGACCACTTTTTCGCTTATATATATTTGACCTCGACTGTACATTGTTGTTACATATTTGCCTCCAAAGGTATTTCTAGTTTAGTATCTTTTCCGAATTCATGTAATAATCTTAACCCTTTTGAACTCCACGGCGATACATGTAACTTACTTAACATCTTAAATTGTGTTACTTGAGTCACCGTTTTACCCGCTTACGGCAAAGTACTAGGAGGGTTTTACAACATACATCTATGCTATAGACTCCGCATAGACCACACTTGCTGCGAACTAGTCATAAAACTATAACACATTCAGCGCCGAAAACCCGATAGTCGGGTTTTCTATGACTTTGTCGCCACACCGAACGACTCGCTGGTCGGGTTCTTGCTATAGCAATTTTGTATGGAGGCAATTTTTCGTTTTGGGCTGGCACTGAAAGTGATAAGCGACGGGACTACAGGGAGTCAAGGGATTGCATAACCTCGCACTCACCAATCACAAGGCTTTGGTAGCTTATTTGCTAGTAAAAGTTAGGCCAAACAGTGTCTAGAATATGGTCCCATCCCATGCCTAGATTACGTGACGTCATGCCAAATTCAATATGGCGGGATTGACGGTCAAAAGAGAATGTATAACTTATGTTTCATACTATTTAGGGGTTATAATTTTAACCTTTTGACCGCCAAGCATGTCTGAGAAGTAACACGAATTTCAACTTTAAGTCAAGGTAATGAAGGACTTTTTTACCCTGTATACGCTGACGGCTGCAGCCGATGGCGGTCAAAAGGTTAATAGAGTCGGGTTTCGTTTTCAATTTTTTTTGAATACTTGAAAAGTATTTTATCTACACCCATATCATAAAACCTCCATTGGTTAATCAAAAACCGTAGGAAATGACCACCATTTTGACAACCAATTAGGAAAAACCAGTGCTGCGATGAAGAAATAACATGACTTCTTTATCGTTTTTAGTAAAGAAATGAGATTAAATTTGGAACAGCTGTCAAAACTTAAGTGGGTCTCTATTCTAGTATCCATAGATATTAAAACAGTTATTGATACGAAACGTCAATTCAGTATGTTTTTTTTAATATAAACTGCACAATATTTGATCTCGAGTGACGTGAGAATAGAGACTTCATCCGTTTGTCTATGATTTAAAAAAAAAGGTCTTGACGGAGGACTGCCATGTTGGTGTTTTGCTGAACGAAAGTAGAATTGTTTTTGAATTGAATAGAAATAGTTGTTTGTTATTTACATTTTAGTTGAAAATATGAATAGTAAGTAGTCTTTTCGGAGTGTGTGTGATGTGAAAATGCGCCGGATATCGGAAATATGCAGCCACGATTACAACAAATAACTTGTTGCCAGAAAATATTGTTTCTGAACCCATAATGGAGGATTTATAATATGTGTGTAGATAAAGTTATGTATGCAACTCTGCATAATTTGGCCTTAAAACACACGTGCGATCTTATTATGAAACTCGCCTACGGCTCGTTTCATGAAAACCGCACTAGTGTTTTGAGGCCTATCATTATGCAACCGTTGCATAAACTACTATTTCACTCGAAAAGAGACACTTTGAAGTCAGTTAATCACTTGTTTTGTGAAGTACCTAACCTTTATTTTGAGTGTCTTCAGTTTGTAGTAATACAATTTGTTAATAATTTTATTTTGACTGGAAACCGAACTGTACATATTGTGATTAATAAAATATAAGTATTAAATAATGAAAAATATTTTATTGGTAGCTTGTTTTTACCCTCGACTTTGTCCACGTGGAATACGTTTATCAATATTACCTTATAAACAGAACGGATATTACGGCGCTTATTTGGATAATACTATGTAAGTATGGAGTCAGCTTCTTTAAATGCTATATTTTACATGTATCAATACCGGTAAACGGGATTTCGTTAATCTTTACCATGATGTAATTCTTAGAAAATATAATAAACTCCAAACAAATGTGAACCTTTTTTTTGTCTAAAATGGCTACTTACTTGGCATTTTTTTTATATCATTGTTTACCCCCTTTTGGAAAGAAAAATGTACACTTGGAAGTTGGACAACTATTTTACAAATCAGGCAAGTAACTTCCTTACTTGCCTGATTCAAACTAACATGAAACTATAAATCCCAGGATTATTTTATTAGAAGAAATATAAAGTCTGCCTGAAATAAATAAGTGAAAATAACACACAATATTAAAAATAAGTACCTAACCAGTTAAAAATATGCTTCCGCATTGGACATTTAAGAATCCCGGAAGTTTTTAGTATGTAAATTAAAAAATCCACTCCAATCCAATCCACTTCCATCTCGCTGAACAAAAACATCAACTCGAAAGTTTAGGTACCTACATAAGCGCGTAATATACGATCTCTGCTTATAAATGTAAACAAACTAACCCACGGACAGACCATATATCTAACAAACTTCGCAAACCCGGCCATCCTCAATGCAAGAGCGTAGCAAGGGAGCAGGCCCCCAATTCTCGGTGCATTCGAGATAATGTCGATTGCGAGATTAAACTTCAGATTCATACAGTTGTGTCAAACGACTGTATGCACTGACGTTTAATCTCGATTGTGAGATTATCTCGAACGCACCGAGAATTGGGGTCCAGGTATGCCATCGACTTTTTTGACTGCCGCGCTGAAAAAATTATTGATTTCCACATTACCATCTATCCTTACAGTTTACCCAATTCGATAGTGTAGCACATTATTAATTTAAATTGGTAAGTAATTACATAACACAAACAAAGTAACTGTTGTGAATTCATTAGAAGAACAACAGAAGGCATCGATATCTCATTAGCTACCTGGTTGAGCGTGCGCAGGGCCCGCATCCAGGGCGCATCAGGCAGCAGTTTAGTGCGCGCGCGCGGCTCGGCCAGCACCCGCGGCGATCGTTATGTTTGAATGAAGTGGGAAAAAGAAACAAATACACTTTCGATATTAAATCAAATCATTTATATCTCCTAATAGCTATTATTTATATTAATCTTCTATAACTAAATATAACACGGCTCTTAGAAAACAAGTAAGATTCTAATGGCCACTTGCACCAAAAAGATAAATCTAATTTTAGTGTTCAGTACGGTAAGTTGTGTCAAATGTATGGAACTGTCAGGCGTAAGAGGAGTGTGAACCTACGGCTTTTCATACAAAAGGCGACAACGATTCCCACCCCTTAAATATTAACTGATGTTCACCAATTTTTGATCGGTTATCAGTCAGAACAAAATCTAGGTCCATACATTTTGGTTTTTTCACTATAATTAATAAATTCAGTTTTATTGCTGTTTCAGTATTCTCATACAAAACTAATTTCGGCAATTATTTGACTTTGTTGATCTCTGATCAAAATTCAAAAAACGTATAGACGTAGATTTTGTTCCTGACCTGACAACCAATCAAAAGTTGGTCAAAATCGGTTAACATTTAAGGGGTAAAAATCGTTATCGCCTTTTGTATGAAACACAGTCGTCTTAAGTCAGGTTTAATGACTTACATCAGATTTAAGATTTTGGTGCAAGCCACCCTAAACGCTAATTAACACTTTCATCGCCAAGAACCCACCTAGTGGGCGCACCGAGACTTTGCTTACATGCCGAACAGCCCTAAAAGTTAGCTGTCGCTCACTACTGTACTACTGTACTAGCTATAGATGAATACAGTCTACGCCGAAGCACTCTCCTAGCGGGCGCCCTTTATAGCGGCAAACAGCACGTGAACCCGCCCAGTGGGCGCTTTGTTGTGCAGCGTTGGGTT
The DNA here is from genome assembly GCA_947859335.1 of Tortricodes alternella. Lineage (NCBI taxonomy): Eukaryota > Metazoa > Arthropoda > Insecta > Lepidoptera > Tortricidae > Tortricodes > Tortricodes alternella. The sequence goes on from OX401972.1 coordinate 6,735,074, forward strand.
GCTCGTTATATAGCTGTATGAACTCACCTACCGGGTCTTATAGACAATTCTGTGGTGCCTGCGATACTATTCCATTTAATATCTGGAAATGAAAGTGTATCAAAATAAGGAAAACAAAAGTTAGTAGAAAATTTAGTAGAATAGAAAATCACATATTTAGTACTCAGTATTTTTATCAATACCCACTAAATTATACATAGGAAAAAGGACCCCACCTTACCGCTGATGAGATGAAGGTTTAATATTAGGTATACTTCTCTATATCCACTACATAATTATATCCTATAACAAAACGGACATAGATTTAATTAGACATTTTTCATAATTTATTTATATTTATATGCGGCATGCTTTTTATCCAGGTCATTTGTATTTTTAAATAAGGTCTTTAAATATTTAATTATTTGTGTTCGTCCAAAATAATATAAAGGCGATTCATCCTTACTCGTCTTATTTGGTAAACAAGTTTCTAACCTCAAAAGGCACCTTTTTTGGCTAAACCACCAGAGATAATATTTTAGGCATTCTTTGCAAATTTTTCACCTAGGATTGCTTTACTTAGGATAAAATAGCTGTTTCGGACAAAAAAGGTACATTTTGAGGTTATAAACTTGTTTACCAAATAGGACGAGTAAGGATGAATCGACTTTACTTCTATGATGACTTACAGAATGCATGCTAGCCCCGAGATTTGCTAATACAGTGGCTCTCGTTTATAACAAAAAAACACTAAGCAGTCTTAAAAGTAAATATATGTATGAATAATATATAATTATATACCTATTTAATCTTAAGATGCCTATTACAAAACTAAGCTAGCAAGGTCGCACATTTGCCGATTTTCCATGACAAGTTTTTGCCCCGGCTCGGAAAAATCGTAGATCCGGAGCCAGATGGCCAATGTTAATAGACTACATCTGAGAACTTCGCTCAATTTCACTGATATAATCGAGAAAAACGAGAAGTGTGATTTTATCACCTCAGCTTTGTGATACGCCTCTTAACCGACGTATAAAAGTCAAATATTTCTACTCATAATCATTAACACTATTGATGTAAACAGAAAAAATTAGTGTCCCTAATTTTACATAGCTTCATGTTTCTGTTTTGATACCTTTGCTTTGTGACTGCATGAAAAAAGTCACATACTGGAATAAAAAAAACAACAGGGAAGAAAAAAAACGTAACACATCCAATTTCTGAAAAAAAAAAAGAAAAACAAGTAAAACCATAAATTAAGTATAACCAGATAGGTCAACTCCATACATTGAAATGTGACCACCTCAAACCCCCGTATTCGTAGATGGCGCTAGGGAGCAACCCTTTATTTACAAAGCCTCTAGGATTTCAGCGCCATCTGTCAGTTTTCTTTGAAAATACATGAAAGAATAACTGTTTCTGGTTATGGATCTTTGGAAAAAGAATCGCAGATGGCGCTATTTTAGGAATAGCATAAGCAATTTCGCAAAACGATACCCAGCAGCGCCGTATAAAAATAATTAGGTAAAATTTCATGTCGCGACCATAGCTTCATGGCATGAGGTCGGTAGGTAAGTACCGTGCGCTCCCCGCTTCTGACGTCACGCCACGGAGAGGTTTAATATATTTAATATGCGTATTTCAGATGATCAAGCAATTTTTTAATGATTTGAATTTTTCATATTTATATTTATATTAAAATATGATACATTCTTTTTAAATATAAGTACATAGAGTAATTTAATAAGTTCTCATTCTTCATCGATATTTTGCACGAACTCATGCGGCGCCTTAAAATCTATATCTGGTGATTCATGTAGCCTCCGAAAACGAATCCGTTTCCGTTCTCAGAATTACAAAAAGCGGCCAAGTGCGAGTCGGACTCGTCCATGAAGGGTTCCGTGATTTATGAGGTGTTAAAAAAAAACTACTTACTAGATCTCGTTCAAACCAATTTTCGGTGGAAGTTTACATGGTAATGTACATCATATTTTTTTTTAGTTTTATCATTCTCTTATTTTAGAAGTTACAGAGGGGGACACACATTTAACCACTTTGGAAGTGTCTCTCGCGCCAACTATTCAGTTTAAAAAAAAAAAGATCTTAGAAACCTCAATATCATTTTTGAAGACCTACCATAGATAGGGACGTATGGGTTTTATGAAAAATATTTTTTTGAGTTACAGTTCTAAGTAGAGGGACCCCCAAAATGTATTGTTTTTTTTTTTCTTCTATTTTTGTGTGACAATCTTAATGCGGTTCACAGAATACATCTACTTACCAAGTTTCAATAGCATCGTTCTTATAGTTTCGGAAACAAGTGTCTGTGACATACGGACGGACGGACGGACGGACGGACGGACGGACGGACGGACGGACGGACGGACGGACAGACTGACAGACAGACAGACAGACAGACAGACAGACAGACAGACAGACAGACAGACAGACAGACAGACAGACAGACAGACATACAGACATGATGAATCTATAAGGGTTCCGTTTTTTGCCATTTGGCTACGGAACCCTAAAAATGGCGGCCATTTTCAAAACTGGGCACCGTTAATCAAATAGTTAACTTCGTTAATCGCTACTGCGTTCCTAACAAAGTTAACTTCGTTAAACGTTACAGCGTTACATTACGGAAGATTTAACGGAAGTTAACGTTAATCGTTCATTGGTAACTCGTTATAGAAGTATGCCGTTGCGTTAGGTATTTACTTATACAAAATATTGGTATTGTGCTATGAAAGTTTAGGCAGGACATGAAACATTAGTAAAAATTGGGTACCTACTTATTGCATTAGAGTTTGTAATAATACCTATTACCTATTTAGAGATCAAATTCAAATCAAAAGCTATCTGACATAACCCGCGCAGTGTTCTTTTGGCAAATAGGTACTAAATAACGTTTAACGGACTTAAATTGTTTTAACGGAGTTTAATGAGTCCGTTAACAATTTCAGAAGTTAACTTAAAAGTTAATCCGTTACTCGAAATGTTAACTTCGTTAATTAACGATCAACGGATTAACGGTCATGTGTCCAGCCAGCTATGGCATGGCTGGGCACCGTTAATGAAATAATTAACTTCGTTAATCGCTAATCCGTTAATAAAAAGCTTTAATTCGTTAAACGTTAAAGAGTTACATTTCGCAAGATTTAACGGAAGTTAAAGTTAATCGTTAACACGTGATAGAAATTCCATTTTATATATCGTTAATGTTAGTGATTTACTTACTAATAACAAAAATTATGGTATGGACTGTGGAGGTTTAGGCAGGACATAGGACATGAAAAATGTATAAAAGAAGGGTCTACGCGCGGTGACCGCGGCCGGCTAGCCCGACCCGAGCGTAGGCATACCTACTTACTAGTCAGGCGTGTTTTGCGCTCGCGGTGCCGTAGATACGCTCGGTGTCCTTTTGGCAACCAGTAGGTACTTTACTTAATTAACGATTAACGGGCATTAGTTGTTTTAACGGAAGTTAATGAGTCCTTTAACAATTTAAAAAGTTAACAATTTAACTTCGTTAATTAAGATTTACGGATTAACGGTCTTGTGCCCAGCTATGACTAGTTCATGCGTGTCTTCGACCTTGGTCATTTACCAGCGCAAGCGGCCATGGACGTAGATACCTAACTCCGCGTAATGCCTAGGTACGAGCGCGCGGGTCAATTTATGATTGTCAGACGAAATGTGGGATGAAATGAGAGACGAGATTACTTCGAGAATGACGTCACATAGCTGGTGAGAGCCCGTTGATATGTTTGTAAGTATCTGCGCAATTATCTTAAAATCCGTCCGTACTAACTTACAAGATTAAATGCCATTGTTATTACATTACCTACCTACTTTATTTTATTAATTATACATTTCTCTTTAAGGGTTCCGTACCTTAAGGGTACTAATGTTTTCCATAGGAAACTTCAATATACAGACGTAGCTCTGTTACAAGTTTATAAAATAGGATATTTTGACGACGCGGTTAGCTTAGTTGATAGTGACCCTGCCTCCGAAGCTGGCGTTCCGGGTTCGATCCCCGGTGAGAATAAATAATTTACGTGTTGAGCAACAATGTTTTTTTTAAATCTTAGATGTTTCCTACGTATTTAAGTATTTATTTATATTTATAAGTATGTATATCCGGTATCTATGACCTTTTATATGAAAACCATTGTTATCGGTCAAATTAGTCACATCACAATGCACAAACGAAAAAGTACGATACAATTGTGTAAGATGGCGCTAAAACAGATTTTTCGTATATTACTTAAAATTATTAAGTGAATGCTTTTAGGTCATTGAACGTATAATTTTGATTATTCATACATAAAAACCTTAAAAGTAAATGAATCATTAAATTTTCAGACATGAAATCGATAGATTTGAAAAATATTAAATGACCATGTGCATACTAGCGACATCTGTTTACACTTTTCTTAAATAAGTAATCCACCGAGGGCATGGTTTCTCTAGGTCTTATTCCTCTATGGTAAAACGGACACTTTCTTATGAAAACGCACAAATACAAATCGTAAGATATCTCGCCAGTCTCGCCATCTCTCGTCGGGTAGACAAACTAAACTGCTAATGTTAAATGCTACTCGTCACTAGATGGCGCTTTGTCGCCATTATTTCTTTGTATGAAATGGTTAATATAGCATTTGAAAGACAACTATTATAGTGAATTATTAATGAACTAAATGGAACTGCAAAACCCTGCTAGCTACTCATTACTATGCAATTTCCCAGAGTTGTCGGCTCTGTATCTGTATAATAGTAGTTTATGCAACCGTTGCATAATGATAGGTCTTAAAACAGTAGTGCGGTTTTATGAAACGACCTTTGCGAGTTTCATAATAAGATCGCACGTGTGTTTTAAGGCGAAATTATGTAGAGTTGCATACATAACTTTATCTACACACATATTATAAACTGCGACACGGCGACGATGTGGCCCCGCCGGCTCCGGCGACGGCGGCGCGCCGACCTGTATGTAGCTCATATCTGTATCGTTATGACCATTACGATAATTAAATCATGGAGGTTTTATGATATGGGTGTAGATAAAGTCTATTAATTTCACTTACTTAGGTGCTTCGATTATTTAAATCGCACACACTCCTTGCACGTGTCGATAGGTCGACACTTTCCGGACAACTTAAGCAGATAAGAGAAAATGTGTTCTGCGCATTCAAGGTCATAGTTCAACTTACGTGCCGCGAATATTGCTCTCCCAGTTTGTATGATCAAATGGTGTCACTAACCTATTTCAAAGACAACGACTGCCCGCTGTGTTTAGTCATATGATCATCGAGCTCGACTTTGTTCTCCAAATTAACAAAACAAACTTTACACTGAAAAGAGCAAACCCGCGTTATCCCCGAATGTTTCTTCGTATGGATATTCAACGACGGCAAATCGAAGAACCTCTCCCCGCACAGCGGGCACGAAAAACTTTTCTCCTTCAAATGCACCCTATTCACGTGCCGGGTTAGCAGAGACTTGTGTAAAAATGCCTTCGAACATTCCTTGCATGTGAAATCGGCCTTAAGATGCGTGCCGTTCATGTGCAACCGCCTCAAATACTGTGACCCGAACATTTCTTCACATTTGTAACACTTGTATATTTTTATGTTATGATCTTTGAATTCGTGGCTGACTTTGTTCGAGTCCAGTTTAAAGGTCGCGGGGCATTTGGAACATTTGAATTCAGCAGCTAAATGATGCACTTGAACGTGCTTTCGCAAACTGAAATCGGAGAAGAAATTCTGTCCGCACGCCTCGCAAATTCGCTTCGTTCCCTCCAAATGTACTTTGTTCATATGAGAGTAGAGCATACCGAAAAACTGGTATGATTTGCCGCATTTTAAGCAAGAAATCTGATTATCAGCCAACTTGAACGGCAAGAAGCATTCTTGATCCATATCGGCGATCAATTTATGATCTTTCAAATGCGCAATCAATCCGTCTAACGTCAATTCTTGATGGTTGCACTTCAAGCACGTCAACGTTTCTCCAACGTCGACTTTTAGCGGGGAAAACGTATCGCAGTTTCGATTCTGCGTTAAGTGCTTCATTACGGAGACGGTCTGGTGGCTCCCTCTGGTGTGAGTGCGAAGCGCGGACGCGTCGTGGAAGGTTTGGTAGCAGTAGAAGCAGATGTAGCGATTGCCGCGCCATCTGAACGGCAGGAGGGTGGAGTTGGTGAGCACTGCATGCACGTAGCGACGCGCCGCCGCCTTCTCCCAGTCGAGCTGCGTTGGGACGCGGATCGCGTGCGATTTTGGTTCTGTTGAGAAAATTTGAACATAGAATGTTTGCGAGCTGTAATCACGTACAGATAAATTGAAGCTTTCGAAACTCACCAATGGATGGCGTTACTGTTATATGAATTTTACCTATGAATATTATTTACAACTTAATCAGTTAGCGTCTTGTCAGATAACATTTAACTAAGTTCTGAAATTGAACCTTGTATTAACTCAAAGTTTGTATTTTTCATCAAGATACTGATTTTGGATTTTGGTTCTGTTGACAAAATGTTCAAATAGAATGTTCGTGAGTTATAACAAAGTAGAGCAAAAATGTTGCTTTCGAAGGTCACTAATAGATGGCGTTACTGTCATATGAATATTATTTACATTTAATTCAGTTCTAATTGAACCCTGTATTCACTCACTCAACAGTAGTTTGTTTAAAGAGGTATGCCCCTAGCCAGTGTACCTTAGCTCAGTTACTTTTTTTTACAGATGGCGGTACTATTTCGAATTTTGTAATAGCTTCTGGAACTATCTATTATGCTAAGTTATTCCTATTATTTTTAATGATTTTTTTCTTTGCATTTCTCTCTAATCGCATATTTGTCTCAAACATTAAATGCACCCAAGAATGTCAAGCAAGGTGTGAGAATAAAAAAATCGGTATTGGTTTGAACATTAACCGGCGTGAGAAAAACAGTTATAGATCAAATTGAGACAGCTATTTAAATCCAGCCTTAAAGCACAAAGATTTCTTTGATTTAAGTCTCATAATGCGTTGTTATGTCAAGGCAAATAAATGAAATAATCATACTAATGTCAAATTATTTATTCCTAGGTCCACGTTTCAGCAGCACTAGTATGATGCACTCGCAGATGAAGTTTTAAACTAGTCCACTGCACAAACGCCCGCCCGCACTCCTTGCACTGGTACCTCTTATCATTCGTATGAATTCTTCTGTGAAAATCTAATGTCTTCTTCCTCTGAAAGGCCTTCTTACACAGATCGCACTCAAAAGGCCTGGCGTCGTCGTGTTTGACCATGTGTCGCTTCAAAAGATCCTTACTAAACACTTTGAACCCGCAAATTTCGCAAGCAAAATTCTTCTCCTTCAAATGCACCCTCTGTTTATGCTGTAACAGTTTATTTTTCAACGAAAATATTTTCGAGCATAACTCGCATTTGTATTGAGCGCTCGCAACGTCGTGAACAAACGCTAGATGTCGCTTCTTCAAGTATTTGCTCGCTAGTATCTCCGGGCATTTCGGACACTTCATTTTGGCGGGAGAATGTACTTTTTCGAAGTGATACGTCAGCTTGTATTGAGTAGGAAAGGTTTGGTTGCACTCTCTGCAATTAAAATTACAAATGGCTGGGTGAGCGTTCTTTCTGTGGCTGTCTACGTTTGCTCTCGCTATAAAACCTTGCCCGCAAACCTCACAGAGGTACGGTTTAGTTTTGCTATGATACTTGTGTGTATGGACGATGAGGGGACCGAAGAATCTGAACGCCATGCCGCATTCTAGACACATCATGTCATTATCTGTGAGGCTAAACGGGTAAATACAGTGGTTCGCTGTCGCTTCTATTTCGATTTTAAATCCGTGCGCGTCTGATATGTGACGTAAGAACTCTTCTAAATTACGGCACGCTTCGTCGCATTTCTTACACGCAAGTTCAGAAATGTCTAGCTTTATGCTTTTGCTTTTTCCTACTGTGGATTTTAGGACAGTTTTGAGCCTAGCTCCCTCGTGTTCCTCCTTAGTATGCCGTTTTAATTTCGAGCTGTCGTCAAAAGGGCAGCAGCAGAAGAAGCACATGAACTTATTCGAGTGCCATTTAAAGGGTATGACGGTGGATTGCTCTATGATAATGGTGAGCAGTTTGATAAGTTCTTCCTTCTTACGATATTCTTGGTCTATCGCTTCGTCGACGTCTGAAATAAGAGAAAATTCGTCACTTTCTTGATGTGGAGCTGATGCTAGCTTTTTTCGGATTAGTTGATGCTGTTTAAGACACAATGTTTAACCGATTGGCGTACTGATGGTCCGACAGGTGTGATGAGTTTTTTATTTTAATACGACGTCCTCAGTTTGTTTTGGCGTAATTAAATACTAGTCTTTTGCTGATGACATTTTTTTAGCGATTGATCAAGTAAATAAGGTGTTTGATAGGTATGTAAACTAATAAAAAAAAATTGAAACATTATTATTTTGACATTTAAGTTCTAAAGTCTATGTTCCTATGGCCGCGCAAGCAATTTCGCTTTGAATAGCTGTCGATTTATTAAAGGCAAGTTTGTGCATGCCCAATGAGAGCCCGTTATATAAGAGAAAAAATCCTGGAGACTCAGGTGACATTTTAAGTGTTGCCTGTTTATTGAATTTCTTAAAATAAATAGTGATGAACTAACTACAACCAGCATTCCCCGCAAAATAATTATAGGTATCCTTGTTAGAATTACGTTTGTGGAAAAATGTTTAAAATTAAAGTTATAAAGGGTAATTAAAAATACACTCTTACTCTTATTAATAAATAGTTATTTATTCGTAACATGATCTTGATTCATCAGAATCACTACTAACTTCTATTAATCTTGCAATTATACATTTCATATTTATACGGATTATGCTATGCATTAAATGTGCTTTTTGAGCGATTTGTTTTACTTGATTCTAAAACCGGTAGTAGGTATAGAGCTACACACTGCTACAACACTACGCTGGACATCTGAATCTGGTCACATTATTTTTACGTTTCACATTTCTAGCTATCATTCTTGCTGACGCTGACGCTAGCCTTCACTTTCGCATTTCATATTAACGTGAAAACTTGCCTGTTTCCAAATTTTTCTTGCGTTTAGCATTTAGGTACTTTGTACTTATAAACTGAAAAATACTACACGTTACTTTAAACTTCCCAAAGCCTTACGTCAAATCCAAATATGTCACTCACACGTCAAGCGCATTTCAAAAGCTATGCAAAAGTCAACTTAATTCATACGAAAGAAGGTCTCCTTTGAGTTGTACCTCCGACAACTATAAGCGTCGGTCCTTGGCGTTGAAAGGGTTAAATTAATTCATCATCTGCTGGACATCGGTTTCCCACAATGATCGCCACAACGACCAATCGGCGTGCCGCTCACATCCAGTGGAGTCCCGCAATCTGCATCAGATCGTCAGTCCACCGTGTGGGTGGTCTGCCCACGCTGTGCCTCACGTGGTTGCCACTTAAAAACTCTTCGGCCCCACCCAAGGCCACTTAAGTTTATCAACTCTTTGGGCTATGTATATCAGCTACTCTAGATCTTTTGCGTATCTTCTCATTTCTATGTGCAGTAATACTATATACCTATTGTAACCTATGAGAAACTCAATATAACTGAAACCTACCAGTTCAATAGTGATTATTATTTGCTTGACATTACGCAACAAAAATTTTATAATTATGAATCAGTTCGAGCCCCGCTCTCCTCGCCATGGTGCACCCTTAAATGCAAATTCAAACTCGTGGTCTGCACAAATGCCTTCCCACACAACTTGCAAACGCATCGCCTATCATTCGTGTGTATCCTCGTGTGTATGTCCAACGCGCGTTTCCTCGGGAACTTCTTGTTGCAAACACTACATTCGAAAGGTTTCGCATCGCTATGTCTCACCATGTGCAAACTTAGCAGATGATTATCGAAAAATTTATCGCCGCACACCTGGCATACCTTCGTCTTCTCTTTCAAATGTATTCGTCTTTTATGTTTCACCAGCTGATTCAGAAACCTGAATACTTTAGTGCAATTATCACACTTGAATTCAGATGCCATGAAATTGTGTACAGAGGCTAAATGCGAGTCCCGTTTGTACGTACTGCCGAGGATCTCTCCACAAATATGACATTTGCGCTTTTTGACGTCGTGGATCCGCTGCTCGTGGTCGTCTCTCCTGTGTTTAGCAAAGAATTTCTTTTCACAATGCCTGCATTTGAAACTCTCCGTCGCGTGAGCGCCCAGGGTGTGCCTCTTTATACTAGTCTTGGTAGCAAAATTTTGACCGCAGATTTCACATAAAAACTGATTCTTCTTGTGAACTCTCAAAGTATGCAGCAGCAGAGGCCCGAAAAACATGAAATCCTGATTACATATCAAGCATTTCAAACTGCCGTCGGAGAGTTTGAAACAATCGAAGTATTTCAGATCTTCTATGCAACAAGTCTCCTTGTGATCATTGTTGAGATGCGTCAGAAATTCCACTAGACCAGGAAATTCGGTGTCACACCGCTTGCATGTTAAGCCGGCCATGTCTAGTTTTACCGAATACCTGACCGCGCATCTCTTGACGCTCCTGCGCAGGCTGGCGTCGTCGTGGTTCCTGAAATGTGCCCTGAGGTCGCTGGCGAGGTGGAAGCTGGAATGACAGTGGAAGCAGCGGAAGATGTTGCCGTTCCGTCTGAATGGCATAGCAGTGGAATGCTCTAGAATCGTGAGCAGTAATCGCCTCATTCGACGTCTGTTCGCGGTCTCACCTGATTCCGCGGAGCCTGGAAGAGGAAAATGGTATCGATGACATCTTGTGCGACTTCGTATGACAGCACTTTGGTTGTATCGTCAAAGAACTGGGGCCTAACATAAATTGCACCCAGTAGAAGGGTACGTCGAATGATTCTGCAGTATGTTAAAATCCTCGTAATGATATGTCTCAGTATCGTGGATAGGGCCATTGAATAAAACGGCAATTTCACTAATTTGCTGCTTTTATTAAGTGAAGAAAAACTTCTAGATATGGTTTTTAATCAGCAGTTTCACTGTTGGTTGACAAAATGATGAGAATGATATTAACACTGTTAACGAAAGGAGTGTTAGGTCTGAAATAAATAATTTAGTCAGTGAATCGATGTGTAATCTAGCAAATGTATTTATCTTGGACATAAAATAAATCATGTTGATCACATTTTTAATCGCGGACATGACATCCTCTTTACTTAGTATAAACTTAAAAAGCCTAATGTCAATATTTAGTAGAACTTGGGTAGAGAAATTATTATTAAAGTAAAAGATTAATAACTTTTGACACTTAGTATTCATGCAAATAATTTCTAGTTAAACAGTTTAACAGATGCTTCAAGAAACCTGTTTTCCTTCTCGTGTAAGTGCAAAACTAACTACCAAACCAAGTTCCATTAATTGAAAGTTGATACTTGATCGAACTAAAACTATCATCACAATAACTATGCTCCTCAAAATGGCTTTTCACTTTTAACCTTAAAGATATTTATCACTTTACAATTCACACACAATTCCGAGATCCATAATTTACAAAACTAATGTCCAAGATAAGGGTTCTCATAAGCGGCCATGATGGTCGGCTGGACATTCTTATGCATGCGAGCAAAATGCGCACGCATGATCTTCTTCGTTGTAAAAGCCTTGTCACACGCATCGCATTTGAAATTCTTCTCCCCGCTATGTTTGTACATGTGATTCTTCAATCTGTTGCTATTAAACGCCTTCCACCCGCAAACGCCACAAATATGGTTCCGGACTTTCAGATGAGTATCTCGCAAGTGCGTCATCATCATGCTTCTAAACACGAAAGTTTTTGGACAGTGAAGACACTTGATTTCCTGTCGGTTCTTGTGCTCGGCTGCCATGTGACGTGAACGCTTATAGTGACTCTGAAACGTCAACGAACAGACCAAACACTTGTATTTCTTCTCAATATCATGATGGTTTTTCTGGTGCGTTTTTAACTTTGATCGGGATTCAAATTTCTCGCCACACTCCGGACAGAGTAGGCCGGTGTTCTCGTGTACCGCTTTTATATGCAATCTGAGTAAATTTCCGTCTTTAAAATGCTGACCGCAAATGTCGCAAAGAATCGCCGATGTTCCTTTATGATCTTTGTTCGTGTGGTGTAGAAGAGGGCCGAATGTGTAGAAACTCGCGCCGCAAGCTAAGCAATTCACTGTGAAGTTATCCAGTTTGAATGCAACCATACAAATGCCAACATCTTTATTATAAACCACTCCATGTTTCGATACCAAATGGTCTATTAAGTCGTAAAGGTCCGTCAGGTTATCTGGGCACAACTTGCAGCTCAAATTGGAAATGTCCACGTAAACGACAGGCTCCCAGAAATTGCTCATAGCCTGTTCCTTTATTCCATCGCCCGTGTGGACCTGCTGATGGTTCTTTAAATCGGTAGCCTCCTGAAATATGTCGTAACAGTAAAAGCATCTGTAGGAGCTCTTCAACCATCTGAACGGCATAATGGTAGACTTGACAAGGACCTGAACGACGTTGTTTCTCATTATATTCCTTTTCTCTTTCGGCGATAGTGTTTTGTTTGCGCTCGGCATCAGTTCGTTCTCTTGCGGCTCCGAGTCCTGATTCGTTCGCTTTGACTGTTTCTGGCCACCTCTAGTTTCGCCTGAAATTAAAATTGGTCGAGCTTCGTTACATTGCCGTATTATGCTTAAAGCCTAGAGGTAGCCAGATTATGTCATACATAATGATTGGTCCTTCTATGGTCAGTCAGTATAAGATTCAGTGTAAATTATAAGACATCAAAAACCATCAGAACCTGAATATTTTTATCATGGTAGTTACATAGAGAGACTAGTGGACACGCCACAGCTTCGCCCGCGGTATTTTCCATACAAACTTTATCACCCCTTTTCACCCCTTAAGGGATGGGATTTCAAATAATCTTTCCTAAATGCACTTCTAGGGTACTCGAGGAATGCCTCCTCCAAATTTCAAACCTCTAGGACCACCTGTTTAGGCTATGCGTTGTCTATAAGTGAGTCACTGTACTGTTTTATATGTATTGATTAATTGAATAAGTAGTCGGTTTAATAAGGATGTTTTAATATTACAAGTTTAATATCACAAATAACAAATGATCTAATTATCCTACATAATGGTAGGTCTAACAAAATCAAATATAACAAAAAATCATACTAAGCACATTATGAGTATTAAGCGAAATAACTGGAACATAGTAAAAAAAGAAAAATAACTAGGTTTTAAGTGTGACAATTTCACCTTACCCTAACAGGATTAATAACTTTAAAAGCATGTTCATTTGCAAAAAAATATTTTAAATAAATCGCCCTGAAAATTTAATTTTAAGACCTAATTAGAATAGCCTGAATACACCTTTAGATGTAATTAGAATAGTAGTGAAATTCCTTCTCGTGTTTTTCCAGCGTCTCTAAATCGGTAAACCCTTTCCTGCACCAGCGGCATACGCGTCCAAAATTACCGGTATGAACCTTCATATGGGCCCTCAAATTACTGGACCGCCCAAACATCCGCTCGCAAATGCTACACGCATAATCCCTTTCGCCGAAATGCTTCCGTTTATGCAATTTAATCATCCATTTTATAGCAGTTTTGTAATCACATAGATCACACTTGTAGCGGAAGTCCGAATGCAAGGATTGTACGTGGAGCAGCATGGCCCCTTTAGTTGTACATATCTTCGGACAATGCTCGCACTTAATACGGTATTTCTCAACGTTATGCATCTTCCCTAAATGTACTTTAACTTGGTAGTCGTTATCGAATGTAGCGCTGCAAAGATTGCACTCATGAGTTTTGGTATGTCCATGTATTCGTTCCTTATGCCTCTCCAATTTGTGAGACGCGTCGAAGAGTTTCCCGCAAAACTTGCATTTATGGCCGATGTGACTCTTGCTAATATGTCTAGAGAGACGCATTTTATCTATAAAGCTGACTCCGCAGACTTGGCATATCGAGGAATGCGCAATATGCTCCTTATACATATGTGCTACCATCGACGGGAAGTTGTCGTAACGATTCTCACAAAGGACACATTGCATTATATCCTTGTTCAAAATGAAGGGAAACACGCAAACGCCAGCGGAATTATCGTACAATTCCCCATGTATTGAAATTATGTGAGCTATTAGTTCTTCGACGCTGCTTAGAGGCTCGGAACATTCTTTACAAGCGAGGCCAGTCACATCTATTTTGACTGGCACATTCTTAGACACTATCCTCTGTGGAATAAACGTCTCTAAATCAAGTGAATCGTGTTTTAACGCCGTGTGCTCTCTTAGAGTATCGCCGTCTTTCATGTGTTTAGAACAGTAGAAGCAGCTAAATCCTCTAGTGTTCCAGTGGAAAGGCAACACGTTCCCGTAGCGAAGCACGTACAGTATGTTCTTCCGGACCGTACACAGCCGTTCCAAGTACGTCTCGTGAATATCCTCCTGCCTTCTCTTGGTTCCTGGAAAGAGAGCATCGTATTTACGCTTACTTATATGCGCCAAATGTCATCTTGCAATAAATACTAAAGAATGTTTCAAATATTATTTATTTTGGATAACTAGTGCTTTATTAAATAACAACCCGAGGATAATATTATAATTTATATCGTCTTTTGAACGACATATTGGCCGGCTACGTCCGCTCCTTCTAATTCGTCATTTATGAATTCCATTTGAACGACTTCTATTTCGCCCAGGTCTCCAGTGACACCTTTCTCATGCGCTTGTATAATGTAGGCCTGATGCATGCTCTTCATATGCGTAGTCAGGTTGGTGTGGTACGCGAACGCTTTGTTGCAAATCGTGCAGATATACGCTTTTTTGCCATTATGTATAACGGAGTGGGAATTCAAGTTGCTCTTTTTTGAGAATTTCTTTCCGCAAACCGAACAGATGAAGGATTTCTCGCCGCTATGCTTTAGCATATGCAACTTTACGTCATAAGGTCCGAAAAACTTTTCACCGCAAACCTCACACTCAACGTTCCTCTCTCTCAAGTGGACCCGCCGCATGTGCCGAGACATAATGCTCTCCTGCGGGAATATTTTAGAACAGTACTGGCATTTAATTTTCAACTCTTCAACCCCATGAACGTTAGCTAAATGCAGTTTTCTGAAGTAAGGACTTTTGAATGTTTCTGGACAGTGAAGACATTTTAACAGGTTAACCATGTGCACGTTCTTTTCGTGGATCAACTTCTTCGACAGCGTCGATAAGCTGACGTCACAATAATCACACGTGTAACCGCCTTCCCTGTGGTAGTATCTATGGTGCATCTTCAAATGATTCTCCCCTTGGAAGCTCGTGCCGCAAACATCACATATGTACTCATGCGACAGGTGATGCTTGTTGGCATGTCGTAGAAGATACTCGAAGAAAACAAATTTCATTTTGCACGTCGGGCAAGTAGGGTTCTCTTTGTCCAATTGGAACGGTAGGAGACAGTTCGGTACACTGACATCATACTCGGCATCATGTGCTATGATGAGATGGGAGATCAGCTGTTCCAAGTCCGGAACGGCTTTAGGGCACAGTTTACAGGAGATCCCAGTGACGTCAATTTTGATGGCGGCATCTTTGTTCCGGTTATCTTTTGTTCTGTCGAAGACGGCGAGCTCGAGGTTCGCGAACTGATGTACCTTGGCGGTGTGCTCTCGTAAAATTTCGGGGTTTTTCATGGGCTCGGTGCAGTAGAAGCATCTGTACTTTCCCTTGTACCACAGGAAGGGTGTGACGTTGCCGTACTGAAGCACGTATTCGACATTACGCCGTTTTATCAATTGCTTACGTTTGATTTCCATTTTCTTACGTTTATCTTCCACTGAACTGATTTTTGCACCTGTAAAGAAATTGTCGTATTTAGCTTCTGATTTTGTCCTTTCTCCGACCGACCCTCTTTATATAAATTTCCTGTCAAACGTGATAAATCTTTATTTCGCATGAACGCATTGTGGATTTTCATTGCGATATGAAAAAACTCCGGTCTATCTTTTCCAATATGTAAAATACCTATACTGCTCAAGGAATAATATACGGATAAAATCTTAATGTTTTTGTAAATACATGATGAGTGATCACCGGCGCTAATGAACACCAAACACTCTAAAGGAGTCATTGATCCGCTGTCGATCTTTTAGGGAAACAATGCCATAATAAACTGGCAGACGACTGATGGAAAGTGGTCACCGCTGCCTACGAATTTGAAACACCATAGGTGCTGTCAATGCGTTGTAGGTAGTTTTTACCCGACTGCGCAAAGTCAAAAGGAGGGTATAGAGTCCATGTATGCATGTGACAAACAATCGGAAGTTCCACTTTAGCTCCTGAACTACTAGACCGATTTTAATAAATGGGGTATCATAGGATTCGTGGAGAAGACTCGCATGTTATAGGGTATATAAGAATTCAAAGGGTGCATCATACTAGGAGCAAAAATGCTCCATAACCTCCAGTCGAGTTTTAGTTCTAAGTTTACTATTTTTTCATTGTTGTCATATGGAACCACAGATCAATTCAAAGTATGGTGACAGCGTCAGGTTTATATTATTTTTTGTTAGTAAAAAAACAATTCTGGTAAATCGTATTTATTTATCAAAGGCAACACTCTTCTTAGCAGTAAAATAATGATAGCTATATTAGAGTGTTTAAAACATCAATTGATACATTAAAGATAACCAAAAATTACGCTATAACCATATTCTAGCGCAGCGTCGGAATAATGCTGTTAAAAACGCAATTAAACTGTATGGTGAATAGGCACAAAAATACTTCCAAAAAAATCTATGCGAATCTGACCTAGCTTATCTTTATACGGCCATTTTTGTGTCTTTTCAAGTGTTCCCTCAGCGTTGATTTTCGGAGATAGGAGTTGCCACAGACATCGCACTTGAACTCCACTCCTCCGGTATGTTTCACCATGTGCGCGTCCAAATGCGCCTTGTTGAAGAACTTGTATCCGCATACCGCGCAAGCCACGTTCCTTTCTTTGTAATGCACGCGTCTCACATGAGCGGACATGATGCCTTTTTGAGGGAACATTTTTCCACAATGAGGGCATTCGCTTCTGCATTCCTCGACGCCGTGTACCGTTGCCAAATGAAGCTTCTTATAGTACAGACTTTTGCTTATCTCTTCACAATGCGGGCACTTCAGATGGTCGATCCGGTGAAAGTTTCTCTTGTGATTATACCGCCTAGCCGCTGTTTTGCTGACTAACCCACATATCTCGCAAGGATAACCTCCCTCCTTATGGTAATCGTTGAAATGGGTCATCAATGTGACTTTTCTGTGGAAAGATTTCCCGCAAACGTTGCAAATGAAATCATGATTAGTGTGGTGCTTGTTCGCGTGGCGCAGGAGATACTCGAAATAGTTGAACTGGATGTCGCAAATTGCGCAGGTGACCTTTTCTTTACCAAGTACAAACGAAAAGAAGCAGTCTTTTATTGATGTATCATACCCTGCTTCGTGAATTACGTTTAAATGATCGATGAGCGCAGCTAAATTACGGATTGGTGTCAAACACAGTCTGCAGGAAATATCTTTCACGTCTAATTTGACAGGGACTTCGCTGTCCCAAGTGGTCAAAATGCGCTCTCGAAGGATAGTATCCAGGTACAGGAATTGATGAGTTTCAGCGACATGTTGCCTTAAGTCGTCTGGGTCCTCGGCGGGTGCTTTGCAATAGAAGCAGAGGTATCTAGACCGGGCCCACATAAAAGGCATGACGTTCCCGTATTCTAGAATAATATGGACGTTTCTCCGTATCAGACTCAAGTTGTAACGGCGGAGCGCGGTTTTCTTGTGCCTCCTATCCTTTGTAGTGCCATCTGTAAAGAAATGAGGGTAGCTTTTATTGTAGCCGTCCTGTGTCCATTAAACCGAAATAAGTCGGCGTCATACGTTTTATACGTTTTAACTTGCAGGTGTGACGGACGAACAACTTCACGAGATATTGAAGAACTATCATATCAAGCGATAGGTTGTTATTGGGTCAGAGATTGTTTCTGATAGCATTTATGACTTAGTCTCATAAAAGATTGGGGAAGTAAAAAAAAAACGATGTAATAGAATAAATTAAGTTTGTAATAAGGACTATAACGTAACTTAGACAATAAACGTATTAAGAAAAGCATTTACAAGGCTTTAGTCAATTAAAAATTCTTCTTTCGTTATTCCCTTTTCGCCAACAATATCTGCGATATTATCATTGAATTCGTTCCGCTTCATGTAATGTGCCGTAATATGCTTGGTGAGATAGGACTTCCTGACAAAGCTCTTGCCACAAATCTCACAGCTAAAATTCCTGTCACCCGTATGACCCAGGAAATGGATCTTCATCTGGTAACTTTCGAAGAACCGCTCGCCACATGCGGGGCAAACGTGCTCCTTTTGTTTCAAATGCACGCGCTTCAAATGACGAATCATAATATTATCTTGAGGAAAAATTTTTGGACATTGTGGGCATTGTATCCTGTTCTCCTCAACACCGTGCACCTCAGCCATGTGGACATTCTTCAGATACGCGCTCTTCAATGTCTCATCACAGATGGAACATTTGTATGACTTGGTCAAATGCATGTTTTGCACGTGAAGGGATTTCTTAGGCATGGAGGTAAACTTTTGATCACAGTATTCACAGATGTAACCACCTTCTCTATGGAAGGCTTTTATGTGTAACGCGTGATACCGTTCCGAGAAGAAACTCTTCCCGCAAATTTCGCAAACGAAACTATGGACGAGATGGTGCTTGTTCGCATGACGGAGTAAATATTCGAATAAATTGAATACCATAAAACAAGTGCCGCAAGTCGGCTCGCCCGTCAACCGAAAAGGGAGGAAGCAGTTCGGTATACTCAGGTCATATTCTACGTCGTGGTCCTCTATCAAATGTTGTATAAGTTGATTAAGATCCGTCATATTAACCGAGCACAATTTGCAGCACAAATTAGTGATTTCAACTTTAATCGCGGCTTCTCTGTTCCCGCGTTTCTGCGTGTATCTTTTAACGGCCAAAGGCAGGTTAACGCAGTCATGGTGTTCGTAGTGTGAGAGTATCGCATTCGGGTTTTTGTGGGAGGTCTGGCAGAAGAAGCACTTGTGCCGGCCCCGGTGCCAGATAAAAGGTGTTACGTTACTGTACAATAATACTGATTCAATATTTCTTCGTTTCGACTCGATTAGGCACCGGTTTTCCTTTTTGACTCTGGTCAGCCGTGAAACGTAATTACCTGCAACGAAACGAGAGTAGCTTTTACTTGGATGTCATCCAGGACAAGGGCGGTCTGGTACTCGGCTCTTGGTGCATCACGTTCCACGACTTTTGCCATCGCATATCTTGTTATTGTATTGAAGCACATTTTGGAGACGAGAAAGGAAATGTTAAATAAACCAGTGTGATTGATTAATTTTTTAAGAGGATTGGGTAGCTGCAAATTTCATACAAAATGCGGTAAAATTTCTCCACCCTTAAATCTAAACCGTTCTGCACGATTTTTGGAAATGTTATAGATGTTATCGAAGTCCAAATGTATTAGAATAAATCCGGATTTCATAGCAGTGGTAGCCTAGTGTTCCAACGCACGGCCTCTTGAGAAGAGGGTGGCGGGTTCAAATACAGGCTCTACCTCCTCATCATACCTCCAACTTTTTCGGATCTCATGAGCGGAATTGAATTTGATATTAACCACGAGTATTTTCGGTGAAGGAAAGCAGAGTGATCTGTCTAAAGTCCCCAATCCGCACCGGGCTCGCGCGGGGACTACTGCCAACTCCTCCCTCACTATGACAGGAGGCATGTGCCCAGCAGTGGATCATATATAGATAGATGATGATGATGATGGAGAACTAGGTCAACTGTTACACGAATTCGTGTTTTTTTCTTTGCTATCTGTACTTTTCCGGTCAGGATATATCTGTCCGTATGATAATTATGAAATACACCATCCGCCCGCGACTTCGTCCAGCGTCGGAGGTACAACTCAAAACAGAGATCTTCTTTCGTATGAATTAAGTTGATTTTTGCATAGCTTTTGAAACGCACTTGGCGTGTAAGTAACACATTTGCATTTGACGTAAGGCGTTGAAAAGGTTAAATAGACCTAAAATCTAGTACAGGTAGCGGCACGGAAGTCTAGCGGTGAACGAAATGTGGTGGGCATGGGTACGACTGGAGAGCCAATCGGTGCTTACGAATCATACGCACGCCCGCCCCACCTCTCCTCACCCCGCTCACTCCCCACGATACCCAATATTCGACTTCTGCGCAATAACGGTCACCGCTGGACTTTCTTGCTGCTACCTGTAATCTTCCAATAGGTTGTGTTGAGCGAAGCGTGTCGTGGAAGATTTCCCCCAGTAAATACGGCTTTATGAAAATACCAATAATCTAGTATTTCGTAAACGTAACCCTTATAGGATCACTCGTGTCTGTCTGTCTGCCCGTCCGTCTGTCACAGCCAATTTGCTTCGAAACTACTGGACCGATTGAGTTGAAATTTGGCAGACATATATGTAACTAGGTGACCGCAACATGGACGTGTAACGTAAATTAATGAATTTTAAATATGGGGGCCTCCTTTGGGGGGTCAATAAGACAATTAAAAAAAAGTTTTGCCAACTATATCGTGTGACATATCAAATGAAAGGGCTCATTGTGAGAATCTGAAATATATATTTTTTATATAATTTTTAGGATAAATAGTTAAGAAAATAAGCGAAAATTGGCCATCGCCATAGGCCCAGTAGTTTCTCAGATAAGGAGGGGACTCCTTATCTGAGAAACTACTGGGCCTACATTATTGAAAAAAATAAAGAAAATAGTTCTTTACCTATAGATTACAGGAAAACCTATAAGTCTATGGTCTAAGAAACATAGGAAATCTCAGATAATCATGTATGGAACCCTCTCTATGCGAGTTTAATTCGCACTCGTCCGGGTTTTTTAAAATGTTACTTTCTTAGCCTTCCGTACCCATATTTAAATCACATGTAATGTTTGCCTTTTGGCTTGTCGAAACTATACTTCGGCTGTGCAATTTCAAAACCTAGTAAAGGACACCTCCAAGAAAAATCGTGTCTTTGCATTTTGCAGCTTACTAGGCCATAAAGCATGGATTTTTTAGGCTTTCCTATAAATAATTTTTTTGTCCCTTACTAGGTTTTGAAATTGCACAGCCGACTTGTAGAACGGTCGTGTCATGTGGCCGAATTCCACTCAAATTAATCTTTAATTATTGTGACGTTTCTGTAAAGGTTGACAACTAGTTGCTAAATGTAGTAGTTGACAAATGCTTAAGTGGCGTTTCTGAATTCGGCCAATGGTCAATGAAACAACTAAATTAAATATATAAGTACGTATATTTATACATCGCACTGGTTTTACAATAGCCTTACAACTAAATATAATCAGAAACAGAATGAAGGCTTCTATAATGCTTTAATATTTAAGTTACAATTGTAAGTAAAAACATTTCAAGCGCGCCTTCTTTTATTTTACGCATACAACAATGTATTTCAAATACGCACTTGTAACTAAATACACCACTTTATAGGAAGTCATGGCCTACATGTAAATCCTTATTAATGTATTGTAGATTAAACAATTAAAAGGTATATAATTTAATTGAGACGATTGGCAACATTTTGTTGAACTTTTTAACTATTAAGTTCATGTTTACTTAAATAAGAGGACTGTGAACCAACGGAAAAAATCACCCTTTCATACAAAAGGCGATAACAATTTCCACCCCTTAAATGTTAACCGATTGATTTTTGATAGATTGTCAGTGTGAACAAAATCTAGGTCTATACGTTTTTTGAATATTGATTAAAGATCAACAAAGTCAAATAATAGTCGAATTCGTTTTGTATGAAAATACTGAAACAATAAAACTGAATTTATTGATTACAGTGAAAATACTAAAACGTATATACCTAGATTTTGTTCTGACTGACAACCTATCAAAAATTAGTGAACATCGGTCAACATTTAAGGGGTGAAAATCGACCTAATAAAAATAATTTTCATAACAAATTGAATAAGCATGTCTTTCAAAACTTATGAAATTTTTCAAATAGGCTGATTCTTGTACTTTACATTTTACATAAAAAAAACAAAATACATTTGAGATCTTGCGTACTGAAAACATTTGCTTCGTGTACACCATTGCATCACAAAGCCGTTGGTCATGGTCATTCATCATGAATCCTTATGGGGAATAGAGTCATCCGAGTGCGAGCAAAAACTCTTCGAATAGAAAAACATCTCTCAGACACCCAAGTCGCTTATCACGGGGGTAAGCTTCATAGCAGCTAAGAAATGGGATTGGGATGATCATGTCACGGAGACGAGGCAGACCAAGAAGATGGCAAGCTGGGCGGGAGGCCTTTTACACGGGGAGAGAAGAGCTAGATTTGGTAAGAGTAATTGAATACTTATTGTGCAAATCAGCCGTTTCTTAGCATATGCATAGCATACAACTAAAAAGAGCTCCTTAGGAATTCGAAACTGTACTTATAATTACTTGAAATAAACACGGCTTTACTTTAAGACATAAGTCTTAAAGTAAACGTACGTGGTACGTGCGTAGTGTGAAGATGGACTCCAATATCTCCGCAGTGGCAGAACATGTTCTGGACACGGATGCGTCGCATTTCATTCGCTTTGATAAGACGAGGCTGCTTGTAAGGGAGAAGCGCTTCGTGCAACGCAAGATCCGCAAGATTTTCACCGAGGTATTGAGTGGGTATTGCCACTAGCGTGGAAGTCCGTTATCCAAGCCATTCGGAATGCTGGACGTATTATCATTCTTGGACACTGTGAATGACAGCGGGCAGTGCGCAGCTCGCTTTGACCGCGACCGCACTCAACCCCTGAAGAAGGACTCCATACGAGTCCGAAGCATGTCGGACCATTTCTATCAATAAATCGTGATTAAAGCCGTGTTTATTCAAGGGTTCTTGTCTCACGAAGGTTTTAATTTGTACTTATAATTCTAAAAACCTATAAAGTGTATCAAAATTGAGCGAATTAAGATGATATATTTGTACTCACACCTATGCACCTAATGAGATCTAAATCTGGACATGCCCGTATTTCTTGTGCATGTCCATATGAGAACTGAGATTACTCCGCCGCAAGAAAGCTTTTCCGCACACCTCGCAGCTAAATTTCCTCTCTCCTTCATGCTTTACCATGTGCATGCGAAGGAGATAGTTATCGAAAAACTTCTCGTTGCAAACCGAGCAAGGCACGTTCTTTTCCTTCAAATGCGTTCTACGTATGTGATCCTTCATGAAAGAGTTTCTAGTGAACATTTTACCGCAGTAGCTGCATTTGTGACCGATGTCGTGAGTTGTTATCAGATGCTTCTGCTTGTGGTATTGGGATTGGAATTGCTCCGGACATTTAGGACATTTGTAGTCTTTAGCGTTGTGGGTTTTAGCTTTATGCCGCGCTAGGCACCATTGGTTCTTGAATTTAAGGCCACATACGTCGCACTCGCAAGAGCCCGTATGCGCGTATGTAATGTGAACTTTAAGATTTGTGACGTTTTTAAAACTGCGTCCGCAGAAGTCGCATATTCTGTTGTTGTTGCTGTGTTCGGAATTAATATGTCTGAGAAGTGTGCTAAAGTACCTGAAAGTGCGATCAGCACATAACGGGCAAGGCATGTTGTCTTTTATTATCCTAAACGGTTCGAAACAGCGTTTCATTGTTTTGTCGTAGTTGGCCTTATGATCTGCTATGAGATGTTCTATTAGAGTGTCCAAGTCATCAGAAGGTTGACAACATATCTTGCAAGCCAAAGCAGCAACGTCGATCTTGACGCTAATCCTCTCCCCCTTACATTTCTTCATGCATTTAGATTTAACATCGCACACCGGATGCTCTCTCAGCGTGTGTTCTTTAAGATCTTCAAATTCAATAAACTTTTTGGAACAATAAAAACATGAATATTTTGAGAAGAATTTAAACGGTATCGCAGTGGACATGTTGAGCACGCATTGGATGTTTTGACGTATTTGCAGTATGTTCTGTTTCTTTTTGGGCTCTATGTATGTATCCTCGAGAAATGCGCTGTTCGCTTTAGGCGCGTCAATCTGTGACAGCAGTCTCACTTCGCATTTATTGAGGTGTTGCTTCAAGCCCTGCTTAGAATGCAACTCCTTGGAACAGTAAATACATTTTAGACTACCGTCATCCGGGTGATCTAACTGCATATGTTTTTGTAAAAGGCTATGGGATGCGAAAGTTAAGGAACAGTCTTTACATTTCCTAAAGTGGAAAGTATTTTGATGTTTCCGCAACATACTTCTAGTTTTAAAGTTCCCTGCACACTGATCGCAGGAGTATCCTTCTTGGCGATGATTGTCTCTGGCGTGAAGTGCGAGGTCCCTCTTCTTATTAAACGTAAGCCCACAGTCATCACAAATGAAACAGTTCTGTGGGTGTACATTATTAACGTGTTTTACCAAGTAGCCAAAGTACGTAAATTGTTCGTCACATAGCAAGCATCGGAAATCTACTAATCTGTATAATTGGAATGGGATTTCTATGCTACAATCGTATCTAAGATCGTGTTTCAAGTTCAAATGGTCGACGACTTCATCAAATCTGTTAAAGGGTTCGCAGCAGATCTCGCAAACAATCTCAGAGACGTCAACCTTTATTTCTATATGGTTCCCTTTAATAATTTTCAGGGAATAGTCGTTCGTAGAACAGAGCCCGTGCGATTTCGTGTGCTTTCTGAACTCCAGGTACTCTGTATAGTTTTTCCCACAGTAGAAACAAAGATACGTCCCGCGCCATTTGAAAGGCATCACCGAGGTGTTATTGAACAATATTTGCAAATTTTTCCTCCTCCGCTGAGAGGTACAGCTGTCGTACGCGCAGTGCGGATATTCATCTGAAAAGAAACGATTCTTGCTGTAAATGCAGTCATCTCTTAGTACTCCTTAATTAACTTCTCATTCCGTCAAGTTATTTATTATCAAGTTAGTGCTTGAGCGTTAGCGTTTTTAACATGAGAAGCCATGTGACCGCGGAGGTTTTTCTTCCACAGAAACTTCTTTCCGCAAACGTCGCAGTGGAAGTTCCGCTCCCCTATATGCTTCACCATATGCATTTTAAGTAGCGCCGAATCGAAAAATCTGTCGTTGCACAGAGAGCACTGGACGTTTTTCTCTTTTAAATGCGTTCGTCTAATGTGATTATCCATGAAGGAGTTTCTTGTGAACAGTTTGCCGCAGTAGGAACATTTGTGCCCGGACGCATGCACGGTGATCAGATGCCTCTGCATCGAGTACTGAGATATGAATTTCTCCGGACATTCCGGACAGTCTACCATTTTGTTGCCATGAACTCTGCCCATGTGTGTACGCAGCTCAATTTTTCTTGTAAATTCTAATTTACAAGTTACGCATTTATAAATGTTCCCTACTTTGTGTCGGCGCGCTATATGCGCTCGCAAATTCGGTTTCGTCCTAAACGATTTCCCGCAATACATGCATATAGTTTTGTTGTCCGTGTGAGCTCCACTTATATGTCTTAGTAAAGTGCTAAAATACCTAAAGAACTCGCCGCAAAACGGACAAGCAAAGTTATCCTTTATCAACTTGAAAGGTTGGACGTTTATTTCTACTGATTTATCGTATCGCGTTTTATGTTCAGAGGTAAGGTGGTTTATAAGATGATCCAAATCGTTCATTGTTTCGAAACAAATCTTACAAGATAGAGAAGATGTATCTATTTTGATGGAGATATCGTCCCTATTGCGTAATCTCATGGATTTGAACTTGGAGTCGCAATGCGGATGCTCGATCATGGTGTGTTCTTTGAGATCGTCGCATTCTATAAAATGTTTAGTGCAATAGAAACATCTAAATTTATTCATGAAATGCTTAAAGGGTATAGCTGTAGACATGTTAAGTATGCAAGCTATATTATTCCTAATCTGTTTGACGTTGGGTTTCCTGTCGCTGTCGTCGATAGAGACCACTTCGTCGATGATATGTTGATTTTTGGAATCACTTTTAGAAGTGCAATGGGCCGCGTGTCTCAAAAATCCTTGTTTAGTGTTCATTATTTTAAGACAAAACCCACAATGTAAGAACCCATCATCAATGTGCTCTGACTTCATATGTTTTAATCGCTTGTCTGAAGAAGAAAAGCTTTTGAAACAGATGTTACAAACAGAAGAATGTGATTTGAATTTGTGATTGCTAAGCGCCCAATTAGTAGGAAAACTGATTGCGCATTGAGTGCAATTGTATCCTTCCTTCTTGTGGTAAGATCTAAGGTGAGCATTTAAATCCCTATGCTTGTTAAATTTCTGATGGCACACATCACACGAAAGAAACTTCATGGGATGGTTGTTGTTTACATGGACGATAAGTTTGCCGAAGTGGTTAAAACTTTCTTCGCATAATAAACATTTGAGGTCGGCTAATCTGTACTTCATTATAAGAAGATCAGAGTGTTTATCGTATGGCAAGTTGTGTTTATGAATTAAATGAGTGATTATGTCCTCGAAGTCGGTAAACGAATCGTCACATATTTCGCAAATAGTGACGGAGACGTCTACTTTGATTTCAATATCGGTGCCCGAGACGCGGCTGAGCGCTCGATCTGAGAGCGAACACGCGCCATGCGCTCTCGTGTGCTTTCTCAACATATCATAATCCGCCAAGTCCTCGCCACAATAAAAACACATGTATTTCTGCCGCCATTTGAACGGTATCACCGAAGTGTTGTTGAAAATTACTTGCAGATTTCTTCTCTTGCGATAATTGGCGCTTTTCACGTTTTTCAATCCAATTTCATCTGAAAAGAAATTGACTTTTCTGTAGAAGGAGAAGGTCATTTATAGGTTAAAATAATCCATCATCTATAGATTGATATTAAAATTTCAAATAGATCAACAGAGCAACAAGGCGTGTAAAACTTAAATCCTTTCGCAGATAATAAAGATTCTGGTAGCACATTTACCTAAGCACTTCGTTTATGCGACGACATGTGACCTCTCAGATTTTTCTTCCACAGGAAAGTCTTTCCACAAATATCACAGTGATAATTTCTCTCTCCAATATGCTTTACCATATGGATATTCAAGCGAGTTTTATCAAAAAACTTTTCCTTACAGACAGAACATTCAACATTTTTTTCTTTTAAATGTAATCTTCGGATGTGATCTTTCATGTACGAGTTTCGTGCGAACAATCGATCGCAAAACGAGCATTTGTGGCCGGATCCATGAGCATCTATGAGATGCTTCTGCCTAAGGTACACTGTAGCAAATTTCTCGCTGCATTTAGAACATTTGAATGTTTTTGTTCCGTGGACATTGGCTCTGTGCGCGGTTAACTTCGCTATGTTTGGAAATTCTAACTCACAGTCTGGACATTTGCAAGCACTCGACCGGTGGTACCTCGCCAAGTGTCCCCTATAAGACGGAGTATTTCTGAACGTTTGCCCACAGTACACACAAACGACGTTGTTATCAGAGTGACTTTCATTAATATGCTCAAGCAGTTTAACAAAATACCTAAACGCTACGTTAGGACAAAGTGGGCATGCCATATTGTCTTTAGAAATTTTAAAAGGCTGAACTATACTTATCATAGATTTGTCGTATTTCGTTTTATGATTAGAAATTAAGTGATCTGATAGAGCGTCTAGGTCATTAATTGCCATGCAACACAATTTACAAGACAGGGAAGTGATATCTATTTTAACTATAGCATCTTTCCCTTTAATAGATTTTAAAGCTTCTCCCGAAGGATCGCAGTAGGGGTGTTTAGTAGCAATATGGTTGCGTATAGGCTCAAATTCCGTATGATTTTTGGCACAATAAAAACAACGAAAGCGATTCATGTAATATTTGAATGGTGTTGCAGTGGACATGTTTAGAATACACGCGATATTCTCACGTCGAAGCTTAGCTATTCTTTTTTTTTCCGCTGCGTCGAAATCAAAGTTTTTAATCTTGTTACTTATTCCCGGCTCTTCCTTTACGCAAAATTCTATTTGTGCGTCATAATCGTAATCGGAATGAAGCAATTTCTTGTGCAACTTCAAGTCTTTTTTCTTGTTAAACATATGGGAACAAAATTCACATTGTAAATTGTGGATTGAATGCCTAGTACTGACGTGGACGTTCAGAATTTCCATTTCCGAGAAATTATCTTCACACAGCGGACAGCTGAGGTCTATTAATTTGTACTGTTCTATATTGAGCTGGACCTGGTTATCGTATTTTACATCATGTTTCGTAATTAGATGCCCGATCAGAAGTTCTAACCTTTCGAAGTTACCTTCACATAGCTCGCACGTTATATTCGATACGTCTATTTTAAGTGTCACTTTAGACCGGAGCTTAGACAAAAATGTATTGATTAAACTCTTGCTGTGCGACTTCGTGTGTTTGACTAATTCGTCATAAGTGAAACCGTTCCCGCTACAGTAACTACACGCGTAAAGATCGCGCCAGTCAAACGGTATTACACTTGAGTACCGAAACAGCGTTTGCAGATTTTGTCGGCGTCTCGCTGCTGTAAATTCGCAGGCCTTTTTGTGCGGTTTATCATCTGAAAACAAATTTTTCTTCTATATGTTCGCGTTACATCTTGAATACAACTGTTCATTGTAAATGGCTTCGACTTAATAACATAAAGCAGAAAAAATACGTTTTTTAAATTATACACCTACAAGTTTATTTTGTGGCGGGTGGACGGTAAATGTAATGTTTAGAAATGTGATAAATTAAGTTCTTTTTCCAGTAAAACGTTGAGTTGCAATGGTCACATTTTAATTTGGTGCGTTCGCTTCCTTCGTCGCAATTATTCTTGTGTTTTTGCACCATGTGCGTCCGCAGCACTCGCGGCTTCAAAAACATCATTCC
Source organism: Tortricodes alternella (assembly GCA_947859335.1). Classification (NCBI taxonomy): domain Eukaryota; kingdom Metazoa; phylum Arthropoda; class Insecta; order Lepidoptera; family Tortricidae; genus Tortricodes; species Tortricodes alternella. The sequence goes on from OX401972.1 coordinate 6,764,005, forward strand.
GCATTGAGTGCACTCTTGCCCGCATCCATGGTAATTTTTCATATGCCTATTTTTTTTTAATTGCGTATCAAAGATATTGTCACATTTTCCACATTGGAAACTTTTCAAGTTGTGCAATATTCGTCGGTGGTTACGCAACAAGCTGAATTTCCAAAAGTCTTTATTGCATAATGTGCATTTAAAAAATTTTTCATTGTTATGACGTGCTACGTGCGCATTGTATACCTTAATCGAGGTGAAAACCTCGCCGCAGTGAACGCACAAATATGTGTCATTTGTGTGCGCTGAATCAGTGTGGCGCAACAGATCTGGCAAATCTGTGAAATTCTGCAAACACAGCTGACATTCTACGTAACCTGGAGTTATTTTGAATGGCTGTAAGTTACTAATGAATGTCTGATCGCATGCCGCTTCATGGTTAGACGTTAAATGATCGAAAAGATCACGCAATGAGCCAACAGATTGGAGACAAATTTTACATGCAATACTACTAATATCAACTTTAACTTTACTATCAATTTTTAATAAAAGTATTGATGTATTGTGCGGGTCGCAAGTTTTATGATCCTGAACGGTATGCCTTAGCAACAGTTTATACTCCGGAAAAGCTTTCTTGCAATAAAAGCAAACGTAATTGATCAGTCGTTTTCTTTTGTTCTCGCTGTACTTAAACGGTATTACGTTTGACATGTTGAAAATACATGTCAAAGTGTTTTTCATAATCTGAAGCGCGTCATCTTTCGGCTCGTCACTTGGTCTTTTCAGTCTTTTGTGATTATGTATTTCTGGTATGCCGTTAGAAATAAGGCAACACTCGCTGCAAGCCCAGGCCTTCATTGGATGATTTTCCTGAGTGTGGTTTATCAAAAACGACGCATAAATGAACTTCTCCTGGCAGTGTACGCATTTGAGACTCCCTAAATTGTACTGTTCCATATGCATGTAGACCTCAAGATCGTAGCCCGAATCATGAGTATCAACCAAGTGGTGCAATAATGCTTGTAAATCTTTGCAGGACTCGTTACATATCAAACAACGCGTTTCAGACACGTCGATTTTGAGTACGATGTCGAACGATTTTATCCTTCTAAAAGAGAGTTCTTGCATGGTACACTTTCCGTGGGCTATCGTGTGTTTCCTCAGTTCCGCGTATTCCACAAAGTTCTTATCGCAATAGAAGCAAGTGAACACGGAGCGCCATATGAAAGGGATCACGCTCGTGTTGTGAAACAGTACTTTCAGATTTCGGCGGCGTTGGGGTGTCGCTCTGTCGAAAGCTTTTCTTAGTAGGTCTGAATCTGAAAAGAAATTGTACCTAATTGGATCGATTGTAAGTATACGACAGTTCAGAAAAGGGTTTAGGATGATGTATTTATGCATCAACAAGTGTTATGATAAATAATTACGTAATCGTTCAATACTTTTAGAATGAGATGCTTTTGAAAATTTGAATATGAATTTCCATACGGTTCACACTTTGCAAGACATCGTCGTCAGCAAGACTTTTGGTAGACGTTTATTTTAATTAAAGACAAAAATATTATAAGTTAACAGTCATTTTAGATTGCTTGTTGTGTGAAGCCATGTGAACCCGGAGATTCTTCTTCCAATAAAAGCTCTTTCCGCAAACATCACAATGGAAATCCCTCTCCCCAATATGCTTAACCATATGAATTTTAAGCAAAATATTGTCGAAAAACTTATGGTTACAAACAGTACATTGGACGTTTTTCTCTTCCATGTGCGTTCGGCGTATGTGGTTCCTCATAAATGAGTTTTTGACAAACATTTTCCCGCAAAAGGAGCACTTGTGTCCTATGTCGTGAGCTTGGATCAAATGTTTCTGCCGTTCATATTCCGACGGGAACTTCTCTGGACACTTCTGGCATGGTACCTCGCGCACTCCGTGAGTTTTGGCTCTATGACTTTTCAATTTAAGGGCAGAATTTAATTCTATATTGCAATCGGTACATTTAAAAACCTTTGGGCCGTGTATTCGTGCTATATGCATAGTTAAAATAGCTTCGCTAGCGAAAACAGCGCCACAATTAGAACAGAGATGCGTCTTAGGGGAATGTTCTTGGTTCATGTGCTTTAACAAGATGTTAAAATAAGAAAATGTTTGAGGGCAGAGCGGGCACGCCATGTTATATTTCTCAAGCCTAAACGGCTGCATAATGCCTCTGACATTTTTATCATAATTGGCTTTATGATTTACAATTAAATGGTCCACTAACAAATCAAAGTCGCTAAACGGCTCGAAACAAATTCTGCAAGACAGTGAAGATATGTCTAGTTTGATGCATAAGTTAACACCTTTTAAAGATTTAGGGCACTTCCTCTCAAGATCATAGAACGGGTGATCCATTAGCGTATGGGTTCGCATGTCTTCATGCTCATTGAAGTCTTTCGAACAATGAAAACAAGTGAATCTGTTTTGATAATACTTAAAAGGTATAGCAGTAGTCATGTTTAAGATACAAGCGATGTTTTGTCGGTTGCGTTTAGCTATAGCGTTCCTTTCGCGCAATCGTGTACGTTGCGTTTCGATTTCACATTCTTCTAAATCCGCGAATTCTGTTAAGGCGTCAGCACCAATTCTGAGGTAATGCTGTGATTTTCTTGCTCTTAAGCTAGAAAGTATCCGCGCGCACTTGCGTTCTGAGGAACCATGAGTATTCATGAGATGCAGTCGTAACAAGCTCGTTGTTCTGAAGCAACGTTCGCATTTGACGCACTGGAAGCCTGCTCGTCTGTGATAAATTCTACAATGCGCCATCAGCTCAGACTTTTTATTGAAACTCCTATCACACTGTTCGCAAGGCAATAGTTTTTCCATATGATTTTTCCTGACGTGCATGACGAGATTACGAAAGTACTCAAACATTTTTCCACATTCTGTACACTTAAGATCGACTAATCTGTAAGAGGACAGGCACATTGGGACGTCGCTGTCGTAATGTAGTCCGTGTTTCACGATTAAATGTGGGATAATCTCTTCGAGGTTATTAAAGGGTTCTTCGCACAGTTCGCACGTCACGTTGGAAATGTCTAACTTCACCTCAATCGTACCGAACTTTTGGTTAATCAATGACTTATGCTTTACACTGCACGGACCGTGGGACTTTGAGTGTTTAACGAATTCTTTATATTCGGGGTATTTCTCGCCGCAGTAAAAGCAGCCGTACTGGCTGCCGCTTTTAAACGGTATTATCGTGGTGTTGTTGAAAATTATCACCAAGTTTTTTCTCCTACGTTCAGTGGCGCTCACCCCGCCGATTGACCGGTGTTTTATTTCTGAAAAGAAATTTACATCGTGTCAATCGTGGGCGATAGCGCGCCGCTTATCAGATATTGTAAGCATTGTTCAAGCCTAGGCCTAAAAGTTAACTTATGCTACTGACACAATTTGATGCGTTGCTCTACTACTAACACTAAATATGTATTGGATTAATGTGTTTATTATGCCTAGACATGTGCGTTCGGAGGCTTTTGCGCCAAAAGAATCGTTCCCCGCAAATTTCGCAATGGAAATTCTTTTCTCCGCTATGCTTGACCATATGTCGCCTTAGAAGGATATTGTTGAAAAATTTCATATTACAAATTGAACATTCAACGTTTTTCTCCTTGAGATGTGTCCTTCGAATGTGGTCCCTCATGAAGGAATTCCGCGTGAACAGTTTACCGCAGTACGAACACTTGTGGCCCGAATTGTGGGCCTCTATCAGGTGCTTCTGTCTTAGATACTGTGTGGAGAAACTCTCAGGACATTTAGGACACTTGGCAGCTTTGACGCCGTGAGCTTTCGCCATGTGCATGTACAATCTAGAAGGTATATTGCACTCCGCCCCACATATGTTACACTTGAACCTACCATCCCTATGATGTCTCCAGATATGAACGCGCAAATTTTGATCCCGTCTAAAAGTCTGTCCACAATAAACGCAAATTATATTATTATTGGTATGTTTATTATTCATGTGCTTTAATAAAGTACCGAAGAATCTAAATATTTCGCCTGGACAGTGAGGACATGCCATATGATCTTTGATGAGTCTGTAAGGTTGTAAGCAGGTAGTGATTGACTTGTCGTAGTTGGCGCCATGTTTTATAACTAAATGGTCTAACATAGTGTCAAAGTCCATCACGGACTCGAAACACAGTTTACACGCTAGAGACGAAATATCAATTTTGACGCAGGCCACAGATTCCCTACACTTCCTTATACATTTCTGTTTGACGTCACATATAGGATGTTCTATTATCGTGTGCTCACGCATTAAATCTGAATCGGGAAAATCTTTGGAACAATAGAAGCAATTAAATTTATTTTTATAGAAATTAAACGGTATGGCAGTTGACATGTTAATGACTATCACTATGTTCTCCCTAATCTGTTTAACGCTAGGTCTCTTCACTGGATCCTCGTAGTTCTGGTCCAAGTCCATCGGATCGTAATCTTTTTTTCTTATATCTATATCGAATAGATCATCATCGCCTTTACACTTTCTTATATGCATTCGAAGCCCCTGTTTAGTGTGGAACTCTTTGAAACAATTATCACACTGCAAAGATCCGTCGTCAGGATGCTCTACTTCCATATGTTTCTGTTTCAACGCGGCCGAAGGTAATTTTAATTGACAAATGCTACATCGAGTCAAGTGACGATTGTTTCTATGTTTACGAAGTATATTCAATGAACTAAATCTCTGCGGACACAGTTCACACTGATAACCCCCTTCTCTGTGGTAGTTTTTCATATGAGAGAACAAATCGCGTTTTTTATTAAACTTTTGCTCACACTTATCGCAAATGAGACAGTTTTTTGGATGATTGTTGTTAACGTGGGAAACTAAGTAACCGAAGTATGCGAATTTTTCTTTGCAAACTAAGCAACTAAGGTCGACTAGCCTATACTCTTCTATGGCCATTTCTACGCCTCGGTCGTACTCAAGCTTATGTTTGATAAACAAATGAGTGATGATATCGTCGATGGAAGGGAACGGTTCGCTACAGATCTCGCAAGTGATATCCGAAACATCGATTTTAATTTCCATATTTTGACCACCTTTCAATACTTTTAGGGAATGATCTCGCGTGGAGCAGTTGCCGTGAGATTTCGTATGTTTGCGTAGCGTCGAATATTCGGCTATATCTTTGCTACAATAGAAGCAGAGGTATTTTCCGCGCCATTTGAACGGTATAATCGTGGTGCTGTTGAATAATATTTGTAGATTTTTCCGTCTGCGCATCGAGGACGATTCGCAGCCTTTGTATTTCCGCGGTTTTACATCTGAAAAGAAATTTTCTCCACTGTAAATGTACCCTTGTTTATTAAACTAATCACACTTTTCAATTTAAAATACATTTTAATATTTAATAAGTGACTAAACTGATTCCAGCTAATAATAGGGTACATTTAAAGTGCTTCTATTCGAAAGGAGACTACAACGAAAATTCAAAAAACTGCAATCGTCAAATATTTTAATTATCCGTATACAATAAAAGTTATAAAAATATTTTTCCTAATATAATATTCTGAATCGACCTACAGAAGGTTAGGTTAGTCATTACCTCACGGTAAAGAAAGCTTCACGCACTAGCAGATTCAGGATGATGCACTCTCATGTGTAACCTTAAACTATTATTTTGTACAAACGCCTGACTACAGAGCGCGCACACGAATCTCTTATCGTTGCTATGGATACGCATATGATCTCTCAGAGTCTGTTTCCTCGCGTAAGACTTCTTACAAATCTCACACTGGTGCACTCTGTCCCCAAAATGCTTCACCATATGCTTCTGAACGTGCGTTTTGGAGAAGAACTTTTGCTCACACATGTTGCACGAGAAATTCTTCTCTCTAACGTGCACTTCCTTAACGTGCACCTGCATTTTGCTTTCGATTTCGAACGCTCTATGACAGATCGGGCAGTTGAATCCTTGGATCTCGAGATTATGAACTGCGTGGTGATGCCTCTTACGTTGGATGTAGTTTGGAAATGTTTCATCACAATAGTAGCATTTGCAGAGTTTCTCCTTATTGTGGACTTTGCATTCGTGGTTGTGTTTCATCGTTAGCGAATCGAAAGTCTCCGGGCAGAGACTGCAACGGAACCCAGAGCCGTGGCTCAGCACGTGGCAACGGAGCCGGTTCTGACTAAGAAACGCCTTCCCACAAAGTTCGCATATATAACTTCCGAAGTGCATATTCATGTGTTCGTTCAGTTTGATGAAATATTGGAACTCTTTCTTGCAAACAGCGCATTGGAACAACTTACAATCGCCTTCGAGCTTATAAGGTATTACGCCGAAACAACCAGATTGTTCCGTGAATGTTTTGTTATGTATCGTGCTGAGATGATTCAAGAGAGAGTCGAGATCGTCTAGTCTTTGAGTGCAGAGCCGACATTCAATCTCAGAAACGTCAATTTTAACTTTTTCGTCCCTTCTTAGGTAAGAAACGGCGGCTTTTATGTTTGATTTCTTATGCTCGGCTTTCGTGTGCTCTTTGAGGGCGTCCGTACTTTTGAAGGTCTTATGACAGAAGAAGCAGAGATAATTTTGTCTCTGCCATTTAAAAGGCACGACCGTCGAGGTTTCTAGTACAAGAATCGCGTTGCCCTTCATGAGCCGATTGCGTTTTGTGGCCGACAAGGACTTATTGTCCGTTTCGGTGAACGCACGTTCTGGCGGTTTCTCACCTAAAAAGTGAAACGAACTGTCAGCATTGACGCCTGAGCTTGTTTAGGAATAAAGCGACGGTATTTAATTTTGATATTGAACAGTTTAGAAATACCTACTTATGGCGAAGTTATCACAATTCCGAATTTAATATCATTATATCGTCAATTTAACATAGTCATATAAATTGGGTAACGAATTAGCTAGTCGATTCTGTAGAAGCTGCCCTACAACCAGTCAATGTCTTCCGATTCTTCCGATTATATTCTGTTTTATAAAACCGATGACCGCCAACTGACGATCGACATTAAAGTAGTATTGTTCAAAAAATTATTGAATATTAATTTTGTGGTTTAAGTGCCCGGTAATATGTTTCAACGGAGTTAAGGGTGACTAAAACCTGATCAAAATAGACAAGACAAAAAGGTTTAACATACAGAAAAAAAATGCCGAACAATATTTTAAGAACAATTAAACTGTGATAACTTTTAAAATAAAAATAATGTTTTTAGAATATTGTTCCGCTTAAAAATAGTGACTTGACACATTTAAATCTTGACTTTTACAAATGTACTTTTAAAAGGAAAAAAAATATGAATTTTCTATAATCTTGTCAACGATGTTTTTATAGGAACATCATTCTGAGACTTACGAAGTTGTTTTTGGCTTTAACCTTTTGACCGCCAAGCATGTCTGAGGTGTAACACGAATTTCAACTTTAAGTCAAGGTAATGAAGGTCTTTTTTTACCCTGTATACGCTGACGGCTGCAGCCGACTGGGGCGGTCAAAAGGTTAATATTATAAAATATGTATTTATTGATAGGATCACCTCGTTCTACAACAGACTTTATATTCATACTTCTATTGCTTTTTATTATGGAGCGAGAATATGATTAAATCAAGTGTCAGGTCACAAAATAAAAACCAATACAATGATTTGAATACTTTCTTGTTACCTTTTATATTAAAATATTATTTAATAACTGGACAAATGTTTGACACTCCCATGATTATACTTTTTCTCAATTAAATTACTGAGTATGTTTCGTTGCAATATAAAATAATTAATGGAGCTCAAATAGTTTCGAAAATATATAGTTTAAGTTATGAAATTTCGTCTTTATGAACTAGGTAACAAGAAAATGTTCAAAGAAAAGCGCTTGAAGTTGTGACGTCAATAGGTAAAGGCACGCAATTTAAAAGATTTTTCTCGTACTCATTCCATATTTTAACACTAGACTTAATTCGTTTTTAGAGTTCCATACCTCAAAAGGAAAAAACGAAACTCTTATAGGGTCACTCGTGTGTGTGTCTGTCTGTGTTGAGTTGAAATTTGATACACATATGGAAGTCGGTGATCGCAACACTGTTTTGCAAACTATATCGTGTGACATATCAAATGAAAGGGCTCGTTGTGAGAATCTTAAATATATTGTATTTAAGATTCTCAGCTAAAGAATTTTAAGGTAAATAGTTTGGAAGTAATATAGGAATATAGGCGAAAATTTACCATCCCCCCCCCCCCCCTTATCTCCAAAACTACTGGGACTATTACTGGGTCTATAGGTAAACCTATAGATTGCAGAAAAACTTATAAGAAGTGTATGGTATTTAAAGTAACCTAGAAATTTTCAGCTAATCATGTACGGGAGTTTAAGTCGCGTTTCTCCGGGTTTTTTTCTCCTATATATCTTGGATCTTGCAATCGGCTAGTGTTAGGCATTAAGCACGTTTACAAGCTTCCAATTTGACAGGCATGGTATTGTCCCAGTGGCTCATCTGTCTGTATATTTGTAATTTGTCATCTTATACAATAATAATAATACATTTTATATTACATAAAGTCTTGGGGAGCTTTTCTTCTAACTCAAAATTTAAAAGATAAAAGAATTGAGCCCTTATCCGGGTAATAGTAGTTAATTTATGCAACGGTTGCATAATGATAAGCCTTAAAAGAGTGTGGGTTTATGAAACGAGCCGACAGGGGAGTTATATAATAAGATCGTAAGTGTTTTAAGGCCAAATTATGTACAGTTGCATAGATAACTTTATCTACACAAATATTATAAATCCTCCATGATGTGTTCAGAAACCGTAGGTAATGACCAGCAATATTACAACCAATGCGACTATGCGAACTTTCTTGTTTGTGGTAGTAGACTAAAGATATTAAAATATACAATAAAAAATAATTTTGAACAAATACAGAAACAAATTATTTATTGTAATAGTTGTAATGGACATTTACACTGGGACAATGGGATATATTTAATGGTCTTGATGGTTTTGCAGTGTCAGGGTCTTGGTTTGAAGTTGAAGAGCTTGATGGCATGTTTATATTTATTTCTTTATTTTGGATTGAATTTACTATCTGGTTTGACACGTTAATCGTATTTATCATTGATTCATCAATATACTCTTCGGCAACTGTTGTGGACCTCCAACCTCTGTGGCGTTTTAAAGTTAATATATCACCCCCTGCACCTATGAGCAAAGTGGCCGATGTCCTGCGGAAGCAGTGACCTGTGTACATCTCAGGATCCGGAAGATTCAAATATTTTGCTATGGTTTTTCCCAACGCTCCAAACTTATTGATGCCAATCTTTTGGCTAGTGCATCTCCCAGAGTAATAATTTAAAAAAAAATTGGATGTTGGGGAATTTTTCGGACGCAATTCCATGTATTTTTTACACAGGCCACAGTAACTTCCAGTTACTGTGAAAGTACGGTCCGTTTTTGGTTTTGTATTGCGGACAGTTACGAAAATGGTTTTATCAACGATATGGACATCACTAAACTGTAGATTATAAAGTTCTTGTCGGCGGCAAGCACCCATTACTCCAAATATTAGTGCCACCTGAAACAATATCAAAGCGTCATCAGATGTCAATTTGCTAAGATATATGTTTAAAGGAAACTTCGAGCATACATGAAATCAAATTCTTTTAAATTCCATTCAATATTAAAACAAATTAAGTAAGTTACCTTTGACTGTAGATAGAATTGATCTGGTGCCTCATTTAAAAACTTAATTATTTCTTCAGGTGAAAATGTTTTAGCTTTTTTCGCTTGATATCCCTCCGCTTTCTGCTTAAGAAAAGTAGTCAATTTAGAATATTTGGAGATATCCACTTGGTGCTTGATGTTTACCATGCTTTTGACCATTGAATAAGTAGTCCACAGGGTGGCAGAACTGAATTTCATTGATAATTCTTCAAAGTACGCTAATAATACGTTCTCGGACATCGAAGTCATGCGTTTGTTTATTCTCCAATCTAAAAAATCTTTATATGCCTTCTCGTATTTGGCTCTCGATTTTTCTGGCAACAAGTTGCTTGTTGTAATCATGGCTGCGTTTAAGATATCCAGCGGAGGTTTCACATCGTCCTCGGAGTCACTACTACTCATATTTTCAACTAAAATGTAAATTACAAACAACTTTGTACAATTCTACTTTCGTAACAGCAAAAAACCAACAAACAAATGACAACAGTAATGGCGGCAATTCGAATGTTTTTTTTTTTTTTAATCATAGACAAACCAATGAAGTCTCTATTCTCACGTCACTCGAGATCAATTGTCGTGCGGTTTATATAAAAAAAAACATACTGAATTGATGTTTCGTATCGATAACTGTTTTAATATAGATAGATATGGATACTATAATAGAGACCCACTTGAGTTTTGACAGCCGTTCCAAATTTAAACTCATAACGTTACAAAAATTGATACTGTAATAACATTACAGTACATAATTTATCTACTACCACAGACAAGAAAGTTCTCATAGTAAAATTGGTTGTAATAATGCTGGTAATTTCCTACGGTTTTTGAATACATTATGGAGGTTATATGATACGGGTGTGTAAATAAAGGCGTTTTATCGACCCCATACTTGTATTTAGAATTTCATCCTTAGTAAAGTAGTAGTATTTATGTAAAAATAAACGGATTTTATATAATTTCCTAGTAAACTGTTTTTGAACTTTACGTAGCACATCTGTATGTATGGGGCCCGCTTAAGGTTTAAACAAATAGTTCGGGTAATTTTATAATAAAATCTAACCACCAATTTTTTATAGAGCCAGTCTAAAATAAAAAAATATTATTATTGGGTCCTGGCTTCGCATGGTTCGTGTATCATACATTAAAACCTTAAAGAAAGGTACAAACTGCATTAAAATCCGTTAAGTAGTTTAGAAGTTTTAAGACAACACCGCATAAGAGACTTTGTTTCATAGTATTTATGGATAGAAAGTATATTTTAGTTCCTATGTAAGAATAAATCAAGACGCGCTTCTCGGAGCAAAAATTGACAACACAACTTCAAGCACCGCTGAGTAACCACACGGAACCTACCTTTAGCAACTGCCTTCGACTTGGTCGGTTTGTCTTCAAGCTTGGGCACTTTGGCCTTCTTCTCCGGTTTTACTGCTGTTGAGCTCTTCTTCGGACGACCCCGCTTGCCTTTCACAGCTAGAGCTGACACTGTTATGTCCTCTGACACTGAGGCTTCTCCGTAGTCTTCGTTTTTGAGGTCCTCTGTAACAAATGGTTTGAATTAGAGAGCAACTGTAAGTAGTTATACCTTGTTATGCTGATGAACGGATAAATACAGTATTAAGATGAAAACTGGTAAAGTAATACCCTTTCTCAGGTAAAAATTTGGGATGGCCAGAGAGTGACAGAGGCCACTTATATACTGGAGAAAGACATAGTTCCCGAAGGAAAACAAGTAACAAATGTGATGAGGAATAAATCTAGCAGTCATGGGCGAAATATATACACCATGTTTTTTTTTATTTCGGATAACTCTAAAGGGGGTCGTAAATGGGTTAGTTTTACGGCAATTTATTGCTACAATTTGGACTATCCCCAAAAAGATTACGTATTATATCACTAATGGGGACAAAAAGTGTGAACGTAAACTTTTGAGGACAGCCCGAATTGCAGCAAGAAATTGGAAATATTCCTTAGGTCAAATAAAGTTAAATTACACTTGTATTTTAATTTAAATTATTTTGCAGATATGCAATGATTTATTTTTATGAATTATACTTTTTACACTAGTCTAAAAGGTCCTCAATGTGTGATCATCATCATAAGGCCGATATTCACTGCATATTTGAGACAAACTTTTTTTTAACTCAAAAGACCCTTTTAAAATAACAGTTTATGCCATATTTTATTAAAACATACTAAAAAGCTTTTTTGTTTGCGTTGGTTATAAGACTATTCTGCCATTTCGTTACAATGAATATACCCAACAATATGACAAAGTTACCGGAAATAAAAAACTTGGTGTATATGTAATCTACTAGCTGTGTCGGGATGTGTTGCAATGCCTCTTTTTCATTTGTTCACAAACCTCGGGCACGCAACAAATTATCAAAGTTTCAACGTAATCAGATGAATGGTATAGGTACGCATTCGCAACATGTTGTATAGGAAATACCATGAGCAAAGCCATGGTGATACCACTAGTCTAGTATAATAAAGAATCTCTTACCATCGACAAAGTCCACATCCTCCTCAAGATATTCCACCTCTGCATCATCAGCACCAGTCTCTTCTTCCAGGTCCATAGTTATTTCAGTCTTCATCTGCGTCTGGTACAACAGCACTGCAAGTTGACTCTCCGTTAATAGTATTATGGCAAGAGAATGAGAAAAATGTATGGTCTATGGTCTACCTACTCTTATCTGAATAGCATTACATAAATAAGGCATAAATTTGCTATCAAGACTCTCTTCTCATTTATAATAATAATAATTTCTAATGGGAAGTTTCTTCATGGCCCCTTCTTTGCAGGAGCGGTCCCAGGGAGGGGGGTCACAGGGAACATGACCCCCCCCCAAAATCGTACATGTCAAATAGAAAAATCAAGTCTAAAAGTAGTCTCATTTAGTCAACATATTTTATTACTAGTGACCCCCCCCCCAATATTTCAGGCTGCGACCATGTCTGGTTCTTTGCCTATGTCAATATGGACATGGGCATACAGCAAGGCATGCCTAATGTTTACTGAAGAATACATAGAGCTAGACATAAAAACTAGACCATGCCAAAATTCTAATAAACATTAAAGTTACCTCACAAAATGCATAATAATATCTAATGTCAAACCTTTGGGCCTAAACTCTCCACGGCCAACCATGTCCACAAACTTCTTCTCCGACTCAAGCACCTGCTTCTTGAAGTTGCAGGCATCCCGCAGCCGGGTGATGCACACTTCGCAGATGAGCCTGTTGGAGCCATTAGGGCCTGTGGCATGCTGCGATATCTGATGATGACAATTATTATTAACCTCTCATATGCAGATGCTAAAAAACGGCATTCCCATCTCATTGGGTTCATGGTGCACCAATAAAAATGGATCTCTGCCCTAGCATATGAGGGGTTAAACATAAATAAGACCTCATATTGATGGCCTTATTATCAGTGTCTTATTACTTTATTTAAATGTGTGGTGATTATAGGCGGCTCCAGACGGGTGTAACATGTAATCTAAGATTACGTGTAATTTAGCATCAACAGTGTGGAAGTCACGATGAGCGCCTTTGTGTTTGCGCTAAAAACCAACAACCCATGGATGGCAAGCACCAGCGAGTGTTACATGTAATGCTCGTAGTGCCGTCCAAACGCCGAATTTGTGTTACATTACACGGTAGATTACATTACATGTTACACCCGTCTGGACCTGCCTTATGATTAATAATGGGCATATGTATTGTATTTAATATTTATATTGTATAGTTAGTTCAGTGACTTCTATGACCTTTATTTAATAATGGTCTTGCTGTCACATATTACTTTTGATATGTAAATAAGTATTCAATGAAAAAAACAAGTTGATCATATATACCTACATAAATGACCTGTATTTAAGGTGACGATAATTGTAAAATTTTGAAATCTCTGTTAAGTGAAAGACTTTACAAATATTAGAATCAATAAAATGCAATTGGACGAGAATCACTCAAGATCAAAAACAATGGAAAAATCTAGAGGTGTTTACCCAAAGATGAAGCTTCTGTTGTTAAACCCACTAATGAAATCTGGATGCCTAACATATACTGAAGATGAACAAGGCTATAATTAAATTAATACTTAAAAACAATAACATTTATTTTCAACCGACTTCAAAAAAAAGAAGGAAGTTCTCAATTCGGTTGTATTTTAATATTAAATGTAAAACTCTTTTGTATCGATTTTAGGTGCTTAGTTAGATAAGACATTTAAATGTGCTCAAAAAATTAGCTTTAAATCAATATGAAGTCATAGAGTTGGAGTAAGTAATTAAGGCTGGCGTCCACTAGACTCGCCGAGGCAAATCGAATCGAATCGCAATAATTCGCCTCCTATATTTTCTAATGCAACTGCGTCCATTGAATCGGCGCAGCGCGGCTCTTCGTCAATGGACGCAGTTGCATTAGAAAATATAGGAGGCGAATTATTGCGATTCGATTCGATTCGCCTCGGCGAGTCTAGTGGACGCCAGCCTGTAGAGCCGCAAGTATTTAAGTCAGCTAACAAAAGACTTCGTAGTCACGCCCCGAAAGCTTAGAATATGGTGAAATATATGTGAACATTCGAGTTTACACATTGTATCGATCTTAGATACTGATAGAATAAGAAAAAAATTGTACTTACGCTTATATCAAAGCATTCAAGCAGCATATCTGCATAAATTTCGGTCTCACTCATCCAACTATACTCCGACCCCAAGTCTTTGTAACACCCTTCTGAAAGACAGCACCGGCACAAGCCGGGGCTCTCTTTAACAACTATTTCGTCGAAGTCCATCATCACGACACTGTTATTTCATATGATACAATAAAACACCCGATTTTAACACAGGAAATATTAAAAAGCGCAAAGCGTCAGTAATCTCTCACTACACCCGCCATTTTGTAAAGAAAGAAAGCCCTCTTTTTGAAGTCTTCTATTTTTTTTCAACCTGCGCGACTATGGCCTCAGTGCGCGACGAGGTACGACACGATGCAGCTTTGGCTGTTGGGTGTTGTAATATTTGTTAATTGTTTAAAAGTTATTTAATAGATGTCTGTAGCCGTTGCTAAAATTATAAATTAATGAATACATTAAATTGTCATGTTTATATTTTTTTTATAGGTTACGTTCATAAAAAGGCTAAGCATTTATAAGAGACACCTATTGAGTTATAATAGAACTAAATGATACATATGTTAATAACATTACCATCTGTCGTTGAGTAGCGTTACTAAATAACTTCCTATCTTAGCGCCTTGTTCATTTTGCTCTTTTAGTGGCAAAACCGCAGAAATCCCACAAAACTATCACACCTTCCGACGCAATCATGTATAACCTCACCACACGTAAAAAGAGCGCTGACGGCTATACATTTTATGTCGCGCTTTTTTTGCATGTGGAGAGGTATATTTATATTTTTCAGCGATACTGTGCTTTATGTTCTGGTTGAACGAAATGCTGACTAAAGTTCTCTCACGATGCATGCCTGCCTAAAGATTGTGCATTATCATGGTCATAATAATATGGCCTGCGCCTCTATTCGGGAACGTCCAAGCGATATTGTAGTAACGCCCTGAGCAATACTTAGACATGCATACCTAATGCACTGCAAAAGAAACTTGATTAGGTTCATCGCTCTCTCACGCCCGGCTCCAATATTCAATTCGTGGATAGATTTGCTTACAACCAGTTAAAATTTGACCAATTTCATACGGGGCAAATGTCATATTTTAACCCGTAGTAACCAAATGCCGCTGATTGAATATTGGGAACACGGTCAATCGATATCACAGATACAGACAAGCGACATTATCCCCAATCTGGTTGTGAACGTTGGATTGTACAATAGCCGGTCAAGTGAGTCTTGACTCGCGCGGAGGATCCCGTACTTACCTATGAAAATCAGACAGTACCCTTGTAGGTACGAAACCCTAAAAATAAAACCGGGTAATTATTTACAACCTACCTATCAAATAATACAAAATATAACATTCGCAAGCTCCTATCTTCGTGCAACCGTCGAGTGTATTAAGACTTTGCAAAGGTTATTTCGTTAAACTTATTTTTTTGTGATGTAACCAGTTATTAACATTTTTCGATTTTTTTCCTTTACTTGTGCTGGTTTTGATTCCCTTGAAAGTATCAAAATATGTGACATAAACGGCCGTATCTTTTGATTGCGTTGACTTAGAAGGTTGATTTTTTCACAGCTCACGCAGATTGCAGACTTGAGTATTTGATATTCATTTCAACTTGATACATCTGAGCGTTCTTGAGAGAAAGGTCTTGACACACAGACAGACAGACAGACGGACAAAGAAGTGATCCTATCGTTCGTCTTTTCCTTTTGAGGTATGGAACCCTAAAAATGATAAAAGATAAATAAAAAATATGATTTCTTAAAACATTTATTTATAATCTATAATTTATAAAATAAAAAAACCGACTTCAAATAGCCTTTGAAAAGTACCTAAGTTTTTTGTTCACATTTTATTTATTATCTTGTGATTTAACGACACTCATTTACTACATAAGTAGCAATAGCATAATGCCAATTGCTCATCACCATTTACAAACTGTTGCTATCCCCGGTGCAAAGATGTCAATCGTTGAGGAGATCTCCTGGTTCTACAATTTTACTACATGAATTTTCATGGACATAAGTTGCTTCAGAACTTTATACAGCAATTTAATCGCCAACCATGAAATACTCAACATTTAGGAGTTTTGGTGATCATCTATGGTCTTCATCAACAGTTCCACTTCACCAAATAATGCTTTTGGAACGTAACTGCTTTAGTTATTACAGAAAATACTAAAATTGCTCTATGGTTGCCTATAATATTTGAATAGTTCCATCGATTCCTCATAGATCCTCTGATCATAACTCGACTTTGATGACAACGGGACCAAACTGGAGGTATACCCTACCGATTAAAAAAAGAATTTTCAAAATCGGTTTATAAATCACGGAGTTCTGAAGCAACAAACATAAAAAAAAATACAACCGAATTGAGAACCTCCTCCTTATTTTTAAGTCGGTTAATAATAACTAATTTTAAATATGTCCTCCACTCCTAAAATCAAAACCCTTTCTTTAAGTCGTCGTGGTTGGGCCCAAAACTAGAGATGCAACGGATATCCGGTCACTATCCGGTATCCGGCCTATCTGGCCATGATTTTACTATCCGGCCGGATACCGGATAGTGAGTCAGTATCCGGTCGGATACCGGATAGTATAAACTTGGATCAGAAATACGATAAAACAAATAAAAGCCATCAGAAATAAACAAAACTAACATCAGTTTTTAAATTAAAACTTAGTTTCCTCTTATTTAGGTATAAAACTAACTTGTAACATCACGTCGTGCACATTCGAATATTCCCAACTGACGTAATAAGGCGCGTATTTAACCTAAGAGGGTCTCCCCGGCACACACAATTCGTAACAAGTTGAAACTTGCTCGTCGCGCGACGGCCGCGCAAGCTAACACAACTATAGAGATAGCTCGTGTGCGGCCGGATATCCGGTTGCCGGATATCCGGCCAATGGCCATGCCGGATATCCGGTATCCGGCCAAACCACTATCCGTTGCATCTCTACCCAAAACAGGTTACTAATGATAAAATAGTAAAGCTGACTTTATCGTGATCGGGGATAAAATAAAATATGCTATGCAGCCCCTATTTTACAAAAATGACAAAGCGTGCAGACGCGCTTAAAGCGTGCCCACAGCTCCGATAGCGCACTATAAGCGTGGTAACGGCACAGAATAGATAATAGCACTAACGTACAGAAGAATCACTGTGTAACAAAACCCGTGTGTAGGTACAAAAATATGCCTAATCATGCCTCCTCTCTCTGTCGCATAATACGTACTCTTTCATGTACGCTAGGGTTGTCAGTTTTTTATCCGCGTCACCCAGCAACACAACATCTAGGCTACTTGATGCTGCGATTTACAGCGCCGCGCCGTCCGACGGCCGAGCTAGGGTTGCCAACCGTACTATAATGTATAGTATTGTACTATATTTTGGCTCTGTGTACTATATACTGTTGAAGAAATATATAGTACGCAAAAATACTATATTTCGGCCAGTCCTTACAAATGGGTTTTGAGTTGGCCAGTTCAATAGGCATTTTCGCAGCTCGGATAGCCACAAGATGCGCAAGAAGACGAATTTTGTGTATAATACTCAATCAATCATACCTTACACTCTTTTTAAAGGGGTTTTCTTTAAAGTACTATATTTTCTTCCCGTGTACTATTTTATTTATAGCTTTGACTGGAAAATACTATATTTGCCCCATAAATAGTTGGCAACCCTAGGCCGAGTGAGCGTACTGTCCCCCAATTCTCGCTGCAATCGAGATAATGTCGATTACGAGATTAAACGTCAGATTCATACAGTTGTGTCAAACGAGTGTATGCATTGACGTTTAATCTCGATTGTGAGATTATCTCGAATACAGCGAGAATTGGGGGCCAGGTGGCGGCACGAAAGTCTAGCGGTGACCGTTATTGCGCAGAAGTCGAAAACTGGATATCCTGGGAGTGAGCGAGACGGTGACGGGAGTGTGAGCAGTCGTACCCGTGCGCAGTATCCCCACCACATTTCGTTCACCGCTAGACTTTCGAGCCGCTGTACCTAGGGTTGCCAACTCTTGATGAGGCAAATATAGTATTTTCCGGTGAAAGGTATAAATAAAATAGTACATTGAATGAAAATATAGTACCTACTTTGAAGAAAAGCCTTGTATAGGGTGTAAGGTACGATTGAATAAATATAATACACAAAATTTGTCTTACTTGCTTTCCGGGTATCTTGTGGCTATTAGAGCTGCGAAAATGCCTGTTGAAATGGGCAACAAAAAAATAATACACAGAATCAAAATATAGTACAATGCTATTATAGTACGGTTGGCAACCCTAGCTGTACCTAAAGTGCGGAGTGCTGCGGAGCCGAATATAGCGCGCTGTGAGCACCTTTTTAGCGCGTCTTCTAACTTAGGGAATCTGACACACTTATTCACTTTTTTATGAAAAATTTGTCAATTATGTCAGATTGTCAGTCATCAGTGTGGTTTAGAAACAATATTGAACTCGAACCATAATTGTAAATATATTTTAATTGCACAGAAAAAAACTTACATAACAAAAGGCGGAATCAATCCCATATAATATTCTTAACCAGTTAAACTGTTTATTTTCAAAAATTGCATTTTATCTTGATCGAGATAGCCAAGATATAGATGTCGAAGATATCCAAGATGATTTCAAACTCCAAACAACTAAAGCATCACCAAGCTAATTAAAATTAATAATATAAACTTTGTAAATAAAGTACTAAATCGAAGTGATATCGGAAGCGGCCATACTGATACTATGATTCGACAACAGATGGCTCTTCAGACTGCACTTCTGTACAAACGTCATAGCGCAAACTTCACACCTGAATCTCCTGTCATTATTGTGTATCCTCATATGTTCCCGTAGCGTATACTTTCTAGCGTACGACTTGTGACACACTTCACACGAATACTTCCTCTCACCAGTGTGTTTGACCATGTGAGCGCTCAAAGCCTTCTTGCTGAAAAACCTGTATCCGCACTCGGTACATTGATGATTCCGCTCCATCAAATGAGTTTTCTTTATATGGTACATCAATAAAGACTTCAATATGTACGATTTGTTACAGACATTGCATTTATATTGAGCTTCGGAGTTATGGACTTTGATTAAATGCTGGTTCCTCTGATAGTAGCTTCGGAACGGCTCATTGCAATACGGACAATTCGAAATGCTTCTAGCGCCCAAATGCTTAGTTTTCTCATGGTAATGCTGCTTAGCTTTAGTTGGAAAGACCTTCTCGCAATGCTGGCATTTAAAACTCCCTTTCTGGTGAGTTGTTCGGTGAGAATTCAAAGAGCGTTTCGTAGCAAAGGAATTGTCACACTTATTACACGAATAATTAGTATAATGCTTATTCATATGCTGCTTCAACATCTTGAAAGTTTCATAAGTAGAAGAGCACAAAGCGCAGTCGTACACGTCACCTTTTTTTAATTTAAACTGTAAAATATGGTCTTTTATGTCACTGTAAATCACTTTATCATGTTGTTTCACTAGATGCACTTTTAAAACATTTAAATTCTCCATCTTTTCTTCGCATAACGTACAATTTAGATTGTTAACGTCCAATTTGACATTATATTCTGTCATATCGAAGTTGTTTTTGAAGCTTAGACGTTCTTTCTTGTGGTCTTTCTCAGTGTGGTGTCTCAAGTCTGCAGGATCGGGGAATGGTGTATCACAGTACCCACAAATGAAACCCAATAGTGACTTGTTCTTGAAAGGAACTGCGTTGGAATACTTCAGTATAGTTTGGAGATTTTCCTTGTGTTTCCTTTTATCGTGCTTCGGGGACCTCCATATAGTTGGCTCGTTGTCTAGTCTTTTGCGGACTGTGATCGGGTCAACTTTGTTTCTGGTTAGTGCCATCTTGGGTGGATCACATGAGTCTGTAATAAATAAATAAATCAGGAGACGATATTTACACAAATGAATGTAGGCCCAAAGTAAGCTCTAAGGGCTTGTGTTATGGGTACTAGATAAATACATAGGCAGCCATTACACGCTCAATCCAGATCCAGATCAGTGATCTTGATCCAGATTGACGTGTTGGATTTAGGGATCGCGACATAGGATCACAAATTATCTAGATTTTTTGAAATCAATTGCAATCCGCGACCCTGGTCAGATCACGATCTAGCAGTGGCGCAGCCTGCCTACAAGCCGATTCCTGACGACGTTTTTTTTTTTTAAAGTGGCTTTCACATCTCCGTTTTGTAGACGAGATGTATTTCGCCAATATCAAAGTTGACTTTAGACACGACGCGAGAATGTTCAGTAACTAAATTATAATACTTTTAATTTGAGGGAGGTTCGGATGGAGTACCTAAAACAAACAACATTCATGTTAAGGACGACACAGACAATACAAGACGAATACAAAAGACGAATTATTATTAGTTATTATTAGTAAGTGGAGGAATGATGATAAAAGGAAGAAGGATGGTCAAATGATAAAGATTAAATAATTAGTTATAAAATTAGATTAAAGTTTTATATTATGAATTTGGATGTACTTCTGACGACTTTACCAAGCTAGAAAGATACGGCTAGCTGTCAGTGAAGTCCTAAATGTCAAACTCGCACGTACGGTTCTAATTCTTCCGGCTTCCCTTAGAAAATATTTGACGCTTCGCCACTGCGATCTAGATTAAGCATGTAATAGCTGCCACAGGAAACATCTAAGACTCAGGAACAAACATCTAAAGACACTGATTGAGATAATTTTGTCATTTACAGACTTTCTTTATTTGGGTTCCGTACTTCAAAAGGAAAAAACGGAACCCTTATAGGATCATTCGTGTGTCTGTCTGTCACAGCCAATTTGCTCCGAAACTACTGGACCGATTGAGGTGAAATTTGGTACACATATGTAAGTCGGAGACCGGAACACGGTGGTGTAACGTACATAAATGAATTTAAACTTGGGGGCCACTTGTGGGAGATAAATTAGACTATTAGAAAAAAAAGTTTATCTA
Source organism: Tortricodes alternella (assembly GCA_947859335.1). Classification (NCBI taxonomy): domain Eukaryota; kingdom Metazoa; phylum Arthropoda; class Insecta; order Lepidoptera; family Tortricidae; genus Tortricodes; species Tortricodes alternella. Next base: position 6,785,313 of record OX401972.1, read on the forward strand.
CACCCATATCATAAAACCTCCATTGGTTAATCAAAAACCGTAGGAAATGACCACCATTTTGACAACCAATTAGGAAAAACCAATGCTGCGATGAAGAAATAACATGACTTCTTTATCGTTTTTAGTAAAGAAATGAGATTAAATTTGGAACAGCTGTCAAACTCAAGTGGTTCTCTATTCTAGTATCCATAGATATTAAAACAGTTATTGATACGAAACGTCAATTCAGTATGTTTTTTTAATATAAACTGCACAATATTTGATCTCGAGTGACGTGAGAATAGAGACTTCATCCGTTTGTCTATGATTTAAAAAAATATGGTCTTGACGGACGGCCGCCATTATGTTGTTGACGTTTTGCTGAACGAAAGTAGAATTGTGTTGAATTGAATAGAAAAAGTTGTTTCTAATTTACATTTTAGTTGAAAATATGAATAGTAAGTAGTCTTCTCGGAGTGTGTGTGATGTGAAAATGCGCCGGATATCAGAAATATGCAGCTACGATTGCAACAAATAACTTGTTGCCAGAAAATATTGTTTCTGAACCCATCATGGGGGATTTATAATATGTGTGTAGATAAAGTTATGTATGCAACTCTGCATAATTTGGCCTTAAAACACACGTGCGATCTTATTATGAAACTCGCTAAAAGCTCGTTTCATAAAACCGCACTAGTGTTTTAAGGCCTATCATTATGCAACCGTTGCATAAACTACTATTTGCAAACTGTATCCTGTGACATATCAAATGAAAGGGCTCTTTGTAAGTTTGTAGTTCTTTACATATAGATTACAGGAAAACCTATAAGAAGTCTATGATATTTAAAGTAACATAGGAAACTTCTGTTAATCGTGTACAGAACGGAACTCTCTCCACGCGAGTTTTATCTCGCACTCGTCCGGTTTTTTTTTTACGTTAATTTGATTCTTATACAATTATAAATATTCGTGCTTTACAGGAAGTAAGGGGGCTTCAATCTTCCAAAGCCCCTCGCTACGCTCTTTTTTTCTTCGTCCTTGGTTAAATTACACACACACACACACACACACACACATTAAGACCTGATTACGTTAACATTAATTAAGTTAGTTCAAGTGAATGTTAAGTTTATTGAATAAAGAATCGGCGACAGTACTCACTGATTGAAGTAGCAAGCCTGGAGACCAGCGCCCTGATCGTGTGCGCGCGCGCACCGCCCCGGACAGACTTCTTTTGCACCGGCTCTTCATCTTTGACCTGGACGTCCACTCTTGCTGTAAATGAAATCAGGTCATAAGCCGGGAACTAAGGCTTTTAACTAAATATCAAAGAGAGTCGGAGCCAGTCCCGGATCTAGGGGGAGACTACAACGGGTACATCCCAGGAGTGCCATATTTTTCGGTCCCATATGGAACGAATGGGATATTCATTTTAACCTTTTGGCCGCCGTTTTCGACTATGCGTGACAGGCTATACAGGGTAAAAAAGACCTTCACCACCTTGACTTAAAGTTGAAATTCATGTTACTTCTCAGACTTGCTTGGCGGCCAAAAGGTAGGAAATATCCCAGTAGTACCATATGGAACTCGATTTTGACAGTTTGGTGCTATACAAAATCGAGTTTGTCGTTCCTTATTTCAAGTTTAGGGAATTTTTTATTTATTTATTTTATAATCGGGGACCGAATTTCAAATAGGATCTTATTTATTTTATTTGTTTAGACACGCAAACAACATTAGTTTAACATTAGTAAAAACCATAGCTGGGCACCGTTAATCAAATAGTTAACTTCATTCATCGCTAATCCGTTACTAAAAAAGTTAACTTTGTTAAACGTTAAAGTGTTACATACCGGAAGATTTAACGGAAGTTAACGTTAATCGTTAGTTAACTCATGATAGAAATCGCGAGTCGCGTTAGTAATTTACTTATAAAAAAATGATGGTATGGGCTATGGAAGTTTAGGCAAAACATGAAAATTTTATAAAAAGGGTGTAACCTGAAGAATGATGTATCATTTTACTGTTTTTACCATAGCTGGTCACAAGACCATTAATCCATTAATCGTTAATACCTAATTATTTAGAGTCAAATTAAAAACAAAATCTATCTGACATAAGACATAAGCCGCGCGGTTTCGTTTTGGCAAATAGTAGGTCCTTAATTAACGTTTAACGGACTTTAACTGCTTTAACCGAAGTTACTGAGTTTGATAACAATTTTTAAAGTTAACTTAAAAGTGAATCTGCTACTCGAAATGTTAACTTCGTTAATTAACGATTAATGGATTAATGGCCTTGTGACCAGCTATGGTAAAAACAGTAAAATGATACATCATTCTTCCCTGCACAAATCTGTTTCCATAAGTAAGATAGTGTTTTGTGTGCAAACAGTGGTTTGTGCGGCAAGAGCAGAGAAGTATGAGTGTGGTACCTGCATCTGCCAGGAAATAATCATCAGAATCATTGTCACTTTCGTTTTTTGGCTCCAATTTCACAACAAATGGCTTCTCATCTGGAAATAAATTACATTTGCCATTACAAATGCCACATAGTATTTGCTTGTGTATGAATTTGTTTTAACCTCTTCAATGCCATGTAAAATATAAAAGTTGTCACTCACACGCCAAGGATGTCTAAGAACTAACACGAATTTCAACCTTATGTCTAACTATCTGATGGATATATCCGTCATTGGTGTTGAACCAGTGGTGCAGATATATCTGTCATTGGTGAAAAGGTTAAATCAAGTGGGAATACTGTGAGGGTAGATGTTTCTTTATTCGTATTCAGGCACAGGCAGTTTATAGCAGATAATTTATAATCAATATCCATCACCATTTTGTATTTTAAATGTGTCATATATCAAGTCAATTGTTAATAAGTGGTAACTGAGGGTGCAAGAATCACTGACTCAGGCAAACTGGAATCAGAGTTATTTGTTATATTATTTAACCTTTTGGCTGCCGTTGTCGACTATGCGTAACAGCGTATACAGGGTAAAAAAGTCCTTCGTCACCTTGACTTAAAGTTGAAATTCGTTTTACTTCTCAGACATGCTTGGTGGTCAAAAGCTTAACATATTAATCACATACAAAGTACCCTGTTTTCATAAAGAAAATGTTTAATTTGAGGGTACATGTAATAACAACACACAAACTTTAAAATAAAAATAGTATCATAATTAGAGAGTCTAATGTGCCAATTATATTAAAATTAAGTTAGTTTTTTTGTGCACTGAAATGAAACAGTCTGAAATTTACACATTATGTTTAAATAAACTCTTATACTGGTTATTATTTACATTTGAAGCTATCCTTACCATTTTCCCTGGTGCTAAGCAATCTTTTAACAAACTCTTCTTCAGCAAGAATCACCTGCTGCTTAAAGCGTATAGCGTTCCGCAGTTGGGTTATGCATTCCTCGCATATACTGTTACATTCGGAGTTTGTCAACTGAAGAAGGAATAAAGAAACACTTAAACTTAATCCTGGTGGACATCAAAATAGACAGACATTTTTCTTGACATCTGAAGTAGTTTATACAGTAAAAGCAGGGCCGGATTTAGAGGTCTGGAGGCCCTGGGGCAACAAAGGAGTGGAGGCCCCCTAGAATATAATATGACGTAGATGATATTGATGGTCCCTATTGTGGGGGCCCCTCTTTTGTGGAGGCCAGGGGCAGTGGCCCCGGATGAGTAAAACCTTACTTGTAAAAAAATAAATCAACTTGTTTCCATGCTCAATAAATGCAGTAACAGGCTGATTTTTAGGATTTCTTAAGCAAAGTGTGGGTTCTATCAATGGGATCCTATTTCGTATTGCTTGGTAAACAAATAAAACGTATGAGTAAAATATTTGTTTTGGTGACATAATAATTAAAATATGTATAAATAACTTATAGCATATTGGTACAAACTGATTTGGCCAAGTATTAGAAGTTAAAAGTACTTTTATTTACAGGATCAAAGAGAGTTCCAGTTTCCAAGAAAAGCGAAGGTATAAAAAAAAATACACACAAGTGCAGACGAATATTTCACCGGGTAGGGTTTTGGCAATGCCTAGCTTTGGGAATAGGAAACTATTAGTACAAGGCGTATTTGAGCCATTTAATAAAGCATTGGTTGGTACTTACTATAATATTAAAACATTCCTGTAGCATGTCTGAATAAATTTCGTGTTTATCCAACCAAACATAGCTAGTGTTTAAATCTTTGACTAGCCCATTAGTTAAACAACATCGACATAGGCTGGGCTCCATTGTGTTTATTAGGGCGATTATTATTCATACATGCAATAGTTGATAAATATAATAATTAAGTATATATTCTATTGCAAATTCTTTTTTGGTGTATTCGTTGTCTTTTAGTTTTACAGACACAGACAGATTGATTGGTTGGTTGATTGACATTTGAATCAGTGTTGCCAGACGCCGAAATAAAAATGCAAAAGCAGTGTTTCAAGAAAGCAGATTTTCTAGGGCTTACCACACTAATTTTTATCGCGCGCATAAAGCATTCATCCCTTTCGCACCTGCTTATTAGTTAAAAAGTGACAGATGCTTTATGTGCGCGATAAAAACTAGTGTGCTAGGCACCCTAGACTCTGTACGGGCAAAAATTGAGTGCCTACCTAGCACACAAGCTTTTATCGCGCACATAAAACATGTCACTTTTTAACTAATATGCGTGTGCGAAAGGGACGAATGCTTTACGTGCGCGATAAAAATTAGTGTGGTAAGCCCTCTGACCTAAGTACTCGACCGTGGGGTCACATGATTAGTGGACGTGCGAGTGTCAGGCTCACATTATCAACATTAGCTGGGTTAAAGTCTCAAAGCAAATCTTGTCAGCCATTCTTATTTACAATATTTCCCGTTTTTCCAATAATATTCAAAAAACGTATAGACCTAGATTTTTTTCTGACTGACAACCTACAGAAGAATCACTAACAAAACCGGTGTTTAGGTATGAAAATATGCCTACTCATGCCTTCTCTTTCCGTTGCATAAAATGTGCTCTTTCGTTTACGCTAGGGTTGTCAGTTTATCCGCGTCATCCAACGACGACGCGCAAATCGGCCAGCGAGCGCGTGAGCGGCAACCTACTCCGATTTACAGCTCCGAGCTGTCCGACGGCTGAGCGTACTTTAAGTGCGGAGTGAGACCCCCCTGGCATTAGCAATTTGCTCTATACCATGGACCAATAATACAAGAAGACTGTCAACCTCTATACATTTGAGCGTTCATTGGAGCTTTGACCCGCCATCTATTGACGAATTTTTAAATTTAGGCCGTAATTCGTTCAAACAACTGCTAGTATTTAAATATATTTAATAACAAAAACAATTTATGTATGTTATTCGTATGATTAGGTGAATACTAAAATGTAAATAAATAAACAATCATGGAAGTACATTATTGTAGCATTAGGTGGAACACTAACTCGGTCCTCGTCCGCGTTCTTGAGTGTAGCGTCAGACGAAACATCCTAAAGACACCCCCTTAACCTAACTTTTTAAACTAATAGACCCGCCACAGCTTCGCCCGCGGTATTTTCCTTACAAACTTTATCACCCCTTTAGGGATGGAATTTCAAAAAATCCCTCCTTAGTGTACCTCTAGGGTACTCGAGGAATGTCTTCTCCAAATCAAACCTCTAGGACCACCCGTTTAGGCTGCACGTTGACTATAAGTGAGTCACGGTACTGTTTTTTATATGTATTGATAAAGCTCGCATACTTGCGGGGCGCACAATTCAGAGCGCTGTGATTGGTGCGTTTGCGGAAATGCGCCGCGCCTCCCTATAGCCATGCCGCTTATGGCTTTTTGCCTCTCATGCTGGCAGCGGAGGTCGCCCGGCTATACGAAGCCTATTGGATATATTGTGTTTGTAGCGAGCAGACTGAGTCAATTGTCCCACATACAAATTAGCAGAATATACAAACTTATTTGTGTGATAGCCACATTCAGAAACGCCACATAACCTTTTGACCGCCACAGTCGGCTGCAGCCGTCAGCGGATACAGGGTAAAAAAGTCCTTCATTACCTTAACTTAAAGTAGAAATTCATGTTACTTCTCAGACATGCTTGGCGGTCAAAAGGTTAAGCATTTGATTAGATATTAAATAGTTAAATGACCATCAACTAGTCGTCAACCTATACAGAAAAGTCACTTTAATTAAGATCAATTTTGAGCGGCCTTTCTGAATTCGGCCATGAGTGGCGTAATGGAACTAGCGTCACGTTCACACCAAGCCCAACGTTCCACTTTCGCGACACTATCATATACAAATAAAGGTCATTATTGCTTACACAAATCAACCAAAAGACTATTTTAAATACATAATTACTAAAAACAAGTCAACATTTTTACTTATTTAATTTATTTCTAATAAATTATTGCAATTACTGTAGGCAGTATACTATACATATAGATATTAATATATATATATTTTTACATTTTCAAGATTCTTGCTACCGTCCATACTGTACGCTTTGCTTAGTGAGTCTCTAATCTGCATATAGTCTATTCCAGCCATACTCAAAGTGTAGGGCTCCGCAAAGCCTCTGTGGGGCCCACACGAAAATAATGGTCACAATGAAAAAAAAAATACTAAAGCGGTACGGTTGTACGGTACGGTAAGGTTGCAGAGGAAAATAAAATCTGTCTAAAATTTAGATAGATTTATGGCCGAATAGGGTTGTTTTCTGGGTAAAAATAAAATAATTCTAATCATTCTGTGAGTTAGATTATCAAAAAATATTGAACACGTATTTTTTGCTTTATCAAATCAATCATAATTCACAAAGAAAACGCGCTTCAAAGTTCGAAAGTGGGGCTTCATTACGTCACTTAATGGTCCCGACCTTTGATGCGCGTTATCTTTGTCAATTCTGATTGATTTAATAAAGCAAAAAATAAGTGATCAATATATTTTGATAATCTAACTGACGGACTAATTAGAATTATAATATTTTTACCCAGGAAACATGCCTATTATACTGGCCAGTGCAAGTGGAGTGGTTTAGTGAGCGTTGCCTGAGAGTAATTCATATAAATAATATTTATTTGCATGCGTCAATACGTTCATGGTAATACGTTGAAGTAGGCCTTGCTCTAGATGTCCTTAGACCATAACTCTATGGGCATCTATGCTCTGAACATTCTTAAACTCTTGGAAGAAATAGAACAGCAGACCATTTAAATAATGCAATACAATATTTTGGTTCACGTGGACTGCCCACTAACTTCCTTACTCTCAAACTCTGTCAACGTAACACCATGATTTGAGAGCATATGGCTCTTTAAACTGCACTTCTGCACAAATGCCAACCCGCACACTCCGCACTTAAACCGCCTGTCATTATTATGAATCCTCATGTGTTCACGAAGAGTCTTCTTCCTCGCATACGCCTTCAAGCACACACTACACTTATGCACCCGTTCTCCGTTATGCTTGATCATATGCTCGTCCAGCGATTGCTTGATGAAAAAACCCAGTCCACACTCTGGACATACGTGGTTCCGTTCCATTAGATGCACTTTTTTAATGTGGGACGTCAGTTTTGATTTTAATATGAAGCTCTTATCACAAATATTGCACTTGTACGAAGCTGCTACAGTGTTATGTTCCGTGAACATGTGTCGGTTCCGTTGGTAGTAACTTGTGAAGGACTGATCGCACTGCGGACAGTTTGTTGTGTACCTCGCACCACTGTTATGAGTGTATTTCTCGTGACACATCTTCCTTACCCGCGTACTGAAAACCTTATCGCAAAAGGAACACTTGTATGTACCCAAATCATGCGTACGCTCATGATTCTTCAATCTGTGTTTATTAATAAAACCCATATCGCAAACCTCACATATATAATTCCTGTAATGGCCGTTCATGTGTTGTAGCAACATTTTAAACGTCTCAAAAGTGGAATTGCACAACGCACAGTGTAAAATCTCATTATCCGTTAACTTAAACTCCATTATATAATCCTTTATATCGGAATAAAACTTCAAATCATGTTGTTTCACTAAGTGCTTCTTCAAGTTAGCGACTATATCGAATCTTTCATTGCAAAGCGTGCACTTCAAATCGGTTATATCCAACTTAACCGACATGTTATTTTTGTCCATTCGTTTCGTATCATAGAACTCTGCATTCTTATGCTCCGACTCTGTATGCGTTCTTAGTTCTTTAGGGTCTGTGTAACTTCCCTTACAGTACGCACAGATGTAACCGCACAAGGTCTTGTTAGAGAAAGGGGTTCCGTTGCAGTGTTTCAGGAGATTTTCGATGTTGTGCTTGTGTTTTCGACTCTCACTCATGAAACGGCTGGAGTCAAGAGTGCGAGGCGCCTGTCGTTTCTCCATCTTTGAAAGTGTCCGGAGTGCTATGGTGAGACCAGGCCGGGACAGGATCTTTCTTGGTTTCTCTGTAAATAGAAAATAATAAATTAAAGTTGGGATCAAGGGTCAAATAGAGTAGGCGGTACTCCTGGACTCTGCGCGCATCGTCAGGAGGCTACTCTCTCCGCAGCCCTAACCAGCGGTCGCTAGGGTCCTACTCTGCGGTTGGCGGTTCACCGTTTTCTATATTTTAGAAAACAACAGAACCCTTATGGGATCACCCGTGTGTCTGTCTGTCTGTGCATCTGTCACAGCCAATTTGCTCCTAAACTACTGGACCGATTGAGTTGAAATTCTGTACACATATGTAAATCAGAAACCGCAACACGGACGTGTAACGTAAATAAATGAATTTTAAACATGAGGACCACTTTTGGGGGGAAAATTAGACAATGTTAAGTATGCAAGGGTTGGTTGGGGTAGAGTGGCTATAGAAAGGCCAGAATCAAGAAGATTGGAGGAGGCCTTTGCCACCTGGTAAACGGACACACAAAAATGGAATAAAAGGATACTATATGAATAACAACGAACTACAGACGTGTTCGATTGAATACTTATAATAAAAAAATACAAAAAAATTGTGTGCAAGACCAGTTGTTGTGGCGATCTTTGGCGTCGCGATGTCCGGCAGTGGACGTGTTTCGGTGATGATGACAATGCAGCATTACCTGCGTGATCTGAGCCTCGTTTCTTGCGTCGACGTCGCTTGACAGTGACCTGCTCAAAACCAAGGATCTCAGCCAGTTTGGAGTCATCATCCGGCTCCAGATCTTCGTAATCAGACATCTCTTCTTTGAGCTCTGGAAAAAGATTAACTAGCCTTAGAGCGCCTTGTAACTAGTGGAAAAAACAAACCATAAATATTGAAAATAGTAAATTTGAATAAATGGGGTTTGTTCATCTAGGGATGTTTCCTGGGTAAAAAAAAAATATGTCTTATTAGTCCGTCAGTTAGATTATCAAAAAATATTGAACACGTATTTTTTGCTTTATCAAATCAATCAAAATTTACAAAGTCAACGCGCATCAAAGTTCGGGAGTGGGAACTTACGACGACGTCACTTAATGGTAAAAAGTGTACAAAGTCGTGACGTCACGCGGAACTTCAACGCACTACCTATATCTTCTCATTATATTTCCTCGCTCCATTTTTCATATTTAATTAAGTTAACATTATTGTAGTTATTTAACCTACCGGCAACATAATTTGCACGTTTTTTTAGAGATATTTCAAAACAAGAGTACTTGTATTGATTATAGATCGATTTCTTTCCTGTAGCAACCCTAGCCAGCTGAGCCTTGAAGTTATTTCGTCATTAATTTTTCGTGCACGGCAACAGACGCACGCGACCACTGTTAGAAAAAATAAATCACTTAGGATTTAAATAAATTCATTAAATCGGCTAATAGTCATGCCGAAACGTAAACTCACGATAGACGAAAAAATTGAGCGTTATCAACGCAAGTTAAGAAAGCTGCAGTGCTTACCATCATCTTCCGATGAAGATTCCGGTAAGTACAAATATATGTTTTTTTTTTTTTCGTGATTATACATTACCTACAAACAAAGTGGTTACTTTTTATTTAAAAGTATATTCATGCAATTCTAGTATTGCGTTTACCGTCATCATGTATTTGATTGACGAGTTACGGTTATTCCAAACGGAAATAAACCTAGCCTGGGGGTTGACCGCGAGCCAACACGAAGGCATAACGGCATGTAAGATGTGTTAACCTAAATTAAAAGGTACACGTCGATATGCAATAATCTAAATCCTTAATTTTGCCCGTGAGTCATAACTAAGGTAAAATCGAATAAGTGAGACTACCTACATTAAGAAATTATAATTTCTTATTTATCTTTTTGTCGAACAGAAAGTGAAGACTTTCAAGAAGTTACACCAATGGACGACTCGATTGGCCTCGTGGAAGTGGTTGTCGCAGGCTCGCCTGAACAGCAGGCACCGCCACATGACGAGACTACGGTTCCTCCGGAATTGCCCGCTGCTGAACCAGCGGAACTGGCAACCGTTGCGAGTACCACAACGCCCGTCGACACAGCCTTATCTCAGGCCCCTCCAGAACTAGATCCAGAGCTTTTGTCCGCATTAGGTGAAGCCACAGATGATTTTCCCAAAATGGGACCAAAAATACACGATAACCTTGCCCAGCGCTGGCTACCGTTGCTGCGCAAGGGCTTAGCAAAGGATGCTAAAGAAAGGCTTTTAAAAGAATACCTTATCCCGGAAAATTGTACACTTTTACAAGCCCCCAAACTGAATGCGGAAATTTCCGCAGCGGTCACAGAAATGGCTCGAAACCGAGATAAAAAAATTGAAACTGGACAACAACAATTAGGAATTGGAATTACCGCTATGAATCGGGCAATTACAGTTCTTTTGAATAGCGACGACAAAGTATCTGCCATTAAATATTTATGCGACAGTTGCCGCATTTTGTCCGATTTACACTTTTCTGAGACTCAAGCTCGTACCAAATTAATAACACCCGGTTTAGCAAAACCCTTCTTGACCGTTATACAGGACACGGAAAGGGACGAAATGTTATTTGGTAACAAATTACAAGATAAAATCAAAGCCTCAAAGGCAATAGAAAAGCAGGGTTTACAAATAAAAAAGTCGGTTAACAATGTGAAAAACACAGCGACTTCTACCCCTTCGACTGCCCCACGTAGTAATTACCAGTACCAGGGAAACTGGACGGGCCCTTCACGCTACCCGTCAAACAGGGGGGGGCGAGGAGGGCAGAGGAAGGCGGGTATGTCCGCACGCAAACCTCAAGCACAACCTCAGTCGAGACCTGCAGGCCAGGCCAAACACCGCACCACGCCCCAGCAATAAATCAGGTATACCCACATGCTGGTAGAATAAAACACTTTTATGATTCATGGCGCAAAATAACTTCCAATAAAGTTGTTTTAAATTGGCTAAAGAACGGTTATCCGATACCTTTTAAAAAAGAAGTGGCGCAACAATGCGTCCCCCAAATAAATTGGTCAGAAGCAAAGAAATCCGATATGAAATTAGCAATTAATAACTTACTCGAATTAGGCGCGATTGCACCTTGTGCTCCCAGCTATGACCAATTTATTTCAAAAACGTTTCTAGCACCCAAATCTAATGGGGGCAAGCGTTTTATACTAAATTTAAAAAATTTAAACAAGTTTATAGCTAAGGAACATTTTAAAATGGAAGATCATAGAACCGCAGCTAGGCTTATCCCAGAACAAGGATTTATGACTACTTTAGACTTGAAAGAAGCCTACCTTCTTATACCTATAGCAGAAGGAAGTCAAAAGTACCTACGCTTCCATTTTGAAAACGATAACTCTGACGTTGTCACTTTTGAGTTTAAGGCCATGCCTTATGGACTTTCTGTGGCCCCAAGAACTTTCACTAAGATAATGAGGGAAGTGATCACATACCTAAGGTCACAAGGTCACAAGTCTGTATTTTATCTAGATGATATTCTTTGTATTGGAGATAGTTATGACGAGTGCCTACGCAACGTCACAGAAACAGTAAAATTGCTCGAATACTTAGGCTTCATTATTAACTTCGAAAAAAGTATCTTGGAGCCCCAGCAGAGTTGTAGATTTTTGGGATTTATTTTCAATTCATCTGATATGACCTTATCTTTACCAACGGAAAAACGCGAAAAAATCACAACCTTTATAGAAAAATACTTGTCGCTACACAGCTGTACTATAAGAGAATTCTCTCAACTGATAGGCACGCTCATTGCCGCCTGCCCAGCAGTAAAGTACGGGTGGTTGTATACAAGAATTTTAGAAAGGCAAAAGTATTTAGCTTTACTGCGTCACCAAAATTATGACGCAAAAATTAATTTGCCTACAATCATTTTAGATGATCTGGTTTGGTGGAAAGATCATGTATCTTCATCCTTCTGTTCTTTACTAGTCCGTGACTACTCCTTAGTTATATACTCGGACGCGTCTCGAACGGGTTGGGGAGCTTTCTGTAATAACATACGAGCACATGGCGCATGGCGAACAGAGGAAAAAGAATTTCACATTAACCAGTTAGAGTTACTAGCGGTATTCTTAGCTCTCAAATATTTTGCTCACGACGAACGAAATAGTACAATATTACTACGTATTGACAATACTACGGCTATCAGCTATGTCAACCGCATGGGAGGGGTGCAATTTCCACACCTCAACAAGCTAGCTCGACTAATTTGGCAGTGGTGCGAGAAGCGTAACGTCTGGCTGTTTGCTTCTTACATCAACACCAGAGATAACGTAGAAGCCGATGAAGAATCGCGTAGAGTAAATCCCGACACCGAGTGGGAGTTGTCGAACGCCGCATTTAATCGAATAGTAAATGAATTCGGCCAGCCAGACATAGACCTATTCGCTTCTAGAGCCAATGCCAAATGTCAGCGCTACATCTCATGGCGGAAAGATACAGACGCATTTGGGGTCGACGCATTTACCATGAACTGGAGTCAGGGTTTTTTCTATGCATTTCCCCCGTTTTCGGTGATGTTGAAATGCTTACAAAAAATAATACACGATAAGGCAACGGGGATCGTGGTATTCCCCGCTTGGCCGTCACAAGCATGGTACCCCCTACTGATGTCTTTAACGAAATCTAATATTATTGTATTGTCTCCTAAAGAACATCTCGTATGCTCTCAATACAGGAGCAGACACCCGCTGCACGAGCACCTTACCCTGGGTGCAGCGGTGCTCTCCGGCTAGCTTACCAGCGACGCGGTCTGCCACCCGTATCCTGGGAACTCATGCTCGTATCCTTATCTAAGAACACCATTCAGCAATACAATGTGTCACTCAAACTGTGGTGGAATTACTGTTTACTAAACGAAAAAGATGTGTTCGACTGCTCAGTCCCCTTAGTTATATCGTTTTTGACTGAACAATACAAAAAAGGAGCCTCATATGGTTCTATAAATAGCCATCGGTCAGCATTATCTCTATTCCTAGGCGAGAGGATCGGCTCAGACGAACACATAAAACGCCTTTTGAAAGGGGTTTATAGAATTAGACCGAACATACCAAAATACAGTTACACATGGGACCCTAAAACGGTACTTGACCACATTGCTGAATGGTTTCCCAACACTGACATTTCTTTGGAAAAAATTACCAAAAAATTGGTGAGCTTATTAGCGTTGTGCACCGCACATCGGGTACAAACTTTATCTCTGATTAAGATCTGTAATATTAACATTGGCCCTTATGGCGTAAAAATATTGATATCGGATATAATTAAGACTTCTGCGCCCGGCAGGGAACAGCCAATATTGTTTCTCCCATATTTCGAAGAGAAACCCGAGATATGTCCTGCTACAGTTCTCCGAGACTATATCTCGGTAACAAAAAACATAAGAGACAAGAACGCCGACCACCTCTTAATAACTGTGAAGCGCCCACATAGGAACGCGACAGCACAGTCAATAAGTAGGTGGTTAAAGCAGGTGTTGGCGGAGAGCGGCGTGGACGCGGCGGTGTTCAGCGCGCACAGCACACGGCACGCCGCCACGTCCGCGGCCGCCACCGCGGGCGTTAGTGTAGAAGTCATTAGAAAAACCGCTGGCTGGACCAGCAGTTCCCAAACGTTCGCGAAGTTTTATAATCGTCAGATAGTTAACGAAAGCGACTTCGCTAGAAAGGTCTGCGGTTTACCTAACGATACAAAATAAGTTGATTTTTGACTGCTAGCTATTTAATAGCATTACTGTTAAATAATTGCCTTCACACTTATATGTTTTCTGTCTGCAATCGAAAGACGATAAGTATTACGTTTGTAGACTAATTAAGTAAGAAGATTTATATTTTTTGAAAAATTACATAATTGTTTAGCCTGAAAAAAGTAATATAAAGATTAATTACATAAAACTGTTTTTTGATGGTCAAACCTTTTGCTCTGAACAGCTACAATAATGTTAACTTAATTAAATATGAAAAATGGAGCGAGGAAATATAATATATGATCAATCGAACTTCACAAGTGAAATTCGATCAATATTATATGACTCGCTCCATTTGAATATTTAATTACCCGCCCCCCCGGTTGCCCTTATTGGTTTTCTGATCAAATAAACAGGTAAGTATTAGAAAATCTCTGAAAATAATGACGAAATAACTTCAAGGCTCAGCTGGCTAGGGTTGCTACAGGAAAGAAATCGATCTATAATCAATACAAGTACTCTTGTTTTGAAATATCTCTAAAAAAACGTGCAAATTATGTTGCCGGTAGGTTAAATAACTACAATAATGTTAACTTAATTAAATATTCAAATGGAGCGAGTCATATAATATTGATCGAATTTCACTTGTGAAGTTCGATTGATCATATATTTTTTGTTATATTGACAAAAGAAAAAAATATGGGCTTAATATTTTTTTATAATGTAAATGACTGACTTATTGTATTTATTATAATTTTTCACGCTTTCGGGATCGCTAGTTTGGGACATTGGGCATAAACATGTTAATTTATTCTATTTTAGCCAGTGAGCGGATTGCCCCTCTTCAAGCCAAATGTACTTGATGAGGGATGACGATTAAATCATCATTTAGAAGCTTGGAAAAACTTACGCAATATATAGGCGCCATCATCATCATCTGACATCTCTGTCTTCACTTTTAGAGTTTCTTCATCTGTAATTTAAATAAGAATTAGATGTTAAAATTTTACAATTAGAAAGCGTTATTATTTAAAACAACAAAATAATAATAGTTGCATCTAAAGATGAGAGAAAAATAGAAGCATAGCTGGGCACCAGACCATATTTTATCCTTTAATCATTAATTAAGGAAATTAGCATTTCAAGTGACGATTAACTTTAAAGTCCCTTAAACTTATAAGTACCTACTATTTGCCAAAAGGACTAATAGGTATTATTACAAACTCTAATGCAATACCCTTTTTTTACTAATGTTTCATGTCCTGTCTAAACTTCCATAGCACATACCAACATGTTTTATAAGGAAATTTTAATGCAATGACATATAAAATGCAATTTCTATCACGAATTAACGATTAACGTTAACTTCTGTTCAATCTTCTGAAATGTAACGTTTCAAAAAGGCAAATTTTTAGTAACAGATTAGCAATTAATGAAGTTAACTATTTGATTAACGGTGCCCAGCTATGGATAGAAGTTACAAAGCAACTTTATACTTTCTTTTGGTTCCAGTGGTCGTGTTTACTATCTAATGGCAAAGTAGTCAGATTTGGCAGTATTTGATTATCTTAACCTAAACAGATAACTGTGTGGAGTACCATTCCCGCCCATTGTTTGTACCTCTGACTAGCAGCCGGTTCTGCAGTTCGCTCTGGCTCTGCTGCACTTGCCACTTGAAGTCACACGCATCCCGCAGCCGACTAATGCATATCTCACAGATGCCACACTCATCGTCACCACCTTGTGATAGCTGGCGAGAACACAACTTTTTAATTATATTCTGTTTTTCAAAATGTATCTATCATTTATACATTTTGACATGCAAACCAGTTATTTATATTTTAAGCATAAGCATTTTTTTTAGTGCCCTAGAATCTTCTTTTAATACAACAAAAACAAACTTGTATCGATCTTGTTTGCTTTAAAACAAGATCGATACATGTTTGTTTAAAAACTGTTATAGAACCGTGAAATGAAATACTATTAGATATCCTGTCGCGAATACGAAGCTTACAGAACGTACTCATTGAGCAAATCAAAACTTCAACGTCCAATAAATACCAATAGTTAATATCATCTTAACTATAGAATGTTATTGAGTCAATTGAATTATTTACATGAATCTCGAAGCATTCCTTGATCATATCCGAATATATTTCTGTTTTTCCCAGACGATAGTACGGTGTCTTTAAATCCTTGTCTGGCGGCCGCAGCAGGCAACACCGACACGAATTTATTAACTCCATTGCATCAGTAGTTTAACAGTTATCCTTTTTCCAGCTAGAATAAAAGCAATAGGTAATAAAAAACGCGATTAAAAGAGGAATTAAATTAAAATAGTGCATCTGCTTCCCAGAAACTTGACAGTACTTTGACTTTTTTTTGTTATTGGAATGTAGAGAGGTGTAGTAATTAGATATTATACCGGTTTTCTGTGAGAGCCAAGTTTAAAAAAAATGGCCAAGTTATAACTTCATCTATAATAAAAATAATAAAATACGTTCAGAAATAGAAAATATAGACGTCATCATTATTAATTATTATCAATATACAACATAGAATCACAGACATCTAAAGCATATAATTTATTCAGTACTAAGAAAATGAAACACTTGCTTTTTAAAATACTATTCCCTTTTTTCTATAATGGTATGATACAATTTTATATAGCAAATATTTATGCTTAATTCATCTATCTTATTTATTTCTGAACGTGACAGAGTCAGTGCTGTGCTGAGTGGTTTCTCAAAAATGTAATAATTCAAAATGGCGGTCCGGTTGCGTAGCAGAGCGTCTGTCTACGCTAGAATTATTTTATAACTTAGAGTTAAACTTATAAATGTGATTGTTTAACAGTGTTCAATCATGATGGAAACTACGAATACGTTGAACAGTGGCATGTGCCGCTGTTGTTCCTCAGAGGGCACGTTTAAAGACATTAAAACAAAGTATCATTGGATGGGAGAGGAAGAGGTGTATGCCGACATGTTGAACGACTGTTTTGACATTAAAGTAAGTAGTTCAAACATAGTTCAGCTTTAATTTCTTGCTTAAATAGAGTACTTGAAATATCATCAAAATATTTGTATTAGTAAATTTAAACAGCTTATTAACTACCCTAATATGTTTCACTTTTCGGAAGCATCATTTCTATCGCTCCCATTAAACTCTTGAGCGAATGTAAGTACTTCTTGAGTTTCAACAGGATATTCCAATTTGCGGTATTTAAAATTATTGGTAGGTAAATAGAATATTGACATTCGATCCATTTCTCACCATGTACTACAGTATGTAGGTTACATTGCGCGGCGTGTATTGATTTTTCTATTACGCAGTATGTGACGCGCAATGTAGAATGAATCGCATACAGAACAGAATGGTTTTGGTCGAATTTCATGTATTTTTATTATAAAAATATTATTTACTGTTTAAACTAAAATAAATGCGCTGCAGACTAATTACACGCAATCTTGGGCCTTCTAAAGAAAATAATAGACTTTTCTTATACTATTATTTTCATAACTTCAATATTCATTTTGATTCTAATTTAGTTTCGCTGTATTTAAAAGATGCAATGCGTCCTGACTGAAGGTGTAATTTCATGGCACAATGTGTATACATTTCCATAACAATATAGTGCCACTTACATAGTCCCTGTCCAATCAGAAAGGAGTTAGATGGTTGTTTAGTTAATTAGCCAATCAGAACAACATATTACCAGTTATCTGATGGTATCTACAATGAACATTGTGAACAAAGCTGGAAGCTAAATTAGAGCCCAGAGTATAATAAGATTTAGGTTTACAGAATTAATTTGCCCATTTTATTTGATTCAAAAGGAATAAACAACATAATATTGACAGCATAACAAACAAATAGACAAAGCCCATTCTTGTTTATTAGGGTTAGGGAACCCTCAGGCAGGTCGTGCTAGACATGCTGTTGCCATTATCAATACCAAGCCGTTTCGCCCCGTTTTACCCGTTGCATAGGGATGCAACGGGTAAAACGGGACCCTATTACTAAGACTCCGCTGTCCGTCCATCCGTCTGTCTGTCATCATAAACATGATGTATTTTTGTTGTCGCTATAACAACATATCCTAAAAAAACAGAATAAAATAAATATTTAAGGGGGCTCCCATGCCAGAAACGTGATTTTGTTTTGGTCTTTTTTGCTTGGTATTGATAATGGCAACAGCATGTCTAGCACGACCTGCCTGCAAGTCGTTTGTCGCATAGTGCGTCCCTTACATACTTGACTAGTTTGACAGAGACGTACTGAGTGACAAACGACTCGCGGGCATGTCGTGCTAGCCCCCCAGGTAGACGCTTGAAATATTTACAGAGTATTTATTTATTTAATCACATTAAAAATAAATAATTAGATTAAAATAAAACTAAATTTGTTTTTTGTGGTGCTGTGTCTGACCTGGAGCTGATTTATGAAAGTCTTGCTAGTCCTGCCTTAGATTACCCTATAGTATGCCTACATTAATCCCGAATTACTGTAAACAAAATTTAAGTAGATGCAAACTGTAGCTAGGCCCTCAGGAGATGGATTGCATTGGACAGGAAAAAATAGGAGATCGATTGCATTGGACAGGAAAATATTAAGGATGCTGGGGAAGACCTATGTATGCCGTGATGCAAATCCTCAATTGCCACTTGATTAGAGATTCAATTGTTAAATGTGCTACAACTAGTTGTCAACCTGTACATAAACATTGCTTAAACATCACTTTAATCAAATCTAAATAAAGGAATCTCAGGAACGATCAAACCTAAAAACTTGAAATTTACCAGGTAGATATTTTCCTTTTAGGGTGTAGACATCTGCTAGGAAAGGACTTACGAAAATCCACCCCTAACAAGGTGAATTGGGAGTTTAAGATAGAAGATATGACTGGAGATAAATCTAACATCAATTCGGTAATATTGGTGGTTTGGTCCTGGAACTGCTCCACACAATGAGTACCGGATGTGCAACACCCAGTCTCATTGTGAGGTCTTATCCCTTTAAATATATAACCTTGTCTACAGATACACACCCCGGAAGACACAGATGATGGCATCTGTGAAGTGTGCATTACGCAGCTTCGCAACGCGGCCAACTTCAAAAAGCAGGTGCTCCACACTGAGGAGCAGTTCAAAAAGAGGCTGCAGAATAAGGAGATTAAGAGTGAGACTTTTATATTATGCCTATGTTAACAGTTTACACTGTAAACTCTTTATAACGAAACTGTAACGAACTGAGCGTTGTTTTCGTTATAGAGAGTTTTCATTATGTGCGAGTGAAGAAAGAGAAACAACCACATACTAATCACAATACTTTTAATATTTGTTTCAATATTTACTGGCCATGTTACGAGTTTTAAAGTTGGTTTACGACTGATAATATGAGAGCCTAGTGTGTTTAGTGAGCCAACATGCCTAAAGATAATGCAATCCAAGAGTAATGTCACAGTGCGTGGTCTAGGCGATAGTCGAAGCCTTTTGTAAACTGGTAACAGTAATGATGATGCAATACTACTATGAAATATTTACTGAAAAGTGTAAATATGAAAGCATGTTTTTGTAATGGAGAGTGCAGGTTGCGCTATAAAGAGTGTCAGGGTACAATAAATTTGTATGTTGTAGGGACTTTTACGTTATATCGAAAGACGTTATAAAGAGTTTACACTGTATTAGAAAAAAATCTTTGTTCATGTACTGAGTTAATCATTAGTTGACCATTTTATTTGCAGATCCCATTAAACTCGAGTCGGTTGATGATCCCATGGACTCTGATCATCTCTCAGACCCTGACTTCTCTGCGGCAGGTAAGTCTGATGCAGAAACTATTAAATGCTAATAGGGAGTTTTATAAGTTAGGGTAATGAGAGAAAAATATTATATCACGCAAATATAAATACACCAGATGTTAACAGACTATATTTTGAGAATTTCACTCAACTTCACTTAAATAAACGAGAAAAAAAGATGCGACCTAAGCATATAGTATTAGCATACCTTATAGACCGTGGCGAGGCGTGCGTGTCTGCCGCCCCCTTATTTAGGTATTTCAATTAAATAAGAGTAAAATATACAGTACTCCCAAAGAACTTTTCGGCAAGAACTATCATCATAATTAAAAATTCCGTGGTCATTTCAATCGGTCCGAATTGTAGGTGCAAAAATCTATACTTATAAAACAGTACCGTGACTCACTTATAGACAACGCACAGCCTAAACGGGTGGTCCTAGAGGTTTGAAATTTGGAGTAGATATTCCTCGAGTACCGTAGAGTTGCACTAAGGAGAGATTTTTTGAAATTCCATCCCTACAGGGATGAAAAGGGATGATAGAGTTTGTATGGAAAATACCGCGGGCGAAGCTGTGGCGGGTCCACTAGTATGAAATAAAATGAATGGTTCGAATTTTTACAAGGAAATTTTGGCCCCATAAAAGTATGCTACACCACTGCTTACAGATAAAAGTGAAATTAAACATTCTTTGTTCCAGAATACGAGGTTCCTATTAAAGAGGAGATGGAAGATAAACCCAAAGGAAAAAAGCGAACAGCCAAGGCGACCACGTCGCGCGGTAAAAAGGCCAAGCCCGAAGCAGAGTCCTCTAAACGTAAGTGGCTAGTTTCCTGTACTAGTGGCGGCGGTTGTGTGTTCATGCTGTTAGGTTTTGTTAGGACAGGGGTCACCTAATGACGGACCGTGGTCCGGATCCGACCTATTCTGTGCGGACTTTTACACCCTCGGATGCGGGAGGTAAAAAAATACCGGCATTCGCGTCGCATTGGATTCATGGAGTACCAAAAATATAATGAACAATAAAAACGCAAAAAGTGAACCTAAGAAAGAGCACGGATCCGTGCCTAAGCATCCGATGGGTTAAACAGTACAATATATAACAGAAACCTAATCTTCTTAGATTCAGTTTCGGTTATAAATTAAGTTAATATTATTGAGTACGTAATTTATATAATACGTAAAATATTTGAGTTTTAATAATGACGATGGGAAGGCGTCGATGACTTTGTTAAAACCTCACTGTGGGGAGGAGGTGTAAAAAAAGTAGCTTTACAACCTCACTTGCTTGAAATACCGCGACAGTCATGTCATTTTAAAAACAGGACCTCAAATCAAACTTATTGGTGATCCCTGGGTTAGGGAAACTGGATGAGCTGAGCGACTTGAGGGGCCATTAATTAATTACGTATAGATGATTTTGGCGACCTCAACCTCCCTTACCCCAGAAGGACACATTCGGGCTGCCCCTTACGTAAGGATTTATATACTTTCCGTAAATGTTATTAGAAAACGATTAGGTAAACTAATACTGATACTTTAACAATAAATAAATAGGTTTCATAGTTGCTTTATCTAACGCTTTGCTCTGAAATGTCCATCACTCTTCATTTGAAGACACATTCCTAGTAAAAGATTTGATTTGTAAGAACAGCTCTTATCCCCACCCGTCCAAGATAATGTCATGTAGAGATTTTTAAATAGTTATTAATTCCATTTGTTAATGAGTGGACTGTAATTAATTTGACGAATTTTAAATACGAAATATACAAGGAGCCTTGAGAGTCAAAAGACACTTACCTTGTCTGGTGCAGTGTGTGCGTGTCTCCAAAGCATCAGATACAGGGCCACTGGACTTCCTCGTGCTAGCCAGACTTACCGTACAGTCCTGGGTTACCTGCTATCTGATGACCACGCAATGGCAGTGTCCTCTGGACCTTTCAAGGCACTATATATCTGGTTCTAAGCAACCGACATTATTTTAAGGCTTAGAACACAAATTTTACTTTATTTGAAAATAACGATGCGATATGATCGGCGCGCGATCTCGAAGAGAGGGAAACGAAAATCTGTGTCATTCAAACTGACACTTCAACTAATGTTGCTATATTGAATTAAAAACTAAGCGAAAACGGAACATTCCGCCCACCAAAATACAAGGTATTTTCGAAACTACAAAGGTTAAACTCTACTTTTTCACGAAATTACTGCTCTACAAGTTAAATAGTTTAACTTAAAAACGAAAACATAAGTAATTTTAAATTTATAACTAAGAAAATAACGATATTTTACTACTTTATATACGAATTAATTTGTCAGTGGTAGGAGACATAGCTTTACCACTGGCCGCTTGTACTCTCCGGTTGCAGTGCGGACGGTTACGACACGACAAATACCATCGGCACCCGGATGCAGCTGAACTATTCTACCTAAATTCCACTTCAAAGGACTACACTGTTCATTAACTATAAGAACCATGGATCCAACGACCAAATTTTGTACGTTTTTGGACCACTTGTTTCGCTGTTGGAGCGTATGCAGATATTCTAAATGCCACTTACGCCAGAAATCTTGGTGCATTTTCTGCAATAGCTTCCAACGCTGAAGGGGACTAACTTTTACTTCGGTCAAAATTGGATCGGGAAGAATAGTCAAGGGCTCTAAAGTTAACAAATGGCCCGGAGTCAACACAGAAAAGTCATTGGGGTCTGAGCTTAACGGTGACAAGGGGCGCGAGTTGAGAAGCGCCTCTATTTGAGTTAAGAGAGTATAAAATTCCTCATAAGTTAGGCGCTGCAAACCGATCACTCGCGACAAATGGGTCTTAACCGACTTTACTCCTGCCTCTACCAAGCCCGAGAAATGGGGACTGCCAGGAGGGTTAAAAACAAATTCAATATGCTCCTCCTGAGAAGCTTCAGACATTAATTCCTTCAATATGTTGCATGCTCCAACAAAATTCCTACCTTGGTCGGAAATCAAACGAGAACAACGACCTCGACGGGCAATGAAACGTCGAAGAGCGGCTAAATAAGCTTCCGAAGTGAGCTCCGACACAAGTTCTAAGTGTACTGCCTTTGTGACAGTACACACGAAAACACAAATATAAGCTTTGTACGATTTACTTCCTCTGGCTCGACCGAGAGAGACGTTGAAAGGGCCAGCATAGTCGACAGCTGCTGACGAAAATGGTTTCAGCTGATTTATCCGAAACGACGGCAAATCTCCCATGAGAGGAGGCGGTGATACTCGTGGGCAGACACGAAAACACTTAATGCATGAAGATATCACCGAACGAATCGCCCGCTTGGAAGATAAAATCCAGAAATCCTGAGCGATGAGATTATGCAAAGTTTGCAAACCAGGATGCAGAAACCTGCGATGATATTCTTCAATGATCAACGAACTTAGTCTGTGATCACGAGGTAACAACAAGGGGTGCTTCTTCTCATAGTCCATATTATGACTGTGAGAGAGCCGACCGCCCACCCTTAACAAACCTTCTTTGTCCAAGAAAGGACACAGTTTACGAAGAGGTTTGGGGAGTGAATTAATTGAACCCTTTTGAATAATTCGGATTTCAGTCGAGAAGACACGCTCTTGCACGTGTCTAACGAGAAATCGAATTACACAACTTGTCTCGCTAGACGACAAAGCCTTACCGGTTATTTTCCGGCTAGCATTCTTCAGGTTATGAAGGTAACGAAAACAATACGACAATACATTAACGATACGACGAAACGACGAGAAACGACATAGAATTTGATCTATGAAATCAGAGTTCATGGCACTAAACAGGGTCAAAACTTTTTCCTCATCGAAAGCTGCTCCACCACCCTGAGTCAAATGCCTCGGCCAGTTTTCTTCGGGCTGCGTCAGCCAAGTGGGTCCCGCCCACCATGATTCACACCGCACCAAATCAGCAGGAAGCAAGCCACGGGAACCATGGTCCGCTGGGTTGTCTGTGGTGGAAACATGATGCCAAGAGTCGGGAACAATTCTCTCTTGGATCAACGCAGTCCGGTTGGCGACAAAGGTCTTCCACCGCGAAGGGCAAGATTTTATCCACGTCAGAGCGACAGTGGAATCTGACCACGCATACATTTTTGCGATATGGTGGAAATCCTTTAAGGCATGAGAAACTGCCGACATGAGGTCCGATAACAAGACTGCAGCTAATAACTCTAAGCGAGGAATTGAAAGTCTACGAAGTGGAGCGACTTTCGACTTCGCACAACAAAGGCGCACGATGACTTCTTGGTTACTAGTAACCACGCGACAAAACACAACGGCGCAATATCCACGCTCACTCGCATCACAGAAGCCATGGAAATGGATGTCCTGAAATGAATCAATCATTCGACGAGGGATGGAGAGTGATCTCAAAACCGGAAGTTGAGATTTTAATTTAAGCCACTCTTCAACGATAAATTCTGGAGCGTCATCATCCCAATCTACACCGGACAGCCACAAAAGCTGCATCAGGTATTTAGCCAGGAAAACGACCGGCGAAAGCAATCCTAATGGATCGAAGATCCGAGCGATATCCGAAAGTATGGATCGTTTAGTGCAACGGCCATCGAATGTAGTGGTTTTGAACGAAAAGGTGTCAGATTTAGGTAACCACAAAAGACCTAGAATCTTCAACGAGACGTCATTGACGTCTTCGAAATTTCGAAACTGTTCCGAATACAAATCGGAATCCGACAAGTCCTCAAGAAAGTCTTTACTGTTAGAAGTCCACTTCCGCAAATGAAGGTGCGCTGACGACAAAATCTTCAACAGATCCTCACGGATACGTACAGCACTCTCTACAGAGTCTGCACCTGAAACGATGTCATCGACATACGCGTCTCTATCGAGTACTGCAGCACCTAGAGAAGCACTAGATGAGAACTCCTTTGCCAATCGAGAAATACACCAAAGAGCTTGGTAAGGAGCACAGGAGACACCATACGTCACGGTGAGTAACCGATAATCCTGCACAGGTTCATCTGGAGAGGACCGCCACAAGATGCGTTGATAATCGCAGTCTTGAATGTCAACGAGAAACTGACGGTACATCTGTTTTATATCTCCAGTGAACACTACTGCATGCCAGCGAAATCGAATTAACAAATCAAAAATGTTCTTTTGTAACTTAGGACCTGGCAGTAACGTGTCATTCAAGGATCTTCCTTGAGCATCCTTAGCACTCGCATCGAAAACGGTGCGCAAAGGAGTAGAGATGGAATCAGGGCGCAGTACACCGTGGTGGGGAATATAATAAAAATTGCCTGCACTTGACAGAGGGCTCTCTACCTCTTCCATATGACCACACTTAAGGTAGTCATCCATAAACTTGACATAAGCTGTCCGAAATTGAGGATTAGTACTAAACTTCCTTTCTAAATTGAAAAGTCGCTTAAGAGCGATTTCACGAGAGTTGGAAAACCGGGGCTTCTCCTGAAGGTCATCGAAAGTTAATGGTACGACCATCCTGCCTTCAGGATTACGAAAATAAGAAGCGTCCATATGGTCTTCACACGACAAATCATTTTTCGACAAAATAACCGATTTAGGAGTATCGACATTTTCTATCTCCCAAAATCGTTTAATGTTGTTGTCCAGAGACAAACTCGAAACGAAAAGGCAATCCTTGGTAGCGACACAAGAATCGTTACGAAAACGACAACGAGAAGAGTCAATGCCAGCAGCACACTCACCCATTACTATCCAGCCGAAAACAGTGCGGATAGCAATGGGCTGACCAGCCTCACCTTTGACAAGGCCAGGTTGAAGCGCTGACGCGAGAAAATTGACATTGACCAACATATCGACAGGTCCTGGTTCATAGAAATGAGGATCAGCGAGGTCCAAATTCCTTATGTAATCCCAGGTCGAAATATCAATTTGACCAGATGGCATATCTGAACAAATCTGCGACAAAACGAAAGCTTCAAACGAGAATTTATTTGAACTATCCCCCGAAGACGGGAATATTTCACAAACGACAGATCCAAGAGTACCCGTTGATGTTTGCCCAATGCCGTTCACCGATTGTTGACAGTCATCAATATGTAATCCAAGTCGATCCGCAGCATCTTTTGTAATAAAATTGCATGCACTACCTGAATCGAGAAGGGCACGAATTGATACTAAATTTCCTTGACTGTTCTTTATGCGAACAACAGCAGTAGAAAACAAAACTTGAGTATGTTGAGTTGGAACCGATAAAGTTGTCAACTGAGAATTTGACTGTGACTCATTTGTCACTTCAACGCTTTTATCGAAATGAAGTAATGTGTGGTGACGATATTTACATTTGTCACAACGTGCAATCGATTTACAGTACCTCAAAATATGAGACGGACGTAAACATAATATGCAAAGTCTTTTCTCTTTAATCTTTGAAAATCTCTCAGTTGGTGCTAATTTCAAAAAACTAGGGCACTTTTCCAACTCATGACCCACAACAGAGCACATCGGACAACTACACACAGGTGCCGAAGGCACTACAAGCGAAGATTTATTTTTGATAACAGGTTTACTAGTGGTTGGATTTAATTTAATATTAGAGTTTTCTAATGCATTGCTTCTGTTTTCAATAAAACATTTTAAGTCCTCAAACCTTGGAATATCAATACTCGAGTCAAGTTGCAATTCAAAAGCTTCTCGAGTACCAACATCTAACTTAGAACACAACAAGTAAAACAGCATGAAATTCTCATCTGGTAATTTAAATTTTGATAAAATAGTTAAATTCTCATTAAATGTTCTAAGCACTCGATCCAAATCATTTTTATTTTTGACAGACTCACAATTTAATAGCTTTTCATAATAAACAATTGCAATTTGTCTCTTTTTATTATACTGCTTAGACAAAGTTTGATAAGCACTCAAATAATTGTCATCCGACAAAGGAAAACTCCTAATTAATTCATAAGCGGAACCCTGAACACTCGATAACAAATAGTGTAACTTTTCCACATTGGGTATATTCCGACTATGAATAAGAGAATCAAACAATTCCTTGAAGGATATCCAATTCTCAAGCTTGCCATCGAAAGGCTTTATCATAATTTTAGGCAGCTTGGCCAAGTTGGAACAATTACTTGAAACGACAGGTTTGACTTCATTTACTAACATTTGCCTAAGTCTACTCTTGACGGATTTCATCCGCGACTCAAACTCTCTAGTCACTTGATATTCATCGGAACGTTTTGAAAAGCTTAGAGGACGCAAAATCTTAAGCTGTGCATCATGAAACT
This sequence comes from Tortricodes alternella, assembly GCA_947859335.1. Lineage (NCBI taxonomy): Eukaryota > Metazoa > Arthropoda > Insecta > Lepidoptera > Tortricidae > Tortricodes > Tortricodes alternella. The sequence continues at coordinate 6,812,447 of OX401972.1, forward strand.
CTCTTTCGATATCTTTAAAATCACTTTCATTATAACCTATTAAATCCGAACTTTCAATATATTCTAATCGCATAATAGCATAATCCCGGGCTACTCTATACATATCAACCGTAACCGGTTCAACCTCATCTTCACTGTGACTACTCATTTCTTCCAATAAACAAGCTGAAATTCAAAATATCATACAATAAACAAGTGAATAAGTAATCACAAGTGTTAAGAATGTCAAACGTCAAACGAAATGAATTGACGTTTAGAGGTTTGCACAGACACGATGTCTCTTGTCAATTTATAAAAGTGCGTTCCAATTTACGGTGCCGGTTTTATAACACGATTAGTACATATTGTTAACAAAAAACAAATAATAATTACTATTTCAAAGATTTATATTATATTAATAAAATTTCACTAATAATTATTATTATTAGATAATCTATAGTAATTTCCGAAAGAGTAAACGAGTTAATTTCGAAACAAAGGAATGTGGAATTTACGAACAAAATCTACGGCATACCCTACAATTTGGTGGACGAAAAAATGAACAAAGAAACGATAGATTATTCACCAAAATGCAAGGAATCTTAAGAAATACAACGAAATAAACGCGAAATAACGAAATATCCACAGTTCGCCTCTTCAAGATCCTGCTCGACGGACCAAAAATGTTAATGAGTGGACTGTAATTAATTTGACGAATTTTAAATACGAAATATACAAGGAGCCTTGAGAGTCAAAAGACACTTACCTTGTCTGGTGCAGTGTGTGCGTGTCTCCAAAGCATCAGATACAGGGCCACTGGACTTCCTCGTGCTAGCCAGACTTACCGTACAGTCCTGGGTTACCTGCTATCTGATGACCACGCAATGGCAGTGTCCTCTGGACCTTTCAAGGCACTATATATCTGGTTCTAAGCAACCGACATTATTTTAAGGCTTAGAACACAAATTTTACTTTATTTGAAAATAACGATGCGATATGATCGGCGCGCGATCTCGAAGAGAGGGAAACGAAAATCTGTATCATTCAAACTGACACTTCAACTAATGTTGCTATATTGAATTAAAAACTAAGCGAAAACGGAACACCATTATTAAAACAACTTCTGAATTATTTCTTAGAAGCATGAACACACAGTCGCTGTTTCACTTTGAAAGTTATTAGAAAAGCTGCATATGTCATACAAATATTTTAAATCCAACGCTCAGTTCAAAATGTTAATCCGAAAACGAGTGTGCATTTTCTGTGTCAATTACAATTTCAATCGGTCAATCATCGAAAGAAACATCGGTAGTTAAAATAGTACACACACAGCAGCGCAGCAGCGCTGTAGTGCAGTGTACACTTGCTCAAAGACAATTCATCTTTCACCAAGAACAATTAGTTTTCTAGTTAATGGTGTTTCTTTGTAACCGACTTAAAAAAGAAGGAGAAGGTTTTCAATTCGGTTGTATTTTTACTTTTTTTGATTTTGTTTTTATGTTTGTTACTTCACAACTTCGTCATTTCGTCTTTTATTAATCGGTAGGTTATACCTCCAGTTTGGTCCCGTTGTAGTGAAAGTCGAGGTGTCATGAGAGGATTTATGAGGAATCGATGGAACTCTTTAAATATTATATGCACGCATGTAGCAATTTTAGTATTTTCTATAATAACTCAAGCAGTAACGTTCCAAAAGCATTATTTGGTGAAGTGGAACTGTTGATGAAGACCATAGATGATCACCGGAACTCTTAATTGATAAGTATTTTACGGGTGGCGATAAGATTGATGTATAAGGTTCGGAAGCAACTTATGTTCATGAAAATCAAGCCACCCCGCGGCCCCGGGTTCGATCCCCGGTATATAAGGGCTACGTTTTAGCTACTTATTATCCCGGAAAAATGCACTGTTTTTGAGGGTGTGTCTGTCCGTCTATCACAGCCAATTTTCTGCGAAACTACTGGAGCGATTGAGTTGAAATTTGGTACACATAATATGTAAGTCGATGACCGTAACACGAACGTGTAATGTAAATAAATGAATTTTAAACACGGTGGCCACTTTTGGGGGGTAAATTTAAATAAAGCTTTTGCAAACTATATCCTGTAACATTTTCAAATGTAATGGCTCATTGTGAGAATGACATATTTTTTTATTTTTAATTAATGGTTTGGATGTGATTTAGGAACATTAACCCCCCCCCCCCCTCTATCTCCGAAACTACCAGGCCTAAAATTTAGAATAAAATACAGAAAATAGTTCTTTACCTAACTATAGATTACAGGAAAAACTATAAGAAGTCTATAGTATTTAAAGTAACATAGGAAATTTCATTTAACCCTCTCCACGCGAGTTTAACTCGCACTTGTCCGGTTTTTTTGAGGTAATGGCATTTCAACTTGATTAACTTGGTAACTGAGTGTTGGAAAATGTGTTTCTTTAAATGTGTATGCTGTTGGCACAGACCATATATCCGTATAGACTCCGCATAGCTGCCACCATTAGAGGCAAAAAGCCATAAGCGACGGGTCTGCAGACACGCGCGGGCGCATAACCTCAAACGCACCAATCACGGCGTTCTAAAAACCCCGCGCGCCCCGCAAGTCTGGCAGCTCATTTACTTGTAAAAGTGAGGCTAAGCGATGTCTTTAGGATATTTGATCTTGGATGTTGGTGCCTTATGAATAAGAAAAATAAAAAAATACGCAAGTTGATTATGACAGCTCTTCTAATATTTTTCATTTAGCTATTACTGTTTCTATTAAACTGTACTAGTTGTAAGTAAATATTACAAAGTTTCGATGTTGATTTTTATATACATACCACGCGTTAATCCTTTGATGTCAATAAATAAATCAGGGGACAATCTTTACTCAAATCAATCTAGTCCCAAAGTAAGCTCTAACGGCTGTTATGGGTACTAGACGACGATAAACACTTATATAAAGAAATAAATACTTAAATACATAGGAAACATCCAAGACTCTGGAACAAACATTCGTGCTCATCACACAAATATTTGGCTTTACCGGGGATCGAACCCGGGACGCTAGCTTCGGAGGCAGGGTCACTCCCAACTAGGCTAACCGCATCGTCAAATATCAAATAGGTTTCCTTGTAAAGATTTGATTGAAAGAATTACGCTTCATGAACAGTCGAGGTCAAAAATATCTACGCGGGCATGGTCAAAAATATGTGAACACGACTTTATTGTCAAGGGCGTAGGAGCGCTCAGATATTTTTACCATTTTTGGTAATGTATATATATATTTATGGCCTTGACTGTACGAACCAGAAGTTACATACATAATACGCTATACCTATCTCTTAAATTTGCTACCAATCAATATTGTTATAATAATAATAATCTATAATGATTGGTATCGGTTACCGTCAAAATAATACCATTATTTTAAATTCTTCTATATTTTTATAAATGCGAAAGTTTGGATGGATGTTTGTAACTCAATCACGCCAGAACGGCTGAACGGATCTGCATGAAATTTGGCACAGAGATAGATTATCCCCCAGGTATCATCCACGATTTTTTCTAGTTTCGGAGTAAAGTAATTTCAAATTTGAATTATATACAGTGCGAGAAGATGTAGGTTGAGATTGGATAGCGATATAAAAAAATACATAACTTTTTTTGAGCGAATCTTGAGGTGTTCTACCTTGGACCTCCGCTTGACACTATTTCCTGGGACATTCTGTATATTCATAACGCACTTTCAAAAACCGCATCCTAATTAGAAAGTCTAAAAATAAAATAGGAATCGATTTTCATCAAAAGGTTACGTGGGTATACGGTAGCATCTGAAGTTACTTCTTATCGTACTTTGTAATGTTTGATGTGTTATATTCATTGACCTTTATTTTTAAATCTCTCCTGAATACATCAGTGCTTTTGACGAACTTAGACCGATAAAATTTTGATTCTATTCTGTGTATATTTGGTCCGTTTATTACAAAAACGGTGAGTGCAAAAGTAGTTGCAGCTCAAATTTTTAAGTAATCGATGATTTGACGTGCTTATACTCGACTGGATATATATTAGATAAATGGAAAATATAATTGAAGATATTCTTGCTCGAATGACAAACTGAAATAAAGATAAGACAGTATTAGAGGCCCAGAAGACAGAGCCTTATGGATTTGATTGTGAAGGCGCTGGTGAATAAAAAGGTGTTGAGAGACAAGAGAATGCTTATATCATTTATGGGACCAGTGTTTTTCGAAACGCAGCTTCAAATCAAATATTAGTTACAAATATATTTTTATAAAACGTTCTACTTTCGGTGGTCGTAAAACCACAAATGAATTAAATGAAACTCGATTATTGCGTAGTGAAAGAATCATCGGATTATTAGATATCATTTTGAAGATTTGGAAAAAGAGACTATGATAAATCTTACTCAAAGGTAAGTTTCATAATGATGTTTTTATATGGATTTGAACTTTTTTATATGGATAGATATATATCAACGTAACTATTAACTTTGAAACAACTTTTTGGTGTACATAGATTTACGTCCGAATTAGCTTGTAATATTAGATTTTAATAAACAGGACTGTCCTTTTCTATTGCTTCTTGTTCAAGAGGAGTGTGAACTTGCGGTTTTTCATACAAAAGGCGACAAAAATTTCCACCCCTTAAATGTTAACCGATGTTGACCACTTTTTGATAGGTTGTCAGTCACAACAAAATCTAGGTCTATACGTTTTGGTTTTTTCACTATGATAAATAAATTCAGTTTTATTGTTGTTTCATTATTCTCATACTAAACTTATTTCGGCGATTATTTGACTTTGTTGATCTTTAACCAATATTCACAAAACTTATAGACCTAGATTTTGTTCTGATTGACAACCTACAAAACATTGGTCAAAATCAGCAAACATTTAAGGGGTGGAAATCATTATCCGCTTTTGTATGAAAAGGGTGATTTTTGCCGTTGGTCAGTCCTCTTAATAGCTATTCGATCTCTATATATCATTAATGTATTAAATAACAGGATAATAACTTATTTATAGTAGGTTATCAAGGGGACAAAAGTGTCCCTCGAATGAGCATGGAAAAAGTGATTTTCCACTGCGTCACCTTTGTTTTTCATAAAAATATACATTTTTAATAGTACACCAAAAAGTTGATTCGCATTATTTATAACATGGAGATTCATTGACTGGATATCTGATATACGGTAATTATGAAACGCCAAATGCGCAACTCATTTTAATTCTCGTATCCTTTACGCAATTTGTAATTTGTGACAAAGTCGCGAAAACGAGAGGCATTTAACGAAGTTTTACATTTTGATGGTCAAAGTCTCCCGAAACTTGGCAATCATTCCGGACGTGTAAGAAATTTAACAGTTCTGAAATCACAATTCGATAAAGCTACACGTATACTGCTTAAGATGTGTTAAGTACAACTAGTCGATATGTTGGTGTTTCGGCCACCGCGTTTCGTACGTTTCGCATTTCTTATTTATTTAAAGTTGATTGCAAACTAGGTATATAGATCAATACAATAGGTGGAAAGTCTAATGGCACTTTCTCTGGAGTGTGTTCTGACAGTAAAAGAAATATTCATGCATGAGAGTGTGAAATGAGTTCCGTGCACCGCTTTTTATCCTCTGATGGTTGTGCTAGGAACAGAAATGCCATGCGTGGAACCTTTCTTTAAAACTTTCTATTGTCGCTCCTTATGGTACCAAACCGATGAAATGACATCGTTTTTTTTAAAGACATTTGGCCAATTATTCTCCAAATTTATGAAACTATACCCGGCCGACAAACATTTCAACATACTTGACTTGAAATCGAAAAAGAAAACAATGAGGAATAATTGAAGATAATGCGGTCGACGGCTGACATTGGAGGAATATGGAGGTGTATGTTCAAACAAGTCTAAATGAAAAAACGGATGTATTAAATCATCCATATACATATCCTTTTGCAATTTCCTGAGAACTAGAAAGAGCGCGCGTGTCGCTTTATTTTTGTTTTACATTGTTAATGATGTATATAGATAACACGTTTGTGGTAGCAGTTCACTCTCCAACAGCAGCAGTTGTTTCTCAACGTCCGGCTGGCAAGAAGCACGTGCAATGGGAAATTCAAATAATTTTGTTTCCTCGCGTTTCCAACGAATAAGACCTTTCAAATAAATCATGGTATCAATATGTTTTTTTGTTAACCTTACCTATATTTACGTGAACGCAACGTTAACGTCTGCGCCTTTATGCGTCCGGAATAACTATTCTAACCCACAGGATAATATAACAACACGGTCCGTTGGAACTCAAGCGCAACCCATACCTATAATAAGAAGACTATCAAGATAATTGAGTGCTCGTTTCTTGTTATAGGAACGGTCGGCGACGCGCCCAAGCGCAAGAAAAAGAAAAAGAAATCGGACGATAGCGCGACACCAGAGCGCATTGAGCACAGGGTCAACCTCACTGCTATACTGCAGTACTCCAACGCCAGTCCGTTCCGCGACAAGACCTCCCGCGGCTTCTCCTGTCTCTACTGCTGTAAAAACTTCCCGCTCATTGACGAACTCAGAGCCCACACCGCTCAGCAGTCGGAGAAGGACAAACTTAATTCCATGATCGACTACAAACTCAGCTACAACCCCATCAAAGTCGACATTACGAATCTCGAGTGCACCGTCTGCCACGAACCCATGAAGGATCTCAACGATTTGAAGGACCACCTGGTCTTCGTACACAATAAGACTATCTACAAAAATATTAAAGACATCATTCTCCCCTTCCGTTTGGAGGACGGGCATAACTTCACTTGCGTTGTCTGTTCGGTTATTCACATTTCTTTCAAGAACCTTTACCATCATATGAGTAGCCACTACAGGAACTACTGCTGCAATAAGTGCGGTGTCGGCTATATTACGATAGCGGCTTTGCGGAAGCATATGAAGACCCACGAGCAGGGCAATTTTCCTTGCGCGTTCTGTGATAAAATTTACACGTCGTTTACTAAGAAGCGGAACCACGAGAAGGGTGTCCACACGGGCGGCTGGTTGCGGAACAAGTGTCCCCACTGTCCCGAGATCTTTGTGAGTTACTACGACCGAAGCGAACACTTGGTCCAAGTGCACAACGAACAACCCATCCTGTACCCGTGCAACGCGTGCAACAAGGTTTACAAGAAGAAATTCGAACTCAACAGGCACATCAAGCATCATCATTTGCAACAGAAGAGTTTCTTATGCGACAAATGCAACGCCAAGTTCTTTTCTAAACGTGGTCTGGTCGACCACATGTCGAGGCATTCCGGTGGCGAGGTTTATACGTGTGATGTTTGCGCGAAAACGTTCACAAGGGCAAGGACGTTGAAAGAGCATCTAAGAATACACGAGGACGATAAAAGGTTTCAATGTGAAGTGTGCAAGAAAACATTTGCGCAGAAATGCAGCTTGAAAAGCCATATGCGGTTGCATCAGGACCACTTAGACATATTCAAAGAATTCGATGACGTAAAGCATCTGATAGACAACAGAGAGTTGACCCTGAAACAGATAGCCGCCGAGAACAAATCGAAGGCGGAAGAAGAGAAGCGAAGACAAAAGTTTTCGTAGTGAATACACTTGGTGGCGTAGCTGCTTAATTATAAGGATAGGCCGTTGAATCTTGAACAGTAGAAGGCCACTTACTTAGCATAGGTATTTCTCCCTCGAGCGTCTACAGAGCGGGATGAACCTAGATTTACGCTTATTATTGCTTTAGTATTGGACTTCTAGGCAAACTTTGATTTCATTTGCGCAACTACTGATATTTTATCTTGCTTCTTAACAAGCTTATTTAAATTTCCTTTTATTTCACTTTACACTCAACGGGACGGTCCACTGAACCTATTCCAGACAAATCTTGGAGTATGCAATTCAGGCTTGCGACAACTAACTTAAATGGTAACTCTCTATGAGATTTACAATAGGCGTATTGTTCTGATGTCAAGTATGTAAAGTACATTTTATGTATGCATGTGTACATTGTATTCGTTTTACTCGCAATGAATTTTCTTTTGATACATGCTAAGTCGAAGTGAAGAAATAGGCAGCTTCTATTTTGGATGTTTGGAAAAATTTGCTGTTCGTGGCAGGGTGTCTATTTCATAGTGTGGAGGATGCAGTAAAATGACAGCGATGTCCAAAAGTCCAGCGATGCACACACCATGTATCCATAAGCGGCGGGGCTAAAGGCAAACGAGGGGATTACATAACCTTGAACGCACCAATCACAGCGCTCTAAAATCCCCGCGCGCCCCGCAAGTTTGACAGCTGTATTTGCTAGTAAAAGTTAGGCTAGTCTTCATATTTGGTCTGTGGGCATATGTAAGCAAACTATGAGAGATGTCCTTGCTCGCCACAAAGTGCTTTAATTGACAAAAATGAATATTATTAAGTTTTACCATATACAAACATAGATAAATTGTGTGTTTAGGCAATATATTATATTAATTAATGAAGCTTGTTTGTTTTTATACTACCCATTTCTAGTTTAGCTACACAACAAGTACGAATGAATTGAAAGAATTCCGAATTAATTCTATCTGCCTTTACTAAATGGCGTGTCGTAAAAGAATATAATAATTCGCCAACAAACTACTTAGTAGTTTTGCGACATTTTTATAAATTTTCAAGTGTTTATTTGAATAAATTAAAAAAGTAGTTAAAGAGCCTGAACGCCGTGTGAAAACCTATTTTTCTTTTATAGGCGATACCGGAGCGAAAAAACGAAAAAAGGCTTTAAAGGAGGAAATTGGGGACGCTCCTAAATTGGTGTTTCGCGAAAAACACATGCCCGAGATGCAGAAACAGTGGCACAACCTGACGACCTTGCTCAAGTATTCTAACGCGACCCCCTTTAAGGACAGGAATGACGCGGGTTACATTTGTGCGTACTGTTTCAAAACGTACCCCGACCCCGAAATACTACGACAGCACACACAGAATGACCACGTTAAAGAAAAACCTACTTACAAAGCCGGCTCCGGTATGAGCAGTTTCGTTGCCTTTCTCGACATTGTAGACCTCAAATGCACACTCTGCGATCTACCTATAGAAAACCTTAAAGATTTACCCGAGCACCTAGTCAAAATACACGACAAAAAGTACTACTTAGGAGTCACTGACTATTTCCAACCGTTTAAGCTAACAAATGAACAACAAATTAAATGTTGCCTGTGCAGTGAAGCGTATCATAATATGAAGCTCCTGATGCAACATATGAATGTTCACTACAGGAACTTCATTTGCACGACTTGCGGAGCCGGCTTCGTGAACAGTTTTAGATTAAACAGGCACGAGACCACGCATGGCAAGAAGAAATCGAGCTTTCCATGCCGTCATTGTGGTCTAGTGTTCGCTGCAGAGTCGAAAAAGAAGGCGCACGTCAATACGGAACATAAAGGCATAGCTGGAGACAGCGTTTGTCAGATTTGCAAGGCTCGGTTCAAAAATTACTATCAGAAAACCAGGCATATGATGCAAGTGCACAACGTTGAGGGGATAAAGTGTGATATGTGCGAGAAAAAGTTTAATTTGAAATCTAATCTGATGCTACATATGAGGAGTGTGCATCTGAAAGAGCGTCCGTACGAATGTTCCGTTTGTAGCATGGGGTTCTTTATAAAGAGGCACATGCTAGGGCATTATATGGCGACGCATACGAATGAGAGGAAATTTAAGTGCGATGTTTGTGGCAAGGCATACGCCACTCAAAATAGTAAACGGAAACACATGAAGAAAAATCATGGCATATCATCCAAAAGCACGATCTTGGCGCAGAATCAGGATATGACGAAATAATGTCGATTTATAAGCGGAGTTTATACACTTGTCCCTGAAATTATGTTTTAATAATTCGAGCGCAATAATTTTAATTTAACTGTAAATAATTGTGATGTATTTAAGTATTATTAATTTATTAATTTAAATGAAACCTTTCTAGCTACCGAACGAATAATATCCGTTTATAATGAAGTGCGCTCAAAAAAAAGACTGACTGAAAAGTTAATTTATATTTCTGTTTTATAATTATCGACATAATGACCGTGCAATAGCCATATAATTAACGTTATAACTAGGTACACAATATTATTGAAATTTTAGATAAAGACTATGTTCTAGATCGTCGTTTTATTCGTTGTTGATACTCCCCCATAGATTATTTTAGTTTCCCACTGCTCGTAGAGTGGCGACTAGGGAGTCAATTAATAATATGTTTTTAGGTAAGATTCAATTGATTCATTACTTGGATTAAAATATTAGCTTCGCTAGCGAATTCCCGCAATATAGTAGTAGCTAGTAAAATAGTCAAATGCAGTTTGAGAATTTAATTCAACAATTTTGTTTGTAGGTATCGCGAGCGAAGCGATTTTAAACGATCACGTAAGTAGAATAAAGCGCGAAACGATCACAGTTAAGACCGAGGACCAAGACTGGTCTATCACGGTAACCAAAGACGGGCAAGAAACTAATATAACAAGGCTACGCGACAAACAGACAAAAAGTCAATTGGTAGAAGACAAGGAGATCCTTAAGCATTTGAAAAATCTAAGGAACATTCTGCTTTGCTCCAACGCAACACCGATACGGTCTCATAGCGGACTAGGTTATGCCTGCAGCTTCTGCTCTGCCCACTATATAAATCCTAACGACCTGAAACAGCACACTTTAGAACAACACAAAGCTTCGCAGATCAGTGTTTTTATGAAAGGTTACCCTCTGGCTGATTTTGCACCTAAAGTTGACATTACTTATTTACGTTGCTCATTATGTGACTCAGAAATTGAAGAGTTAGAACAGTTACTTACCCATTTGAAAGCTAACCATAACAAAGAGGTCTATACGGAAGTCAACAACCACTTAATGCCATTTAAATTTGAGACCGAAGTCCTAAAATGCGCTGTGTGCGAGAAAGAGTTCGAATATTTTAAGCAAATGCTTGAGCACATGAGTTTCCATTACAGAAATTATTTATGCAACATTTGCAACACGCCGTTTATGTGCAAGAGGACACTTAATAGCCACAGCAGTAGACATAAACAAGGCGATTTTCTATGCAGCTTGTGTCCTAAAGTCTTCGTCACAAAACAGAAGAGGAACGATCACGTGAAATTTGTGCACGGCGGCAACTATAAGAGAAATAAGTGCCCTCATTGTTCGGAGAAATTTACGAATCACCACAAGAAAATGCAGCACATGACAGAAGAACATGGCGAGAAACCGCTAGAGTTTAAATGTAACGCTTGCCCTCTAACATTCAAGAGTCGGGACGGACTCACGCGGCACACAAAGCGAGATCACCTTATGGAGAGGCGACATGAATGCCGGCTTTGCGATATGAGATTTTTTAGGAAAACTCAGTTGGTAACCCACATGATAAAGCATACAGGAGAACGACAGTACGGTTGTGACGTGTGCCTTAAATCTTACGCTAGAAAGAAGACTTTAAGGGAGCATATGAGGATACACGCCGATGATAGAAGATTCAAATGTGAAATTTGTGGACTGGCGTTTATTCAGAAGTGTAGTTGGAAGAGTCACATGCGGTCTAAGCATGGAGAAATGGTGTAGATAGTAAACATAAATATGAATATTTAGAAGGAAACGGAATTATGAAATTGGGTTTATGTTGAAGTCGATTAAGGTTTCTTACATCCTTTACAGAACAAATAAAACGAATCGTCATGCTTGGCTAATATTGTTTGATTAACTATCCTGCATACTAGTTATAAAATCCCTAATGATTATTAATTTGTTTCCTTATCGCCGTCGTGGCAAAAAAGATCGTAATCTGTTATTTTCTTTGTAGGTGTAGTGACACGTGTGCTGGAAATAGAAATAGGAAGAGACCTGGAATATACAGAAACTGCAGTAACAAAAATGACAATTCCAGTTAAAAGAACGATCAAAGGTTCAAAGCCTACAGAGTTACATATGCATCGTTACAACATTCAAGTGATTCTCGAATGCTCTAACGCGACGCCAATCCGGTTTCGCGGCGACATCGGCTACATGTGCTGCTTCTGCTCTAACCAGTATCCAAACCCCGCTGACCTAAAGACCCACACAAAGCAAGATCACGACACAAAAATGAAGCGCAACTTCATGAAAGGAAAGTTGCTGCGATCATACTTCGTCAAGCTAGACATCACGGCACTGCGCTGCGAACTGTGTAAAAGTGATTTCGTGTCTCTAGAGCCTCTGATGAAGCATTTAGTCGATAGCCATGGAAAGACACTCTATACAGAAATCAAAAATCATATCCTGCCTTTTAAATTTAATGATGAAATATTACGGTGCAGCGTTTGTTCGCAAACCTTCAACGCTTTCAAGGCTTTGCAGGAACACATGAATATTCACTTCAAAAATTTTACCTGCAAGGTTTGCGACAGTGGATTTGTGGCCCTTCAGATGCTCAGAACTCACGCCAAAACCCACGAACTTGGAACGTTCAAGTGTAACACGTGTCCTAAAGTGTTTGACACGTTACAGAAACAGAAATCACACCAAAAGCAGGTGCACAGTAACGTAAAGTTGAATAGGTGTGGTTATTGTATGGAAAAATTCAGGGACTTCAGGCAGAAGATAAAGCATCTGAGAGAGGCTCATGGTGTCCAAGCCGAGTCACCTCAATGTAAAGCTTGCGATAAAATTTTCAATTCCAGGGGAGCTTTGAGAGATCACGTAAAAAGAGATCACTTAATAGAAAGACCTCACAAATGCATGCATTGTGACATGTCTTTCTTTTCCAAATCAGAATTTAATCACCATTTGGTGAAACACTCTGGCGTTAAGGAGTTCAAGTGCGGAGTTTGCTTGAAGTCCTACGGGCTGAAGAAGAACTTGAGGGAACACATGAGGATCCACGAGGACGATCGCCGGTTCAAATGCGAGCACTGTGACATGGCGTTCGTGCAGAAGTGCAGCTTAACCGGCCACGTGCGCTCAAAGCATTCGGACTTGGGCAAAACTAAAAGCATCCTGAGTTAGATGAAAATTTACGTATCTTGATTAAATATAAATAGCCAGCTCTACTCATGGGTGTTTTATTTAAAACTGTACACATTTAAATTAAATCTATTATTAATAGCCAGCTCTACTTATGAGTGTTTTATTTCATTACATTTTAGTTTAATACAAACCTTTCAATTACAAGAGACTATTTGAAAGAGAGGCCGCATAAATGTTCGCAATGCGACATGGCCTTGTATTCCAAATCTCTTCAGACAGACGATAAAGCATCTGAGAGAAGCTCATGGTGTCCAAACCGAGTCACCTTAATGTAAAGCTTGCTATAAAATTTTCAATACCAGGGGAGCTTTGAGAGCTCACGTAAAAAAAGATCACTTAATATAAAGCCCTCACAAATGCATGCATTGTGACATGTCTTTCTTTTCCAAAGCAGAATTTAATCACCATTTGGTGAAACACTGGCGTTAGGGAGTTTAAGTGCGGAGTTTGCTTTAAGTCCTACGCGCTGAAGGTAGCATTTGAGGATACACGCCGACGACAGAAGATTTAAATGTTAAATTTGTGGACTGACGTTTATTCAGTAGTATAGTTGGAAGAGTCACATGCGGTCTAAGCATGGAGAAATTGTGAAGAGCGTAAATATAAATATAAATATTTAGAAGGAAACGGAATTATAAAATTGGGTTTATGTTGAAGTCGATTTAGGTTTCTTAAATCCTTTACAGAACAAATAAAACGAATCGTCATGCTTGGCTAACTTTTTAAAGTAAATATCCTGCATACTAGTTATATAAATCTCTCATGACTAATATTTTGTTTCCTTATCTCCGTCGTGGCAAAAAAGATCGTAATCAGTTATTTTCTTTGTAGGTGTAGTGACACGTGTGCTGGAAACAGAAATAGGAAGAGACCTGGAATATAAAGAAACTGCAGTACCAAAAAAGACAATTTCAGTTAAAAGAACGATCAAAGGTTCAAAGCCTAAAGGCCCTACAGAGTTACATATGCATCGTTACAATATTCAAGTGATTCTCGAATGCTCTAACGCGACGCCAATCCGATTTCGCGGCGGCATCGGCTACATGTGCTGCTTCTGCTCTAACCAATACCCTAACCCCGCTGACCTAAAGACCCACACAAAACAAGATCACGACACAAAGAAGAAGCGCAACTTCATGAAAGGAAAGTCGTTGCGTTCATACTTCGTGAAGCTAGACATCACGGCACTGCGCTGCGAACTGTGTAAAAGCGATTTCGCGTCTCTAGAGCCTCTGATGAAGCATTTAGTTGACAGCCATGGAAAGACAATTTATACAGAAATCAAAAATCATATCCTGCCTTTTAAGTTTAATGATGAAATATTACGGTGCATCGTTTGTTCGCACACCTTCAACGCTTTCAAGGCTTTGCAGGAACACATGAATATTCACTTCAGAAATTTTACCTGCAAGGTTTGCGACAGTGGTTTTGTCGCCCTTCAGATGCTCAGATCTCACGTCAAAACCCACGAAATAGGTAGTTTCACCTGCAAATTTTGTTCAAAAGTTTTTGACACGAAGGTGAAAAAATGCTCACACGAAAGATGCGTACACAAACTACAAAAGCTCTATAAGTGTGCGTATTGCAGTGAGAGATTTAAGGAGTTCACAACCAAGCTTAAACATCTAAGAGACGTGCATGCAGTCAAAAACAGTGTGCAGTGTGAAGCTTGCGAGAAAACGTTTAATACCCAATCGAGGCTGAGAATACACATTAGAAGAGACCATTTGAAAGAGAGGTCGCATAAGTGTTCGCAATGCGACATGACCTTTTATTCCAAATCTCAGTTGGAAAATCATTTAGTGAAACACACTGGTACAAAGGAGTTTACTTGTGACGTGTGTTCTAAGTCGTATGGGCTGAAAAAAACTTTGATCGAACACTTGAGGATCCACGTTGACGATCGCCGCTTTAAGTGTGAACACTGCGATATGACTTTTGTGCAAAAGTGCAGTTTGAAAGGGCATGTGCGCTCCAAACATTCCACCATAAACTAAATTAGGCATTTTTATCTAAAAAATATCTCAGTTTATGATTTGTTTTGACCGGTGTCTCTTTTGTTTTCGAAAGACATTGCAGACATACTTTGTTATTTGTTTTTATTTTCATTAACATAATAAAAGATAAATTATATTTAAAGTTGTTTAAAAGCCACCTACCACGCCAATATCATTGTCTGTAGCATTAACTTCATGGTTAATGCTATATTCAACACTTGCGATCTCGCAATGTAGTGTATTAAGCATATGTTTTGTAGGAAAGACCACAGATCTAGTATTCTGCGGTGGCAAAAGTAATTCAATATAATCTGTACTTTTCTTTATAGGTGTACTGACTACAAGTGTCGTCAAAATCGAATGGTCCCCGAATAAAGAAGACGCAATGTACGACAAGACGCTAACACTTAAAAAGCAGAAAACAAGTGCTAATGAGACTGTTAAACGTAAGAGAAAACCCAAAGAAAACCGTCCGGCAGAAATACAAATGCATCGAAACAATGTAAGGGTTATACTGGAATGTTCTAACGCGACTCCCATCCGTTGTCGTGGTGACATTGGCTACCAGTGCTGTTTCTGCATTGATCAGTTCCCAAACGCCGCGGATCTTAAAACCCATACGCTTAACGACCACTTTTCGGACGTAAAAAAGAAACACGACTTCATGTGGGAAAGAACAATGGACGCTTTTCTCGTTAAACTAGATATAACGGCACTTAGCTGCGATTTGTGCGGCTGCGGTATTGAGTCACTAGAGTTACTGATGGATCATTTGGTTGTAAGCCATAAGAAGAAACTTTATACAGATATTAAGAGTCATATCCTACCTTTCATATTTACCGACGAAACATTGCGGTGCATTATTTGCAGTAACGTTTACAGTACTTTTAAAGTGCTCCAAGAACACATGATCGTACATTTCAAGAATTATATTTGTGAACAGTGTGACTGCGGATTCATCAATCGAAAAATGCACAGAAATCATGTTAAAACCCACGAACTTGGAACGTTCAAGTGTAACACGTGTCCTAAAGTGTTTGACACGTTACGGAAACAGAAATCACACCAAAAGCAGGTGCACAGTAACGTAAAGTTAAATAGGTGTGGTTATTGTATGGAAAAATTCAGGGACTTCGGGCAGAAGATAAAGCATCTGAGAGAGGCTCATGGTGTCCAAGCAGAGTCACCTCAATGTAAAGCTTGCGATAAGATTTTCAATACGAGGGGAGCTTTGAGAGCTCACGTAAAAAGAGATCACTTAATAGAAAGACCTCACAAATGTATGCACTGTGACATGTCTTTCTTTTCCAAATCAGAATTTAATCACCATTTGGTGAAACACTCTGGCGTTAGGGAGTTCAAATGCGAGGTTTGCTTTAAGTCCTACGGGCTGAAGAAGAACTTGAGAGGACACATGAGGATCCACGAGGACGATCGCCGGTTTAGATGCCAGCACTGTGACATGGCGTTCGTGCAAAAGTGTAGCTTGACCGGCCACGTGCGCTCAAAGCATTCTAACTTAGACAAAACTAAAAGCATCCTGAGTTAGATGAAAATTTACGTATTTTGATTAAATATAAATAGCCAGCTCTACTTATGGGTGTTTTATTTAAAACTCTACAAATTTAAATTAAATATACAATTAATAGAGAGCTCTACTTATGAGTGTTTTATTTCATTAAAATTTTAGTTTAATACAAACCTTTCAGTATAATCTATTGTAAATTACTAACCAACTGAACGCGAGCAAGTTGATAAACTAAGTAATCAAGAGGAAGCAGGATGTGGCAACGAAATAATTAAATTTTCTCTTTGTAGGTATCGCACGCAGAACTAGGATTACGACAATCGGTGCTACTAAACAAAAACCGGGATTGAAGCTGGTCACTAATCCATCGAGCGCCGTGCGACTGCCTCGGGTCGGTACGGAACTCGCGTGGGAACAGTCAAGGAAGAACCAGTATAATCTGGGACAGATATTGCTTAATTCTAACGCCAATCCGATCAGACTGTACGACGCTCGCGGTTATATGTGTGCGTTCTGTCCCAAGCAGTTCCCTGTGCCGCGCGTCCTAAAGAAACACTTTCTAGACGAGCACAACAACGACAGACTGATCAAGCGCATGGCAGGCCGGCTTCTTAACCACGTCGTCAAACTAGACATTACATATCTGAACTGCGCTCTGTGCGATACAGATTTCTCCACACTCGATACGTTCATGGTTCATTTGATAGAGGCCCACGATAAAGAATTGTTTATGAATGTTAAAAGTGAAATATTGCCGTTTAAGTTTGATACTCCGGAGCTTCGTTGCGCGATCTGTACGTCGGAGTACGCCAGCTTCAAGCTATTGCAACAGCACATGAATTGGCACTTCAGTAATTATATTTGTGACGTTTGCACCGCCGGTTTCGTCGCGGAGCGGCTTCTCCAGAGCCACATGAGGCGGCACGGCGACGGTAATTTTGAGTGTGGCGAATGTGGCAAGGTCTTCATAAATGTGCAAAAATTGCGAGAGCACGAAAAACGGACTCACAGGGGCTTTGTTATGCGAAACAAATGTAAGTTCTGCAACGAAAGGTTCTCGGATTACTGGAAGAAGATAAATCACATGGTGAGCGAACACGGTCTCCCCCAAGTCGTGTTGAACTGCCAGGCGTGCGATCGCACTTTCGATAATCAGAGGGCTCTGTCACGTCACACGAAGAAAGATCACCTTCTGGAGCGAAAGCACAAATGCCCTGATTGCGACATGAGATTTTTCAACTCTAGCAGCTTGACGAAGCACTTGCCGAAACATACTGGGATAAGGAAATATAAATGCGATGTTTGTTCTAAAGCTTTCGGTAGAAAAAACACTCTCACTGAACATATGCGAATTCATATGGATGACAGAAGGTTCTCGTGCGCCCACTGCGGACAAGCATTCATACAGAAGTGTAGTTTGAAAGGACATCTGCGCTCCAAACATGGCGACATCGTTTGATATTATATCTAATAATGTTAACATCAACGTTGTTAAATGTTTAAACTTAAAAATGTCTAATAAAAGGTAAAACTATTTAAGGTTATTTATTTCACGTGACATTTACCTCATTGGTAAGATACGACGATTAGTGCGTCGGCGAAAGAATTGGCGTTTGAAAGCAAGAAACAAATGCAATATAAAAAGTAAGAACTTAAACTAGGAAACTAGGGTTTAATAATGGTCGTATATACTAGGAACGAATGTTACATTGATTCGTCTTTTTGTTTGTAGGTAAACGTGGCTCGGTTATAGTAGAAGACAATCCCGAAGAGCTTCTGAAGAAAAGTGATAAGCCTATTAGGGATTCAAAAAAACACCAAGAAAATCTCAGAAATATTCTGCTCTATTCAAATGCGAGCATAATAAGGTGTAAAGACAATGAAGGGTATGGGTGTAACTTTTGTCCAAAACGTTACCCGAAACCCTGTGATCTAAAATCGCATTTTCTTAAACATGCAAATCTGCATATGTTGCGGTTACCCAAGCTGTTCGAATACTCTCTCAAACTTGATATAACTAATCTCCACTGTAAAATATGTCTACTAAGATTTAGCAAACTAGACGAATTTATAAATCATCTACGTAATGATCACAACAAAGCTATGTTTACCGATTTGAAGAGTCAAATAATACCTTTTAAATTTGAATCAGAGGCGCTCCGTTGCGCTTTGTGTGCGACGGAGTTCTCCAATTTTAAAATTCTATTGGAGCACATGCATGTACACTTTAGAAATTTTGTTTGTGACGTATGCAGCGCTGGTTTCGTAACAAAACGACTTCTCGTTAGTCATAAACGAAGGCACGGCAGCGGTAACTTGAAATGTGCTCACTGCAACAAAATCTTTGCTAGCGACCAAAAGAAACGAGATCACGAACAGAGAATGCATCTTGGCTTAAAAAAGAGAAATAAATGTAAGTTTTGCGTTGAAAAATTTGCAGATTATTGGTCGAAAATCGGTCATATGGTCGAAGCGCATGGAGTGCCAAGAGTTATCCTGAAATGTCAGGCCTGTGAGCGAACTTTCGAAAACCAAAGAGCCCTGATGCGACATGTGAAAAAAGACCACTTAATGGAGCGGAGACATGTATGCGGTATATGCAACATGCAATTTTACTTGAAGAATCGTTTGGAAGATCATATGATAGTTCATACAGGGGTCAAGAAGTTTGATTGCCACGTGTGTTCGCGATGGTACGCGACCAAAAAGTCGTTGCGGCAACATTTAAGGTCTCATGCGGATGACAGACGGTTTCCTTGTTCTGCCTGTGGACAGGCGTTCGTGCAGAAGTGTAATTTAGAAAGTCATTTGAAGCTGAAGCATGCTAAATTATAATATTGGCCCAACACTATTCGTTGAACAGAACTTTTTTTTTGTATATATAGATTGG
Organism: Tortricodes alternella; assembly: GCA_947859335.1. NCBI lineage: Eukaryota > Metazoa > Arthropoda > Insecta > Lepidoptera > Tortricidae > Tortricodes > Tortricodes alternella. The sequence goes on from OX401972.1 coordinate 6,831,883, forward strand.
TCAAATTTATTCACGGCCACTTGCATCAAGACGATTAATCTAGTTTCAGTTTTAAGTGGTGTCAGGTTTAACGACTTAAATCAGATTTAAGATATTGGTGCATTTGGCCCTTAAAGACTAAGCACAAGATTACATCTACAGACAGTATCCTGTGGATCCCAAACTCGGCTGAGCCTGTATCATGGAAATCGTGGGAACTTATATATAACTATTTATTTATTAGAGTGCTTAGAAGAGAAATTGTAACTAGACACGGCTGCCGCATGCATCCAAAATAGATGGGCCAAGCTAGCTGTAGATTGGGTTCCGCAAGATGGTTACCGGGACAGAGGCCGACCAAGTAGGAGATGGCGGGATGACTTATACTTTTTCTTCTGTAAATGGCGGGAGCATTCACTTATTATAGAAGAGAGCCAAAAGAATGAGGCAGTTTTTTGCGAACCAGTAGGACACAACACAGATTATTTATTTAAAACAGTTAAAATTCATGTATTCTCGGGTAAAAACTATTAAATGATTTTTTATATACGTTAATAATTAAGGAATCGCTTTGTGATGAGTTGATGACGTTATAATTGAATAAACTTTGAAATGTGCTTTAAGGGTTGAATAAAACTACCTCGTGACCTACCTGCCTAACTTTTCACTACTGGCCCTGTTACGGCACTGTACACAGTTCTTCCTCAATAACGATCGTCCAATAATACCCTAAGGCTGGGTTTTATAAAGCTCCGTTGGATCAAATTTCGGTCACAAATGTCAAAAAATTTACAGATTTACTGGATTTGATCTGAGATACTTTTATAAAACCCCGCCTGAGTATTATACTTAATACCATGTATCGTCACAATAAGTAACCTAAAACAAAGTACTTAATAAAACTCGAAAAAAAAATACCGCGGTCTTACTCACGATTTATTGTCTGGATTGGCCCGACATGTTTCGGACTCGTATGGAGTCGCGATCGCGGTGAGTGTGTGCGTTGCTTTGATCCTGACCGCATTCAACCCCTGAAGGAGGACTCCGATAGGAGGAGTCCGAAACATGTCGAGTCATTCCTGACAATAAATTGTGAGTCAAGCCGTGTTTATTTCAAGTGTTTATATATCTCACGAGCGTTTTAATTTGACTAAACGAATAAATACCTAATTTAAAATTCTTACTTTTATTTAATTTCTATCCTCTATCGCTACTAAAATTATCATAAAAAAATACGCTTTGTTAAAAAAAAAACATTTAGCATTCTCTCTTTTCAGGCGATCAACAAGGAACTTCAATTAAAATTGACGTTGCCGACAAGACATGCGATGAAGCTAGAACTAAATGTCCAGTTAAAACGACGATAGACTTAACTAGTGACGAAGAGAAAAAACCAGTAAGAAAACGTTCAAAGAAAAGCCTGGAAATATCGGAAAAAGCAAAGACCATAACGGAAATGGCTAAGCATCGGGAAAATCTGGAGATTGTGATGCGAAATTCGAACGCAACGCCGACTCGTGGCCACCGCGGTCTGGGATACGCCTGCTACTTTTGCCCCGAGCAATATCAGGAGCCGGCTAAACTCAAATCCCACACTTTAGAATCCCACCGTGACTTCAAGCACACCCCAGACACGAAACCGGCCCCTCTTAACAACTATCTAGTCAAGCTCGATATCACATCGCTAACTTGCAAGATTTGTTTAGACACTTTCGACAAATTGAACGCGCTGTTGGATCATCTGCGAGTCGACCACGATGAAGCAATCCATACCGATATCGATGACTACATGCTGCCATTTCGATTCGACAGCGACCCGTTTAAATGTGTTTTTTGCGAAACTGAGTTCCACTCTCTCAAAGTTGGCATAGAACACATGAACATACATTACAGGAATTTCATCTGTGAGGTGTGCGACGCTGGCTACGTGAATAGAGCTAGCTGGCGGAATCACAGGCGCAGACATCTTTACGGCGACTTTCCTTGCGAAAAATGCCCCCAAGTCTTCAATTCCGAGTCTAAGTTGAAGTCCCACACACGCGGCGTACATTTAAGGAAAAACAAAAGAAGCAAATGTCCATATTGTGGTGAATACTTTATTTGTGCGATCACGAAGGGCAACCATATGGTGAAAACGCACGGGGTCGCGCCTACGGTAGCTCGGTGCAATGCGTGCGACAGGACCTTTAGTAACTATCAGAACCTTCGCATCCATAAAAAAACATATCATTTATTAGAAAGGAACTATAAATGCACGGATTGCGAAATGAAGTTCAAGAATAGCAAAAGTTTGCGGAATCATTTGCTGAGGCATACTGGAGCGCGGGATTTCAAATGCGATATCTGCAGCAAGGCCTATGGTCGGAAGAGTACGCTGACTCAGCACATGCGAATACACGCAAATGACAGGAAATATAAATGTGGCCATTGCATGATGGCATTCGTTCAGAAATGCAGCTTGATATCACATTTGCACTCGAAGCACAATACTAGGAGTCCTAACCTAACTAACTAAATACATAGGAGCATAGATCTATATTGTTGGTCGGCACATGCCGCTTCGAAAATTGCTGATCTATTGCACCGTTGCATCCAGGAAGTTTCAGATGCTTTGAGCAGTGTAAATAATGTGTCGCCTCAGGTGGATACTTCTATTGCGCATGAGTGGTCCAAATGAGCCAAGGATATGCATGGCTCCCTCTGTCTCTTGGCAGAATCTGCACATAGCGGCCCTCTGGTTCATGTCCATATTTAAAAAGTGTTTAGTTTCGGTTTTAGATCTATAAGTTTTATACGTATTGAGTACCTAGATATAATTGGTATAGTTAATTAATTGTTGCGACTAAGAAAATGGTAATGCAGGTCTAATGAACAGTTAAGAATTGTAACTCTCATTTGAGAAGTTCATCAAAAAACGGGATGGGACATTATGATACATTACCGCAACCCGTAAGTTAAGATTTATGTCATAACCGCATCGCTGAATCGGTGGCGTAATGTTTTTTTTTTATTTTTGCCTTGACCCCGCGCCACCTCTTCAACATGGTGGATGCTTTCCGCTTTATTTCATTATATTGTTTGTTTTATTTTTATATCGTAGATAAAGTTTTGGTTGAGTCTTTGTATTAGTTATGGGATCCTATTATGAAACCCACCTGCGGCGGTTCGTTTCATAAACAACATTTTAATAACCCTTGTTATGAAACAGTAGGGTTGCCATCTTTTTTTAATGGAATAAAATATAAAAGAACACAAAATAACAAACTAAAATTAAAATTAACCAATTGATATCGCGATTTTTTTTAAGTGTACTTACGTTGTGTATTGAAAATATAAGTTTCGAACAAACAAACTAACGTATAATACTTTTTATTGAAGTATGGTTGGCAACCCTATACAATAGGTGCATAAATAACTAATAATGTAATTTTTATGGTCAGGTTATGATGCGTGTTCGTTTCTATTAGGTTAATGTAAAAATATTGTTAATAAATGGATTCATTTCACGATATTATGTTTAAATTTGACCTGATACTTTTGCTCGTAAGTGTATTATTATAACATAACCTGAATAATACATAAGATATCATTATTTAAGCCTTTTGGTTCACCTTCTCCAGTTACGCGTAAAATTTTATTGCTATGATAATATTTTCAGAAAATAGCTCGAATGGTCTTATTTATAGTTATGCTGAAGCGGATTTTGACAAATTCAATAAAAGTACGTTTCTTTGGTGCCCACTTTACTTGACAACTCAATAAAGAAACATTATTTTTAACATATTTAGGTAGCAGGACCAGGAAATAATATTTCGAAAACAATACGTTTGTATACAAATGCCAGTTATATCCAAGCTATCATTTTTTTGTTTTATGTTCGAGAATGTTACAAGTGGGCCTTTTATTTTCAGGTCTCACCCATGAAATGAAAGACATTGTGGAATGGGACGCTACTGAAATGAACAACGACCTGAGAACAATACTGAAATTGGCTGAATCTTCGAACTTAGAAGAAGATGGAAACGCCAACAACCTACAGTTAAAAAAGGAACGGGATGATCAACAGCAGAATATAAAAGTTATTAAAGTAAAGTCATTGAAAAGTCTACACATTATGAACGTAAAACAAAAAAGCTTCCTATCGACATTGAACCAGAAATCAAATATTGTGAGAAAAATTGGACCAGTCCCTATCGGCGATAATCCAGTTAAACAGATTTCGACAAGTATGAAAAAAACTATAAAAGAAGAAAATGTGCAACCTAAAATTGCAATTAATCAAGGAAAATCCAGTGTTGATAAACCTGAAGCAGTTTTACGTGCAGACAATGTGAACATTTGTAACGAACTGGAAGAAGATTCTTTTACACAAGTTGAATATATCGATGAAGCAGTTTCACCCTATAATTCGGATTCTATTGAGAAACCAGATGTGGCTTTATTTACAAACATTGAATACATCGATAACGATGAGGAGGTTTCTATTACTAACGATTTTTTTGAGAATTCTGAAGTGGTTTCACTTTTAAGCGTTGAATGTGTTGATGACTCGGGCGAGTTTTGGTCTTCCAATATTGAATATCTTGAAGAAATTGATGACGATGTGACGAAACCAGAAGATTCTCTAGAATCCCCTCCAGAAAGTAAAATTTTACAAAGGTTAAAACGGAAAGCTGGTAAAACTACCGCCCGAAAGCGAAAGGCAAATGTTAAGAAATTTGCTGCAATGGACTCTAAGTTATTAAATATAAAAAAGAATATCACAGTCACACCTAGAAAAGTACCAATTGGAAGTGAAATTGATTTTCATCACGAGAACCTACGTACTGTGCTTCGATGCTCGAACGCTACGCCGTTCTCATGTCGCAGAATCTGGTATAACTGCGTTTTCTGCTGCTCGAAATATGTCGACGCTCGCGATTTAAAAGCACATACACTTCAACTACACGACCCGGAAGAGACCAAATGCCGAAATAAGCTGTACTCGGATCGGCAACTTAAACGCTACATCGTGAAGCTTGATATCTCTAACTTGAAATGTAAACTTTGCGGCAAGGATATAAACAGCTTAAAAGAGTTGATGGAACATTTAGACGAAGAACATTCTGAGACAATACACATGGATCTACCCAATCATATTATCCCTTTTAGATTTGAAAGCGACAAGTTACGCTGTGCTGAGTGCAGCCGAGTATTTGCATGCTTCAAAATGTTAATTTGTCACATGAATGATCACTACCCAAATTATATTTGCGAATTATGTAACAGTGGATACGTAACCTACGGCAGCCTAACTCAGCATTTAAATAAGCACGCGGATGGTGAATACCCCTGCAAAGATTGTGAGAAAACCTACGACAACAGGTTGAAATTAATCGACCACGTAAAGATAGTTCATTTAGGGAAAAGAAATAGGAATAAATGTGCTTACTGTCCAATGGAGTTTCAAATATTTGAAGATAGGGCCAAGCATATGGAAGAGGAGCACGGTTTAAAAGCGCCCGTAGTACAGTGCCAAGCGTGTGATAGAAGCTTCATGTCGACCAGGCAACTGACTAGACACGTGAAGAAATTCCACCTAAGCGAAAAGCAACACCAATGCTCTTTATGCGACATGAGATTTCACGCGGCATATATGTTGAGGGATCATATGACGGTGCACTCGGTGGACAAAGATTTCAAGTGCGGTGTGTGTGACAAAGCGTTCGCGAGGAAAAAGACGTTAAGAGAACACATGAGGATCCACACGAACGATAGACGATTCAAGTGCGAGTACTGTGGGATGACGTTCATACAGAAATGCAGTCTGATTGGACATCTGAAAAATAAACATGGGTATGAGGAGAAAAAAAATTGAGCAATCTGTGACATTAGTCGCATTAGAGTGCGTAACGCTCGTGCGTGTTATATTAGATTTGATGTGACATCGACTTCTAGGACTACTTATCATATACAACAATGTCTGTAGGTTAATAATGAATTGTAACTCTTTGTTATTCGTTACATATCTAAACAAACGTTTTAATTCAAATACAATTTTGATAGCAAATTTGGTTTTATTTAGCATAAAAATCTAAGGTTTGGTCAGGCGTTGATTAAAGTAAGGTCGGAACAATTTCGTGTGCTCGTTAGATAGCAAAGATATAATTATGAAAGCCACGAAATACCGTTATACATAGGTATAAAGGTCACGTCCTTTTGGAAATTCAAAAAATAAGTCAAACAAAAGAAGTAAGTAGGGGGAAAAGTAAAGCATGATTTAAGTAAAACTACCAGTGGAAATAGCGGAAGACCTATCAGCTAATCACTGGTGATAATTATATGCACTTTAAAGTTTTTTAAGCATTATTTTATTTAACCATTGGTCATCTTACTGCAGTGCAAAATACCGTTTCTAAAAATAACTATCCGAAAGGAAAATCAATAAATTCGTACTTTTCTTTATAGGTGCAATGACGACAAATGTCAAAATTGAATGGAAACCGAATAAAGAAGACGCGACCGCAGATAAGTCAGCTACAGTTACAAAAAAGCTTGGAGATCAAAAATCAAGTACAAAAAATTATGACATAAAAGATATAGACCAAAAGTCTAAAGGTCCTACTGACTTAGAAATGCATCGTAACAACATCAGAGTGATTCTAGAATGTACCAACGCGACGCCTATCCGATGTCATGGCGGCATCGGTTACCAGTGCTGCTTCTGTCCCGAGCAACATCCGAACCCTGCCGACCTCAAAACACACACCATTGAAAAACACGACTGCAGGACGAAGCGTGACTTCATGAAGGGAAAAACGATGTCTGAGTATTTTGTCAAGCTGGATATCACTGGTTTGCGCTGTAAATTGTGTAACACTGACATAGAGTCTGTAGACTTATTGATGACTCATCTAATTGACAGCCACGGGAAGAAACTATATACGGATATCAAGAGTCACATCCTACCTTTTAGATTTAATGACGTATTGTTGCGGTGTATTTTTTGTCCTAATGATTTCAACACGTTCAAGATTTTGCAAGGACATATGAACGTGCATTTCCGAAATTTCATTTGCGAGACGTGTGACAGCGGCTTCGTCACTCGCAACATGCGCAGAAACCATATGAAAACCCACGAGACCGGCTCGTTCATATGCAGTTTTTGCCCCAAAGTTTACGACACTCTACTGAAACGAAGGGCGCACGAAAAGCAAGTACACAGGCTTCCGAAAATGAACCTATGTCCATACTGCAACGAGAGATTTAGGGATTTTACACAAAAGGTTCGACATCTGAAAGATGCCCACGGTGTCCAAAAAGAGTCGCCGAAATGCAAAGCTTGCGACAGAACTTTCGAGACGATGGCAGCGCTAAGTGTCCACATTAAAAGGGATCACTTAATACAGAGACCCCATAAATGTCCACAGTGTGACATGTCGTTTTATGTCAAAGCTCAATTGAGAAATCACTTTGTCATACACTCCGGCACGAGAGATTTTGCGTGCACGGTGTGTTTCAAGACCTTCGGGCGGAAGAAGACTTTGTCAGATCACATGAGAATTCACACAGACGACCGTCGACACAAGTGCAAGCACTGTGGAATGGCGTTCGTACAGAAGAGTAGTTTAAGGAGCCATATGCGATCTAACCATTCCGAACTGAATCAAGAATAGAAACTTCACGATTTATTTATAAAAATATATTCACCAATACCGAGTCTTAATGGGTTTTTCTTTTTTATTCTTAAGTAGTAAATAAAATTCGATTCTCTATATAAGCATTTAATAACCATGAAGAACACCTTACTTTATATTCATAAAATCGCATCGAATCAGAGTTATAAGTGAATATGGACACATTAACTAAGATTCAAGTGTAGTGATTACTTTTGCCTTCTTTTACAGATTATCGAGCAAGGTGCCAAAAAAGCGTTAAAACTTCGAGTGCTGAAACGAAAACTTTAAAGACCAAGTCAACCTTGAGAAAAAAACAGAAAATAACCTTAGAACCGGTCGTAAGCAACACCGCGAAAGCACCGCTTCCTATGAAAGATTCAATAAAACCAGAAATACATTTACACAAAGACAACTTAAAAACCATATTACGGTATTCAAACGCCACGCCCATCCGTGCCCGGCGCAGCCTCGGGTTTACTTGCTACAGCTGCGACGGCGAGTTTCCCGCCGCGGCCGCCCTTAAACAACATTTCGTAGCAAAACATACGTACATTGACCAACCAGTCAGACATATGCAATACCACAATTTCTTCGTAAAATTGGACATCACAGCTCTGTGTTGCAAATTATGCGGACTCGGTTTCGACCAGCTCGAGGGACTCATGGACCATCTCAAAAAGGATCACAGTCAGCCGATTCACACGCACATAAAAAGCCTTATAATTCCCTTTAAATTTGAAACCGAGCAACTGAAATGCGCAGTGTGTAGCCTGGAGTTTTACAACTTCCCCACTTTACTCGATCACATGCGGAAACATTATAGGAACTTCGTCTGCGGTATTTGTGACGAGGGTTACTTAAGCTTGAGAAGTATGCAAACGCACAGACTAGCAGCGCACACTAAAGGAGAGTACCGCTGCAAAGAATGCGACAAAGTTTTCAGCAGTAGCACCAAACTCAACAACCATAAACGAGTCACTCATCTTGGTATCAAAAGAAACAAATGCGGCCACTGTGGCGAAAAGTTCGCGGAGCTCCGTTGGAAATTGAATCACATGGAGAAAGTTCACGGGATTAAAAAACCCGAGTATAAATGTACGCTGTGTAATAAAAATTTTGCGTGTATAAAGTCGTTAGCTGGTCATACGCGAGGGATTCACTTAATGGAGAAACAGCATAAGTGTCCACAATGCGGGATGACGTTTTTCAGGCATAACTCGTTGAAGCAGCATATGACCACACACACGGGGCAGCGCGCGTTCGAATGCGCGGTGTGCCAGAAGTCGTTTAGCAGGAAGTCTACGCTGAGGGAGCATGTGAGAATACACATGAACGACCGTCGCTTCAAATGTGATCACTGTGGTATAGCGTTTATACAAAAGTGCAGCTTGAAAGGCCACATGCGGTGTAAGCACGGGGATATATTATGAGGAAGAAAGTATATATATATATATGTTCTGTTATCTACCTATATTAGACGGAATTGCAATATAATCAAATAAACATTGTTTGAATTAATTATAATCGGTTTTATTTCCCATCGTTTATGGAGCCGATAGCAACGAATCTAGACTGTTAAGGTATAAACGTACGTACAGTTAACCTCACTACTAAATTTAAACATGACTATCAATATGGTCTTCCAGTTAGGCTTCTATAAGTTTTAGTTTTGAACGTACGTGGGTAACTAACGGTTGAGTATACGCGTTAAATATAACCATGAGATCATGAATTACCTGTATCCAAAACCTAATTGTAAATATAAACCTAGCCCGTTAAATAAAAGTTCGAATGAGTGCTCACAATAAATCCAAGCTTGTCTTTACAGATGATTCCGACGACGAGAGTTTCTGTATTAAACTCGAGCCCGAGACTTCTATATCGCCAATAGACCTCGACGAGACCGACATGGCAATATCAGATCAAATTGCAGCCAAAGTCCGCATTGCAAAAAGTCGAACAAGAAAACCCACCATCAGAAAGAAAATGTTTGTGGTCATACCTGAAGTTACGCCAAATAGAACAATTGTGCTGAAGAATATGCCCGAGTACGATCTACACCTGGATAATCTACAGATTGTTATGCGTTGTTCAAACGCGACCCCAATGAAAATCCATGGGATATGGTACAGATGCTGTTTCTGTGCCAGCCAGTACCAAGACCCAGCTACTTTAAAGTCGCATACGATAGAGCAGCATTCCGATGGAAAACGTGCATTCGTAGGGAGAAACATCTCTGAGCTGGTCGTTCGCCTGGACATAACTGGTTTGCAATGCAAATGCTGTGGGGTCAATATCAAAAGCCTGGAACAGCTAATGGAGCATTTGAGCAAAGAACATTCAGAGAGACTACACACGCAAATCAAAAACTACATGGTACCTTTCAGATTCGACAGTGAAGAACTAGAATGTGCGATTTGCGAGCTCAAGTTCCACAATTTCAAAATGTTGCTACAACACATGAACATACATTATGGTAACTTTGTTTGCGACGAATGTGGCAGCACATTCGTGAACCAGCGGAGCTTGCATCATCACGTCAGTCGGCATGCTAACGGGCAGTACAAATGCGAGCAATGCAAACGAATCTTCGACAACGACATCAAATTGAAGGAGCATGAAAAATCCATTCATCGCGGTTTTAATAAGAGAAACAAGTGTGATTTTTGCGATGAACGTTTTATTAGCATTATAGCCAAGAACAGCCACATGATTAAGGTGCACGATGCTCCCATGCCGAAAGCCAAATGTCCAGCGTGCGAAAAAATATTTAAAAACCATAAATATCTGGCAATCCACAAACGGACGTTCCATATGATGGAAAGACGACACAAATGTTCTGAATGCGAAAAGATGTTTTTCTCCACGCACGAATTGAAGAGGCATATGCTGACGCATTCTGGGCGGCGTGATTTTAAGTGTGTCATTTGTTCCAAAGCTTACGGTAGAAAGAGTACGTTGAGAGAGCACATGCGGATCCACGCGGATGATCGGAGGTTTAAATGTGAACATTGCGGCATGGCGTTCGTTCAGAAGTGTAGTTGGAGAGGACACATGCGTGCAAAGCATGGGGAGGAAGTGTAATTTAGTTAAATTCTAGTATTATCCAGTTTTCTGTATTCAATAAAAGTGTCAGTTTATGTAACAATAGTTCTCTATCATTGACGGTTACCTTGCATTTGTTAGTATTTTTATTTATACCGCGACACTACCTATCATGTTATAGTCCTTCATTTACAAGTTATCACAATAGGGTAACATGAAATCAAAATGAGGTTTAACCCTTTGAACGCCACGGCTAGCGGCGAAAAAGCGTGCACGAGCGCTCGATGATGGCTGTAGCCGACGCAAATGGATGGAAAACGGCATATCGTGGCGTCAGGGGCACGGAAATCTGCTGGCGGCTACAGCCGACTGGGGCGTTAAAAAGTTTTATTATATATTATGAAAGAAAATGTAAATAAATGCATGTAAAAAGAAAAAAAGGAGATATCGTTTTTTAGTTCTGAATTACTACTTTTTGACATCCTCCTCAAAGGTATGATTTTTTTTATTTGTACAAGATTGGCCTGAAAACATTATTTTCGGAAATAATAGCAAACGTTCAAACACGATATATTTTGTACACTCTAGCGTGAACTGTGACGTCATAGATCATTTTTGTATGGAGCGTTTTTGCGAGTGGTATCAATGCGAATAAAAAAATCTGATTCTAAATGTTTTGAGATATGAACCTTGAAATGTCATAGGTCATACCACTCGCAAAAACGCTCCATACAATACTGAGCTGAACTATGACGTCACAGTGCAGTTAGGGTGTATATCAGACCAATGTAACAAGAGCCCTGACGGTCATACATTTTATATGGTCGACAGCGCTATTTTTACATTGGGCAATGTATACTAAATATATGAAATTGCATTTTTTCCGAAAATACTGTTTTTAGGCCAATATCGTACAGATAAAAAAATTACATAAATTTTCTGAGGATGTCAAAATCTAGTAATTCGGAACTAAATGAAAAATATTGTTTTTTCACTTATTTTGACCCTTTTTGACAACAAAAAAAGGGACAGTCCAATTGATCTTTTTTTTTTCTTTTACATGCATTTATTTACATTTTCTTTCATTATATATAATTAAAACCTCATTTTGATTTTCATGCATATTCCCTATTATAAATGGGAAAGTAACTCTTACGTTTTCACGCCTAAACCGCTGAACCAATTTCGATGGATTTTGGTACAGAGATAGATCGGACCATAGACATAGACACAGGGACATTTCATTTTCATTTATCACCAGTTTCACTAAGCTTATTTGCTTGTAAAATTGTAACTTATAAGTTACAATTTTACAAGCAAATACTAGCAACACCGAGGATAGATCCTATAGCTACATCAGCCTTGCAGTGTTGCCGCTAAAGTTGTACCTTTTAGCTTCGTGAAACGGGGCACTGGGCGGAATCCAACCTCATTATTACAAATATTATATTACAACAACAAAAATAAAACTGAAGGTAGAAATTATGAGATTTAAGTGAACGGTGCGCGAAAACTGGTTTCGAAGACAGAGATTACAGCATGCATATTAGCAGCCCCAACGGCAGCCAAACTATTTTAAAATTCTAATGTGAATTTCTGTTTCTATAGGTGTGGGATGGAAACTGCGGAAATCTATTATCACGCTCGGCTCGTGCGACGTTAAAGAACCGCGCAGAGCGGCCAAACTGAAAACCATTCTTATAAAACCAAACACGGAAAAACCAAGGAAAACACGGTGTAAAATTATCGAGATCAAACCTTCTTCAGTGAATGTTTCGTTCAAGAAGCTAAACGAGGCTCACAAGCATCAGGCCAATCTAAAAGAGATTCTTCTCTGTTCCAACGCAACGCCTATACGCTGCCGAGGAAGCGTCGGGTACGCTTGCTGCTTCTGCAGTGTCCAGTATCGCGATCCTGCAGAACTAAAACAGCACAACCTAACCGCGCATGACGATACAACCAAAGCTAACTACATGAGAGGGGAATCCATAGTCGGTTTCATCGTTAAACTCGACATAACCTCTCTAAGTTGCAGTCTCTGCTCAGCGAACATCAGAGAGCTAGGGGAACTAATGGATCATCTAAAGACCGTCCACGACAGACCAATCGTGACGGATTTGAAGAATCATTTGGTGCCATTCCGTTTCGAAAGCAACATGCAAGTCTGCGTCGAGTGCTCTGCAGAATTCAGCAATTTCAAAGTGTTATTGGCTCACATGAACGAGCATTACCGGAATTGCATTTGCGAAATCTGCGGAGCGGGTTTCGTTACAAAGCGTATACTGCAGGCGCACAGTTATAGGCATATCACGGGTGATTACAGCTGCAGATATTGCCCTAAGATATTTGACGCTAAATTAAGGATGCAGGAGCACGAACGCAATATTCATATCCTAATGAATAGAAGGAACAAATGCGGGTACTGCGGAGAAAAATTCACTGATTACACAAAGAAGAATGATCACGAAGTCAAGGTGCACGGGGTGAAGCCAATCGTGCTGCACTGCCAGGCTTGCAGCAAGACTTTTGGTAACCAAAGATCTCTGACCGTCCACACGAAAACGTTCCATTTGATGCAGCGTCGGAGTCCAAAGTCGAGGAATCCATTGAAATTGTAGACATGTCGCCGTAGATATATGATAGGTCTAAATTAAGTTTACTTACGCTTTCCTTTGTTATAGAACAGAATGTTTTATTGAGGATGTGCCTATTCCACAGGCTTACTGGTTAAATCCATCGATTTAGAATTCTAACTTGATGGTTAAATCGCCTTAACACTGGCGTTTGTTTGGTGTAGGCGCGCGAAGAACGCCTACGCCGAACAAATGCCAGTGTGTCTTTGCGTCAGCATTGCATCTTGCATCAGTCGTATAGTTAAGTTACGCTACCACATTCCTCAAGCAGTCTTTTTCCAAAGACATTAGAGTTTAGTTATATTTAAGCTTAAAAAAGGCTAAGAATACTTTTGTAAAATAATTCCATGTAGGTCACCGTAATAGAAAGTAACCTAATTATATAACCGTTTACCTTTTGAACGCCACAGTCGGCTTTAGCCGACATCAGATTGTCGTGCCTCTAACGCCACTGCTTGCCGTTTTCCATACATTTTGTCGGCTATAACCGTCACTCGGCGTGTGTGGCACGCTTAATCGCATACAGCCGTGGCGTTCAAAGGGTTGAGGTATGAAAGATACACAATGTTGGGCCAGATTGTGCTTGCGGATACGTTGATCTATAAGTCTTGTCAGCGGAGCAATCAGAAAAAATACGACTGCTTATCAATTTTACCCACCCACTCGGCCAGTGGCGATAATATAAATCATTTACTTGGAAGTCGTTTTAATTGAATGATTTTTGCTGTTTCCAGTTGTGCTTTACCTAACTGCGTTCTTATGGCGAACACGTGTTGATCTAGCGCGCAACAGAAAAGCTGGATATAGCCCTGAATGCGGCTGTTACCTCTTCAAACTCCATTCTCAACCCCTCGACAGAAGACGACGGATTATCTGCTGTACAAATGTTGTAAAGTGCACGAGGACTTACATTTAAAAGGAGTGTGAACCTTCGGCTTTTCATACAAAAGGCGATAACGATTTCCACCCCTTAAATATTAACCGATGTTCACCAATTTTTGATAAGGTGTCAGTCAGAACAAAATCTAGGGTTTTTTCACTATAATCAATTAATACCATCATACCATCATACCATCATCCATACCATCTTAGGACTAATTAATCGAACGTGGCCACAAGTAGTCTTGTGGCTCTGCCCACCCCATTAGGGATTTCAGGCGTGATGATATGTATCAATTAATTCAGTTTTATTGTTGTTTCAGTATTCTCATACAAAACTAATTTCGGCGATTATTTGACTTTGTTGATCTTTAATCAATATTCAAAAAACGTATAGACCTAGATTTTGTTCTGACAAAAAATGGTGGAAATTGTTATCGCCTTTTATATGAAAAGGGTGATTTTTGCCGTTGGTTTACAGTCCTCTTAAACATTTTTGAATCCAGACAATAATGAAGGTGCTTAACTGTTTATATAGGGTTGGTCATTAATTTTGCACTTTTAATAACATGATAGAGACAAAACTACAAACGCTTTTTAAGTATAATTAATAAGAATAAAATAATTTTTAATTTTTAAAAACACAGTCATATAGAGCTCCGTCTTGTTGCTGGCAATCCTGCAACCGACTACGCAATTCGTTGTTGACCCAGTGTTTTAACTTTGACCCTAAAAAGGCGTCGCATAGCAACGTAAAACTGTTTTTTTTTTTAAGTGTTTAACTCAACAACCACGTTGCTTTCCCGTGAAACGCTTCAGCGTGATCAAAAATAAGTATACAAACATAGAAAAGGGCGTTTAATTTCCCGCCATCCGTTGTACCGCACAATTAATAGTTTGCAAAAAAACTGTGTTGCTATTTGCAAAACTTTATGGCCCACCTATATATGAACACACGTGAATAGACTCCACATAGCCGGGCGACCCCCGCTGCCACCATTAGAGGCAAAAAGCCATAAGAGGTGGGGCTATAGGCAGGTGCGGGAGCGCATAAACTCGAATGCATAAGTGACAGCGCTCTTATTTGCTAGTAAATGTTAGGCTAAGCGGAATCTTCAGGCTTATTATTATCAAAATAATTAACAGGTCATGCCAGAAATTATAGATTGATGTTCGGTCTTCGACGGCAGTATAGTTCCAGTGGTGATTCTTCGTGTTCACAAAATATTAGTAAGTATTGAGTTTGAATAAAATCAATAAGAAATAATCTAGGGTCTAGGTACTTCAGTGTATAATAACTGGATCCAAATAATGGTTAGAAAGTCCTGTGGCCCGTTTCAAGAATCAAGTTACAATTTCACAAGCAAAAACTGGCAACATCGATGACAGATTCCAGCCCCAAGACAGCCTTGCAGCGGTGCTGCCAATTTATGCCTGGCAAAATTTCTTCTGGCTTCTTCAAACGGGCCACAGGAATCATTTGAAACCGCTAAGAAAAAAAAAACTCAATATACCGTGTGTGGTTATACAATACACACCGTCAAAAAGAAATTATTATTTCCAATGCCCCAAAAGAACGGTGCAGTGGTTTTATTCTCACGCCTCCTACGAAGCTGCGCATAAGGCTAACCACTGACCTTCAATATAACTGTGCAATATCACTGGTCGCACAATTATATTGATCGTCAGTAGTCCATATTGACCTTCAATATCATCTACTGACGATCAATATAATTGTGCAACCAGTGATATTGCAGTTATATTGTAGGTCAGTGGCTAGCCTAAAACAGCTCCCAATTACAGGTGTGTGCGTTTTCTTAGCCCCGGTCACAGATTATATAATACTCGCCGGTGAAGTCCGATCCGCATGTGTAGGTGGCACACGTACCACAAACCCGAACACGACCCCAGTTCAAACCGAAATATCTGGCTTTTCCCACCTGTTCACACCGTGAAACAACAAGACCCCTTAAACACCGGACTAGTGCGAGTTAAACTCGCGTGGAAAGGGTTCCGTGATTATATGAAATTTCCAATGTTACTTAAAAAAAAAAACGAATTTACCCCCCAAAAGTGACCCCCGTGTTTAAATTTCATTAATTTACGTTACACATCCGTGTTGCGGTTACCGACTACATATGTGTACCAAATTTCAACTCAATTGATCCAGTAGTTTCGGAGCAAATCTTTCTCAGAGATTTATTGTACGAAATAAACAAAAATATTTTAAAAGACCATCAGTTATGTACGACGTCAACTTAAATACGTAGCTACTTAGTTGCTCCGGGGTGGTGCTTCATCACGTGGTAGTTGAGACTCGCCTTCTGTACAAAGCCGGCGCCGCAGACCGGACAGACCTTATTTTTATCACCCAAATGTATCTTCTCGTGTAGCTTCATTGCTTTCTTCCTTGGAAATTTCTTTTTACAAAACTTATACTCGAAATCCTTGTCCGTGTTGTGCTTGACCAAATGCATCTTCAAACTAACTTTATTGAAGAACTGCATTTTACAAATATCACACGTTACGTTCTTTTCTTTCATGTGCACTTTCCTTTGGTGTTGAATCACCTTAGAATTCGATATTGTTTCAAAGCTACAAACGCCGCAGGCATGCAAGGCATCCCTGTGACACTTCTTGATATGGTTCGGCCTGTCTTTCCCTAAGAATGACTCAGGGCATAAGGTACATTTGTACGTTCTATGCGACTGGCGGATGTGTTCTTGGTATGTTACTTTGTTGTCGAAATCACGTTTACAGAATTCGCAGAGGTATTTGGGCGCGTCGGAGTGGGATTGGGATATATGGGATTTCTTGAGGGCTCGGTCGTGGAAGAGGAGGTCGCAGTGAGGGCAGGTTTTTGTTTGCGATGTGTTCCAGGAATATGTCTAAGCATATCCTTGAGTGTTTCTGCTGTCAGCCCGCAAAGCAGACAGACGTACGAAGTGTCTTCGCCGTCGGAGATTATATTGAGGAACTGCCGGTATTTGGACATCGTGTCTGCAACCAAGAAAAGTAAAATTACAAACTAAAACCCGACTGGCGACTTAAAATAATTTTTGATCTTAGTATGACGCACCCTTAGAATTCTTATATAGCGTGTGTCACACACGCATGTTCTCGAAGAATTATATGATACTCCATTTATTTAAAAAACCGGACAAGTGCTAGTTAAACTCGCGTGGAGAGGGTTCCGTTCGGTACATGATTATCTGAAATTTCCTGTTACTTTAAATACCATAGAATTCTAATAGGTTTTCCTATAATAAATAGGTAAAGTTTCATTCAGTTTAATCAAAAGACAAGAGAGCGACAAAGTCGCTAAATTGGCAACACTGGTAATATTATTTTAAATTTTACTTGTATATGATTATCAACAAGTCTCCGGATGATGCTTTATAATATGACGGGTTAAACTACTTTTCTGTATAAAACTGGCGTCACAAATGGAGCACACTTGATCCTTCTGCCCTGTGTGAATCTTTTCATGAACGAACAATGTCCGCTTTCTCGGAAACTTCTTCTTACAGAAAGAGCATTCATAGATCCGAGTAGGTTTGTGGACGACCATATGGCCTTTCAGTTCAGTCGGGCCGTAGAACTCTAATTTACAGATGTCGCATTGAGCATTTCTCTCTTTCATATGGACCTTCCGTTGATGCATAACCAAGTATCTCTGGATGACGTTCTTATAGCCACAGATACCACACGTCGGTATTTTAAGGCCATGAGCAGAATTCCTGTGAAGCTTCAAGTCAACACGTTTAGCGAATATGAGTGGACAATCAGGACATTTCCGGGCTCCATGGATCATGTCATTGTGTCTATATAACTGTTTCTTGTTCTTATATGTCCTCTTGCATAGCTGGCATTCATATGATAACGGTTCCGCGGCTTCGTTTTTAATTTTTTTCTTCGTATGCACGTTGCGTTTGTGCAGCATTACGGCCCTTTTGCTGACGCTCCTGTAGCCACAGATACTACAAGTTGGCACCTTAAAACCGTGTTCAGAATTCCTGTGGAGTTTTAACTCGTCGAGTTTCGTGAATTTTAACGGACAATTGGGGCATTTCCGAAGCTTGTGCGTTGTGTGCTTGTGTTTGTACAACTGTTTCGTATTCTTGTACGTCCTCTTGCATATTTTGCATTCAAATCTTATAGGCTTTGTGGCTTCCACTTTCAGCGTTCCCTCTGTGTGTACATATTGACCTGCAACGAAGGAGATAAGGCTTATTAACGACAAGTTCTATATAATTTTCGCGTTTTATAAATTAAAATGTATTGACATAGCTGGGCACCGTTAATCAAATAGTTAACTTTGTTAATCTCTAATCCGTTACTAAAAAAATTAACTTCGTTAAACGTTAAAGCATTACATTTCGAAAGGTTTAACGTTATTAACGTTAATCGTTCACTCGTGATAGAAATTGCATTCAATATGTGATTGCGTTCGTGATTTAGCTATAAAAAAAATTATGGTGTGGACAGGCAGGACATGAAAAATGTATTAAAGAAGGAAGCACCTAACATTAAAGTTTGTAATAATACCTAATTATTTAGAGATTCCCCCTTTATAAACATCAATATATACGGTCCGTGCGGCGTCCTTTTGGGAAATAATAGGTAGTTTATTAACGATTAACAGACTTTAACTGTTTTGACTGAAGTTAATGAGTCCGTTAACAATTATTAAAGTTAACTTAAAAGTTAATCCGTTACGCGAAATGTTAACTTGTTTAATTAACGATTTACGGTCTTGTGCCCAGTTATGTGTATTGATTATGTAATTCAAAGCAATTTGCTGCTTAAGGCCCGATATTCATCAAAAACCGCGCGTTACTACGCGTACGCGTTTCTATTCGCTGTCACTCTTTCTTTTTAACGTGTATAAGTGACAGCGATACCACATACCTAATTATTAAAGATCAAATTCAAATCAATAGCTCTCTGAGATAAGGTACATAATATGGTTCACTAATGAAATACCGAAACTTGTTTGATAAAAGTTCATTTTACAACCAACGTTTCGTATACTATTCATTTCACAACTATGTTGTTGCGATAATGTTTCGAGTCAAAACTTATCTTTTGACAACTAGTCATTTACCAAACAGTATAATTTATAAATCTATCAAATATTTTATTGTCATTTATGTAATTTTCATTACACAAAAAGGTTTGTAAGGCAAACTTACCTACTGATTAGGAAATCGACATTTAGAAAAAAAAAGAAAAT
Source organism: Tortricodes alternella (assembly GCA_947859335.1). Classification (NCBI taxonomy): domain Eukaryota; kingdom Metazoa; phylum Arthropoda; class Insecta; order Lepidoptera; family Tortricidae; genus Tortricodes; species Tortricodes alternella. Next base: position 6,851,313 of record OX401972.1, read on the forward strand.
AGAAAATTACTTAATAAATATTGCTACGCAAACCAAAAAAAGATACAAGCTGTTTGTTATAACTTTATTCATCTACCCACATATCCATCCTACTCAGGAACAAACATTCGTGCTCATCACACAAATATTTGCACTTACCGGGGATCGAACCCGGGACGCTAGCTTCGGAGGCAGGGTCACTACCAACTAGGCTATCCGCGTCGTCAAAGTTAGTAATATGATTGTTGATTACACCTATGTATGATTATTAAAACTATGCCTGGTGCCTATTTCCGCTCTAAGGGACACAACCCTAACCTAACCTACCAATAATAAAATTGTTACTTTTGTTTGTTTTATGCCGCGGGAGGCGTTAACCCCCGAACCCCCCTCGTGGGGGGCTCGGCCCCCCATGCCCCCCTCTAAGGCGGGTTGGTCCCCTCCCCCTCTCCTTTTGGGGGCTACGACCCCGTTCCCCCTTTTGGGAGCCTTCTCCCCCTGTCCCCCCTTTTTCTAGGTGACCTAACCTAATAAGGTTATTACATATTTCTTACTAAAGCTTATATAGAATGAAACCTATGACAAACAAACGTTGGTAGGTCGTACGTTAGTTCACTATTTGACATGAATAATAACACAGAACACAGAAAGAGGTTAGAAAGGCGATGTAGGCGGGGCACGCGTGCCGCGCAGTTGAGCAAATAAGCATATTTAAAACACAACTCGCTGACAGCGCTGTCAGTTGCGCGCGAGCTGTGTCTATGTGTCGAGCTGCGGCAAAATCAGGTTTAGAGCATTGAAAATGCCGTCTTGTGCAATAATTAAGTACAGGGCGAGAAGCCAAGTATCAAGTGTGTCAAAAGATGGAATTTCTTTTTCAGATAAGTCTAAAAACTAAGTTATTTAACGGTTTTCTCAAAAACGGCCTACGTGACCAAGCAATGAGACTAGTGATGTGGCCAAACTTAGTGTTATCGACTATAGATAAACAATGTGTTCGTTATGTTATTTATTTTTCTGCATGGATTAGTGGATCAAAAAAGAATGAATGATAAGAACGTTTTCAAAAAATACGTTTAATGCACGTACACAGCTGCGACCATAAATACACCTTAAGCCTGGTTTACAGAGTAACTTGTTATCGTAATTCCTCTGAGTTCAGTTTAAGTACATTTGGTCCTGTTATACCCTATTATAATAAGTCTTTTGAATTTATTTATCATTTATGTTAACTTCTGTATTTTTTATCAGTGTTGTTCCTAATAATATAAAAACAATTTACCTTAAAGTGGCGGGGCTTGATGTAAAGCCGGTGTATAATGTCTAAACTTAATATTATAATAGCTTGTGTGTTTTTAAAAGCTTTTATTTAACTTGCAATGTTTCTATGTATGTATGTATGTATGTATGTATGTCCGGGTCAAATCTTGTAAGCTGAATTAGAACCACTTCCTCTTATCCTACGGAGCTGAATTTTTACATGTTGGTTCAGTTCCGATGACAATGCATTTTTATGGTAAGCATGACTTTAATCGACATCCAGGATTAGCTCCAGACAAAGGAACTCTTCAACGGTCAACAGCACAGTCACGGAATTTTATGTACGCATTTTATTATGAATGCCGGTTACAAGTCTTACCATGACATGGTTGCTGCACTCAGGGTTGGCTCCTAACTAGGGAACTCTTCAACGGTCAACAGCACAGTCAATGAAGTAAATAACATAGTAATACTAAGCTAATACGATAATTTCTAACTCGTTCAATTATAATTATTATCTCCATGGCCTCTATATGTCATTGCCTAAGCGATATCGCAAACTATATTGCTACGATATGGTAGCTCTCATTAGCTTGATAGCAATAGCGGCCGCATCATAAAAAACCGTACCGAAATCGCTTAGGCAATGTCGAATAGAGACCCAGCAGACCCAGACCGAGTAACATCGGCTAGTAACAATGGATCTCTTTTAAACCCCTTCACCATCTGACTCATGATAAGATGAAAACCTGAAAAGTTCCATGACTGCTACAGTCATTTACAGATGACAAAACTCGGATCAAAATAAACCGATTAATTTAAAACAAAGCGTGTCTGAACATCTGTACTTGATAAAAAATAGGGTACAATTTTAAGGGCCTGGCGCTGATGGCAACGCTCTTTAGAATGGTCTGGTGGTGAAAGGGTTATTATAATTCGCTTCACGTAAATGGAATGCTGATGGTAATATAAACTGTATGGCGAACTAAACAAATTCACCCCACCCAAATTTGAAATCCAGACTTGTTTCAAGCATTACCATAACTTGATTATATTCAAGAATGACTTGTGGAACATGAACTATTATTTATTATTCATTATAGAGTGATTAACTACGAAATAGTAGTATACACTTCAAAACGCGGCATAGAGGGCGCTACTTGTCATCGATAACTATTATCGATATGCTCGAGGCCTAGTGGATGGAAATGTAAAATAAATTGCTTTTATCACTGTAGTAGTAATGGGCGGGGCAACGGCTGGCTATTCGAACGCACGAATCACGAGCGGACTTTGATTATTGTGGATGTGTGCGTATTCTCGTAGTTATTTCGTTTGTGTAAGTAGTTGTAATAGGGGGCGGGGATGCGTCGGCGACAGCGGTTTCGGTACAAATTATGGCAGACGGCCTTTCTAACCTCTTTCTGTGTTCTGTGAATAATAAGTAATCTATTTGACAAATTATACAATATAAAATGAAAATTTGTCAAGTAAGTTGTTCGAAAACATGGATTACTTGCTAAATCTGTAGTTGTATAATGATAAAATGAGAAACGACGTATTTGTCAATCGTTGGTTGCAAAACGTAGCTTTGCTAAATGATTGGCGAGATTTTGATAGGACCCCACATAATATTTATTATGTACCTTTATACATAGGTACATACATATAATCAGGCCTCTTTCCCGTAGGGGTAGGCAGAAACCACTTCTTTCCACTTGCTACGATCCTTACATACTTGTTTCACTTTGTCCACTTTCATTATTCCCTTCATACATGCTCTTCGGTTTAGGGTACTCTTGACCTGCCCTTTTTTCAAGACGTCCCTGATTTGGTCTCGACACTTCCGCCTAGGTCTACCTCTTCCAACACTTTCATTCAAACTCGCCTTATACACATTTTTCGTCAATCGTTCTTCATTCATTCTCTCGACATTGCCAAACCATCTCAGCATACCTTTCTCAATTTTTGTCACAACATCTTCTTTCAGACTCTTCGTCTGAAAGAAGATTCCCTTTATAAACATCAATATATCCACTCCGCGCGGTTTCTTTTTGGCAATTACTTTTAACGGAAATTAATGAGTCCGTTAACGATTATTAAAGTTAAAAGTCAATCCGTTACTGGAAATGTTAACTTCTTTAATTAATGGGTCTTGTGCCCAGCTATGGGTAAATGTGAAATATGTGAATGAATTTGTGTCCGTATGTTTGTGCCTTAATCAAGCGCAAACAGTTAGACAGATTTGGATGGAATTTGGGAGAAAGATAGACCAGACCATACGAGTATCTTGGAATAAAAATGAAGATGTACTCTTCATCCTAATTCCTCGCGAAAAAATGGCGGGCATACCTTACATATTATAAAACAAAGTTGCCCGTCACGTCTGTCTGTCTGTCTGTTATCGATAAACTCAAAAACTACTGAACGGATTTTCAAGTGGTATTCACCAATAGATAGGGTGATTCATGAGGCCGGTAAAAGTATATAATTTGTCAAGGTTTTGTGTAAGTTGGTTGAAATAAAACGAGAATTGTTGGAAGCGTTGGAAAAAATTCACGATTTTGGGTGAATTTCACGCAGACGGAGTCGCGGGCGGAAGCTAGTTAATAATAATTAGGATTACATTTGACATTTCCTAGCTACCTATAGGCCTTTAAGTTCGGACACATTGCGGTTACGCAGAAACGGGGCGCAATCTATCCCGCTCACACCAACGTAATACAACATAAAGCGCGGAGCGACGCCAGGGGGGTCTTACTCCGCACGGAAGTGCGCTCGGCCGTCGGATAACTTGGAGCTGTAAATCGCAGTAGGTTGTCGCTCGCTCGGTAGTTGGCTGATTCACGCGTCATCAAGTAGCCTAGATGTTTGGTGTTTTGGATGACGAGGATAAAAAACTGTTAACACTAGCGTACACGAAAGAGCACGTTTTATGCGACAGAGAAGGCATGATTAGGAATATTTTCGTAATTATACACCGGTTTTGTTAGACAGTGACTCTTCTGTACGTACGTTAATGTTATTGCGCACGCAGTCCGGATGATCTTGTACGCTTTCAATTAAATTGCATAAATGTCGATTAGGAACTCAAAAATAAAAATTCCATGTGCTTGCGTTTGCGCTTAATCAAACAATTTAATTATTAAACTAAACCTCAAAACGGGCATACAATCTATATATATATAAAAATGAATCCCTATTTCCCTTGGTCACGGCATCACGCCTGAACGGCTGGACCGATTTCGCTAATTCTTTTTTTGTTCTGTTCGTTATTATCAGGAGAAGGTTCTTATGAAAGAAAAAATTAAGGAAATTGCGCGGAAAATTAGAAAATTTAAAATTACTTTACCACCATATAAAATTATTAATTCAGACGATTAACTAAATAAAATCAAAAATCTGCTCATTTATGGCGTCTAAGGCGGAACAAAGTTCGCCGGGTCAGCTAGTACCAAATAAAATGAAGTAGCCATGCAATGCAAAATTCATCTCCCAATATGAAAATATGGGTATGCCGCATTAAACGGTACTTGTTGAGCGATGAAGAGGAAGAAAAAAACTTAATTAGAGAATATAATAACGATTAGCAACGGTAATTACGATTAAGTAAATATAAGTTAACCCCGTCTTATTTCTCTATCCCTTTCGTTAGCACTAGTGTGAGAGAGACGCACTGAGGGATAAGTCGAGGTTAACTTATCTTTTTAATAAACGCCTGACAGTGCGGAGCCCTGTGCCATTTAAAGTATTTTATTTATTTGCCAATTCAACGTTTTACTTATGAAGCAAATCCAAACTTTTGAAAGAGGAAAGGAAAGAGTGTATGTTCCCACGTGCCAAAAAAAAAGAAGTGCTGAGAACCTCTTTGTGTCTAACAACGTCGTTGGCAAGGCGCAGAATAGCCTATAGACTCGGTTTGCCTCCCGTCACTAAATTAAACTCGTGATATTAAGACTACGCAAAAATGTTACACGCTCTTTTCATACAAATGGACGAACTCTTTCCTTCTATCTCGATAGTTCTGTGCTTTCGACCATACTAAGGCAGAGTTTCATAAAAGTCCGTCACATAAAATTTCGGTAAATCAGTAAAATTTTTGATATTCGTAACCGGATCGAACGGGTCTTCATAAAACCCAGCCTAAGTGGAGCCAAGTCTAGGTGGCCGTCCATTAATCACGTGATCTTTTTTTAAGCACTTTTTAACCCCCCCTCCCCCTTGGTGATACATGGTGAGGTTTAAGACTATCCCAGAACATCACGTGTGTTTTTAGTATCTACAAAAAATCTTAAATTTTTTAGATTATTTTAGAATATTATCTTAAATACAGGTATAAAGTACGTATAATCTTATTTTATTCGCCGCTTTTCGATTTAAAAAGCGCGTTTGAAAAAATTATGAAAAAATAAATACACGTGATATCTTACTACACCCCCCTCCCCCCTTGTGATATTTCGTGATTTTTTTCCACCCCCTCCCCCCCCTTTCAAGCCTCACGTGATTAATGGACGGCCCCTAGCCAAAATTACATTTAGAGGCAACGTCGTTTTTAGTGAATTCCTATGAGTAAGCCTTAGTACCAATATTTTAAAGACTGGGAAAATCATAGCTTATCAATCCTCAGGATGATACTTCTTCATATGATAATTCAAACTGGCTTTTTGTACGAAACTGGCTCCGCAAACCGAGCACATTTTATCCTTCTCTCCCGTGTGAATCTTCTGATGGAGCAGCATCGTCCGCCTTCTTGGATATGTCTTCTTGCAGTACGGACACTCATACTTGTACTCTGGCATGTGAGCGACCATGTGATTTTTCAGTTCATTAGCACTGTAGACCTTCACGTTACAGAGTTCACATTTGACATTCTTCTCTTTCAAATGCACCTTTCTTTGATGGTGAAGCACAAGGCTCCGAGCAACATTACTATAACCACAAATCTCACAAGTTGGCAGCTTATAACCATGCTCAGAGTTTCTATGAAGTAGTAAATGTCGCCTTCTGATGAACTGTGACGGACAGTCGGGGCATTTTAGTGACCTTTTTTGCGTAAATGACATCTTGCATCCGAGAAATTCGTGCTTCTGGAATTCAACTTTCGTGTATGCAGTTACTTCTAACTCTAGCTTTCTGCAGTAACCTGTAATACAGAAGAGAAGGACTTTTACTGGCGTGTAAGTACTTAACACATTGCCTGCCAACTACGAGTATACTCGTAGTTTTTCTATGAAAATTTTCGTAGTTGGCAGGCAACGTGTTAAGTAACTAATATGCTTAGTGATCTCTAATTGGATCAGGTATGTTCATGCATAATTTTTGAGTCAAACAGATATGAGTCAGACAATACAATAATTAGGTACCATCGAGCTGATCTGATCATGGAGCCAGGTGGTGGATAGTGGAACTCTTCAATGGCTACTAATAAACCCCTAGAGTTTGGGCTCATTTGGTTTGTTTTGACGAGGCCGATACATTACACTTGGTGGCGAGGGTCGGTTTTGTACTCTTCGAAACGGAACCTTACGATTTATTTGTTATTCCCATGAACCTAAAATCAACTAGGGCCCCCAGATGGGATAACATGTCCAAAAACTTTCTAAAAATGGCAAGCTGCCTGGTAGTGCCCATAATCTCCCATCTATTTAATCTTTGCTTTAGGGTTGGTTTCTTTCCGGAACCACTCAAATTAGCTGTAATCACCCCGGTGTACAAGGGCGGGAACAGGAGCAATTGGAGATACTTGAAAAATAAAAAATAACAGAGTAATAAACTACCTGTAAACATTTATCATTCTTTGTAAAACACAGTTTGGGTTCCGACAAGGTCTCTCTAACGAAGACGCTCTCTTTTGTAATTGTTGACCAAAAAATGTCTAAGAGTATTCCTGGTTCTCAGAAAGGCATTCGACAGTCTCTGTTTCCACTCTTGTCAACACTATAAGAGCGTAGGTATAAGAGGTGTTCCTTTAATGTTTGACTAAAGACTATCTCCTACATCGGACGCAAAGGGTGGAAATAGGCAATCACATCAGTGAATAGAGTAATGTAACCTATGGTGTCCCCGAGGGAAGCGTTCTTCTAGGCTAAACCTTGTTTTTTGATATTTACTATCAAACTCTGTAATATGCAAGTCAATGAAGGCAGCATCTTTGCCTGCGCAGACGATACCGCAGTGGTTTTGTTCTGGTGACACGTGGAATGAAGTTCGTAGAGGACTAGCTAAAATAGCTAAGTGGTTGCACATAAACCTACTTACACTCAATACTACCAAAACTAACTACATCTGCTTCACCAATTATAATCGCACAAAACCAGAACCGGGTTTTAACATCAAGATTCACACATATGGTAACATAGAAAATAGAAACTGTTCTTGCTCCACTATCGCAAAAGTCGAGGACATTAAATATCTAGGTGTAATGGTTGATCAGCGGTTAATATGGCACAGTCAAACGGAACTGATCATGCCTAGAATGAGGAAACTTATCTGGATCTTTAAGAACCTATGACACGTCGCCTCTAATAAATTGATAAACCTTTACGTATCCTTGGTGTAATCGATCTTAATATATTGCAAAAACGTAAGTTCCTGAACGAATGGAACGAGCACAGATAACAAGTTATGTATACTAATTTAAGAAAGGTCACTCAATTTGATATTTAATTAAAGTGACGTTGGAGTGACGTTTTTGTATAGGATGACAACAAGTTGACGGAAATTTAAGTTAGGGCCATCAAAACCCTAAAAATCAATCAATCAGGTATTTAATCTCTAATCAAATGCTTATGAGGACTGTGAACCATTGGCAAAACTAACCCTTTTCATAAAAAGGCGATAACGATTTCCACCCCATAAATGTTAACCGATTTTTGATAGGTTGTTAGTCAGAACAAAATCTAGGTCTATACATCTTTGGAATATTGATTAAAGATCAATAAAGTCAAATAATCGCTGTAGTTAGTTTTATATGAGGATACTAAAAAAACAATAAAACTGAATTTTCATCATTAATTCATTTAATACAAATCTGATAAGAAACTTCAAGATAATTTCAGTATCTGTATCAGTGGCGCAGCCTGCCTACAAGTCGATTCCTGACGGCTTTACCAAACTAGAAAGCTACGGCTAGCTGTCAGTGAAGTCCATGTTACTCTACCTAAATGTCAGACTTGCACCGTACGGTTCTAATTCTTCCGGCTTCCCTTAGGAAATATTTGACGCTTCGCCACTGATCTGTACTAACATTGCACGCACGCGTGCTGTAAGCCGAGTCAGCGCGCCCGCCACTGCACGCGCGCCCGCTAGTTGTACGTGAAAGACGCCTAGGGTTCATTCGGTCATTTTTTTATAATAAAAAAGGGCATCAAATAAAACAAATAACGTTAAGTCCAACGTATATTTATCACTATAATATACTTTTCTTCCTACTACGCTTTAATTTCATCATAATGGCCTTAAATACTCAGCACAAAGCAGCCCTTATTTGCTCTAGAGCAAATAAAGTTGCATACAAATTTCATTATTGCACTGTTTTGTATTTTTTTTTAATTTGGTTGGTTGATCAAGAAGTTTACACCAACAGCTACCCAATCTGCCCATTCACGGCCCGAGGCATGGAACAGCCGACCACTCTTCTGTGGACTTACTGTTAGCAAAAAAAAAAACAGGCCACATATCGGCGACCATATCGAACTGTGATTGTCTCGTCTAAAATGTTATGCTCAAAGCACTGGCTGATAAGATAGTATGGGGTACAAAAAGATAAAAAAAATGGCCATAATATGACAATGAATAGACTAGATACAAGATTTCTGTGAAAATTTTCGGGTTTTCTACTTTAGCTTCAGAACCAATAGACCGATTTTAATAAATAGGGTATCTTAAGATTCGGGGAGAACGTGCGAGTGTCATAGGCTATATAAAAGTTCTAAGGGTGCGTCATAATAGGTGCCAAAATCCTTTTTACTTCGCTAGTTGGGTTTAACTGTACCTTTACGTTTTTTTACCAACTTTTAGCAGTAGAAAGAAAAGCAGATTATGCACCTCGCATCAAGTGATTTGTTATTGCGCTCGTGTTTTCAGAGCCCTCACTTGCGTTCGGGCTCCAAACCAACACTCGGCGCAATAATGAATCACTTTCTGCTTGGTGCAACAGTCTACTATTTGCACTTTAAATAACTTTAATACACATTGATACTGTTTGCAAAGTGTATTCGTTTTACGATTTACGCTACAAGCTACAACTTATGATCCAGGCCACAATGATGAAATAGAATAGAAGGATGACTTTGACAAGCAAATTGGCCCAAATGTTACCAGGGTTGAGCCAGTGTTGTATAAGTAAATAAATATTTCTAAATTAAGAATCAACCGACCGAACCAAAAAAAATTAATTCATTTATTATTGTTTTTATTCTTGAATAGTCTACTCTGAAAATATATTTTAACGGTAACTCGATTAATACGATAATACCACACAGCCCATATTCATAAATTATGAACTGACGAAGACCTGCTTCATCAGTTTTCTATGGTTTTCGTTCGGAATTCATACGGAACGAATAGACGAAAAAGTTATTGCAGACTGTGGGTGTGTTGCAGATTGTGACATGGCTTTACCGCGTTCGGAGAGCCTGATTCGAAAAACGAATTTGGAAATCGAATGTATCTCGCCGGCCTAAGGTACAGACTACAGAAGGCTCACTTCGACACATTGGACCGCGAGGCCTAAAGCTATTCTTCCTTTATGACCACTACAAGACTTTGTTGGCAACACCAACTAAAATTAATATACTTTCTAGGGCGTGTTAAACTCGCTACGTCTTCCTGTTTCCGGTCCGCCCAAGACGGTCGCATTGTTTGTGAAAATAAAATAAAGTGATCTAACAAGTGAATTTTATTAATTGTGCTCTACGAAGAGCACCCATCTTTTATCCGAGTAGCTAACAGACTTATGGCCGAATTCAGAAACGCCACTTAAGCATTTGACTCGATATTAAGTAGTTAAATGATCCTCAACTAGTTGTCAACCTATACAGAAACGTCACTTTGATTAAAACTCAATTTGAGTGGCCTTTCTGAATTCGGCCATTAAAATCACAAAGTATAAAGATAGCGCTTCAACACGCGTCCGGATGATGCTTCACCATGTGATAGTTGAGACTGGCCTTCTGCACAAACCGGTCCCCGCACACCGCGCACACCTTATTCTTCTCCCCCTTGTGAATCTTCTCGTGCATACGCAGCGTATTTTTCCTTGCATACTTCTTATGGCAGTAAGAACACTCGTGTATCTTATCCGGCTTATGCATTATAAGGTGCCGCTTCAAGCATATTCTGCTAAAAAAAGTCATATCACACAACTGACAAGGCACGGTTTTCTCTTTAAGATGAACTTGCCGCTGATGGAGTAACACAAGCCTTTCTATATTATTCCTGTAGCCGCAAATTCCGCAAGTAGGTATAGGGGTACCGTGGACATCGTTCCGATGTATGGACATTTCTTTTCCAGTGAACATGGATGGACAATCCGGACATTTCGATATCATGTGCATGGAAAATATATGAGACTGCAGAATTCTTTTTTCGATATACTGTTTCTGGCAGAAGTCACAGGAGAACTTCCTTTTCTCAATGAGCCTTTTCACCGGTCCTTTTCCGACTTCTTCCATATTGTGTTCTTTGAGAAGATGACGTGTTCTCTTGAATGATGTCTCGAACTCCTCATCGCATATAGGACATTTGACGCTGGTGTGATTGAAGAGAATGTGGCGTTTCATGAATTTGGCGTTCCTGATCACTCTGTTGCACAGGCGGCAGAATAGTTTCTTGCCATCGCCATCTGGGGCGGTAGTTACATAAGAGGGGAAATCACGCAGCTCCAGCTCAAGCGATAAATCTGAAAGCATCGACCAATAATCAAAATCTTATACCTACCGGAGAATGTTACTTAAATGCATAATAAAATCAATGAGACTGTTAATTTGTTCTCTTTACACGAGTTGATAATGAAAATATTTAATTTGGCAAGTAGGCCACATGAACTCTTTCACGTGTCGGAATCTATCGCTTCAAAGGGAGACATGCCAAGAAGAAGCACCGCAAGTAACTCAGGAGTAAGATTTTTTCAACTGATTCATATCAATTTCAATGATAATAACCAAATGGGAACAAATTGAGTAATATGGGAGATGTAGGTATACCTAGTCTCCAGGTCAGTAAAAATGCTTAATCTAAAAGTCGCAGTGATGTACAGGGTCCTTGGACTAGTAATTATTAATAATACAGGAGATGTATAGGATCTCCAAATCAAAGTATCCGTAACCGACATTACCACTTCTCGCCCCACGGGGAGAGGTGTCCATGAAGCTTTTCATTAAAGCTCGTAACTACGGCCCGGACTAGGTTTTTTTTGATAAATGCATTAAATAAAACAAATGACTAAGTTCAATGTCTATTTCTCATAAAATTATAAACGTTTGCATTCTATACAAATTAAAAGAAACTATAAGTACTATTTGCCATTGGTGGATGGAATACAATATTTAAATATGTTTAGTCTGAGAAATATAGATAGTTTACATTTACGCTATAATATGCTACAACTTTTAAATGTCAGTTATCATTATCACTGCAACAAGCATTCAATCAAATTCTAACACAACAATTCAATAAGAATCATGAGTACGTAAGTATTTTAAGCTATATATACCTTAACTATCCTTTCTTTTATAACCTCAACTTTTAAAAATATTTATAGTGCCCTTGTTCTGATCTGTTCGTTGGAGTGTATGTCTCATTCAACACGCGTCAGGATGGTGCTTCACCATGTGATAATTGAGACTGGCCTTCTGCACAAACCGCTCCCCGCACACCGCGCACACCTTATTCTTCTCCCCCCTGTGAATCTTCTCGTGCATACGCAGCGTATTCTTCCTTGCATACTTCTTATGGCAGTAAGAACACTCGTGTATCTTATCCGGCTTATGCATTATAAGGTGCCGCTTCAAGAATATCCTGCTAAAAAAAGTCATATCACACAACTGACAAGGCACGGTTTTCTCTTTAAGATGGACTTGCCGCTGATGGAGTAACACACGCCTTTCTATATTATTCCTGTAGCCGCAAATTCCGCAAGTAGGTATAGGAGTACCGTGGACATCGTTCCGATGTATGGACATTTGCTTCCCCGTGAACATGGATGGACAATCTGGACATTTCGATATCATGTGCATGGAAAATATATGAGACTGCAGAATTCTTTTTTCGGCATACTGTTTCTTGCAGAAGTCACAGGAGAACTTCCTTTTCTCAATGAGCCTTTTCACCAGTCCTTTTCCGACTTCTTCCATATTGTGTTCTTTGAGAAGATGACGTGTTCTCTTGAATGATGTTTCGAACTCCTCATCGCATATAGGACATTTGACGCTGGTGTGATTGAAGAGAATGTGGCGTTTCATGAATTTGGCGTTCCTGATCACTCTGTTGCACAGGCGGCAGAATAGTTTCTTGCCATCGCCGTCAGGGGCAGTAGTTACATAAGAGGGGAGATCTGCGTGATCCAGCTCAAGCGATAAATCTGAAATCATCGACCAATAATCAAAATCTATAAATGAGAATGTTAAATTGTTCTCTTTACACGAGTTGATAATGAAAATATTTTATTTTGCAAGTAGGCCACATTGACTCTTTCACGTGTGGGAATCTATCGCTTTAAAGGGAGACATGACGAGAAGAAGCGCCGCAAGAAACTCAGGAGTAAGATTTTTTCAACTGACTCATATTAATTTCAATGATACCATATCACTAAGACAAGAGACAAACCAAATGGGCACAAATTATAATTAATATGGGAGATGTAGTCTCCAGGTCAGTAAAAATGATTAATCTAAAAGTCGCAGAGATGTTCAGGGTCCCTGGACTAGTAATAAGAGACGTAATCAATAATAAAGGAGATGTATAGGATCTCCAAATCAAAGTATCCGTATCCGACATAACCACTCGTCGCCCCACGGGAAGAGGTGTTTATGAGGATTTTCATTAAATGTCCTAACTAAGGCCCGGACTACGTTTTTTTTTGATAAATGCATTAAATAAAACAAATGACTAAGTTCAATGTCTATTTCTCATAAAATTATAAACTTTTACACTCTATACAAATTAAAAGAAACTAAATATGCTTAGTTTGAGAAATGTAGACAATTTAAATTTACGCTATAATATGCTACAACTTTGAAATTTCAATTATCATTATCATTGCAACAAGCGTTCAATTAAATTCAAACATAACAATTCAATGAGAAACATGCGTACGTAAGTATTTTAAGCTATAGATACCTTAACTATCCTTTCTTTTATAACCACTACAAGCTTTAGAATCACTTTTAAAAATATTTATAGCGCCCTTGTTCGCATCTGTTCGTTGGAGTTTATGCCTCATTCAACACGCGTCAGGATGGTGCTTCAACATATGATAGTTGAGGCTAGCTTTCTGCACAAACCGCTCCCCGCATACCGCGCAAACCTTATTTTTCACCCCTTTATGAATCTTCTCATGCATATACAGCGTATTCTTCCTCGGAAACTTCTTGTGGCAGTACGAACATTCGTGAATTCTTTCCGGCTTATGCGTTATCATATGCTTCCTCAAATATTTAGTGCTAAAAAAAGTTAGATCGCAAAACTCACAAGGCACGGTTCTCTCTTTAATATGGACTTGTCGTTGATGTTCTAGCATAAGCTTTTCTTCGACGTTTCTGTAGCCGCATACCCCGCAGGTAGGCATAGGTGTACCGTGGACATCGTTTCGATGAAAAGGCAGTTCTTTCTCCGTGAACATGGACGGGCAATCAGGACATTTCGACAGCGCATGCTTTAAAGATATATGCTTTGCTAGGCCTTTTTTTGTCGTGTAATCTTTCTTGCAAACGCCGCATACGTTCTTCTCCTTCTCCTTCAGCTCTTTATTCTTTCCTTTACCGACGACTTCTTCTAGATTGTGAATTTTAAGAAGATGACGTCTTCTCATGATTACAGATTCGAGCTCTTCATCGCAAACGGGGCATTTGACTCGAATATGTTGGTTGCGAAAGTGGAGCTTTAAGGAGTTATAATTTTTGAGAGTCGTATTACATTCACGGCAGTTGTATTTCTGGGCGTCGCCATCTTTGATGATGGAGGCATAAGGATGATCACGCAGCTCCACCTCGATCCATAGACCTGGAAGTATCGACCAAGGATCAGAAAATGACACCGATAGAGTATTTAGATACTACCTACTTTAGGAAGTCATCTGTTTTGATTGTGTCGCTTTCAGCAGTGGAATTGATATCTATGACATGTATATGAAGCCCAGATAGCAGTATTTCAGGAGCTTTTAGGTTAAGTTTCTAAACAAAAACGAATACCACCATTCATTGAAACCGTGTCTTAAAGTACCCGAGCAGAATGCAAGCAGCAAAACGAGCAGGTGATAGTTATGCCTATCTCTATGCCTGTGAGTTTAGTGTCACGCAGAGCTTGCCCTTATTTCTGGTCCTTTTTACTCAATTGTGAAAACAAAAGAGGATAACGTGTTTCGCACGTATGTATGTTTCTTTTTGCCCGTCCAGAAACCGTTTGGCTTAGCGATGAATGAGGCTCACTAAAATTATTCTTGACTAAAATACGAAATGACGGAATTAACACGTCTCATTGTTAAATTAGACCGAAAAAGAATATCAAATCTGCATGCACATGTGCATCATGGGATTGCAGCCTCGCGCACGCGCATGATGCACATGTGCATCATGGGATTGCAGCCCCGCGCACGCGCATGATGCACATGTGCTTCATGGGATTGCAGCCCCTTGGGCGCGCATGATGCACATGTGCTTCATGACAAAGATTGATGACAACATAGTATTTTGTCCAAATTGGAACAGTTTTTAGGTTGATTGAGATTATTAAGACTATAAATAATTGAGTGTCATATATATATTTTTTTCTTCCTTTGTATTTTCAGAGAAAAATTACTTTGAACTTTAACAATCGATATTACTTGTATTAAGTAAGAAATTTTTCTTATTTTTTTGATAAACCGTTAGCGTAGTCATCATTGTACATTTTAATTTAATTTAATCATCTATATATTTAGATTTTCACTCCAAAATGTCATGATAACCACGGTGCATCATTGCGCCAGAGCGTACCGCATTTATTACCATGCAATTTTAAAATGCAACAAGTACCGTATTTGTTGTATAATATTAGACTTTATTGCGCATGAATGAAAGTACATTTTTCTTAAGTACGCAACAAAAAATCACATTGGACGGTGTCATGCGGCGTTGACGTTAGTCATTCATTTGTAATTTTTTAAAGTAATGTATATAAACATGCAATATTTCGGCGATAAATACAATAGTAGATACAGATATTACTCAGCGAATAAATTTAGCAAAGAGTCGTTTTTGTATAGTCTAGAAAGTGGCGGTACACTTGACTTGACTAAGAAATGGTTTATCACGCTACTTATCTCGTTCAGCTACCTGGCGGCGGCCTGTCATGTCCCGTGACCTTGCATTCCTTAGAGTCATACGCTAATTATTATCTTCTTATCTTTTCCATTGTTAAGAAAACTTTCACGGAATGCAGGCGACCAATCACGAATGTCGCCGTGCTGAGCTGGGACGACAAAGGGTGGGTAATTCATATTAAATACGTACAGTCTTAATTTAGGCCTGTTACTGTGCGTTTGTCTCCTTGCGTCTTGTGAGTGATAATCGGTTGTGATTGTGAATCTTTAACCACTGACCCGGCTATCTTTATGGACCCGAATACTGCACGTAGAACGATGGACCCGGCCTTCTCTATGTACTCGAACTCTCCTAACTCTACGATTGACCCGTCTTTCATAATGGAGTCCGATTATACGCCTTCCACCACGAATGACCCTGCTCACCTCATGGACCCGATAGTTGCCGTTTTATCAAATGGTCAACTGCCGACCGATATCAGCGATATGCCAATGCCGCTAGGTAACTACTTGGATTAATTAATTAAATTTTCCAATGTTATTGTCAAATTAATTCAATTAGACTGTTTACCCATTGTTTTTTATTTCATCCAAAATAAACATTTTGTACCTAACTGGTTATTATAAATTGCGCATGACACCATTCATTCTCTTGTTGCTCGCGGCGGCGAAATGCGTGCGGTACCGTAGCGCGCAATGATGCACAGGGTGCATCATGGCTTTTAGAACAGAAAATTATGTATGTGCGCGCGGGCACGTTGCACCGCGCTGGAAGTCGTTCGCGCAGGTGCATTGCAGCGCGCTTTGAGGCGGTCGCGCGGGTGGATTGCAGCGCGCTATCACATGCTCGCGCCGAAAGGGTTAAGGTACGTATAAAATGGCAGATTATAACGGTCAATTTCAAGTAAGTAGGTATGTAAAAAAATCATTTTGCTTCGTCATGGGTAGGTTAGGTTAGGGTTAACTTGTGTCCCTAATGTAAGTACTTATTTATGATTGTTTTGCCAAATGATAATTTGAGTAAAATATTTTGGGATCTGATAATTTGGGAATGTTTTTTGCCCATACATGTGGAATAGGACATAGTAAGTACTTTTTATCCCGGAAAATTCAAGTTCCTGCAGGAATAGCTATAGCCGAATTTCATGTGTACAAAGTTGCGGGCAGAAGCCAGTATTAAATAAATAGAGAAATATTAGCTGTACGCAATATATTTTACGACTTTTACTAAATATTGACATTTAAAACTACGATATAAAGCTAGTGTCAATGAGATTAAATAATCCTGTACTAAAAATACTCATGCAAGGTCTCGATAAAGAACAAATCCAATTATAACCTTAAACTAGTGCTATTTCAAGTTGAACCCATCTATCATCATCATCATTTCAGCCATAGGATAGGACGTCTACTGCTGGACATAAGCCTCCCTCATCGATTTCCAATAGGGCCGGTTGGAAGCGGCCTGCATCCAGCGTTTTCCTGCGGTCTCTTTTAGGTCGTCTGTCTGTCATCCTGTGGGTGGACGGACGTCCTTCGCTGCGCTTACCGGTCCGTGGTCTCCGATCAAGAACTTTTCAGCCCCATCGACCATCACCAGAACCCGTCTAACTGGGTATTAAAAAATACATAGGTCTTACTCATGTTTTCGATTTGACGCCCATATACTAACAGAACTACATCGGTATTTTCTTATCTTGTTGCTATTACCATTTAAAGTTAATTATGAGTTCCTATGATGACTCTTAGCATGAAACCTCAGCCCAGCTCGTTGTACGAACGCGGCCCCGCACACCTCACAACGATAAGGCCTCTCCCCCGTATGTATCCTATAATGCGTTCTAAGACATTCCTTCCGTGCAAACGCTTTATCGCACAAATCGCACTTGAACACCCTCTCCTGATTGTGAGTGATCATGTGATCCTGCAAGTTGGATCGCGTGAAGAACCTCCGCTTGCAGACTTTACAGGCGACATTCTTCTCGTTTAGATGCACGTTCCGCTGGTGCCTGATCAACGAGCTCTCTTTCAATGCCCTCAAGCCGCATATCCCGCAAGTTGGCATTGGGATTCCGTGGGCTTCGTTCATGTGGAAAATAATCTTTTTCCTCGCGAACTTCAGCTCGCACTGCTGGCAATCTTTTTCGATATGAACGTCCATCATATGTTCAGCTAGGGTGTTTTTCCTCCTGAATTCTCTACGACAGTGTCCGCATACAAATTTGTCCGGTTTCTCCATTGAATGGGCACTGTACATATGGTTCTTTCTCTGGCTGTGGTACATAAAGGTTTCTGTACAAAGCCGGCATTTGATAAAGGTCTGTTTGAGGTGGGTTCTCGATATGTGGTTGCGTAGATCGGATATGCGTCTGTATGCAACTTTGCACGCTTTGCACTTGTATTGCTTGTTTGCGGATACGTCCGGGACTTCTCCCACGAACTCTTCTACGAGTGCTTTACCTTAAAACAAGAACACATATTTAAAAGTTATCTTTTTGAGAGAGATGATGAAAAGTGCCATTTTGCATTATATTTGTAATTTGGTTTGTTTTCTTACTAACAAACGAAACTTTACTATAAAAGCTATCTATCTATCGGACTTCATACGTCAACACATTCCCCACTTGGATTTCCGCACCATTATGAGTTGAGCCCTAATAACCCTATACAAAACATTAAACTTAAAAAAATAAAACAAAAAGTATCACACCTTGCAAATTCAATGGCTCCTCGTGAAAAGTCAGCATAAAACTATTTTTCTTCCTGTAAATTCGGCGACCGAGTCATTGCGAACAGAAGCCGACAGTCATAAAAGAGTGTGTCAAAACAATAAGGTTATCCTAAATATAATTTGACGAGTCAGTCTAAGGCGTACCGCACACTAGGCAGTCGGGCTGCGGCTGCGGCAGCCAATGCGACTATGGTGGCTCCTGGCCGCCTAGTGCGCGGTAGGCCTAAGGGTCATGAAATGGCGAAAGCTATATAAGCTATATGCCTATTTGTATATGAAATAGTATTTATTGAATTCATGAATATAGTAGAAATAAGAAAATCACTTCCAACAATTTATATTCATAATTTATTAAGTACTTACAAGTTGACACAATCATAATTCATAACTTCTTATTACCTATAGTTAATACTCCATTTAAATTAATTTACTTTATAAAATACTTATTTTGAGATTCCATAATGTCAAATGTATAACCTTAATACATGCTTAATACTTAAATTTCAAACACGAACATAACGTTCTTTTGTGATAATATTTTGTGATCAGTTTTGACTAGGCCCTACAATGCCCTCCTCAATGGCCCTCATTCACCATTGAACATTATCCTTATATCATCTACATATAGGTTTCAAACACTCCCAGCGTCTTTATTTCCTGCATCATACAATCTTGGTGTCTTCAAGGGAATAGGCATTATCTGGGCAAATATGTTCTACTCTAAGCTATTCGCTTACAATCAGCGGCCTTAACACGAATGACACAAACATAAATTTAACCCCTAGTATGCGGGAGGCAAAAAAAGACCTGCATTCGCGTCTTATTGGATTCATGGAGTACCAAAAAAATTATGGTCAAAAAAAATGCAAAAACTGTATGTAAGAAAAAGCACGGATCCGTGCCTAAGCATCCGATGGATTAACCCGTTTATCTCTATGACTATCTCTTTCGTCGGCACTAGTGTGAGAGAGACGCACTTAGAGATAAGACGGTCTAACTTATCTTTGTGTCATTCATGTTAGGGCCGCAGGTGAGGCTAGGGTGTTTGACCCTAGCCTCAGAGTTATTCATAAAAATAACGACAATTACAAAGTTATAACACGTTCTGTTCTTGCCGAGCTTATATCACTACCAGCGGCCCCAACATGTATGCC
The DNA here is from genome assembly GCA_947859335.1 of Tortricodes alternella. Taxonomy (NCBI): domain Eukaryota; kingdom Metazoa; phylum Arthropoda; class Insecta; order Lepidoptera; family Tortricidae; genus Tortricodes; species Tortricodes alternella. The sequence continues at coordinate 6,870,955 of OX401972.1, forward strand.
ACAAAGATAAATTAAACCCGTTTATCTCTATGACTGTCTCTTTCGTCGGCACTAGTGTGAGAGAGACGCACTTAGAGATAAGACGGTCTATCTTATCTTTGTGTCATGCATGTTAGGGCCGCAGGAACACTGAAGATAAACCAACATGGATCTACTCATTTCGTTGGAATATCTTGCCGACTGGCTGCAGCCTAGTAAGAGAAGTGTTTTCCAATTTTATATAAGTTTTAGTATAATAAATATTCTACAAAGTTTCTGTAAAAAATCATTACAAATGGCTCTCTTAGAATGGTAATAAAATATTATCGATAATAGACGGGGTAATAGTTGACTGTTCCTGCCGTAGCAGACATTATCTTATCTTATAGCGTGGGGTCCTAACAAATACACTCGACCTTATGTGGTCTTTTGTGTAATTACCCCTCTCCTAAGCACTTAGTCCATCGCATTCTCCACCACTTCAATGAAGTGAATTATAGAGCGTAGTGGTAGTGCCTTTAATTCTCTTGGTTCAGGATATCCATTGCCAAAGATTTTCATTCTTATTCTGGCGAGGGCGTCGCATTCACACATTATGTGTTTAATTATTTCTTTCTCTTCACCACACATTCTACAGACTGTGTTGTCAAAAAGTCCCATCTTGGCATATGCTTAACCCCGAAGTGACCCGTGAACACCCCAATTATGTATCAGAGTTGTTTTCAGCTGAGCTTCCAGAGTTTACTGGTCCAGCCCAAGTCAACTTGACAAAGAACTTTGAATGCCTTAGGCCTGCCATGGCGTTGCAGACCTTAATTTTTAACCGCCATTAGACTAGTAAAGAGCTACAACTAGACCTTACTCGACCTTTACTATTCGATGCCACTCGACCAATGTTGGTATCTCTATATTGCTTCAGGATGCCTTAGCTTAACGTGGTGCTGCAAGCTCCTATGCTTCACAAACGCCGCTTCACAGATACCGCATACGTGCTTCTTAATCTTCACATGCGTCTTCTCATGCTCCGTCAGATTATTCCTCCATTTAAACGCTTTACCGCACAACTTGCACTTGAAATTCTTCACATCCTGATGTTTCAGCACGTGTAAATTCAAGTTCTTCTTATGCGAGAACGTCATCGAACACTTCTCGCATTGGAAGTGTTTCTCCCCCATGTGGAAAGTCTTTTGGTGGCGAATGACCTCGAATGGGAAGGAGAACTTTTTGCCGCAAGCACCGCATGACGGTGCCGGTTTGCCGTGGACCTGTTCCAAGTGTCGCGCATGCTTGTGGGGAGTCAACTGGGCACCACATATAGTGCAGGGACGTGTCTTAGGACGCTGCTTCAGATGGACATGCTTGTAATGAAGCCTGAAGTACTGGCGTTGCTTGAAGGAGTTGCTGCAGGTACAGCATGTGAAGGTTTTCGAGCCATCTTCTTCTCGCGTTACCGTACAGATCAGGTTGTCCTTCGAATCGATAGATTCCTTCGGCTGTCGCCCTAGAAAAGAAGTAGGAGTTGAGTCGATGTTATTTAGAAGAGAACCTTACTCTATTTATTGTCTAATCAAGTTTAAAAGTAGATTAAATTAAGAAAAATACTGAATGTGATAGCGGTATTGTACGATACTTACTCTTGATAAATAAACACTTGGTAGAAATTAATAACCATTAACGCTCTCATAAAACAGTAGAAAAGTAACAGAAATATATTATTTTTCGGTACCTTACATTTGGCCTAGACTATAGCTTATTAGAATAGATTAATGTAAGATCTAAATGTTTTCCATTATTGCTTTTAACAGAGCATTATTGCCTCTGAGGAGAAAATAACACCAAGGTTACGGGATTATCCCTCGCTACACTCCTGAGTATACTACGTAAGAATTTTATCAATATTCCCTCAAGAACTATGCATTTTTCAACTGTCTGTCCCCGACCGTCAAAATATCGTTGTATAAAATATGAAGGCAATCCATTGCTCCGTTTTGATGTGAAGGAAAACAACAAACACTTTCGCATTCACAATATTAGTAAGATTTTGTTAAATTCAAATACTTAAAAAAATTCAATATCAGTTAAAATTAAAGGTATAAGAGGGTCATACACACGTTTAGATTCAGAACTGTCCGTTCCTGTTCCCGAAAGTTAAGGACCCTGAGGTTTGATTTTGTTGCTTGGACTATATCCGTATGTAGGACATTAAGCATAGTTTTGGGCTGTATGAAGAAAACGTAAAATGAAGCAGTCGTTTTCGTTAAGTTTTGGTCACATGAGGGTCAATTTTTGTTTCTTGAAGTCCGTAATAATATCCAAAAAAGTATTGGGTTTAGTAAAAGTATGATGTTTGCCGTTGGTACTCTGTCTCTTAAATAAAACCATTGTCAAGTAATATACATCAAATTATATTTAAAATAATTATAGGTACATTATTTCGACAGAAGGCTAATTAATTAAACGTCTAAAGTAGTTAGTGTATTTCATAATCATGAATGTTTGAGATACTCTCTTGTCGGTGGCGTAGTTTCCAATTTGTCCTACCCTCTACCGTCTCTTTAACTTCCTGATACGACAAACTCACTTTTATCCTTCGCTTGGTCAATATATTCTCCTCAGTCTTCCCTTTTCCTCTGATTTTTCCTACTGATAGTGTATTTACTAGTTTAAGCGAAGCTAGTTGAAGAGGTTTTTGGGTGAGTATCTAAAGCTGCTCACTTCAAATTATCTGACATCTGACAAAAATTAACTGCCATACTTTTCTTTACACAAAATCAGGGTGACGTTTTGCCATATGATACTTCAAACTCCCCGATTGCACGAAGGCATCCTCGCACACGGCGCAGACATATCTTCTGTCGTTCATGTGTATCTTCGTGTGCAACCTCAAATTCTTCGTCGTCTTAAACGCTTTAGGACAGAAACTACATGGAAAATTTCTCACTTCAGAATGCTTGAACAGATGTCGCTTTAAGTATGGCTTCGTGTAAAATGCCATGTCGCATATATCGCATTTAAAGTGTTTTTCTCCCATGTGGAATGACTGTTGGTGTCTTAAAACTTGGTGACGGTAGGCGAATTTTCTTCCGCAAGCTTCGCACTTCGGGGCCGGCCAACCGTGAGCGTCTTCCATGTGCTTGGATTTAAGCCACGGAAGCACCTCAAGCTTGCACAAGACACAAGGGAAAGTCTTCTTCCTCTGCTTGAGGTGCACGTGCTTGTAATGTTGAGCGAAGAGGCCCCAACTCTTGAAGAATTTTTCGCACGCGTTGCATGTGAATTTTGTCGATCCGTCGGGCATGTCGGCTGGCGTGCAGAACTTTGCTATTTCGGAATCTTGCCATTGTTTTGGATTACCTAGAAAAGAATTAAATATTGTAGAGTTATCCATACTGATGTTATCAATGTCGAAATGAGGTTATTCGTTTCTTTATTCCTTCGCTACCAAGCGATTTTACCAGTTTCTATAAAATTAGAACCTACCTACCCAAAACAAATTTCGAGGATCCTTGCCAATAATGCTATATATAACTAGTAGTACGGTGAAACATTGAAGTGGTATCTATTGCACGCTTATTTCCATTTAAATTTAGTTTGAGTAAAATCAAAAAATATTTTCAATTAAAATGGGCCTAGTCTGTTCGCCAAGAGTTGATAAAAAATAATAATAATGAGGACTTCTTAATTCATTACAAATAGCGGCCCGCTAATTATTTTAACCGGTGATAATAAGAAATTAAAAGGAAAAACTATCTCTTTTCCTTTCTAAAAAATTCTATTCTATTCGCGGCGCCGCGCTTGACAACAACTGCGTGCCTCGTACCATGAAACTGTGCGCGCGGCGAGAAGCGACGCCCGTCATCACGTTGCGATAGTTAAGCGACAGTGGCTATTATCAACTGTCGGCAAACAGACTTTACGTAGTAAAAATAAAGACTTTTTCTTTCTTTATTAGTACCTATTTGGCAAAATAACACACCACGGGAACGGTATTTATCAGTGGGTGCTTACATGCTGCATCCCGACTCACTGCGCGCCAGGCAACGCGATTAACAGCGACAGGGGCAGGAGAAGTGACCCATTTACATAATCGCGCTGCCCACTTCCATGCCCACTTCCCTGCTCACTTCGGCTGCATGTAAATGAGGCAATAGGATGGAGTGACGATACGAAAACTACAACGACAATATTCATTCTGCCTGTATGCCACACGGGCTCTTTCACACGTCTGAATCTACCAGCGCACTCTGGTATGGAGCAAGTGTCAAAGTCAATATCTTTCCAAATAAACCTATGAAATACACGAATATTAATATTTATTTTGCTACAGTCTATTATGATGCCATCCCTAAGACGTCGTGAAGATCGATGGAAAACAGATTAAACTGTTTCATAATCATACGAGCTAGGGGTGGTAACACCAGATATTAAATTTATGAAATAAATCCTTTTTGGCCTGAAAATGTCTTTCCTTTCTGTTTTTCATATGAAAAGTTCCTAAGTATTCTTCATTTATTTTTGGAATACCTAGCTTTTCTGTTATGACAGCTGAAAATACTGAAAAGAAGCATTTTAAGTTAGGTTACAATTTCAGCTTTCATCTGATACCTATTTTTTCTGAAACGCATGGATAGGTAAAAATATATTGGGCGGAAAACCCAAACAGCGAGTGTAGCGAAAAGAAATTGTTATGTAAAAAATAAACTAATTAATGAATAATATGACGGTTTATTTGATAACTTCTTATGCGATTTTCAGGGATATTAAATTTAATACTGAATAAACGCCTCACGTAATTAAGGAACTACACGACTATTGTTTTCGTAGAAGATATAGATTTTTATTTAGCGCATCCGGGTATTTTTTAACCGAGTTCGAAATAACCGAAGGAGGTTCTCAATTCGACGCGTATATTTGGGTTTTCTTCTTTTTTTTGTTCTTTATTTGGAACTAGGACAAATTGATGTTGTCCGATTCGTGAATGTCAAAAACACACTAAAAGAGAAACTGAACTGATGCTGGCGGTTCTTACACTAACAATAGTATACCTAGACTTAAAAATAAATAAAAACACGAATGCTGTATTTTAAAAAGCATGTATTTATTTATACAAATAAATACAATTGAAATGTCTCTGTCTGTGATTACAAAATTAAAACAAATATCTAAGTGGAAAAATGTTTTTTTCCAGGATACCTAAGCCTTAACCTTTTAACCGCTAATCTGAATTATATATATATATATAATCTGTCTTATAATTAAGCCAAATGTCTTATAAATTTGTTTAAGTAACTTTGTATAGGTAGCGACACGGACATGTCCGATGAACAAGTTCCGAAATTGCTGAATGGATTTAAGTGGAAAGTTAAGGGTAGGTATTTTAACTTAGAAGCATTTATTTTGTTACATGGGTGCCCTTCGCATGGTCTAAAATTGTATGAGCTACAATTTTTCGGTCGAGAATGTTTGGTATAATATTTAATTGCATACATATTGTTTGTCCTAAAGCAATATTGGTCTAAAATTGCAGTCTAAAATTTTAAATACTAAAAGGCTAAATCTATAATGGTAAATGGCAGTGAACGAGCGAGCAAAATGGGGCGGAGCAGAAGTGACTCGGAAAGGTTAGGTTCAGTATTAGCCTTCGATGTTAGGTCTTTTTTTTGTAACACCCCAGAAATTCTTGCTTGTTTGTATGATGTTATGCTAAATAGGTTAAAATAACGTTATTCCATACAAATGTATACTAAACAATTGTTCGACCAAACAATATTATGTAAAACAATTTCGATCAAACATTATTCGACATTTTAATCATTTGACGAGACGTTGGTATGCAAAACATTGGTTGCGAAAAATAAATCGGCCAAAAAATTTTAGACGACGATGAAGTCAAGCAAATAGCAATATGTCATCAATATTGCTGTTTGTATGAAAAATAATTACCTCAATCGCACGCGAATAAAGTTGCGGGTGTAGCTAGTTAAAATAATATAATAACCTGTTAACATGAAACCAGCTAAACGCATATAAGCCTTGATAACTCTCTTTTTAGGGGCAACACAGGTAACTTGGATATTTTCTCTAATACTCTTCCCAAGTACAGAGCCATATTATCTGAGAAGATCCCCAGAAGAGATATTTAGCTTTAGCTTTAACTTTAATTTTATAGTTTAGTTTGATATTTTTCTTATTATAATCAAATTTTGCATCTTGTATTACCTTAGACTTCTGTTAATCTTAGTACTAACATATACTTACTTATATATTGTTAATTTTGTTTAGGTATTTTCTTAGTTTTAAGTTCTAGTGTCGTTTCTATAAGCATGATGTCTACACCTATAATTAAGATTGCACTTAGCTGGATACCTACTTGAAGTCTATATTACCTAGCCGCGCGTCGCATCATACGTTCGGCTACGATCGCGTGTCGCGGAAGACGCCCGCGCGGTCAAGCTGCTGTGCGCGGCTAGGTAATATATATAGTCTTTAAATACTGTGTACATGATTACACAACTTGTTATTAATAATACACATTCCTGCACTTTTTTGCGGCAATACGAAGCCGAACGCAGCAACGGCAACGGCGCAGTCCCGACTGCCGCATTCCTACGCATCCCTCATTTTCTTGTGGCGCGGCGCGGGCGCGTACGTACAAGGCGCGCACACATACAAGGTACGATGATGAAGGTAAGGCGCGATGAAGGTACCTTTGTTTTAAGATAAACTACTGTTGTTTACACTGTGACCCTGCTAGCGATACCTCAGTCCCAGTTAGTTTACTAAGTGTAAAACCTTTTAAAATGTCCAGCGTTGAATTTTTCACCGGCTCTTCCCAGTAGAAGTTATATCCTAACTAGTGGCTGATTCATTGACATTCTTAGGTACCTACTTGGCCCACAGACCAAATATCCGAAACACACCGCCGCTTATCGCTTTTAGCCTCTAACGCAGGATATATGGTCTATAGACGAGCCTTAACTGAATTACAACTCGCATTTGTTGTTCCAAGTCCGTTTATTTCTCGTATCATCATGTCTTGTACAATCTACAACGTCTCAGGATGTCGTGTCTTCATGTGATACCTCAAACTAGACGAGTGCACGAACGCTCCGTCGCACACAGAACACGCGTATCTTCTATCGTTCAAGTGTATCTTGATATGCAGACTCAAATATTTAGCCGTTTTAAACGCTTTGGAGCAGTAGTCGCAAACGAAGTCCCTAATGTCCGAGTGCTTATACGAGTGCAGTTTCAAGTGGTTTCGGTTAGGAAATGACGCGTCGCAAACTCCGCATTGAAATATTTTCTCGCCCATGTGGAAGAGCTTTTGGTGTCTTGTGACTTGGTTCTGATAGGCGAATTTTTTGCCGCAAGCTCCACAGGTCGGTGCCGGCCATCCGTGTTCTTCTTCCATATGTTTCGATCTCTGCCACGGTATCAACGGAATGTGACATATGACGCAGGGGTGCGTGGGATATTTCCTTTTGAGATGAACATTGTTGTAATGCTGTGAGAAATAGCCCCATTGGCTGAAGCTGGCATCGCAAACGTCGCAAGAGAATTTTTGTGTCCCATCTTCATTGTTGGTGACCGTGCAGTATTCTGCGAATTTTGGTTTTGGCCGTCCTAGAAAAAAATAATAAGATGTTGTGAGGACATCAAAATGAAAATATTCATTTTGAAGGTGTCACGCGGGCTCTTCCACATATCTGAATCTACCAGAGCGTTATAGGGTAAATCTGTCTGCAATCCGCTGAGCAAAAAACGCTGCAAGAACTCAGTAGTAATTCTTCTTTCAACCAAATACAATAATACAAAATGTATATCCAAAAGACACAAAGACGTCCGTAGAAGATATCTAGTCTCGAGGTCAAATATCATAGTCGCAGATTTGTATAGGGTCCCTGAATATGAACGTGGACCTGATACGCGGCTGAACGCTAGGGGAAGGTATTGTGAGGCAATGCCATACCGTAAAATACCAATGCCCTACCTTAACAGATACCACTAACTACTATTAAACTCATATGCTCAGTAAACTGTTTGTTCCTAGTATGATAATACCTGTAATAATCGCTGCCCGAAATTCAATTCAATTTGAGCTACGGGCCTAACCTGATACTGAACTTAAACCCATTTCGGCAAAAAATTATGTTGTATACCTCGCCAAATGTTAAAAGAGCTTCTTATTTCATAAGATAAAGCTGCAGTTTTTTATTATTTTCTCTATTATATATAAAAATGTTGTACCTATATGGGTACGGGCTACGGGAGATGCATATGTCCAAAGCTGGACTGCAAGATGCTCAAGTTGATGAAGATATTGACACGGATGTGGCGACAGAGAAGATTATTTTGAACTATAAGGCACCCCGCGTACTAGGGCAGCGGCAGCCAGGCTGCCTAGTGCGCGGGGGCTCTAAGTGTAACGCAAATATCTCAAAAGAAGGATATGCCTATCAGTACAATTTCGTGTAACAAAGTCTCATAGAAGGTTGTCAAACGCGACCGCCATGGCTTAACCACACCCTATTGCTAATGTCTTAGTTCTTACGGCATACTTACAAAAGTGTAATATTGCTTGATTCACACGCTATCATATCATTGTGGACGGTGGGGTCGGTGGTGCTGTCTCACACCGCACAATGCGGGAAGGCTATTTTTCAATTATAACAGTGTAACTTAAACGGGTGTCATGGATGGTGGTTGGCATGCGACTGAACCTGCGATGGTGTCAGATTCGCGTTCTGACACCTCAAAAGTATGCTTCGCGAGAATTGCTTTGAGCAGTGGTTTATTTCAAAGGAGTATGGTTTTTATTTGGCACATTTTGTCATTATTTGATTCTTATTTGGGATTAGGGTCAGTGATGCGTCGTTCCAGAATGCACACACACTGAAAGAGAAGCGGATGGTGGCTCTTGCACCAACAATAGTCAGGCACTTAAAAATAAAACACTAGTGTTGCTTTTTGTGAAGCATGAATTTATTAAACTAATACTTACGTCTTAACATTGAAATCCAGCTACACGCTTTTAACCTTTTCAACGCCCCAGTCGGCTGTAGCCGACAACATATTTCCGTGCCCCTCATGCCACGGCATGCCGTTTTCCATACATTTTGTCGGCTACAGCCGTCACTTCACGTCCGGTACACGCTTTCGCACATTCAGCCGTGGCGGTCAAAAGGTTAGACCTTGATACAATTATACATCAAATTTTAAAAACAAACAAGATTGTTTTTAATTATAATTAGGTAGTGTAACCGTCCCTACACTAACTATGTATGTCAATATTATCAATAAATGTCTTAGAACCATGATATAATATTAGTACCATTATTATTTAAAATCCTCCTCCTCTGCTGCACTGGGAATGAAGAAACAGCATAGAATGCGTGCAGATGCTTATCATCCTGGCATGTCGTGAAAGTCGACTAAGGAACGGGTCCTCTCCAACATGGTGGACTATCTGTATGGGCGATGGGCTGATCACCTGTCACCATACGGTTCATCGGTATGTCTTAGGAATAATTAATCGAACGTGGCCACAAGTAGTCTTGTGGCTCTGCCCACCCCATTAGGGATTTTGGGCGTGATGCTATGTATGTATGTATGTGTATGTATTGTTTAAAATGCTCTACTAACCTAGAGTGCTGCAATATGTCCTTAGTCCCTAACTACAATTTACTTATATCCCCAGCATACTATAAAGCCGGCTAAACCAACAGAATGGCAAACTTACTATTTGGAAATTATTTTTTGACATGAGAGATTTGGGGGATGTGTACCCCCGCTCTCCTTAGATTAGCCGAATACTAACTACATTTGGCCTAATTTTTACTTGGACCTAAAGTTGTTTTTTGCTAAAATCGTACACTTTTCAGGATATCTGATATTTGAAGCATTTCAGTTAGGTTAAGTTTGATACATACAGTAACACCTCACTTTGCGCGACCCCGTTAGGCGTGGTTTGACTTTGACGCGAATTTTAAATTTCGCCATATAATGCCTCGCTTTACGCGGATTGGTTACACGTGTATGTACATATATACAGACAGTGATGATGACCGTGCGTCAATCAGTAAAAAACAGTATGGCGCGTTATGATCGCATTTTACGACAACGTAAACGAAACTTAACCTAAAAGACAATTTTTGTTTTGTGCACCGTTAAATTATACATTAATTTGTTATTCCGTTAAACAGATGTTTAATGTAACTCTGCACAAATCATTTTCACTCGTGTGTCTGTCTATCTATCTGTATGTCCGTCTGTCACAGCCAATTTGCTCCGAAGCTATACTGGACCGATTGAGTTGAAATTTGGTACACATAATGTAAGTCGGTGACCGCAACACGGACGTGTAACGTAAACAAATGAATTTTAAACATGGCGGCCACTTCAGGGGAGTAAATAAGAAAATTCAAAAAAAAAAAAACGTTTGCAAACTATAGCGTGTGACATATCAAATGAAAGGGCTGGCCGTGAAGTTTTTTTTTTATATCTTTAAGATAAATGGTTTTGAATTTATTTAGGAAAATAGGCGTAAATTGATCTTTACTCTTATCTCCGAAACTACTTAAAACTTTGAAAAAAATATTTATACTAAGTACAGGAAAACCTATAAGAAGTCTATGGTATTTAAAGTAAAATAGGATATTTCATATACCCACGGAACTCTCTCCACGCGAGTTTAACTCGCACTTACCCGGTTTTTTATATTGTATTGACGTTTGACTATGTTTAAACGCAAACCCCTATATACGCGAATTTCACTTAATGCGAGTTTGTTGCGGAACGGATCCCTCGCGTAAAGCGGGGTATTACTGTAATCATAATCAAAAGAACAACCCTAGTTATCTAGACGACCTGGAATCTTAGAACGAAATACAAATCAACAATCTACAAGATTTCAGGATGTCGTTTCTTCATGTGATACTTCAAACTAGCGGTCTGTACGAACGCCTGCTCGCACACAGAGCACACATAATTCTTTTCGTGCAAGTGGATCCTCATGTGTTTTTTTAAACATTTATCCGTCTTGAACGCTTTGGAGCAGTAATCGCACGCGAAATCCCTGACATCGGAGTGCTTATACGAGTGCCGTTTCAAGTGGCTCAGGCTAGCGAATGTCGCGTCACAAATATCGCATGTATAGTCTTTCTCCCCCATGTGAACTAGCTTTTGGTGTCTCTCAACTTGGAACGGATAGGAGAACTTTTTACCGCAAACACCACAAGTCGGTGCCGGCCAGCCATGGTTTTCTTCCATATGCTTCCATCTATTCCTTGGTATCAACTGAACCTGGCATATGACGCAAGGGTGTGTGGCCTTTTTCATTTTAAGGTGGATATATCTGTAATGCTGTGAGAAATAGCCCCATCGGCTGAATGCGGCGCCGCAAACGTTGCAAGCGAACTTTTGTGATCCATCTTCGTTGTCGGTGAGCGTGCAGTACTGTGCTATTTCTGTTTTTGGCTTTCCTAGAAAAGAATAAGATGCTGTGAGGATACTGAATGTACGCTCGCAATTCCAAGTATTACTGTAATGTTTTTTTAAATGTTTTTATGTCAATTGACTGACAAGCGATCTGACGGCCCACCTGATGGAAAGTGGTCACCGCCGCCCATGGACATCTGCAACACCAGAGGTGCTGCCAATGCGTTGCCAGCCTAGGGAGGATGGGGAATGGGGATGGGATGGGGCAGGGAGTAGGCCTCCGGATCTCGTCACTCACCGTACGAAACGCAATAGTAAGCTATTACTGTTAATGTTATCAATGTTATCTTATTGAAGGATATCGAAATACGTTGAGTTTACCAACTATTCTTTTTAACAGGCATTTGACCGTCTCGACTTTTGTTAGAGAATATAAGAGTAGTGCTATTTTTCTTATTGCTAATAGTATCTGTACTTGTCGGGTGTTTTTGCTTATTGCAGCAATTAAGTTTAGTCCAGCAGCCAAGAACTAATTTCGTCAATCATTTCTTTTCGGACGATAACTCGTTAAATGCTTCAAACGTATAATCGACCACTTTATAGTCAGCTGACTCATTTTTTTCTTCAAGATATTGAGTTAACGATAATTTGCTAAATTCTCAATAAGGAGGTTATGATTAAATGTGTTTGGTAGGTCGCCGCTGCTGAATCCACCCACGGAACCGCAGCTGACGTTCACGACGCTTCATGATACAACTCTCCGAAGCATTTTACGAGTTATCGTCCGAGAGGTACTTGATAATGCAAATTTGTTGCTAGCTCACAGACCAGTCACCATGTTCCAGTTTATTCCTTGAAATTAAACCCCAGGAATTAAGTTTTTTTCTTTTCTTTTGATTATAAATCACGTGATAATTCTAATTTCCCAAAAATTTTGCAAAATTTTGAACTGCAGCACCTTTTTAAGGTTTGTTAGAGCGTATATAAATTTTTGGTAAGTAAGAATATTTTAGCACCAAAAGAATAATTTATGATATGACTATGGCTATTCATATGCTACTTACGGAAATGTTTGTTGCTTTATATAGATTTAGGTATTTTATGTAAACTATCAAGATTGGTTCGCCAAGCCAATTATGTTATTGTCTAAATCGTGATGGCGCCAAAACAGGTGATCTTTTAATTTTTTCAACGTATTTTTGGGTCACGGTGTATATTTAAAGCCAGGCCATAAAAAAGAACTGAAGTAGATTGTATTAGAGTAGATAGATTTATTTACCATCAACAAAGACAGAACAAAGTCAAAACTTATTTAAAGAAATAATTTATGCATGACGAAAAAACATGAACTTCCGATATATAAGTCATTGTATAATATTTAGAAGCATTTATTTTCTCATTTACGACTGCATTTTTTCAGCCATAACAATACGTTCGTCCGTCAAAACACGTCAAACTTATGGAGAGCATCCCGAAGTAAGAATCATTTTTATTGTCTCTAGTTCACTATACCTTCTCAGGGTGTCGCTTCCACATATGATACTTTAGACTGCTCAACTGAACGAACGCCTGCGCACACACCGCACAAACATGCTTCCGAACATCCATATGCCAATCCAAATGGGTCTGAAGATTTTTCCTCCACTTAAACTTCTTCCCACAAAGGTCACAGGTGTAATTCCTAATATCCAAATGCGAAAAGATATGCCTCTTCAGATACTTTGCGTCTGGGAAACTTTTATCACACCGATCGCAATGGTAAATCCTTTCTCTCATATGCACAATCCTCTGGTGGCGTAACATGAAGTGTGTAGCGGTGAATTTTTTACCGCAAACGTTACACTTCGGTGCGGGGCGACCGTGGATTTTCTCCATGTGTTCAGCTTTCTTGGAGGGCAAAAGAGGAATTTTACAGATAGGGCACGGCCAGGTTTTGGGCCGTAGTTTGAGGTGGATATGCTTGTAATGCTGCATGAAGTTCCCCTTGGAGTAGTACTCGTGTCCGCAATCGACGCACGTGAACACGTCCTTTCCATCGGCGTCTCGCATAACCGTACAAACCTCCTTCGACCGCGTTTCATCCGATTCCGTATTTCCTAAAAAAGAATTTTTAGACGTGAGTGCGTACATGTTTCTCAAGCTGTTATTGTAGTGCGCTGTAATTCTTTCTATAGAACCATTTTTAACACATTTTGGAGCCTTCTACAACTAAATGCACTCTTGTGTTCAGATCATGTTTTTTCGTATTTTAGCAAGTAGGTCGCTCGATCATTTTCTTACAATAAATAAAAACAGTGTTTCATTATGTTCAAAGTTTTAAATTCAAATTTGTGATTTCTACCGTTAACGTCACAAGATCTTATATCAGTGAAATCATCACTGTAGAAGTAAATGTTTATTTATGTTTCATCGAGTGCAACTGTGTTTACATCCATTTTGTTTTCTAATTGATAGCCAGCCAAGGAAGATAATTGAAACCAAATATAAGTTTATTGCTTTTTAATTGTATAGAAATTAACAATAATTTCAAATAACGGATTAAGCAAACAGGTATCGTGTGTGTACAATATTGAACTCGTTGCAAGTTCATTTGCACGTCAGCGAAAATAGCACACAAGGTTTCTCCAACTCGCTAAAGCAGAATATATCAATATAACTAAAACTATGAACAAACGATTATATAGTTTCTGGATGCCGTTTCCCAAGATGATACTTCAGACTACTCATCTGGACAAAAGCAGCACTGCAAACATGGCACGCGTATGCCTTTTCATTCAAGTGTATGAGGACATGAGTCTTCAAGTTATTTCTCCATCTAAAACCCTTCCCGCAGAAACTACATTTGTGTTTCCGCATGTCCGTATGCTTGATGGCGTGCTGTGTTAACTTATAATTAGAAGAGAACTTCATGTCGCAGTGTTCACATTTATACGACTTCTCGCCCATGTGGTATATTTTCTGATGTTTCAGCACTTGGAATGGGTATGCGAATTTTTTCCCGCACGCTCCGCAGGACGGGGCGGGCCACCCGTGCACGCTTTCTAAATGGAAGGCCCGCAAGTGTGCGGGGACTTTCAGGTTACAGAGATAGCAGGAGCGCACTTTTGGACGCAGCTTTAGGTGTACATGCCTGTAGTGCTGGCTGAAGTGGTTCCGTTTCTTGTATTTACCGCCGCAATCGTCGCAAACGAACGAGTGGGACCCGTCCTCTTCCTCTTGGAGGGTAAATTGGGTGTAGCCTAGAAAACAATGCAAATGTGAGATCGGCGTCATGGTCCGGAGGCAGTCGGTAGAATAAGGTTATGTAGAGGCTGAAGACTGCGAACTCACTTGTGTATGTGGATTATTGCGACTATCGACCGTCGTGCAGCAAAATCGATATGATTTTATTTATAAATAAAGAAAATATGAATAGCTTCGCACTAAGAGTTTAGGTATTACTCTTCTTAAGACAACTTGCAGAAATAAAAACATATAACATCAAATACTTTTTATTAATAATTTTCTCACAATGTCAATGCGCCAAAAGATCGGTAAAAATTTCAATATTCTTCCGCATTTACTCTAAGAATAGAACAACTTAGTACATTATACATATTATATATTTCTTACTATATTATACATTTCTTAAATAATCGCCGCTCTAGTTTATTTTCTGTACCATATCACTTTGGATTTAGGACATCTCAACGTTGGTGTCCAACGTCTACTCCTCTATGATTCCTTAAAGAATGTTGCTTGAGCGTAGATTTCTGTACAAACGCCTTTCCACACACCGGACAAGTATACCTCTTCTCGCCCATATGAATCCTGACGTGATCTTTAAGATTATTCTCCCACCGAAACTCCCTGTAGCACTGTTCACACTTATACTTTTTCTCGCTAGAATGCGTCGCCATATGAATTCTTAAACTCAGATTGTTAAAAAAGCTTTTCGGGCACACTTTGCAGACCACAGTCTTCTCTCCCATGTGGACTTTTTTCTGATGCTGCAACACATGGCACGGGAACCGGAATTTCTTATTGCAGACGCCGCAACTCGGTGCCGGGATTCCGTGGGCTTTCTCTAAATGATATGCTCTCAGATAACCCGGAATTTTGTCATCGCAGTGGGGACACTTTCTTTCGCGTGGTCGTTTTTTGAGATGGACGAACCGGTAGTGTTGCGACACGAGCGGTTGCGATACGAAAGACTTCTCGCAGTCTTTGCAAGCGAACTTTCGGTCGGCTGTGATCGTGTAATATTCGGCCCGTCGTGGCCGACCTAGAAAAGAAACAGGGGCGTCATACGAGATGTGTCGTAGGTGCTCTTTTACGAATAGTACTTTTCTTGTGTTCAAGAAATACGGTCATTGTTTTTGTTTGAGAATGGACGTTGGACATGATTAAGTATCCAGTATTCATGAAAACTGCATTTATCTACACCCATATCATAAAATCTCCATTGGTTAATCAAAAACCGTAGGAAATGACCACCATTTTGACAACCAATTAGGAAAAACCAATGCTGCGATAAAGAAATAACATGACTTCTTTATCGTTTTTAGGAAAGAAATGAGATTAAATTTGGAACAGCTGTCAAAACTCAAGTGGGTCTCTATTCTAGTATCCATAGATATTAAAACAGTTATTGATACGAAACGTCAATTCAGTATGTTTTTTTAATATAAACTGCACAATATTTGATCTCGAGTGACGTGAGAATAGAGACTTGATCCGTTTGTCTATGATTTTAAAAAAAATGGTCTTGACGGAGGATCGAATCGGCGCCATGTTGGTGTTTTGCTGAACGAAAGTAGAATTAATTGAATAGAAAAAGTTGTTTGTAATTTACATTTTAGTTGAAAATATGAATAGTAAGTAGTCTTCTCGGAGTGTGTGTGATGTGAAAATGCGCCGGATATCGGAAATATGCAGCCACGATTGCAACAAATAACTTGTTGCCAGAAAATATTGTTTCTGAACCCATCATGGAGGATTTATAATATGTGTGTAGATAAAGTTATGTATGCAACTCTGCATAATTTGGCCTTAAAACATACGTGCGATCTTATTATGAAAATCGCCTATCGGCTCGTTTCATGAAAACCGCACTAGTGTTTTAAGGCCTATCATTATGCAACCGTTGCATAAACTACTATTAACATGGCTTTTTCTTTTTAACACGCTTTTATTAGCTAGACCTGTATGTATGTATGCAATGGAATCTTTCAGCGTAATTTTATCCTACTTCTAACTGTCGTAAATATTTGAAATTTTGCAAGTATATGCAGTTCGGATGACAATACAATAATTTGGTACCATCGAGCTGATCTGACCATGGAGCCCACGCTTTTTTACTATAATTTAATTATTTGTTAATAACTTAATTTTTATTATACTAATCTTATCCCAAATGGATATAAGTCATAATTGATTGTTAGAATTTATATTACTGTAACACAAACTCTACATACTTAAAAAAATATTTTCTACTTTTTAGTTCGGTTTGCTATTAAAGCGTGTTTTTTTTAGTTTTTTAAAACTATAATTTATTTTATCAATAAATGGGTTTGCGGTTGACCTCAGTCTCACCTGATGCTAAGTGAGGACGAGATCGAAGGTAAATGCTTGCAGCGAATTTCCGTTAGTTCAAGTACATATAAAGTCAGGCAGGAAATAATTAAAACAACTTTTGACATACTATGTATGTATAATAATAGCTATGTACATAATAAAATTAACAGTCTTATATACCTATGTACAATATACAAATTATGCAATACAAGTGATGTTTAATTGTGATTATGCGTAGCAGTTTAGTTTTTGACTTAGAAGAAACGTTTTAAAAAATATCAGAGGTGGTAAATGTGGTTACCATGTGGTAAATGAGTGTATAAATAAAATGAATTTAAACGTAAAATTATCGCTCTCAAACATAAGCATATAAAAAACTAGATTTTGACAGTTTTAATTTATCTAAAAATAAATCAATAATCAATTTGTAAAATAAAATCATTTGTATTTGTATACATATTTCACACAATATAAATCATAACAAAAAATAATGAAATAAAATATTTCAGATAATAACAGTACGAATTTTTTCAATCCCTTTCAATAAAATGGGCAGAAATACATCTTTTCATTGGACAAGTAGACAGCCTAAATAACGCTCATATCCGCCAATCCATACCTCTTCCAATATAAGAATACTATATTATCTGTCAGTGCTTGAACACGAGCCACATTAACTTATAGGAGTCTCCCTCTAACGTACCAAGTTAGAGCAAGACAACTGCAGTCGTCGGCTACGATATTACGATATACTCGATTCCCAGATGAGGCAGGCCACTTTTTAATATTCTTTGTAACCCATACAAAGAATATTAAAAAGTGGCCTGATAAATTTGTAATATCAATAAATTTGTAATAATTCATTACGTTTATTTACCAATTTACTAAGGTATGCAATATTACTAACGTTTAAGAATAAAATAAAGTCTCCATGAATAAAAGTACATGGCATCCAATACGAAACCGCTTCGCCTAAATTTAAACCTCCCTAAATTTAAAATAAGAAACGTGAATCTCAATTTTGACAGCTTAGTCAAAATGGAGTTTGACGTTTCTTATTTCCAGGTTGGTGACTTAAATTTAGCGAACACGCTTTCGAATTGGCCCCATTGTTTTAACAATTGTCTTAAGGCCGGGGCAAACCAAACGCGGTTGCGGCTACTTTGGTGTGGCATACTGATTCATAGTTCTGGGGTCCTAGTGAAAAAGGGGTTAAGTCGAAAAAGTGTGACATTTCGTTATATAGCTTGTTGAAATCAGAACAAGGTATATAATTAAATGTCATACTTTTTCGAAATAACCCCTTTTTCACTAGGACCCCAGAGTTATGTTCTGACTTAGAACCTGCTCACAATACTGACTATAATAAAAAATCTGTCACATTTACCGCCCTCAACCTCCTCAATCCTCCTGACAATAATTAAATTTAAAAGCAAATTTTAAAATAAACTTCCAGTGACAGTGACACCCCATGGACTGACACTTTCATTGCCAAGGACTCTCCTAGTGGGCGCTCCGAGACTTTGCTTACTTGCCGAACATCCTGCTAGGCGGGCTGTCGCTATAATAGGTGGGTAATAATCTCATTTAGGTTCAGAACTGTCCCCTCCTGTTCCCGGAAGTTAAGGACCCTGAGGTCTGTTTTTTTTGTTTGGACCATGTCTGCATGTAGGGCGTCAGGCTTAGTTTAGAAAACATGAATTGAACCCTTCGTTTTGAACTCTTGGCCACAGGAACGACAAATGCAATTTCTTAACGTGATTATTGCCCAGCTATACCTACATGACTACAGTCTAAGCTGAAGAACTCGTCTAGCGGGTACCCTTCATAGTTACCGGCCAGCATACAGTGAACCCGCCTAGAGGGCGCTTTGGCGTATAGCGTTGGGCTCCTCTTTATATGGCAATATGAATTCACCTAGCGAATACAAAACATACCTGGTGGTATACAAAATTCTATGGGGCCTAGGATATTATCCGATTTGATGTCAGGCAATGAAACGTACAAGGTACGGATATCAGATATTTTCGCAGAAAAACGATATCCCGAACTTTCCCTATCCACCTTGAGATTCCCTGACATCTCCTCAACGTTCTTAGGCTGTCTAAACTCCTTGGATTTCGTGACATTTCCTTGAGCTCATGAGCTCCCTGATATTCCCTTGACTTTCCCTACTTCCTCGGGCTTTTTGACCTTGCCCTAACCTCCTTGGACGTCTCTGACATTTCCCTGACTATCCCTAACCTTGAGCTTTTCTGCCATGTCATAAGAGTTTCCTTGAACTCACTGAGCTTTTCTGATATTTCAATGACTTTTCCCGACGTCCTTGGGTTTCCGTGACAACCCCAGACTTATCAGAACCTAGATAATTTAAGACAAAACGACTTCGTTGTTATGAGAGGCAATGCGCCTGGGCAATTATAGCTTTTGAATTTAATTCAAGTCTACGCTAAAAAAACGACTCGTGATAACATCTCGAAAGGGGTTACTAGTGTACAAACAAACAACATAAAAGAAATATAAAATTGAACTTACCCTTGCACATGGTATTTTTTCAAAATGTACATTATATATACACCATAATGACGATCTCAACTATATACAAAAATACTTCTCTTCCGATATGGTTAGTGGAATTACAACTATACAAATCCAAAAATCCTTTACCTTAAAATGTTCGGGCTCAAGAGCCCCTTTCTTATCACAGTCACTAATCACAATCACTAAAAGTTCACCTCAGGATGATATTTGGCCATGTGATAGTTCAGACTGGCCTTCTGAACGAAGGCTTGCCCGCACACGTTACACACCTTCCGCCTGTCCCCCGTGTGAATTCTCTCATGGAGATCCAACGTAGTCTTCCTGAGGAAAGATTTCCTGCAGAACTTGCAATGGTAATCCTTCACCGTCCTGTGCTTAAACTTGTGCTTGTACAAACCCTCAAAACTGAACGATTCGTAATCGCAGAAGTCGCATTTATACTTCTCGCCGAGCATGTGGAAGTTATTGATGTGCTTCCTGAGCTGAATTTTGGTGTTGAACGTGCCTTTGCACGCGTTGCATTTGAATCTGTCGTCGATGTTGTGTTCGTCTAGCTTGTGGACGGTGAGCGGGGCGAGCGTCATGAACTGCTTCGGACAGTACTGGCAGAGGAACCGTGGTATCTTGTAATGTTTCGTTTTCACGTGGAAGCGCAGCGAGAACACTTTGTAGTATTTCTTGTCGCATCGCGTGCAAAGGTAAGCGTCACCCTCCTTCTTAAAGTCACCGTCACGGAGGAAGAACTTTGGCGCCCTCAGCGCCTTGACGCCTAGAAGACAGAAAAACAAACTTTTATCTCGTCTTCGCTTCGATCGGTCGGGCTTTCGTTCTTCCTCCCGTGGGGATTATTTGCCCTTTTTAGGATATTTAGACGGCAACTTTAAGGGGCTTTAAGGCTTGCTACTTGCAGCCAGATTGACAAGAGCCACCATCTCACATCTCAACACGCAAAAAGAGTGCATAAGTGTGAAGAGCTGCGCAAGTGTATCGGTTGGTCGTGGCTTCGTGTTTTACAATATAAGACTCTCACCTCGGTAGATTTTTTTTAAAAGGCAAAGCATATACATGCCTTTCGAACCTTGGAAGTATCTCGCATGGCACTTCGTTTATTTATTAAAGAACATAACCTCACGGTTACACGTACGTTGGATTGACGTCAAAGCGGTAAAACATTCCCTAATATGCCAAATTATCTACGAATAAAAAGAAAACTGTAAAATGCCGTAATATAAAAGGAGTACATCGTCCAAATACATCGCCACAATAATTTTAAGGCCGACAGAAAAAGACGTTTTGCGGTTCTTATCGGTTTATTTAAATAATTTCAATTTAAATAAATAGAAAACATATCCAATTCATAATGCCGAAAATGTAAGGTTTTGGTAGTGATTAACTTTTTGCAGTAGTATAATGGCAACTGTCCTAACCCAAAATCTAAATACTTAAGACAAGTTTTAAACAAGTGTGTTTTAGGCAAGTTTGTAATAATTCTATATCAGCAGCCATGTCAAAAAATAGTGTAAAATTATCGATAGAATATCAATCAAAAAACAGCAAGAGATGGTATAATATTTCACATTTGTGCAAAGTTCTTTTAAATTTGAAATTGGTTATATATACATTTCCAGAAGTATTGTACCTCCTCCTGATCAATCAATAAACAACAATAAACAATCAGATTTTTCATATAGTAATATACACATGCAATGCAATCAAGTAGAATTTCGAATCAGCAGCAATATTGAATTAACACTTTAAAATAGTCCAAGGTCCCTAGCGATTGCGCCACCAAATCTTAACTTTGCTGTCAACTGTAAAGGCTAGACTAACTAGACCACCCTATAAGCCCTAGATTGTCTGTCTAAACCTAAAATAAGAATTCTTCTTAGATTTCTTCTCCAACCGATTAAGACTAACGTGGCAGTAAGAACCTATTTGGAATCAAGATACCCAGAAAAGAAGCTAGTATTTTCCTTTAAATCTATATCACTTCACAGGACTAACTAGGACCTTTTGTCATCTATATTTCCAACACAGATCATGTATCCATTAGACAATAGACGCTGCCAGCGTTAGCGAGACAAAAAGCTATAAGCATTACCTAGAACTCCACCAATCACAGCGTTTCTAAAACCACCCCCGCGCCCCAAGTTTGGTAGCTTTATTTGCTAGTAAGAATTATTTCTTATTTCTAAGACGACGGCACATATCCTCACCCAGTTCGGCTGCTATATTTATTTTGACCAGCTTTATTCTGCAAATCCTGATAGTAAATTGTTTTTCTACTTTCACCTATCCTGGAAAATGGTAGCGCAATAATCTGGAGTCCGTGGCTGCATTACATGTGTATAGTACACGCGACATTGTCAATATGGGCTTGTGCAAATAAGTAATTCTAGTACCAGTGCGACCGGCGTTTATTTTGTTGTACAAACTCGTTTTTTTCGGTGAAGATACTTATTTAGATACGAATCACATCCTTATTACATACATATCACAGAGTTTTGTGGTACCAGTATTTATTTATGTAGGCTAACATCAACGATCTCAAAAGAAGGATATGGCGTTCAATCTAACTGCCTTGAACAAATGACTTAGTTCGTAACGGTAACGCCATCTATTTACAAGTTTATAAACTTCGAAGCTCTTTTGCCGACGTCTTAGTTCTTATGGCATTTAAACAGAGTCTTATTTTGCCTGATTCATCGCTGTCTTTCATTGCTCACTAATCGCGTAAGGCAGTTCCTTACTATATATTTCTATGGCAACAATAAAACTACCTCAAAATTTTAGGAAATTGCGCTCTATGACATTGTTAGCATGAGCATTTTTTGTGTAAAAACGCGTTTTTTTTTTCAGTTAAGAAGCCTAGATAGATAACGTTTAAAGCAAATCCTAAATACAAAATTTGATCCATGCCATTATACCAGTTTCCGAAATACGTTTATATACATACAAGAATTGTTCGTTATAAGATGCATGAAACGCATAATTCAGGTACTTGGGTCAATCAGCTTTTAGACTATACACTATTAAATAATGCTGTCTGTTCATTTCAATTTATGTCGTTTGTTAGAACATGTAGGTTCCTTTGAAACACAAACCATATATTCTATATCAGTCCGGATGCGGTGCACACAAATCGATCTCGTCCGAAAGTAAGCTCTAAAGGCTTGTGTTATGCTTAGCTTATAGCTAAATAAATACTTAAGAGGACTGTGAACCAGCGACAAAAACCTGTGAACCACAAAGCCTTTTCATACAACAGGCGATAACGATTTCTACCCCCTTAAATGTTCACCGCTTTTGACCAATTTTTGATAGGTTGGCATTCAGAAAAAAATCTAAGTCTATACGTTTTTGAATTATGATTAAAGATCAACAAAATCAAATAATCGCTGAAATTAGTTTTGTAGGAGAATACTGAAACAGCAATAATACTGAATTTGATTATAGTGAAAAAAATAAAAACGTATTGACCTAGATTTTGTTCTGACTGATAACCTATTAAAAATTGGTGAAAATCGGTTAGCATTTAAGGGGTGGAAATCGTTATCGCCTTTTGTATGAAAAGCCGTATAGGTTCACAATCCTCTTAAATAAATAGGAAACATCCAAGACTCAGGAATATTCGTGCTCATCACAAATATCTCCCGTTACCAAGGATCGAACCTGGAACCGCTAGCTTCGGAGGCAGGGTCACTACCGACTAGGCTGTTATGTGTGGTATCCAAAAGTGACGTAAGACTTTATAGTCTTCTCTATACTATATTTGATAGTTATCTGTTTTGTGTGGACTATTCAACTACCTTTTATATTTTTATGAGTTTTAATAATTATCATTTATTATGGTAGCCCCGCGCCTGCACCCTCTGCACGGGCGCAACGCGCGGCTCGGAGGGCAGTGCGCGGGTTGATCTGACCGGGACCGCACTCAAACCCTGAAGAAGGACTCCAATCGAGTTTGAAACATGTCGGACTATTTCTGACAATAAATCGTGAGTAAAGCCGTGTGTTTTTCAAGTATTCATAATGTCTCACGAAAGTTTTAATTTGACTATATCATTTATTACTTTATTACTTTGTAATTTTATATATAAGCTTTCTGCATGATTTGAAAAGATGACTTTCTGCTGAGTTTCTGGCTGCGCTTCTCAGTAATCATGGTCCTGTCCGAAGCGCTAGTAGATTAATTTAATTTAATTATATTATGTGACAAATAAAAGAGCCCACAGATGGCCAAAGTTTTGTGCACGTTTCAGTGTAAGTTAGGCCCTGAGGTCCGAGGCCCGGGGCCCTTAGGCTCAATAATGAACGTATCTTTTACCACGCGTCGAATGCAAACCCCATAGTGACATTATCGCGTTGTAAACAAAACAGTCACCTACCTTTTTTCTTCTCCCCGCTCACCGCCGCCTCCGTCACTTCCGTTTCCTCCTACGAATACAATAAAAGTAAATATAAATATATTAAAAAAAGTGTGTGTCTGTCAGCTCCGACGCACGACAGGAATTTACTCCTTACGAACGATTATAAAATAAACCAGTACCCATCGTACCACGCTGTCACGCAAAGAAACAGTGTAAAATTGCGAGAAAACTGGGTTAAATTAAGTATATCAAGCTTTTCCACTAAGGGGTTGTCCACAAATTACGTAACGCAATTTGGAGGGAGGGGGGGTCTGGCCAAGCGTTACGGTCCTGTTACGTTGGGGGAGGGAGGGTTCAAGGTTGGTGTTACGTCACGATTTTATAATATTGCACAATTAATGTAAAGTCAAGAAATTATAATTCTATTATTAAGAAATGGAACCGAAATACATACATAGATGATTATACCTCGCCCAATGTAAAAAGAGCGCCGAATTACCTGAATATTAGGCAAAAACTTTTTACAATGCACCTGTTACGTAACGGAATGGAGAGGGGGGGGGGTCTCGGCTAAGCGTTGCTGTCGCTGTTGCTGTTGCGTCCTGTTACATGGGGGGGAGGGGGGAAATTTGAGAATTTTGCGTTACGTAATTTGTGGACGACCCCTAAAATATGGTTAAATCCTACACAATAATATTAATCGCGGTTATGCGAACGCCGCAAAGTAACACATTACCACAGAATAGATAATAGTAACGTACAGTAGAATCACTAACAAAACCAGTGTTTAGTTACGAGAATATGCCTAGTCGTGCCTTCTCTTTCCGTCGCATAAAACGTGCTCTTTCGTGTACGCTAGGGTTGTCAGTTTTTTATCCGCGTCACCCAACAACAAACATCTAGCCTACTTGATGACGCGCGAATCAGCCAGCGAGCGAGCGAGCGGCAACCTACTGCGATTTACAGGTCCGAACTGTCCGACGACCGAGCGTACCTTAAGTGCGGAGTGAGACCCCCTGACAATTGCCTCTCTATTGCTTAATAGCCGCCACCGGCCAGACAAACGCGCGACCCGACGACCAAAAAAAAAATTAAAAATCAGGGCTTCTTAACTCATTACAAATAGCGGCCCGCTAATTATTTTTACCGATGATAATAAAAAATTAAAGGGAAAAAAACCGGCCAAGTGCGGGTCGGACTCGGGTACGAAGGTTACCGTACCATTATCTATAATATTCAAGCAAAAAAAAAACACATTTGTTGTATGGGAGCCCCCACTACATTTTTGTTTTATTTTCATTTAATGATATATTTTTAAAGTGATTATATAACTAAATATTCTGTGAATATATCAAGCGTCTACCAGGGTGGCTAGCACGACATGCCCGCGAGCCGTTGGTCGCTCAGTGCGTCTCTGTCAAATTAGTGAAATATGTAAGGGACGCATATAAATATTTATTTTATTGTTTTTTAGTATTTGTTGTTATAGCGACAGAAATACATCATCTGTGAAAATTTCAACTGCCTAACTATCACGGTTCATGATACAGCCTGGTGACAGACGAACAGACAGACGGAAAGACGGACAGCGGACTCTTAGTAATAGGGTCCCGTTTTACCCTTTGGGTACGGAACCCTTAAAACTATATTGTTTTCATAGAATATTTTTATTGAATAGCCTGTATATGTCCCTGGCATATCATCGGACGACGACCATGACGAAGTCTCAGAGTCGGAGGAAGAATCAAAGTCGGTGACGTTTATTATGAAACGTTTAATTGGTTCGTCTAAAACAACACACGAACACCCAAACAACACACTCGAAGCGTACTCCAGATCGGAATTGCAATACGGCCGCCGCGTGCGCGACTTCGTCCGCCCGGCGCGGTGCCGCGCTTGACAACAACTGCGTGCCTCGTACCACAAAACTCAGTGCGTACGGCGATAAGCGACGTCCGTCGTACAGTTTGCGATAGGTAAGCGACAATAGCTATTTCGAGACAATATCATAATATTTATCAACCCTCGGCGACAACCTTGGACCTAGACCTAGACCTGATGTTTACGCTCGTAAATGTTTCATTACTCGATGGCTCAGATTAACGTATTTACACTGGGGTTCAAGCCAAATCTTACATGACCTCTCCCTACTTCTGTCGCTGTCGAAATCCTGCTTTGTGGCATGATGAACCTTACCTTGATGGTTTTCTTCGGGGTTTTCTTTTTGACCGGCTGCTTCGGTTTGGGTTTGGGCTTCGGTTTCGCTTTGCCCTTGCCTTTGCCTCTGGGTTCTAGTTCCTCGGTCACTGACAACGCAGAGTCATCCATGTCATCTTCGCTAGCTAAATGGAAACGTTTATTGAATTAAATAAGAATCTAAGTGTACCAGTATACAAAGTGACACAAACAAAATGTGCGTTGGTGATATTTCCAAACCGCTTATGAGCACATATTTACATGTAAACGGGACTTAATCGCGTAACTTAAAAATGTTATAATTAATAACATTTTTAAGTTACGCGATTAAGTCCCGTTTACATGTAAATATGTGTTTAAATCCCGAAAGTTTAAAACAATCGCTTATGAGCAGTTTGTAAAAACCGCGTAAGTGCAATTTTTAACAACAATCAGCGATAAGCAAAATTCAATCAGTGCAGTGTGTAGAACCTATATAAACAAGAAATCTTGATTTTGCTACTTTTGGGATTTACGCAGTTTCTACAAAATGCTCAAACGCGGTGTTGAACTATCATGGACGATAAGTCATTTGTCTAAATTATAAGACTGTGGCGAAATGAGCTGGATATTTTGTGTCTTAAAATTCAGACAATGGCGGTTAAAATTAATACACTTATATAGTTAAAGTTTGTCAAAGAGGCGACTTAGATTGGGTCTTATAAGGATCAGTTCAAATAAATATTGGTCACGAATGTGAAAACTTGTACTGACTAACCAAAATTTGACATGACATTTGATCTGATGGGCTTTTATAAAACTTTTATAATACTCCATACATAAAATAAAACACGACTGTATAACCTCTAAAAAGAAAGAATTTGCTTTGCTCATTGAGTCGATATGGAAATAGCAGTCAGTGACTCTCCATGTAATCCGATAATAGCTATTTGAAGTCACTAACTGCTATTTCGATATCAACACCACGAGCATGGCAACATCAGCTTCTTATGACAGTTCAGGTAGCGAGCCAGACGATACCCGAACTGCCAATATCGGGTTCTAGGCGATAAATGTGTTAAAAGGTACATACCATCAAAATTGAGGAATGCGTCGTCGTCATCGTCGTCCATACTTTGTAGTTCTTGTTTCATGTCTGCAAAAAATAATGTTCACGTCATTATTTAGAGCCTTCTTGATCAGAATGTCTAACTTGCAATTCATCTACGAAGCAAAATTACTAGAAAGAATGTCTATGTGGCAAAATACCTAAGCAATAAATCGTCTAAAGATCAAAATGTCTGCCAAGCAAAATGCCTAAATTGCAATAATACCTAAGCAGCAAATTGTCTAAAGATAGTGTAATGTTTTAATGTATAATGTAGTAATATTTACTAGCATTATTATATCTTTTGTCATATTGCCTGGTAGGCATTTTGCTTCTTAGTCAATATACAATGAAGTTCAAGTGCTGCATAGTCATATTGCCTGGTAGGCATTTTGCTTCTTAGTCAATATAAGCTTCAGGCTAAATTTCGCGTAGACGTTTTGATTTTTAGACAGCATGATCAAAAAGGTTTTTCTTAGCATGTCACATAAAAACATACTAATAAAATAATATATGTATGGTAGATTATAATTTTTCTGTTACCTTCAGGTTCTGATGTCACAGGTTCCTCTTTGACTTCAAAAGCTGCAACAAAACAATAATAATTTAGAATAAATTAATGAGGCTTTAATTATGGAGATCAGAGTGGGGACAGTTACGAAAAACTGTAGAAAATTAGGCCTATGTCAGAAGGCACACAGAAATATAGTCAAAGTCAAACTATCTTTATTCAATTTAGGCTTTTACAAGCTCTTATTAAGGTCAAGGAATGAATCTACCACCGGTTCGGAAAAAAATCCTCTACTGAGAAGAGCCGGCAAGAAACTCGGCAAGGTATCATTTTTTCAAAACAAATCCAGCTACTATATTTTACATCAAAATATTAATGGATTATTTCTGATAACATGCTATAAATAAATAAATAAATAAATTGTGGAGATCTGGCAACAGCAATTAACATTTTTTTTTAAATGTCAAAGTCAAAATATCTTTACTCAATTTAGGCTTTACAAGCTCTTATGAAGGTCAAGGAATGAATCTGCCCAGTGATTTGATTCAGATGAACCTCTACTGTGACGAAGCAGGAACTCGCAAGGTATCATCCTTTCAAAACAGTACAAATATATAAGTTAACAATGATACCTACAGTTTTATACAAATCTATGTACAAAGTACAAAGGTATGTACTACAGTAGGTAAGCCCATCGACACCCAGGGACCCATGGTGGGGGTAAGAATGAATTCCAAATCCTTATAAGGGAAATCAGAACAATGGTGCAGTTCAGAATTAATTTCAAACCCTTATAAGGGAAATCGGAATATTCCAAAGCTACTGTTATTGAACTAATCCATTTGCTATCACATCTCATCATACAACAGCCTAAATCGACTTAAGTGCTTTAATCTCTTGAACGCCACGGCTAACTACTAAATAGTGTGCCACGAGCGCTCGACGACAGCTGTAGCCGACACAAATGTATGGAACGGGATATCGTGGTGTCAGGGGCACGGAAAACTGCCGCCGGCCACAGCCGACTGTGACGGTCAAAGGGTAAATAGTTTGTGTCATCTATGAATTTTGTTTTGTTTTGTATAATGTTTAATCAGGCTTTATCTTTCAGTTGAATGCCTAACTTACTCCTCACAATGCTATATTGGCATATTTGGCATATATTTCTTTGTTTTTCTTGTTCAGTAGCCATGTCTGACAGCTATATGTTAGACACAATAGAAGATACATTTTGTTTTTCTTTCAAGTGTTCTTTTCATTTTTCATTACCCCTTTTATGGTGTACTTTCCACAGACAGACATTTTTGAAGGTGACCTTCCTTAAAAAATAAGCTTGGGAGAAAGTTCTGGGTGCCAATTCAGACTCAGATAAAGGAAATACATAATAAAATTTAGATTAAGGCATGAAAAACATACCTATTAAATTAGCATTAAACCCTGGAAGAAAAGAGGACTGGACCTAAACCCAGCCAAGACGAAACTTGTGCTTTTCACAAACAAAAGAAAGATCCCCACACTCAAACCTATAGAAATAAGGGGTGTAGAAATAGATCTAAACAAAGAAATCAAATACTTAGGAGTGACGCTAGATAGCAAACTGTTGTATAGCACTCACATTAGAGACCAATGCAGGAAAGCTACCATAGCGCTATGGCAGTGCAAAAAGGCAATAGGCAAACGCTGGGGACTAAGACCACGCATTGTACAATGGATTTACAAAGCGGTGATACTCCCGAGACTCCTATATGGAGCTGTAGTTTGGTGGCATAGAGCAAAAGTGAAGGAACTGGGAAAGGAACTAAGCAAAGTACAAAGACTTGCATGTCTCATGACCACGGGCGGAATGAGAACCACGCCAACCCAAGCAATGGAAATGATGCTAGGTCTGAACCCAGTCCACTTAGAAACGGAGAAAAGAGCAACAGAGCAATGGTACCGAATGAAGACCAACAAAGAGTGGAAAGGAAACATTCTGGACAAAAGACACGCTACAATACAAAACAAGGCAGAAGACTACATCAGTTCGCTGATGTACAATAATGATCTCATAAAGACAAGAAGATGCTTCGATAAGAGATACAGAGTACACATCGGAGACAGAGAGAACTGGGAACAAACCACACAAACCCCAATAGTTACGTGCTACACGGATGGCTCGTGGAAGTCCTCAACCAAACGGGCGGGAGCAGGGATCTACATCCCTGAAATGGAAAAGAGTATTGTAATTCCCTTGGGAAGATACACAAGCGTGTTCCAAGCGGAAGTGTGGGCCATCACGAAATGTGCACAGACTATCCTAAAAGACAAAAGCAGACCGGAGGGGAATATAACTATTTACTCAGATAGTCAAGCGGCGCTCAAGGCGTTAGACAAACACAGCACTACATCGGCGCTGGTACTAGAGTGCAAAGCTGAGCTAAACAACCTGGGATCAGAGGCCACGGTCACACTGGCATGGGTGCCAGGACATAGCGGAGTAGAGGGCAACGATAAGGCAGACGAACTGGCAAGAGCCGGGGCTGACCAAGAATATTTGGGGCCCGAACCGGCTCTACCAATTTCAGCCGTGGTTACCAAAGGAGTCATCTCAAGATACATTGAGGGAATAACCAATGAAGAATGGAGGACTGTACAGGCGTGCAGACAAGCAAAACTCATGATAAGGAGATTAAACCAGAAAAGGACCAGGTATCTAGTAAAGCTTGGTAAGTACAACCTCAGTATACTGACAGGGGCAATCACAGGCCACTGCCCACTTAATAGACACCTGTCAGTAATTGGGGTAAGATCAGATTCTCTCTGCCCACACTGTGGGGAGGAAGAAACTAGCAAACATCTCCTAGCCGATTGTGTCATGTACTCGTCACTGAGATATGACATCTTCGGGGAAGATAAAATAGATGAAACCGAGATCAGTAGCCTGAACCTGCAGGATGTACTTATGTTCTGCAGGAAAACAAGAAGATGGGATCAGTGCTGGATGGGAGTGCCGCCGCGATAGTAACCCTCGGCTCCAAACCTTGGGGAACTGGGCTGAATGATCAGCGCACGCAGATCGACCGCCCGCCTGTCGACGGCCGGGCGTCCCCACCCACCATCATCATCATCATCATAGCATTAAACCCCTTGAATGCCACGGCCAAATGCGAAAAAGCATGCTACAGATGGCAATGACTGCATTAGGTTACGCAAATGTATGGAAAATGTTATATTGTGGCGTCAGCGGTATGAAAATCTGCTGCCATACATAGCCGACTGTGGCATTCAAAAGGTTAAGAAAAAAACTCTGGCAATAAGGGCAAATATTTTGTGTTTGGATGTGATTCATATGACAAAAACCATGCTCTAAACTGCGGCATGGTTCTCAGGCACGAGCAAAAGTAGTGGGGATAGTTGCACACAGGAACACTTGCCCAACATACTAAAACAATACTTCAGCCCATTCAAGGTCATGGTTTTAGATGCATAATGATACCTGTACTAACCTCTAATTAAGTTCCTACTGTACATGTCTTTAAACCGCTCTTCACAGTCCTGAACCTGCCTCTTAAAGTTACATGCATCCCGGAGACGTACAATGCAGGATTCGCATATTGTATATGTAACTTCACCCAGCACACCTGTTATTGGGACAATCTGGAACCAAGGTATAAAGTTGTTACGAGAACATTGTGTCAATAGAATGATTAAAAATGCTATACGCACTTATAAGACAATTATAAAACACTATCAAGTTGTTTACTATGTGAGAAACTTGCTGTGCTCTAAAAACCTCATTTCGGCATGCGCCTACTGTTTAGTCAAATCTTTCAATGAATCAATAAAAAAATATATTATTTGTTTGAACAGGGTATCTATTTGGGAACGTTTATGTGATACTGCAGCGACACTGGCATGTCGCTCTTACGCATTACACATGGTGGGTAGAGTAGGATGAGAAATCTCACTCACGAGTCGCTACAATATCACTTAGCATTCCTGAATAGAGGCTAAGTTTTATAATAAATATCATGTTTCTAAACATGACTAAGCAAGTGTCGCCCCAGGTAACCGTGCCTCAACCTTAGTTGTAGTTCCAATCTTCTTAGCTTAAATCATATGAGTATCATATTTCATGGCATAAGTGCGCAACCAGTCTGGTGCGACCTTATCCCAGGGCACTCTACATAGATCTTTAAGGTAAGAACAAAACGGTGGCTCCGAGATGCCTCAAGGTGAATATAAATAGTGAATGCCTCGCCACACATGCTTTAAACCGTGTGGACACGATGTCCACTCGCAGTGAGCACCGGCGTCCATACGGCTTGAGCTCGGGCATGACGCGATCCATGCCATCGACGCACGCTCACCTAGAGGGTGCTCATATATTCATGAAATTTAATAGAAAATGTACCTTAATATCCAAGCTTTCTTGCAGCATATCGAAGTAAATTTCTTCTTGGCCCAACTGAAAGCAAGGTTCCGCCAAATTTTTGAAGGAACCCTCAGCGTGACAGCATCGGCACAAATCCTTCTCAAGCTTCCACATTGCGGTTGCCATTTTTAATGTCTAATAACATTACACTACACTATCTTTTAAAACAGATTAACAAACACTTAACGCTATTCTTTCACTAAAAAAACCAATTTTTCGTTTTCCGAGTACACCAGCGGCCATATTGTTGCATTTTTACTTTTTTAAATTGCGTTTTGTTACATTTCATCCACGGTAAAACACTAGATTGCGTTTTGTTACTTCTCATTAGGAAAATGATTGCTAGTTAATGGCAGTACTATAATTTTGTTAATAGCGCCATCTATCGAGAAATAGCAAAACTCAATGCCAGATTTGTTATTTTTTTGTTTTGTTGTTTTACTTAAATCTGTGGTCAACTGTCATTGTCAACGTCATGAGTCCGCAGAGTGAAATCTATATATATATATATATATACATTACATTATTTCATCAAGACATTGATGGGGCCATCAAAACCCTAAAAATCAATCAATCATTACATTGATTTTGATTATATAGTTCAGTTAGTATTCTTCTAATCTGTGAGCTGTATCAGCTGTATGTACAGTATTCGCAGCAGTATAAGTGCTTTCATTATATTAGTACATATTTACAGACTAATCACAGGTGTAATAATTTAAATTAATTGATCCTTAATAGCTCAGCGAAAACAGAATAAACCTTCTTGAGTTGCCAACAAAATGACAAGTAGGACACAAGAACAGTTTCATTTGTTCCATATTTGTTTAAATTAATTCACGAATACCGAATTGGGCATAGATCACAACACATATATACTATGTTATCTTTTGGGATAACAGAATCGATAAGTCGCTAGCTTTCAGTGTCAACCAATTTAAAGAAGTGATGCACCGTAATTTAAAGGTTTGTATGCATCCGTTATTATTTATTTGCTGAAGATTGTATTGTAGGGCGAATAACACGAGATAAACTCTTCCGTAGTCAGAGGCGTATTTAAAGATTTGGTGCCCCGGGCCAGTTAGCTTTGCCGCCCCATTAAGTAATAAAAAAGATTGTAGGTAAGCTTGAAAATAAAAGGCGCCCATAGAAGGCCGCGAGCCTTCGCCGCTCTTCGCAGCCTGCTGTCCCGGGTCATGGCTCCCGTGGCCCTAGGGTAAATACGCCCCTGCGGAAGGTGCTAAATCTAGATGCTGCTGGCGCGGTATGCTGGACAGAGGCAGATTAATGCCTCATGTCACACCTTATTCGCTCAAGGTTTAATTTACAGTACAACTTGTTTAAATTTATTATAAATGCTGTTTCTAACGCAAATTTCAAACTTATTACAAGATCTTTGAAATTAAATTAATACAACACTCAAATGTTTTAAATATGACAATTATTGTTTCAGTGGCATTAAGCAAGAAATGGAAACTGTAAAGAATAAGCTGATTCAGGGCACTGGAGAGCATCTGGAGATAAAATCTGAAGGCAAACATATGGAAATAGACTTTGAAGATGACTGTAGCACGAGTAGCGAAGAGCTCTTGGGACCACTATCTACGTTTATTAGTTTGAAAAGTTATGAGCACACATGCGAAATATGTCAGAAAACATTCACCATGAGCTCAAGCCTTAAAAATCACATGCATACACACAGACCGGAAAACATTTCAAAACGAAAAAAAATATTCTCATGTGATATGTGTGGCAAAGAGTTTATGAAGCAATCCACTTTAGACAGTCACGAACGACTTCACACAGGAGAGAGGCCATATAAGTGTCAATTCTGTAGTGAAGCGTTTAGAAGCTCTGCTCTTTTAACATATCATAACCGCATACACACTGGAAAGGCTTTTACGTGTGAAATCTGTAAGAAGATTTTCATACATAGTACTCATTACACTAACCACTTGCGAATTCACACAGGTGAGAAACCTTACAAATGTGATATTTGTAAGAAACTGTTTGCACAAATATCTGCCCTGAACCGGCATTTGCTAATCCATTCATCAAAATCGCGCTACACTTGTAACCTGTGTTCAGATAAATTCCAAACGCAGAGTGAAGTGAAAATTCACCTGCAAACCTGTCACATAAAAGGTCACATGAAAACTCATTTAGATAAAGAGAAAATAGTGAAGGTATACCATAATAAAAAAAAAAGAAAACCGGAATCAAGTGAAGGAGGTACATTGGACAGGGTGCTTGTGAAATCAGAAAGAGAGCAAGGGGGAGAGGTGAAAACTAAAATCAAGACTGAGATGCTTGCCTTGGAGCAGGTGCAAGAAGTGTTTCCTTTTGAAGGTATGTTTTTTCGCCCAATTTCCACTGAGCGGCTAGCCGCGCGCGACTGCCATTTCCTTCGGAGTCACGGCCGACATACTCATTGACGCCGCCATGACTCTGAAGGAAATGGCAGTCGCGTGCGGCTAGCCGCTCAGTGGATATTGGGCCTTAGCTATGATTAATTTCTAGTACCTGGATAACATTCTAGTAGCAGGTTTTTTTTGGAAAATCGTGTTTTTTGGAAATTATATTTAGATGCGAATTTTATGCGTTGAGAAAGGGCTCCCTCCCAATAATAGTTTTTCTCACAAAAGAAGGAACTTAAAAAAAAGGGAAAAAAATAATCATCTGAACTCAAACCGGGGTCTTCTGGTTTCGGGACCGGCCGATCTCCCACCTGAGCTATTCTAACCTTGTAGGTGGCAAAATTTACCTTTGTATTCCAATGATATTGTAGCAGTTTTTCATTGGCTAAAAACACGATTAAACGACGTTTTCTGAAAATGGAACCTAGGTAGATCGTATTATCGCCCCCGAAACCCCATGCATACTAAAAATTTTTGAAAATCGTTGGAGCCGTTTCTGAGATTAAGATTATATATATATATGTATATATACAAGAATGGCACCTTTAAAGGTATTAGATCGATATATACCTATTGTAGGTAAGTATATTATATTTATTTCAGATAACTAACAGATCCATAATTATTACAGACATTAGACTTAGAACTAAACACATTATTGTTAAATTAGATTAAATTAACTTAACTATGCATCATTATTATTTATCATAATTAACCAGACTGCTAACACTGGTGGTCCAGTAGTAAAAGCTAAATACATATATATATATATATATATATAAATACTAAACATCCATCCATCACATTTGACGACACGTTTGGCCTAGTTGGTAGTGACTCTGCTTCCGAAGCCAGCGGTCCCGGGTTCGAATCCAGGTAAGGGCAAATATTTGTGTGATGAGCACGAATGTTTGTTCCTGAGTCTTGGATATTTTCTATGTATTTAAGTATTTATTTAACTATATAAGTATATATATCGTCGTCTAGTACCCATAACACAAGCCTTTAGAGCTTACTTTGGGGCTAGATTGATTTGTGTAAAGATTGTCCCCTGATTTATTATTATTATTATTATTATTATCCATGACTTAGGTACAAACATTTATACTTATTCGTCACACAAAAAACCCCTAGCGGGATTGTAAACTGTATTTCTTTTTATGAATACAAAGAATGAAAATACTAGTGTAATTTCATTGATTATCATTTGTATGAACAATTTCTTTTCTCAGTTCCAGTGACGTATGATGTCGGCTTGATCAAACAAGAACCACCTGACACAAGCACCAAGGATGATCCTGTGTTCATACTTCCAGACAACCCCAGCAAAAAAGAACTTGGCTCCAAGACATACTACTGTAACTTCTGCAAACAACAATACATAAACGAGCACATGTTCACAAAACATATGAAAATACATTTAGATGAAGGGTTTACTTGCGATAAATGCGGAGAACGCTTCCCTTATAAAATTCAATTGCGAATTCACATGAGAAAGCACGCTGGCAGAGAAACTTACCCGTGCCGGATTTGTCATAAGCTGTATCTTAGCAAGTCTCATTTGGACGCTCACTTTCGGAAACATACTGGAGAAAAGCCTTTTCCGTGTGGGATATGTAATGCTATGTTTGTCGCACGAGGGAGCTTGAATATTCATATGGCGAGCCATGACCGACAAGGAAAGGCTGTACCTTCCCTGACCCCCGGAAACGCGTTGTCTTATGAATGAAGGCAAAATTCAAGTACAGTACTATTAAAATAAGTTCACCTTTCGGCCATCCTCGGTTATTGTCGGTATCCCTCGTTTTTCACATAGAGTATGTCAAATTACAGATATGACCTTTACATATATTACCCGTTATCTTATTAAACACAATACAACAGAAGGATATGAGCAACAAAACCTCCTAATAGGTCTAAAGTAACACAACCTTTATATTGAAATAAGAAAATTAATTAGCGACTATTTTTTGACAGTACGACACGCATTACGAATATCGTACTGTTGCCTAACGTAAAACAGTAACTATTGATTAATAAAGAATCATGTTTTTTATATTATAGGTACTTTTATATACGCCAATAAATAATGCATGTCCATATCGCTTCTGTAAACGTCTTAGGTCTACTGGAAGTAATGTCATCATGGCAGATGATATACATAAGTTGAATGCTACCTACGATTTCTTTTATATACCTTATAAAAGAAATCGCAACAATGTAACTTGTGTCACTTTCGTCTCCGGCTTTAGCGGATAATAGCCGAGAAAAGTCGAATCGTTAACTGATTTTAATCGTACTGTACGGGTCGCGTCATGTAAACAAGGATCAAAGTGACCACTATTGTTGTAGTGTGTGTAAATTATGAATCTAGTTCTAAATTAATAGCTATAGTATAAAAGGACGTTGCTCAATAGGGACATTGTTCTTTTTATAATATGTACAGCTAAGAGATTATGTTAAAGCATAAATTAAAAAGTAAAGTTCGTTGTGGATTTCTAATTATGTCTCCAAATTTTTGTCGCACTTTTAAATTTTAGGGTTCCGTTCTCGTGGGTTCAACGGGATCAAGTCTACGATTTCCGTCCGTCCGTCTGTCAGAGGCCTTTAATGTGTTATTTGTTTTGTTCATATGAACAAAACAAATATATTTCCTTCGCTGCCGTCCGCCCGGCGCGAAACCGCAGTTGACAACATCTGCGTCCCTCGTACCACGATACTCGGTGCGCGCGGCGATAAGCGACGCCCGTCATACAGTTTGCGATAGTTAAGCGACAGTCGCTATTTCGAAACGATATCATAATATTTATCGACTCTCGGCGAACAGACCTTAGCTGTGGCGGGTAAGTAAGTAATGAAACCATAAAAGACAAATAAACTGATATTAATTTTACCGTTTTATAACTGTTCCATAATAATATTCGTATCAGAATAATTAACTCGAATTAAATCAAAATTAACCCTTTCGGCGCGAGCATGTGATAGCGCGCTGCAATCCACCCGCGCGGCCGCCTCATAGCGCGCTGCAATGCACCTGCGCGAACGACTTCCAGCGCGATGCAACGTGCCCGCGCGCACATACATAATTTTCTGTTCTAAAAGCCATGATGCACCCTGTGCATCATTGCGCGCTACGGTACCGCACGCATTTCGCTGCCGCGAGCAACAAGAGAATGAATAGTGTCATGCGCAATTTATAATAACCAGTTAGGTACAAAATGTTTATTTTGGATGAAATAAAAAACAATGGGTAAACAGTCTAATTGAATTAATTTGACAATAACATTGGAAAATTTAATTAAATAATCTAAGTAGTTACCTAGCGGCATTGGCATATCGCTGATATCGGTCGGCAGTTGACCATTTGATAAAACGGCAACTATCGGGACCATGAGGTGAGCAGGGTCATCCGTGGTGGAAGGCGCATAATCGGACTCCATTATGAAAGCCGGGTCAATCGTAGAGTTAGCAGAGTTCGAGTACATAGAGAAAGCCGGGTCCATCGTGTTACGTGCAGTATTCGGGTCCATAAAGATAGCCGGGTCAGTGGTTAAAGATTCACAATCACAACCGATTATCACTCACAAGACGCAAGGAGACAAACGCACAGTCACAGGCATAAACTAAGACTGTACGTATTTAATATGAATTACCCACCCTTTGTCTTCCCAGCTCAGCACGGCGACATTCGTGATTGGTCGCCTGCATTTTGTGAAAGTTTTCTTAACAATAGAAAAGATATGAAAATAATAATTAGCGTATGTCTCTAAGGAATGCAAGGTCACGGGACATGACAGGCCGCCGCCAGGTAGCTGAACGAGATAAGTAGCGTGATAAACCATTCCTTAGTCAAGTCAAGTGTACCGCCACTTTCTAGACTATACAAAAACGACTATTTGCTAAATTTATTCGCTGAGTTATATTTGTATCTACTATTGTATTTATCGAGGAAATATTGAATGTTTATATACATTACTTAAAAAATTACAAATGAATGACTAACGTCAACGCCGCATGACACCGTTCAATGTGATTTTCTGTTGCTTACTTAAGAAAAATGTACTTTCATTCATGCGTAATAAAGTCTAATATTATACGACAAATACGGTACTTGTTACATTTTAAAATTGCATGGTAATAAATGCGGTACGCTCTGGCGCAATGATGCACCGTGGTTATCATGACATTTTTAAGTGAAAATCTAAATATATAGATGATTAAATTAAATTAAAATGTACAATGATGACTACGCTAACGGTTTATCAAGTAAATAAGAAAAAAATCTAACTTAATACAAGTAATATCGTTTGTTAAAGTTCAAAGTAATTTTTCTCTGAAAATACAAAGGAAGAAAAGAATATATATATGACACTCAATTATTTATAGTCTCAATAATCTCAATCAACCTAAAAACTGTTGCAGTTTGGACAAAATACTATGTTGTCATCAATTTTTGTCATGAAGCACATGTGCATCATGCGCGCCCAAGGGGCTGCAATCCCATGAAGCACATGTGCATCATGCGCGTGCGCGGGGCTGCAATCCCATGATGCACATGTGCATCATGCGCGTGCGCGAGGCTGCAATCCCATGATGCACATGTGCATCATGCGCGCCGAAAGGGTTAAGAAGAACGTAAAGCAAGTTTAATAATTAACTTAAAAATATTATCAAACTACATACTAATTAAAAAGTAAACTACACAAAACATGTCCTAAATCGCTCTCAATTCGTAGCGTGCCCAAATATTTGTAGTCAATTATTATTTATAAATTCTCAACAAAACTCCTGAGTGCCTAGCACACTAGCTTTTATTGCGCACATAAAGCATCTGTCACTTTTTAACTAATATGCGGGTGCGAAAGGGATGAATGCATTATGTGCGCGATAAAAATAAGTGCGCTGAGCCCTGTGAAGATGATAGTTAAGTAACAATGCAAGCCTGTTGCATACTATTATTGTAGTTTAGCAAAGTTCTTTTAATAATCATAATTGATTGTAGATTGATACACTTATGTCATATCTTTCAATTATTAACATAAATATAACTAACAATGCGTTTCATGTTATGATTCTTTTAGTAAACTAAAACACTTGATATCTATCATAAGGTTTAATGATTGCTAGTTAATGGCAGTACAATAGTTTTATTTATACCGCTATCTATTGAGGAGTAACAAAACTAACTTTTGAAAATCCAAGGTTATTATTTTGATTTTACTTAATCTGTGGCTGTGGTCTAATGTCAATGTCACATAATGTGCAGAGTGCAGTGCAGTTTCCTCACTATCCGTGTTTTTATTAGTAGGTATAATAATAACCAAATGTAATCATTTTAATTCATTTGGTTATCAAAAGCTCAACGAGAACATGGAAAACAATACAGAATGATGTCCTTTAGACAAATAGCAAGCTTTCAGTTTAAACCAAGTTAACGAAAGTTGGTGCAGCGTAAAAATCTAGCTGATCAGTTTTACAATCAAATAAATATGATGCAGAGTGGCACAGAAGAGGTAAAAACTGAAAGCAAACATACAGAAATAGACTTTGGAGATGACTGTAGCACGAGTGAGGAGCTCTTGGTACCATTATCTACTTTTAATAGTAAGAAAAGCAATAATGAGGAGTACAAATGCGCAATATGTCAGAGAATATGCGCCAATAGTAGAGGCCTTTCAAATCACATGTACGTGCACAGACCAGACACCATTATCAAAGAGAAAAAAATCCCATGTGATATTTGTGGAAAGGAGTTTTTAAAACTGTGTGGGCTAAATAGTCATAGACGACGTCACACAGAAAAGAGGCCACATAAATGTGAAATTTGTAGTAAAGAGTTTAGAACGGCTGCTCTTTTAATGGGTCATATGCGTAACCATGCCGGAGAAAAGGTTCTTTCATGTAAATTCTGCGAAAAGCAGTTCATACAAAATACTAGTTATATTACCCACTTGCGAGTTCACACAGGCGAGAAACCTTACAAATGCAATTTTTGTAAGAAAAAGTTCTCGCAACGATACGCCCTGAACTGGCATGAGCTGATCCATACAGCAAAACCGTGCTATACTTGTAACCTATGTTTTAAACAATTCCACTTGCGGACTGAATTGAACGTACACATGCAGTCCTCTCACCAAAATGCTCACAAGAAAACTCAATTATATAAAGGGAGAACAGTAAAGGAATATCATAATAATAAAAAAGCAAAACAAACATCAAGTAAAGTAAGTACAGCGGAGGTAGTGCGTGTGAAATCAGAAAGAGAGAGTGGAAGTGGTGAAGAGGGAGAGATAAAATCTGAAGAGAAAACTGAAGGCAAGACTCGGTGTTTGGGTTTGAAACAGCTGAAAACAGAGTTTCCTTTGGAAGGTATGTTTAGTTTTGGTTCATCCACAGACTATATCGACGGGTAAAATGCTAATTCATTCAAGCGCCACTCTGGGCGATATTGAGTTATATATATCATTGAAATCAGCAAATTTTCCTGCATCGTTTGAGCCGTGTTTGAAGCAAATCAGAGCATTTTTTTGGCGCTTGAACCCATGTACAGTTTAGGGGTCATTTCTTGCTACACCATGTTAAGTGACACGAATTTTGCATTTTATTTCATACCATGTTTATGAGTCTATTTAAAGAGGGCGCTTTTTAAACTACTGGTTATTTAACCCCTCATATGCAGGAGCTAAAAAAACCAGTATTCGTGTCTCATTGGATTCATGGAGTACCAAAAAAATTATGGTGAAAAAAAATACAAAAAGTGTATGTAAGAAAAAGCACAGATCCATGTATTAAGCATCCGATGGGTTAACCCTTTTTATCTACACCCATATCATAAAACCTGCATTGGTTAATCAAAAACCGTAGGAAATGACCACCTTTTTGACAACCAATTAGGAAAAACCAGTGCTGCGATGAAGAAATAAAATGACTTCTTTATCGTTTTTAGTAAAGAAATGAGATTAAATTTGGAACAGCTGTCAAACTCAAGTGGGTCTCTATTCTAGTATCCATAGATATTAAAGCAGTTATTGATACGAAACGTCAATTCAGTATGTTTTTTTAATATAAACTGCACAATATTTGATCTCGAGTGACGTGAGAATAGAGACTTCATCCGTTTGTC
This sequence comes from Tortricodes alternella, assembly GCA_947859335.1. Taxonomy (NCBI): domain Eukaryota; kingdom Metazoa; phylum Arthropoda; class Insecta; order Lepidoptera; family Tortricidae; genus Tortricodes; species Tortricodes alternella. Next base: position 6,912,588 of record OX401972.1, read on the forward strand.
TATGATTTAAAAAAAAATGGTCTTGACGGACGGCCGCCATTATATGTTGACGTTTTGCTGAACGAAAGTAGAATTTTGTTGAATTGAATAGAAAAAGTTGTTTGTAATTTACATTTTAGTTGAAAATATGAATAGTAAGTAGTCTTCTTGGAGTGTGTGTGATGTGAAAATGCGCCGGATATCGGAAATATGCAGCCACGATTGCAACAAATAACTTGTTGCCAGAAAATATTGTTTCTGAACCCATCATGGAGGATTTATAATATGTGTGTAGATAAAGTTATGTATGCAACTCTGCATAATTTGGCCTTAAAACACACGTGCGATCTTATTATGAAACTCGCTAAAAGCTCGTTTCATAAAACCGCACTAGTGTTTTAAGGCCTATCATTATGCAACCGTTGCATAAACTACTATTTCCTTGATAAATTCAGTATGAAAACATCATTTCAATCTTTTTTACCTGATCTAACTAAATAAGCCTTGTAATCACCTCAATCAGAGTTTCAAAATGTATGTCACTTAAATCACTTTTCCGCATACAGTAATTTTGAGTTCATGTCTATTGAATCCTTTTTCTTTATACTGAAAATTATTACCCGCCCCTTTAAACCCGCTTATATTGAATCTCTTAAATTGAAAAGTTGCTTTTGGGCTACTTATGATTTGTTCCACATCGTATTTAAACCATTTTACCTATTTAGTCTTAAGAGCCATATCACCAAATCGCGTTCGCCCTCGTCCAATGTACAAAGAGCGCTGACGGCCATATAAGATGTATGGCCGTCCGGGCTCTTTTTACATTGGGAACTATCGTTCGGCGGGACAGAGGTCCGCCTTCATCAACGGCCGGCGTGGCACTGAATTCGGGCGGCCGACACATCGCATTATGTAGTAATTTGGGAGTTGTAATTACGTTTATTTTAAGTTGTATAATCAATTATTTTTCCAAAAAAAGTATTAAATTTTAATTATTTATAAACTAACGATTATTCTGATATAAGTTTTGCGTAATAATATTAACGTAGTAAAGAGATATTTACGGTTAATTCTTAGCGTTTTTAGTAGTTTTATGGTTTTGCCTTGGATTTTTTTTCTACATATTCCATACATATTTCAAAATTCCGAGGCCGCTATAAACTATACGACTATTCAAGAGATATTATTATATATTTTTCATTTCATTTGCGTTGTAGAGTAGTTCAATCCACAAGCTCGAAAAAGTGCCGTCGCGCATTTTTTCAAAAACTTGCTGCGCACTTTCGGCTTTATATCAATAGATGAGAATAAATTGCAAAAAGCGAGGCCGCTATGATCAATACTAATAACTATTCTCCACAGTCAGCAAGTCAAATTTGTCTAAGTCTTTCAGTTTCTCATAATAAGAACGCCAAAGTTGCCCAATTATTGAAAAAATCGTAATAGGGCTCTTAATATAAAAAGAGTTGCTTAAATTACAAGCAATATATAGGGACATTTTTAAGTGTGTTATTTAAGGATGTATACCCAATATATCGATTAGTATATTTTTCGCTGAAATTGAATAGTATGGTAGTATTAGACGTTTCGCATAAGTGTAATAAAAAATAAAACCACTTTACCGTTCTTTTAAAGGAGATAAATGACATTTAAGATTACATGTGTTATGTGCTGTGCCTTAGTTATCTGTACCGGAAGTTGATAAAATTACAAGAAAAAGCCAAAAATGTTTCTGTCTCATAGTACTTTTATAATCAGAAAATGTATTTTCTATAACTTTGTACTCGCCTCGATTTTTCGATGACAAAAAAAATGTTGTTACCGTTGTTCCCACGGAAATATTCTTGATTGAATTTGCATGTGTCCCGACCGTTTCAAAAACTGCATATTGATTGGTTATGACTCGAGTAGTCAAATCAGGTTCTGATTTTATTTCACATACTAAATAATTATTAATAATCACACAATTTGTACATTTTAAATCATTATTCGTACAAAATTACTCACTGCCGTTATTTGGTGCAAATGAAACAAAACTTAAAAAATAAAATACATGTGCTGCGGATTTGACGTGGCATACATCCTTAAGCATGCGCGGTCCCAGGAGGGGGGCGGGGGGTCACAGGGGACATGACCCCCCCCAAAATCGTACACGTCAAATAGAAAAATCAAGTCTAAAACTAAAGTTTAATTTACTCGACATATTTTATTATTAGTGACCCCCCCCCCCCCAAAATTTCAGGCTGCGACCGCGCCTGTCATTAAGTCCATAGGAATTATAGAGGCTAGTTCTTTGAACCCTCTACCTACAATAGAGGCGCGTGCTGACGGTGTCCGTTCAGACCAAGGTTTGAAGCGAGTGAGTCATGTCGGTTGTGTGCTATATACAATACAATACAAATATTCTTTATTGAACACCATATAAAACATGTCGGAAAAAGACAAAGAAATAAGATACATGGTAAACAATGGACACCCTTATCGCTAGTAAGCGATCTCTTCCAGACAACCTTCGAAAGAAGAAATAGCATAAGAGAGACTTAAAAAAGGCAGGTGGTGCAAACTATAGTTAACATTTAAATCACCCAAACCACAGAGATGAATACATAATATACATCAGAAGGGGGAGTGGGGGTAGCTTGATGCAGTTTTTTTGCTTAGCCGCTAAAAAAGACAGGCATAGAGTAACTGCAACAAAAACTATTTATCCAGTTGGAGTATATATCTGGGTACAAACGTAGGTATACATTTCTCTGCAAAAAAGCACGTACATTTTTTTATGACTGTTTTTCTGAAAAATGGGTTTCGTATCAAACTACCCCGTATGCGGGGTACATTTATACATACCAGGTGGCACTTTGATTCGCATATATATCTTTTTACATAACATATGTAAATTTGTTTAGGAATAAAACAAAATACATGTGTTCACTCATTTTAAACTTTATTTATTGATTAATCGCGGTCTCATTTTCATTTATCACAAATTATTTGTATTGTACTTATTAACTGCCTTTATTATAGATAAAACGCCATTAACCACATCAGAAATTGCAGATCCCATTACATTTCGTCTATAGACACTCTGTCGGTATTTAAGTACGAAACATTTTCTGAAAAATAAAAATAAAACAAATTACTTAATCATTTGCCCAAAAACAGTATCAATCTGCCCCATTGATGTCCGTATCAATGTGCCCCGAAGTAATTTTTCAAATTCTAAGTGATATTAAATAAATACTGGAAGTAACTAGGAAAAAAATATTATTTTATAGAGTAATTCACTGTATATACTTACTGCATAATGTGGATTCCTATAAATAACAATAATAACACTGCCGATTTATACACTTTCTAAAGTTGACGAAATATTTGTCGCGATCTATAAAAACGTGTTCGTGCTTGTCAAGTGCGGTAATCCTCCGGCTGCTTATTGGGGCGCGTCGGTGGTTTCTATGTGTGAGGGAATGAATAGTAAACTACTGTTCGTTTAGTTTCAATGTCTGCCGTATCTATGTGCCCCGTGTATCAATGTACCCCTATTCCCCTATATACAGGGTGTGAAAATACTAGTGTAATTTTATTGATTATCATTTGTATGAACAATTTCTTTTCTCAGTTCCAGTGACATATGATGCCGGCTTGATCAAACAAGAACCACCTGACACGAGCACCAAGGGAGATTCTGTGTTCATACTTCCAGACAACCCCAGCCCAGAAGACCTTGGCTCCAAGACATACTACTGTAACTTCTGCAAACATCAATACATAAACGAGCACATGTTCACAAAACATATGAAAATACATTTAGATGAAGGGTTTACTTGCGATACTTGCGGAGAACGCTTCCCTTATAAAATTGATTTGCGAATTCACATGAGAAAGCACGCTGGCAGAGAAACTTACCCATGCCGGATTTGTCATAAACTGTATCTTAGCAAGTCTCACTTGGACGTTCACTTTCGGACACATACTGGAGAAAAGCCTTTTCCGTGTGGGATATGTAATGCTAAGTTTCGCGCACGAGGGAGCTTGAATATTCATATGGCGAGCCATGACCGACAAGGAAAGGCTGTACCTTCCCTGACCCCCGGAAACGCGTTGTCTTATGAATGAATCAAAATTCAAGTACAGTACTATTAAGTGTCCTTGGAAGTATGGATTAAATAGAACAAGGACGTACCTAGAGATGATCATTGCCAATCATTTTAAGCGATAATTGTTGGTTCGATTCTTGACGGTTCAAACGTTATCGGTTCAAAATCATAAATTTGCTGTCTTACCGAACGAAACAAATTGTAAAAAAAATAACTCTAACGGTATCGGCTTATTTTTTTTAAAACAGGTTACGGAATGTACCTCTTTTAAAATGGTACCTACTTTCAGCTGAAAAAATGTTCATTTAGTCAGAAAAATATATAGTTTCCTACAAAAACTTCTGTCTAACAAAATCTTTACTCGATTTTCGATCGATTCTCGTAAAAAAAATGACATACGTACATACATAGCATCACGCCCGAAATCCCTAATGGGGTGGGCAGAGCCACAAGACTATTTGTGGCCACGTTCGATTAATTTGTCCTAAGATGGTATGATGAACCGTATGGTGACGCGTGATCAGCCCATTGCCCATACAGATAGTCCACCATGTTGGAGAGGACCCGTCCCTTAGTCGACTTTTACGACATGCCAGGATGATAAGCATCTGCGCGCATTCTATGCTATTTCTTCACTCCCAGTGCAGCAGAGGAGCAAAAAAATGACACTGATATTAATTGAGGAGTTATGAATTTTTTTAACTAGCAAATCGAATTTTCTTGATCGGTTTTTGTGTATGAGAAATGAAATTATTCGCTTATCCCAGCGCTATGTGTAAACAAAACAACGAAAATAATCTATATATATAAAAATGAATTGCTGTTCGTTAGTCTCACTAAAACTCGAGAACGGCTGAACGGATTTATCTTATCTTAGTCTTGAAATGTTCGTGGAGGTCTAGGGAAGGTTTAAAAGTACATAGGTTACTTAAATTATTATTCTTCGCAGACGAAGTCGCGGGCACCAGCTAGTCGTATTAATAAAAATAAGTTTGTGTAATGAAGATTAAATAACTAAATAAAATTACAGTGGGTGTTTGATTTTTCCACCTCCTACTCTCAAACAGAGCCGAATAATTTACAATTAAATGTAACTTTATCCATCTAAACGCGCTGGCATTATTTTTTAAAAAGCGCAAGACGACGCGGATAGCCTAGTTGGTAGTGACCCTGCCTCCGACGCAAGCGTCCCGGGTTCGATCCCCGGTAAGGGCAAATATTTGTGTGATGAGCACGAATGTTTGTTCCTGAGTCTTGGATGTTTCCTATGTATTTAAGTATTTATTTCTCTATATAAGTATTTATATCGTCGTCTAGTACTCATAACACAAGCCTTTAGAGCTTACTTTGGGACTAGATCGATTTGTGTAAAGATTGTTCACTGATTAAAAAAAAAAAAGTAATACGATTATTTTCGTTGTTTTGTTTACACACTAGCGCTGGGATAACCGAATAATTTCGTTTAACATACACAAAAAACAATAACAAGATAGTTAGTATGTTGTTAGATTAAGCATTAAACGGGCAAGTTTTTGCAAAATGTTATTAACTTTCGGTAGTGTAATTTTTTTTCACGAGAATTTTTACAAAATCGAATAAAAATTTGACATTTTTGTAAATGAACATTTTTTCAGCTGAAAGTACCACTTTAGAAGAGGTGCCTTATCCCATAACCTAACTCAAAAAAATGAGCCGATAGCGTTACAGTTATTTTTTTTACAATTTGTTTCGTTCGGTAAGACAGCTTTATGATTTTTTGTATAAAAAAGCATAACTTTTGAACCGTTAAGAATCGAACTAGCACTTATCACTTAAAATGATTGGAAATGACCGCTTCTATGTCCCTGTTCGATTCAAGGTCAAAGTCAAAGTCAAACTATCTTTATTCAATTTAGGCTTTTACAAGCTCTTATGAAGGTCAAGGAATGAATCTACCACCGGTTCGGAAAAAATCCTCTACTGAGAAGAGCCGGCAAGAAACTCGTTGAGGTATCATTTTTTCAAATCAGTACACATACCTATAAGTCAACAATGATGTCTATAGTTTTATACAAATCTAAGTATATACCACAGCAGGTACGCTCATCGAGACCCAGGCATCGCTGGTGCAGGTCAGGATTGAACCCAAACGTCCCTGTCCATGATGTAGTCTTTAACTGAGTAATATGCCCTAGAAATAAGAATTCGCTTTACAGTAGCTTTGAACATTGTGTCTGTTTGTTCTATAATGTTTTTAGGTATTTTATTGTAAAAACGTGTACAATTTCCTAGAAATGATTTTTTAGCTTTAGCCAGACTAAAGTTGGTACTTTAAGCTTTCCGGTATTTCTAGTAGCCTTTGGCTTATCTACATTTGTAGAAAAATTGTATACTATTTGATCCATACTTCCAAGAACACCCTGTATAATAATAATAAAAAGGAAACCTAGTCAGGTATACAAATAGAGAAAGTAAGATTAAACCGCGAAAGAATGAGGGAAAAGAATTGATAGATGCTAGCCTCGTGAAGGCCGAGAAGGACAAGCTAAGCAAGTAGGTATCTTGATTTTGCGCCATCGCCATGCGGGATCTGGGTTCAACGAACTCGGTGGACGGACTAATACAGATAGTTCAACTCAGTTGTGCGCGCGGCGCTATGTGTGCGTGAGCTTGTGTTGCACGTACGGATGCCTGCCACGTCACAGCACACTCATCAAAGCTGCATATTTACAAGCGCACGCAGACATGTGCCGCGCGCACAACTGACTTGAACTATCTGTAGCAAATCTAATACATCCAGTGTTAAAATGCCAAATTTGAACTATTAACGAAACTTATAAATATTTCCAATTCTATCTGTATAGGCTTAAGGTATAGATTGTGTTGTTGGCCGGTCGCCTATGAGCCCTTTGACAAACGCCGCCATACTTGTTTCAAATACTGGATTATATTTAAAAAAAATTAAATGGCTATAAAACTAATTTCGGAACTGCTGTTTTAATTAAATAATATCTAGATGTAAAATTGCTAAATATGTGACGTCACACTAGGGAGGGGGGTCTCACAAATGTGACCAACTGGGACAAGGACGGGGGAGGGGTCAAAAAATCATGAAATTAGTGTGACGTACTTTATGGATGACCCCGAAGGGATAATAATAATACTTCGTTCTCGTTATGAAGCGACATATGTTGTCTTGTCGATTACCAAAAGAAAACTCACTCACTCACATGCAAAATTCTCGAGTTTTTAAATTTTTAGGAGTAAAGACAAAACCAAGAATGTATAAACAGTATATTTATTTTAACATTTTATAATTTCTCCATATTAACATTCGCATCAGAATGGTGGACTCGAATATGGTTTTTCAAACTACACTTCTGTATAAAAGCGGCCCTACAGACCGCACAGGCAAACGGTTTCTCATTCAAATGAATTCTCATGTGAACTTTAAGCGTATATAATTCACCAAATCTTTTACTACAGAATTTGCATTCGAAATTCTTCGCTCCAGTGTGCACTATTAAATGTTTCTTCAGTGTCCACTTGTACCCAAAATTCTTTCCACATATCTCACAAGGATACTCTTTAGTTTTCAAATGAGAGTATTGTCTATGCGCGCTAAGACCGCCAGAGCTAGCGTAGTTTTTGGAACAGATGTCACATCTATATTCCGGTTTTTTCAAGTCATGCGCTTTTACCAAATGCTGTATACGTTTCTGATAATGTGGAAAGACGTCGTCACATTCAGGACATTTATAAACGGCTTTGCTATGGATTTTTCTAAAGTGGTACGCTCTAGCGGATGTTGAGCGAAACTGTTTGTCGCATATTTTACATTTTAGGTTAGTTTCTTTATGCATTTTGACGTGAGCGTGTAGTCTATGGTCGGAGAGGAACTTTTTTCCGCAATAATGGCACACGAAATAAGCGCTGTGTTCGTTCATGTGTACGGAAAGGTTTTTAAAAAACCGGAATTCTTTTCTGCATATGTGACATTTAAAGTTTTCGGACGTTAAATCGAAGCCTAGAATTCCATGAGACGGCTTGAATTTTGGCGTGCTGTAGTAAACTTTATTATGATTAGTAACCAAATGGTCTATTAATTTGTCTATGGTTTTAAAACTACAATCACATAGTTTGCATTTTACGTCACTGACTTCGGCTTTTATTAAGTTTTTGGGCGTTTTTAGGCACTGTAATATTTCTTTTTCGGTTACATTATTATGTTTCTCCGTTACATGTGTTTTTAGTTGTTTAAAAAATAAATATGAGCTGTCACAGTACAGGCAGGTGTACTTATACTTGTTTATATGTTTAAAAGGGAGTATTGTAGAGTTTTTGAGTAGTAGGGCTATGTTGGAACGTAGATAGCGGTTTTCAGTGTAACTTTCTGGTGTGACTCTTGGAGTTCTCCAGCCCGTTTTGGAAGCACCTGAAAATATGAAAAATAATATATAAAATACCTATAATAGCAGCAAAGAAAAGTCCTTTTTTTTCAGTTCGGCGTCATCGGCTTTCTGACTTTTATACTACTATGGCCACCTATGGCTTGGTTTTATAACGGACATTTAGACCTAATGTCAAAAACTGTATTGATTTACTGATATTTGATTCGACGGATCTTTATAAAACCCGGCCTAAGAAAGACTTACAAATATTTTTTGCGCTGCCTAGCAAAAACAAAACAAACAAACAAAAACAATTTTTATTTATTTATTTCAACTGTGCAATATCAATGGTTGCACAATTATATCGACGGTCAATATTATCTATCTACTGACGATCAAAATAATTGTGCAACCAGTGATATTGGACAGTTATACTGTAGGTACATTCTAGAAACTTCATGGAACCTTCTAAAAATCTCAGAACCCATTAATATCTTTAGAGAAGCTTCTAGCAACTTCATAGAACATTCTAGAAACCTTATAGAATCTTCTAGAAACCTCATAGAATATCAAACCTTCATCAACCAACCATCTATAAACCTCATAGAATCTTCTAGAGACTCCATAGAACATTCTTCTTCTTCAGACCTTTAAGAGACCTCATAAAACCTTCTAGAAACTTCATATAAATCTTAAATCTTTCCGCTGCCTACTTCTATAGCGTACCAGGGATGTTTGCAGACGCTGGTGTTGATTGCTTTTACGCCACAATGCGGGAGCAGGCTGGACTGCCCCTACTTACTTCACTGCAGTCGGTTACATGCGCCTACTCAGTGTAAGTGGGTAGTTAGGCATTATTATTTAGGACTAACATTTAGAATAAGTTTAACTAGCAATATATGAGTTTTAAAAGACTTGAAATAACAGTTATTATTTAAATTGCTAGAAGCCTTATAGAACCTCCTAGAAATCACATGGACGTTTTGGAAACTTCTAGAAAAGTAGTAGGTAGTGAGAAGACGAAATGAGTAGACTAGCTTTTGCCCGCGATTTTGTCCGCGTGGAATTCGGTTATCCCTGTATGTTGCATACCGACACATGGAAAGTCGGAGAGTTGTAAAGGCTAACTTTTTATCCCAAAAAAGCACGATTCCGGAGGGAATAGCGATAAAAGATTCCACGCGGACGAAGTGGCGTGCAAAAGCTAGTCGTTAATAATAATGTTGATGGTTACGTTGGTTTGAAATAAATAAATACGTAAATTAATAAATATTGTTTACTTGTGACAGCCCTAGCGTACACACGCCGTTTCAACACTATCTAGACTTTGTCGGCATTTACCGCGAGATCAAAGGCGTCGGACTACTGTATCTCTTTATACTGTGATAGAGGCCCTGTTTAGCTATGTAATAGCGCCTATCGATTTTTATAGAGTCACGTTCGAGATGATTTTCTCATTTGAAATAAATAAATCAGGGGACAATCTTTACACAAATCCATCTAGTCCCAAAGTAAGCTCTAAAGGCTTGTGTTATGGGTACTAAACGAAGATGTAGGTACATACTTATAAAGATAAATAACTACTTAAATAAATAGCAAACATCAACGACTCAGGAAAAACATTCGTGCTCATCACACAAATATTTGCCCTTACCGGGGATCGAACCCCGGACCGCTAACCTCGGAGGCAGGGTCACTATCAACTAGGCCACAGTATAATAAACAAACAGTATGTTGTCTCGGCAGTGTCCTCGAAATAATTACCTACGGCCGCTTGGTATGTAAACACGCAGTAGGGCTGCCCGCTGACTGTTTTTCTTGGGTTACATATTTGATAATGCTATATTAAATTGTCGTAGTATCTTTTCATGAAATATAACTTCAAATCTTGTAAGTTTTAATTTTAATTATTTCTACTTGGTTCATATTTTTAGTTTCAAAAGTGACTGTAAGTCAGTATCGAATAAAAAAAAAAACATTTAATGTATTTTGCTTTTAAAATATCAAAAACATCAAAAATTCTCGTGTCATAATTTACGTAAATAAATTCATGGGAACATCTCACACTATTCACGTCGTCCGTACCCAACCGCGGCGCGCTCGCGACTGTTGTGTACCGAAGTTTACTGAGATTTCGAATCGCGTCCTTTCGGCCGTTTGTATGAAGATGGAATACTGTAGATATACTTTATTATACTGTGACTAGGGTAACCGCGACCTCATAATAATAAAGGGAATTCACCTATTCAGGGCACGTAAACCTTCGGTCGCTCTCGTGCGCACGCATATGCTCCCTAAGCGTATAACTCCGCGCATATGCCTTACAGCACACCGTACAAGTAAACGGCTTCTCCCCCGTATGCTTAAGCATATGCTTCTTCAACCCATGATTGGTAATAAACGCCATACCACAATCAAGACACTTCTTGTTTTTATGTCCGTGCGTCTGCCTTATATGCGTGGCGAGATAATGCTTAATGTTGTACTCCCGCGCGCAAATTGGACATTTAAACTTATGCGTTATGTTATGTACCTCTGACATGTGCTTTATTCTGTCGTTATAATGCTTCATAGGCTTGAAGCATATCTGGCATTTGATTACGCGTTTCGAATGAGCGCTCTCCATGTGGTTAGCTTTTGAAGTTTTCGTTTTAAGTACTTTACCGCACTCGCCGCACGGGAATAGACCGCTTTCGTGCGTACGTTTGTGAACTTTCAACCTTTTCGAGTTGAGAAACGATTTGCCGCAAACATCGCATACGCAGTTAGGATAATGCTCGTTTAAGTGCGTTGTCAAAGTTCTGAATACGTGAAATTCACGCTCACACAGATGACAAGTGTACGGACTCGCGTCAACTTTGTAGTCCGCGATGCACTCCCTGTAAATAACTTTATCATGGACGTCGCCAAGATGGCGGCGCATCGCTTCGACATCTGTCAAATTCAAACAGCAATGGCGGCATTCTAAATTCGAAATGTCAATTTGAAGCGAGCGCGGGTACCGCTTTATTTTCTTTAATTCGGATTCGAGGTCGGTGTGCGTTTCGTTCGTGTGGTTTCTTAGTGCGTTTAGTTGCATGAAGTCTTGTTGGCAGAAGAAGCATTGGAACCAGCTCTTGTGGTGGCGGAATGGGCACGCTGTGGTTTCCCGGAGGATGGTGCCGCATGTTAGGATGACGCGTTTCCGTTCTGATAATTGCTTGGTTGTGTTTATGACAGGCTGGTGGCCTGGAAATAAATACAATTACTTAGTTTATTTTTTATTTTTAGTTAGCCACAGTTTATTTTTCGCGATAAAGGCGTCAACACAAGCAAGCAATTAACAGATAAAGCCAGCGACATACAAGTTAACATGGAAATCATTGTTAGTACCTACTGTAGCTTACGTTTACGTATGAATATGCAAAATTGAATATTTTTTAATTGGGGCTGAAACATTAACCGATGAATTTTAGACGGGAAAACGCCTATGACATTCGTTTTGGTAGCAAGTTCTAAATTTTCGATGCAACAAAATATGCCGAGATTTTGTGACGCGATAACTCTGTGAATAACGGACTGATACGAAATTACCGAATATTTTCATAAAGCGTACTCTTTGAAGATTCTAGTTAGTTAGATTATTTCCACAATTGAAATAATCTAAAAGCATAGTGGCTGTGTGTGAAAAAGACAAGAATATAGAAGTATGCATATTCTACAGACGGACGGTAATAGTCAAGCCCGGACATAGGGGGGGGGGTCACCTGCCCGCCGAGGCCGAATTTTTGAGGGCGTTAAATTAATTTCAATTTGACATATACGTTGTCCCCGGATGCCCAAGTTACAGGCTCAGCCTAGTTTGGGGTACGTTGGATATTAGCGTTAAGGAAAAATTATAGCTTAAGAAAATTGTTAAATTGTAACTTTGATAATTATGAAAATAAATTTTATTATTTATTTATTTATAATATACGATTTTTGAGGGGGGGGGGGGTCCTAGGCGTAGATGTTACCTAGTTTTAATCAAGTGATCCGCTTAAATTCTGGGGTGGGCCAGACGGGTTCTGGGGTGGGTTAGAAGGGTTCTGGGGTGGGTCAGCAGGGTTCCGGCGTGGGCCAGGCCGGTGGAACTACGCACGTAACGTGTAACTACAATTAAGTAATCAAACATCTGCCAAACTGTTGTTGTTGTGTGTGTGTTGTATTTAGTTAACTATCTAAACGAACAGAGTATAGCAACCGGCCCGTTCGTCATAACAAGGTTTAAAACTTACCCTTGTTAAATAAATCCACTTCATCGTTTCTCAAGGCGCAACTCAAGTCAAAGTTTTCATCATTATCAATATCATTTGGCTCGATCTGACTTGTTTTCAACTGTGATATCGGTGTGTCTGAATCACCGTCACAATCTTCCATCCTTTTCACTCTAGCTTTCAAGTTTTTATGTCTCTTTCTTCTTAGAGTTTTGTTTAGTGATTTTTCCGTTTTAGGTGCCCTTGAACTATAGGTTTCTGAAAAACAGAAAAATACTTCCATATATAATATTACTAGTTGTGCTCGCGATCACGCTCCACACGGGATGGAGAGTAACCTACTATGTGTTAATCCAGGGTATAATCTATCTCCATTCCAAATTCCATCCAAATCCGTCCAGCCGTTGAAGCGTGAAGGACTAACAAACTTACTAACACACACACACTTACAAACTTTAGTGTGATAGGGTTCATAGGGTAAATGCGAAAACTCTGTCTGTGACGTTTGCTCGCAAAACCGCTGATGAACCGATTTGGATAAAATGCAAGAATCTACCTACTTTGTAAATGGTGATGAGCAATTGGCATTATGCTATCGTTACTTTATGTAGTAAATGTGTCTCGTCAAATCACATAAAGTAAGTAAAAAGTGAAAATTAAAAACTTACTTTTCTAAGGCTATTTGAAGATTGTTTTTATTTAATAAATTATTAGATTATTTAGCCTATAACTTTACTGAACTGGGGTCTGAGCCCTTTTATTTATCAGATACATAAACTTTAAATTAATGTAATGGACAAGTGCGAGTTAAACTCGCGTGGAGAGGGTTCCGTGATTATATGAAAATTCTTACTTACTTAGGCCATAGACTTCTTATAGGTTGTTTTTAAATCTATAGATAAAGAACTATTTTCTGTTTTTTTTTTTTTTCGAAATTTTAGGCCCAGTACTTTCGGAGATAAGGGGAATGGTCAATTTTCACCTATTTTCCTAAAACCATTTACCTTTAAATTATAAAAAAATATATTTAAGATCCTCACAACGCGCCCTTTAATTTGATACGTCACACGCCAAGGTTTGCAAAACTTTATTTTTAAATTATCTAATGTTATACTCAAAAGTGGCCCGTATATTTAAAAATCATTTATTTACGTTACGCGTCCATTTTGCCGTCACCGACTTACATATGTGTACACAATTTCAACTAAATCGGTCCGGTAGTTTCGGGGCAAATTGGCTGTGACAGACGGACAGACACAAGCGTTCCTATAAGGGTTCCGTTTTTTCATTTTGAGGTACGGAACCCTAACAAGAGATGAAGAAAAAACACCTTACGATACCATTGTTAGGAACTTCCGTGTTCTCCGTGAAGTCATCTTTTTTGCACTCCAGTTCCATTTCAACTTTGATTGTCAACTCGTCAATGGTGTCTAAAAACATGAAACAAATGAGGTTATTAAGATATTCACACAAATTTAAACAAGCTGTGCCTGCGACTGACTAAACCCGTGAACTGGGTTGAAATTTGGCAAGATTCAACTTTGATATACGAAGTAAATAGGATACCTTCTACCCCAGAAAACTGCACAGTTATGATTTAAGTTTTTTTTTTACAATTCTCTTAAGAGCAGTGTGCCTTGATAGGTTGTCAGTCAAAATCTAGGTCTATATGTTTTGTTTTTTTTTTCACTATAATCAATAAATTCAGTTTTATTGTTGTTTCAGTATTATCATACAAAACTATTTCAGTGATTATTTGACTTTGTTGGTCTTTAATCAATATTAACAAAACATATAGACCTAGATTTTGTTGTGACTGACAACAAGACTGACAAGGGTGGAAATTGTTATGGCCTTTTGTATGAAATTTATGACTTCACATGGAGAAACCCAATTTAAAACTGGAAATAATGTGTTTTAAAATCTAGGTACTGGAGATGGGAGGCAGCATTACAAATTACATTTATAATTACTAGCTTTTGCCCGCGAGTTGGTCCGCGTGGAACTCTTTTATCGCGAGCAGCGCCATCTACCGAGGAGTAGCATTTCAAAATTTTCCTGTATTTATTAAGATTCCTGAAAAATATTTCCACAATATTGGGTTAAGTAGTAACCTATGTCCTTCTCTGGCCTTCCAACTATTGCTGTACAAAAAGCAAGTCAATTTGTTGCACTGTTTTAACCTTTTGACCGCGAAGCATGTCTGAGAAGTAACACAAATTTCAACTTTAACACATTCAGTGCCGAAAATCCGATAGCCGCCGAACGAGTCGATAGTCGGGTTTTTGCTATAGCAATTTTGTATGGAGGCAATTTTTCGGTGCCTGGGATGGGACTTGATTTTTGGGCCGGCACAGAAAGTGTTAAGTCAAGGTAATGAAGGACTTTTTTACCCTGTATACGCTGACGGCTGCAGCCGACTGAGGCGGTCAAAAGGTTAACATGGAAGAGTTATAAACAAACACACTTTCCCATTTATAATATTAGTAAGGATATACACTGTGTATCCTAACTAACTAACTACTAACACCAAATTATCATTTTTGAGTTAACAGTTAACGAATGCAAAACTGTGTCATTTACCTGTGTGATAGTATATGTGTTATTATAGTACCTAATCTTTAAAAAACACACCAATATCATTAACCAGTTTCTAGAGAAACAGTTTCGCATCTTTTTTGCTAATAAGTAAGCTTTTGGATTTAGCAGCCTTTTTGTTTGAAGACGGCAGCACAGTATACAAGATGAGTCGTACCTTTCTTACTATCGTAATGCTCTACAAAGTGCATCTCCGCCTGTAGCACTTGCTTCTTGAAGCTGGCAGCATCACGTAGGTGTCCCGCGCACAGTGCACACACCAGCCGGCTCGGACCCCACTCTGTCAAATGGGACAGCTGAAATATTCTTTAAACATTATCTTTAATAAAAATATATATATTATACAAATAATAACCTTCATTTTATATATTTATAAAAGAAAAACTACTTATTCGCTGACTAATAATGACATCTCAGGACACAAATATACCTAAAGGTGTGAAATGGGGACCAAAGTTTGTACCGGAAATACTGGGGTGAAGAAGTGGCAGGCTGCTACTTTTTTATAAGTCGCAAGTAGTCTAATAGTAAACGTTCCAAACACAACTATTGATTGTGTTCTGGATAAGACGACAAATTTACCTTATCTTAAAAATATCATTGCCAAGAACCCGCCTTGTGTCCTCCTAGACTTTGCTTACATATCAAACACCTATGTCATCTATAACTATAGCGGCCTATATAGTTATTGATGACTACAGTCTATGCTGAAGAATTCGCCTAGCGGGTACCCAGCTCAGTAGGCGCTTTGCCGTGTAGCGTTTGGTTGCTCGTTATACGCCCGTATGAACTCACCTAGCGGGTCTTATAGACGATTCTGTGGTACGTAGGATACTATTCGATTTAATATCTTGCAATTAAAGTGTTAAACCAGTCCAGATCATTTAGTCTGTACTTACCGTTTTTAACATTTGAACTAACATTGAAACCATCTTTAACCAGCGGTTATTAGTTTTTAGTAGCTCTTTTCAGTGACAATACTACTTAGAAACTTATTGGAATATGTATAAAGAAACGAAACTCACAGAAATACCATAAGATTCTTGTAACATATCGGAAAAAACTTCCTTGAGGCCTGCCTCTGTTATGTACGATGCCGTCAGATCCCAAGTTCCGCTGGTCGACAGACAGCATCGGCATACGTCTGGCTGCGAAACCCAGCTATTTAAATTGCCTACGTCCATGATTTAATTTAGAAAATGGACTTTTTCAATAAAATAACATCGCTTCTATTTAATGTAGGTAGGTATGTTGACTTGACATTTAGTATTAACCAACTAATTTGCAATACATTTTAGTTTTATCTGCATCTCTTTTATTTATAGCCTTTAAGAAAGAAAGAAGAAACACTTGACAATAAAGAGTTGACAATTCAAATCGGTAGTTTTGTAATCCATTTGAGCCACTGTTTATAACATTGGAGTAACTAAGGTTTAGAAATATTTACATGTCTAAAAGTTTTATAACGTTCGTTCTTGTCTGTGGTTCCTGTCAAATTGGCTGTCACAACAGTACTGGAATTTTTTTGGCGCGCAACGCAACTATCTGCAGGCTAAAAGACAAAAGTTATTGATAATACACATTTTTTAGCTTTATTCTACTAATTTCCTTTCCATTTTTTTAATAAGTCGTTTGTAATTTAACAATGCGTAACGTAGAAATCAAAGCAAGAATAACTAACTACGAAAATATTTGCAAGGTGGCCGCAGATATTAGTAACTCGGAAGGCACAATTATCAAGCAAGACGATACGTTTTATAATGTAAATGAGGGGAGGTTGAAGATGCGTTTTTACGCAGATTCCTCTGCAACGTTGGTACGTTACGATCGTGACAACCAAGGTGGCCCGAAGCTGAGTGATTATGATTTACTCGAGTTCCCAGCTAATGAAAACGAGAGAGCTTTGGCGTTGGATAAAATGCTGAGGAAGTGCTTGGGGTCGCGCGGACGAGTGGTGAAAGAGCGGTGAGTAGATAAACATTTATTTTGTTTCCTTAATTCTTCCTAGGAATCAAGCAACTAACAGCTACAAAAGGAAAATATTTGAAATAACTATGCTGACAGATTATTGCACGTTATACAGTTAATGGTGGGGTTCCCTAAGCTTCCAAGCTATCGAATGAAAATATAGGTACAATATTATTATTATTTTTTCAATTTTCTCATTTTTTACATCCTTTCATATTATAAAAATAACATTATAAAATAAAAGAATAGAAAGACGGTGAACCACCGACCGCGGAGCAGGGCCCAGGCGATCGGTGGCTAGGGCTGCAGAGAGAGGAACCTCCTGATGATGCGTGCAGAGTCCAGGAGTACCGCCTTCTGTATCCGGACCATGATCCAACCATCTAGCGAGAACCTCTTGAGATGGTGGTCGAGGCTCTTTGCTATTAGTCCATTCACTGAAACGGACGTTATTATTATTATTATTTATTTAAGCACAGGCAGCTTATAGCTGATATGTGCATAATCAGTGTCCACTTGTGTTTTTTAAAATTTAAAATGATTATATCTATTTTTAAAAGAGTTAACTGAGGGTGTACTTATCACTGTCTCGGGCAAACTGTTCCACACTCACTATGCGGTTAGACAGGAACTGGCGCCTGGGGTTGCTGTGCTCAAGGAGCATGACAGCTTCAAAGAGTGCCCTCTCAGGGTTTTATTTTAATTTAATTTTTAAGAGTATTATACACGATCTCTCATAGTGCTGCAATATATAGCTATTAACATTATAATTATTATTTATTTTGTTTTTTTTTTTACAGAAAGCTTTTCATGGTTGGCCAGACCCGTGTCCACATAGACACTGTTCAAGACCTTGGAGATTTCATGGAGTTAGAGGTGGTTCTACGCCCGGAACAAACCTTGGAAGAGGGTCAAGCTATTGCTCAGGACCTGCAGCAGAAGCTTGGAGTGAAGGAGGAGGACTTGATTGAGTGTGCTTACGTTGACCTTTTGGATAAGAAGTAGCAGCATTACGTTGGAATGTTCCATAAACTTTTATTCAAATTCAAAATAACCTTTTGAACTCCATGGCTGAATGCGAGAAAGTGTACCCCGGACACCGAGTGACAGCTGTAGCCAACAAAATGTGTGGAAAACGGCATGTCATGGCATCAGGGGCATGGAAATCAGTTGTCATGTAAAGCCGAAGTGCATTCAAGTTTAAAAGACCCTGGCAGTTTTCACAAACAATGTGTAAAGACGCAATAGACATGCCATTTTGCACAACATTTATTTAATTTTGCTGTATTTTATTGAATAGCTCTCAGGCTATGACTGTGGCGCCATCTAGTTTATCTGTATTTTATAGCATCTTTGACTTATTCCTGAGGTACGATTGCTGTAACGTCTCTTGTTTCATTCAAGCTGTAGAGTTCGAGGTATATTTTAAAAGTAATATCCAGGTTTATATTAAGGTGGTATTTTAGTCTATGTGAAAATTATTAATAGTCTATAAGTAAAAGGCTGTAATTATTTTTAAATACTAGTTTATTATTAAAAATAATATCTAGACAATGGTATATTATTTAGTCTTATTCTACTTTGCGAATTTGAATTGCTAACCCTTTGAACGCCACGGCTAACGGCGAAAAAGCGTGCCACGGAGGCTATAGCCGACGCAAATGTATGGAAAACGGCATATCGTGGCGTCAGGGGCACGGAAATCTGCTGTCGGCTACAGCCGACTGGGGCGTTCAATAGGGCATGAACAGTCCTTGTCGCGCGTTAAACTGACGAACACGAATATTTGTACGCCATCTAGTTTAACTGGGTTTTAGCAGCTTTGGCTTATTTCCGAGTTACGGCGCGTTCCCACTGTGTCGTAACGATAGATAGTCGTGTATCGTGGCTTGTGTATTTAAATGGAGTTGTACACATACAGCATGATTAACTTTTTATGTATGAATATCGATGACGATAAAAACACGTTACGACGCAGTGGGAACGCGCCCTAACGATTGCTATAAAACGATTGTCAGTCCTCTTGTTTTAGGCCGGCCACATACATTCGATTTTCGAATTAGTTTTTCGAACCAGGCTCTCCGAACGCAGCAAATCCATATAACAATCAGGGCTTGTCACACACGTTCGAATTTCTTCCGTGCGGAAGTTTTCCGACCATTCGCTCCGAATGCTAGCCCTTGAGTTCGGAATTCCAAAGCAAACAAAAGAAACTAATGCAAGATCTACATACATTTTCTAGGAATATTTGAAATACGCGGCTTTACCCACGATTTAATGTCAGAAATAGTCCGACATATTTCGAACTCGTATGGGTTGACTCCTTTCGAGTTCGAAACATGTCGGACTATTTCTGACAATAAATCGTGAGTAAAGCCGTGTGTATTTCAGGTATTCAAAATGTCTCACGAAAGTTTTAATTTGACTACATTTAGTAGGGTTCGTCATACACATTCGAAAATTACCGAACGGAACGCGCTCAGTCACGGCGCATCACGTCAGAAAAAATCGAATGTGTGTGGTGGTCGTACAGAATTACGAATACGTTTTTCGAATCAGGAAAACGTATGTATGCGGCCGCCCTTAGCCCATGATAGGTGGTGGAAACCACAGAACTATATCGAGATAAAAGGAAAGAGTTCGTCGCAGTGCCGTAGCGTCATGCGCGGTCCCAGGGGGGGGGGGGGTCACAGGGGACATAAACCCCCCCCCCCCCCAAAATCATACACGTCAAATAGAAAAATCAAGTCTAAAAATAAAGTTTAATTTACTCGACATATTTTATTATTAGTGACCCCAAAATTTCAGGCTGCGACCGCGCCTGCGTAGCGTAGCGTAGAAATACCAATGCCCTACCTTAAAATATACCATTAACTTGTTTGTTGATAGTATGATAGTAACTACCTGTAACCACCCCGCTGCCCTATCTTAAACCACCTCTGCCCTACCTTAAATTGAACTCTAGCTGCGGGCTTGGTCGTCGATTTATTTATAAAGTTAAACAGCGGTATGAGTTGTTACAGTAGTGGTAGAATATGACAAATTGAGGGCCAGTCACAGAATTTGCTGAATAGGGCTGAAAAAATTGAATGGAAACTGAGCGTGTAACATTTATACGTAGTTACTTTGATATCACGAGTGTAATGTAGTGACGGGAAGCATAAGTCGCGCGAGAACGATTCAAAAGCATCGATTAGCACGCGACAAGAGTCTAGGCACCGCCGCCCCCGCCCCCCGCGCCGCGCTGCCGCCGTTGTTACACACAAAGATGATCTCACGACATCTTTTTGGCACACGGGAACATACACTCTTTCCTTGCTCGATATAGTTCAGTGGTTGAAACTTTTTAATACATTTATCTACACCCATATCATAAAACCTCCATAATGTATTCTAAAACCGTAGGAAATGAAAAGCATTATTACAACCAATCAGGTAAAATCTGTACTGTCATGTTATTACAGTATCAATTTTTGTATCGTTGAGTTTAAATTTGGAACAGCTGTCAAAACTCAAGTCGGTCTCTATTCTAGTATCCGTAGATATTAAAACAGTAGTCAATACGAAACATAAATTCAGTATGTTTTTTTTTACATAAACCGCACGACATTTGATCTTGAGAGACATGAGAATAGGGACTTGACGCGCTGGCTCCGTCGGGTTGCGCGGTTCTTTTTTGTCTAATTTTTATTTCATTAAATGCAGCCACAATTGCAACAAATAACTTGTTGCCAGGAAATATTTTTTCTGAACACATCGCACGCTTAAATATAAAAGGAAACAAGTCAAAATGAAATTCACTTTTGTTTTAAACTTTACTCAAACGCGTTAAAGGTGAATTTGGAATGGATTTGTATTTCACATTATTTCTTTTTCTTTTTAAACGAGCGACATCATGGAGGATTTATAATATGTGTAGATAAAGTTACGTATGCAACTGTACATAATTTGGCCTTAAAATACGAATGCGGGTTTATGAAACGAGCCGACAGCATTGCATAAACTACTATTAAAAACTGGGAGGACAGTTCTCTTTGTCGTGGAGCCTCCATTCTGGAGCCGCTACGGTGGCCATGACCTCCCATAGGGCTCCGCTGGCTTCCCCTTCAATGTTGAACGGTTGTAGCAGCTTGCGCGCCTCATTTTTCGCATCTGGTTGGGTTGTTCAGGAAACGAATTGTGGTATGAATAATGTCAGGAATATTTCTTAGGGTGTACTTCACTTGGTTGTGAAATGGACCCCCGGTGATCTGGCCCCTGTCTAATCCCCCCCCCTGTAATCAGTCGCGTAGCAGTGGCTCAAGGGCAAAAAACTGGTCAAGTGCGAGTTAAACTCGCGTGGAGAGGGTTCCGTGATTATATGAAATATCCTGTTTCTTAAAATACCTGGACTTTTTTTCGAAATTTTAGGCCCAGTAGGTACCATATTAGGATTTTAGGTGCATTTTCACCTATTTTCTTAAATAACTCCAAGATCATTTATTTTAAAATTATAAAAAAATAATATTTAAGATCGTCACAATAAGCCCTTTTATTTGATATATCACATGCCAAAGTTTGCAAAACTTTTTTTTTTTAATTTTCTATTTTACCCCCTAAAGTTGCCCTCATGTTGGAAATTCATTTCTTTACGTTACGCGTCCGTGTTGCGTTCACCGACTTACATATATATTAAAACTTATAAGATGTACAGTTATATTTCATGAAAAAATACTAGGACAATTTAATATAGCTTTATCAAATACATTACCCTAGAAAGACCGTCAGCGGGCAGCCCTAATGCGTGTTTGCATACCGAGCGGCCGCAGGTAATTATTTCAAGGACACTGCCGAGACAAAATACTGCATACTTGATTATACCATGGACCAATGATACAAGAGGACTGTCAACCTCCATAAATTTGAGCGTACGCCGGAAAAGCTAGCTTCCGTGGCTAATACTAGATGGCGCTACAAAAAAAATATATTGGATCGTAGTTCGGAAGCTTGTCACTAGGTGACGCTAGACGCTACTAGATTTAGCCTGGGAGAATTTCAATCAAATTTAATTAAAATAAATCATTTTTATCTTTAAACTGTTGTTGATTCAGCTTTTTTCATGTTATTTGTAAAAACTAGCAGTTGTTCGGAAGAAAGCATAGTTGTTTGAACGAATTACGGCCTAAATTTAAGAATTCGTCAACAGATTCGACTGTCGACGTCAGAATTCTGCTCTTGCCAGACGTTCGCCCAGCTTTATGCACCCTTTTATATATAATGCGGTTTGCAAACGCGTTAACATAAAGAACTGTAGGACCTCCACAGTCACGATCGTCATTAAGAAGTGGCTGGCATCACTGTCTTATGCGGAAACGGAAGATATTCTTACTATACGTTCATAGGAGTATTTCACACGAACACGAACACACATGCTCACACACACATCCACTCACGCAGACACACACACACACACACACACACACGCACACACACACCCACACACACACACACGCACGCACACAAACGCGCACACACACACACACACACACACACACACACACACACACATACATTTAGCGAGAGAAATTTAGCTTCAAACAAACAAACTTAGATTGTAATGTAGTAATTATTGTTTTTTAGTATCTTTTATATAGCTTAATAATGAGTGTTAACCAGTAAGCTTCATGTTGTAAACCTTCTCACTGGGTCCCAAGATACAGGCTCAGCCTAGTTTGGGGTCCACCGGATACCGATCAATGTAAACATGTCTGTCTCAATAAATATTTTTTCATTTTTCAGATGGCGGGTCAAAGCTCCGATGTACGCTCAAATGTATAGAGGTTGACAGTCTTCTTGTATTATTGGTCCATGATTATACTGTGACATAGGGCATACGACGTCACCTAAAATTCAATGTGGCGGATGCTATAAGACATTTAGTTACTTGTTATTTTTCCACCCACGCATTATTAGTGTGAGATGAAAAGGCCTTTCTTTTTGAGGCTATGCAGTCGGGTTTTTTATTTTTTTACCAATTCATATTTTTTATCCTGTTAAATTGGATAGTTCCTGAGAGTGCGAGATTACTTAATAGTAGATAACTTGTAACTCCTTGTTGTACTCCTCTGCTGCACTGGGAGTGAAGAAATAGCATAGAATGCGTGCAGATGCTTATCATCCTGGCATGTCGTAAAAGTCGACTAAGGGACGGGTCCGCTCCAACATGGTGGACTATCTGTATGGGCGATGGGCTGATCACCCGTCACCATACGATTCATCATACCATCTGAGGACTAATTAATCGAACGTGGCCACAAGTAGTCTTGTGGCTCTGCCCACCCCATTAGGGATTTCGGGCGTGATGCTATGTATGTATGTATAACTTGTAATAAAAGATAGAGCCCTAGTAGCATTTTCCGTTGGCATCCATTGGCCAACAATAGGGAATCCGTAGGGATAGTTAGTAATTTTCCCACATAAAATTACATTGGACCAATACCAATATAACAAAAATATTATCATTACTCCCAACCAATTACCAACATTGGGCCATTGTGAATACCACTACCATTGTTTAAAAAGGCCCTATTAGATATTAACCTTTTGACCGCCAAGCATGTCTGAGAAGTAACACGAATTTCAACTTTAAGTCAAGGTAAGATTTAGATTTATTTTATTTCTTAAATTAAATTACATTATATTCAGTACATGTCAAAATATATGAATTCAAAGTTGAGATCGTCAAAATATTAAATAATAAAATAGAATATATGTCATCACAAATTAATAATAAACAATTTAAATTAAAACCAAAAAAGAATAAAACTCTATCAAAACATTAATTCAAATATCACATATACATACATACATAGCATCACGCCCGAAATCCCTAACGGGGTGGGCAGAGCCACAAGACTACTTGTGGCCACGTTCGATTAATTAGTCCCAAGATGGTATGATGAACCGTATGGTGACAGGTGATCAGCCCATCGCCCATACAGATAGTCCACCATGTTGGAGAGGACCTGTCCCTTAGTCGAGTTTTACGACATGCCAGGATGATATATTAGTCAGTCATAAAAACAAAATAATAATTTCTATTAATAATTTAGATTCAATTAAAATGTCAATGCCATATACTCATTGATTGAGTATATGGGGTAGCTCAATCAAAGGTTCTTTAGTTTGCGCCTAAATGCTTCATCAGATGTTTCTGATTAGAGCTCGGCGGGTAGACGCTCAATAATGAAGGACTTTTTACCCTGTATCTGCTGACACAGGTTAAGTAATGTTGGCCCAAAGCAGTAAAATATTATCATTACATCCATCCACTTACCAACGGCGGGCCAATGAGACTTCTGCTACCGTTGGTTTAAAACTTGGGATTTCTGCATTATATTGTTTCATGGAATATCTACAATGGCTTTTGGCCTTACCTCAAAACAACGGGGACAAATCTAACCATTGTCAAAGTAACAAGACCCACTAAATGCTATCAGGGAGAGCCCACGTAACATGATTTTTAAAGGATACAACCCTTGGCAACATTGGGGGGTGCTGTATAGTCAAATCTGATGCCTGTCAGCTCCTTCGCTATTTCATATGCTGCCCTGGAACAACAACACATTATAGGTTGACCGCTTAAATGAGTCTTCGCCCGCGCGGCACAGGGGCGCGGGGGCAGGCGACAAAGGGTACCGAGAGAGGTGCGAGCGGCAGGCGCATTTTTGTTTTCATTCATTTCACGCCGCCCGCACATCTCCCAGGCCCCTTTGTCGCCTGCCCCCGCGCCCCTGCGCCGCGCGGGCGAAGACTCATTTAAGCGGTCAACCTATAAATGTTAACTTAAGAAGACTATGAACCAAAGGCAAATATCACCCTTTTCATACAAAAGGCGATAACGATTTTCATCCCCTAAATGGTAACCGATTTTGACCAATTTTTGATAGGTTGTCAGTCAGAACAAAATCTGGGTCTATACGTTTTTTGAATTTTGATTAAAGATTAAGAAAGTCAAATAATGCCGAAATTAATTTTGTATGAGAATACTGAAACCACAATAAAACTGAATTTAAAGATTATATTGACAAAATCAAAACGTATAGACCTAGATTTTGTTCTGACTGACAAACTATCAAAAATTGGTGAACATCAGTTAACATTTAAGGGGTGGAAATCGTTATCGCCTTTTGTATGAAAAGCCGTAAGTTCACACTCCTCTTAAAGATGAAAATATCAAGAAGGTTTTCATGTTTTATCTGCATTCACCGTTTAAATAATAATATCAGACATTAACAGTCATTTATCTTTGTAGTTGACCCAAACTAAGGTTCATTGTGTTTTGGGAAAATGTATTTTGATTTTCCAAGTGAGACATACATAGTATCAGACTTGTTAACTCTTTGAATAGCACAGCCAAATATGAAGCGTGCCACGGACGTAAAACGTTTTAGCTGACCTGAATATATGGAAAGCAGAATATTGTGCTGTCAGTGGCATTTAAATCTGCTGTTATATATAGCCAACTGACATTGGTGTAGGTTGATGATGATGGCTGGGGACGCCTGGCCATTGGCAGGTGGGCGGTCGATCTGCGATTGGTATAGGTTAGTCAACAGATTGCCAACAGTAAAGAAATGTCTTTCAAAAGGGCGTATACCCATCCTGATAACACTTTTAAATTGTACTATAGATTCGTAGTCTCAATTACATGTTTCTCTTAAACCAATCTTCCATCATCAATACATATAAAACAGTACCGTGATTCACTTATAGACAACGCACAGCCTAAACGTGTGGCCCTAGATTTGAAATTTGGAGGAGACATTCCTCGAGTACCCTAGAGGTGCACTAAGGAGGGATTTTTTTAATTTCCACCCCTAAAGGGGTGAAAAGGGGTGATAAAATTTGTATGGAAAACAATGCAGGCGAAGCTATGGCGGGTCCAATAGTTAATAATAAACATACTTAGCCTGGTCTAATCTAGTCTGGTCATTGTCCGAGATAGCGAGTTGACTGGGGAACATGGCACACAGATGGTCCAGCTCATTATAGCGGCTGGTCACCTCTTCCAATTGCCTTGTCAGCTCTGCCTGGAAACAATTATACAAATCTTTCTTTGTTATATGTTCAGTTATGTCCCATTTTAGTTTTATTGTGGCAATACTGTGGCTGACCACACTAGTTCCCTCATCCACTTATTAGAAAACCGTTAATTTTAGGTATTTGAGTTCCTGTTTGAATTTAGAACTGAGAACAGCTTTGTCATTGTGCTCTTGCGAATCTTTTAAGGTTTCCACTACTATCATAGATCAGTAGAAATAATTAACATCATGTGTGTTTCTAGTCTCCCGAAGAGGCACCAGGGCCAAATCTAAGGCTAAGTGAGTGCGATCCCTGAAGGTAAAGTTAATTGTAGATCTAGGGAAGCTGACAACTGCCACCAATGATGTGTCGCTGCAGATGCCAAAGATTCTGTATACAGCAGACCCAGAACCACCAGGTTAGACCACCAAATCATTAAGTTTCTCAATTATAGTTACCTTGTCAGTTTCTTTATAGTAAAATACAAGTTTTTTGCTTAACCTACACACTACAATATCATTTCTTTTTAGTCATATACAGTCCATTCCTTTTGTTAGTTAAACATTATACAAAACATTTTTAATGGAACTTGCACAAGAAATCACAAGGTCAAAACTACTTCAAGATTAAGTGATATGAATATTATCTTCAAACTCTGAAATGTGAACCAGGTCCAATACAAAACAACTGCCATTTACTGGAAAACTGGAGATTGATTGATATTATCATTCATGTGTACAACTTACATTCTTTTTCATTTCCAGTGCTAATTTCTCCTCAAGTTCAGTGTTCTTTTTACGCGCTTTTAACTGCTGCTGGTCTTTATCAACTTGTTCTGTTGAAATATACGCAATTTAGCAAAAGATTGCAAGAGCATGAGATGAGCATGTAAACAATGTAATATTATGAACTATACGTACCTTCCACACTTTTACAATATGCGTCTAATTGTTGGTATATATCTAAGAAAGATGGATCTATATTCTCTGCGTTCATTTTGATTTTAAAATAAATGATAAATCAGCTTATTTGAAAACGAACGGATTTCAAACGAGCGAACTTAAAATAAATAACGGAATGTTCTTTGACACATGTCAGTTTGACTATTACCAACTAAATAAGAAATACTCCCCAAAGAATGAGACGTATAAATGTTATTATGTATTTCTGGATCTCAAAGCTCTCATTTATTCTAAAAGTAATTACCTGAAAACTAAAACTAAAAATAAAAAATTTAGATTTACATAATTTGAAAAAGGCTAGATAAATTACTCTTAAAAATCAAAATCATTTATATGGTGATGATTTAAATGTTACCAAATCACCTTTATTGATGGGTAAAGTCACAACTTGGTAACACTCACTTTACGTTTCGTTTTTGCAAATTAAATGATCAATCAGTACATGATGCCATTGACGTTTGACTAAAAGCACAAAATGGAAAAAGCTAATAGTACTACGCTACGACGCTACAGCCAATCAATGAAATGCAGCAATAAATTTCCGAAAAACTAGCCAGTGTACGAGCCCCTTTAGTGATGTATTATGTAAGCTTTTGGGGAATAGCCAAATTGCAACAATAAATTGCCGAAAAAGTTGCCCGTTTATGAGCCCCTTTATAGATGTCAGATGACAGCAACTTTTGATTATTTCGGCAGTGTTGCCAGGTTAGCCATTTTTTGGCTAATTCTAGCAAAATTTTAACTCTTTTAGCCAGTTATCAAAATTTCTTGGCTAAATGTTTTAGCCGCAATTCTAGCGACTTTTAGGCCCCACTTCCACGGACTTAATTTTTACGGTGATACGCCTGTAAATATTATGCGCTTGGAAATTGTTGCTAATTTATTATTGTCTTATTTATCACTATTATTGTTTCTTTTAGTTTTTTATGTAGACGTCATAAAATGAAACTGTTGACCTTTTGTGCGATAGCTCCGAGCGCGGCAAATGTACAAATCGTGTTTTTTGTTTGGACAAAAACGAATGTAATTCCCATTTCAAAATGATCGAACAGTTTTTTACCTTCTTTCATAAATAAAATGCCATCTGATTGTGTTACAATCTTTTTCAACCACTTTTCGAAACTGTTTAGCCATTTCTTGTTTCATTGACTTGGCAACACCGTATTTGGGTATCCAAATCCAAAACAAAAAGGGCCAAAAAATCCAAATCCAAAAAGTGTAAAAATGGAACTCAAAATAGAATTCGGCTTGTGCAGATTTTGCCTAAGTGAAGGCGAGCACAGGGACATAATGAAGGAATACAGTGTAAATGGTAAACGTGAGAATTACTCCTATATCTTTTTGGAATGTTTCAACATATTCGTAAGTAAGCAAATACATCGTTAGTTTTTTTTTGGTTAGAATAAGTATTTACTGTTATTAAAGTTATTGGAAAGTTCATCGTTTATGGCATAACCACGATATAAACAAATGTAAAGCCAATTTTATAGGGTATATACAATAGAAACTGTTTATAACGACGGCCTAAGCGGACGACGCTACGAGCGATATTGAAAGTAGTGTTTGTATTATGTAAACTACTTTTAAAGGGCCCTTTTACCCTGTATGTTCTGATGGGTATATCGGTTGTTGGTGATGAACCAGTAGTGCGGAAATATCAGTTCAAAAGGTAAATATTGGTTCTGTGCATAACGTTTAATATTTAAAACAAATACTGAATAATTTGTAGATATCAAACAGCGAATTCAGCAGCGCATTGATATGTGCTCAGTGCGTGGACAGCCTGCGCGCCGCTCGCGCTTTTCGCGAGCTTGTGCTGCGAGCCGAGCAAGGCCTAGCAGCTATCAATGCGCGCTCATGCTTGGAAGGTATGTGGTTATTCTATGCTTTTGCCTG
This sequence comes from Tortricodes alternella, assembly GCA_947859335.1. Taxonomy (NCBI): domain Eukaryota; kingdom Metazoa; phylum Arthropoda; class Insecta; order Lepidoptera; family Tortricidae; genus Tortricodes; species Tortricodes alternella. The sequence goes on from OX401972.1 coordinate 6,941,756, forward strand.
CGAAACCAACTGCAAATCTATTTAACCTCAGCTTAAATGCATAACTTATCTTCATATGTGTATTACTAAAGAAGCACATAAAAGTTATTTTTAATTGATTGTATTGAGGCATGATTTTAAAAATAGCCTTTATTCCCTGACCATCGTCTTACATGCATAAAATATGAATCTGTTATACAAATTTATTAGTTACTATTTAATTTTATATGATTTTAATTAGATTAATTTATTTTATTATTAAGTATGTGACCTTTATTATTCAATATATATTATTCTTCTTCACATTTCTATTTTTGTTGTTATTATTGTTATTATTATCATTATTGCTGTTTTTATTATTTTTACTTAGGGCCATTGTATTTCTTTTATATTGAGGCATGATCTTATGCTTATTTAATATTCACAGGTCCTGCAAGCACCACCTCTGCATCTATTAAGATAGAGCCCGTACTTAAGATGGAACCGAGTGACAATATGGACATTATAGAGCATGATGTCATTGGCAACGAACAGCAGGAGTCTGAGGCAGGTTAGTTTTTAATTTTTAACAGACATGTAGAGGGTAGAGATGCAACAGATATGTATCCTGTTATTATCTGGTATCTGTCCTATCCTGCTAGATAACTAACCAAATAGTAACTCATGCTCACTCACTCAACTGTGTAGTGTTACAGTATGGAGTTGTTGTAGTGAGCGCATATACGTACAAGTCCATATTGACATCTCTCTGACTCAACCTCATATATGAAAATGCATGAAATTGAACTCCTCTGCTGCACTGGGAGTAAAGAAATAGCATAGAATGCGTGCAGATGCTTATCATCCTGGCATGTCGTAAAAGTCGACTAAGGGACGGGTCCTCTCCAACATGGTGGACTATCTGTATGGGTGATGGGCTGATCACCTGTCACTATACGGTTCATCATACCATCTTAGGACTAATTAATCAAATGTGGCCGCAAGTAGTCTTGTGGCTTTGCACACCCCATTAGGGATTTCGGGCGTGATGCTATGTATGTGTATGTGTATCAAATTGGAATATCTACTTTAGGACGTGTACCTAAAGTCGATATTCGGATTTCGTAAAATTTCATATACGAGGTTGAGTCAGACACGTCGATATAAAGAATACTATCCTGCACAAGGCGAGGCAGTGCCGGGTGGCTGTAATGAGCTGTGAACTTAAAAATCTGTTACATCTCTAGTAGAGAGCCAACAATATGAATGTGTACAATAATTGCGCTATATCTCTTCCACATAAAACACTAGCTTACCATGACATTCATGCATAAGCGCGAACGTTACACTCCTTTACTTTTACCATTGGGTAAAAAACTAAAGGACACTTTTATATCGTCTTTAATAGCAAGCATTCATAGCCAATTTTACCGTTTCAGACTCACCAAGAGAATCAGCGAAGCCAGTGAAGAGACGACTCAAACGTGTGGTCTTCTATCCATCTAAATTAAAATCTGGATCGGAATTACTACAAGGTGATACCACTTTTTGCTTTAGTATAAATTTCATGATAAAGCTGTTGTTATTATGATATCTATGACGTTTCATATGCACTCGTTACCGTTTTGGGGTCATCCTTGAAGTACCTATGTCACACAAAGGCCCCCCGTAGTGTGACGTCACATATTTTGCAATTTAACATGTAGAAATTATAAAATTAAAACAGCAGTTCCGAAATTAGTTTTATTTCCATTTAAATTATTTTTTATATAACCGACATCAACGCGACCGGCGCGTAATACTAATAGAGCGGGTGTGAACTCGCCAACAATACAATTTAATAATGGTCATACAGATAGAGTGGGAAATATTTTTAAGTTTTACTAGCTGGTGCCCGCGACTTCGGTCTGCGAAGAATAATAATTTAAGTAACCTATGTACTTTTAAACCTTCCCTAGACCTCCACGAACATTTCAAGACTAAGATAAGATAAATCCGTTCAGCCGTTCTCGAGTTTTAGTGAGACTAACGAACAGCATTTCATTTGTATATATATAGATAAATAGACTAGCTGGTGCCCGCGACTTCGTCTGCGAAGAATAATAATTTAAGTAACCTATGTACTTTTAAACCTTCCCTAGACCTCCACGAACATTTCAAGACTAAGATAAGATAAATCCGTTCAGCCGTTCTCGAGTTTTAGTGAGACTAACGAACAGCAATTCATTTATAGATAAGAATAAATTGCATAAAGCGATGCCGCTATGAACTATACTCAGCCATTCAGCAAGTCTTTGTCTAAGTCTTTCAGTTTCTCATAATAACAAAGCCAAAGTGGCCCAATTATTGAAAAAATCGTAATAGGCCTCTTAAATCTATGCCTAAACAATTCCTAAACAAATAGAATAATTTTGAATACCATTTACATATCATTTCAGCGCAAGATGAGCCAATAAAAATAACAAACTCAAAAACAGCAGCCGTACCTCGTTCCCTGTATACGTTCGGGTGTTTGTACTGCGGTGAAGTGTTCTCTGTTCCGGGCGCTTTGAGCGCGCATCAGGCGCTTGAGCATAAAGTTGGAAGCAAAAGGAAGCTGGTGGCTGGACCCTAGCAGTGTTTTAGTGTGAAGTGAACCCTTAATAGTGTGAAGTGAACAATAAGTTGCCTATGCTACGGATCGTGTACAGTGGGAGCTCCAGGTGGACACACTAAAACCAAAAGAAAAGTGATAACACGGTTGCCAACTCTTCAAAGAGGTATACCCCTAAAATAACGTGACCATACGTCCCGTTTTGAACATCCCTTTTTTCGGTTATCTGTCCCGCTGTCCCCAAAAAAAGCTCCGGGACGCACAATTTTCCCGTTTTCCGAAACCGCGCGAAAATTATGGAGTTCGTCGGACGCGAGCGGGGCGGGAGTAAAGAGTTTATATTTTATAATCTAATTCATAAATTTATCCACATATCGGCATTTAGAATTAAAAATATAAAATTTTCAAAATCTACTGATATTTTTCGCAATCTACTGATTTTTGCATAATTTTTCTACTGCTTCTCTCAAATTTCATCTGCCAGCACGTATGTTTTTTTTTATTTCGTTGATAGCTTGCTATTTGACGTAGGTAAATAGACCGATGTCCCGTTTTGAACTAAAAATTAATGGTCACGTTACCCTAAAAGCAAGTTGAAAAATCCCTAAAACCCCCTAAATCATCGACCACCGTTTTTTTTTTGTAAGCTTCTTACCTCAGTCTGATAACCCATAACATACCGTACTCTTATCAATGTGAGCATAACGTAAAAGGCAAAGTATGGACGACAAATAATCTGAAAATAGCACGGTTTTCTCCGTGATCGCACCAAAGTTGCAATTTGCAATATGCTTATAATCAATTTTGCCCCCATTTTCAGTTGGTTTTTAATCCGAAAATCCCCCTAAAAATGTTCTGCTTCTAAAAACATCCCAATCCACTTGTTTTGCCCCTAAATTTAGGGGTAAACCTCTAAGGTTGGCAACTCTGAATGATAAATGCTTAGTTACTAAATTTTGAGTTCCGTTCTTTTCTCATGAAATGGTATGAATTGTTGATTTATCAATGAGATATTAATATCAAAGGCATAGTTTTAGTTTATACTACTTGTACACTACACATATCATTATTATAAATACAATTTAACTTAATAGTTTTTTTTTTGTAGAAATAAAGGGTTAGGTTTTTAGCAATTTATTGCTGCAGTTTGGGCTATTCTCATTAATATTACATAAACATCACTATTGGGAACAAAAAGTTAAAGTGTAACGTTTTGGGGATAGCCCAAATTGCAGCAAAAAACTGCCAAGAAAAATGCTGGTTCACAAGCATCCTGTAGCCGCCTGTGTATGTATGTATGTAAGTAAATTATTACGAAATACAGTGGCTCTAGCAACGTTGATACTGGGATAACTTAACCCCATCTTACCTCTCTGACTATCTCTTTTGTCAGCATTAGTGTGAAAGAGACGCACTTGGAGATAATTCGGTGTAAACTTATCTTCATCACTACCATGTTAGGGCCGCAGTAGTTAGACGATTTATTTTAGCGTAGCGTTAACTCAACACTACAGTAGGTACCCGATATAATAATAAATTATTACTTTGGTCAAGATGCCAATGATTAAGTATTATATTTATGATCTGTTGTTATATCAAGATTACTAAGCTGTTCAAAAAGCTTTAATTGTCTTCCATTAAAAGGGTATATTCCAAAAACTTCCCCTTACGACTAACGCTATCGCATTTGACGTAAAAATTTACTTGATATTTTCAATTGAATATTAGGGATACGCTATTTTTTTTTAATATTCTATATCATTTGGAAATGATACAAAACGTTTAAATACTCTCTTAATTTGAATGATATTTCGGATGGCGCCAGCATTTGCTGTCACTATGGAATATACCCACTTAAGAACTACGGCTTTTTTTTAAACCTAAGAACTTGATGTACCTCGCTCAATGTAAAAAGAGCGGTCACGGCCATATAAAATGTACCGCCATCAGCGCTCTTTTTACATTGGGCGAGGTATAACTTTTGACGACTCTGTTAGCCTCGTTGGTAGTGATCTTGCCTTCGAAACTAGCGGTCCCGGGTTCGATCCCCGGTTATGGCAAATATTTGTGTGATGAGCACGAATGTTTGTTACTGAGTGTTGGATGTTTCCTATGTATTTAGGTATTTATTTATCTATAAAAGTATGTATATCGTCGTCAGGTAGTCAAATCACGTAAAGATTGTCCCATGATTTACTTATTATGTATTTACAAAACGTTTAATATTTAGAAAGTAAGAACAAATAAAACCAAGTTATTAAAGTTTTTCTTTTATTAACAAACACCTTATTAATACTTACGTTAATCTTATAACAAAATAAAAAAGTTTGTACTCTCTGCGCATTTAAAATATGGTCCAGTTTCATATATTTTTATAACGAACTGGATCATAATTATGCCAATTATGGCTGAATTCAGAAACGCCACTTAATCATTTGATTAGAGAATAGTTGTCATCCTATACAAAAACGTCACTCAAACGTCACTTTAATTAACCTTTTGACCGCCAAGCATGTCTGAGAAGCAACACAAATTTCAACTTAAAGTCAAGGTATTGAAGGACTTTTTTACCCTATATCCGCTGACGGCTGCAGCCGACTGTGGCGGTCAAAAGGTTAAAGACCAATTTGAGTGGCCTTTTCTGAATTTGGCCATTAGTATATCTATTCTAAAGCTGGTGACTGCAACCTAGCGGGGTGTTAAACCTCATGGGTGTAGCGGGGGGGGGCAGGTGAACCCCAGGCTAAAGACAGACCATATATCCAAGACTCCGCATCGCCATCAACAGCGGGGCAAGCTGGCGCGGGCGCATAACTTCGAACGCACCAATCACAGCGCTCTAACCCTCCCCCCCCCGCCTTTATTGGCTAAAACAACCATTTCCTCGTAAATAAAGCAACTGAAGGTAACATTTTAGACATCACTTTGCCATTTTTAGGGTTCCGTACCTCAAAAGGAAACCCTTAAAGGATTACTCGTGTGTCTGTCTGTCTGTCCGTCTGTCACAGCCGATTTCCTCGGAAACTACTGGACCGATTGAGTTGAAATTTGGCACACATGTAAGTCGGTGACCGCAACACGAACGTGTAACGTAAATAAATAAATTTTAAACATGGGGGCCACTTTTAGGTGGTAATATGAAAATTTAAAAAAAAGGTTTGGAAACTATGGCGTGTGACATATCAAATGAAAGGGCTCGTTGTTAGGATCTTAAATATATTATTTTTATAAATTTAACATAAATATATTTGAAGTTATTTAAGAAAATAGGCGAATACCATTATCTTCGAAACCAGTGGGCCTAAAAAATGCAGAAAACAGTTCTTTACCTATAGATTACAGGCAAACCTATAAGAAGTCTATGGTATTTAAAGTAACAAAGGAAGTCATTCAATCACGGAACCCTCTGCGAGTTTGACTTGCACTTGCCCGGTTTTTTTCACCATGGATTGCTTGATTTAGGATAAAATGGCTGTTTCACCCACAAAAGGTACATTTTGAGGTTATAAACGTGTAGGTTGGATATACTGTACGTACCTAATGCAGTCGGATGTCTAATTATGCAGTCGGGTGTTTATATTATGCAGTCGGGGTGTATATTATGCAGTCATGTGTGTATATCATGCAGTCGGGTTTAATGTTTTTTTTATATATATATATAATTAATAGTCGTTGTCAGAAGGCGGTCGTGTAGCGAGGTAGTCGAGGGCGCGTTGGATCGCCGGAGGGATGGGCGGCGGCGTCGGGATGTGGTCTCCGGTTGCTTGGAAGCCGCCGTTCTCATCAGCCTTATACACCACGTTTATTACCTGGAAGCATTGAAATACATATATATAGTAAGGAACTGCTCAAAGCAATTCTCGCGATGCTTACTTTTGGTGTCAGAACGCGAATCTGACACCATCGCACATGGCGTAGGCTGATAAATACATTACCCTCTTTTGCGTTGCGCAGTCGGATAATAAGTTTTGGGGGGCTCATGACAACTATCTACCATAGCTGGGCACCGTTAATCAAATAGTTAACTTCGTTAATCGCTAATCCGTTACTAGCAAAGTTAACTTCATTAAAGCGTTTCATTTCGGAAGATTTAACGGAAGTTAACGTTAATCGTTAACTCGTGATGGAAAGAAATTGTATTTCATGTGTTAGTGATTTACTAAAGGTCTTACCCGGCAAATTTCGCTGTTTTCAAATCTTATAAAGTATACTTAGCGTTGTGCAAGAATCTTGAAAAAAATATGTATTATAGTATGGAATCTATTCTTTATTTTCGTCCACTGGAATCTTGAAGAAACTGATAAATCAAGAGCGAAAAAAAAAACATAAACCCTTTTTTAGGTCCGTACCCAAAGGGTAAAAACGGGACCCTATTACTAAGGCTCCGCTGTCCGTCTGTCCATCTGTTTCCAGGCTGTATCTCATGAACCGTTAGACAGTTGAAATTTTCACAGATGTAGTATTTCTGTTGCCGCTATAACAACAAATACTAAAAAACAGAATAAAATAAATATTTAAGGGGGCTCCCATACAACAAACGTGATATTTTTACCGTTTTTAAAGATAATGGAACGGAACCCTTCGTGCGCGAGTCCGACTCGCACTTGGCCGGGTTTTCAAACTGAAATCCGTAAAGGCTCCCTTATTATGCGACGCTTATAAATGAGACTTTTACTAATCAGGAGAGAATACATACATACATACATATTATCACGCCCGAAATCCCTAATGGGGTGGGCAGAGCCACAAGACTTCTTGTGGCCACGTTTGATTAATTAGTCCTAAGATGGTATGATGAACCGTATGGTGACAGGTGATCAGCCCATCGCCCATACAGATAGTCCACCATGTTGGAGAGGACCCGTCCCTTAGTCGACTTGTACGACATGCCAGGATGATAAGCATCTGCACGCATTCTATGCTATTTCTTCACTCCCAGTGCAGCAGAGGAGAGAATAATGTACACTATAATTTCATCCGCCGGTTTATTCAATTTATTTTGTAGTTTTTGAGTCAATTATACTATTGTAAGTGGCGAAGGACCCAGTTGGAACGCTCAAGGTCATTGGCGTGGCGTACGCCCTTAAAAAAATGGTATGGGCTATGGAGGTTTTGCAGGAGGCAGGACAAGAAAAAGTTTTAGTGCGTGGAAGCCCTCGTTACCTGTCCATCGGGCGCCGTGTATTGGTACTGGCCCTCCACCACCAGCGCTGGTTCTCCGCCGGAGGCCTGCAGCGACCCGCGCTGCTCGTGGTATATGCCTCCCTCTGCAAATAACGTTACATTCAACGACACAAATTAGGCTTGAATTTTGGCACCGAACCATTATATGCAATAGACTCCACATAGCCGGGCGACCCCAGCATTAGAGGCAAAAAACCATAAGCGGCGGGGCTAGGTCCGACAGCGGCCCTAACATGCAAGACCCAAACATAAGTTCAGTTAAGTGTTCACGAAAATCCATGTGGTAAAATAGAATCAGTGGTGAAGAACCAGGAGAACTCCTCAACGATTGACATCCTTGCACCGTGGATAGCAACAGTTTGTAAATGATGATGAGCAATGCTATTGTTACTTGATATAGTAAACTAGAGGACCCGCCACAGCTTCGCCCGCGGTATTTTCCATGTAAACTTTGCCTCTTTTGGGATGGAATTTCAAATCTACCCCAAAATCAATTTACTAAATTTTCACCCCTAAAGGGGTTGATTTTTTCAAAATGCTTTTGCAGTGCGCCTTTGTTTTTATTCACAAGCCTAAATTCTCATTTTCATGTTAATAAGCTAAAAAATGACGGATTTCCATACAGACTCCTTTTTCACCCCTTTAGGGATTGATTTTCGTAAAATCCTTTCTTAGCGGGCGCCTACATTACCTAAAGAATACCTGTACCAAATTTCAGACTTCTAGCTCCAGTAATTTTGGCTGTGCGTTGATATGTCACCCGATCAGTCAGTCAGCTTTCATTTATATATATATAGATGTGTGTCGTTAAATCACATGATAATAACTAAAATGTGAAGAAAAAAAAAACTTTCTTTTCAAAGGCTATTTGAAATCGGATTTTTTAATTAAATTATATGATTATTATTGGATTTACGCGGTATTTACAAACTGCTCATACGCGGGTTTGAACTATCACACACGCGATTTACTAGTTTTTAAGTATAATCAAGACGACGGGTGAGATACGCGTCATACTCGTGAACGGGTGCTGTCTGTGGGGTCCGAACGGTTCAAGCTTGCAATGACCCCACTAGATTTATTCATTTTGTGTGATATCTGAACCTGACTAGAGAGACTTCATAGTTCAGTTTTTGCCTGTAAAATTTTACCTTTGCTTCGTGAAAGTATCTTAGTCGTTGTGACGATGAACGGGTTAATATACCAACAAATCATGTCAACTCACGTGTCTGGAACGCCCATTTGTAGGAGCCGTCAGCGTTGGGCCCCTCGAAGTCATTCCTCAGGATCTCGTCATCCTTCTGGCAGCAGGACAGGGTTAGCACTGCGAGGAGCTGGAACCAAATTAAACGTTTTATGCCGACAGCTGATAACCATACTATCCCCACTTCCATATCTCAGCGGCTCTATTTATTTTGCAAGTAGGCCACATGGGCTCTTTCACATGTCTGAAGCTACCAGGGGCCCTAACATGAATGACACAAAGAGAAATGAAACTCGTTTATCTCTATGATTACCTCTTTCGTCGGCACTAGTGTGTAAAAGATGCACTTAGAGATAAGACGGTCTATCTTATCTTTGTGTCATTCATGTTAGGGCCGCTGAGAAGAAACGCCGCAAGAAATGTCACCTTTCGACGCGCAGTGGCTCTAACATGAATAACTCATATAAGTGCGTCTCTCTCACACTAGTGCCGACGAAAGAGATAGTCATAGAGATAAACGGGTTTAATTTATCTTTGTGTCATTCATGTTAAGGCCGCAGCAGATGTCACCTTTCGAAGCGCGTAGCTTCGGACATGTGAAAGAGCCCATGTGGCCTACTTGCAAAATAAATATTTTCATTTTTATTTTCTAGCAACGTTGACACGGGAATAGCTAAACCCCATTTTATCTCTCTATCTCTTTCGCCGGCACTAGAGTGAGACACAATTAGATACAAGACGGTGTTAGCTTTTGATAGATAATCATTATATTACAGACCCACAGGACATAAGTAACCATTTTAGTACTTTCTTTAAAAATATGTCTAATAAAATGTTGACCACCAATACTTCTACTCCAAATCAACCTAAAACGGGAAAAAATATCACTCAAAGTTTATTCTTAACCCCTGTAGATACTAAGGAGGTTTTCAAGACAATAATCCAGCTGAAAAATACAAATGCAACGGGTTATGACGAAATTAGTACTACATTATTAAAACAATGTGCGTATTACCTAGCCTATCCGCTCAGTCACATAATTAATTTATCATTCGAACAAGGTAAATTCCCGGACAGGTTAAAATACTCAATTGTCAAGCCAATATACAAAAAGGGGCCGAAAGATGATATGAATAATTACCGCCCCATAACTCTTATACCGGTTATGTCTAAAATATTCGAAAAAGTAATGTACAATAAGATTGATAATTTCATTACCAAACATGAAATTCTAAGTCCTGATCAATTTGGATTCAGGAAAAACAGTTCCACCTCTTTGGCATGTTATACTTTAATATCACACATAACAGAATGTTTAAATATTAAGACACCGGTAGCTGTTCTATTTTTAGACCTAACCAAAGCTTTCGATTTTGTAAGTCACCATGATTTATTGGGCAAGTTACATGGGTATGGAATCAGAGGTAAAGGATTAGAATGTTTAGAAAGTTATCTAAGCGATCGTTTTCAGTGCGTTGAAATTAACTCTGTAAAAGAAAATGAAAAAGGAAAAGCTTATTCTGGTTATGAACAAAATAAATGCGGTGTTCCACAGGGTAGTATCTTGGGCCCGTTACTGTTTCTACTATATATCAACGAGCTCAGTCATGTAACAACGCATAAAACAATACTTTTTGCAGATGACACAACTATCGTAATTAAGGCATTAAATAAGCAGACATTTGAACAGGATATAAATAATACATTGACAAATATAATAAAATGGCTGAAAATTAATAACTTATCTTTAAATATATCTAAGACAAAATTGGTCCAGTTCCATAGCTATAATTCTGTGCCACCAAATATTAATATATATTATGAAGGACAACATGTAGATGTAGTCAATAGTGTTAAATTCCTCGGTATAATATTGGATCAAAATTGCAATTGGAAGGAACATATTGAAAATGTCGTATCAAAAGTTGACCGATTTACGTTTGCTTTGCGAAATCTCAAAAACATAGCTTCTAAACGAGCAGCACTATCAGCATACTATGGATACGTCGCCTCGGTCTTACAATACGGATTAATTATGTGGGGCAATTCCGTTGAAGTAGAAAGAGTGTTTCGGGCGCAAAAAAAATGTGTTCGTGCTATATTTGGAGTTCATTACAGAGAATCTTGTAAGCCATTCTTTAAAGAACATAGTATCCTTCCCCTCCCGTGCATGTATATACGGGAAGTGTGCATTTTTGTTAGAGAACATGAACACCTGTTTAAATATGTTAAGTCTAATAGAAGGCGATATGCGTTAATGCTACTGCGTTACTCGATGTAGTCGACAGCATCTTGCAGGCTCGGGATGCTGGAAAAAGCACTATTTTGGTTCTTTTGGACTTCTCCAGGGCTTTTGATTGCATTAGCTTGCCCTTGCTTTTATCTAAGATGTCCTATTACGGGTTTGATGCCGCCGCGGTCAGATGGTTTGGCAGTTACTTGTCCGACCGGGCACAAGCGGTGGAGGTACGCAACATGTATGGTGGTGCCATGCGGTCCTCTCTTAGTCCTGTGACTAGGGGAGTCCCGCAGGGTTCGATCCTAGGTCCTCTGCTCTTTATACTGTATAGCGCTGACATCGTTTCCAGTATAAAGACTAGTAAATACCATCTCTACGCTGATGACTTGCAACTTTATGCGTCGAGCGTACCTCTAGATGCAGTCACCTCCGTGGAGAACATCAATGCGGATCTCGATCGTATTTACTCTTGGTCGGAGAAGAGCTGTCTGATCCTCAATCCCACGAAGTCCAAATATATGGTATTTGGAACGAAACATCAAATCCGTAATACTCTGGATAGTCTGACCGCCAAAGATGTGGCTATCATGGGTAAACCAATAGAACAAGTGGACGAAGCAAGTAACCTAGGGCTGACCATGGATAGCGAGCTGCGTTTTGAGCGCCACATAGCTAAAGTGGTTAGCAATTGCTTCTACCGCCTCAGAGTTCTGTATAATATTCGTGATTACCTCAGTGTGGATTTGCGTGTCCACCTGAGTGAATCGCTCGTATTATCAAGATTGAACTATTGCGATGTTGTTTATGATGGCTGCATACTTGGCCGATCTAAGAGGCTAATACAACGAGTTCAGAACGCATGCGCTCGTTTTTGTTTCAGAGTCCCTCCCCGCTCCCATATCACTCCGTACTTGAACGCCGCCAACCTGTTGAACATGCAGGCGCGTAGGCGCTTGCACCTAGCGACCCTAATGTTCGGTGTGGTGCAGCACGAGACCCCTTCGTACCTTTTTGAAAAGATAGTCTGGTCAAAAAGTGTGCGCCGGTTCAAGGTTAGGGCTATTGTGCCATTCCACCGGACTGCGGCATTTCGGGGCAGTTTTAGGTTTGCGGCGTCTAAGTGCTGGAATGATATCCCCCCTCCTATCCAAGGGGCGTTTAGCGGGTACGTCTTTAAGCGAAAGCTTAAAGGCTATTTGTTGACGCTCCAAAAATCCTAATCCCAAAACCAGCACTATTTTACAAATGAATCAACTTTTTGTTCGTTTTGATTTTTGATTTATATACTCACTGTATGCTGTATACAAAATAAGTATATTATTGTATAGTAAGTACGTTCATGTAAGTGTTTGCGTGTAATGCATTTTATTTATTTTTTCTTTCAAAAGCCACAATAACAATATTTATTCTTATATATAACACTTTTTATCCAAGTAGTTTTGTGTAATTATTAGTGTTTAGTGTGTTTGTATAGCGCTCCGATTGCTACAGACGGTGCTGGCTGAAAATCAGCGCTGCGGGTGTCTGACACCACAGCATTATGCTGAGCCAGTGACCGATTCACTGCCGCAATGACACACATGCCACGTTTCTTCTGTATTATTTTGTTGTATTTTTATTATTGTGTGTCTTTGTGAAGTGAATAAATGTCTTTTCTTTCTTCTTCTTCTTTCTTTCTTAATAGCACCAAAGGCAAACTCATATATTTATAAGAAGAATGTTACCTGTATGTCTATAAAAGTTTATAACAAACTGCCTAACTTCTGTAAGGAGCTAAATCCAAATAGTTTCAAACGATGGATAAATGCATGGCTATTAGATAATTGCTTTTACTCAATAACAGAATACTTAAATCATGATGTTGGCAGATGAGTTCATCAATTATAATTATAGGCTTATTAATATACATGTTTAAAATGTAAAGTGCATGCTGTAATAACAGTAGGACATGTTGATACATTGATATTAATTTTAAGATCGCATAACTATGTAAAAGTTGTAACACACATGTTCGGCACACCAATAAATAAATAAATAAATAAATAAATCCTCGTGCCATGCCGCTGTAAATATTATAGGTAAGCGAAAGTGATTTTGGTTTTAAAGATAGAGTAGATATTGCATTAGAGTATGTAATAAATAATACCTATTATTTAGAGATCACATTCAATTCAAAAGCTATCTGACATAAGCCGCGTGGTGTCCTTTTGGCAAATAGTAGGTAGGTACTTAATTAACGTTTAACGGAGTTTCATTGTCTTATCTAACTGTCTAATCAATTTAACAGAAAAAAGCGGTCACTATTTTCTATTAAATTGATTAGATGATGGTTATACTTTGCAAAGCTATATTACATAGCATATACGTTGTGTATTAAGTTGCGTAACAACTTATACGGCTTCAATTTTAATAAAATACTTTCCTTTAATAGAAAACACAATAACAGTGATGAGGGCGCCACTGGACGGTCGGCGCCCTCTTAATGGAAATTAATGAGTCCGTTAACAATTTTTGAAGTTAACTTAAAAGTTAATTCGTTACTCGAAATGTAAACTTCGTTAATTAACGGATTAGATCTTGTGCCCAGCTATGATGATATTTATTCAAAAATCATTCCTAAGCGCCCCATTTTCATCGTTATCTTAAAAATCTCACAGGATGTCATTGTATGTATAGATGTAGGTATGTATGTAAACGGAATTCTCGCACGTGGCCGGTGTGACATGTCACCCAAATGTCTCAACAGTACAACCTTGACACTAGGCCTGCAACCATCAATAATTCATAATTTATCACTTGATTTCAAATCGCTAACCTATTCCGTTAAACATATATGAATATTTAGATAAATCAATGGTCTAATCAAATGCCAATGGAACAGAGCAGCAGGAAATTAAAATTGAATTATGTTGAGACATGTTTTTGTAGTGGTAGAGCCAAACAGTAATCCTCACTAGATGATTACTGTTCGAATGAACCGGCTCGATCGGGGCAGTACCACACTCTCACAGAATACCGGCGTAAAGTAATAGCTTGCTATTGCGTTTCGTACGGTGAGTGACGAGATCCGGAGGCCTATTCCCTCATCCCCATCCCATCCCCATTCCCCACCCTCCCTAGACTGGCAACGCATTGGCAGCACCTCTGGTGTTACAGATGTCCATGGGCGGCGGTAACCACTTTCCATCAGGTGGGCCGTCAGCTCGTTTGTCAGTCAATTGCCATAAAAAAAAAATCGGGACGCTAATGGCCGAATTGAGAAACGCCACTTAAGCATTTGATTAGATATTAAATAGTTAGATGTCCCTCAACTAGTTGTCAACCTATACAGAAACGTCACTCAAACGTCACTTTAATTAAAGCTCAATTTGAGTGGCCTTTCTGAATTCGGACATAAGATATCTCCAGTGAAACTGTTAGAGTCGCCAAGGTTGACACAAGGATAAGTTATACCGTCTTATATCTAAGTGCGTCTCTCTCACACTAGTGCCGACAAAAGAGATAGTCAAACAGGTTTAACTTATTGCCGTGTCTGGCATGCTAGGGCCGCTGGGGTGTGATCCTCTTAACATTTTGAACGCCACGGCCGAGCGACGGCTGTAGCCGACAAAATGTATGGAAAACGGCATGCCGTGGCGTCAGGGGCACGGAAATCTGCTGTCGGCTACAGCCGACTGTGGCGTTGAAAAGGTTAATGCCTACGACCGCTTGGGTCAATTTAATCACGGACGCAATGATCGACTAGATTTGTTACAGAATGACATAGGTAGCTGAGCAGAAACTAACTTTTCCCCGCGACTTCGCCCGCATAGGATTCGTTTATTGCGTTTCCCTCTGACGCTGTGCAATTCTGTTCTTGACTGCTTTTCAAACGACTTCAAAAAGGAGGAGGTTCTCTATTCGGTTGTTTTTTTAAAATGTTTGTTACTTCAGAACTCCGTCATTTATGAACCGATTTGAATTTCTTTTTCTTTTAATTGGTAGGGCAGATTGTGGTCTAAGTCGAGGTGTGATCTATGAGGAATCGATGGAACTCCTCAAATATTATATGTACGCATACAGCAATTTTAGTATTTTCTGTAATAACTCAAGTAGTTCCATTCCGAAAGCATTATTTGGTGAAGCGGAACCGTCGATGAAGACCATCTAGATCACTGGAACTCCTAAATGATAAAGGTTTCACGGGTTGCGATTAGATTTTTGTATAAGGTTTAGAGGCAATTTATGTTCATGACAATCCATGTGGTAAAATAGAATCAGTGGTGAAGAACCAGGAGAACTCAACGATTGACATCCTTGCACCGTGGATAGCAACAGTTTGGAAATGATGATGAGCAATTGGCATTATGCTATTGTTACTTGATGTAGTAAATGTGTCATTAAATCACATGATAAAAAATCTTACTTTGCAAAGGCTATTTGAAGTCGTTTTTTTTTTAAATTATATGATTTTCAAACAATATTTAAAACCATTTGAATGAAATATTTTCGTAATTAATTATTGTATTGCATCGTTCTCTATTAAACAGCAAAAAACTCAGATTTTCGTGAACGCGCGGTATCTGTACCTAACAGCCACGGCTGAGAGACGGTATTTTAAATTTAAACTAAAAGTCATAGAGTTCAGTTCTGTTTGATGCAAAACGAGGTGCTTAATCTGGCTATATGTGGGCTCTTAAGAGGACTGTGAACCTAAGCCAAAAATCACCCTTTTCATACAAAAGGCGATAACGATTTCCACCCCGTACATGACCTTTTGACCGCCACTGTCGACTGCAGCCGTTAGCGGATACAGGGTAAGAAAGTCCTTCATTACTTTGACTTAAAGTTGGAATTCGTGTCACTTCTCAGACATGTTTGGCGGTCAAAAGGTTAACCAATTTTAACCAATTTTTGATAGGTTGCCAGTCAGAACAAAATCTGGGTCTATACGTTTTTAGAATATTGATAATAGATCAACGAAGTCAAATAATCGCCGAAATTAGTTTTGTATGAGAATACTGAAACAATAATAAAACTGAATTTATTGATTATTTTGAAAAAACGAAAACGTATAGGCCTTGTTTCTTTCCGACTGGACAAACTATCAAAAATTGGTGAATATCGGTTAACATTTAAGGGGTGGAAATCGTTATCGCCGTTTGTATGAAAAGCCGTGGGTTCACAACCTCTTAATTCAATAAACTACTGAACGGTCAACAAGTTCTTTAAAAGGTATACTAATTCAATTGATTGCATTGCGTAAACACCCTAATCTGTGAACTTCAATTCAATGAAACTCATCCAATTAAGTCTTAATATTTCTCATTCGGTGTCGAAATATAAAAGGTCCGGCCACTTGAGAAACGTCTATCGTGAGGAAACCGAATGATTTAGTTGGTTACACCACTGACTTATATGGCTGCTCTTAGTTAAATTATAATTCGCTACCGTATCAAGGTAAGCCGTAGTATCTTAGGACTAATTAATCGAACGTGGCCACAAGTAGTCTTGTGGCTCTGCCCACCCTATTAGGGATTTCGGGCGTGATAATATGTATGTATGTATTTATCAAGTTTATCATCTCATGTGTTTTTTAGAGTTCCGTACCTCAAAAGAAAAAAAAAGTGTGTGTGTGTGTCAGCTCACGACAGGAGTTTACTCCTTACCAACGATTATAAAATAAACCAGTACTCATCATACCATGCTGTGATTTTTCATTTTGACATTTGACAGTAAATAATAAAGTTTCATATTAATGAATATAAACATGTCACTCATTGAATACAATCATTAATTGACTCTTCGGGTCCCGTCGTCTGCCGATTGAGATCCGAGTTTTACCGATGGAAACATTATTCACTATATCTGTATGCAATGCGAAGCGACCGACGCGTCTTCGGCTAACATCGTGTCACTTCGTGTGACTCCGTACCGTGTCAGTGTGACATCGTAGTTTGATTTTACTCCCCATAATTTTTCATACCCCGGGCTTATATATATGAAAATCGATTCTTAAGGAGTAAACTCCAAAAACGGAACCCTTATAGGATCACTCGTGTGTCTGTCTGTCCGTCTATCACAGCCAATTTGCTCCAAAACTACTGGACTGATTGAGTTGAAGTTTGGTACAGTACATATTATTATGTAAGTCGGTGACCGCAACACGGACGCATAACGTAAATAAATGAACTTTAAACTAGAGATGCAACGGATATCCGGCCACTATCCGGTATCCGGCCTATCCGGCCATGATTTTATTATCCGGCCGGATACCGGATAGTAAAAACTTGGATCAGAAATACGATAAAACAAATAAAAGCCATCAGAAATAAACAAAATCGACGGCAGTTATTAAATTAAAACTTAGTTTCCTTTAATTTAAGTATAAAACTAACACGTCACATCACGTCGTGCACGTTCGAATATTCCCTACTGACGTAATAAGGCGCGTATTTAACCTCAAAGGGTCTCCCCGGCACACACAATTCGTAACAAGTTAAAACTTGCTTGCTGCACGAAGACCACGCAAGCTAACACAGCTTTAGACATAGCTCGTGTGCGGCCGGATATCCGGTATCCGGTATCCGGCCAAATCACTATCCGTTGCACCTCTACTTTAAACATTGGGGCCAATAAATTAGAAAATTAAACAAAAAGTTTTTCAAACGATATCGCGTGACATTTCAAATGAAAGGGCTCGTTGTGAGAATCCTAAATGTATTTTTATTAGAATTTTAAAATAAATAGTTTGAAAGTTATTTAGGAAAATAGGCGATTCCTTCTACCATTGTATAAGATATTTCATTTATGTATACACACGTAGGTACTTCCATTCATTCATTCAACTCATTCGTCCAGTTTTTTCTGAGTCTACCTATACCAACGTAACTATTACGTAGGTAGTAAATCCACAGTAAAGTTAGAAGCTCTGTTGCAAAACAAATCATAAACGTTTGCTAATTCTTTTACCATGCCTATTATAATAAGTTATGTTCCAACCTTGGTTTAGGCAAGGTGATTTTAATAATGGCGGTGTTAACTTTAACTTGTGTATAACTTTTCGCTGGCCCAAATCGCAAATTGCAGTAATTTATTTTGATTTTTTTATGATTAAGAATGATTACCCGATTACAGTCTTCCCGACACACTCTAAATCTTTATATAGGCTATGACACTCGCACGTCCGCCGTATGTATGTATGTATGTAACTTTGAAACTCTATATCTCTACCCTCCTTTTGGTTTCGCGCCTATACCTATGTAAAGCTGAAAGTTGATAAATATTATGACATCGTCTCGAAATAGCGACTGTCGCTTTCCTATCGCAAACAGTATAACTGGCGTTGCTAATCGCCGCGCGCACTGAGTTTATTGGTATGAGGCACGCAGTTGTTGTAATGCGCGGCGCTGCGACGGGCGGACGAGCGTTGTATATTGACATTCCGTTCTAGAATACGCTTCGAGTGTGTCGTTTGGGTGTTCGAGTGTTATTTTAGAAGCAATTGAACGTTTTATAATAAACGTCATTGACTCTGATTCTTCCTCCGACTTAGCCTTCGTCATGATCGTCGTCCAGTGATATGCCAGCAATGGGGCTATGCGAATATACAGGCTATGCGATAATAATATTTTATGAAAAAAATATAGCTTTTGCCTTTAATTATTTATTATCATCGGCAAAAATAATTAGCGGGCCGCTATTTGTAATGAGTTAAGATGCCCTGTTGTTTTTATCGGTTACAGACTTTAAAAATGTGGCGGGGCATAATGACGCATCGTGACCTTTGATCCTAAAGCGCAATAAAGGTAGGTTAAGGTTGTATTTGCAAATAATAACTGCAAAATATACTTACTTGATGCAAAGAGGACATTGGATGCTAATCGTGTATGGCGATTTGATTGCTTCTTTGGAATACAACATCTTAATTCGTCAAAAACCTGCTTGCGATACCGATTCATTTATTATTTCGATACGGTTTCGCGCAAAATTTACACGGCCACAGAAGGATACATAGGTAACAACGTTCTCAAAGACTAGAATATTAGTGATTCATATTTCTAAAATATTATTTACATATTTCTCTCAAACATGATTTGTAACATTGCGATAACATGATGATAAAGAGAATCCTAAAGGAGTTCGTAAACGGGCTAGTTTTACGGCAACTTATTGCTGTAATTCGGGCTATAAGTAGGTACTCAAAAAGATTATACATTACTTCACTAATGGGATCAAAAAGTTTGAATATAAACTTTCGAGGACAGCCCGTATTGCAGCAAAAATTGCCGATAAACTTGTGCGGGACGGTTATTCCCGCGCGGCTGTTGACTGGTTCGTGGTGATTTGGCGAAATGAAACTACTTTTTTCTGTTGAGGCTGGAAGCGCGCAGAGTGGGAGAACTTTTTCCTTTTTCACTGTTTCGACTGTTGGTGGACTGTATCTGTCTGAGCTGTTGACTGTTCGGTGAACTGTGACGGAATGAACTGAATGGAATTATAACTGTAACATCTGAATCGGAATGATCGTCATTTTTAATGTCGGTTGGACCTGCGCTGGTAGTCTCATACGACTGCTCCAGCATCACCAGGAACTCAGTCAGCGTCATTTTTTTTTTTTTTTTTTAGAATGGACATACGCTGTTAGTCTCTGACGACTTCGACAACTTCACCGGAAAGATGCGAGCAGCCTGAATGGCGCTCAACAAGGGGAGTTTTACTTAACATGCCTAAGGGTGCTCCTATTGAGCCGACCTCGGACTTAGGACGTTAAGCGGGGATATAAACAATCGGATTTTTGTGCTACAGTGCTTCGGAAAGGCTACGTTAAATCTGACTGAAGTCAGCGTCATACGAACTGTGCTGACTTATATATGGAAAGTTCTCCCCACTCCAAAATCGCTTGCGCCCCTCCAGTTACCTATCTTTATTTCTTTACTTTGCTTAACATAAACAACACGTGATACATTTTATAATAGCTTAACTATGTATTTACACTTTACCTAAAAAGTAGTCGTCGTTATTATTTATTAAAAAACCCTAACTAATATTGACACAAACGTAACTATTATAATTTAACCTATTTATTGTAGCCTGTCCTGCACAAACTAGCCCTTGAGAGCTATTTGAAGTTCACAGGAAATCGAATGAATTTGACTTTGGAATTTGTATAAAAAATCAAATCATTATCGTACCCAAATATTTTCCTACTATCTGTGCCAATATTTTGAATTGACCAAAGAGGTATGCATATAAAAGGTCAAATATTAATCAAACAAATTACGTACAGATAAAAAAAAACACCTTTGACATGGTCATTTATGTCAGTGGTCAAATCGGGTGCTCTTTATCGACGAAAACTTTTTCAATCGATTTAAATCGATGACATGATAATTTTATTTATTTCCGTCGCGCCGTCTGCTCTAGGGTTCCGTTAAGAATATATGTTTTTAAATAATAATAAAATAAAATTATAATCATTCGAAGCGAATAAGTGGTAACTTCAAATAAAAAACCGGACAAGTGCGAGTTAAACTCGCGTGGAGAGGTTTCCGTTCCGTACATGATTATCTGAAATTTACTATGTTACTTTAAATACCATAGACTTCTTATAGGTTTTCCTGTAATCTATAGGCAAAGAGCTATTTTCTGTATTTTTTTCAAAATTGTAGCCCCCGTAGTTTCGGAGATAAGGTGGGGGGAATGGTAAACTTTCGCCTATTTTCCTAAATAACTTCTAAACTATTTAATTTAAAATTCAAAAGAAAATATATTTAAAATCCTCACAATAAGCCCTTTCATTTGATATGTCACACGATGTAGGTTGCATGACTTTTTTTTAATTTTCTAATTTACCCCCCAAAAGTGGCCCCCATGCTTTAAATTCACATATTTACGTCACGCGTACGTGTTGCGGTCACCGAATTACAGATCTATACCAAATTTCAACTCAATCGGTCTAGTAGTTTCGGAGCAAATTGGCTGTGACAGACGGACAGACAGACAGACAGACAGACACACGGGTGATCCTATAAGGGTTTTGTTTTTTCCTTTTGAGGTACGGAACCCTAAAAATGTACATATATAATTAAAAAAAGCTTATTAGATATTAATTTGCGAAGTGGCAAAAGTCCGTACTCACATATATTTTTTTGCATTTTGCATGTCTGTCCGTCTGTCATAGCCAGTTTGCTCCGAAACTAGTGGACCGATAGAGTTGAAATTTGGTAAGTACATATATGTAAGTCGGTGACCGCAACACGCATGTGTTTGTAAACTATAGCGTATGACATATCCAATGAAATGACTCGCTATAAGGATCTTAAATATTTTCTTTTCATAATTTTAATATAAATGGTATTAAAGTTATTTAGGAAAATAGGCGAAAATGTACCATTCCCCCCGACGCCTTATCTATTAAGCCTAAAATTTTGAAGAAAATACAGAAAATAGTTCTTTACCTAAAGATTACAGGAAATCCTATAAGAAGTCTATATGGTATTTAAAATAACATTTCATATAATCACGGAACCTTCACGCGAGTTCAACTCGCACTTGTCCGGTTTTTTTCCCAATACTGACTGGGCCGAAAATGTCACAACGATTAAACTTTATTAAAACAAGTCCAGCCGATTTTAACAAATGACCGTGTCAGTTCGACTTATTTGTCTAGGTGACGCAAATGTTAAATAATTTTACTAATATTCATTGTATACATTAAATTCACTACGCTGATTAAAATACGTATGGCAGTTATGCAAAAATAATAAAATAGACTGGGTAAGTGCGGTAAGTACAGTATAGTAGTACTACTTTACTATGTATGTTTGTTCCGTACTAGAAGCTATTACTACTGTAGTAACTACCTAGGTACTACCTTCTAGTACGGAACAAACATTCGGACAAACATGCAGACAAATAATCTAAAAACCGTAATCGGCTTAGGCATCATGTACTTAAATAGCATTTTGCTCTTAGTTATTTGTATTAATTTTTTAATTATAGGTAAGGTCTGTTCGCCGAGAGTTGACAAATATTATGATATCGTTTCGAAATAGCGACTGTCGCTTAAGTATCGCAAACTGTATGACGGGCGTCGCTTATCGCCGCGCGCACTGAGTTTCGTGGTACGAGGGACGCAGATGTCGTCAACTGTGCGGAGTCGCGCCGGGCGGACGGCGGCGAAGAGAACATATTCATATACACAATCGCCATATTGCAAATTAATGTCTTATATCTGCGCGTTCATATCTAATATAATATCATTTAAACCTCATTTTGATTTTCATGCAACTTCCCTATTTTATTTATTTGTTTATTACGAACAGTGTAGATATTCAAATCGTGTTAAGCATCGACCGAGGACCCTGATTATTATGATTGATTATTTTTAATTATAAAGCACCATTGACGCCCGCCCAACTCACACATAACCGCTTTTTTCAACAAGTTCACAACCTGTTTTTTTATTACACACAAGCATTATATATTAAACTCAATTATTTTGAATGTCAAAACAAAGTTTTCACGGTAATCAGATGTAAATTGGGACTATAATCGTCTGGCGTCACCGATTTATGCAAATGATTGATGATGCTAAGTAATTTCGTTAATTAACTTGTTACTGTATACGAGTCAATAAAGACAGAATGCGGAGTGTGAATGTTGGTATATTACCACTTGACGTAAGGTGCATAATCTGTTTTTCTTTCAACCAATTTGACTATCAATATCATTTACGTTATATTGTAGACCTCCACTCCTTTGTAGCCCAGGGCTTCAAGACCTTTTAGCTAGGGAGCTGGGTGCCATTTGTATATGATTTGTTCGCTTGGCAGACCTTAATTGTTCGATTAATGACAATGTAAAGAACCACAGAAAAATAGTCTGCCACCATGGTAGCGCTGCGTTTTCAATTGAAAAAACGGTGTGCTCAATCGTTCGGCCTTTTGGATTGATGGTCAGAATCATCCTCAAAACGATGAACATCGAAGAGGCAGACGTGCAGGGCTTTGTTTTATAACGGGGCGTAGTTGCAAAATTGTAAAAAGCTATACTAAATCATTCGTTCGTCGTTCTCGTTGCATCCACTCAATTCATTAGGAATCCCAGAATAGAAATAAATGTTGGCAGACGTCTAGGTCGCTGATTATTTACGTACGATTTTTTTAAGTTGTATTTCAAAAACGCAGGGACATACGACTTTCATTTATTGGACCAAGTCGATTTGTTTTGACATAAACTTGCATCCCTAACAATATGAAACACGAAAAAACATATACCAAAATGGCACCCAGCTCCCTGTTTAAATCCGTCCCTGAATTCGCAACACGTAAGTTTGCGTCCGTGAAGTTAGCTACCGCTAGCTAGCTAGAAGTAGCGTCGCAGTAAACGGGCGAGTCGTAAGTAGAGTGGCTGAACCTGCGCCGAACACGGCTTGAGGCTAACTTCACACACGCAAACTTACGTGGTGCCAGTTGTATATTTGTTTTATGTAAATAAATGTCCGCAAACACTCGCAATTTGCTGATCAATTAGGCAGCACCCGTATTATGGTGAATGATTATTATAAGTAAATATAGTAATAATAAGAGCAAATTAACCTTCTAAAGTTCCGTATTTGTGAATAAATAAATAAATAAATAAATCAGGGGACAATCTTTACACAAATCGATCTAGTCCCAAAGTAAGCTCTAAGGCTTGTGTTATGGATACTAGACGACGAGTTAGCGTACCACTGGTCGGTTTCCTTACTCGTCAATTTCATTAATTCACCAGTTTACTCATTAGACAGTTTCTGAATTCGCCAATTTCTTTATTTGCCAGCTTCACTAAGTTGTCAATTTCCCTATTAAGTTGGTTTCCTGGTTCGCAAGTTTCCTTATTCGTCAGTTAGTTCAGATTGTCAGTTTTGCTATTTCGTCATATTCCTAACCCGTTACTTCCCTTGTTCGTCATTAAGTTTAGATTGTCACGAGCGAGCGGCAAACACAAAGCGAACATGCTTAAATATGCACATGAAAACCTAACCTACCTACCTATCTACCGACGAAAAATTAAACTAATAACAAGGAAACTAGCGAATTAACGAAGCTGACAACCTAGCAAAACTAGTAAACGAGGAAACTGAAGGATTACGAAAACAGCAAACTGGCAAAATTTTGTAACTGACGAATAGGTAAACCGTTCGATTAGCGAAGCTGACAAATAACGAAACTAGCGGATCGCAATACTGGCAATTTCACGAAACTGACATCCTAGCAAAACTAGCGAACGAGGAAACTGAAGAATCAGGAAAATGCCTAACTAGCGAAATTGTCACCCTAACGAAACTGTCTAATGAGTAAACTGGTGAATTAGTGATTGTGTGATAAGCACGAATGTTTGTTCCTGAGTCTTGGATGTTTCCTATGTATTTAAGTATTTATTTCTCTATATAAGTCTCTAATTTTAAATGTTTGAAACGCTGTCAATATCGTCGTCTAGGATTAACTTTTAAGTTAACTTTAAAAATTGTTAACGAACTCTTTAAATTCCGTTAAAACAATTGAAGTTCGTTAATCGTTAATTAAGTACCTACTATTTAACATTTTTACTGCTATTACTATACACTATTAACACCCGTCTTTCATGATCTTTTCATGTCCTGCCTAAACTACCAAAGCCCATAACAACATTTTTTTAAGTAAATCACTAACGCAACGGCATATAAAATGCAATTTCTATCACGATTTAACGATGAACGTTAACTTCCGTTAAATCTTCCGAAATGTAACGCTGTAACGTTTAACGAAGTTAACTTTTTTAGTAACCGATTAGCGATTAACGAAGTTAACCATTTGATTAACGGTGCCCAGCTATGACGGTCGATTATTAAGAAGACGCACAAACATGTAGTTCATACGCACTGACTAATCAAGTAAGGCTCGCCAGCGAGTTCAAAAACGAAGTGTTGTTTAGAGCACCACCCCTACACTGGTAGTCCCTAACAAATACTTAAAACACTTCAGCGACATTTCGCAATCGGATCCCGTATATATTAGACAGCACATTTACGTCAAAAATTCCGTCTCAAAATGTCGTGACATTCTACATAATGGTATCAGTACATGTGGAGTTATCGCGTAGTTAAGTTAGGTAAATCGTGAAGGGCAGAGGGCACTGTCAGGCCGTGAGACCTTTAGAAGTTTAAGGGCAAGAGTAGGTAGTTCAAATGAATTTATTCGCTTAGTTAAATTCTAGTTAAAATTAATAGAATTTAGGGTAAAAAAAACAAATACTAATTTTTCAAGAAGCCACACGGTTTCTTTACATGTCTGAATCTACCAGCGCTTCGAAAGGTGACATCTGCTGAGAAGAAATTCTGCAAGAAACTGAGCAGCGCCTCTATTCGGGAACGCTAAGTGATTCTGTAGCGATTCGCGAGCGAGATTTCTCATCTCGCTCCTACGCATTACGCGTCGTGCGGAAGAATGGGATGAGAAATCTCGCTTACGAGTTCTTTTTCTTTTTTAAATTTTAACATTACAGCGAGGTCAATTCGAAAGTGCTTGCTAAATTTAAAAGTAGCTAAGCTTGTAAAAAGAGACGTCAAACTCGACTTTGACAGCTTGGTGCCATTCTTTATTCGTTTCTTTTCGGCCAGTCCAGTGCAGCTTTAGGTGACATTTGACGTTCGGGTATTACACATTAATTTGGAATATGGCGGTCATTGTCATGTATGAACAAAATAAATGTATTTTTACGTTGAATGTATAATGACAAATGAAATAAAGCATCAATTCTTCCTTTTAATTTTTTGTAGTATTATGAACCGACATTTGACTCAAGCCACTCTTGAGCCAAATGTCGGTTCATAAATCCTACAAAAAAATTTACATTTTTGAGAACATTTTCAATAGACTTGGGTCGCTCGTCTAAAAGTCCGTGCATGACTAGATAATTGAACTGATCACAATAGGCTAGTTTCCTAAAAAACGAATTAGTCCGTCATTTACATTATAAAAAAATATTCAACACGTATTTTTTCTTTTGTCAATTAAACAAAAAACTGACGAAGATATAGTGCGTTGAAATTCTGCGTGACGTCACGACTTTGTACATTTTTTCACCATTGACGTGACGTTATTATCCCCCACTCCCGAACTTTGATCTTTGTGAATTTTGATTGATTTGATAAAGCAAAAAATACGTGTTCAATATTTTTTGATAATCTAACTGATGGACTAATTAGTTTTTTTTTTACCCAGGAGATAGCCCTATTAGGTTGCTTTCTGGGTTTAAACTTTGAGCTTGAAAAACGCATCTTTGGTTTTTTAATATCATTCAAAGTCAAAGTCAAACTATCTTTATTCAATTTAGGCTTTTACAAGCTCTTATGAAGGTCAAGTACACATATAAGTCAACAATGATGTCTACAGTTTTATACAAATCTAAGTATATACCACAGTAGGTTAGGTACGCCCATTAAGACTCAGGGATCGCCGGTGCAGGTCAGGGTTGAAGCCAAACGTACCTGTCCATGACGTAGTCTTTTACTGTGTAATATGCCCTAGAAATAATTTGAACGTAGTTGGGCAAATCTGTCGAACGATTTACGCATGCCTGTCTTCTTAGGCCATGTACATGTTGATGAATAGCTGTCAGTTTGACATTTGGCCCCTTGGTCACCTCGTTTATGTAACGGCCTTTCACCTCGAGTTGTTGACTCATTTGATTTGGTTACCTTTGGTGGTAATTGGCAATTTGTGTGAAATTTACACTACCGATGTGGTATTGTAAGTGTGTGCTTTAAATAAATAAAGTCATGCTCAACGGCCCGAACTAGAATAACCTGTATCTTTGATCCGTGGACAACACAAAAATGCGCAGTCCAAAACCCTAGTCAAACCCAGATTGGAACACTAGGTCGGTGTAGTACTTAAACATATATCATACCAGTTTCCCATCGGATTCCCGTCGGTTGAGGGTACTCTTGCCCTGGCCTTTCTTAAGAACGTCCTCGATCTGGTCTTGGGACGTTCGACGAGGTCTTCCTCTTCCAACCCTACCATGCACATTCGCGTTATTTTGCTGTATTCGGTGTAGTGTCCTTACGAATATTGTAAAAGCGAAAGTTTGTGTTTGTTCCTCTTTAACGTCAAAATTGAGTAACGAATTAGCTAGATTTTTTACACAGCGATAGTTGGAGGGCAGAGACGGACATAAGCTACTTTATTTCGCGACAAAAAATCCAGTACGCGATTTCCACGCGTATATAATATTTTATTTAATGTATTTGTCATTTTTTAAATCCTGGTTTTGACATATACTGTGTCATATTCGGAAGTAACTATTTTATATAGAATTTCAAATTCTCAGTTTCATTTTATATTGTGTTTTGTGTATTAAGAACTATTTTTATCCCGAATATTCAGGTATTTTTTTTATATACACCGGAAATATGAGAAATACTTCTCCTCGGTAGATAGCGCTGCGTGCGATGAACGAATTCCACTCAGACGAATTCGCGGGACAAAGCTGTTTGTTTATAAACGAAGCGTTTACTTGCGCAACCGCAGTCCACTGTCAAGTGCTCAATCAGCAAACACTCAGTGGCCTAGCTAGCTTCCGGTTTTATTAAAACGACTTATAAGGCATACATTTAAATCGTTAGATGTAAACTTTTATTTATAAATAACAACATAATAAATTAAAAATGAAAATATTTATTTTGCAAGTAGGCCACATGGGCTCTTTCACATGTCTGAATCTACCAGCGCTTCGAAAGGTGACATCAGCTGAGAAGAAACGCCGCAAGACAGTCAGCAGTACTTAAGTCTTTTCAAATTTGACATTAGAGTTTTAAGTCGATATAAAAAGTACAACAAACAAACCTAATGGGTACAAATTAATACCTATAAATAACTAATAAGGCAGATGTATAGTCTCCGCGTCTGAACAAGTTAAGTGAATTAGAGATGTATAAAGTCTCTAAGGGTCATAATAATAAAAAAAATCATTGAAACAAAGAAACATCTAAATTACGAGTAATTAATCTAGGTTAAATGGAAATATAGACAGTCGCCACGGTCAAGTATAAATATGGAGATGTAAGGTCTCGATAAATGTACGAATATGAAAAACTATCAAAAACTATCTAATCTAAAAACGTACTTAATTAAATCTAAAAAGGTCCCCGTAGCATTGTGCCGAAAATGCTCGCAGCGTTTCCTCGCTGTATCGCAATGCTGAAGCGTTGTGCGAGGAAGCTGCCAGCTCTCCGGTCCCCAGTTTTTTCCACCAGCTTCCTCGTTTCTCCGAAGAGGCGTAGTGCGCCGGGACCCCACGAACCGAGGGTCTCGACTCCGGAAGGAACTATGTTAAATTCAGAACCGAGACCTCTATCCTCCTGGATCCTGGAGGTATCGATTTTGCCGAAACCGATATTTTCTTCATTTCTTCAAAAATCGATTTAGTAAGTATCCATTAATGTCGGAAAATTAGTAAAAAAGAAACATGGACTTTCCCCCTCGATTTTTTCTTGTTACGTTAAGCCGGTTTGACATTTGGCTGTAGTTTTTTTTTAATGTTCTCAAGTGAGGACCGGGGTTCCCAGGAGGCTATATTTGTTGTTGTTGTGGTGTTCGGCCGCTTCAGCCGCTGCACCAGGTTTATTGGATCCATGGAGATGTGTCAGAGTCAGCGTGTCTAATCGTGAGATCAGACGTTAAGAGTCTCATAAACAAGCTAGTTTGTCGACAATTTATTGCTGCAATTCGGGGTATCCCCAAAAAGATACATATTACATCACTAATGGGGACAGAAAGTTTGAATGTAAACTTTCGAGGATAGCCCGAATTGCAGCAATAAATTTCCGAAAAACTAGCCCATTTACGAGGTCCTTTAGATTATCTCTAGCAATATGCACGAATGTGTGCCTGAACCGAGAGAAATAGATTTTGTGCCCTGTGCAGAGAAATTCGGACGCGGAATTTCACAGCGGCCCTAATATGCAAGACACAAAGATAAGTTAAACCCGTTTATCTCTATGACTATCTCTTTCGTCGGCACTAGTGTGAGAGAGACGCACTTAGAGATAAGACGGTTTAAATTATCCTTGTGTCTAGCATGTTAGGGCCGCAGACGAAGACTCATGCTTCAATAAAATGTGACAAAATAACCCAAATAAAAAGTATGTCAAATACTTAGTACTTCAGTGAAATCGTAACACAAGTGTCAATTGAATCCAAGGTTCCACATAAGTCTGTTTACGTCACCGTAACAAGAACATTGCCTAAGCGTTCACTTGTAATAAATAATTGAAAGTTTATGCAAGTTATTTTAGGATTTCAATATTTTTGTAAGTGCTTCAACGATAGGACTTCCATTCCGTAATTACGTAATTTCTGGCGAGGTTTATTCAACGACATCCAATTTGAGGTTGAAGGAGTTTATTTTTTAACTTTGCTTTATACATATGTATGGGAATCTTTACACCAACTAGTAGAATGATGTACATATTATATATAAATAAAAGTATATTTTAAATTCTAATTGAACCGACATATTTTAGGTAGAGCCTAATCATATATTCAAAAAATATTGAAAATAATAAAGTTTTAAATATTCATAGACGCCACCCAGACGTGAACCTGTGACCTCGCACAACCAGTCCTCTTTATCGATTGGACTTTTCGTTATTTTCCATTATACTCAATTAATATGCAAAACTTTTTCTCAAGATATTTCAATGTATGTTTAATTAAAGTGGATATAGGTATTTAAATAGAATACACTTTAGGCATTAGGCCCGGCCACATTGCGAGCGCAGCAGGAGTGCGGTGCGCCCGCAGCGTGACGCCATGTTGTTTTCTATTGGGAACCGTAACAAACGTAACATATCATCATATATCAGTTATATTATACGCTAACAAATTTCGTCGTTGATTTCTTCTTTTATTTCGACCGACAATCATAAATTGACCCGAGCACTCGTGGGCAATATGCGGAGTTACCTACCTTACGACCATGGCCGGCGTAGAACACCGACCAAAGTTGAAGACATTCACGGACATTTAGTTTATACGCACTGACGGGTCAGTTAGGCTCGCCGATGAGTTCATGAACAAAGTATTATTTAAGAGAGTACACCCCAGATGACGTCACGGTGCGCTTGCGTAACGCTCCTTCCACGGCCGGAATGTGACCGGGTCTTTATTTTTAAAATAAGTTAGCGATACCACAGTATAGGTACATATTTATTAGGTATATGATTTGAAGCTGTATCATGGCAGTATACCTAATACTTGTAAAAGCTATTTTCGTATATTCATAACGCACCCGTGTGTCATCACTCTAATAGGTAACTACTAAGTTTTTTTTTATGTCAATTGACTGACAAACGAGCTGACGGCCTACCTGATGGAAAGACGTCACCGCCGCCCATGGACATCTGCAACACCAGAGGTGCTGCCAATGCGTTGCCAGTCTAGGGAGGATGGCCCAAGTAGCATTTTACTCCATTTAAGAGTACACATTTAGTTCCCAGGTGTACTTGAAGCATTATTACAGTTCACTCGTGATGTATAAGCTGCATTATTGCGATTAATTACACCTACACCTGTCTAAGGGACTTATAGGAGTGTAGAGTTATACTTTTATACGTTTGTTGGTGTTATAATACTCTAACAGTTATCCTTTAGTCAGCCGTCTGACTAAGAGCATTATAGGAGGGTAGAGATACGGCAACCGCTGTTTAACGGCCTACTTGTACGATGTTATAGAGCTAGCATTTTAATAGAACACACGTGGTCATTTATAAAGCCAAAGGCTGTTATGTTTACTTGTTTTAGACTGTTATACAGCTAGTAGCTGTAGTAGGACTTGTTTGTGATCATTAAAATAACCTTTTTTTACTATCTGTACAGAAGTGTTTAAATGGTTCGCATGTGCACTGTAGGCTGTTAAAAGGACTATATGTGTTGTCCATTAACATCAATAGTAGTTTATTTGTCCACAAGTACTACTCTTATTTGCTGTAAGCAGAACATGAATGTGAATGTGATATTCTATTACACTTATCCCAGCTGTGTTAGTTTGTTACAAAATTTGTACTTTAGGTATTCATACTTGACGGCGGATCTCAAAAATTTCAGTAGGTATTAATTGAACGATGATACTACAATTGACCTGAACTACATCTTAAAGCTGTACATAAGTTCACATTAGAATAAATTTATAGACATTGGCTATGTAGTGGTACAAATGTGGGACTTCATATAGATAACAGCATACTAACAGAACACATGTGAACCTATATACGCTCAACCGCATTAAATTGGAGTTATAACAGTTCACATAGCGGTATTTCATTTCCACCATTTTGTTCTAACCTAAAATATTTACCAAATAATAAATCTCAAAAATTATCATGCAGATTTATCACAAAATACGCAGATAGAGCGATTGAGTTTTGGTTTCATGTTATAATTAATTACCGTAGTATAATTATAATGCCAATATAATATCAAAAACTGAAAATTGTAGATTTCCTCTCAGCCAGTTTTAAATATTTTAAAATGAATATCGCGTTTTTACAGAGGCGCGTGAATATTTTAGCTGTAAATATGTATACATTTCACGATAAAGTTGCATTCCCATGGCATTATCATTATTAAGTCTTTGAAACAGGTACTTACCGCGTGTTATCATACATTTTTATCCAAATATCCGCCGGAGTAATCTGTTTTCTGGATGGCACACACAAAACCAAACAATTGTGAATAACTATAAAATGAAGAAAGAATTTAGGACACAAGTGAATTTTAGGTAGCACTG
The DNA here is from genome assembly GCA_947859335.1 of Tortricodes alternella. Taxonomy (NCBI): domain Eukaryota; kingdom Metazoa; phylum Arthropoda; class Insecta; order Lepidoptera; family Tortricidae; genus Tortricodes; species Tortricodes alternella. The sequence continues at coordinate 6,973,730 of OX401972.1, forward strand.
GAGTACTTTTGTCGGATTTTATAACTGTGAAGGCTGTGTATTTAGCCAATTGTTACTCTTTATTACGCTCATGTACATTGTATGTATCACACTGCGCCCCATATAGTGCCGCAAGTCAGCCTTAAGTCCGATGTTACTACTTAAACTGCTATTATAATGCTATTATACTGCTAATGTACAGCCATAGTGAACTTAAGGCTGTCTAATTTGTGCCCAAACTGGTTCTATAAGAGCGTTATAGCAAGCTATACAGCTCTTATACAGCTGACTTACACAGCTTGTGGAGTACATGTGAACGACTAGACATCTTATATAGAACCCCGAATGCTACTTGGGGGGGAATGGGGATGGGATAGGGATGAGGGAACAGGCCTCCGGATCTCGTCACTCACCGTACGAAACGCAATAGCAGGCTATTACTTTACGCCGATATTCTGTGAGAGTGTGGTACTGCCCCGGTCGAGCCGGCCCATTCGAAAGGTAATCATCTAGTGAGGATACTGTTTGGCTCTACTAGTATTAAAAAAATCTCTGAGAACTCGTTGAATGCCAGGTCAATTACGTAATTTAAACTCATAAATCCGTTACTAGTTAACTACGTAGGTAATTGATATATCCGTAATTTTGGAAGCCCTACTCGCGACACGTAAAAACATACACAAACACATTTTATGACCAATTTTTAGATTTGGGGGTTTTGTAGGATATATTGAGCGCTCAAGTTCCATTTTTGTTGGAGTTACGTGTCCCCGTCCCCACCCCCTACAGCCAAAGCAATAACTTCTAAAAAACTGAAAAATAAATTAAATTAAAGCTTTTTATAAAGAAGTTAAAATGAAAACTAAGGCGACTTTCTTAATACCTACCATTCTGTAAAACATCTACCTACTTTATACGAAATCGTTCCACATCCACAGCATATATATGTATATCTATACCGTGCAGTGTATTGTGCCATATACTTTGCTAACAAAATTAACGCTGGAGTTTATCGGGCCAGAAGCAGTCATGACTAGGTATATCATACGGAATCCTAAATAGTGTTTTCTTTTAATATACATTTATTCATAATATACCATTTACAGATACATTTTACATGGTCCGACATGCATAAGTCGGTTTTTTAAAATCCAAATCAATTGAACCGCTTAACAACATGTATGAAACCAGCTTTACCAAAAAAACGTTACATAAAAACTCCCGTGAATTTTACGAGTATTTTATTGGTTCTATTTAAATAAATAGATTTTATGGCGCTAATATGACATATAATAACCGTGGACCAAGTTTGTATAAGGTTAATTAGATTCATATGAAATTTGCGTTTTAATATTTGCTTTGATGGCTGTTTATCAATAATCCATCGTATATTGTTTCACATAATTATAATACTTTGTTAAGGTTCGGTAGGTATGCCATATTTTTTTCTTTTTAGGTTTCTTTAGCCAAATGGCAAAAAACGGAACCCTTATGGATTCGTCATGTCTGTCTGTCTGTCTGTCTGTCTGTCTGTCTGTCTGTCTGTCTGTCCGTCCGTATGTCACAGCCACTTTTTCCCGAAACTATAAGAACTATGCTGATGAAACTTGGTAAGTAGATGTATTCTGTGAACCGCATTAATATTTTCACACAAAAATAGAAAAAAAAACAATACATTTTTGGGGTTCTCCATACTTAGAACAGAAACTTAAAAAAATTTTTTCATCAAACTTATACGTTTGGGTAGTATATTGATAGGTCTTCAAAAATGATATTCAGGTTTCTAATATCATTTTTTTCTAAACTGAATAGTTTGTGCGAGAGAGACTTCCAAAGTGGTAAAATGTGTGCCCCCCCCCCCTGTAACTTCTAAAATAAGAGAATGATAAAACTAAAAAAAATATATGATGTACATTACCATGTAAACTTCTACCAAAAATTGGTTTGAACGAGATCTAGTAAGTAGTTTTTTTTAATACGTCATAAATCGTAAACCGCAATTTACCCTTTATTCAATCAACTCAAACATAAAAATAAAATAAAAAATATTTAATTTCATAAACATAAACCTTATACATAAACCGTGAACCATTATATAGATAATGGTACGGAACCCTTAGTGCGCGAGTCCGACTCGCACTTGGCCGGTATTTTTTTCTTTCATAGCAACGTCTGTTAGATTACCGGCTCTATCTCTATAATACCTAATAATATCATGCGTAGAATAGGTGCGAAGGGATCATAATGTGTCATGAGGGCTTAGCACACTAATTATATCGCGCAAATAAAGCATTCATCCCTTTCGCACCCGCAAATTAGTTAAAAAGTGACAGATCCTTTATGTGCGCGATAAAAGCTAGTGTGCTAGGCACTCTGGTTGCTTTTATTATTTTCCCGCCATAACGATTTGAAAATGCTTTGGCTGCGTTCAAGCTACAGTACCAATAAACCTGCGTCCCTGTTTACATATTTATAAAGGGCAGGGACACACTGATCGACAAACTAATGTCTGACAGGTGCCAGCCTGACTATTCTGTCATTTATTTAAAATAAAACAATAGTAATAAGATCTTGTTATTCATGTAAGAAATTACATCCCAAGGCCTTGTAAAAAAGCCCATTTTGTTACATAATTATTCAAATACAAGTATTTAATTGGCTTTCGTTTTATTTACGCACGGCTTGTGAAACTTCCCGAAATGTCAATGATTTCATTTGAATAATGTAAATCTTTATCTAAACAATAATGAGTGTCAAAAGGTTATCAAATGAGTGTACAGCCATTTTTTTGGGTTCCGTACCTCATTAGGAAAAAATTGAACTTATAGGATCACTCGTGTGTCTGTCTGTCTGTCCGTCTGTCATAGTCAATCTGCTCCGAAACTACTGGACCTATTGAGTTGAAATTTGGTACATACTCGTATATGTAAATCGGTTGCCGCAACACGGACGTGTAATCTAAATAAATTAATTATAACATGGGGGCCACTTTTGGGGGTATATTAGAAAATAAAAATAAAGTTTTTTATATTGTATCGTGTGACATATCAAATGAAAGAGCTCGTTGTGAGAATCATTTATTTATATTTTTTTTATAATTTTAAGATAAATAGTTTTAAAGCTATTTAGGAAAATAGGTGAAAATGTACCAATCCCAAACATATCTCCGAAACTACAGGGCATAAAATTTTGAAAAAAAAAATAGTTCCTTACCCATAGATCACAGGAATACATATAAAAAGTCTATGGTAGGACATTTTAGATAATCATGTACGGAACACTCTCCACGCGAGTTTAACTCGCACTTGTTCGGTTTTTTTTCATATAATCAGCAGGGTGGACTTGGTTTGGCTGAAATGATGATACTAATGATGATGATCGACGGGGTTCCGTAACTAAAAGTCGAACAGCCGTTGCCAACTACTTATTATTGCGTACGGAAAGCATTCGTTCTTTTGCACCCGCCTATAAGTTAAAACAGGTCAAGTGCGAGTTGGACTCGCGCACCGAGGACTCAGTACCACGCAAACTTTGTTACGGTAAGATTAACTAATAAATAATAAAGAAATTGTCCATTTCGTGCGAATTAATACACATACGTACATACATAGCATCACGCCCGAAATTCTTAATGGGGTGGGAAGAGCCACAAGACTACTTGTGGCTACGTTCGATTATGGTATGATGAACCGTATGGTGACAAGTGATCAGCCCATCGCCCATACAGAAAGTCCACCATGTTGGAGAGGACCCGTCCCTTATTCGACTTTTACGACATGCCAGGATGATAAGCATCTGCACGCATTCTATGCTATTTCTTCACTCCCAGTGCAGAAGAGGAACTTGTGAGACTTAATGAATGTAATTTAATAAGATGGCGCAGATCGCTAAACTGCACGCGGTATTTCCAGTTTTAATTTAATGCATTCCTCGCATATTTTGAAGAAAATGCCATTAAATTGATATTTGTTGTTTAACTACGAAGTATAAATTATAATCATGCAGCGTTTGAAAGTTGAAATTTCTGAAACTAGAAATAAGCACGGCTTTACTCACGATTTATTGTGAGAAATAGTCCGATATGTTTCTAACTCATATGGAGTTCTTCAGGGGTTGAGTGCCGTCGCGCTCACAGCAACCCACGCACTGAACATGTCGGACTATTTCTGACAATAAATCGTGAGTAAAGCCGTGCTTATTTCTAGTCTTAGTAATGTCTTACGAAAATTGTAATCTGACTAAGCAATGATAGTTCATGAACAGGTTAGCGCCATTAGGGTCCAAGATATAAAAGTATATTTTTATTATTTAAAAGGACTTTAACCCCGAAAATGCTTAAATAAAAAGTGGCGAAACACTTGCGTGAATACCAGTATGGCAGACAATGTAATTAAGACATCTATAAAATATGACATCTTATTGAAATTTTGCTATTCCACTTATAATAATGTGTAATAATTCTAAACTACTCCACGGATTTTGATGGGGTTTTCACAATCATTTAAATAGAGAATAAAAATTAGAGAATGCACTGTGCGAAGCGGCCCATTCAGTAGTGTTTAATGAATAAGTTTAAAAAAACCGGTCAAGTGTGAGTTAAACTCGCGTGGAGAGGGTTCCGTCCGTACATGATTATCTGAAAGTTACTACGTTACTTTAAATACCATAAACTTCTTATAGGTTTTCCTGTAATCTATTACTAAGAACTATTTTCACTATTTTTTTCAAAATTTTTGCTCCAGTAGTTTCGGAAATAAGGGGGGGGGATGGTAAATTTTTGCCTATTTTCCCAAATAACTTCCAAACTATTTTACTTAAAACTCAAAAGAAAATATATTTAAAATTCTCACAATAAGCCCTTTCGTTTGATATGTCACACGATATAGTTTGTATAACATTTCTTTTTAATTTTTTAATTTTCTAATTTTCACCCCAAAAGTGGCCCCCATGTTTAAAATTCATATATTTACGTCACGCGTCCCTGTTGCGGTTACCGACTTACATATGTATTATCAAAATACATAAATAAATAAATAAATAAATATGTATACCAAATTTCAACTCAATCAGTCCAGTAGTTTCGGAGAAAATTGGCTGTGACAGATGGACAGACAGACAGACAGACGGACAGACAGACAGATGGCCAGACAGACAGACAGACACACGAGTAATCCTATAAGGGTTTCGTTTTTTCCTTTTGAGGTACGGAACCCTAAAAACTACTCGACGGCCAAAATTACCACGTAACCTGTAACAATGCTTGCCGTGAACAATTTCAAACGCAAATGTCCGGCAGCAGAGTTATTACGAATATGATCACAGGCATCGTACCTAGTTAGTCCAAGAATAAAATCACTAGGCCGCTTTAAAAAATATAAATGAAAATTGGAGGAGATATTTTTATTTTGGATATTTGCAGTATTAAATAGCGGTTAAGGACATCTATTCTAAGCAAAATTAGGAATATCAAAGTTCTAAGTGGGTTAGGTACGTGAAAAGAAATTTCACAGTAAGACTTCGCGACATTTTGCTCATACAATTTCAAACATTGGCTTAAGCCAATGGGCTTTAAAGGTGTCAGAAACCAAGCCAAAAAAAAAAATCGGACGTAAAAGGTGCAACAATACTTACAGTAAAAATTCCAGCTGCATTCACCATTGCGCGACTCAATTTAAAACTTCTGTTTCTAATTAATTAACTGTTTTTTTTTATGGAAGTTAAAAATAACAATTTTTATTTAAAATAACACCAAACAAAACAAAAAGAATGTTATTTGAACATTTACCGCCTCCGTTACTATTCCCGCGTAAAGTTTAATGACAGTAGCACTTTTTAAATTAGGCCGGGTGCGCACGGTGGCGTCTGGCTGTGGACTAGACGATAAATGCAATAGGCGTATAATCGTTAGCTCAGTGAATGTGACCCTTGACCCCTACTTGTCGCTTCATCACCTCCTCATTTTGCAATCGCAGCCTGCGTTTTAGTAACGTCTTCTTTTAGGGTTCCTTAGTATGGAACTAGAACGTTAAGTTTGTATAGTTAAGTGAGTTTGATCCTTTTTAAACTAGTTTTGATCTAGTTAACTAAGGCGGTTCCGATTGACCTTGACATTGATCTAATGGCTCTCACCACAATGACATCAGTTAGTTATTAAAGTATCACTTTGACATTGAAAAACAAATATCGAACTTAAACAAATATTAAATTAAGTAGCCTTACAAAATCCAATAATTCATATCATCGACAATCAATTAAAAAATAAATCTGCCTCTTACGTTTAATGGTTATATTGGTCTTATACTTCGAATGTTTACTTATTTGTAAGAAGATAAATCACTAAATAAGGAAGGATGTATTAATTTCATAGCTTATGTCCCGCTGTTTAAAAACGACTAAAAATATATCAAAATTCTCTCTTACGAAAGTTGAGGAAATATCAAATAATAAGACATATTTTTGTTGAAAATTATTAATCTTGAGAATCAAACAATTTACGCAACGATGAACAACACATTTCTCTTTCAACACATTTCTTTTTTTTAAATACTGCTACAGAACCCAATTTTCTCGCAACTAAAATAGGAAAAGACGCTTTGCTTTTGAAAAACCGTTTATCTATATATATCTATACAAATATTATATACAGGTAAAATTTGTTTGTTTGTATTTAGGGGGTAATATCCGGAAGTACTGAACCGATTCTAAAAACCCTTTCACTAATAGAAAGCTACACTGCTTATCCCTGAGTTAAATAGGCTATATTTTATTTTGATAAATATAAGTTTTCAGTTACCATACTGCCATAGCCTCGCCCACGGTACGTCCAATACAAACTTTGAACCCCCATGAGGACCTTGGGGGTGGATTTTCGTAAACCCCTTGATGATGTGGGAGCACCGAAAAGGAAGCTACCTCACAAATTAAAAGTATTTAGGTTTTATATTTCCTGAAGCTTTTACTTGCAGTTGCAGCGTCTACGTGGAAAAGTTTCTTTATAAAATCCTAGCTTCTGCCCGCGAAATCGCCCGCGTGGAATTAGGTTTTAGTAGGTAATTCAATTGGTAATAACTATAATCGAATTCGACGCAGACAAAGTCGTGGACAAAACCTTGTTATTCAGTACATTAGTATCGTCAGCCAGCGTCAACAACGACGAGGCAAGGGAAGTGAGAGGGATGCACTTAGGCATCTTCGCGGTCACGAAATATCATACAGATGGCGTTGTATACAAGTGTTCACGTCGAAACGCACGTGCGCGCCAAGAAAAGTCAGCGAACGCGCGCCACTGCGCCCGCGCCCGCTAGCTGTATGTGAAAGACGCCTAAGTCTAGCCACAGTGCAACCAGTGATATTACACAATATAACTGCGCAATATCACTGGTTGCATAATTATATTGATCGTCAATAGTCAATAATGTCCAAACCCTGCACACATCGACGGTTGGACAATATGTTTTAGTGTTGGACGATCGTGTGGCATTAGAAGTCCAGCCCAAGACAGTCGAGTAAAGTTCGTGTCACGTAAAAAGAGCGCCCTAGCATACCAGATACGGGAATAAGTTAAACCGTCTTATCTCTAAGGCTAGCCACTGACCTACAATATAACTGTGCAATGTCACTGGTTGCACAATTATATTGATCGTCAGTAGATGATATTGACGGTCAATATCGACTACTGACGATCAGTCCCTAAGGACTGCAAATTAACATATTATTTATTTATTTAAAGATTTGTAATTTACAGTATAGGACACCAAAACATTACAATCTTACTTAAATATATCATATAACCTAAGCAATAAAACAAGGCAAGGGGGCACTGGGCAAGGGGGTTTATTATGGCAACATCTTTCCATACGTCAAAAGTTTGACTCAATCTCTCAAAACATTTGAATGTGACACGTGATAATAGATAGGAAAAAATGAGAATTAGGAAAACAACAGGGCTTATTTCATTCTTACCCACTTCTTAGTCTTTTAATGAAATCTCTTTTTAAGTATTCGTAAGCTGGTAGGACACGTAGGTTACTTACCAGTGACCAAAATAATTTTATACTCTTAACAAACAAGACTTCCAATGCTGTTGGTGACATCTCTTAATAAACATGGATTTTCCTTTGGAATTGATGTCAATTAAAATCGAAAAAGAAGAACTGGAGCTTGATAAGAACGAAAATATTCAAGAATTACTATTCAATGTCGACGTCAAAGTGGAAAAGGAGGTCGAAACAAATGATGATCAGGACTGGTGCGTCACGAACTTCCAAAGTCCTGGAGACCTCTTAGAGCCTTTATATTTCACACAATTGACGGAGCCTGTAGGGAAGAAGTGTGCGCTGTGTTATAGATATTTTTCTGATTGGTAAGTTAAGCGGTAAGGAATGATTTGTATCTTTGAAGAACTTTTCTTGCTGTTTTGTCTATGTAATGGATAAACATTTGGACCAGTGGTAAATGACCTGTTTGCGTTGTTTAATTAGCAAAACAATTCTACCCAATATATTAATAATTTATATATACAGGGTGTTACAAAACTACCTGTAAAGCTGAAAGGCCTTATAACGAGTCCATTCACAATATTTAAGAACAGTAAATACTCCAAAAAAATAAAAAATAAATACATATATTATTTTCACTGATGTGCAAACCCTATTTCAGTAAAATTAAACAGTAAACTACGCAGAATGTACCTACATTTCTACTTAATTTTCGGAAGGACAAATATTTTAAAAGACCTAACCTAACAAAACTTTTACTTTGATAATTAATTATATATTTTACAGGGTATTTTGTAACATGTTGTATATATCAACACACCTTAACAAAGGTTAAAAAGTAATGATTGCCCTCTAAAACCGATTCAATAGATTTATAATATTGTTATAGTAAAAGCTATATTCCTTTATTACAGCAACTCCATAATCAAGCACAACCTCTCGCATCTCCGTGTGATCATAAGAAATCCCGAAGTCTTCCAATGTGACCATTGTACTGCCTACTTCACCAATAAACACAAAATCAGCCATCATATCACTATGCATCTCTGTAACACCAAAAATATTACATACAACCATAATGCGAGTAAAACTGCTATGTTAATGTACAAACCGAAAGCTTATGTACCAGAAAATATACCACCGTTGGATTGTGCCTTTAAGCCAAAATATGGTAAAACGTATACACCAAAACATAATACCAATACTACTGTAGCGAATGAAACAAGAAGACTCAAAGACGGTACAACAAATACGTTATCATATAGACCTAAAGCATATAAATCGAAGAAAGAAACTAAGGCCAATGGAAAACCCCTTCATCAATGCAACAAATGTGGAAAGGTTTATACGTATTCCCACTGGCATGCTCATATGAGAGAGGTACACGGAGAAGGAGGTTACTTCTGTGGGTTATGTAACATAGAATTCAAATGTGAACGTTACTTCACTAGACACATGAGGAAAGCTCATAGAGAGAAGTTAGCAAATAAAAAAAATGGCCGTGAAACTATTACTTCTGTATGTAAAGGAGCGGAAAAAACAGAAATCCCATGCGATGAATGTGACGCTATACTACAATGTAGAAACGCTTTAAAAACGCATAAGAGGAATGTTCATAGTAAGGGAGAACATGTCTGTAGTATTTGTAATTCAAAACTGAAATGTAAAACGTATTTATTAGCTCATATGAGACGTGTGCATTATAATGATGGGAAAATGCATGCATGCGATTGTGGGAAGAAGTTCAAAAGCCCGAGGTATCTTATGGTACATAAGAAAAACGCACATTTGAAAAAGAAGAAGTAGCCTGATACTTTTGAAAAAAACATGGCTTTATCACAATTTTTGTCAGGAATGGCCCGGCATGGACATATTACCACACCATAGCCAACCACATCAACAGCGTCGGCGCAGCGGGTAGTGCATGGGTCGCTTTGACCGTGACTGCACTCAAATGCTGAATATAAGACCGACACATGTCGCTATTCCTGACAATAAATCGTGAGTAAAGTCGTGTTTATTTGACCATAGACTGATACTGTTTTGGAGTGGACTTTTACTACCCAACTGTGCAAGCAAAGGAGGGTAACTTGTTACGCACGTATGTTTAATTCTTTGTGCTAGCTAGAATCCATTCGGATTAAATTCCATGACTCCGATTCGCCCTGGGACTGAAATTTTACGCTGATCACAATTCATTAGTTGAAACTTGAAGTTTTATTTAGTTCCGATAGAACTTAAGTTTGTTATGTTACCTAGTGATTACTTATTTTTTAATGTTTGATAATGGGAGCCATCACATTCTTTTTACCATGCAGCGAGTAGTGAGTGGACAGGAATTATATTTTCCATCTACAAATTATAATCACGTAACAGTTTCTTTCATTAACCAACTTCAAAAAAAAAAAGGAGGAGGTTCTCAAATCGGTTGTTTTTTCTTTTTTATGTTTGTTACTTGAGAACTCCGTCATTTATAAACCGATTTTGAAAATTCTTTTTTAATCGGTAGGGTATATCTCCAGTTTGGTCCCGTTGTCGTCAAAGTCGAGTTATGATGAGGAATCGATGGAACTCTTCAAATATTATAGGCAAGCATATAGCAATTTGAGTATTTTCTGTAATAACTCAAGCAGTTACGTTCCAAAAGCATTATTTGGTGAAGGGGAACTGTGGATGAAGACCATAGATGATCACCGGAACTCCTAAACGTTTAGTATTTCACGATTGGCGATTAAATTGCTGTATAAAGTTCTGAAGCAACTTATGTCCATAAAAAATCATGTAGCAAAATTGAAGAACCAGGAGAACTCCTCAACGATTGACATCCTTGCACCGTGGATAGCAACAGTTTTTAAATGGTGATGAGCAATTGGCATTATGCTATTGTTACTTGATGTAGTAAATGTGTGTCGTTAAATCAAAGGATAAGAAATAAAATGTGAAAAGAAAAATTCCGTAGGTACTTTTCAAAGGCTGAAGTCGGTTTTTTTATTTTATAAAGTATAGATTATGTAAATTAAATGGACGCATGATTGCCATGGAGGGTCAGTAGGCTTAATATTTTTTTAATGGTGTGCTCTGAGCTCTTGACAAATAAGTACCTTAAAAAAATGCATGCCATGATTTAGTTAGTTTTTATTATTTTTATCCGACTGCCAAACTGATGGAAGGAAGGCCGGCTCGTGTATGTATGTTCCCAAAAATCTGATGTTCCACTGTAGGTCCAGAACTACTGGACCTCTGAAATGCGGTTATCATATGATTCGTGGAGAGCGTGCGAGCTTCATAAAAAATATTCTTCAGGTAAACAAGACAAATTTTTACCTTTTTTTATTAAAGACAGATTTAATTCCCGGCACATAAGTTGACCCAAAATGGCGGTAGTCCGCGCAGGTAAAACTATGGTTACGCGCGGCCCCTCGCGTCGCACCTCATACCGCACTTCGATTGAGAACCGAAAATGTGTTCCGCGCATTCAAGGTCATATTTCAACTTACGTGCCGCGAAGTAATCATAGTTGTAGGTGCGCGGATGACGGCCATTTTGGGTCAATTTATGTGCCACGGATTACAGTTAGATTTTTGGTAGTCAGTTGGTCGTTAAAACACGTCCTAAAAGCTTAGCTATAAGATACAATTGTGGATTGAATTTAATTCAGCAATTAAATCTATCTGTGGTTTTTATGTTCATCGCTGACCAATAATGTATTTTTACATAAATATAGTACTTACTTGTTTTGTAGGTCAGGGTATAGGCATAAGAAAGTTTGGTCATACATTTTGTAAAATAAATGTGTATTTTAGGTAGATTTTTCGTGAGCGGCAAGTTGACGTACGCATTGAATAAATCTAGGATATAATGATTTCAAAAAATAGTACTTAGCTAAATAATAGGTACCTACTTACACTATTTATTAGTAAGTACTTACCCTACCTAGTAAAATGTTAAAATCTATGTTGCTCTAAATACCATAGACTTCTTATAGGTGGTCTTGTATTCATGTCGTAAAGAACTATTTTCTGTATTTTTTTCAAAATTGTAGGCCCAGTAGTTTCAGAAATAAGGGGGTTGGTCAATTTTCGCCTATTTTCCTAAATAACTTCCAAACTATTTATATTAAAATTATTTTAAAAAAAAATTAAGATTCTCACAACGAGCCCTTTCATTTGATATGTTACACGATATAGATTTCAAAACTTTTTTTAATTTTTTGTAATTTACCCCCCAAAAGTGGACACACGAGTGATCCTATTATATAAGGACTCCGTTTTTCCTTTTGAGTTACGGAACCCTAAAAATGAATAAAAGTTCTTCATAGTCAATTCAAATTTTGTATTAGATATAACTCTATCGTTGATTCCGTCAATTTCGAGGTTTAAAAAGACATGTTCATTAAAAGTAATGACACGTATAAGTCTTATTTCAAGACAAAGCATTAACTATTTGTTCTTGGTCTTGTTACAAAAGAGATTATAGCAAATAATCATCAGAACCTGGATATCTTCGACGGGTATGTGAACTTGACGCTCACATTTTTTTCTGTAATAAAAGTGGTGTTTCATTTTGTGTAAGATTATTATTATAGCTTACTGTTTATCAAGTGCTATTGGGGGTAAGAAAAAAAAGTGTATATAATAGTAGATGGACCGCACCTATTTTAATTAAGTTTTCCATTTAAATTATTGGGTGGGTCAGAAGGGTTGGGGTGGGTGAGCTAGAAGGGTTGGGGTGGGTGGGGCAGAAGGGTCGGGGTGGGTGGGCCAGAAGGGTCGGGGTGGGTGGGCCAGAAGGGTTGGGGTGGGTGGGTTGTTGTTAATCTGTATATCATAGAGAAGATAGAGGTGTATTTTACCATGACACCATGTTACAAAGTTATGTTTTAATAGAAACTGTTACCAATATATTTTTTATAAAGCATTTCTATTTTATTACTGTTATAATTCCACGTAAGTTTGCGTGTGTGAAGTTAGCCTCATGCCGCATACACTCATGCCCCTTTGACACCTAAAAACGTTTACTGCGACGCTACTAGTGGCTAACTTCACAGACGGTAACTTACGTGGTGCGAATTGTAAATCTTTATTAACCTTTTGACCGCCAAGCATGTCCGAGAAGTAACACGAATTTCAACTTTAAGTCAAGGTGATGAAGGGCTTTTTTACCCGGCTGCAGCCGACTGTGGCGGTCAAAAGGTTAGAACCCCATTTCTCCCATACTTTGAATTTCAATTCATTTTATTATTTTACTAGCTATGCCCGTTGTTTTTGCGTGGGATTGGGATGTTTTACTCCTATCCTACGGTCATCTGGGCACAAGAACGTTAATCCGTTAATTAATGTAATTCCCCACAAGTTGATTTTTTTTAGGGTTCCGTACCTCAAAAGGAAAAATCGGAACCCTTATAGAATCACTCGTGTGTCTGTCTGTCACAGCCAATTTGCTCCGAAACTACTGGATCGATTGAGTTGAAATTTGGTATATAATATATATGTAATTCGGTGACCGCAACACACATGTGTAGCGTCAATAAATGATTTTTAAACATGGGGGCCGCTTTTGTGGAAAAATTAGAAAATTAAAAAAAAGTTATGCAAACTATATAGTATGACATATTTTTAATTAAGATGCAGGTAGGCTAATGCAAAGATGTCGGTATCAAAATCTACGAAGATAATTCAAAATTACTAAAGCAAACCCAGGAGGGCCTCTTAATAGAATTTGCTACTGGCCCGCACTGGTTTTATCTGGCACTGCTACTGTCCATCTGCAGTTGGTAGTGTATGGTGATACAGGGGCGGCCTTACTCATATTAGGGTTGCCAACCGTACTATAATATATAGTATTGCACTATATTTTGGCATCGTGTACTATATACTGTTGAAGAAATATATAATACGCAAAAGTACTATATTTCGGTCAGACCTTACAAATAGGCTTTGAGTTGACCAGTTCTACAATGTTAGTATTAAATAGCAACATCTCTTGGTAAAGTTTATGAAGGCAACGCAACCTTACTCTGCTTCGTTGTGCGTGTTTCGGAACATATACGCATTGAGTGAGATTGAAGAAATATTGGCATTTTCGAACCTCGGATAGCTACAGATGCGCAATCGGAATGTTAGTAAGACGAATTTTGTGTATTATATTTATTCAATCATACCTTACACTTTTTTTTAAAAGGTTTTTCTTTAAAGTACTATATTTTCTTTCAGTGTACTATTTTATTTATACCTTTGATTGGAAAATACTATATTTGCCCCATAAATAGTTGGCAACCCTAGCTCATATCGAGGCTCCAGGCGGGGCAGGCGGGTAGATCTTTCCGAGGTCCTCGTTGTTGTGGAATTAATTTTAATGACGAAGCTTGACGAGAAATGAAAATTAATAAATAGGTATATTTAGAGTTTTATAATGCGCAGCATAAGGCGCGAAATTCAAGTAAACATTAGTATTATTGCGACCTAATATTTTTCTACTAGGGTTGTTGCGAGTGCGCTAGGCCCCGGGCGGTTAGCCTGCTCGCCACCCCCAAAGGCTGCCCCTGGGTGATGACGACTTTTAGGCTACCCACTGACCTACAATATAACAGTGCAATATCACTGGTTGCACAATTATATTGTAGGTCAATGGCTAGCCTTATACAGGCAGGTTTAAATAAAAAAATAGCTGCGTAGATTTTTATTTATTAGATAACTTTTCTATAAAAAACTAATGACTCAGGGTCGCTTTGATCGCGTAAATTGTACATCTAATAACTTATTCTGCAGTTTTCAATTCTTTTTCATCTAACTTCTGCTTCTCAAACAACAGTCTCAACTGCTCCGTAGCAGTCCGTTCCAGCCTATTGTTCTCTCCATACTTATCATTAGGCAACGTAGCTGTATTCAGTTCAGGAGATTTGAATGTGAACGGGGTCCAAGCACCTTGGATGGAAGGGTATTCAGTGTGCTGGTATTTCCGGAGACGGGTGCTGGAGATATCACCTTGCTGAGTGCGGAGGACTTCGATCCATTTTGTGATTTCTGAATGCCTTTTGTCGTGCATGCTCATCCACACTCTGTCACCGTTTACTGGAACATATTGTTTTTTTTTTACACTAGCAATTCTTAAGCTTTTTAATGGTGGGTAGTTAAATCCTTTCACTACCAGTCATGATAGAAGACAACAAGTTAAACCTAACCTAACCTAAACATTTACCGTGTCTTTGAGGTAAATCCTAAGATTAACCAAGTGAATGGTGGAAGTTCAAAATGAATGATGATTACATAGCCAATAAATACTAATAATAATAATAGCCTTTATTCAGACAGTAACTTACATTAGATTATTTATAATAAACTTTTTGGTAACACTATATTATGCATCAAAAACTCCCTGCTCAACCCAACTCCCTATCTGTATGTCAGTAGTTGACAAAGGCCTCCTCCAATTGTCGCCATTTCTCTCTATCGTTAGCTACTCTTCTCCATGTACCACCTGCTATGGCTTTGATGTCATCAACCCACTGTTTAAAATGTCTACCCCGTTTTCTCTTCTTGTCACTGGTGAACCAATGAAACGGAAGCTGTGACAGCCATACCATTAAGAGTTGATATATCTTAGGTTTTACTGGAAAATCTTAGGATTTACCATAGTTCGGAGTTTTACACTAACATATACACTATTGGTTTGATATTCATATTTGCGATACACCTATAATTGGCATTTTAAAGGACAAAAAGGAGACTTACAATACTCTCCCACTACGACTGGAGTCCTGTGTCGTCGTGGCTTCAAGTATACCACAACTCCAGGATTCTCTTTCGCAAACTCCACCAGGTCCTGTTCTATGAAGTCTCTGAAATTATAGTTTTGGGTCAGTAAAAAAAAAACTTGAAAATTGAGGCAAAATTAATATCATGAATGATAACGATGTGTGGGTTAATCGGCGGATGTAATTGAATATTAGTTATTGACCTTAGATTTTCTGAAATAGATACTTATATATTTGTTTGGGAGCATAACGAGATATTATTTTATAAAAAATGTCGAAGAATCTGACACGTTAAAGAGACTGACATAAATGTTTTAATTTATACTACTCTCGGGCTTATTATTAGTATTTATTAAGATGTTACTTCGGTATTCGTCTTACCTAATACCACGGCTACTTCCGTTACTTTTACAGAATTTTAACACGATTCGTTGCAACTGGCACACGTAGCGTCCGATTCCATTTTGCAGCGGTGCTCGTACGAAACCAGATTTCAGAAATAAGTTGTTGTTGGACATGTTTCAGTCAGAATAATAATAGAATAACAAGTCTGTGAATGTTGAGTTTTGGTTTTGAGGTTATCTTCAATGCCAAGATGACATTTTGTGCGTTTTGTGACTGCATGAAATAAAATGTATTTAGTTTTATATAAAGAACAAAATATTTAGAATCACTACGAAACTTCATTACGAAATTATTATTTTGATATTGGAGACTATAAAACATTTACCAAAACCCGATATTGGTAATTCGTAATGCTACTAAATTGATAGTTAACAAATCCCTTCATAAAGTTCACTATTTTGTGCCATGAAGTGCTAGAGCCAAGTTGCAAAATATGGATGTGAAAGTTAATATTTACGTTCTTCAATAAAAAAGAGGGAATGAGTGGGGGAAGAATAAAGAACAAGACACTTTATGAAATTTTTCGTTTATTTATAGAAAAAATATTTACAAAACGAACTGCATGAGTATTATGCTGCCTTATAAAAGGTATATAATAATACATACAACATCTTAAAGTTAATGTAAACAGCCTCATAATGCACACAAAAGATAGGATAAGTTCAAGTCATGTTTTTTTTTTATTAAACAGCTAGTATGATGATCCTCTAGTGCCATAAAGCAAAGTACAGATGGCGCTAACTCTACAGTTCGGGTATTTATATGTATTGTCTTGATGTATAATAATTATACTATGATGGAATAGTACCATTATTTTCTTACCCGATTGATTAGGGCTAAGAAAGGCTACCCTACATAGCCTTAATTTTACTGCCAACAAATTTCGATGGGGAAGTTATAAAACACATTTGCTAGCTATGCTGGTAACATTATTTATTACAGGTTTATTACTGTTTACTTACTTGTTATCTTAATAGTAAAATTAGGTACTTATTTCACAAATGTGTACTTAAGTTACCCTTTTCTCTTCGATGTAGTCGCTCCATTGAATTTATTTTAAAGAGTATAAAGTACTTAATTAAACTATATTGCACATTTCAATGCAGAAGCCTCAGTCAATATTTCATTATTGTAGTATATTTTGCCCTAAAGTTAAGGCATTTTTAAGTTGGAGATTTTAAGTTATCAGGAGGTTAGACTAGCTATTTTGATGCTCGAAAAAAAACAAGGCCAAGATCAGTTAGTGAAAAACTATAGGAGGTCGTTAGTTACAGTTTAAGTCACATTTAACAACCCGATTCCCTTTTATACGGTTTCATTTAATTAACAAATTACGCTATTAACTTACTTCAAGGTTTTGATAGTACCTACATGTGATTATTACAAGCCTTTACTTTCTCTTGCCTATAATCTTTAAACAAACAAAGCTTTAATTTTTTATGAGGTTGCTCCTGGACAATTCCGGGGCCCTAGTTCACTAGCGTTTATGCAATACTTAAAAAAAACTATTTCATCACACTTGCTCGGAAAGGGTGTTATTATACGCAGGCGTATAGAGCAGCTATAGCCGATATAACTCCCACGGGAGTTATGGATTTTGTATGGTTTATAACTCCCGCTGACGGCGGGGCGTGTGCGCCAGGTCCGGCGGAAGCGCGCGTCGGGTCCGGAGGGGATCGTTTTCTTAAAGAAGTAGCGCGCAACCGATGCGACATATAGGTTATTCTACCCACCTGATGGTAATTCACGGTGCACAATAGGTATTTTTTTGTCGTATTTTCATTCGTTTCTTCACAAATGTGATGAAAAAAATTGTGTGTATCGCGGGCAGTAAGGGGATAACAAACTCGAGTCATTAAAAGCCCTCACCTTCAGTATCGGGCTTGTAACAGACTCTCGTTAGTTATTCCCTTCTCACGGCCCTAGATGCACAATGTCCTAATTCCTGTCTAACTGGCTTGAGCGCATGCGTGTAACAGATGTTTTTAACACATAAATATACGCTAGTATGCTAGGAGCTGTTTATTCATTTATTACTGATATTCATATTTCCACCATCAATCCTTATTCTTCTCTTCCAGCTGCTTGATTCTTACAGGCACCTGTACCGCGGGCAGGTCGACGCTGCGCGCGCGCCGGCGTCCATTTTGAATGTCGATCGCCGATCGGCGCGCCTCAGGCGGTAACGGCGTTAGCTCGGGCAACCGTTTTCGAACGAACTCGGGCGTTCTGAGAGTTCCTCCTGAAAAAAAGGGATAAGATAAACCTAATACTTGTTAAAATATACTGAAAGTATCGATTGGCTCGTTTAGCCCATCAGTCAAGCCACATCAGGATGTAACTTTGATACAGAGAAACAGTGATTTTAATAATAAAATAAATAAACCATTAATGTCATATAATAGGGCCTGGTTTGATATTACAGTTTTTATTTTTTATTTTTTATGTCAATTAACTGACAAACCGGCAGTCGGCTCATCTGATGGAAAGTGGTCACCGCCGCCCATGGACATCTGCAGCACCACACCGGCCCTAACATGAATGACACAAAGATAAATCAAACCCGTTTATCTCTATGACTATCTCTTTCGTCGGCACTAGTGTGAGAGAGACGCACTTAGAGATAAGACGGTCTATCTTATCTTTGTGTCATTCATGTTAGGGCCGCAGAGGTGCTGCCAATGCGTTGCCAGTCTAGGGAGTATAGGGAATGGGGATGGGATAGGGATGAGGGAATAGGCCTCCGGATCTCGTCACTCACCGTACGAAACGCAATAGCAAGCTATTACTTTACGCCGATATTCTGTGAGTGTGGTACTACCCCGGTCGAGCCGACCCATTCGAATAGTAATCATCTAGTGAGGATTACTATTTGGTTCTACCAATACAAAGTAAATTAAATGCTACGAGTATGTTAGCTCGTTGTAGTCGCAGTTATTCAATATATTACATTGAGGGGCCTATGCATTGTTGGACCCTCAGTCCAGCCATGTCATTCTATAACTAAACTACAAAGCGCTTCGCTTGTCAACGATCTAGCTCCTGTCGCATAGAAAATTGTTTTGTGCCAATTTGGAACTTTATGGTGTGCACGATTTAGCAAACCACTTCCGGTACGGCACAGGGAAATGCTTACCCTTCCGGCGAGGCGGGTTCGGTTGCGTCTCACACGCTAAAGGCGCGGCCGCGGCTAAAAAAGACTCGTTGGTCGGAGCTGTCTCACAGCCGTCTGCCCGCGTGCGAGCGCCTAACTTCGGCGAGCTGTAAATAGATTTCAGAATCATTACTATCTTTGGCACCATTGCACAAACCCGGTTAGACCAGTGTTATTATTATTATTGGAAGTTAATTGGGCCATATATGTGCCGCTTCGACCATTGCTAATCTATTGTGGCAGCCCTTCGGTTTGGCTAGTGCTGGCCTCGACAGGGGTGGTCCACTAGCGGCCCTTTCCACCGTGTGCTCTGACCCTTACCGTAAGAGCATCGGTTACCGCAATTCACACGCAGATAATGTACATAAGTTAGAAAAACTCATTGGTACATGGCAACCGCTTGGATTTGAACCCGGACCTCACGATCACGAGTCGACATCCTTAGCCATTAGGCCACCGACGCTCTTTTAGACCAGTGTTACAAGGAAGCTTAAGGTTGCACGCCCCATTACCATCAGGCTCAGGCAGGTAATATAACTGTGCAATATCACTGGTTGCATAATTTTGACGATCAATATCAGCTACTGATATATTCTAATTCTTGATCAGTACCTAGCTTAGTCAGACTCTATTCCTAGATTAGGCCACTGACTGTGCCGTTATTTGCTACTGATATTTATAAAATAAGCCAAGTATTTTTTGCTTATTAATTGAAGATTATAAAGAGCATAGGTGTACGTACGCGTTACGTACAAACCTTTCCTTTACGTTGGTTTGTTGAAGCGCTGGTAGATTCAGACATGTCAATTGTAATGTGTAGCTTTTTAAAATTGGGCCCTGGTATCACCTCTGTTCGACTAGTATCTTGGTGAGTCTGGCAACCTCAGCCCTCAGGTGGTGTAGCTCCTTCTCTTTCGCTTTTGCTTCTTGCTCCGCCGTGCGCTCCTTCGCTGACAAACGCGCACGGATGTCGTCGAAGCTAGGGTCAATAAGGAATTGGTCAGGTCGTATTTCATATGATGATATGAGTAAAAGCTTCAAATAGCTCTACGCTCGTTTGGGTTTACAATGTAATTGCATTATAACCTGGCCCCCAGTTATCAGTGCAATCGAGATTAAACGTCAGTGCATACAGTCGTTTGACACAACTGTATGAATCTGACGTTTAATCTCGCAATCGACTTTATCTCGAATGCACCGAGAATTGAGAGCCAGGTTATGGGCTATGAGAACGAAAAAGCTGGTGCACAGTTGAAATTCATTTATCATCAAGATCCCAAGTTAGAATCATAGGGGTTTCAAAAAAAGCTGCACGGTTAGCAGCACTTGACAAATTTTGTCCATAAAGTCACATGTAACAATCGAAAAACTAAGTGTCTTTTGCGCGACGCAATAAACTACTTCAAATGCCCGGGCAACACCTGTCTAATGTTTAATGTCCATCAAAACGTTAAGGCGTTAGATAGTGCGATAAGTAACGCGTAACTTGAGCTGCTACACCTGTGTCATTGTCAATTACGTCGTTAATTAATGCGTTAGTACAAATAATAAAACTTGACACGCATGGAGTAGTATAGCCACAACAACGCGTTAAGAAACACCCTTTGATGTGTCAAAAAAGACCGACAATCAAGCGATCGCCTAACGCCTAACGTCATATGCAACGGCGTTTATGAATTAGTGCACTAACTTCCGGTCACACCTGCATTTAGTGCCGATTAACGCGTTAATTATTGGCGTTAGGCGTAGGTGTGGCCCCAGCAAAAATGTCAAAGATGACAATAAAACTACGACTGTTAACCTGCCAATGTTCTGTACTTACAGCTTTCGCAAGCAAGCGCACTTCCTCTGCAGATGCTCAATCTGATCCCGCGACGCGCGCTCGACCTGTTTGATCTTCGTGGCGTCCTCGCTTCTGCGCTCACGCAGCTCGCGCTCCCGAATCAGGGCCTCTCTACGTTAGTCGGGTCCGGGGAAAAACCGTTAGGAATGTGTTTATATGTTTGTGTGATGGGTTTTTATTTTAATGTTTATGAAGGCACGCGGCGAGTGAATTCCAACAATACGCGTGTAGTAGTGAATTAAGTTGTAAATTATAGATAATTTATAAAAGGTGTAATTTAAGTAAGTACCTACTTTTGGGTTTGATGGGGTATTTACGAACTTGGCGCAAAACACTGCCACGTGCCTTTCATACGTATGTGTTTTTCTAAAATGCAAATATCCAGATCTTTGGTTGTTCTTTATCTTATGATGTTGAAAATATTAAAATTACGATTTCACTAAGTGCAATGTTTCTTGTTTATATCAAATGCAAATTCATTTCCGTAATTCTAGTAGTAAATGAACAATGTTTTTCTAATTTATTGTATATTCATAAAAAAATAAATGAGCCTTTTTTATATGTGAGGCTTGGTGACAATTCCATGCTCCCATTCAAATGACAATCGATTTTATAGCTACTGACAAGGAGAACTAAAAATATGAATAAAGACTCCAGGGCCGAGATTTGAATCTTAGCTGTCGCTCTGCACGCACTTTACTGGAATAAGTTTTGAATTATATTGATAATTAACAAATTATTAGATATAAGAGATTTAATAGAATAAAATATAATATCGTTTAAGTAAATTTTATTAAAAATTTAGTATAAAATTGAAAAAGCACACAATGCACACAGAGAATTGTAAAAAATATCTAATTGACTACAATTATAATTTGTATTTGGAAATTTTGTATGTGTAACTTACACTATAATATAGTTTTAAAATAAAAAAAGCCAATTATAAAAAATAAAGTGACTCTATGACGCTAGAATGTAAACAGTAAATATCATGTTGCTTATTTAATTTTAATTATTAATTTAACAGAAATACACATTGTTGTAGTTCAGTAAATTGGATTTTTATAATATAATTATATATTCTAATGTCATTGAGTCAGTATAGAAAAATGCTGTACTTTTTATTTTAACATAAGCTATAGAAATAAATAAAATTTTGATGACGACAAACAAAGAAATGAAAAAGTGACAGTCGAAGATAGCGATAAATTTGCAATGAATAAATGTAGATATTTATAAATTGGCATGAGTAGGTGACAATTATAATGTAGGTAACCTAATGAAAATATCACAAAATTTTAAATGTCAGTCCAATTCGGCAGTCGAAAATTGAAACCCTACTTATATTTTGAGTCCATTTAAAAACGGTACTAATTAGAGATGTGTAGCTCGTGAGCGAGTGATAAAGAAGAGCTATATCATTTGATAGATATATATCACTCACTAACTCACTTCATATTCAACTAGTGACAATCACTCTTTTGAGCGGGTGAGCCGATGAGCCGGTGAGCCGACCGCAACGGACGGAATTGATGAGAGCGAGTGAGCGAGTTGTAATGATCGGGCGGACTCGGTTTGGGTCGGAGCGGCTCAACCGGCTCACTAACTCTTCTTATCAGTGAGTGAGTGAGCCGCGTCGAAGTGAGCCTTACACACGTTTCGATTTGGTTGCGGTCGGCTTTCCGAGCTCGACGCTAAAATAAATTGATGATGATCCAGTGAGCTAAAAGCTAAAAGAGTGATATAAATCTGACTAGTCTAAAGATACCTATCTTTTCTCTCAAGTGATTCATTTTGCACATGTCTAGTACTAATTAACTCTATTTAGATGCTCTTTTTGTCCCTCCTATCGATATGGACGTAGAAGACGAGTGCGAGCGAGAGGAGCAGAGCGGCGAGCGCGAGGCGCAGCGAGCCGGTGACGGCGCCCACGCCGCAGCCTGCGAGCGCGGCGCCCAGCGCGCTGTAACTGCACACCACAGTCAGTGGCACCGATTGGCCAGGGGCAATGGTAACAATTGGCTACAAACCGATATCGATATCATTTCTAAAAACTGGTGACTGGTATCAGATAACCAGGCGGCGGTACCGACTGGTAACAGGTCAGTCGTACCAACTGATTAGAGTGCAGTAGTGATACCAAAACACCAAGAACCGGTGGTGACAGCTTGTGGTATTATTTGACCACAAATAAGTAGAACCTACCAAATAGCTACGAGTCAGTGTTTAAAACTAACGTGATACGACGGAGTAGTAAGCAGAAGTGCTACTCAAACCAAACTTTGAGAATGGTTAGGTTACTTAATTTAAAAAAATTGACTCGTTTTTGTAGTACATATTAGTACGTTTGTACTGCATCTAATGTACATCATATTTAAATTAAATGAATTTGTCACTTTGAAAAGATGATACCAATATTAGTGGCTTGAGCTTACCCTGTCTATTTATATTCATAGCTAAAACCAAAAAGTTTTCCAAGTGAACTCTCATACTTAATCTATTATTTAGGTTATTTCTAAATAGTAAATATTGTTGACTAGGTACATTATTGGATTTTAAACCCTATATTCATAAAAATACTGCCTTTTGGACTGATTTTAAGGAGATGAAGAAATGATTTAATGACTGATCATATAATAATGTTTATGTGCAATGTACATGATGATAATGTCATGAAATGAATAAATGTGTAAATAGAGACACACCTTCGCACATTTTAAATTTTACTAACTCTCGTCTCGTTGAGTAACTCTTTATTCAAAAGAACTTGGCTACTCACTACCGTGCCCCCTGATCGTTTGCCGAAATATTATGTTTTGTTCGACATCATTTTTAATTCTTCTGTAAATTATATAATCTAATACCAAATAGGTATGAATAAAATGTGCAAAAGTAAATGAGAATCTTAGGTGTTTTAAGGAATTAGTTAATGATGAAAACGCATGCGTTGGTAGCCGAATTTGTCCAAAAGACAATATTTCATATTAGTTTTAACAAGCATTATATGGGAAACAAATTAAGCTACCAAACAAATTTGGGTGAAAGCGGTTAAAAAAAGGTTAGAGTTTTATGTCAGGAAGCTTGGGTAAATGTCTAACAGTTAAAAAGGCGGCTAGTCCCATTTAATCTACTATTGATCAAATAAACATTTCGAATTATTTCTTAAGATATAACTATCACTATTAAAAACCGGACAAGTGCGAGTTAAACTCGCCTGGAGAGGATTCCGTACATGATTATATGAAATTTCCTATGTTACTTTTAATACCATAGACTTCTTATAGATTTTCCTGTAATCTATAGGTCAAGAACTATTTATTATCTGTATTTTTTTCAAAATTTTAGGCCCAGTAGTTTCGGAGATAAAGGAGGGAATGCTCAATTTTCGCCTATTTTCGCATATTATCCTAAATGACTTCAAAACCATTCATCTTTAAACTATAAAAAAAAAAAATTTTAGATCCTGTCAAGAAGCCTTTTCATTTGATATGTCACACGCCATAATTTGCAATTTTATAATTATGTAAGGATTAAGCTGAGAGGCAGTTTTTAACTGGTAGGCATTTTGCTTTAGGCCGGGTGAAATGAAAACAAGTAGAGATATAAATTCATATTTGCGTGCGGCGCTATGTGTACGTGAGCTTGTATGTATGCTGGCAGTCAGTGTTGCCAATTGAGCAACTTTGCAGCTAAATTTAGAATCATTTCAGCTGATTTAGCAACTAAAACTTTAATTTAGCGTCTAGCACATATTCTAGTAATATTGTTATTCAGGATTTTTCCTAAAGTATATTTTGAATATAGAAGTCGCATATTATATTTCAGTATTTGTTGTTTGAGACACTAAAATAAACGTTACGTGTGTCATCAATGCTTTCCAGGTAGGGTTGTCATACCACGTCGGGGTTTCGTCGGATTTGTTCTAGTTTAGAGGGCGTCCGGGGCCTTCATTATACTAAGTTTAAAAAAAAAAACTGTTGACATGTCCGGGTTTTTGGCTCCAAAGCCGGGGCGCGTCTTGTTCTGGTTGCCGAATTTTAGAGAGGGCAACCCTATTTCTAGGCAATCGCCTTCATATAAATATGCATTAAAAAGAGCTAGAGGTCCAGCTTTACTTCACAATTATAATATTACGAGTATTAAAATAATAGCTTAAAAAAAGTCCTGTTTTTAATTATTTATTTTTCATTTAGTATTTTAGCATCCTATGTTAGCAACGTTCAAAAATATTTAGCAAGTTTTTGGTATCTTCTAGACGTACATCTAACAACTATTTAATTTAAAAGTTGGCAACACTGTTTGTGTGGGAGTGACCCGGTAGGCGTTGTCATAGCAATAAACCTTGCGCACACAGCGTCGCATGCAAAGATGAGTTGGAATAGTTATTTGTAATACATATAAATACTTACAGTCGTATTTTTAATTAGACGAAGCCAACTGGCAGTAGCTAACAACACAGTGAACATCAACTGGGAACACAGTAAACGTCAGTTGACATCGTCTAATTAAAAATACAACTATACAACATGCTTTAAAATTAGGCCTAAATTTAACACTTTTTCGTTTTAATAACATAACGTTCCGTTATAAAAACGCCAAAGTATTTCATTGATAACATTTACGAAACCTAATCAATGAAATTCAACACGCGGCGTTAAAAAACGCCTGATAGATTTCCTCAACTCGTATCTTATTGAAACCAAAATTTGAAAAAGCAACCTTGATTTGAAACAATAACGTTTAAATTTGGACACATCCTATGAGCTAAATACGAATTTTAGAAAGTAATCTGTCGTCACAGACCATATACCTATTCTTTAGACTCTGCTCAGGGTAACTTTGACTAAAAATAAAGCTGTCAATGTTGCGAGTCCCGCAAGTATTTTAGAGCGCTATGATTGGTGCGTTCGAGGTTATACGGTCCCCTTGCGCGGCTTATAGTTATTTTGACTCCCGCCTATGTGGTGTCTAGTCTACAGGATATATGGTCTATGTCTGTTGTTATGTTAGTTATGCTGAATCTAGGCCTAACAATTTCAGGTCTTACCTTAGTTCTTGCTCAGTGACCTCCAGGGTGCGTCCAATTTGCGCCGTCTTGTCGGCTAGAGTGTCGAAATCCACTGATTTTGATTGAATGATTGCCTTCAATTCTGGGGAATAAAGATCAATACTAGCAAAGAGTAGAAAGGCCTAAAGTGGTCATAGCATAGTTGAATCAGAATAGTTACGTTTATTGACGACAGATGCCGCTAGTAATACACGTTTTAACATTTAAGCATATTATTTGGAAAAAATTTACGTTATTTAAACTGTCTATAAATAAATGTTTCAACGAGTCTTTTACAAAAAGAGATAGAAATGGCGACAGCGACACCAACTCCATCTACAAGCTAGCAGCGTAATTGACGTTAATGTATGACATTGACTTGAATACATATTATCTGTGATCCTATTTTTTTTTATGTCATTGACTGACATACGAGATGACGGCCCACCTGATGGAAAGTGGTCACCGCCGCCCATAGACATCTGTAACACCAGAGGTGCTGCCAATGCGTTGTCAGTCTAGGGAGGATGGGGAATGGGGAAGGGATGGGGACGAGGGAATAGGCCTAGGTCTTAGTTTCATATTGTGCTATAGATGTCACTGTTCAAACAATTTAAATAACTGAAACGCGACGCGACGTCGTAAAAGCTTCTAAATAATGCAAGAAGTTGGCATTTATTTTATAAACATAAACACATTCAAACCAGAGGCTTAGCTAGGTAACTATAGGCCCTGGTGCAAAAATAAAACTGGGGTCCCAACTAAATTGTTTAAGGTGGGAGAATGTTTAGCTACTTCAAAACGAGGTTTGCTGGTCAAGGTGCGAGTGCCCCCTGGGCTTGGGGGCCCCGGTGTATGGCACCGTCTAGCCCTTCGGTAGCTACACCACTGATGTAAACCAGCATGTATGGCAATGAAAGCGACCCCATTGTGACCACCACAGCAATGCACATCAGAATCAAGCTAAACTATTTCGACTTATTGCGTACATGAAACATTCATCCAATCGTCTTGGGATAAATAATACCTAACTTTTCATACAAACGGCGATAACGATTTCCACCCCTTAAATATTAACCGATGTGCACCAATTTTTGATAAGTTGTCAGTCAGAACAAAATATAGGGCTATACCTACGTTTTCATTTTTTTCACTATGATCAATAGATTCAGTTTTATTGTGGTTTCAGTATTCTCATAGAAAACTAATTTCGGCATTATATGATTTTCTTGATCATTAATCAAAATTCAAAAAACGTATAGCGTAGCGTATACCTATCAGAAACTGGTAAAAATCGGTTAACATTTAAGGGGTGCAAATCGTTATCGCCTTTTGTATGAAAAGGGTGATTTCTGCCTTTGGTTCACAGTCCTCCGCTTGGTTCACGCGCTCGTGCATGATGCGTGTGATGTCTGTTACGACTTCCAATAGAAGACAACAGATGGCGTCACCGGACCTTTATGTGCGCGATAAGCTAGTAACCTAGACCTTCTGTGATGCATCTATCCCCTTCTAACCTGCGATTTCCTCCAGCAGCTCCTTCTCCCTCTGGACGCGGTCCTCCTCTCCCTCCTGCCGGCATTCGGCCTTCATCCTCTCCAGGCAGGTCTCTTTATCAGTCATGAACTGTTCCCATTGCTCGTCTGCAAATAAATAGAATTTTGTTAAAAACAAATCACTTTTAGCGAAGCTTTTTTGAAGACGAGCGTTACCGAATATAATATGATAGTATGTATGTATGTTAACTCGTTATTGTACATCAAAAACAACGTAAAAACGTACAAAACATAGGTTTAAGCAAAATAAAGTTATTCTATTCTATTCTAGTCCTGCAAGCACTTAAACCATTTTTTTCCCCCATATAAGCGAAAGCAAACTACCATGCGAATCACCATGATCCACATGATCACCAACAGCCCCAAAGGAGTCACTGAGTCGTTGCCGACCTTTTAGGAAAACAAACTCATCTCCTGAAGGCCCCCACATCGAAATCGGTACACCGCTGACGGAAGCTGTCAAAAAAATATCAAGTATCCACTTACCCATCTCACGCCGGTGCTGATCCCGCATCTTATTAAGAAGGTCATTCTTCTCAGATATCAGGCTGCTTCTGGTTGTTTCTAGAAGTTTCTTTGCCGCGCCGGCCGCCATCTCCGCCTCTTCTTCAATCACCCGGACTTTTTCTGACCACTCGGCTATTAGGGATTCTGTGGATGAATAAATTAATTTATAAGGGACGACTCTTATCGAAATCGGTGGAGCCGTTCGACCACGACAGGACTTACAGGTGTCTCCAACTCCCTAGCTAAGTGTTAGCGTGGTGTAATAGATGGCGTAAGTGCAGATATGTAGGCTATGAAGGATATGAAGGCTGACTGGGACAGTAGGACGCTTCCAGCGCCTCGAATTTCTCAGTAAGTCGTTCTAGTGTAGGCGTGATCCAACAGATGCCGTAGTTTAAAATAAGGAGAAAATGCTAAAAACTTCGGTATCACCGGGCCAGTCTTAACATTTTGGCCGCCAAGCATGTCTGAGAAGTAACACGAATTTCAACTTTAAGTCAAGGTTCTGAAGGACTTTTTCACCCTGTATACGCTGTCACGCATAGTCGACAACGGCAGCCAAAAGGTTAAGCATATGCGGGCCTGAGATGTTATTTGACTTACCTCTCTCCTGATCGAATTTCTCCGTGAGTTTTTCCACAGTATTGGCGTGTGTGATATCGGTGCGGTCCAGCAGATGGCGTAACTGCATTATATCCCAGTCAGCCTTGCTGTGCGCTTGCGCAATGGCAGTCTCAAACTCGGATTGCTTTGAGGACAGCTCGTCTTTTAAGTTTTCAAACTGGAAGAAGAATTTGACGGTTTTAGAAAGAATTAAAGAAAAAAGTAAAAGCTTACTCAGTTTTTAAATCCCTAGGTTTATGAAAAGGTCTAACAATTTTATAGTAAAGCAGGCACGTAGGCATGATTCGCTTTCCAGGGATTAGTTAAAAGGTCTACGACAAGTTATATGACGTCACTGGATTCATCACTACAAGACACACTGATAATGTAACTTATTTACTGGCTGATCAGTTAGCTGGACGGTTTAAGGGTTAGACTTCGAAGCGCGAAGTCGTAGGATAATAACTAGGTTCAGATACTCGGATGTACCATAACATACTGGTATTTTTCTGGTCGTTTGTTTTGTACACGATCACGAAGTACAGGTGGGCTGTGATGTGACTGATCTTAATGGTGACTTCCCGTAGCTTCCTATCAGTACTATACTGACCTGTAAGTGAAGTGTCTTTTCTAGTTCTCGTATCTTCCACTCACAATCTTCTAATATTTGCACCGTTTTTACCATCCTTACCTCTTCCTTCAGCTTCTCCTTTCGCACCTTTATTTTTAGTGTCTAGTCCACCATCGTCTTCTGTGTGCTTTTCCTTCTGTACTTTCTTTAGTTCTCGCATCGTCTCGCAGTCTATCAATTATCGTTTCACCATCGCCTCTATCTTCCCTTTTACCTGTTTATTCTGTTTCTCTTGTGGCTACGTCACAGGCACGGTCCCGGGGTGGGGGGGGGGTCATAAGGGTCATGACCAAATAGTACACTTCAAATTGAAAAATCTTCTAAAAATGTACAAACTAGAAAAAAGTCAAGTCTAAAAGTAGGTAGTCTAATTTACTCGACATATTTCAGGCTGTGACCGCACCTGCTACGTCACTAACCTTAGTGGGTGCGGCGGTCTCTTTAAGAGACTCCCAGCAGTGCGGTTCATAGGCTGTCGATGACGGTTCGATTACCTTAGTGGTGACCTCGCGCAGCTTCCTGTCGGCGTTGCGGCCGTCCTGCGCGGCCTCGGCGCGCAGCTGCGCCAGCGCGGCGCGCGTGCGCTCGGCGTGCGCCCGCTCCAGCGCCGCGCGCGCCTGCGCCGCCGACGACGCGTGCTCCGCCTTCAGGGTTTCCACTGTCTTCGTGTACTGTTGCTCGAGGCGTTCTATTGTCTGTGAGATGAAAACATTTAGAAATACAATTCTATTGACAAATATTTCGAGAAAAACTTCTTCAAAAGCTATTCTTTTTACTTGCAAAAACTCTCGATAAGGATGGCTAGTAATCAGATTCGATTACTTTGCTACTCTGCGAAAACAGTGGGGTTAAATCGTGAAAATAGTGGCGCTTGTGTTAAATATTTATATGTTTTCGCGGAATAGCATAGTAATTAAATATTTCTAGTATGATATGGATTTCCGCAAAGTACCGTCTAAATCTATTAACAATTTAATCGGATTCGCTTCTCCTTAGGGGCCCCGAGCGGCTTCAGTAGAATAACTTTAATTTCACCTCCGTTCATCGACGAATGTATTACAATCCTACTCTCGCGAATATTACCTGCAAGTGCCTCTGCTCCTTGTCCTCGCGTATCCTCGTCTCCCTATCCAGCAGTTCCTTCAGTCGATGCACTTCCAGCTTCAAGGCCTCCTCCCTCGTCTCGACCTTTTGCAGCTGCAGCGTGAGCGCCTGCACGGCGCGCTGCTGCTCGGCGGCCAGCGCGCGCAGCTGCGTCAGCTCCGCCATGTGGGCCGCTGAGGGCGGGGCGACTTTTAGTTGCTCCACTGTTGCTGCGAGCTGGGAATAAAAAACGAGACAAGTACGAGTTAAACTCGCGTGGCTTCCGTGATTATATGAAATTTTCTATGTTACTTAAAGTACCATAGACTTTTTATAGATTTTCCTGTTATCTGTTATGGTAAAGAGCTATTGTCAATTTTCGCCTATTTTGATAAAGAAGTCCGAAACGATTTATTTTAAAATTATAAAAATTTAAGATCTCCATAACGAGTCCTTTTATTGTATATGTCACATGCCAAGTTTTGCAATACTTTTTATTACATTCAAATTTTCTCTTCAAAAGTATAACCCATTTTTTAATTTGTTTTATTTATGTCCGTGTTGCGGTCACCGACTTACATATCTGTACCAAATTTAAACTCAATCAGTTCAGTAGTTTTGGAGCAAATTCACTATAACAAACAGACAGACATACAGACAGACAGACACGCGTGTGATCCTATAAGGTTTCCGTTTTTTCCTTTTGAGGTACGGAACCCTAAAAATATCACTTTCATTCATTTCATTGGTTAATAAGTATATAATATAATAAGCTCTGCAAAGGCAGTAGTAGGTACACTACAGTTATGTGTTTTATGATCAGGAATCGCACCTTCCTTGCCATCGTCCGTTCTACACGGCGGCTAGAACAACATGCCCGTGAGTCGTTTGTCGCTCAGTGCGTTTCAGTCCAACTTGTCAAATGTGAGGGACGCACTGAGCGAGAAACCACTCGCGGGCAGGTCGTGCTAGACGTGCAGACGACGCTTTTCTTTTCAACTTCTAGTTCTTCAGTTTTTTATCTGGTCTCACTGTCGCCAGATTCATCCCTCTTACCTCTTTCTTCTGCTTCTCCTGCTCCCTCGCCTTCTTCTCTAGCTCTCGCATCTTCCACTCGCAGTCGGCCAGCATCCTCTCCGCTCTCGACGCCGCCTGCGACCGCGCCGCCTCGTGCGCCGCCCGCCATTTCGCTGTGTTCGCTTCAGCTGTTGTTATTGCCTGCAAATGGAAAACGATTCAGAGATCATCGGCTCAGTAGGAGTTTCTTGCCGGCTCTTTTCAGTAGAGGATTTTTTCCGAACCGGTGGTAAATTAATTGCCTGACCTTCATAAGAGCTAGTATAAGTCTAAATATAGTTTGACTTTATTCTATGTACATTTAATAACACCAAAACTAATTCCAAATTTTGTTGACCTATTGGGAATGCAGAATGATTAGGGAAGTGGTAATGTTACCTCCTGCGCTTTCTGCTCGTGCGCCGCTTTCTCGTGCTCGAGTCGCTCCCGGTCTCTCTCAAGGGCGAGCACGCGCGACTCAAGTTCAGCTCGGCGCCTGAGAGCGTCTTCCAACTCCGCCCTGAGTTGCCGGAGGGACTCATCTGGAAGATTTCAATGCCATTGAGTATAACTTTTAAACTAGCATCAGATAGAACACAAAAGGAAAAGTTTTAATAGTTTAACGATAGTCCACGAGCCAGGTACAAATTTCGTCAATCATTTTCTTTTGGGCGATAACTCGTAAAATGCTTCAGAGAGTTGTTTCATAAAGCCTCGTGAACGTCAGCTGCGGTTCCGAGGGTGGGTTGAGCAGCGGTAGCCTCCCAAGCATATAGATTTTTTTTTAATTATTCCTTCCCGATTGGATGGTACGTGGGCTGGTCACCAGAACATGAAAGCTCGTATAATCCACCACTTTTTATTTTTCTTCAAGATTTTGGGTTAGCTATAATTCGGTAAATTTTCAATAGGGAGGAAATGGCAAAAAAATCTTTTTACCCGACTGCGCAACGCAAAAGTAGGTAATGTGTTTATCAGCCTATGTATGTTTGTATGTATGTATGTATGTTAGTTCCTTTGTGGCGCTCTAGAGATCAAACGCGTGGGCCGATTTCAATGTTTCTTACGTCAATCGATTTGTCTTACTCTTGCGAGTGCCATTAATGACATGACCGTAATCAAAATCTAACACAGCGACAACTAGACGCCATATTGTGAAAAAGAAAAAAAATTAAAGTCGACGATCTATGTTAAGTGGGGTATCATTGAATAGGTATTTGAAAATCGTCTTTTGGTTTCTCTTATTATATTTCATTTCAAATGGTCATTTAGGATCTATAACTATTTATATTTAACGTGCTTGGTAGGCAGGTGGCTGCTCAACCCACCCTCGGAACCGCAGCTGACGTTCACGAGGCTTTATGAAACAACTCTCTGAAGCATTTTACGAGTTATCGTCCAAGCGCGAATTGGTCATGAAAATCTGTGGTTGGCTCACGGACCATATAGGCCGTCCAGCTTTCGTATATATTAATCCATATAAATATACTAGTGGACCCGCCACAGCTTCGCCCGCGGTATTTTCTATGCAAACTTCATGACCCCTTTTCACCCCTTTAGGGATGGAGTTTCATAAAATCCCTCACACACACCGCCCCGAAAAACACGTTCTGACAGTTAATTACGCTCATCACGCGCAGACCCTTCTTTTATAAATTTTTCATGTCCTGCCTAAACTTCCACACCAACATTTTTTTACAAGTAAATTACTAACGCAACCACATAAAATGTAATTTCTATCACGAGTTAACGATTATCGTTAATTCCGTAAAGTTTTCCGAAATGTAACGCTTTAATGTTTAACGAGGTTAACTTTTTTAGTAACGGATGAGCAATTAACGTAGTTATTTATTTGATTAACGGTGCCCAACTATGCATTTATGCTTATGGCGTAGTGGCCAAGTGGTAAAGCTACCGTCCTGCCGCTGCAGCTAGCCCTGCGTAGCAACTGCTACAGCTTCGTGATTAACGGTGCCCAACTATGCATTTATGCTTATGGCGTAGTGGCCAAGTGGTAAAGCTACCGTCCTGCCGCTGCAGCTAGCCCTGCGTAGCAACTGCTACAGCTTCGTGATTAACGGTGCCCAACTATGCATTTATGCTTATGGCGTAGTGGCCAAGTGGTAAAGCTACCGTCCTGCCGCTGCAGCTAGCCCTGCGTAGCAACTGCTACAGCTTCGTGATTAACGGTGCCCAACTATGCATTTATGCTTATGGCGTAGTGGCCAAGTAGTAATGCTACCGTCCTGCCGCTGCAGCTAGCCTGGACTGCTACAGCTTCCGTAGCTGCATGTATACTTGTAGCAAAGTGGCCAATTGGTAATGTTACCGTTCCGCCGCTGCAGCTGGCCAGCCAGGTCCGCGGAGCAGCTCCGCGCGGCACCCAGCTCCTCCTCCAGCGAGCGGCTCCGCTGCCGGACCAGCTCGGACTCCTTGTAAGCTGACGCTAAGGAGCATTTTAATTCTGGAACAGAAATAGAAGGTGTTTTGTTATCTATGCTTTAACGGTGACCGTTCCTGAGGGCCTAGCACACTAGCTTTTATCGCGCAAACAAAGCATATGTCATTTTTTAAGACGCTGACAACAGCCAATGACCTTAAGCGATCAGTTTGCACCGGAGTGAAGGAGAAGCACTATGCGGTTATTCGTATGGGGAAAATCAAAACCGGATAGATTAGAGCATAAGTAAATAAACACACTAGACGTAAAATATAAATTGTCAAGTTTTGAGTATGGGCGTGATGTAATAATGTTATTAATTATCGATCCATAAGTTAAAAAAATTAAGACATATAATGGTTTGAAGAGGATTTCAGACGTAACTTCACGATTTTTAGGGTTCCGTACCAAACGAAACCCTTATAGGTTCACTTGTGTGTCTGTCTGTCTGTCTGTCTGTCCGTCTGTCACAGCCAATTTGCTCTGAAACTACTGGACCGATTGAGTTGAAATTTGGTACACATATGTGAGTCGGTGACCGCAACACGGACGCATGACGTAAAAATATGAATTTTAAACATGGGGGCCACTTTTAGGAGGTAAAATAGAAAATTAAAAAAAAAAAAGTTATGCAACATATATCGCGTGACATATCAAATTATTGTGAGGATCTTAAATATATATTCTTTTGAATTTCAAGCAGAATAGTTTAGAAGTTATTTAGGAATATAGGCGAAAATTGATCATTCCCCCCTTATTTCCGAAACTACTGGGGCAAAAATCTATATATATAAAAATGAATTGCTGTTCGTTAGTCTCACTAAAACTCGAGAACGGCTGAACGGATTTATCTTATCTTAGTCTTGAAATGTTCGTGGAGGTCTAGGGAAGGTTTAAAAGTACATAGGTTACTTAAATTATTATTCTTCGCAGACGAAGTCGCGGGCACCAGCTAGTTTTGATAAAAATACAGAAAATAGTTCTTTAACTATAGATTACAGGAAAACCTGTTAGAAGTCTAGGGTATTTAAAGTAACCGAGTTTCGTTCCGTACCTGAGTATCTGAAATATACAACATATTTCAGATACTCAGGTACGGAACGGAACTCTCTCCACGCGAGTTTAACTCGCACTTGTCCGGTTTTTTTCTATCGTATCGATTTCATAAAATGGTGTTTTGGGATTAGTTAAGTTTTCAATAATATAAAGAATAGGAACATTATATTTCTTGCGTTTTGCCAAATGGAATAGGTTTTGTTAAAAAAACTGTTTTAGTAAAGCCGATTTAGGTGTTGTCGGCGCCTAAACTAGTAAGCGCGTGTGTAAGGGACAAATGCTTTATCTGCGCAGTTACAATGTGCAGCGTGCGTGCTGCGCGCGAGTGGTGCGCAATCGGCGCGCGAGCGGCGCGTTCGTCAGATGTGGACGCACCTTTAGAGGCAAAAATTTATTTTAACGAAAAACGAAACCGACTCCAAAAACCCTTTGAAAACTAAGAAATAAAGACTGGCCTTTAGTAAATTACCTACACACATCAGATATATTTAAATTAAGTATATAGAAGTCGGTGGCAAGTAAATAAGGGATACAACTAAAGGCCAGTCTTTATTTCTTAGTTTTCAAAGTATTTTTGGAGTCGGTTTTGTTTTTTGTTAAAATTAATTTAATTATTAGCTTTTTAGTGAATACGATTTACTCTATCATCATTATCATCATCATTTCAGCCGCAGGACATCCACTGCTGGACATAGGCCTGCCCCATCGATTTCCAAAAGGAAAGAATTTCTATTATCTATAGTTTCATTATATCCACTTTTACCAAATGACAATAGCATTATGTCAACAGCTCACCTACCTTTGTAAAATATTGCGTTCAGAATGCAAGCACTGTTGACCGTTAAGGAGTTCTTTCGCGAACCCCACTATCAGTTCCGATTAACCAGATGCGCTTTAACGAGATCAAGTTGCTTAGCGACAGAGACAATGAAATGTCATCATTATTCGTTGACTGTCTAACATTGAAGAGTTCTTAGTAGTAATCCGTGGACTCCATCATCAAGCTGGGTAGCTTGACAAAATGATAATGTTTTTATGCAAATGCATCAGTTATCTTAGAAAATGGCAAAAACAGTATATGCTTGCTTACAAAATATGAGGAGTTCTGTTGATTCCTCATGGATCCCATCATCAGATCCCACCAGTTTTTGTAAAGGAATATTTCTAAAAAAAGAATTATCGAAATCTGTTCACGGGCTAAAAAGTTATGTGGGAACATACATTAACAAAAAATACGGGTCGAATAGATAACTTCCTCATTTTCTTTCAGGAAACCACATAAAGGCCTATCATTATTTACAATAAAATGTTCTTACTTACCAAAATGTTTATACATACATTAAACCTAACATAATGTAAGAATAAATTATGTTACTATAATATGTACTTATGTACTAGGCTAAGGCGACCCATGTAATTGCTGAAATAAATGTTTTTATTATTTATTATTATTATTATTTTTTGAAGTCGGTTAAAAAGCCATAAGCAGCGGGCCTATAAGCAGGCGCGGACGTGTAACTCGAAAGCACCAAACAGCGATTTGAAAACCCCTCGTGCCCCGTTATCTTGGCAGCTATATTTTCTAGTAAAAGTTAGGCTAAGCTGTATGTTTACGATATAAATTTAGTCTTTGCTTAATAAAAATAACCTATTAAAAACGTACCTATGTGTTTAATAACCAATGTAAAATTCATTGGTCATTAATACTAATAAAACAATATATTTTTTTAAAATAATCCGAACACAATTTCGACTCGACCCGGTTCGGAGTAATCGCACAACGCAACTGCGCTTTTCATCGGATTAACAGGCAACACTAAAAATAACACAATTACCTGAGGTAACACTAACTTACACGACAAGGTTAATCCCCGTTACCAGTATAACCCACTTAAGCTGCGTTCAAACGGGGAGAGTTACTCGACCGTGCGTTTAACGTGCGACAAACGAACTTCCGAGGTACACGCTTTGACCTAGTTCGTGAGCCAAAAGTTATCTTCTAGTGTAACTGCATTGTATACTACTGTAATAACATGTTAGCATAGTCTGTTATACATTTATTAGGATTTATTGTAAATTATAATATATTATTATTATTCCATTGACTTATATCCCTAGTAGCATTTTCCGTTGGCATCCATTGGCCAATAATAGGGAATCCGTAGGGATATAGTTAGTAGTTTGCCCACATAAAACTAACATTGGACCAATATAACAAAAAAATTATCATTACGCCCAACCAATTAACAATTGGACCATTTTGAATACCACTACCGTTGTTTAAAAACGGTTGGCATTTCTGCAACGAAGACCCTGTTAGATATTAAATAACGTTGGCCCTTTGCAGTAAAATAGTATCATTACTCCTATCCACTTACCAACGTTGAGCAAATGCGACTTCTACTACCGTTGGTTTAAAACTGTTCGCATTTATGCATTATATTGTTTCAGTTGGAAATTTTACTTGTAGGACTTAACTCAAAACTAACTAAATAGATCCATGTGCTAACGCTAAATTCCATTAGAGATATGTTATATGCTCTTCTGCTGCACTTGCTCTTCTGCTGCACTTGCTCTTCTGCTGCACTGGGAGTGAAGAAATAGCATAGAATGCGTGCAGATGCTTATCATCCTGGCATGTCGTAAAAGTCGACTAAGGGACGGGTCCTCTCCAACATGGTGGACGATCTGTATGGGCGATGGGCTGATCACCTGTCACCATACGGTTCATCATACCATCTTAGGACTAATTAATCGAACGTGGCCACAAGTAGTCTTGTGGCTCTGCCCACCCCATTAGGGATTTCGGGCGTGATGTGTATGTATATGTTATAAATTTCAAATGATAAGTTAGGATAAGGCCAAAATAAGTTAGTAGGCTACGGATTCTATTTATTTTCGAATGTATCTTGTTGGTCTATTATTTAAGAAAACAAAATCAAGAACTTCTGAATATTCTACTTAAAATACGATTTACATCATACGTATTTATTTATTAATTTCACTAGGATTTGGTGCACTTACGTTTATATATTTTTTCTTATGTTTGTGATAATAAAGATTTATTATTAATATCATACACGTAGGAATGATATGTCTAGATAATGTTTCACATGGCATTTCTCTGCGAGAAAGCAATTAGCGTTTCATAGGAATAGCAAACATCGTTAAAAATAACTCTAAACTAATCACTTGGCCTCAAAACGAGTATGGTGGGATGTTGACGATAGAAGAAGTAATACTTTGTCTCTTTCTTGGTAACTTTTCAGTTATTTTCAAGGTCGAATGATTATTTTGGTTTAATATTTAGTATTCGCCCGCGGTATGTTTCATACAAACTTTATCACCCCTATTGGGATGGAATTTCAAAAAATCCCTCCTTAGTGCACCTCTAGCGTACTTGAGGAATGTCTCGTCCAAATTTTAAACCTCTAGGACCACCCGTTTAGGCTGTGCGTTGTCTATAAGTGAGTCACGGTACTGTTTTATATGTATAGATTAAAATATTTTACAAATGATTCTAAGAAGTATTAGGGTTTGGTTGGTGTATAAAAATTATACTTTTGCTTAATTGATTTTTAATTGTTATATTTTCAGAATATACTGTAAAATTAACTTACAGTATTTTCCTACATTTATCATAGTTACGAGTAATAGTATGCATCCACGGTGATCACACTTTTTCTCAACAATCTCCAAATAATATTACATTCAATATAACTACGTTCAACAAGTGACTTATTTCGTCATGGAAACGCCATCTATTTACAAGTTTATAAACTACGAAGCTATTGCCGACGTCGTAGTTCTTATGACATTTACACAGAGTCTTATTTTGCCTGATTCATCGCTCTTTCATTGCTCGCTAGGAGCTACGAACCACAAAAACAAAACGCATGAATCAACCAATAATAGTTCTTCCTCAATGTAATAAGAACTCCAATGTCGGAAATATTTACTAAGTGTGTGATGTTGTCAACTCTCGTTTTCACACCAAAAAAGTGAGCATCACGAAAATTGCGTTGGGCAGTGCCGTACTACATATTTCTAGCCACTTGGGTGGTAGCTAATAAAATTTTCTCAGACATTGTTGTATTAGATTAAAGTTATTAAAAGAGTTATGGCTGTCGCATACCACATAAACCCATCAAGCATTGAAATGTGAGCTTTATATCGTGTCGTTTAATGTTGATTTTGAAATGCTAGTGTACGACGATATCCTCGTACACATAAATATACCGAACTAGTATTTGAAAATAAAATGTATGCGAAACGATTTAAAGTTCACATTTCAATTATCAACGCTGTTCACCACACACGTGGTTAAGTGGACTGTATGACTATTATTTTAACTGATTGACGTCTGAAATTATTAATTTTACTACTGCGCCACTGCTGCTGGATCACCCTGCCCTCGCCCGGGTAGCCGTTCTGGATCTGTAGTGCTATCTTGATACTTTTCACTTGTTACTTCTTCCTGTTTCTTCCTTTTTCTTCTTCTGGGAGCTCAGAATAAAAGACTTATTCCGAATTACTACATGCTTTATTGGCCAACCTGCTTTATTTATATACAATCCTAGGTGGGCAGAACTAGTGGGCGTAGAGCCCAGTAATCAATAAATCAACCAATCACGTTCGAGTATGCATCGAAACTTCCGGCAAGTCACGTGTACCGGAAACGTGACCTGCGCTCTAGTGCTATCTCTTTCTAGCTACATATATATGCGCTCTTTCTAGCGGAGCGCGGCTTAGTATTGCGCAACCGTCGCAGCGGTGCGGATGTCTATACAATTAATGTAAACAATTAAATCTAACTTATTTATGACTTATTCTAGGGCAGTAAAACTATGTTATTGTCTTTTATGTTCTGCCGTCAACATTTCCGCCCCCCGTAACGCACCCTGACTGCGTTACTGCTTCTGTAGGCAGAACCACCACCTTAACTACTGGTCGACACAAAACACCACGAGCTGTCTTTACGTTAACCACACGCACTTGATTGTCTTTACCGCGGAACACTTTTATCACTCGCCCTTTAGGCCACACGTTTCGTGGTAAATTTGAGTCCGCGATAATCACTACGTCACCTTCTTTCACCGGTTGTACCTCAGTGTTCCACTTTTGACGTCGCTGAAGTGTTGGCAGGTATTCTTTCACCCACCTACGCCAGAAGATATCTGCTAGAGCTTGAGTCACTCGCCATTGCTTTCGCGCACACAAGTCTGAATGGTCGAACGTGCCCAATGTGGAGGGAGGCACGCCCGTTCCTAGCAGCAGATGGTTTGGTGTTAATGCCACTGGGTCCTTTGGGTTGACCGGAACATGTGTTAGTGGCCGATTGTTCACAACGGCTTCCACCTCTGCCATGAGTGTCTGCAGTGTCTCTTCTTTTGGCGTCTTCTCTTTTAGTGTTACCTTCAGTGCCGTCTTAACTGATCGTACCATCCTTTCCCAGGCTCCGCCCATATGTGGTGATGCTGGTGAGATGAAGCGCCAGTCAATTTTCCTTGTTGCCAGCTCGTCGGTTAGCCGTTGCTCGATATTGTTCCACGCTGCCTTCAACTCCGTGTTGGCTCGAACAAAGTTCGTACCCCGATCGGAGTAGATTGCAATAGGTTGGCCGCGCCGAGCAATGAAGCGGCGCAGCGCCATTACTGCCGAGTCAGCACTCAGCGAAGCTGCGATCTCGATGTGGATGGCTCGTATGGTGAGGCACGTAAACAAAGCACCCCACCTCTTCTCACGTCTTCTGCCGATGACTACCTCAATCGGCCCGAAGTAGTCCAATCCACAGTGACTGAATGGCGGTTGATGATGCTGTAGTCTTCCTTCCGGTAAATCAGCCATTTTTGGTGCACTCGCTTTTGCTTTACGGTTCTTACAATACTGGCAGTTGGCTTCTGCATATTTTACTGCAGGTCTGATGCGTAGAATACAGTACTTTTGGCGTAGCTCATTCACTACTGATTCTGGATTCCCGTGAAGTGTGCGCGTGTGACAGTCCTTGATTATCAGCCGAGTAATCTCGTTGCTTCCATCCAAGATTATCGGGTGCTTCATTTGAAAGGCGACGTCTGCGTGGAGTAGACGACCTCTGACACGCACTAATCCATCTTCACACAACATTGGGTCCAGTTGTAACAGACGGCTGGTGTTCGAGACTGGATTGCCGTTCTTCAATTTGGCTATGTCGTCCGGGAACGACATCTGTTGCGACTGTTGCAGGAGTGTATTTTCAGCGCGCTCGACCATTGGCGCTGACAAGTCGACTCGTCGCTTTTCGCGCAGTGATTGCACGAAAGCGAACACTCTTGCCAGCGTGCGTACTGCTCGTGTCCACGATGAAAAGCGCCCAATGTTCATCAGGGGTGGGGGAGCGGTGTTGACGGCGTGCACGGGTCTGGCTGACGCACGAAGTTCCGGGTCAGTACACGAAGTCTCGACGCTCCTCTCCCGGGGCCACTCCTCTTCATTCCTGCAAATGAAATGCGGACCGGACAGCCATATGCTCTTCTCAATGTTCCAGTTGGGCCGCGTACACTCGTCAGCGGGATTCTCAGACGAGGGTACCCAGCACCAGTCATTTACTTTACAATGCGTATCAATTTCTGCTAATCTATGAGCCACAAACGGCTTGTAAGATTGCGGTTCAGATCTGATCCATTTTAACACCGTCATAGAATCAGACCAATACACGGTTCTCACTATCTTTAAATCATGCTCATTTTTTATTGTCTGAGCGAGTCTGCAAGCGAGCACTGCCGCTTGTAACTCTAGTCTTGGCATACTTGTTATCTTTACAGGTGCTACACGCGCCTTTGCCGCTATCAATGCGACATTCCCAACTTCATCAACAAGGTAGGCCACGGCCGCATATGCTTGCTCGCTCGCATCTCCGAACACGTGTAAAATTAAATTATCCTTGTATGCTAAGTTATAAAATGTAGGTATTTTAAAACTAGCTATCTTATTTAACCTATTCAGCCACGAAAGCCACTCCTGGAAGCATTCATCATTTAGCCTCTCGTCCCACCCTATGCCTGATTTCCAAACTTTCTGCATAATCATTCTTGATTCTATTAAAATTGGGCATAGCAACCCTAAGGGATCGAAGACGCTCATTATGGCGCTTAAAAACTCCCTTTTTGTGGGAACGCTTTTTCCATTAGCGACCTCGGGCTTTAACCTTTTAAAAGTGACATCGAACGCTAAATTATCACTATCTGGGTTCCATATTAACCCTAGCGTCCTCTCTATATTCCCGCCTAATTTCGCCAAGTCAACTTTATCGGACAAAATCTCAGGCAATGACCTTTTAACCTCAGGGTCATTGGATGTCCATCCACGAATATTAAAATTCCCTTCAGCGTGAATATAGTTCAATTCAGCAATCCGCTTCACGGCTGCTGCAGCATCATCTAAACTGTCTAAATAATCGTCCATATAATGTCGATTTAATACGGCATCGACTGCGCTCGGAGATTCATTTACAAAACGCTGCGCGTTTTTATTCAATATATAGATAGCTGATGTTGGCGATGATGCGGCTCCAAAAATCATAGAATCCATTACGTAAATCTTTGGCTCTGAATTACGATCCATTCCGCGCCAAAGGAACATCTGCGCGCCCTGATCTTTATCAGCTATTTTAATTCTAAGAAACATGTCCGCGATATCAGCTGTTACCGCGACAGGCTTACTTCTGAATTTAAACAACACTCCAAGGAGCGAGTTTAACAAGTCGGGGCCGCTCGTTAAATGATCATTCAAACTTGTGCCTTTAAATGTAGCCGCAGCATCGAACACTAATCTCAACTTGCCCGGCTTATTAATGTTTGTAACTCCAAAGTGAGGCAAAAACCACTTAGGTTCGCCTTCAAAAGGCTTCTCTAACACCTTAGCATAACCATTGCTTACAAGCCGGTCAATTTGAGTGCAATACAATTTTGCATAATTCGAATCCCTGTCCATTTTCCTTTCGACATTATACAGACGAGACAAAGCATTACTTCTGTTATCAGGTAGAGTTACCCCATCCGACTTCCAAAGTAAACCTACTTCCCATTGTTTACTTTCCAATTGTCTAGAAGTCGAATCTAGAACCTCTAGCGCTCGTGCTTCCAGAAGGTTCTTTCGTGGCCTTTCTACTACCCCTAAACTATCTAAATCAAATTGATCTTTAATCAATTTATCAAGATCATGCAAGTTACACACAGATTCATTCTCACAGTGCTTACTTCTACCAATTGGGCCATGAGCCACCCAGCCTAACTTAGTGAGTGAAGCGACTGGTTGACCGGACTTACCTCGCCTGAGATCCTCGCCGATGATCAGCTCCCAGTTATCTTGACCCAGGAGCAGCCTCGGCGTCGCCTCTTGCATTTCCCCCAAGGATAGGTCGCTCAGGTGCCTGTACTCCCGCAGCTTCGCGGCGGAGACAGACTGCGCCGGTAACTTGAAGTCAGCCATTGTCCTTACTGCTACATCATGCCACTCACTATTAGGTCCCTTAACTCTAATATTTACACTGCGAGATTCACTATCTGTCACTGAGTGTCCACTTGCACTGATAATATTAAGCGGTTTGCACCGTCCAATTGCACTTTTCACTAAGTCTTTGTCTATTATGGATACGCTTGCACCGTCATCGAGCAAGGCGAACGTATCGACTTCACAATTTCCGTCACTCACTGTCACGGGCACAACCTTCAATAGGGCCTTGCCACTATATTGTCCGATGTTGGTGACGGCTTCCGCGGCGAGGGCAGGGGTAGACGGCGTCGGCCTTTCGTGTACCTCTTCTGCGGTACTTTGCACTCTGTCGGCGTGCAGCAGGGTATGATGTCCATAACTACACTTCGCGCACTTCTTTGCTTTACACGTAAACTTATTATGTTTCTTGACAATACACTTAAAGCAAAGTCTATTTTCTTTCACAAAGTCCCATCGATCTGCTACACTTAATTTCTTGAACGCAGGGCACACTGTTATTTTATGTGCTCCTTTGCACATCGGACACTGGGAGAATGT
The DNA here is from genome assembly GCA_947859335.1 of Tortricodes alternella. Lineage (NCBI taxonomy): Eukaryota > Metazoa > Arthropoda > Insecta > Lepidoptera > Tortricidae > Tortricodes > Tortricodes alternella. The sequence goes on from OX401972.1 coordinate 7,017,870, forward strand.
TTCACTTACTTCAAGCACTTGATGCGTTTGTTTAACCGCGGGCTGGCGGTCACGTGGTGGTCGTGCTGCGTGCGCTGGGCTTAACACGTCGACACTACTGATGAATCCGGCAATATCGGCCAGCTCATCAAGGAAATCCACAAGCACAGTAAGCGTAGGCGACACACGTAAGTCCGTGCCTAGCCTGATTGAAGCGTCTTTGGCGTACTTACTATACTCCATGCGCTGAGCCGGTGACAACTTGTCTAACACTTCGCGCACTAACTGTGGGTTATTTAAGTATCCGTCCGCACGAATATTCTTCAGCGTTGACACACACGATCGCACTGTTGCACTAAACAGTCTTAATGCATTAGTATCATTATCACTTACTCGCGGTAAATTACGTATCTTCTTTAACGCACCTTGCAGCAACAGGCTCGGACTCCCGAACGCTCGTTCGAGTGCCACCATTATTTCTGCGGGGTCCGAGGTTGTCCGCAGTAAGTCTTCTATCAGCGTCTTGGCACGTCCCTGCACCGAAGCTTGCAGTCGGTATATATTTTCTTGCGCTGTATACTTGAACTGACGTGTCGTGTCTTCATACTTCTTCTTGAACAGAAGCCACTCCGTACTTTCACCACTGAACCCAGGCAGTTCATAGAATGCCCGCGGCGTAGGACGCGGTTCCCTCGCCATGCTCTGGAGTGCTTCGGCCAATTCTTCTATAGCACGACTCGATCTGTTCCTCGAACTATCCCGACGCTCATCTCCTCTGTTCTCACGACGCTCGTACCTCATGTCGTCACGATACTCACTCTCAACTGGGCGCTGTTCCACAGTTGAAGTCTCAAAGCGCACATCTCTTGGTAAGTTGCGGCGTTCCAAACCGGCCGCGACATTTTGGCTTAGCAGTCCTTCCCTGATGCGCGGTGTGGCCCAATCCTTAGCGGCGAGATTCCCCACTGGTGGTTGTTGGCACTCAAAATTCACCCCGGTCCGCCCTTCATACTCCACTTGTTCAGTGGCGGCAGTCCGGGTCGGCGCCACCGCCTCGACGAATGGCGACTTCTCTAACCATTCGTCGACCCTCTGTCCGCTGGCCTCGGCAGCCTGCTCGGCTTCCTCTTCGGCATCCAATTCCGCTAGTTGCATAGCCTTCCTCTTGTTCACCATATTGACGTGTGATTGATGTAGTTCGCACTCCGCTTCATATTCAATTCGTGCCCGTAATGCCTCTCGGGCACGGGCTGAACTAGTCGACGTTACGCTCGGTGCCCTCGACGCTGTAGATCTCAATCGGGTTGGCGGCAATCCTGTGACAACCGTGTCGGCCCCGCTGCCGCGAGAGTGGTCGAACACCCTCCCGTACATATTCTCCTCCGGGAACATGACAGCACCCGTGTGCGCTAAGTTTGTGCTCAACAGTGACGGCGACGCCGGTACAACACCCGACGCTGTAATTCCACTATCCGACACTTGCACGTTAGTGCCAGCACGGGCGCGTTTCCGCTCTTCCTCCTCACGACGCGTCTGGCTGCGTGTCGAGTATGTCGACATTATGAAGAAACAAGAATATTATATGCACTATACCCGGTGCTATCCGCGAAGATCCGGTTCGAAGGACCAAGAAAATGTTCACCACACATGTGGTTAAGTGGACTGTATGACTATTATTTTAACTGATTGACGTCTGAAATTATTAATTTTACTACTGCGCCACTGCTGCTGGATCACCCTGCCCTCGCCCGGGTAGCCGTTCTGGATCTGTAGTGCTATCTTGATACTTTTCACTTGTTACTTCTTCCTGTTTCTTCCTTTTTCTTCTTCTGGGAGCTCAGAATAAAAGACTTATTCCGAATTACTACATGCTTTATTGGCCAACCTGCTTTATTTATATACAATCCTAGGTGGGCAGAACTAGTGGGCGTAGAGCCCAGTAATCAATAAATCAACCAATCACGTTCGAGTATGCATCGAAACTTCCGGCAAGTCACGTGTACCGGAAACGTGACCTGCGCTCTAGTGCTATCTCTTTCTAGCTACATATATATGCGCTCTTTCTAGCGGAGCGCGGCTTAGTATTGCGCAACCGTCGCAGCGGTGCGGATGTCTATACAATTAATGTAAACAATTAAATCTAACTTATTTATGACTTATTCTAGGGCAGTAAAACTATGTTATTGTCTTTTATGTTCTGCCGTCAACAAACGCTTTACATTGTTCGAGCCGAGACGGGGTTGGATTTATGTCGTATGCGACTATCTTTATTAATATATCAAAGTCTACACAAGTAGTGTCCCATCTGGCTACCTTTTCCAATCCTAGTTCGTTACCCGTAGCAATCGTGCGACCCTTCATGCCAGACACGCACGGAGTTAAGTTAAACCCGTTTATCTCTCTGACTATCTCTTTCGCCGGCACTAGTGTGAGAGAGACGCACTTCGAGATAAGATGGTTTAACTTGTGTCAACCTTGCTATGACCGCTGACTTCACGTAACGTAAATTACCAGCCTTCATAATCGAAGTTGAACACAGCGCAGGTCCTGGCAGCTCCTCGCTTATTTACAAGACCGTTTATCCGCTAATCCTTAATTAACGAAGTAATTATTTCCAGTAACGGATTAACTTTTAACTTAACTTCATATATTCTTAATGAACTTAACTTCCGTTACAACTATTAAAGTCCGTTATACTGTAATTAAGTACCTACTATTGGCCAAAAGGATACCGCACGGCTTATGTCAGATAGCTTTTGATTATAATTAGATCTCTTAATAATAGGTATTATTAAAAACTCTAATGCAACACCCTATTTTTACTAATGTTTCATGTCCTGCTTAAATTTCCATAGCACGTACCACCATTTTTTACAAGTAAATTACTAACGCAACGACATTATACAATGCAATTTCTATGACGAGTGAAAGATACCGAAATGTAAAGCTTTAACGTTTAACGAAGTTAATATTTTTTTGTAACATATTAGCGATTAACGGTGCCCAGGTATGCTCATCTGGCTAAACACTTGCCCGTATTTCTCAAGTCAACTCGCCTTTCCACTGGCTCCGTCGAACGGAGCACAACAGTCCCAATATATTTCTCGAAAACTTCAGATACTTTTGCCAATTGTAAAATACACTAAAATACGACAATGCGTTCCAACCCGTCTCCTTGACGTGTTAATTGCTGGAATCCGTTCACAAACCGGTGTTATTTTTATTTTTAATGGTGAGTAAAAATAAAAATGCACTGCGCCAAAATAAACTGTAAGAATTAAGAGTCATTGCTCGGTTGCTGAATGAGAATAGCAACTTATTTTCTGGCATAAAAATCTGGGTTTTTAACGGAAGAAAATATATATAAAACAATTAGGTAACAACATAAGACTGTTCATGTCCGGCAAAATTATAACCATTATAAGACTGTGAACAAATGGCAAAAATCAGCCTTTTCATACAAAAGGCGATAACGATTTCCACCCCTTAAATGTTAACCGATTCTGACCAATTTTCTATAGGTTATCAGGCAGAACAAATTCTAGGTCTATAGGTACGTTTTTCGAATATCGATTTAAGATCAACAATAAAACTGAATTAATTAATTAATTAGTAGTGGCCCCGCCAAAGCTTCACCCGCGGTATTTTCCATAGAAACTTTATCACCCCTTTTCACTCCTTTAAGGAAGGAATTTAAAAAAAATCCTTTCTTAGTTCACCTCTAGAATACTCGAGGAATGTCACCTTTAAATTTCAAACCTCTAGGACCACCCGTTTAGGCTGAGCTTTATCTATAAGTAAGTCACTGTAGGTACTGTTTAATATGTATAGATGGTGAAAAAACCAAAACGTATAGACCTAGATTTTGTTCTAACTGACAACCTATCAAAAATTGGTGAACATCGGTTAACATTTAAGAGGTGTAAATCGTTATCGCCTTTTGTATAAAAAAAACGAAGGTTCACACTCCTCTTAAGGGGCTCGTTAACGGGCTAGGTTTTTGGCAATTTGGGCTATTCCCAAAAAGATTAATTAATATTATAATCTGGGAACAAAAAGTTAAAGTGTAAACTATTGGGGATGGCCCGAATTGCAGCAATAAATTGCCAAGAAAAGTGCTGGTTTAAAGCACCTTTATATAATTGTCCCGTAAATATTGTCGTAATAGTGTTGGGTGAAACGGCACATCACTATTATAGGAAAAGCTTTCTTAGGTGAATGAACAAAAAGATTACGAAACACAATCTTTCGACCCTTCCTTAAGCTCAAGATAGCTGGTGCAACAGTCTGGACCAGTGCCAATACAGTACAATGTTCTCTGGTTCTTTGTCAGTGCGTTCGTTAAAAGTGATTCATTTTAGCGTAATGTCTTTAATGTTTTACAAATCAACGTCTTGTCGCAGCATAGTGAAAATATCGAGAACATAAATAAGTTTATCTACAACCATATCATAAAACCTCCATTGGTTAATCAAAAACCATAGGAAATGACCACCATTTTGACAACCAATTAGGAAAAACCAGTGCTGCGATGAAGAAATAACATGACTTCTTTATCGTTTTTAGTAAAGAAATGAGATTAAATTTGGAACAGCTGTCAAACTCAAGTGGGTCTCTATTCTAGTATCCATAGATATTAAAACAGTTATTGATACTGAACGTCAATTCAGTATGTTTTTTTAATATAAACTGCACAATATTTGATCTCGAGTGACGTGAGAATAGAGACTTCATCCGTTTGTCTATGATTTAAAAAAAAAATGGTCTTGACGGACGGCCGCCATTATTGACGCGCCGCGCCGCGTTGACGTTTTGCTGAACGAAAGTAGAATTTTGTTGAATTGAATAGAAAAAGTTCATGTGTAATTTACATTTTAGTTGAAAATATGAATAGTAAGTAGTCTTCTCGGAGTGTGTGTGATGTGAAAATGCGCCGGATATCGGAAATATGCTGCCACGATTGCAACAAATAACTTGTTGCAGAAAATATTGTTTCTGAACCCATCATGGAGGATTTATAATATGTGTGTAGATAAAGTTATGTATGCAACTCTGCATAATTTAGCCTTAAAACACACGTGCGATCTTATTATGAAACTCGCCTATCGGCTCGTTTCATAAAACCGCACTAGTGTTTTAAGGCCTACCATTATGCAACCGTTGCATAAACTACTAATGTCCCTTGGCATACCTGTCATTTATAAAGTCACTAGCCCGCGGTATTTTCCATACAATCTTTATCACCCCTCTTCGGGGTGAAGAGGGGTGATAAAGATCCTACTCGAGGAATTTCTCTCCCAAATTTTAAATCTCTACGACCACCCGTTTAGGCTGTGCGTTGTCTATAAGTGAGTCACGGACTGTTTTATATTTATTGATCATAAAAATGCTATTTAAAACTATAGAACCTGACATTGAACGCACCGTATCTTCAAACAATTTTGTCGTTTATTAACGTGAAATAATAAAACAAAATCAGTTTAATGTAAGGTCCAGTAATTTGCGTGTTTTTCATTTGACGCATGACTGACTGCATCATATTTGCGTGTCGACTGAATAGGTTACCAGATCTTCTTATTCTATGACAGACCTTTGTGTTCATAGAAATATATATACCTAGTGAGGAACTGCCCAACGCGATTTTCGCGATGCTCACTTTTTTGGTGTCAAATGACACCATCGCATACTCGGTAAATATTGCCGACATCGGCGTTCTTATTACATTGAGGAAAGGTCCATTATTGGCTGATTCATGCTGATTTTGTGGTTCGTAGCTCCTGGCGAGCAATGAAAGACAGCGATGAATCAGGCAAAATAAGACTCTGTGTAAATGTCATAAGAACTAAGACGTCGGCAATAGTGCTTCGTAGTTTATAAACTTGTAAATAGATGGCGTTACCGTGACGAACTAAGTCATTTGTTCAACGCAGTTGTATTGAACGCCATATCCTTCTTTTGAGATCATTGTTTGTGTTAAAGTAACATAATCTAGCAAATAACTTTTTGCTAAAAAGTGCACTTTTATACCAAGCTTGCGTACATATCAAATGCGTACAACAAATTTCGTGTCTTTGCTGTTGACCATTGAAGAGTTCCTTTATCTGGGGCTAATCCAGGATGTCGATTTAGGTCATGCTTATCAAGACGAATCAAATGAGCCCAAACTCGATGGGGTCGCGTCGTTTAATTACAGAGTTCCTAAGGCCAGCTTCCGGCTCCATCATCAGATCAGCACCATGTCATAATAATATTGCATTGTCATCCGATTTACATACGTATGCATTTCAGCTCAGTTGGAAACTCGGAAGTGGTTCAAATTTAACGGCCAGATTTGATTACAGACACCGGAATAGGTGAATAAATAAAAACTTATAATAAAATTCTTATGCCTTAAGAGCCCCGTCATTGAGTAGCGCGTCATACAACGTAAAGTCGATTCATCCTTACTTGTCTTATTTCGTAAACAAGTTTCTAACCTCAAATGGCACCTTTTTTGGCTAAAACTGCTAGGTATTTCTTCGTAAATAAAACAACCAGAGATAATAGTTTGGACATTACTTTGCCTCCTGATTTATTCTTATTATTACTTATCCTACTTATTTTTCTCAATTACGCAAAGTACTCGATTTGCCTTATATATTGGGGTCCTAGTGAAAAAGGGGTTAAGTCGAAAAAGTGTGACATTTAATTTCATACTTTGTTGAAATCAGAACAAGCTATATAACTAAATGTCCTACTTTTTCGACTTAACTCCTTTTTCACTAGGGCCCCACCCCATCCATGCAAAGTTTCACTGCGATCTGGCTAAAAATGCTCAAATCACATCCGAACTGCGTTTATATGAAGCGCTGCTCAAGGACGGCGGGGCTCTTAAGAATAAGGCGTCACTCACGTTCGATCTCCTGGTCCTTAGCCTCTATCTCCTTTCTGCACGCGGTTATAAGCTCTCTCGCTCTCTCAGACTCGCCGCAGCGATTGTCGGCGAGCTCGGTGAGCGCGGCCACCTGCGACTGGAACTTTGTCTCCTGGGTTACCAGGGTTTTCCTGGAGAACAGAGAATTTTATTGAGAAAGACTGGACGTATCACAGAAATATATAGTAAGGAACTGCCCAACGCGATTTTCGCGATGCTCACTTTTTTGGTGTCAAATGACACCATCGCACACTCGGTTATACTGCCGAAATTGGCGTTCTTATTACATCGAGGAAAGGTCCATTATTCGATGATTCATGCGTTTTGTTTTTGTGGTTCGTAGCTCCCAGCGAGCAACGAAAGATAGCGATGAATCAGGCAAAATAAGACTGTGTAAATGTCATAAGAACTAAGACGTCGGCAATAGAGCTTCGTAGTTTAAAAACTTGTAAATAGATGGCGTTACCATGACGAACTAAGTAATTTGTTCAACGCAGTTGTATTGAACGCCATATCCTTTTGAGATCGTTGTGTGCTGGCCTATTATATGGACGCAGGAGTGATTTAACCCAGCGGCCCTAGTAATGTTGAGGGAATAACTTAAAACCGTCTTATCTCTCTGACTATCTCTTTCGTCGGCACTAGTGTGAGGGAGACGCACTTAGAACGGTGTTAACTTATCCACGTGTCAACCTTGGCCGCAGGTCAGATAAGGGGGCGGCGAAACCTGACACCCGCGCTACGCCACTGCCCACACCGGCTCTAGAAGTATCCGAAGTCTACCTGTGCGAATCTAACAGCGCTTCACAGGACATTACCATGTGTAAATGTCAATGTTTTATCTCTAAGTGCGACTCTCTCACACTAGTGCCGACGAAAGAGATAGTCAGAAAGATAAGACGGTGATAAGTTATCCCCTCAACATTATTAGGGCCGGCCAAATCTTATAGGCCAAGATACAACGATCTCAAAAGAAGGATATGGCGTTCAATACAACTGCGTTGAACAAATGACTTAATTCGTCATGGTAACGCCATCTATTTACAAGTTTATAAACTACGAAGCTCTATTGCCGACGTCTTAGTTCTTATGACATTTACACATCGACATCTGCTGAGAAGATTTCAACCCGCAAACCTCTGCTCGAGAGGCCACCAACTACACCACTAAGCTAACATGAAAGTGGTCAATTTGGTATTTACCACGAGAATTTCTGCGTGAGGAAACATGCTTAATCTACGAAGTAATTCAATGTCTGTGAAGTCCCCAATCCGCACTGGGCCCGCGTGTTACTGTTATGATGATGACATGTCCATATTTCCTGACTTTCACTTTTGGAAAACTGGAAAACATCCTCAAAATAATTCCAGTAAAGCTGCATCACCATTGACGTATTTAATTGGAGTTTCATTGCTTCCTCTAGCCCACGCGTGGGCGGATGTGTTTATGTTTCAGGGGTTTTACAAAAACAAGTCGAGGAAACATGGGGTCATCGAAAACATGGTAAAACATAGTGGGAGTTGCATATCCAGTACCGGTACGGAAATGTGTCTACCTAAGTCTAAGAGGCCAGTAAGATAAGTTATTGTTTTAATTTTACAAGAAGCGTTTTCTTACTCTTTTTACCCGACTGCAGGGAATCAAAACGGAGGGTTATGCTTTTCGCGAGTATGTATGTAACTATGTATGTATGTATGTGATTATGTAGCAATCAACTAATGGATACCGATAACCGATTTTAACAAATGGAGTCTCAAACGATTGAGCCAAAATGCCCGCGTGACATAGGACATATGACGTCACCTATAATCCGCTTTGCTATTGTGTGTCGTCGATATAATTTTAACGTAATTTTGACGTGAAACTATGTCACTAAGTTTTAGTCTAGCTTGTTTCAGACTGGTGGGCTCTACGCCATCTCATCCGAATGGAATCTAAGATATTTGAATATGTAGATGCCTGGTTACCTCCAGACAGCAATAAAATACAGACCGACGTCAGTACTAACTGCTACTTGAAATGTTAAACACTCGAAACGTTAAGAGCCGCTGCAGACCTGAACGCTGGGACTGGACAGTCAGCTTCATAAGTAGATGCTTTTTTTTGTTAATCGCCCGAGCGAGCGAAGCGTCTCCGTTTCAGCTTGGGCAAAAATGCTTTCGTATGTCCGGCGTCTGTCCATTTGTACTCTTCTACAGGTCGCAGTTCTCAACCGATTCTCGTGAAATTTTGTGAGCAGGTTTGATCAATCAATTCAGTATTTCGAAATTTTTTAAATGGCGGAGATATGGGGTTTTTTGCAATTAGAAACTTATTTGCGGTGAATTGAATTTTTTTACTACTTGAAAAAAAAAACATTGGATTTTCTCAACTATATTAAAACTTATTTAGAATGCTATGTACATATAATCCTTCCCAATGAACCATTCGTCCATTGGTGAAAACCGCACCGAAATTACTTGCGTGGTTTAGGAGGAGTTAACGGATATACAGTTTTCCAACGTCAAAGTTAAGTTTGTCGCGAGGTCTCAGCTCACGAAGCCACTAGTATTTATATACTTGTCGAAATTTCAACGTAAATCATACGCACAAGAAAATAAACTGTTTTCGCATCGCGGTCATAATTGTGTAACAATAAACTTAAGTACATAGCTGGGCACCGTTAATCAAATAGTTAACTTCGTTAATCGCTAATCCGTTACTAAAAAAGTTAACTTAGTTAAACGTTAAAGCGTTACATTGAGGAAAATTAACGGAAGTTAATATTAATCGTTAATTCGAGATAGAAATTGCATTTCATGTCGTTGCGTTACTGATTTACTTGTCAAAAAATGTTGGTATAGAACTTTACGAAGGACAAAAAATTCATAAAAGAAGAAATAAAAATACTAGAGTTTGTAATTTATACCTAATTATTAAAGATCAAATTCAAATCAAAACCTAGCTGACATAAGGTGCATTTTCCGCTTTATCAATAATAATCAATATAGGTATTATACGCTCCGCGTGGTGGTTTTTTGGCAAATAGTAGGTACTTAGTTAACGATTAACGGACTTTAAATGTTTTAATGGGAGTTAATGAGTCCGTTAACGATTTTTGAAATTAAATTCAAATTTAATCCGAAATGTTAACTTCGTTAATTAACGATTAACAGATTAGTGGTCTGGTGCCCAGCTATGCTGAAGCCTAAAAATGTGTTATCATTGTTTTGCTCGTCTAGCACGACCTGCCCGCCAGTTATTTGTCGCTCAGTGCATATCTTACATATTTTACTAGTTTGACAGAGACGCACGAGCATGTCATGCTACCCCCCATGAAAATGAAAATGAAAACGAAAATGATTTTTTTGTAATGAAAATGAAATGAAACTTTTACATGTCTGAAGCTACCAGCGCTTCGAAAGGTGACATCTGCTGAGAAGAAACACCGCAAGAAACTCAGCAGTAAGTCTTTTTTTCCCAACTGTTACATTAGAGTCATAGTATAAAGATAGGAAGTTAGTTATCTTCATACAAACGCACCGCGCGCGGCTTGTATGTGTGTGCCAAAGTATCTATGCGTCGCAGCACGCATACTTTGACAAAATCTCGACCCGTTTCTCAGTGCGCCAGTCGGGGCTAACACCGCACGAGGTTCGCGCGTCACGGCTTTTCGGCACCGCTAAATTAATGAAAAATGTGTAATACTATGTTAGAGTTTTAACTAAAACTAACACATGAAAAGGGCAGAAAACAATCCTATGGGTAAAAACTAATTATATTAAATAACTAATAAGGGAGATGTATAGTCTCCGCGTCTGGACAAGTTAAGTGACTTAGAGATGTATAAAGCCTCTAAGGGTCATAATAATAATAATTAAAATAAAGAAATAAAGAAACATCTAAATTGATTACCTAATCTGGGTTAAATGGAGATGTAGACAGTCTCCACGGTCAAGTATAAAGAAGGATATGTAAGGTGTCCAAATATCAAAATAATAATATTAATTTGAAATAAAAATATTTCATGTCCTAATAATTCAAATACCGAATATGAAACACTATAGAATATAGTATAGAGAACACTATGAAGTCTCTCTAGTCAGTTTCAGATAACGCACAGACGAATAAATTAATGTACGTACGTAAGACACGCAGGCAAAATAAAACAAAAACATAAATACCAAGTTACATTCCACACGCTAATTTTATTTTACCATATGTTATTGGCTATAGAACCCCATTATCGACAACATGGCGAATCAAAATAACCGTGACTCAAAAGTCAAGCTGTCGGCGCCGTGCGTCAAAGATGGCGTCCTTGAAACGTCAAAAAGGGCGGGAAGTGCTGTGCTCTTTAAGAAGATTGACGTTATTTTGAGGAAAATACGTAAACGCGAAATTTCACGCACTGACTCAATCACTCTTAACAAATTCTCCAAAAACAAACTTAAAATTTGGCACGTATCGTTTGCGGTTTTTTTCGAATCCACGTTTTTCCGGTTCTTTGGAAATATTGCAAAGCAAAGCGCTATTTGGGTCGTATATTAAATTATTTGACGTAATCTGTTTCTTTAGTCCGTAATAGTTTTTAGGATTCCGTACCCAAAGGGAAAAACGGGACCCTATTACTAAGACTCCGCGGTCCGTCCGTTCGTCTGTCTGTCTGTCCGTCTGTCACCAGGCTGTACCTATCTTATGAACCGTGATAGTTAGACAGTTGAAATTTTCACAGATGATGTAGGTATTTCGGTTGCCGCTATAACAACAAATACTAAAAAACAGAATAAAATAAATATTTAACTCCCATACAACAAACGTGATTTTTTTGTTCGTTTTTGCTCGATATTGACGCTTGAAATATTCACAGAATATTTAGTCATATATTCACTTTAAACTTTATACTTTTTCTGAAATAAATAAATAAAAATAAATAATTAATTTAAAATAAAACAAATATTTCAGGGGGGCTTTCATACAACAAACTTGTTTTTTTTTGCCTTTTTTATAGATAACTAGTGGACCCGCCACAGCTTCGCCCGCGGTATTTTCCATACAAACTTTATCACCCCTTTTCACCCCTTAAAGCTCCTCTGGGGTACTCGAGGAATGTGTCCTCTAAATTTTAAACCTCTAGGACCACCCGTTTAGGCTGTGCGTTGTCTATAAGTGAATCACGGTACTGTTTTATATGTGATGGCACGCAACCTTTCGTGCGTAATCCCAACTCTTTTTAAAGTAACACTTAATTTTCAATAGTCCTAGGTTAAGTCTAGATCAAAGTGTGTTTTGTTAGTATCTGTATTATTAATGCAGATGCGTGAAACACAATATGGCTTCCTTGAAACGTCAAAAAGCGCGCGAAACCGTGCGAATCAAAATAAACGCCGAAGGCTATTAGATACTGTAAACAAACTTTTCATTTGCACTTGTTTAGTGGTTTCATTGGTTTTGACGGGTGCTTTAAATAATTTATATGATCTTTTCTTTGTTTATGACCTATGAAGTATATTGTATTTTGTGGTTTCACGCGTGAATTTGGTTAATAAACCCGAATTGTACACCGACGTGTGTCTCTCTCGCTATAGCATTATCTTTTTCAGTTCACGCAGATTTTTTAGATAAATTATGTTGACGGAGACTCTACACAGTGGGCCATAGGTTTAGCACTTTTAGAAACATGATAGAGGCAAAACTACAAATGCTATTTTATTAGGAATTTATTATATGTTTTAACCATAAAATATTTTTTTCATTTAAAATCACTGTCTTCTAAATAAGCGTCTTGTTGCTGGCACTCCTGCAACTGATTACGCAGTTGTATGAAAAGATGCTGACAATCATCATTTCGGGTACGTACGTTTTGCAAAATATGGCGTGTGACGTTGACGTATCAAATTAAAGGGCTCGTTATGAGGATCTTAATAGTTTTTGTTAATTTTAAATAAACGGTTTTGAAGTTATTTAAGTAGGTAAATAGGCAAAATGTATCATTCCTCCCCTTCGCCTCTTTATCGCCGAAACTACGGGACCTAAAAATTTTGAAAAATATGCAAAAAAAAGTTCTTTACCTATTGATTACAGGAAAACCTATAAGAAGTCTATGGTATTTAAAGTAACATAGTAAATTTCATATAATCACGGAACCCTAGGGCCAAGGAAGCCATGGCCCGGAGCGGCAGCCTGCGAGGGGCCTTCTTTGGGCGCCTTTTATTGTCCAGTTTACCTACAATATTTTTTATTACTTAATGGGGCGACGAAGCTAACTGGCCCGGGGCGCACAATCTTTAAACACGCCTCTGCGGAACTCTCGCCTCGAGGGGGTTTAACTTGCACTTTTCCAGATCTTTTAAAAGTGTTTATCTCAATAACCACGTTGCTTTCCTGTGAAATAGTCGATCGAAGTCAAAAATATACAAACTGGCGTTTAATTTCTCATCATTTTTTGTACCGCACAATTCATAGTTTAGAAACAAAATTGTGTCGCTATTTGTTAAAACTTATGGCCCAACCTGTATAACATCTCCCTTACTCATAATGAATTTGTGCCCATTAGATTTGTGTGTTGCACTTTCTCTGGTTTAGCGTTTTTACTGCTGAGCTTTTTGCGGCGATTTTCTCAGCAGACCCTTTGAAGCGCTAGTAGATTATCAAATGCGAAAGACTTCTCAGTAATGATGCTCCTGGTAGATTCATTTTATGAGCCCATAGATGACCAAATTGCTGAATAAATGATTTGAATGTGAATTTGCGCGAGAGGGCGCGTCAGAGGGCCTAGCACTAGAGTTGCCAACCGTACTATAATATATAGTATTGTACTATATTTTGGCTCTGTGTAAGTACTATATACTGTTGACGAAATATATAGTACGCAATGAAGTCGGTTAAAAATACTATATTTCGGTCATTCTTACAAATGGGTTTTGACTTGGCCAGTTCAATAGGCATTTTTGCAGCTCGGATAGCCTCAAGATGCGCAATCGGAATGTTAGTAAAACGAATTTTGTATACTATATTTTTATACAATCATACCTTACACTCTTTTTAAAACGTTTTTCTTTATAGTACTATATATTTTTTCAGTATACTATTTTATTTATACCTTTGCCTGGAAAATACTATATTTGCCCTATAAAGTGTTGGCAACCCTACCTAGCACCATAGCTGGACACCGTTAATCAATTAGTTAACTTCGTTAATCGCTACTCTGTTACTAAAAAAGTTAACTTCGTTAAACGTTAAAGCGTTACATCACACGCACATTTAAGAACACTAGTGTAAGTTAGTAATTTACTTATAAAAAATGTTGGTACCTATGTGCTATGGAAGTTTAGGCAGGACATGAAAGATTATTAAAAAAAAGGGTAAATAGGGTATTATTTAGAGATCAAATTCAAATCAAAAGTTATCTGACATAAACCGCGCTGTGTCCTTTTGGCAAATAGTAGGTACTTAATAAACGTTTAACGGACTTTAATTGTTTTAACGGAAGTTAATGAGTTCGTGCACAATTTTTGAAGTTAGCTTAATAGTTAATCCGCTACTCGAGATGTCAACTTCGTTATCGTGTCATTAACGATTAACGAATTAGCGGTCTTGTGCCGAGCTATGCAAAGCACACTAGCTTTTTTTGCGCATATAAAGTATCTGTCACTTTTTGACTAATTTGCGGGTGCGAAAGGGATGTTTGTGTGCGCGATAGAAGTATGCTACGGGGGCAGATCACTATCCTACACCTACACATGTATGTAAGATAATAGTTTCGACTGGTTTATGCCGTTGACTCTGACTTTTTTGCTGGTAACTGGCTGACCTCGACTAATTCTCAGTGGCGAAGCGTCAAATATTTCCTAAGGGAAGCCGGAAGAATTAGAACCGTACGTGCGAGTTTGACATTTAGTTAGAGTAACATGGACTTCATTGACAGCTAGCCGTAGCATCTAGCTTGGTAAAGCCGTCAGGAATCGGCTTGTAGGCAGGCTTCGCCACTGCTAATTCTATCAATACTCCATAATATATTTTCCTCTATTTTGTTCAGAAAATTATTATTATTATTTCTTTTGAAATATATAGTAAGGAACTGCGCAAAGCAATTTTCGCGATGCTTACTTTTGAGGGGTCAGAACGCGAATCTGACACCATCGCCCGTTCAGTCGCATGTCAACCACCATCCATGACACCCATTTAAGTGACACTGTTATAATTGAACAAATGCCCTCCCGCATCGTGCGGCGTGAGACAGCACCACCGACCACACCGCGCACAATGATATGATAGCGTGTGAATTAAGCAATATTAGACTTCTGTATGTATGTTGTAAGAACTAAGACATCAGCAATAGGGTATGGTTAAGCCATGGCGGTCGCGTTTGAAAACCTTCTATGAGACTTGTTACACGAAATTGTACTGATAGGCATATCCTTCTTTTGAGATCTTTGCTTTTAACTGATCTTGGCTCATTCTGCTATCAATACTCCATAATGTATTTTCGTCCATTTTGTTCCGAGTTACTTTCGTTGAAGCGCACTGGTTTGATTTAGATCTGACGATGTAGTTTAAATGTATCTGTGACGAATTAAATTTATAAGCACGCGTTTCCATACATATAATTACAGGGTGACTTGCAGACGCAATGCAGAATGCTTCCGGCTCAGTTGCAGACGGCCAATATAACGCAAAAACTACGACGTTTAATATTTTCGTATTTTTACCGTTTCGCTACAACTAAGTAGGTATCAAATGTTAACGACGCGGTTAGCCTAGTTAGGAGTGACGATGGCTCTGAAGCTAGCGTCCCGGGTTCGATCCCCGGTAAGGGCAAATATTGATGTGAGCACGAATGTTTGTTCCTGAGTCTTGGATGTTTCCTATGTATTTAAGTGTTTATTTCTCTATATAAGTATGTATATCGTCGTCTAGTACCCATAACACAAGCCTTTAGAGCTTACTTTGGGACTAGATCGATTTGTGTGAAGATTGTCCCCTGATTTATTATTATTGTTATTATATCCTGTACCTAATACACCTTAAACTCAAAACAAATTTGTTTAAAAATCTCTAAAACTCAATTTGAAATAATATATCTAAATTTCGAAATTACCGTTTCTCATAATAAATACCTTAACACAGCAATGAGTAAATTAATTTACAAGCTTACGAGATTCTTTCAAATTCATCCCCATTACCATTTTTAGAGTTCTGTACCTCAAAAGGAAAAAAAATGGAACCCTTATAGGATCACTCGTGTGTCTGTCTGTCCGTCTGTCACAGCCAATTTTCTCCGAAACTACTGGACCGATTGAGTTGGAATTTGATACACATGTAAGTTAGGTGACCGCAACACGGACACATAACGTAAATAAATGAATTTTAAATATGGGATCCACTTTTGTAAATTAGAAAAAAAAAAAAAAACTGCAAACTATATTGTGTGTGATATCAAATGAAAAGGCTTGTTGTGAAAATCTTAAATATACATTTATTAGAATTTTAAAGTTATTTAGGAAAATAGGCGAAAATTTACCCTTATCCCCGAAACTACTGGGCCTAAAATTAAAAAAAAAAAAACAGAAAGTAGTTCTTTACCTATAGATTACAGGAAAACCTGTACGAAGTCTATGGTATTTAAAGTAACATAGGAAATTTTAGATAATCATGTACGGAACCGAACCCTCTCCACGTGAGTTTAACACGCACTTGTCCGGATTTTTTTCTTACATTCGCGTCTTAAGATCAATTATAACCGCTCAAATCAAAGAAACAAAGGTTAAAAGATAGGTTTTAGACATTTAAAAATACGAGTTTAATAACAATACTTAATTATTTAACGTTCTCATTTCACCCGTTGATTTATTTATAGTTGAGGGAATCTTAGTTTGAGACTCAATCAATGTGTGTAGGTATCTTCTTATTGAAAAACGTAAGCGACTGCAAAAAACTATAAAGATTACAGATATAATACTCACTTGACCTCTTCTTCCGGTTCTTCAATTTCTAAGCTAACTTCTTCTTCTACAATCTCTATAACTTCTTCTGTTTCACTTTCACTAATCTCGCTCTCACTCTCCTCTAAACTCTTCACCTCACTCGTCTCATCACCGTCATGCTTATCACTATCTATAAAACCACTGTCACTATTATCACTAGATATTCGTTTTAGTTCATCCACAACTTTGATTTGAATAGGTTCATCGTTTTCGTTAATATTTATTACAGTTTTGTTTTCATTTTCGTTTCGGGAAACTACGACCCCGCCGAGCAGCTCGTCGTTGTCAGGTAAGGAATCTTCTAAATATTCTTCATCTTCTTCAGAAGTCAAGGATTCGAAGGATGAATTATCATCATCCGTTTGTTGTTCACCGTCATCGAAAATGATATGCTTTCTGAAAGTTACTCGTTTTTTCTCACAATCAGATCTGTCATCATCGGAACACCCTTCAGTATCTGATTTAGGCAGTTTTAGGTTAGACTTCTTTCTAAACGCCGGCGATTCCCCTTCCTCATTTGTTTTTTCATCTTCAGTCTGCAGTAGTTTCTCCAGCTCCCCTTTAAGTTCATTCTTGTAAGCGTTGTTGTTATTTCTGTTGTCAATTGTTTCATAGACGTGTTGCGGCTTGGTTTCTGTCGCGCCCATTTGGTCATTTATTTCATCGATAGTGCAGTCTATGCTCCGCGCGATCTCACGCAGGAGTGCCTCTGCGTGCTTCTTCTCATCTGACACTTCAGGCACATCCGACACGTACACTAAAGACACGTGCTTCTCCGGTCGCGCGTACTTTTGCAGGACGAGTGCCTTCACAAAGTCCGCGGCATCCGAGTCTTGATCGTTCGGAGTATTTTTGGCAAGCGCGACGTCACCCCTCGACTCCACGTCAGACACGCTGCGTTGCAAATTCACACTAGCCGTCTCTTTCTGGGGGCTCACTCGGCACGATTCCGCGCGCGCCGTTTTCCTTTTGTTTTTCTTTCGCTTTCCCGCCATCATTTCGAAAATGGCGCCCACGCCGGTTTTCTGGTTGTAATTCGTTTCGGGGATTAATAGATTCACTACATCTTTTCTAAGCGTGTCGTTCGTTGAGTTATTCTCGGGCGGTCTCGGCTCGACTGAGGTGTGTTTCAGGGATTCCTCGCTCGTGTATTTCCGTGGGGACTCGGCCGTCCCCGGCTCGGCCTTCCCGCCTTTGCGTTTGAAAAAGTTGAACATCGCTGGAGTACTAACGCCGTGTCCAGCGCCCGCGGCGCGCGAAAGTTAACTGTTTATAAATATAATCGCGTTTTGCCGAATGGATGCCATTATTTATGTACTGTAAATATAGCTACATTTGAAGTTTGCGATGTGTTGTCGGCCATGCGTTTTGCTTTTGTTCATTAAAAAAAAACTATCAAAAAACAAGTGACGACGCCTTTCAAATTTTCGAACGCTTACAAACCAAAACTATACGTTAAACCATAATGGAATTAGCCACATACAAATGAAGTTAACTTTTATATAAATCGACGGAAAATATAACTTTGTATTCAGGTGAGAGGCGTTCAGAAACCAGGTAACATGTCACAGTCACATGAAATATCAGTGATGCAACACACTGAAAAATAGTAAAATATAATTAGAATTGGCTACGGTTCAAAATTACCCAATTCTGTGCAAAGCGACCTTCTGACGGGACCTTGTAAGTAAACAGAGGGATTGTTTTTGAGTTGTACTTTGAAGCTTAAAAATAATGAATGAAACTCTCGGTCATTCGTTCACATTTCCGTCACTACCACAGCGCCAGCGAATCGGTCAAAGTATCGGTCATAGTAAGTCGGTCAGAGGATTTGCTAGAAGATTTTCTCGAACTCATTAATAGTCAATAAATAAATCTTTAGCTAGGTATACGTACTGCGGGGTCGTAACTAGTGGGGGGGGGGTTGATTAACCTTAAAAAATATTATTAACTACGATAATATGCTAAGAATTTTTTTTCAATCAATCAAATCATTTATTTGAGTTCATAGGTATTTTTTTCAATTGGTTGTCATTTAAATTATAATAAGTTTCACTATAAACTACCCGCAGGTGTACAAAAATTAAAAACATGCTGCGCAAGTGTTTCCTAATCTAAATAAAATAAGTCCAAACGTTACATTCGCAAATAGTAAGAATGTCACATGATATAAAATAAAAAAAAATAAAAAAAACAAATTAATCAATAATCATAATAATTAAAAAATAAGGTTAAACTAGGCTAACAAAATTTTATTATTATTATTTCATGCTAACACTAATTAAAATTGTCCAACAAAAATTCATTTACACTGTAATAACATACATTATACATTAAACTGTGCTGTAATCTACCTCTTTACAATTCAAATCCAGAAATACCAGAAAACAAACGTAATAGCCAAGTTTCCGGTCTACTTGAAAAACTAGCCTTTTTAACGGTAAAAACGCGTTCATAACCAATAACCAGTCTATTTTACCATATCTCTGTTCATAAGTTCATAAAGGTGGTTGCACACTGACACGATTCGAATTCGAGAAAATTGGAGAAAATGAAAGAAAGAAATGACATAAAATGTGTAATGATTACCTATTCATCAAAAACTTCTCTCTCACACTGCTTATATTGTAAAACGTTCATAATAACGCGTTCGAGATGTTTTTTAGGTTTCTGCACCTCAAAAGGAAAAAACAGAAGCCTTAGCGGATTACTCGTGTATCTGTCTGTCCGTCTGTCACAGCCAATTTGCTCCGAAACTACCGGAGCGATTGAGTTGAAATTTGGTATAGATACGTATGTAAGTTGATAATCGCAACACGGACGTGTAACGTAAATAATTTTAAACATGAGGACCACTTTTGGAGGGAAAATTAGAAAATTAAAAAAGAAAAGTATTGCAAACTGTATCGTGTAACATATCAAAAATGAAAGGGCTCAGTGTGAGAATCTTAAATATATTTTTTTAGAATTTTAAGACAACCATTCCGGATGTAGGTAGATGGTTTACTGTCATTAGGTACAAATGGAAAATCAACCACGTGAAATAACCATTCTGAAGTTAAGTCAAAAGTAAAGGTATTCAAAATGAATTTAGTCAAAATGTAATAATGCTGAAAAGTATTTATAACCAAATTAATTTTCGTTGTAAATTAATTAATTAACGAATAATGGACGTGGACGTTCGAGTGGTCGATTTTCCATTTGTACCCAATGACAGTAAATCAACTAGATTAGAAGTTATTTAGGAAAATAGGCGAAAATTGATATTCCCCCCCTTATCTCAGAAATTACTGGAGCTAAAATTTAAAAAAAAATATCGAAAATAGTTCTTTATCTATAGATTACACGAAAACCTATAAGAAGTATATGGAGTTTAAAGGAACATAACATTTCAGATTCATGTATGGAGCGGAACCATCTCCACGCGAGCTTAACTCGCACTTGTCCGGTTTTTATGATTCAAACTTACACTGAGGGGAATAGATAACTCTTTGGCCCCATTGGCCACGCATACACAATAAATAATACTGTGAAATTACTATTCGAAATGCCAAACGCAGCACATAAAGTGGATTTCCTCAATTCTGAAAAATCTAAACCGAATCATTATAGTGCACAGACATCCTAAAAAAGCGAAATACTGGAACTAATCATGAAATTCCTTTTAGGGTCTAGACATTTGCTAAGAAAGAATTTTAGGAAAATTCACCCCTAAAAGGGTTACATGGATGTTCAAACTATTTATACGCAATAACGCGGGCGGAGCTATGGCGAGACACTACTTAAATATATACTTGAGTGAGAGTGCATTTCTACTATGAAATGTGTATATTTAAAATGGCAGAAGAAGTGAATTTTTATGTAAATATTAAACTTGATATTTTAACTTTCGCTATTTGGTTGGTCAGTATACATGTGGGCGTAAAGAGACAACATGAGCAGCGCTTACAGTATTGAAATTCATTTCGGTTACTAAGTTCGTGTAAATTGAGCATAATGCTTAATACTTGTCACTTACGCCATATGGCTCTTTACACGTATTAAGTTATTAAGACGCTGACAACAGCCAATGCCCTTGAGCGATCGGTCTCTGTTTGTTTGCACCGGAGGAAACGAGAAGCACTATGCGGTTATTTGTATGGGTAAAAGCAAAAACGGATGAATTATATAAGTAAACACACTACACGTAAAATATAAATTAGTCAAGTTTTTAGTGTGAGCGTGATGTAATAGTGTTATTAATTATAGACCCATAAGTTACTAAAATTAAGACACAGAACTGTTTAGAGAGGATTTCAGACGTAGCTTTACGTTTTTTTTTCTATCGTATCGATTTGTTTTGGAAATAGTTAAGTTTTCAATAAGATAAAGAATATGAACATTAATTTTTTGCACTTTGCCAAATCAGATAGTTTTGTTAAAAAAACTGTTTAAGTAAAGGAAATTTAGGTGTTGTCAGCGCCTTAAGTAGCTAACTAAATTTTAACTTAATTGTAAGAGACTTCATTTTAAGTAAGTGTTTACACGTTAAACGCACTTAATATTAGTTAAGCCCTACCAAACTTATGCATTTAACTAAATTTAACTTAAGTAACTAAATCGTGCGTGGTAAGTGATAATAAGCCACGCCCACCAACTTAACTAAAAATAGAAAACATCCTAATTTAATTGTTAACTTGCACGCTAAATTTTAACTTGCAACTTGTAACTAAGTACATTAAGTTAAAAATGAGTTAACTAATTAACAACTTAATATGTGTAACCCAGCCATTAACCCTGTATAAACACACTGTAGGTACAGACATTACTTTTTATAATATCGCTAAGCAAGGCCACACGACGACCAAAAAAACGTGTCAAAATAAATAGAAGCAAATCCGTCAACATTCGAAGCGCATACGCATCTAAATTAAAACCAACGTGTCTGCGCATGCGACTGTCCAGTGTAACTTGAGCTGCGTTTACTTTGAACGCCCACCAAACTGGGGTCAACGCATTCTAGTTATTGACATGTGATCTACAATTACACACATGCAGTACGATCTACGTTATTGGAAATCAATAGTCTTTGTCCTCAACAAAGTAAGCCTGTTTATTTATGTTTTTTTTTTTTCAAGTTTACTTTTTGAAGCAGAGTCGGCAAAACATAGCTGGGCACCTTAATCAAATAGTTAACTTCGTTAATCGCTAATCCGTTACTAAGAAAGTTAACTTCGTTACACTTCGTGTTACATTTCGGAACGAACATTTTAACGGAAGTTAAAGTTAGTCGTTAACTCGTGATAGAAATTGCATTATATATGTCGTTGCGTTAGTGATTTGGCTATGCAGCATATGAAACAATTATAATATAAAATAAGGGTCTGCGCGCGATGACCGCCGACAACATAATTTTCAGTAGTCAGCAGTGGCGCAGCCTGCCTACAAGCCGATTCCTGACGACTTTACTAAGCTAGCAAGCTACGGCTAGCTGTGAGTGAAGTCCATGTTACTCCATGTAAATGTCAGATTCGCACGACCGGTTCTAATTCTTCCGGCTTCCCTTAGAAAATATTTCACGCTTGGCCACTGGTAGTCAGAACGTGTTTTTCGCAGCGCTGCAGTGTCCTTTTTGCAAATAATAGGTACTTAATTAATCATAAACGGACATTAATGGTTATAACGGAAGTTAATGATTCCGTTAATATTTTTTAAAGTTAACTTAAAAGTTAATCCATTGCTCGACATGTTAACTCCGTTAATTAACGATTAACGGATTAACGGTCTTCTGCCGAAGTATGCGGCAAAAGCATGCGCTCAACAGAGAATAATGTACAATCCGCGCGCGAGTTCCGAAGCATCGGGGGCTAAGGAAGGCTCACCATAAGTGATCACCGGAACTCCTAAATGATAAGTATTTCACTGGTGGGGATTAGAATGCTGTAAGTATAAGGTTCGGAAGCGTAAAATAGAACCGGTGGTGAAGAACCAGGAGAACTCCTCAACGAATGATATCCTCGCACCTTGCAGCAGCAGCAGCAGCAGCAGTTTGTAAATGGTGATCAGCAATTGGCACTATGCTATTGTTAGGTACTTGATTTAGTAAATAGGTTTCGATAAATCACATGATAGTAACTAAAAAGTCAAAAGACAATCTTACTTTTCAAAGGCTATTTGAAGTCGGTTTTTTTATTTTAAGAGGACTGTGAACCAATGGAAAAAGTCACCATTTTCATACAAAAGGTGATAACGATTTCCACCACTTAAAATTAAATGTTAACCGATTTTGGACAATTTTTGACAGGTTGCGTCAGAACAAAATCTAGGTCTATACGTTTTTTGAATATTGATTAAAGATCAACGAAGTCAAATAATCGCTGAAACTAGTTTTGTATGAGAATAATGAAACAACAATAATAATAATAATAATAATAATAAAATCATTTATTCAGCAAGGTTAAGGTACACAATACATTAGTACTTACTTATAACTAGGTTTACATTTAGAGGTGGTACCTTTAAACAAGAGTAGTATGAGCTTTACTCCCCGTACTAGTAAAAACTGTATTACGGTGGGTTAACATTCATCGTGCTCAGTTGAAGGTGTAAGCATAATATTAAAAGATATTTGAGGGTAAGTACAAATAGCATCGGTTGCTAACAGCACCGGTGGCCACAATTTGCGTAAACAAGTAGTATATGCAAAAAAGTTACATCAATTTAGTTAATTACAAGTTAAAGAAATTTAGGTTTACTTTTAATAATGTACACTAAGACATTTTGCGCCGCACCCACAATCAGATAACGAAAAACTAAATTGTTTCCTCTTGAACATTATTGTACAAAATTTTCAGTAAGGAACATGTCAATCGTTAGCTGACTCCGAGTATCATTATTAGACACACTAAAGTAAGAGGTTAAAATTAAATTAGAGATAAGAAACTAGTGCATGTGATCGTGTATAGTTGTGTTAGGTTAGTGTTTAAGTTTAAAAATGTTCGTGTAACTGTGTGAATGTGTGTTTTTATGCCATTTTTTTCAAAATCTCTGTGTCTTCATAATTCATCGATTGTAGAAATGTGTCCAGAGCTTTTTTACACTGGTAAGAAGTAAGATTGCGTAAGACTATGCTTTTGCTTAGGCGATTATAAATAAAAGGTCCGAGGAATTTTGGAAATTTACGGGCAAAAGCTGACCGGCGTGCAGGAATGTGGTAAACTATATCCTCTCTTCGACGTGTAGAAGAGTAGTCGGGTTGTATTTTGTGTTGTGAAAGAGTTTAAAAGTTTTATGAATAACTGCCTCACAGTAAGGACAGAATTTTCTCTATACACGTTAACTGTAGGATAACGAAAACTTCTAAATGACATGACTTTGAGGACAGCGCGCTGTGCTCTCTCTAATTTAAGTAGTGTAGTTTTAGCCGCGCCTCCCCACGCCGTGATACAATAAGTTGTTATAGACTGACAGAGTGCAAAGTATATGGAGTTTAGCAACTTATTGTCACAGACGTGCCTAAGACTTTTAAAATATATATATCAACCTCCTAATCCTACCTGTGAGCTTTGAGATATGTTCTTGCCAGTTGAGATTTCAATAAAACTGAATTTATTGATTACTAGCTGTGCCCGCGACTTCGTCCGCGTGGAATAGTGTCTTTGGGTAGCATTTCGGTGCTCGGCAAGTTTCTTACTCGCGTTAACTTCAGTTTCACGTTTTGTAATTACTCCGTAAATGTTACATCAGAATAGCTCTAATATTTTGTCTCTTGTCGCAAACTTATAAAACATTCACATAAACCTTACATATTTCCATACAAACTTTCCCTGTGGCCACGTGGTTCGACAACGTTGTCCGACATGTCGACATGGAAATTGTCATCCCCTATACCCAATTGTTATAACCAATAACTAACGAGAAATAGTTGGATGCATACGGCCAAAGACAGGGAAAGGTGGAAAAGAATGGAGGAGGCTTTTACCCATAGTGGGGCCACATAACAAAGAAATGCGAACAAACTAATTATGATTATATGTATATTTTTTTAAGAACTGTTAAGTGGAAATACAGCTGTAATAATAATAATAATAATAATAATACCCTATTGTTATTTTACACCCTTGAGGGTAAAACTTTTACAAACTTTTAATGTCATATTTATTTATATCGAATCAACAGCCTAGAAAATAAGTTTCAAGCTTCTAGCTCTACAAATGACGATACTTCCATACAACTTTTCATCCCCCCTTTCTAGACCTTACAACCCTTTTTTCGCATTTTTTAAAAGTAGCCTACCTATGTCCTTTCTCGGGCTCTAGGCTATCTGGGTACTAAATTTCATTTAAATCGGTTCAGTAGTTTCGGCGTGAAAGCGCGACAGACAGACAGACAGAGTTACTTTCGCATTTATAATATTAATATAATATGGATAGTGAAAAAACCAAAACGTATAGACCTAGATTTTGTTCTGATTGACAACCTATCAAAAATTAGTCAACATCGGTTAACCTTTAGGGGTTGAAATCGTTATCGTCTTTTGTATGAAAAGCCGTATGTTCACACTTCTCTTAAATTATAACCTTTTTTTACTTATACATTGTCACCGAAGTCAAACTATCTTTATTCAATTTAGGCTTTACAAGCTCTTATGAAGGTCAACCGAGAAGTGGTTCAAATCTTGCTTGCAATGTTTGAACTAAACATACATACAAACATACAAATGTGAAGTTAAATAAAAGCTTGTAAATAGGTTCTCCGACTAGTCACGGACAGAATTTCCAGTATCAAAATTTGCCCTTAAACTGACATCAGAGTTACATCTACTTGTGAAATAAGTAATCCCTTTTGTTAATTAGGAACAAAGTTGACTTCACTCATTTTTATAAACAAAAGGTATATATTTACTCAATTTATTTTGTACCCTAGCGTTTTATTTACAAGGCATAAGTTACTTTGGCAAAATTAGGCTTAAAACATGCCCATGCGCAGCGTAAAACGCGACACAAATAGAAAGGTCACTGGCTGGTAAATAGCTAAATATAGAATGATTTATTTCTCAAACTCTGTCGCTATAACGTTGTCTCGAAATTTGAATTTTATTATAACGTACGTAAAGTGGTTTTTGCTACTACAACTTTGATTAAAATACGATACGATATATGGGGAAAGTTCGAGGACGATGTAGGCATCAGGGTGGCCGAGTGGTCCGCTTTAGGGATTATTTAGGTTTGTAGAGTGATTGGCTTATATCTGTTGCAGAAAGCGTGGTGTTAGGTCGGATGTTTATAGTAAACTAGTGGATCCGCCACAGGTTCGCCCGCGGTATTTTCCATACAAACTTTATCACCCTTTCAAAAAATCCCTCATTAGTGCACCTCTAGGGTACTCGAGGAATAAATCTCCTCCAAATTTCAAACCTCTAGGACCACCCGTTTGGGCTGTGCGTTGTCTATAATGCTCGGGCCACACCTGTCTAACGTCTAATGCCCATCAAAACGTCAATAATTAAGGTGTTAGATAGTGCAATAAGTAACGCGTAACTTGAGCTGCTACACCTGTGTCATTGTCAATTACGTCTTTAATTAAAGCGATAGTACAGATAATAAAACTAGAATATTTTGACATCTGTGATCTGTAGTATAGCCAAGCCACAACAACGCGTTAAGTAACATCCTTTGATGTGTCAAAAAAGACCGACAACCGAGCGATCGCCTAACGCCTAACGTCATATGCAATGGCGTTTGTGAATTAGTGCGCTAACTTCCGGTCACACCTGCATTTAGTGCCGATTAAGTAAAGCCGAGTTAATTATTGGCGTTAGGCGTAGGTGTGGCCCCAGCATAAGTGAGTCACGGTACTGTTTTATGTACTGATTACTTTTGCGGTACCTATAGATAGATAGATAGATTTGATAGGGTTTACAGATAGATTATACCCTAAATTAACATATAGTTATATCAATACCTACTATAATGTTTATCTAGGCTATTAGAGTATACGAGTACAGCTGTTGAAGCGTGAAGGATTATCAAACATACGCAGGCAGACACACGCAAAGTATTAACAGCCCTATCACTAAATCGCGTTCTGAAAGATTAAGCATATTGGACGCAAGCGTCACGTCGCCATCGTCCAATGTACATATAAGATGTATGGCCGTCAGAGTTCTTTTTACATTAAGAACTATCGTTCGGCAGGACAGAGGTCTGCTTTCATCAACCGCCGGCGCGGCACTGAACTCTGGCGGCCGTCACATCACTATATGTAGTAATTTGGGAGTTGTAATTACGTTTATTTTAAGTTGTATAATCAATTATTTTTCCAAAAAAGTATTAAATTTTAATTACTTATAAACTAACGATTATTCTGATATAAATTTTACGTAATAATATTAACGTAGTAAAGAGAAATTTACGGTTAATTCTTAGCGTTTTTAGTAGTTTTATGGTTTTGCCTTGGATTTATTTCTACATATTCCATACATATTTCAAAATTCCGCGGCCACTATAAACTACACGACTATTCAAGAGATATTATTATATATTTTCCATTTCGTTTGCTTAGGAGAGTAGTTCAATCCACGAGGTCGAAAAACTGCCGTTGCGCATTTTTTGAAAATCTTGCTGCGGAATTTCGGCTTTATATCAATAGATAAGAATAAATTTCAAAAAGCGGGGCCGCTATCATCAATCCTAATAACTATACTCCACCATTCGGCAAGTCAAAATTGTCTAAGTCTTTCAGTTTCTCATAATAAGAATGCCAAAGTTGCCCAATTGTTGAAAAAATCGTAATAGGGCTCTTAAAATGATTATTAGTGTGATTTCCCAAGCAGGACATTTTAACAACTTACATGATTTATTATATGAATGATTGATTGTCTTGTTTTTTATTAGAGCTGAAAGTACAACATCACCATCACGCATAATTTATTTTGTCATATTCTGCTTTCAGTGTGGCTGCCACGATCAAAACAGTCCGTTTGCTGAACAGTTTAATTATCACAAATGACAGAAAAAATTATATGTCGCGGGTGAAAATAAGCGACTCGGCTATGTTTATACCCGACTGCATTGAAGCAAAAAGGAGGATTAAGTATGTTTTGCGCGAGTATATGAAAAGTCGGTTCTGCGGTTTAGACGTAAAAACATAGGTACCAGACAGATCGACTTTCGCATTTATAACATTGGTCAACAGTGGTATTGTAAATAATTTCGAGTAATTTGATACATACATACATATCATCACGCCCGAAATCCCTAATGGGGTGGGCAGAGCCACAAGACTACTTTTGGCCACGTTCGATTAATTAGTCCTAAGATGGTATGATGAACCGTATGGTGACAGGTGATCAGCCCATCGCCCATACAGATAGTCCACCATGTTGGAGAGGACCCGTCCCTTAGTCGACTTTTACGACATGCCAGGATGAAAAGCATCTGCACGCATTCTATGCTATTTCTTCACTACCAGTGCAGCAGAGGAGTAAGTGCAGCAGAGGAAGGAGAGGTAATTTGATCCCAGCAATTATTGAAACAGCGAATGATTTTGGAATATTGGCTCTGGTTTTCTTTGAACCAAAAGTTTTTTCTCTATGTAACAAAAATAGTTACACCAAAATCATAAAGAAACTTGAGTCAATTTAGTACTTTCACGAATATAAGCGTTAACTGGATTACTAATGTATGGGCAAAAAACTTTTCGCAAAGTATCAGATCCCAAATTATTATTTGGCATAAAATCATTAGTCAAATCAGCTTATCGCAATTTTAGTTTGCAAAAGTATTTTTTGACAAATAAATACTAACGTAAGGGACACAAGTTAACCCTAACCTAACTTACCCCTGACATAGCAAAATGATGCCAAATGATAATTCGATCACATGATAAAATGCGAAATGGAAATATGCTAAAGATTCGTTTGGGAAATGAAACTACTGCGATAAGTTTTCTGGGAAGTGAAATTTGGCGAAAAATATTTTGCCCAAAGTGCAGTACCTACCCCGTAAACAGCACGTCCAGGGCAACAAAAATTTTTTTTTTTTTGAACTGTGTAGTATTTCTATGGATATGGAAGATTGTCTATTTCAATATCTGTGTCCGATAGTTGTTGCGTTATTTCAGAACACTAACAGATCAGAATTAAACATTTCTAGACGTCATATCCGCCATCTTGACGTTTGACGTCATACACTTCCACTGAACATTAAATTGATAATGTTCTTTGATAAATTCACTTTTATTTTTGGACTGGAGAAACATCGTGTGTTGCTATTAAAAAAACAGAGCTGAACAATAAAATCAGTGAACTAATTGGAAACTTTTGCAACTTTTGCGGTTCAGACACAAAAGATGGATATGAATAGGGGGTCCGCGCCACCAGATGTCGAAAGAACTAAGACATCAGCAATAGGGTGTGGTTAAGCCATGACGCTGGCGTTTGACAACCTTCTACGAGACTTGTTACACGAAATTGTGATAGGCATATCCTTCTTTTGAGATCTTGGTTTATAATGAATTTAATACAAACCTAGTTTTAAGCAATGATTAACATATTATGGATGTGTATGGTCCGAAATTAATAATTTATTATTATTACTATTAAAAGTTCAGGACACAACTTTGATTGCATGACGTGAGCCGTTTCGCGAAAATATAAGTTACAGTTTTGAAAACCCACGGGCAATGCTGTGACGTGGCGAAAGTTCTGGATATAATAATGATTGTGTGTGTGTGTTAGGATCCGTATTTACGTCTCAAATGTCCGGAATTAGATTATTTCTGATCGACTGGAGCAATAACATACTTGAGACGGTAAATCAATCGTTTATTTCGGACAAAGCGCTTGGAATGCCGCCAAATCGGTATTTTACTACCAGTACAGTCAACACCGATGAATATTAAAAAAACAAAGTATGTTTACTACAAAAGCAGTCAGGGTCAATGGCTCCAAAAAGTCCAAAATATAGTACATGTCCTTTCATGGAAATAGATTACGTCAGTTCTCAAGTACACCTCAAAAAGTTGTACCCCCTGTGGCCCTAACATGAATGACACAAAGATATGATATACCATCTATCTCTAAGTGCGTCTCTCTCACACTAGTTCCGACGAGATAGTCATAGAGATAAACGGGTTTAATTTATCTTTGTGTCATTCATGTTAGGGCCAAATTGCGTCTCCGGAGACCCGTAGAGAGGTGGCATGCAGCGTCGAGAAAGAGAAGACAACCCCTCTCACCCTCCAGAAATATTTTTTATTTTATTTTATTTTATTTAACCTGTCCTTGACTTTTCAGTAGTATTTTAAGTCTGTGGCTTAGGTGACTCTGGATTAGGGTTACCAGATTGAAACTTTAAAAGTCCTGACATAATTCCTGATTAGTAACGGAGAGGAGGAGAGAGGGGCCCGGCTGGCACGCATATATAAAAGAATTATGAAAAAAAAATCTTATATTTTAAAAATACTGAAGAGTTTTCATCTTTCATCAAAAATTCCTGGCATTTTCGTATTCCGACCGCAGTCCTGACAAATAGCCAAAATTACTGACTTGTCAGGAAAATTCCTGATGTTTGGTAATCCTACTGAGACACTAAGCGCACACTAAATACACTAAGCCACATAATACTTTCTCGCTATAAATGTCAGATAATTTTGAAATTTCATTGTCTTCAGCAACCCCCTTCAGATGTCACATAAGTTGATAAGATTCGGTTTCATTAGAAAATTTAATCATTTTGATTGATCCGCCTCTTTACAAAGAACTTTGAAACTGGCAGGATGCAACATCTAAGATGCCATTTATAAAGAAAAAATAAAAAGCACATGGTGTTTATTATTTTATATCTTTAGCAATCTAAAATAGAGTATAATTTTAATTGTAACTTCAGAAAGGAAAGTGACCGAATTTCAAAGAAACTAAAACGAAGTTTGTGATATTGTATTGTGAGCTTAATATTGTTAGAAATATGGTTGATTCCCATAAGAACGTATCAATACTTGCTATTTTTGTAAACCTATGTTATTAGAATGTATGGAAGAGTTTGGTTTTGCTATTTTAAACCGTAAACCATTAGCTATGGAGTTCATTTTTAAGGGGAGTATCAGGATTATTATTTCTGGATAACGGATGGCTCTTTGTAGCAAACCTATCAAATTGGATTGTGAGAAATGTCACATTTTCGTCATTTTGTGACGGGATGTGTTTTCTTTTAACGAGAAGTCTTTGTATAGCGACCACTTTGCGGAAACAGTTGAATGTGTAGTGTGTTGTGTTCCATATAAAAATACGCACACTTATACTTTTCCAACTGTTCAAAATAAACGATACACAGACGAAAATTCTATAAACGATATTTTTTACAAGCTTTTTATTAACTTGCAATGTTTGTATGTACGGGTCAAATCTTGCAAGCTGAATTAAAACTAGAGATGCAACGGATATCCGGTTACTATCCGGTGTCCGACCTATCCGGCCATGATTTTACTATCCGGCCAGATACCGGATAGTGAGTCAGTATCCGGCCGGATACCGGATGGTAAAATCTTGGATCAAAAATAGGATAAAACAAATATAAACCCATCAGCAATAAACTAAATCAACATCAGTTAATAAATTAAAGCTTAGTTTCTTTATATTTACACATAAAACTTCACTTAACATCACGTCGTGCACGTCCAAATATTCCACACTGTCGTAATAAAGCGCGTATTGAACCTAAAAGGGACTTTCAAATAGTAACAGGTTAAAAGTCGCGCGCCGCGCGAAGGCCGCGCAAACTAACACGAATCAAGACATAGCTCACCTGCAGCCGGATATCCGGGTATCCGGCCAATGGCCATGCCGAATATCCGGTATCCGGCCAAATCACTATCCGTTGCATCTCTAATTAGAACCATTTCCTATTATCCTACGAAGCTGAATTTTGGTTCAGTTCCGAACTTCCGATGCCGATGCATTTTTTATGGCAAGCATGACAGTTTTTGTACGCATTTTATTGCAATATTAAAGTGCAATGGGCAAAAAAGCTTGTCATAAAAATGCATTTTATCTACACCCATATCATAAAACCTCCATAGTGTAATCAAAAACCGTAGGAAATGACCACCATTTTGACAACCAATTAGGAAAAACCAGTGCTGCAATGTTATTCCCGTATCGTTTTTAGTATAGAAATGAGATTAAATTTGGAACAGCTGTCAAAACTCAAGTGGGTCTCTATTCTAGTATCCATAGATATTAAAACAGTTATTGATACGAAACGTCAATTCAGTATGTTTTTTTAATATAAACTGCACAACATTTGATCTCAAGTGACATGAGAATAGAGACTTCATTCGTTTGTCTATGATTTAAAAAAAAATGGTCTTGACGGAGGATCGAATTGCCGCCATTACTGCTTTCATGATGGTTTTTTGCTGAACGAAAGTAGAATTGTAAAAAGTTGTTTGTAATTTACATTTTAGTTGAAAATATGAACAGTAGTGTTCTCGGAGTGACTGTATGATGTGAAAATGCGCCGGATATCGGAAATATGCAGCCACGATTGCAACAAATAACTTGTTGCCAGAAAATATTGTTTCTGAACACATAAATACTTACTCCATGTATTTATAATATGTGTGTAGATAAAGTTATGTATGAAACTCTGCATAATTTGGCCTTAAAACACACGTGCGATCTTATTATGAAACTCGCTAAAGCTCGTTTCATAAAACCGCACTAGTGTTTTAAGGCCTATCATTATGCAACCGTTGCATAAACTACTATTTTTTGTGTAGTTGCTGTAACGTGTGAAGACGTCGCCCGTATCCTGCCGTATTCTAGACTTTTCCTTCGATCCTCGTTTTTTTGAGACCTTGCAAATGCCAGTGAGGGTTCTGTTAGTCACGTACCTCGCCGAGACGCGTTATAAGATACGCATTTGCAAGATTATTATTAGCTTCGTATGAATCAGCGGTGACGATTTGAATCTTCGATCGATCTATATAAAACTCTTAGAATAAAGATCTCAAAAGAAGAATATGCCTCTCAGTACAATTTTGTGTAACAAGTCTCATAGAAGGTTGTCAAACGCCAGCGCCATGGCTTACCCATACCCTATTGCTGATGTCTTTGTTCTTACGAAATACATACAACAGTCTAATATTGCTTGATTCACACGCTATCATATCATTGTGCGCGGTGGGGTCGGTGGGTCTATTGTACTAGATACTTAATTATAATAGTGTCACTTAAACGGGTGTCAAGGACCGTGGTTGCCATGCGATTGAACGTGCGATGGTGTCAGATTCGCGTGTTGACACCTCAAAAGTAAGCATCGCTAGAATTGCTTTGAGCAGTTCCTTACTATATATTTCAATGCCTTAGAATAATAACGCAATAGAAACCAAGTCCGAGCGCACAATTCAAAGCAACATGATTGTATAATTTATAAAATAAAATAAACGACTTCAAATAGCCTTTGAAAAGTTTTATTTTTTCACCGTTT
This sequence comes from Tortricodes alternella, assembly GCA_947859335.1. NCBI lineage: Eukaryota > Metazoa > Arthropoda > Insecta > Lepidoptera > Tortricidae > Tortricodes > Tortricodes alternella. Next base: position 7,051,196 of record OX401972.1, read on the forward strand.
AGTTATTATCATGTGATTTCACGAGACACACTTACTACGTCAAGTAACAATAGCAGCCAATTGCTCAACACCATTGACAAACTGTTGCTATCCACGGTGCAAGGATGTCAATCGTTGAGGAGTTCTCCTGGTTCTTCAATTTTACTACATGAATATTCATGGATATAAGTTGCTTCAGAACTTTATACAGCAGTGTAATCGCCAACCGTGAAATACTCAATATTTAGGAGTTCCGGTGATCATCTATGGTCTTCATCAACAGTTCCACTTCACCAAAGAATGCTTTTGGAACGTAACTGCTCGAGTTATTACAGAAAATACTAAAATTGCTATATACCTCTACATGCCTATAATATTTGAGGAGTTCCATCGATTCCTCATAGATCCTCTCATCACACCTCGACTATGACTACAACGGGACCAAACTGGAGGTACCCTACCGATTAAAAAAGGAATTTTCCAAATCGGTTTATGGAGTTGTGAAGTAAAAAACATGAAAAAATATATAAAAAAATACAGCCGAATTGAGAACCTCCTCCTTTTATAGGGTTCCGTACCCAAAGGGTAAAACGGAACCCTATTACTAAGGCTCCGCTGTCCGTCTGTCCATCCGTCTGTCACCAGGCTGTATCTCACTAACCGTGATAGTTAGACATTTGAAATTTTCACAGATGATGTATTTCTGTTGCCGCTATAACAATAAATACTAAAAAACAGAATAAAATAAATATTTAAGGGGGCTCCCATACAACAAACGTGATTATTTGTCGTTTTTATAGATAATGGTACGGCACCCTTCGTCCGCGAGTCCGACTCGCACTTAGCCGCTTTTTTGAACTCGGTTAAAAAGTAAAACATGACCCAACTCTCATTTATAAATTCCCTAGCGGCAGCGTTTTTCGTTCACTGTCTACTTTAACGATTTGAAATCTATTAAAACCAGCTATTAAGTAAACGATTTATTAAATTCATAATGAAACGTAATATTAATAATGCACGACCCAGAACCAGTAGTACAGTTAGCCGAAGCATGTGAAGCGTGTTCTATGAGGTCTTCGAGTGAACGGTACCGGAAAAACAGGGAAGTCAAGTTTTGAATCAAGAAATAACTGAATAATCAATAAGTCAGTCTTGCACATGTTTACCCGCCTGCGATAAAGCAAAAAGGAGGGTTATGTATGCATAGCTGGACACCGTTAACAAAATAGTTAACTTCTTTAAACGGTAAAGCGTTACATTTCGCAAGATTTAACAGAAGTTAAATTGCATTGTATATGTCGTTGCGTTTGTGATTTACTTATAAAAAAGTTTTGGTATGGAACTCTAGGCAGGACATGGAAAATTATTGATACTCATAATGGTAAGTTCGCGATTTAATACCCAATTGTTGAATGAAACGTTATTATTGCGTTAAGTTTAAGTTTCAGTTTCAGTTTCAGTTCAGATTGGGATAATATAATGGCTGTGTAGAATCACGAATGTAGTAAACTGCAGTTGTGTGGAATCCATATAGTGTAGAATCACGAACAGGAAGAATCGCGATTGGGATCATATAACGGCTGTGTAGAATCACTTATGTAGTAAACTGCAGTTGTGTGGAATCCATATAGTGTAGAATCACGAACAGGAAAAATCGCGATTGGGATCATATAACGGCTGTGTAGAATCACGAATGTAGTAAACTGCAGTTGTGTGGAATCCATATTGTGTCACGAATAGGAAGAATCCCGATTGCCTTAAAATAACGGCTGTGTAGAATCACGAATGTAGTAAACTGCAGTTGTGTGCAATCCATATTGTGTAGAATCACGAATAGGAAGTATCCCGATTGCCTTAAAATAACGGCTGTGTAGAATCACGAATGTAGTAAACAGCAGTTGTGTGGATTCCATATTGTGTAGAATCACGAATAGGAAGAATCCCGATTGGGATAATATAACGGCAGTGTAGAATCACGAATGTAACAAACTGCAGTTGTGTGCAATCCATATTGTGTAGAATCACGAATAGGAAGTATCCCGATTGCCTTAAAATAACGGCTGTGTAGAATCACGAATGTAGTAAACTGCAGTTGTGTGCAATCCATATTGTGTAGAATCTCGAATAGGAAGTATCCCGATTGCCTTAAAATAACGGCAGTGTAGAATCACGAATGTAACAAACTGCAGTTGTGTGCAATCCATATTGTGTAGAATCATGAATAGGAAGTATCCCGATTGCCTTAAAATAACGGCTGTGTAGAATCACGAATGTAGTAAACTGCAGTTGTGTGCAATCCATATTGTGTAGAATCACGAATAGGAAGCATCCCGATTGCCTTAAAATAACGGCTGTGTAGAATCACGAATGTAGTAAACTGCAGTTGTGTGCAATCCATATTGTGTAGAATCACGAACAGGAAGAATCGCGATTGGGATCATATAACGGCTGTGTAGAATCACGAATGTAGTAAACTGCAGTTGTGTGGAATCCATATAGTGTAGAATCACGAACAGGAAGAATCGCGATTGGGATCATATAACGGCTGTGTAGAATCACGAATGTAGTAAACTGCAGTTGTGTGGAATCCATATAGTGTAGAATCACGAACAGGAAGAATCGCGATTGGGATCATATAACGGCTGTGTAGAATCACGAATGTAGTAAACTGCAGTTGTGTGGAATCCATATTGTGTAGAATCACGAATAGGAAGAATCCCGATTGCCTTAAAATAACGGCTGTGTAGAATCACGAATGTAGTAAACTGCAGTTGTGTGCAATCCATATTGTGTAGAATCACGAATAGGAAGTATCCCGATTGCCTTAAAATAACGGCTGTGTAGAATCACGAATGTAGTAAACAGCAGTTGTGTGGAATCCATATTGTGTAGAATCACGAATAGGAAGAATCCCGATTGGGATATTTTAACGGCAGTGTAGAATCACGAATGTAACAAACTGCAGTTGTGTGCAATCCATATTGTGTAGAATCACGAATAGGAAGTATCCCGATTACCTTAAAATAACGGCTGTGTAGAATCACGAATGTAGTAAACTGCAGTTGTGTGCAATCCATATTGTGTAGAATCACGAATAGGAAGTATCCCGATTGCCTTAAAATAACGGCTGTGTAGAATCACGAATGTAGTAAACTGCAGTTGTGTGGAATCCATATTGTGTAGAATCACGAAAAGCAAGAATCCCGATTGGGATAATATAACGGCTGTGTAGAATCACGAATGTAGTAAACTGCAGTTGTGTGCAATCCATATTGTGTAGAATCACGAATAGGAAGCATCCCGATTGCCTTAAAATAACAGCTGTGTAGAATCACGAATGTAGTAAACTGCATTGTGTGGAATCCATATTGTGTAGAACACGAACAGGAAGAAACCCGACTGGGATAATATAACGGCTGTGTAGAATCACGAATGTAGTAAACTGCAGTTGTGTGGAATCCATATTGTATGGGAATCACGAATAGGAAGAATCACGTTTGTGTAATCGATCGCATTATTCTCAGAAACACATATCTTCGACTTGTAAATAAATATTACAGAGAAGCACTTGATAAGTTACCTAGCAAGTTTGACACAAAGATAAGTTAGAATAGAATAGAATATCTTTATTGCAAACATGGTATTTTACAGGTTTTACATTTAAGGTATGAACACATGGACCCTGTTAGAGCGGAGCAAATACTGTAACTTAGGGCTAAACATAAACAATGACTATACACTTATTTGAATTTTAAAAATCGTCTTCCATAAACTCTTGTATAGAGTAGTAACACTTATTCTCTAACATCCTCTTTATTTTCTTAATAAATATATTGTCTTTTTCTTCGGTTTTAAAAGTCTCAGGAATTTTATTATAAATTTTAATGGCTCGGAAATAAGGTCCTTTTCTAAAAAGATCTAGTTTAGGTTCGGGGAGCGCTAAAAGGTGGTTACGACGGGCACTTTGGACGAATTTAAAGATTTGAATATTTTTCCTTACAAAGGTGACTACTTCAAGAATATATATAGAGGGGAGTGTTAGTAAATGTAGATTCTTAAAATGTGCTCTACAACTCTCCGTTTGCTGGATATGCATTAAAATTCGAACACATTTCTTTTGCATTACAAAAAGATCCTGCGCATCCACACTATGGCCCCACAGCAGGACTCCGTAACGCAAGCAGGCATAGACGTAGGCATAGTACGCAGAAAGCGCACACTCCGTGTTTGTGTTGGCTTTAAGAATGCTGAAGGCGACCCCGCGACGTTAACCCCGACCTGGTCCCCAATTGTCGATGCATTCGAGATAATCTCACAATCGAGATTAAACGTCAGTGCATACAGTCATTTGACACAACTGTATAAATCTGAAGTTTAATCTCGCAATCGATATTATCTCGAATGCACCGAGAATTGGGCGTCTGAGAGCGTCTCTCTCACACTAGTCCCAACGAAAGAAATAGAGGAATAAGACGGGCTTAACTTATTCCTGTGTCACTATGCTGCCGCTGGAGCCAAGGATACTAAACCGATTTTAATGAATAGGGTCAAACGACTCAGGCAAATACCCGGTGACATAGCGTATATGACGTGACCTGAAATCCAATGTGGCGGAATGCAGTCGGGGACTTCAAATAGCTTTTATAGGAATTTATGTAGTGACACCTATTTTTTATTATATTGCTTGACTTTCAAAATTGGACCCACTTCCTTGGCCCTTCTTTTTTCAGTAAAGTTTAAAATATTTTTAAGCATTTATTTCTTCAATATATGGAGGCACGCAAGTTCTATAATTCTAACTTTCAAGTTCATAACATTAGTAATTGCTGAGTAGAACGGCTGTGACACGCAGACCGACAATGAAATCATACGGTTTCCTTTTTTTAACCTTTTAGGTACGGAACCTTAAAAACACCGCAGAGTGAACCATTATAGCCACTTTAGTATATAATTATGCCGTTATAGAGCCATAATAGCAGTTTTCTAATAGCTAGTAAGTAATGGAGCGTAACTTCGCCGCCAGCGGATAAGGTCTGATTATCGTTTGATTTGTTAGGATTCCGTACCTCAAAAGGAAAAAAACGGAACCCTTATAGGATCACTCGTGTGTCTGTCTGTCAATTTGCTCCGAAAATACTGGACTAATTGAGTTGAAATTTGGTACACATATGTAAGTCGGTGACCGCAACACGGACGCGTAACGTAAATAAATAAATTTTAAACATGGGGATTACTTTTGAGAGGTATAAGTATTAGAAAATTTAAAAGAAAAAAGTTTTGCAAACTATAGCGTGTGACATCAAATTAAAGGTCTCGTTGTGAGAATCTTAAATAAGAATATATTAAAATTTTAAATAAACAGTTTTGAAGTTATTCAGGAAAATAGGTGAAATTTTACTTTCCTCCCCCCCCCCTTATATCCGAAACCACAGGGCCTAAAAGTTAAAAAAAATACAGAAAATAGTTCTTTATCTATAGATTACAAGAAAACCTATGGTATTTAAACTAACATAAGAAATTTCAGATAATCCTGTACGGAACGGAACCCTTTCCACGCGAGTTTAACTCACACTTGTCCGGTTTTTTCAACTTTTATACACTTCAAGAAAAATTCGGTGTGACATACAGACTAAAGGGGTTGAAACTATAAGGGTTCCTAGGACTACGGAACCCTAAAAAAGCGAATGGTATCCTTTAATATATTTTAACATTAAAATAGATGTCGCCGACCGGAACAACATCCTTTCAAAGAAACAAGTTGTACGCTTGACTCTTTTAGGTAAGGTGTTTCCTGTTTAAATTCTCAGAGACAGTATTTCTATTTTTAAAAGTCGATTATACTTGATTTTATTTGAAAATTTACTTTTTAAAGACAACTTAGTTCTTAATAATATTTAGTTTAATAGAAGTTTATTTCATTAGTTATACATTTTAGTAAACCATGGTTACTACGTATGTTTTTAGTGTAAAGTTGTGTTAGATTTAATTATTAGCCCATATTTATTTATCTCATGCTAACTCTCCGATTGCCGGTAGTCTTACCCAGAAGGCTTATAATAGTTTACTGTGCTTAAAATACCGAATTGTATAAATGCATTTACAACAACACATCGCATACATCCAAAAACAAAAACAATTTAAAAAACTTTTCACAAACGTCACTTTGTCACTCGCGTTGGCGGGAAAATTGACAGCGCCGCCATTGCAATTTCGCGCGTTTTTCTTTTTTTAATGGCAACAGTCACATTCAGCCGGTTTGTCGAATAGATATAATAATATTGTCGCGTCCGCGCGTCCGTTAGCGTCCGTTATGACTGAGACTGGTTCAGTGCAGTTTCTCGTTGCTGGGTCGTAAATAGAAAACTTATTTGCGTTTTGTTCTGTTCGCTTAGTAAAGGAGGGCAACAGATTTGAGTCACACGGTATGCGATGCACTTGAAGGCGTCATCGTTGTTTTTTTTTATGCATGAACGGATGGACGACGTAGTCTCGGTAATAGGGTTCCACTTTAACTCTTAGGTATTTACTAATAAGTGAAAATGAAAATTTAAATATTTATTTTGCAAGTAGGCCACATGGGCTCTGTTACATGTCTGAATCTACCAGCGCTTCGAAAGGTGACATGTGCTGAGAAGAAACGCCGCTAGAAACTCAGCAGTAAGTCTTTTTTCAACTTTCACAATTTTATCTAAAAACGAACACAAAAGTGCAAGAAATAAACCTAATGGGTAAAATATAATTAAACTAAATAACTAATAAGGAAGATTTATAGTCTCCGCGTCTGGACAAGTTAAGTGACTTAGAGATGTATAAAGCCTCTAAGGGTCATAATAATAAAAATAATAATTGAAACAAAGAAACATCTAAACCGATTAATCTAGGTTAAATGAAGGTATAGACAGTCTCCACGGTCAAGTATAAAGATGGAGATGTAAGTTCTCCAAATATCAAAAAGAAACAATTTGAAATATAACATTACATGTCCTAATAATACAACTATACGAATATGAAAAACTATGAAATACTTATAATACAGAGAACACTATGAAGTCTCTCTAGTCAGGTTCAGATATCGCACAAAACTTATAAATTAAAATAATAATAATAATAATAATTAATAATAATTTATTTATTTACCATATAAGGAAGCAATACAATTTTCTTACAATATTACATAAGCTAGCATGAACTCATTAATTACGTTTAGCCACCGCTGCCACTAGGTGGGAACCTGTATTTCAGCAGTCAGCGCTCATCCCCTAAAGATGACATTTTTGTACTGTGATCCAGCTAACGATAAGAATAGACAATAATTCTTCCAATTAATATTATCTAAATGGTACAAGACAAAAACAGTAACCAGCGATAAACGACAAGCGATGTATTTTTATACTTCTAGAAATGTTGTACATATAGTTGAGTAGCTTTTGTCCGTTTGTGTGTTGTGGAATTCGTTTATCGCGTGCAGCGCTATCCACCGATAAATTCCTAAAAATCCTTCACGGATATCGGGGTAAAAAGTGACATGTCTTTCTCGGGCCTTCATATTCCAAATATCACTATGCAATAAAAATACAGTAAAGCAGTAAAGCACTAAAAAGTCCAAAAGACCCTCGTCACCAAAGTAATTGTATTGGACTCGTCAAAACAAAAAATCAAAACTCGAGGCGTTTACTAGTAGTCATTGAAGAATTCCACTATCCACCTCCTGGCTCCATGGTCAGATCAGCTCGATGGTACCAAATTATTGTATTGTCATCCGAATTCCACACACTTGCAAAGTTTCAAATCGTTACGACAATTAGAAGTAGGTTAAAATTGACTTCTAAGATTGTATAAAATTGTTAGTTGGTTACAAGTGAATCTAAGTGCGAGTTAAATTTCCTGTGTTTTTTTAATTACCATAGACATTTTATAGATTTTCCTGTAATATATAGATTGATAGGTAAAGAACTATTTTCTGTATTTTCTTAAAAATTTTAGGCCCAGTAGTTTCGGAGAAAGGTGGGGGAATGGTCAGTTTTCGCCTTTTTTCCTAAGTAATTTCTAAATTATTTACTTATCTTAAAATTCTATAAATATATTTTTAAGATTCAAGCCCTATCATTTGATAATTGATATGTTAGCAATTTTTTTTTTTCATTTTCTAATTTACCCATAAGAGGCCCCCATGTTTAAAATTCAAGTATTTACGTTACACATTCGTGTTGCGGTCACCGACGTATTATTATGTGTACCAAACAACTCAATCGGTCCAGTAGTTTCTGAGCAAATTGCCTGTGACAGACAGACAGACAGACACAAGTGATCCTATAAGGGTTCCGTTTATTCCTTTTGAGGTAAGAAACCCTAAAAATTAAGTCAATTCGTCGCAGCGTTTTAATACATGATAATTCCTTTTATTTTAGAAATTCCAGGTAGGCGAAGTTGCAGGTAATCTATAGTATTAAAAGAACTTATAAGTAATTAAAATAATCAAAATGTACTCTGATTCCGGTAGTCTTCAAATCAGGGTCTCTTATTCCGTCGTAAAATTTAATTTCGCCGATTAACACTGTACTTCGATAAATAATCGCTAATCGCCTTTTATCTCTATCTTTAAGCGGCTAGCGTTATCTCAAGATAAAGGTTTTCAGAAACTAGACATTGGAAATCTATCAGTACCTAACACACGAACGTTGATATAACACTGAAGTGATTTTTGAAGTATAATAAAACAAAATGGCGCATTGGGGAGGCGGAGTTCAAGTGGACGACGGAGGTGTCAATGTTGTGGACGGACAGGTAAACCTACATATATACATAGCTGGGCACAAGACCGTTAATCCGTTAATTAAGTACATAATATTTGCCAGAACGATACCGTGCGGCTTATGTCAGATAGCTTTTGATTTGAATTTGATCACTAAATAATTAGGTTTGCTATGTTCAAAAAATATAATGAATTTTCATGTTCCTGCATTCTTTTTGGATTTTTTCCCTCAAATTTGACCCATTTAGGGGTTGGTTGTCTTACAAAAACAGGAGCCTATGTCCTCAAAATCGGGTCGGCGCTTAAGTCGTGAACGCGTAATAGACAGACAGAAGGACAGACAGACAGAGTTATTTTCGCATTCAATAATCGACCGACCGAGCGAAGCGTCTCCGTTTCAGCTTGGGCAAAAATGCTTTCGTATGTCCGGCGGATGTCCGACGGATGTCCATTTGTTCTTCTGTACAGCGCCTCTATTCGGGAACGCTAAGTGATTCTGTAGCGACTCGTAAGCCAGATTTCTTATCCCATTCTTCCGCACGACGCGTAATTGCGTAAGAGCGAGATGAGAAATCTGGCTTACGAGTCGCTATCGCTACAGTATCACTTAGCGTTCCCGAATAGAGGCGCTGGTCGTATTCCTCAACCGATTCTCGTGAAATGTTGAGAACAAGTTCGATAGGTTAGTTAATCCGTCAGCCAAAATGTAAACTTCGTTAATTAACGATTAACGGTCTTGTGCCCCGCTATGCTAACTATATACATTTAAGGAAGGAATACGAATAACCTTACACAGTAAAATTACCGAATATGGGTGAAATTAGTATATGATTCGTATCTAAAAAAATGATAAGAGATTTTCGCCCACTTAACATAGTTCGTCAACTTTCATTTTTTTTATTTTTTACAATATGGCGTCTGGTTGTCGCCATATTGGATTTTGATTACCTACTGTCATGTCATTAGTGACACTCGCAAGATTAAGACAAATCGATTGACGTAAGAAACATCAAAATCGGCCCACGCGTTTGATCTCTAGAGCGCCACAAAGGAACAAACATACATACATACAAACATACATAGGCTGATAAACAGATATTAACGTCTTTTGCGTTGCGCACTCGGGTAATAATAAAGTATCTTCTCCGAAGAAACACGACTTTACAAAAAAAGAAACCGGACAAGTGCGAGTTAAACTCGCGTGGAGAGGGTTCCGTTCCGTACATGATTATCTGAAATGTATTTATATAGGTAAAGAACTATTTTCTGTATTTTTTTTTAATTTTAGCCCCTGTAGTTTCGGAAATAAGGGGGGGAATGGTACATTTTCGTCTATTTTCCTAAATAACTTCAAAACAATTTTACTTGAAATTCAAAAGAAAATATACTTAAGATCCTCACAATTTCGGCCCAAGCCCTTTCATTTGATATGTCACACGATATAGGATGCATAACTTTTTTTTTTTCATTTTCAAATTTACCCCCCAAAAGTGGCCCCCATCTATAAAATTCATATATTTACGTCACGCGTCCGTGTCGTGGTCACCGACGTACATATGTGTACCAAATTTCAACTCAATCGGTCCAGTAATTTCGGAGCAAATTCGCTGTGACAGACGGACAGACAGACAGATACACGAGTGATCCTATAAGGGTTTCGTTTTTCCTTTTGAGGTACGTAACCCTAAAAAGCCCGGCCGAAGCTCGGTCACCAGGTACTGCAGACATTATTTAACATTATGCTGTTGTTACAGCCATGGGACGGCGGCGACGGAGGCGGTGTGACTATAGTCGATAATGACTACGGCGGCGGAGTACATATAGTCGACAATGACGACGGAAGCGGTGTTAACGTTGTAGACGGTGACTACGGTGGTGTTACTGTGGTTGATAATGACTACGGCAGCGGAGTAAATGTAGTCGATAACGACAACGAAGGTGGCGTTAATGTAGTCGATAATGACTACGGAGGTGGAGTTGATGTAGTCGATAATGATTACGCTCGCGTTGATGTAGTCGACGGGGACGATGGTGTCCATGTCGTAGAGTAGTTGCATTTAGGTTTGTAAGGTTGTAATCATTACAGTAAGATATGGTGTTGTATGTGGTTATTTTAAGTAAGTAAGCTGGTGGCATATACATAGTATAAAGAGGGAAGTAAAGTGATCTTCATACAAACGCACCGCGCGCGGCTTGTATGTGTGCGCCGAAGTATCTATGCGTCGCCGCACGCACACTTAAACAAAATCTCGACCCGTTTCTCAGTGCGCCAGTCGGGGCTAACACCGCACGAGGTTCGCGCGTCACGGCTCTTCGGCACCGCTAAATGAATGAAAAATGTGTGATAATCGCAGGAGAACGTATTGCGTTTGGGTGTCTTAATAATTCATCGATTCCAGAATTGTCTCTGTTCAGATTACCTATTGAACAGGAAACCCTGAGACAGTAGGCAATTATATCGCGGATTGGGCCGGAGATAGCCTACTTCCCCTCTTTATACTATGACATAGACCAGATATTCTAAAGACACCACTTAGCCTAACTTTCACTAGCAAATGCTATGCGGAGTTATTTGGATATATGCTCTGTGGCTGGTAACGCTTTTTTGATAAATCTTGTTTGTTAAGGTGTTTTTTATTGTAATTATAAATTCGTTTTATACTTTTATAATAAATTTAATTTGATCAAAGACGTTTTAATACCAAGATTCAAGAGGCCTAAATTTATTTAATTTCACCGATATAAAGGCTTGGTCATACACCAGCGCACCATTATATTGTATAGCGGCCCTAACATGCATGACACAAAGATAAGATAGACCGTCTTATCTCTAAGTGCGTCTCTCTCACACGAAGTGCCGACGAAAGAGATAGTCATAGCGATAAACGGGTTTAATTTATCTTTGTGTCATGCATGTTAGGGCCGCTGCTGTGTTACTGGCGTGCGGTTTATAAATAACGGCCTTCTGAGGTAACAAACCGAATAGAGAACCTCCTCCTTTTTGGAAGTAGGTTGAAAACTATTTTATCTACACCCATATCATAAAACCTCCATTGGTTAATCAAAAACCGTATGAAATTACCACCATTTTGACAACCAATTAGGAAAAACCAGTGCTGCGATGAAGAAATAACATGACTTCTTTATCGTTTTTAGTAAAGAAATGAGATTAAATTTGGAACAGCTGTCAAACTCAAGTGGGTCTCTATTCTAGTATCCATAGATATTATAACAGTTATTGATACGAAACGTCAATTCAGTATGTTTTTTTAATATAAACTGCACAATATTTGATCTCGAGTGACGTGAGAATAGAGACTTCATCCGTTTGTCTATGATTTTAAAAAAAATGGTCTTGACGGACGGCCTCCATTATGCTGACGTTTTGCTGAACGAAAGTAGAATTTTGTTGAATTGAATAGAAAAAGTTGTTTGTAATTTACATTTTAGTTGAAAATATGAATAGTCGTGTCTGCTCGGAATGTGTGTGATGTGAAAATGCGCCGGATATCGGAAATATGCAGCCACGATTGCAGCAAATAACTTGTTGCCAGAAAATATTGTTTCTGAACCCATCATGGAGGATTTATAATATGTGTGTAGGTAGATAAAGTTATGTATGCAACTCTGCATAATTTGGCCTTAAAACACACGTGCGATTTTATTATGAAACTCGCTAAAAGCTCGTTTCATAAAACCGCACTAGTGTTTTAAGGCCTATCATTATGCAACCGTTGCATAAACTACTATTATTTCTTACGAAAAATGAAACGCCTTTCAGAAAGTTGTTAGCAATAACAACGAATGGACAAATAATCCTCACGTTCAGGCAATGTGTATGTATTTTATTTTCACGTACGCACTGGTAAGGAAAACTTTTAAGGACATATTAGGAATACGTATGAAACTATAGATTGGGACAGATCTTTGTCTGAGTGAGAGGTCAACTCAGACATACTTAGTAGAGACGGGCTAACTATTAACCGACTAGTCGGAAAAAACGATTATTCGGCGTAAGTACCTATATTCCAGAGCCCTTACCATGAGTTTGCGCAAACTGTTCTCGCTATCGAAGTCTATAGGAAATGCTAAGCAGCATTTCCCAGTTGCCAATACAAGTAAAAGGGACCGAGCGATAGGTTACGCTAGCGAGAGCGGTTCGCGCAACTCGTGGTAATGGTACAGTTTTCGGTTAATCGGTAAAATTACTGAAGCCTCATCGGTAATAACTAGAGATGCAACGGATATCCGGTCACTATCCGGTATTCGGCCTATCCGGCCATGATTTTACTATCCGGCCGGATACTGGATAGTGAGTCAGTATCCGGCCGGATACCGGATAGTATAAACTTGGATCAGAAATACGATAAAACAAATAAAAGCCATCAGAAATAAACAAAATTAACATCAGTTTTTAAATTCAAACTCAGTTTCCTCTTATTTAAGTATAAAACTAACTTGTAACATCACGTCGTGCACGTTCGAATATTCCCAACTGACGTAATAAGGCGCGTATTTAACCTCAAAAGGTTTCCCCGGCACATACAATTCGTAACAAGTTGAAACTTGCTCGCCGCGCGACGGCCGCGCAAGCTAACACAGCTATAGAGATAGCTCGTGTGTTGCCGGATATCCGGTTGCCGGATATCCGGCTATCCGGCCAATGACCATGTCGAATATCCGGTATCCGGTATCCGGCCAAACCACTATCCGTTGCATCTCTAGTAATAACTTTTCATTATTTTTATACTTAGTCAAAGATGTGTGTGTACTGTGTAGTAATCCGACCAAGCGAGCGACGCGTCTCCATTTCAACTTGGCCAAAAATGATTTCGTATGTCCGGCGGCTGTCAGGCGGATGTCCATTTGGTCTCGTCTACAGGTCGCATTTCTGAACTGATTCTCGTGAAATTTTGTAAGCAGCTCGATAATTATATACATATTTCTTTTCGATTCAATTATTCGAAATTTTTCAAAATGCCGGACATAATGGAGGTTGGTAGGTAAACTGACCGCGACCTATTTCGATGTATCTGAATAACAGTTTACGAACGGCAAAGTTAAGTTTGTCGCGAGGTAGTTAAATGGAAAGAAAGAAAGGATAATGGACCTAACACTTTTTTATTTTCCACTTCGGAGATGTTTCACATATTCAAGATTATTTTTCCACCAATTATTATACTAGACAGGGTTCATGTTAAGACTTACTGGCATCAATTACTATATGTATACCAAATTTCAACACGATCGGTCCAGTAGTTTTGGAGAAAATTGGCTGTGACAGACACACGAGCGATCCTATAAGGGTTCCGTGTTTTCCTTTGAGGTACGGAACCCTAAAAAAATAGTGTTAGGCAGTAAAAATTTCAAATGTCCTTACTGGATTTACGTTTGAAAACCGAGTATATTTTGAGATCATTAATGGAAAAAAAAAGTACTCACCAGTAACTGAAAAATTCGGATAAATCCATGCAGTCGACCTCTTTTTTCGTTTGCGGCTCGTCCGCGATGCCAGAGTCCAAGTCTTCCTCGGAGCTGGAACCTTCGGACTCGATATCCGAACGCACCGCACTCATCACTCTTGACGTTCGGTATTTAAATTTGAATTTTTGACAGTGTTGTCAGTTTTGATATTTGGATTTCCCGTAATTTTTGCTATTTATAATAACGACTATTTTTTAAATCTTCCGCTTTATCTTTTTGTTTTCCTTAATTGAAAGGTTTCGTTTTATGAAATTTGATTGTATGTGTAGTGCTGCCAACATATTTTATTATTCAATTAAAATGCTGACACAATATTATTATCAAACTTTTTAACCATAAATCAATATTGCTTTAAACTGGATCTTCGTGCTTGCATCAATCAATCGCTTTAACAAAGACGGTTGTAAAACATTTATTTGTCCTGCTTATTTAAAAAAAAAAAATTGCCGAATGGCCAACGAAATAGAGCGGTAACTTAAAGTTGTTTGTAAGTGTGTAAAACATGTTTTTCAGAATTGTAGGCCCCTACTTTGGGGCCATAGCCCAGATATATAGAATATTAAGCTCTTGAAATATTCAAGTATAATTGGGTAGGTAGTTGACTATAGTAACAAATATTAAAATATTTTTGTAAAATGATAGCTTAATCCTCAACAATGAATACAGAACATGAGTCATGTTAATATAAATCAAGATTATTAATATTTTAATCTATTTATATTAAAATCTTAATATTTTACGACGCATAACATCACAGCAATCGGCTGCGTTCCCAATCGCGCTCACAGCGCCAGATCGCGCTCGTACCGATTTATCGGGTCGTGCATTCCCTGGTCGTACATTATTGGCTCCCGCTTTTTTAAATTTATGATAACCTGGGTATTTTGTTTGAATATTTCAGTACAATGACGTCACAGGCGGCTGACAGTGGATAGCATTTTGGCGGCAAATTTTATTACGAAAGTATTTTTTTCACATTCAAATTAAGTCAACAAGCGGCCTGAACTATCTTTTGAAAAGCCGTCAAGAACCGAATTCAGCTGTACATTATAATCGTTGGCAGCGAGCGACTGACATTTGAGCGGACGCAAATACTGACCCATATATGCAGTGGAACGTTTTCCTGGTTGACAGATTGAGGACCGCAGCGCCCCTAGCGGTAATACCATTGATTACATTGTTTAAAAATTTATGAGGCGCTGCGTTTTTGCAAAAATCTACAGTCAACAAGGCTCATGCATGGCCGATGCCGAATTCACGTTTTTTTATATCAGTTGACAGGCTGGTTGACCGAAACTTAACTACTTGACGTCGGATCTGTTGAATATAACAAACCTTTGCAGTAGTTAGCTTACTTTTATGAATAAAACATATACGTCACTCGCTCATATGTCTTATCAGGTTATGGGCCCAGCACGCTTCCACTGCTTGAAGGGCTGACGGCCCACCTGATGGAAAGTGGTCACCGCCGCCCATGGACATCTGCAACACCAGAGGTGCTGCCAATGCGTTGCCAGTCTAGGAGGAGGAGGAGGATGGGGAATGGGGATGGGATGGGGATGAGGGAATATGCCTCCGGATCTCGTCACTCACCCTACGAAACGCAATAGCAAGCAATTACTTTTCGCCGATATTCTGTGAGAGTGTGGTACTACCCCGGTTGAGCCGGCCTATTCGAACACTTATCATCTAGTGAGGATTACTGTTTGGCTCTACTACTACAAGCTACTATTGTAGATATCTTTTTGCCTATTTTTCACCGAGGATTGCTTTACTCAGGATAAAATAGCTGTTTCACCCAAAAAAGGTATAAATTTTGAGGTTACTTGAAATACACACGGTTTTACTCACGATTTACTGTCTGAAATAGTCCGACATGTTTCGAACTCGTATGGAGTCCTTGTTCAGGGGTTGAGTGCTTTGACCGCGACCGCACTCAGTCCCTGAAGAAGGACTCCATACGAGTTCGAAATATGTCGGACTATTCTTAATGTGTGACCAAATTTTAATATGGCTATTTTGAGGTAAGAAAGTTTTTTAACAAATAAAACAAGTAAGGATGAATTCACTTTACTAACAACAGCCAAAACCGTCGTATTTCAAGATTCGAATTTTCAAACGACAATACAAGACATAGTATTTGTGATACTAATAGGCATAGCTGGGCACCGTTAATCGAATGGTTAACTTGGTTAATCGCTAATCCATTACTAAAAAAGTTAACTTCGTTAAACGCGTTACATTTCGGAAAATATAACGGCAGTTAACGTTAATTGTTAACTCGTGGTAGAAATTGCATTTTATAAGTCGTTGCGTTAGTGAGTTACTTATATAAAAAAATGGTTTGGGCTATGGAAGTTTAGGCAGGACATGAAAACATAAAATAAGGGTTTAACATTGGAGTTTGTAATAATGCCTAATTATTTAGAGATCAAATTCAAATTAACTGTCTAACATAAGCCGCGCGGTGTCTTTTCGGCAAATAGTAGGTACTTAATTAACGTTTAACGGACTTTAATTGTTTTAACTGAAGTTAATCAGTACGTTAACAATGTTTAAAATTAACTTAAAAGTTAATCCGTTACTCGAAATGTTAACTTCGTTAATTAACGATTAACGGATTAACAGTCTTGTGCCCAGCTCTGCTAATAGGTATATGACCCACATATACATATTACCACGCCCGAAATCCCTAATGGGGATGGGCAGAGCCACAAGACTACTTGTGGCCACGTTCGATTAATTAGTCCTAAGATGGTATGATGATCCGTATGGTGACAGGTGATCAGCCCATCGCCCATACAGATAGTCCACCATGTTGGAGAGGACGCGTCTGTTAGTCGACTTTTACGACATGCCAGGATGATAAGCATCTGCACGCATTCTATGCTATTTCTTCACTCCCAGTGCAGCAGAGGAGCATGACCCACATATACATATTATGAAATGGAACCCACAATCCCAGGCTGCAGTCAAGTAGGTATAACCACTAGGCCAAATTTAATGATCAGAACAATAAACAGACAAAGAAAGTTGCCAAGTGCGCGGCGTGATGCATCGGATGATAATTTAACGTCTGAGAGGATTAAAATGTCGCGGTGTACATGCGAGGGTAGCTAGGGTTGCCAAAATTCGAGAACAAATTGATGTAGACCATAATCTGAAGACGCCACTTAGCCTAACTTTGGGTAGAAAATAAAGCTGCCAAATTTAGGGGCGCGGGGGTTTTTTATTAGCCCCGCAGTTTAGGTTATTGTCTCTTATGTTGGCAGCGACGCACTATGGGCTGAAAATCGACTTTCATAGAAATAGAAATCGATTTTCTTTTTAAATAGCGTCTATTTGCTACTCATATATTCGATAATGAGCCTCAGATAATTTGGTTTGTGACGGTCGGACGGTGTCTATGGCGTCGTCCTAATAGAAGAATAAAAGTAACACTTTCTATCCACCAATTTTTATCCAAATCCACTTTAAGCATTAAAGCATTAAAACTTTCGACTATATAAGTGGAACAAACAAAAAATAACGATTAACGGATTAACGGCCTTGTGCCCAGCTATGGGTTTGTTAGGCTATGGATAACTGCCTTTCGTATTCACACATTTATAAAAAAAATCGTTTTAAATAGATTTACCCCAATTGTAATAAGGTCGAATTCCCAAATTCACCGGGTAGTCATAAACTAACAACACTGCTCATAATTTACAACACATGCATTTCACTGTAATTAATAGACGCACACACTGACACTTGGCCCGATTTGTTTTCAAATATAGAATGGAGTCTATTGAGTGCAGTTGCAATAGGCTATTCAACCTGTTATCAATTTGTTCCTTATTACTTGTGACCTAGAACTGACATTTCTTTGACACGTACTTTTTAAACAAATTTAACCAAAAAAATACTTTTTTTTATAAACTGAACAGTTCTTGGTTGTATTTTTCTTTTAAAATACTTTTAAATGATGCACATTATTTCGTGAATTGGAACGGATTAAAAAAAGTAAATAAAGCTAAAAATCCGCACAACTTAC
Organism: Tortricodes alternella; assembly: GCA_947859335.1. Classification (NCBI taxonomy): domain Eukaryota; kingdom Metazoa; phylum Arthropoda; class Insecta; order Lepidoptera; family Tortricidae; genus Tortricodes; species Tortricodes alternella. Next base: position 7,069,447 of record OX401972.1, read on the forward strand.
TTTATTTGGTTTAAACTTTATATTTACCGACTAACTTAATTTTTTTTTAACGGGAACGCGAGTGGGTTTAGGCGTTAGTTTTGTTTTGTTGTTGGACGAACACTGCGCGTAACCGACGGTTACTTCTACTAGGCGAGCAGGGAATGAGTGGAGTCGGCATTGAAATATATTTTTGGATATTCAGAGTAGTGCTCAGGAAATTCGAAACTCCGTATATAAGTATTAGAAAGCTCAAGAAAACACTCGGTGGTGGTGGTTACATCGCCGCCCGCATTGTCAACGATCCTGTTGTTGATAAAAAAACAGTGACAAAAGAACAGCGGCCCGCTAATTATTTTTACCGATGATAATGAGAAATTAAAAGGAACTATATTGTTTTCATAGAATATTATTATTGAATAGCCTGTATATGTCCCATTGCTGGCATATCATCGGACGACGACCATGACGAAGTCTCAGAGTGGGAGAAAGAATCAGAGTCGGTGACGTTTATTATGAAACGTTCAATTGCATCGTCTTCCCTGCCATCAATTTGTAAAAATATGTTATCTTCTTTTCCTGTATAGTACCGCCCGCCTGGCGCGGCGCCACGCGTGACAACAACTGCGTGCCTCGTACCACGAAACTCAGTGCACGTGGAAATAAGCGACGCCCGTCACACAGTTTGCGATAGTTAAGCGACAGTCGCTATTTCGAGAGGATTTCATAATATTTATCAACTCTCGGAGAACAGACTTTAGAGTCGCTTACAACCTGTGCTTACAACTTACTAACCATAGCGCGACATTTTTCTAAAATCGTGTTGTTTCGCTTTTTATACAATTAAGTATATACAAATCAATGTGTTTCGGTTGGAGTTTTGAATGCAAGTGTGTTGCGTGGCAGCAGTGTGTGACGTGTGCATGGGGGTGTCTGTGATTGGCTGGGACGAGATATGTCGTGATATGTGAGCGTTTTGATTGGTAGGAAACTATATAATGCAAATTGAACGTTATTTATATAAATCGAATGTAAGTCTTCTGTAGAAGGTATCGGCGCGGACACGTGTCTTTAAATATCTTCGCGACCGCAAAGAATTCACAGTAGGGCTTGTAATCCCGGGATTTTCGTGACTCTTTCTGTATGAAAAATCACGAAAATCCCAGGGGTATCCCATAGAACGCGAACCGGGTTTGCAAGCACTAATTGACATCACCTCTGCTGTTGAAAATGTTCATAAGTGGCGTGGCCCACTAACCATCAGGTGGGCCGTCTTGTACAATTTGGAAGACATCGTAAACCTAGACTTTAGCGCATAGACAATAGAAAGTCTGAGAATTATACCAGAATTTCGTCTCCACATATTCACTGTGCCGGGTGCAGCCAACAGTCTATTCTGGCAGTGAGCTCAGCCGCGCCCTGCAGCTCTAGCCCTTTCTTAGGGATACGCGTTCTTAACGTCAGAAACTCAGAACTGATCTGTTCGAGGGTATTTATTATTTCTTTTATTTTTTTAAGTTTTTTTTTTCATTTTTGAGTAAAAAGCGACTTATTTAAACGAACTGAGGCAATATGTAGTTAATCATCTTCACTTAAATTGCTCATAGCCAGGAACCTTCTATTACATTCATTATGATCATTATATATCCCTATAGTAGTTTATGCAACGGTTGCATAATGATAGGCCTTAAAAGACTAGTGCGGTTTTATGAAACGAGCTTTTAGCGAGTTTCATAATAAGATCGCACGTGTGTTTTAAGGCCAAATTATGCAGAGTTGCATACGTAACTTTATCTACACACATATTATAAATCCTCCATGATGGGGTCAGAAACAATATTTTCTGGCAACAAGTTATTTGTTGCAATCGTGGCTGCATATTTCCGATATCCGGCGCATTTTCACATCACACACACTCCGAGAAGACTACTTACTATTCATATTTTCAACTAAAATGTAAATTACAAACAACTTTTTCTATTCAATTCAACAAAATTCTACTTTCGTTCAGCAATACGTCAACATAATGGCGGCCGTCCGTCAAGACCATTTTTTTTTTAATCATAGACAAACGGATGAAGTCTCTATTCTCACGTCACTCGAGATCAAATATTGTGCAGTTTATATTAAAAAAACATACTGAATTGACGTTTCGTATCAATAACTGTTTTAATATCTATGGATACTAGAATAGAGACCCACTTGAGTTTGACAGCTGTTCCAAATTTAATCTCATTTCTTTACTAAAAACGATAAAGAAGTCATGTTATTTCTTCATCGCAGCACTGGTTTTTCCTAATTGGTTGTCAAAATGGTGGTCATTTCCTACCGTTTTTGATTAACCAATGGAGGTTTTATGATATGGGTGTAGATAAAATAATTTTATGTAATTACTTTTAAATTATTTTAATATGTATGTTAGTCTGTAAGGTATTTATATATGGGCCAATGGTGCCTGAAATAAATGGTTTTATTATTATTATTATTATTCCGCTTTATTTTTTCAATTTTCTCATTTTTTACATTCTTTCATATTATAAAAACAACATTATAAAATAAAAGAATAGAAAAAACGGTGAACCACCGACCGCGGGGCAGGGTCCAGGCGATAATAACGTCATTCAGGACGTAATTAAGTCATTTTGACGGGTGCCAGCTGTTTACATACCTACCCTGCGTTGAGGGTCTGAAGCGAAAATGTTCAGAAGTGTAATGTAATCATAGTGTTTTGTGTAACCCGAGGTCACGCTCCGCGCCAGCGCAGACAATCTGTCTGTCAGCGCGTCTAAAATAAATTCGCGAATCGACAAGGCTGGGTTCGCACGAAAAAAATAAAGCCGGCCAAGTGCGAGTCGGACACGCGCACCGAGGGTTCCATATAATTAAGAAAACTGTTGTCACCGTACATCGACATGGGCCGCGGTCAGTATAGCAGCTGCAAATAAGTTTATCACTGCAAAATACATATTTTTTTAGTGATGTAACTACAAATTTACGGTTTTCGGATTTTTCCCTTTACTTGTGGATTTTTAGGGTTCCGTACCTCAAAAGGAAAAAACGAAACCCTTATAGGATCACTCGTCCGTCTGTCTGTCCGTCTGTCACAGCCAATTTGCTCCAAAACTACTGGACCGATTGAGCTGAAATTTGGTATACATATGTAAGTCAGTGACCGCAACACGGACGCGTGACGTAAATATATGAATTTTAAACATGGGGGCCACTTTTGGCGGGTAAATCAGAAAATAAAATAAAAAGTTATGCAATCTATTGTGTGACATATCAAATGAAAGGGCTTCTTGTGAGGACTTTAAATATATTTTCTTCTGAATTTTAAGTAAAACAGTTTGGAAGTTATTTAGGAAAATAGGCGAAAATTGACCATTCCCCCCCCCTTATTTCCGAAACTACTGTGGCCCTAGCATGCTTGGCATATAGATATTAGAACCGTTTATCTCTAAGTACGTCTCTCTCACACTAGTGCCGACGAAAGAGATAGTCATAGAGATAAACGGTTCTAATTTATCTTTATGCCATGCATGTTAGGGCCGCTGGGGCTAAAATTTTGAAAAAAATACAGAAAATAGTTCTTTACCTATAGATTACAGGAAAACCTACAAGAAGTCTATGGTATTTAAAGTAACCTAGTAAATTGCAGATAATCATGTACGGGACGGAACCCTTTCCACGCGAGTTTAACTCGCACTTGTCCGGTTTTTTTCCCTTTAGGCACGAACCAACCAGGCGTTTGAGGCGAGGGACAGTTACTTTGAATGGAATTGTTCACAATGAAACAGCATTATTCGAGGCGGATTGGACGATAGCCATGATCCATTACGAATAATTCCATACAAAGTAACCGAGCGCCTCCAACGCAGCGCCCGCGGCGTACGTTTCTGGCGCTGGATATATCTTAGCTTACAACCCAACACAGCGGCCCTAGCATGCCAGACACGGTGATAAGTTAAACCCGTTTATCTCTCTATCTCCTTCGTCGGCACTAGTGTGATAGAGACACAGAGATAAGACGGTTTAGCTTCTTAGAAGATAATTTTAACCTACTTCTAATTGTCGTAATAATTTGAAACTTTGCAAGTGTATGCAATTCGGATGACAATACAATAATTTGGTACCATTGAGCTGATCTGTCCATGGAGCCAGGAGGTGGATAGTGGAACTCTTCAATGACTACTAGTAAACCCCCAGAGTTTGGGCTCATTTGGTTTGTTTTAACGAGTCCAATACGTTACCTCGGTGATGAGGGTATTTTGTACTTTTTGTGCGTTACTGACAAAAGCGTTTTTTTTTTTTTAATTTAAGTGAACTATAATTTTCTTCCGAGCTTGGTTAATTCTCTGCTTGTTTAAAGATGGTTTATGTCATAAAAACCACTTAAAACCTGCATGATCAATACCTCCGCAATTCAGGAATTCTTATTCAAAATTTCAAATATCATGTTCTTTTGTGTTTGACATCTGATAGAAAAATTTTTCCGTATCCTGTCTACCGAAATTTTGGTAGCACAAGTTTTAAATTGATTTTATTTTTGACCCATTTTATTTTCCAACGAGTCCAGAAATGAGCTGTGATAATGAAGATTCCGATCCAAGGATGATTCCGGGGACTAGTTTGCAAGCGCTGCGTAACAGCACATCATGCCATGACTCTATTCGTGGTAGCGAGGGTGAGGAACTTTCGGCTTCAAGGTCATCAGCTTCGGGGACCAAGTCAGCCGTCCATCCAGCGGCAGCCATCAAACCCAAAACTCCTAATCCCAAGAAGAAACAATCCAAAAAGGCAGCTAGAGCTGGTGGTAAGATCGAGAAGAGATTAAAAAGAAGAATAGAGCCGAAGAAAAAGGCTCGTCGCAGTAGATCCAGATCCAGGTCTTCATCTGCCTGCTGTCGATGCGGTCGTCGCTGCAGCTTCTTGAAGCACCATGGCAGAATTTATGAATTGAGGATTATAAAGGCATGGAAGTGAATAAACTGATTCATTATGCACTTGTGTTTATTCTTTCACCAGCGCCCCTAGCAAGGTTCCACACAAGGATAAGTTAAGACGCAAGGCCCACTCCATACAAACTTTATACAAAGGATGATGGGCCAAAATGTATGGAACCCAGCCCAATCACCAATAGAATTATAACGTATGTTGGCTTATTGATCCCACTATTTGCTGTAATTGTTATTATGACGACTAGACTGTGAAGGCTGGGAGAAATAGCATTGCAACCCATGCGGGGCACAGCTAGTATAGTAATAAACGTTGTGTGTGTGAATATTTGAAGGCTGATAACTATCTTCTCCGGGGGTTTTGAAGTTTGTCCCCGTATTAGAAAATGAAGCTTATGTAACTAGCTTTCACGTGGTATACTTATATGAGATTTGTATTGGTTATATGGGCCAATTTGCCCATCATTCTTTGTCTGCCTACGAATCAATTTTACATTGGCTATGGCTTCATCGCCTATGGCTTTTCAGGAGCCAGGCCTTCCTGCAAAATAACTGTAGATACGGCAATGGCGTCGTAGCTAGTCATGAGCCCCCTGACAAGATTTGGATATTGCGCCACCTAACACCTATTATCTAGAAAGAGAACCAAAACCATGGGTCTGCAAGCGCCCCTGGCAGCGGGCAGCCCTACGACGCTGGGTATCAATTTATCCCATTCGAACGCTTTTTTAACGGACATTGAAAACGCTCTCGTGCGAACCCAGCCTAAGTCGTAAAACAAATACTGAAGGTCTACAAGTTATATTCTGTTAGCAGTAGTGTGAGACAGTTCAGCGTTGAGAGATGTTTGCATATGATATTGAATAAGTTTTATTTCTACCTGTTCTAAATTATTAGAAATTTGTTTACAGTTTTTGTAAATTGAAGCGGAATAGGCGTCGAGACAAAACAAATTGTGGTTTAACGATGCTATTTAAAGGTTAATTTCTACGTGTTTTTATAATAATTACAATAAATAAATAATGATATATCACCAACGTAAGTAAACAAATAATTAACCGCGTTATCTCGTAGCGTAAATGGTCTATAATTAACTAATTGCGTCTATTATTAGGGCCAAGAAAGGGACTTGGCCCTCGCAGAATTTACGACCGTCATGTTCTGCCCAATCTAAATAACTAATTGCCGATAAGTGTGCATAGGTTATATATAGGTAGGTACATATATAATAATGCGTAGCAGTGGCGCAGCCTGCCTACAAGCCGATTCCTGACGGCTTTACCAAGCTAGAAAGCTACCGCTAGCTGTCAGTGAAGTCCATGTAACTGTAACTAAATGTCAGACTCGCACGTACAGTTCGAATTTTTCCGGCTTCCCTTAGGAAATATTTGACGCTTCGCCACTACCATACAGTTTGAGTTGCTGCATGTTTCGAAGGTCTCTTTTTCTGGTAAACGGTATTACCACTGTTTTGTTTGGATTAATAGATAGCTGGTGTTTACTGCACCAGTTTTCCACCTTTACTAAGGCCCCATTCATGATCTCTGATACTGTGTACGGGAACCTGCCGTTGACAAGTATCACTAGGTCATCTGCGTACCCTACTGTGTACATGGGGCCAGTGTTGAGTTCCTCCAGGAGGGAGTCTATCACCAGACTCAATAGAATTGGTGGCAAGTAGCAAATCTAAAAATCATACATAAAAATACCAATATAAACCAAATAAAAACTAATTAGAAATTGTATCATTCATTGTAATTGTATGCATTCGGCATACTATCCATGTTGAATTTGTATTGTATCTGTAAGATTTTTTAATTTGCCGCCTTTTTCAAGGGATTATACTGTCTACTCGCTTGTCAGACTAGAAAACTTTATGATATTTTCGTGATCAGGGGATTGCCCAGTGATGGTTTGTACGTATACTTACGTTTTAAAATCTATATTGATAAAACCCAAACAGTTTAGGGGCCCCAGTTTTTTTTTTGCCCCAGGGCCCTTGGTCACCTAGCTACGCCACTGGGCATGGGCGACGTGGGCCACCGCTTACGGCCTCGCGGTCCGAGGGGCCTCTGGCACTGGTTTATGCATAACTCAGACGCAACGTAAAACATATCTATGCGTTACCAAAAAAAGTACCTACAAAGAAATTTTGGTCTTGCCCCGCCACTGGGGACATTGCAGTGCAGTGAACCACTGCAATGTTCCATATAATTTTTGTTTGTTTTTGTCAAAGGGGGTACTAAGTATATTAGGTATTTACAATTTTTATGTACTATAGCGGTTTAGGAATTTCATGACTTTCTGTGTGATCTCGACCAGGTACGCCAGTCAAGCATGCACAATATTTTTCGTTTTTGGTATGAGCTTCGCAAGCCAGGGGTACTATTTTTTGGGATATACAACATTTTTGGGACTAGCACCATGCTGGACATCCAGACTTGGTACACTAGCTTGACGTCAAGTTAGCCTGTTAAACAGAACTCCGAAATTAAAAAGGTACTATTTTTTTGTACTAGGTACTATTTGATATTGATAATCATCACATCCTGGATATCTTCGACGGGTACGCCAACTTGAGGTAGCAAAACATGACACAAAGTTTGGGAAGCTTGGAGCCCAAAACTGCCTTCCAGCGGCCCTAACATTCATGACACAAAGATAAGATAGACCGTCTTATCTCTCACAGTAGTGCCGACGAAAGAGATAAACGAACAGGAGGAGAGAGATCTCCATTGGTTAGTCTAGTCTCTCTAACTTCTTGAGGACAAAAAATAAAACAATACTAAAATCTAGTCAATTTATTTATCATTTTCAGCCTCTGCTGTATATGTTTAAGTCTATCGCTATTCGTCAGAGGCTTCTTCCTCTCCTTCTCCCCCTCAAAATGTATCTCTCTCTCTTTCCTCTTATGCAAACGCCTCACAAGTTTCAACTCGAAGAACTGCTTGCCGCACCGTTCACACTCAAGCCTGGCTCCAACCCCGCTAACAGTCTCCAGAAAAACATATTGCATGTTGTGTTTATTCTTTATAAACAAGCAACAAGTTTCGCATACTTTTATAATGGACACATTTGAAACTCTGTGATACAACTTCTCGTGCTCTTGTATTTCAATCGCAGTCGATACCAAGTCACAGTGCATGCATTTAGTTTCAACCAAATGCCCTTCAATATGGTTTAAGCGCTCCTCGTCTGTCTCAAAACATTGTTTACACATATGACAATACACCATACTGTGATAATTTTCTATATGCTTCGAGTAATTGTAATATTTTAAACCGCATTTCTTGCAGGTTTTGAATAGCGTCTGGGACTGCGTGCGAGTTCGTGTTTCATTGTGGTTTTTGTTTATATGTTTTTTGAGTAACACATGATTATTTGAAATGAATCGCTCGCAAAACATACAGAGTAGTGGACGTGGTTTTCGAATTTTTATGTGCACCATGTTGTGTTGGATGACGCTGAATCTGTCAAGGAGAGTAATTGTTAACAAATATGCTGCAAATCAAAAATCCGGACAAGTGCGAGTTAAACTCACTAGAAGAGGATTCCGTTCCGTACATGATTATCTAAAATGTCTTATGTTACTTTAAATGCCATAGATTTCTTATAGGTTTTCCTGTAATCTATAGGTAAAGAACTATTTTCTGTATTTTTTTCAATATTTTAGGCCTAGTAGTTTAGAAGATAAGGTGATGGTGGAATGGTCAATTTTCGCCTATTTTCCTAAATAACTACCGAACCAAAAATTATAAAAATTAATATTTATGATTCTCACAACAAGCCCTTTCATTTGATATGTCACACAATATATTTTGTAAACTTTTATCTTTAATTTTCTAATTGCAGTCACCCACTTACATATGTGTACCACATTTCAAATCAAACGATCCAGTACTTTCGGAGCAAATCGGCTGTGACAGACGGACACACAGACAGACAGACAGACAGACAGACACATAAGTGACCCTATAAGTCTTTAGACCTAGCTCAGGTTAAGAAGCCCTGCTTAAAGGTATTCTAATGGCGGTTCCCAATAATCAATCCACAGATAGATTTGGTTACAATTGGTTAAAATTTGACATACTCAAGGAATATCTCCTCTAAATTTCAAACCCGTTTAGGCTGTGCATTGTCTATAAGTGAGTCACGGTACTTTTTTATATGTATTGATTGTGCAGAAACTACAACTAATACAACATAGTTCAACATCAAGTTTTGTACAATAAGTAGTTTTAAAAACTCACCTAGTAGGAAATATCTCCACACATCTTTTACATCTATGCATTCCAGGTTTCACCAGATCGTCGTAATGCGTGCTCGCTACATATTCTTCAAGCTCACCATCCTCCATCTTAGCATCATTTATTACTTCACATGACTTCACATCATCAGACACTATTATACCACTCGTCTCCGAGTCTAAATCATCACCCGCTTTCACCCTATTTATGCATTCTGCATTATCATCAAAGCATGTTCCTTCATCAGGTTTTATTATTTCATCCACCCATGGTTCATCAAATAAATTCATCGTAACTTTACATTCTGTTGTCAAATCATTGAGCAAGTCCTTACTATCTATTTCAAAGTCGCATAGCATATCAGTTTCATCTTCAAATTTTAACCTATCACTTATTTTATTTTTGGTTTCAATGGCGAGAGTTTCCTTAAGATTCTTATCTGTCTCATGCTTTAGCAGGTCTAATTTGCTTATTTTAACTTTACATTCTTTAGCTGCAGTAATATCAAATACATTAATTTGAGGTATTTTCTTGGCAATATCTTCATATATTATTTTGCTATATGTTTTATATTTATCATTGTTTTCTAATTCATGCCGTAAATCGTGATTTTGTTTGATGTGATGCTTAAGTTCTTGTTGTGATGTGAAGTATAAGAGACAGCAGGTGCACTGGTGGACAGGTTGCTTGAGGAGTGGGATAATTATGTGCTTCGCATTGTGGATGAGGGCATCGTACCTGGAAAAAGAAGTGTAGTTTTTGTAATGGTTAAATAATACTTTATTTGAAGGAAGGAATTAGTAAGTAAGTCGAAGAATATTAAATGGTTCCTCCATTCATTCTGCTTTGAGAAGCTTGCAAAATTACTAATAACTAATTGTTTAATTAAATGTATTAAAATATTTTTCTGTGAGAATAAAATTACACAATAACACATTTAAATTTTAGAAATTAAGCCTTTACCGGCTAAAAACCTAGGAGATGGACTGACATCTGTACAGGTCTACCAAAATAACTGTGGACTTGCAGACGCAAATAATGTCAGCTAACTATTTAAAGTGGAAAAAAAATAAGGTCCATTTTCAGATACCCCACAGATATGTTAAGATATAAAAAAATGCCTAAAAGGGCATGGCATCAAAAATAAAGAAAAAGGTTGTATGATCTAAAGTCCTTTCATTGTAAGGATATGATAAAAAAAATAAAGACAATAAATTCCAATAAGAATCAAATAACACTGTTGTTACTTCTTAAGTAGAGTTAACATCTCATTAAGCTAGAAAATTCAATTTGTGATAACTATCAATAAACTTACAAGCCTAACCCAGTGTTTGTAATCAATGAAACATAATGGCTAGTATTTGCTTAGTCAATAAGTGTTGCGACGTGTTTGTAATGTTGAACTCCAATTTTATTTCCTAGGTGAGGATCAAAATCAGACATCTCTTACGTGGTCAATAATACTAAATATTAAAACAATTTGCTCCTCTGCTGCACTGGGAGTGAAGAAGTAGCATAGAATGCGTGCAGATGCTTATCATCCTGGCATGTCGTAAAAGTAGACTAAGGGACGGGTCCTCCAACATGGTGGACTATCTGTATGGGCGATGGGCTGATCACCTGTCACCATACGGTTCATCATACCATCTTAGGACTAATTAATCAAACGTGGCCACAAGTCTGCCCACCCCATTAAAACAAAGGTCAATGAAACTTAAGGTGTATCCAAGATGTTTACTTGGCCCGGGCAAAAAAGTCATTATGATGGTAATGTACCTAGTTTAAGAGATATTTGAAATTCTAGGGTGGCCCAAGCTAATAAAGTATCTGGAAATTGAGTGGTCAAGCTAGCGCTACAAAAGTATCCTCATAAATTATTACCCTAACAAATTAATAAAGCATTGAAATGGATTACCTATTGAGGAATACTTCATCGCAGAAATCACACTGCTGCAGGCTGTGACTCTTCAAACCACCATTTACAGCTGGCAGGGGTATTTTGATCACCTTCAGAGGTTCATTATCATCACTGCTTATGGAGATAACGTCGAGGTTTCTGTTGCCCATTTTTGCTGTCGCTTAAAAAAGTGAAAATTGTATTAATGTGGTAATTAACCAGCCAAAATATTAGGCAATATCGTTTTTCATGTCCAAAGTAAGAGACTACCTTAATGTCAAATAATATATTTTTTTATCTATATATATAAAAATGAATTGCTCTTCGTTAGTCTCACTAAAACTCGAGAACGGCTGAACGGATTTATCTTATCTTAGTCTTGGAAATGTTCGTGGAGGTCTAGGGAAGGTTTAAAAGTACATAGGTTACTTAAATTATTATTCTTCGCAGACGAAGTCGCGGGCACCAGCTAGTTTAAATATATAAGTGAGAAGCTTATTGGATTGTTCCTTCGATTTGATCTATGAATAAATTAAATATTAGATTTTATTGCGTACCTATAACTGCTACGCCTGTTTTGCGAGTATATTCATTGCAATATAATTATCATTTTCAAATAATAAATAATAACTTAACATAGAAGAAATAAATAAATAAGATTTACAATATTTTACATTTCCACAACATGACATGCAGACATTTTTATTGTTTCGTTTTTTTTAACCCATTGACTATCTAGTGTTGCCAACTTCTACAACGGTTCACCCCTAAAAGCAAGTCGAAATATCCCTAAAAACCCCCAAAACCAAAATGAAAAACCCTGATAAAAAACCCTAGATTATTTTCCTTCCGAAACCGCCGTGACATTTAAAATCTTCAGGTATCTTCAATAAAATAACAATCCCTACGTTCCAAAACGAGTTTACAGTGTACCCATGCTCTCGGCACTGGGAGCGCGCTATATTCCGTTCCAAATTGACCTGCGCGATTTCGGTGCTGTGAGTACACCTTAAGCGCGTCTTGGAACTTGGGGATACTATGCTTTTCTCTTTAGTTTACCACAGACAATACAATTCACTACACCTTGAAACTAGCACTGTCTAATACCTGCACTTCATGCGCGCCGAGTGGAGGCGAGTGGCTACGTGAAGTCGGCCCGCTCGGCTCGACTCGTGTGCGCTCGCCTCGCCTCGTCTCCGCTCGCTATAGTTGTCGGTGTCGATTTAGTGCAAGATCAAAGTGACGAGTGAATTTGCGAGCGGCCCGACCTCACGCGCGCGTACATTAGGGTGCCACAGGTTATAAAATACTTCACGTACGATTTTCCTTTAATATAATAAAACAAAATTAAAATGAAATAACCCTCTTCGGAATAGGACATAGGGTACTATTTATCCCGGAAAAATCAAAAGTTCTCGAGGGAATAACTATAACTGAATTCCGCCCGGAAAAAGCCACAGGCAAATGGTAGTTTTAGATATAGGTAATATTAATTTAATGAAACTCTTTTCTTTTATTATTTAGGTTCTGCTAACATTTAACAAAAGAATAAACAAAAAAGCATGTTCACGCACGTACCTCCATTAGGTACTTAATAAAGTAAAGAATCTTGATACGTATTTATATAAAAATATAAATTTCAAAGGGTAGATATGTTCTGACACTGTTCTATTTTTGTGTATAGTAAGCTAAGCATCCACCATCTCCTTTTCCTGCAAGGTTTTCGAATCTTTTTGTACAATATGTACGTAAAAAAGCATAATGCGCAAACGCCGACAAAGCTGTCGCGGCACGTCCATCGTCTTCTACGATTCAGCGGCAACTGAGCTATGCGCGCATGAAGTGCAGTGCCACTCGCCACCACTCGCCTCGGCACCACTCGCCGAGCGCCTCGCCCGAGCGCCTCGTACGAGCGTGAAGTGCAGCTATAATAGCTGCACTTGACGCTCGTACGAGGCGCTCGTGCGAGGCACTCGGCGAGTGGTGCCGAGGCGAGTGACATATACTTGACGCTCGCATAGCTCAGTTGCCGCCGAAACGTAGAAGACGATGGACGTGCCGCGACAGCTTTGTCCGCGATTGCTCATTATGCTTTTTTACGTACATATTGTACAAAAAAGATTCCAAAACCTTGGAGGAAAAGGAGATGGCGGATGCTTAGCTTACTATACACAAAAATAGAACAGTGCGTGAACATGTTTTTGTGTTTATTCTTTTGTTAGATGATATCAGAACCTAAATAATAAAAGAAAAGAGTTTCATTAAATTCATATTATATCTAAAACTACCATTTGCCTACGACATTGTCCGAGCGGAATTTGGTTATAGTTATGCCCTCGGGAACTTTTGTATTTTCTGGGATATAAAGTACCCTATGTCCTATTCCGAAGAGGGTTATTTCATTTTAATTTTGTTTTATTATATTAAAGGAAAATCGTACGTGAAGTATTTTATACCCTGTGCACGCACGTACCTCCATTAGGTACTTAATAAAGTAAAGAATCTTGATACGTATTTATATAAAAATATAAATTTCATAGGGTAGATATGTTCTAACACTTTCTATTTTTGTGTATAGTAAGCTGAGCATCCACCATCTCTTTTTCCTGCAAGGTTTTCTAATCTTTTTGTACAATATGTACGTAAAAAAGCATAATGAGCAAACGCGGACAAAGCTGTCGCGGCACGTTCATCGTCTTCTACGATTCAGCGGCAACTGAGCTATGCGCGCATGCAGTGAGTGCCACTCGCCGAGCGCCTGGCCCGAGCGCTTCTTACGAGCGTCAAGTGCAGCTATAATAGGCCTCTCAAGCGCGTCTCGAACGTGGGTATTGTCAAAAATGTCAAAATCACACTGTTTTGGTACATGTCACGTCAGCTGAAAACAATTTTCTCATATTAATTAATAAATAAAAACATTACTGCACTACATTCAATGGTAATCATCAAATACGTCATTCAAACATGGACTATTACTCCACAATTCTCTAAATAGCTTTAAGACGAAACTAAAAATAAACAAAAACTAAATTTATAATATTTTGTTAACACTTGTTTTGTTTTGACATCGTTGCTGTTTTAGGATTTAAAAACGTTCGCAGATGATGATTTTGATCCGAAAAAATGGATCAACAGGGCTTGGAGCTCTTGTGGCAATCAGGAGAAAGAGGTAAAACTAATAATAACGTAATAGAAACCAAGTCCGCGCGGACAATTTGAAGCAACAAAATATGAGCCATTTATGTCTCCAAACGCCGGGACGCTCCGTAGTGTCAAATGACAAAGCGCACCGAACGCATCGCTTTATTGCTTCAGTTTTGTCAGGACGGTTGTATGTAAACTACCCTTCTATGGTTTGTATTCTATGAGGTAAGTTAGTATGTGTAGTGGATTTCGGGTATAACGACGATGAAGGGACCACTCTAATTTCGTCGTTATATTCGGAAGTCGTTACAGGCAATTGTAAAAACAGTTGCTACTCAGAATATCAGTTCGTAACTGAACCATTTTAACTTGGAAATATACACGCTTACCTACCTTCTTAGCTAATATCTATAAACCAAAAGGTAAAGGTCTCCACAGTTGCTGACCATCTGTGTGGATGTAAACAAAAGATAAGAAAGCTCTTTGTCTTTGGCGGCCGACTCCGGTCGCAATATCTGCATAGGATTGCTAGGAATTTGTTACAGATGATTCATTAAAAGCAGTCGCTACAACTGAACTCGCTATAGCCACATTAATTTTGTACTAAAATATGCTTTAAATTCAAGGGACTTAGATTTAACGTTGCTATAGCTAAATGATCGCTACAACCAAGTTCATAATAAATGTAATCCACTGTATATAAACTTAGTTGCATAGGAAAGACCAATGTAAAATCTACCAACCAGTTGAGCTAGGTGGTTGCAACAACTTTAGGGCATGAATGGAATGAGTAACTATCCTTACCCTGTTCCAATTTTATCTACCCACGAAAAGATCATAGTTTATTATTGATTATTGATAGTTATTTATTGATTTATTGTAATTATTATAAAAGACCACCACTCTAGAGAAGAGAAGAAATTAACATTTAAATAGCATCCTTAAATAACAATTTGGTTTGTCTCAAAGCCTGTTCCGCTCCAATTGACAGAAACAGTTAATGACTTAAGGTAAAAATAAATCACAGCACAATCAAAAAATAATGTTTAGCTGAGAATTCATATGCCAGGCTCTTTATCAGAGAACTGGTCTGCGGATTCCAGGTCCAGGAATCCAAGTGGGAATGGCAGGTAAAAATAGAGATGCAATTGATATCCGGTTACTATCCAGTATCTGGCCTATCTGGCCATTATTGAACGATCCAGTCGGATACTGATTAGTGACTCAGTATCCGGCCGAATATCGGATAGCAAAAGCTTGGCTTAGAAATAGGATAAAACAAATAAAAGCTATTAGAAATAAACCAAGTCAACGTCAGCTATTACTTTTTCATCACACTTGCTCGGAAAGGGTGTTATTATACGCAGGCGTATAGAGCAGCTATAGCCGATTTAGCTCCTCTACGGGCCCCGCCGTCAGCGGAAGTTATAAACCATACAAAATCCATAACTCCCTAGGGAGTTATGGATTTTGTATGGTTTCGAACTCCCGCGGGCTGTTAGGTGCGCCAGGTCGGCGGAGCTGCTCGGGAGCCGCAGCCGGCGGCGCGCGCGACCGCAAGCCGGCGGAGCTGCCCCGCGCTGATCGCATCGTACGCTCAGTTTATGAACACCCACCTGATGGTAATTCACGACGTAAAATGGGAATAAAATTAATATATATACTTTTTTTTGTCTAATTTTTATTTTATTTCCTCGCAAATGTGATGAAAAACATTGTGCGTATCACGGGCAGTAAGGGGATAACAAACTCGAGTCATAAAAGCCCTCGCCTATCGGCGTCGGGCTTCTAACAGACTCTCGTTAGTTATCCCCTTCTTACGGCCCTAGATGCACAATGTACTATAATACTTAGTTTCTTTTTATTTAGACATAAAACTTCACGTAACATTGTGTTGTGCATTTTCGAGTATTCCTAACTGACATAATAAAGCGCGTACTTAACCTCTATGGCCTCTCTCTGCACTTACAACTTGTAACAAGGTGAAACTTGCTCGCTGCGCGAAGGCTGCGCAAGCTAACATGACTTTAAAGATAGTTCATGTGCGGCCGGATATCTGGCTATCCGGCCAATGACCATACCATATATCCGGTATCCAGCCAAACCACTATCTGTTGCATCTCTAGTAAAAACAATGGAGGATAATCGATAAAAAGTTAGTGGCTTACCACCCGCATGGAAAAAAATTACACGTTGACTGCCATGAGCATCATCAGTGGGATCACGTTACCTTCTCTGTGTGGCCAATGTGGCCATGAGCATAACGGTGGGATCAAAAGCAAATTTATTCGGGGTATTGTTTTGGGGGTTTTTTTTTTTTTAGGGCCAGATATAAACTGTGATTGTGTCAACTGAGGGTAGTCTTTAGAACTGGGTATAGGCTATGTAGTGTGAACTAGTGTGTTTACGTCAATGTGTCACCAGTGATGCTCATGCCACCTCACTAATGGGAGAATTTCAAAAAATTTGTACGTATTTTTTTTTTTTGTGTCTTTTTTGTCAATTGACTGACAAACGAGCTGATGGAAAGTGGTCACCGCCGCTCATGGACATCTGCAACACCAGAGGTGCTGCCAATGCGTTGCCAGTCTAGGGAGGATGGGGAATGGGGATGGGATGGGGATGAGGGAATTGGCCTCTGGATCTCGTCGCTCACCGTACGAAACGCTATAGCAAGCTATTACTTTACGCCGATATTCTGTGAGAATGTGGTACTACCCCGGTCGAGCCGGCCCATTCGAACAGTAGTAATCATCTAGTGAGGATTACTGTTTGGCTCTACCACTACAAAAAGGCGTTAAGGCGTTGATAAGAAAAAGTTTAAAAAGTTCCCCTGTGTTACGAAAATTAATGATACAATTATATACCTTATTAATTGCAGCCATAAGGCATATAATTGTATTGCTAATTTTCGTAACGCAGAGGAACTTTTAAAAACTTTTTCTTAACTACGCCTTAATTACGTACATTTTTTTTTGAAATTCACCCTAATAGGTGGGACATTATGAATACATGAAATACACACGGCTTTAATCACGATTTATTGTGCACCGCGTGCGCGGGGTTGCTTTGACTGCGACCACACTCAACCCCTGAACAAGGATACTCCTTATATGAGTTCGAAACATGTCAGACTATTTCTGACAATTGAAAATTATTAATTTTTTCAGGTGTTCGTCGCTAACACTGTGTCGCGACTGCAGCTGTATATGAAACAACTAACCAATTCCCTGGATGAAACCACAACACAGGTACGATTTTAAACTTTATGGGCTATTTATGGGAGTCAATTTACAGCATTTCTTTTTCAACATACTGTTAGCTACTGTTATTATTATTATTATAGATTTTATGCACAGGCAGCTTATAGCTGATATGTGCATAATCAGTGTCCACTTGTGTTTTTCTTATTTGAAATGTTTGTCAAGTCTATTATTAAAAGAGTTAACTGAGGGTGCACTTATCACTGTCTCGGGCAAACTCTTCCACACTTTCACTATGCGGTTTGAAAGGAAGTGGCGCCTGGGGTTGCTGTGCTCAAGTAGCGTGACAGCTTCAAAAAGTACCCTCTTAGGGTTTTATTATATTTTTTTATGTAAGCAAGTATTGTCGCGAGAGATGATGATCAGTTGAGTTTTCATAAAAATGGAAGTCGGTCCCGGGACTGCGTCAGATTTTGTCAAATGTTATAGCCGCTGTTCCTTTGTGGCAATTCATTGTCAGTAATTATTTTAATCGGGGCTGCCCAAGCATTGAAAGTTTCATTACAACAAGATGTCTATGACTAGTCTCAAAGTATATTAAAAGTTTTCAGACTTCTTGCCTTTCATAACGCTCCGTAACGTAACGCGCTTTCATGATTCTATTTAAACGGGGAGTACCCTATAGGTTTTGATCCCCTTGCGAGTATCAACATATGTGGCATAAACATCCGTATCTTTTGATTGCGGTGACTTAGATGGTTGATTTTTTCACAACTCCAGGAGATTATAGACTTGATACATACATACATAGCATCATGCCAAAAATCCCTAATGGGGTCGGCAGAGCCACAAGACTACTGGTGGCCACGTTCGATTAATTAGTCCTAAGATGGTATGATGAACCGTATGGTGACAGGTGATCAGCCCATCGCCCATACAGATAGTCCACCATGTTGGAGAGGACCTGTCCCTTACTCGACTTTTACGACATGCCAGGATGATAAGCATCTGCACGCATTCTATGATATTTCTTCACTCCCAGTGCAGCAGAGGAGCTTACAGACTTGATATTAATTTTATATTAATTTCAACTTGATACCTCCACGCGATCTTGACACACAGACAGACGGACAAAGAAGTGATCCTATAAGGGTTCCTTTGTTCCTTTCGATGTACGAAACCCTAAAAACGTGATTTTTATCAAAATAAACGTAATTTCAGATAGTAAACTCAATCCCCCGCACACTTCAAGATGCAGCCTCGTTGCAACTCGAAGGAGCCCTGCTGCAGCAGCAGCTGTTCGCTCTTGAGGAGAAGGTGCAAGGTGTGGAGGAGCAGACGGGCCACTCGATCCTGAGTCTGCAGCGGATCGACCAGCTCAAGAGTCGGCTTGAGGTAGAGGAATTAATTTTTGGAGTTTACTCCTTAAGAATCTATTTTCATAAATAAGCCCGGGGTATGAAAAATTATGGGGAGTAAAATCAAACTACGATGTCACACTGTCACACGAAGTCACACGATGTTAGCCGAAGATGCGTCGGTCGCTTCGCATTGCATACAGATATAGTGAATAATATGTTTCCATCGGTAAAACTCGGATCTCAATCGGAAGACGACGGGACCCGAAGTGTCAATTAATTATTGTATTCAATGAGTGACATGTTTACATTCATTAATATGAAATTTTATTATTTACTGTCAAATGTCAAAATGAAAAATGACAGCATGGTATGATGGGTACTGGTTTATTTTATAATCGTTCGTGAGAAGTAAACTCCTGTCGTGCGTCGGAGCTCACACACACACACTTTTTTTTATTTGAACTACGTATACATATGTCTGGACGTCGCGCACATTTGACGACGCGGTTAGCCTAGTTGGGAGTGACCCTGCCTCCGAAGCTAGCGTCCCGGGTTCGATCCCCGGTAAGGGTAAATATTTGTATGATGAGCACGACTGTTTGTTCCTGAGTCTTGGATGTCTCCTATGTATTTAAGTATTTATTTCTCTATATATGTATGTATATCGTCGTCTAGTACCCATAACACAAGCCGTCAGCCGTCGAGCTTACTTTCGGATCAGATTGACCTTTCGCCGCATTGCACTTTAATATATACCTTGTCCGATGTAAAAAGAGCGCTGGCGGTGGGGGCTGCGCAGTAGTCGATTTACCGGCTAAATTGGTGGCATGAGGTGAGGCGCGACGGAGGGATTACGCGCGGTATGTCTGCGCCGTCGCGCTATTGGTTCATTCAGTTGACCGTTGCTTCCCGCACCGAATTCACGTTATGTATGCTCCCAAAATACAGTCGTGCAAGTTTGCACGATTGCATGATGGCATTGCATTAAGTCTGTTCGCCGAGAGTTGATAAATATTATGATATCGTCTCGAAATAGCGACTGTCGCTTACCTATCGCAAACTGTATGACGGGCGTCGCTTATAGCCGCGCGCACTGAGTTTCGTGGTACGAGGCACGCAGTTGTTGACAAGCGCGGCGCCGCGCTGGGCGGGCGAGCGTGCGCACGCAGCAGCCATATTGCCATTCTGTTCTGGAATATGCTTCGAGTGTGTCGTTTGGGTGTTCGTGTGGTGTTTTAGACGAAGCAATTGAACGTTTCATAATAAACGTCACCGACTCTGATTCTTCCTCCGACTCTGAGACTTCGTCATGGTCGTCGACCGATAATATGCCAGCAATGGGACATTATACAGGCTATTCAATAATAATATTCTATGAGAAAAATATAGCTTTCCCTTTAATTTTTTATTATAATCGGTAAAAATTATTAGCGGGACGCTATTTGTAATGTAATCAACTCTCGGCGAACAGACTTTATACAGGAAAGAAAAGTAGTGTATATATGAGAGTTCTAAATCAGAGGCGTGAGGCGGCCAATCACAGAGCTCGAGCGTTATCTCATGACATGAAACAAACAGCATCATGGCCAATCACAGAGCTCGAGCGTAATCACGTGACGTGAAGCAAGCAGCATTGTGGCCAATCACACAGCTCGAGCGTTATCACGTGACATGACGTAAGCAGCTTCGTGACCAATCACAGACCTCGAGAGTTATCACGTGACATGACGTAAACAGCAACGTGTGACGCAATACTAATAACTAGTGAATACTCATGTGGTTGCGGTTTTAGGTTCATTAATTCACTCAATATTGTAATATATATAGCTTGGTCCAGTTGTATGAACGGTTCAAGCCAAAACGTTGCCACACCCAATGCTTTAAGGTTCTTATTAGCCTCCCCACTATGGAAGACCTCATTAGCTCATTACGCTATACGTGGAGTAGCGATTAATATTATGAGTCATAATTATTAAAGGTAAATAGGGAAAATAGTAAAAAAAATGAGTGTAAAGTGAGTGCGCTAAAACAGTATAGGTGTTCATACATACTTATTGTGTTATCGAGCTACCAAAAACCATGTTAGGTTGGTAAATTTATTGTATATTTATTAGATGTTTAAATACTCGGGGCTGCATGAAACAGGAAATACGCTAGACGCATCACACATGACTACATACGGCTCGGCTGCTACTTTATCATGAAGATGCAATATCTATCTAAACGTGTAGTAAGCTTACCTATTTACTCTAGTAACGTGCATTCATAATTTAATTACTATAAACATTGTGCGCGGTATGAAGCAACATTATGAAATTAAAAACAATAAGAATTGAGAATCGGTCACGATATTAACGAATTATTTACCATAGTCCGATTTCATTCCATTATCAAATCTATATCTTAAAAAGTGAACTAGTGTACTAACTACTCACGCCCGATTAATTTATTTCTTCTAGATTGTTCCGTAAAACTCGTTATTGCAGGAGTATAATGCGACATCCGAAGAGTCCTTTGTCTATGTACAGTACATTATACGTGTTAGGGTTCCATTATTAAAAACTGGATCTTAAAAATGACATAGAACCCTCTACATACCTATGACTCGCACTTGACGAACTAATTTGTTCTAGAACATTTTCTAACTGCAAAGCATGTTTATAAATAGAATAATAGAAGTCACGCCTCACATTCCTACGTGTGTGTTTGAAGTGAAAGGTCGTGATGATGATTAAGTGCGAGTGGTGCGCCACCTCATTCACTCGATTAGCTGATATGAGGCGTCATCAAGGATATTGTATGAAACGAGATAATAATATATCTGACGGGGGCTTAACAAAGTGTCCTTACTGTAAAAAGACGTTCTCACGGCAGGATGGGGGCAGCAGGTATATATATTGTTTTTATTTTTTCATATTGCTGGCTAGTGAAAATACATTGAATTAGATATCACCGGTGCGAATCGTAAAATCGCTATGTGTTGTTTTAAGTATATTTATATTTTTTCTTATTTTAACACTAAACGTTTTTATTTTTATATTTCTGCATAAGCCACAAAATCATTTTTTTGTTAATAGTACCGGTTTTGAAATGCTGTTGAATTTTAAACTTTCGCTATGTGTTAACCACATAGTCATGTGACCGCTAGGTAAATAGCTATATTAAATGATATTAATTAAACCCGCTATGTACCAATATTGCTGTTTAAGTCATGTATAATAACTTAATAACTTTTTTTTTTATATTTGATTAATTTATATTAATATTTATAAAAAGGACCTAGTTATCATTATAAAAATACGACTACACATGTTTAGTAACTGTAAAGAAAAAAACGGTTTTAACTATCTCTTCAAAAGTACCGAAACCAAAAACACATAGGTAGAGCGATTTTGGGATTCGCACCGACGATATATTACTTGATAATAAATTTAATTTAAGTTATAGTCATGTAAAGTGATCTAGTTATCATTATAAAGATATAACTACACATGTTAAGTAACTGTAAAAGAAAAAACGGTTTTAACTGTCTCTTCAAAAGTACCTATACTAAAAACACAGAGATTTTGAGGATTCATACCGACGATATTATATTATTTAATAACGATTACTTTTTTTCCAGGTCGTAAACGATATGGTGACGAAGCCGTGGATGATGTGCCTATTATAAAAAAATCACGGTGTGCTCTATGTGAAATTGATGTGAATAACATCCATACACATCTCCGAAGCGTATTGCATAAAGACAATGCTTGTACACGACTAAGAGATAATGAACAAGTTCAGATTATCAAGTGTGCGTATAAATCACGCATTGCTACATACAGAGTGTTTAGTCGCAACCCTATTTTAACCCCCACCGATTTCATGCATGAAGTGGAGGAACTAGTTACCCGTCTAATCGCTAATAAACAAGTTGAGGTGGGGAGCGCTGTCAAAGTGAATTTAGAGCTATTCGCCAAGTATACTAAATGGTTGATGATAGCAGCGGGTGAAGAAAAAGAAGTAGAAGAAGTGAAGTCATTCAATACAAAAAATAGGACGATTTTTCCTATGGCAGAAAGTGATGATGCCAATAAAGAAATGTATAAAATATTCCTTGAAGAAATTAATAGCCAAGCTGATGAATTCCAGGAGCGGGACAGTGGATGGGCTATCAAGAACGTGCTCTATCTTGAAATTAATATAAATAAATATGCTCCACTGAAAGGTTCCTCATATCTCCCTCTACCCGACTGGATTCAGAAGAAACGCGCATGTGTTAACATAAAAAACAATGATGAAGCATGTTTCTTTTGGGCTATAGTCAGCGCCCTTTACCCTGCTGCTAAAAACGCAGACCGAATCAGCTCATATCCCACATATCAGGAGGTGTTGAATACTGATGGTATTAGTCTCCCTATAGACATGAGGAATATCAAGAAGTTTGAAGATATGAATGATGTCAGTATAAACATATATGAGATCAGTAAGCGTAGTATTGCAGGACCTATATATCGCGCAAAGGAGAGGTGTGATAAGCATATTAACTTGCTTCTCGTTGAGGAGGGTGAGAAAGCTCACTTTTGCTGGATAAAGAGCTTATCTCGTTTAGTAGGTTCACAGCTAAGCCATCATAATGGGAAAGTATGGATATGCGATGGATGTCTACTCACATTCAATAGTGAAAATAGTCTAATTGAGCATAGTAAGCAGGATTGTTCTCATATTATGACAACATTACCAGTTGAAGAGGATAAGATTTTAAAATTTAAAAACTATCAAAACAGGATGATGGTACCGGTAGTAGTATACGCTGATTTCGAAGCTCTATTGATACCGATAGATTCATGTGCTCCAAACCCGTCATCATCCTATACCACTGATTATCAATCGCATGAACCTTATAGTTTTGGATACTTCATAAAATGTAATTATAACGATTCGCTGAGTAAATATGTATCATTTAGAGGAAGTAATTGTGCTAAACATTTTTTGGAATCTTTGGAGGAAGAGCTAACTCCATTCGCTAACACTATAAATAGAGTGGTGCTAATGCACCCTCTAACAAGTGAGCAGAGTCTAGAGTTTACATCCGCGGTAAATTGTCATATATGCTGCGAGATATTAGATGCGGATAGGGTGCGCGATCACTCCCACCTCACAGGGGAGTACAGAGGAGCTGCACATAATCAATGCAACTTAAATTATAAAATAAAACATGTCATACCCATAGTTCTCCATAATCTATCTCAATATGATTCACATTTTATTATTAGAACATTACAAAACCATGACGTAAACATCCTACCCAAAAATAAGGAAAATTTCATTTCTATCACATCCAAAAAGCATGGAGGGTTAAGCTTCGACTTGAGATTTATAGACTCATACAGGTTTCTAGCGACCAGCCTCGATAAACTCGCATCCAATCTTGATTCGAATCAATTTGTTAACATGCGTAAACACTGTTCAGAACATTTAGATTTATTGATGAGAAAGGGGGTGTTCCCCTATGATTATATATCCTCTATCGGTAAACTCGAAGAATCATCACTTCCACCTCAAAGCAGTTTCTTTAACAAACTTAATAACTCTAATATATCGATCGAGCAGTACAAACACGCTCAAAAAGTTTGGAAAGCTTTTAACATAAAAACATTAGGTGAATATAGCGACATATATTTGAAGACTGATGTCCTACTATTGACCGATGTTTTTGAAAATTTTAGAGATGTTTGCCTCAAGACATATCAGCTAGACCCAGCGCATTATTACACCGCACCCGGTCTATCTTGGGATGCGATGCTACAGTTATTAAAGGTAGAGATGGAGCTGCTCACCGATCTCTCTATGATAAAGTTCATTTCGAATGGAATACGCGGGGGATTGAGTCAGTGTTGTGGAAGATATGCGAAGGCTAATAATAAATATATAAGAGATTATGATTCGAGTAAACCATCAAATTTCATAATTTACTTAGATGCTAATAATCAGTATGGATGGGCAATGAGTCAGTTCTTGCCGCTCAGAGATTTTTGCTGGCTATCCCAAAGCGAAATAGCAAACTTTGATGTTATGCAAATTCCTAACGATGCCGCTACGGGATACATTCTAGAGGTAGATTTAGACTATCCCACGCATTTACACGATTCACACAACGATCTTTGCTTTTGCCCTGAAAACCGTGTACCGGAAGTAAGTAAGTCTAAAAGTGTAAAACTCCTATCAAACTTGTATTGCAAGCGAAAATATGCTATACATTATATTAGTCTAAAACAGGCTATAGAAAACGGGTTGATTTGTAAAAAAATCCACAGAGTATTAAGTTTTCACCAAGCACCATGGTTAAAGTCTTATATTGATCTTAATACTTTTAAAAGAATGAATGCGAAGAATGTATTTGAGAAAGATTTTTATAAACTAATGAACAACGCAGTTTTTGGAAAAACCATGGAGAACGTAGATAAGAGAGTTGATGTACGGTTAGTGAACAGGTGGGAGAGTGCGGGTAAGAGATTGGGAGCTAGAGCGTTGATAAGTAGACTTAATTTTCATAGTTGTACTATAGTAAACGAGGACCTGACTATCATTCAGATGCGACGTAACAAGATTAAATATGATAAGCCTATCTATATAGGTTTCACCGTACTCGAGCTTTCAAAAACGTTAATGTATGACTTTCATTACAATTATATATTGTCAAAATATGGTGAAAAGGCCTCTCTTTTATACACAGACACAGATTCATTTATATATAACATAAAAACCGATGATTTTTATGCTGATATTAAACCAGACCTAGAAAAACGATTCGATTCTTCAGACTTCCCCCCTAATAATACCTATAATCTGCCTTTAGTCAACAAGAAAGTGGTGGGAATGTTCAAAGATGAGTGTGCAGGTGAAATGATTGGAGAATTTATAGGTATACGATCGAAGTGCTACTTTATAAAAAAAGAAAGCGAAGAGGAGATAAAGAAAATCAAAGGTGTGAAAAGAAATGTAGTGGAACATGAGGTGTTTAGAGATGACTTTTTCAAGTGTGTGAGCGGTGCAGAAGTAGAGCAATATCGTACTATGCGTGTGATACGTAGTAAAGCTCACGCGCTATACTCCCAGACTCTTAATAAGATCGTCTTGAAAAATTCCGATGATAAGAGGTTTACCATACCTGATGAGCCTTACAAGACATTAGCTTGGGGACATTTCACCATAAACTCATTATTCGTGAAAAAATGGGGTAAGCAGGAAACTGAAGACAGTACGACTACGGTTAAAGGAGCGTTATGATTTTTATCTCATATTTTTATTATTATTAGTATTCGGGAATTAAATATAATTTTAAGTGATGAATAAATCTAATAAACTAAACAAAAATGACTATTTTTTCACCT
This sequence comes from Tortricodes alternella, assembly GCA_947859335.1. Lineage (NCBI taxonomy): Eukaryota > Metazoa > Arthropoda > Insecta > Lepidoptera > Tortricidae > Tortricodes > Tortricodes alternella. Next base: position 7,095,609 of record OX401972.1, read on the forward strand.
AACTCCCCAAACATGTATAGCTTTTTTCGTAGCAAGTATCTTTATTAAAGTAAAAACCAGCGATATGATGATATCCAACTATAGCCAATTAACATACAACTAATTGTCTATAGACCAATGAAAGACTAGAGATATTCAAGCCCACTACTAGTTGGAAGCGAACATTAACGAAAATCAAGGTTACAAAATAATAATATTAGATTGATAATTTTTTCAGTGCACTATAGATAATTCTTCCAACAAAATACAAGTGCTTATCACTTATCATCAATGACTCTTTGAATATACCATCCTATCCAACACACAGACTAAAAGATAAACAGCTAAACCGAACAGATGATCCGCTACCTGTTCCATAGCCCGTTTTCAATGCAGTTGCTTAACAGTTCGAAAGATAAACGGTCTGTTGTAAGAAATGGACAAATCCACGTCACCCAACAACACCAATCATCAAGGCTACTTGTGAGCGAGCGAGCGGAAACCTACTACCATTTACAGCTCCGAGCTGTTCGAAGACCGCGCGTACCTAAGGTGTGATGTGAGACCCCCCTGGCGGTGTGCTTATACGGTTCTGGATAAGTGAGCGCTCAAGCGTGAATCATAATCATCTCCCTGCCCGAGACGGGCCCCCGCACGAACGAAACCGGAATTTTAAACCTAGACACGGCGACCGGTGCCGGCACTCATTAGACCGCGTACGTCAAAAAGGGCAATAACTGTCTGTACTTTGACAGTTACGGCGACCTGCGACCTCCCGGAGAGTTCATCCGATACATGAATAGAGGTAGCGACGGCGGCGACGGCGGCGGCGGCGGCGGGCCGAAGGGCGCCGTCGACGGTTCCGTTAACGGAACCGTTAACGGAACCGTTAACGGAACCGTTAGAGGAACCGTTAACGGAACAGAGGAACCGTTATAACCGTCCTCTAACGGTTCCGTTAACGGAACCGTCGACGGCGCCCTTCGGCCCGCCGCCGCCGCCGCCGTCGCCGCCGTCGCTACCTCTATTCATGTATCGGATGAACTCTCCGGGAGGTCGCAGGTCGCCGTAACTGTCAAAGTACAGACAGTTATTGCCCTTTTTGACGTACGCGGTCTAATGAGTGCCGGCACCGGTCGCCGTGTCTAGGTTTAAAATTCCGGTTTCGTTCGTGCGGGGGCCCGTCTCGGGCAGGGAGATGATTATGATTCACGCTTGAGCGCTCACTTATCCAGAACCGTATAAGCACACCGCCAGGGGGGTCTCACATCACACCTTAGGTACGCGCGGTCTTCGAACAGCTCGGAGCTGTAAATGGTAGTAGGTTTCCGCTCGCTCGCTCACAAGTAGCCTTGATGATTGGTGTTGTTGGGTGACGTGGATTTGTCCATTTCTTACAACAGACCGTTTATCTTTCGAACTGTTAAGCAACTGCATTGAAAACGGGCTATGGAACAGGTAGCGGATCATCTGTTCGGTTTAGCTGTTTATCTTTTAGTCTGTGTGTTGGATAGGATGGTATATTCAAAGAGTCATTGATGATAAGTGATAAGCACTTGTATTTTGTTGGAAGAATTATCTATAGTGCACTGAAAAAATTATCAATCTAATATTATTATTTTGTAACCTTGATTTTCGTTAATGTTCGCTTCCAACTAGTAGTGGGCTTGAATATCTCTAGTCTTTCATTGGTCTATAGACAATTAGTTGTATGTTAATTGGCTATAGTTGGATATCATCATATCGCTGGTTTTTACTTTAATAAAGATACTTGCTACGAAAAAAGCTATACATGTTTGGGGAGTTAGGTGAAAAAATAGTCATTTTTGTTTAGTTTATTAGATTTATTCATCACTTAAAATTATATTTAATTCCCGAATACTAATAATAATAAAAATATGAGATAAAAATCATAACGCTCCTTTAACCGTAGTCGTACTGTCTTCAGTTTCCTGCTTACCCCATTTTTTCACGAATAATGAGTTTATGGTGAAATGTCCCCAAGCTAATGTCTTGTAAGGCTCATCAGGTATGGTAAACCTCTTATCATCGGAATTTTTCAAGACGATCTTATTAAGAGTCTGGGAGTATAGCGCGTGAGCTTTACTACGTATCACACGCATAGTACGATATTGCTCTACTTCTGCACCGCTCACACACTTGAAAAAGTCATCTCTAAACACCTCATGTTCCACTACATTTCTTTTCACACCTTTGATTTTCTTTATCTCCTCTTCGCTTTCTTTTTTTATAAAGTAGCACTTCGATCGTATACCTATAAATTCTCCAATCATTTCACCTGCACACTCATCTTTGAACATTCCCACCACTTTCTTGTTGACTAAAGGCAGATTATAGGTATTATTAGGGGGGAAGTCTGAAGAATCGAATCGTTTTTCTAGGTCTGGTTTAATATCAGCATAAAAATCATCGGTTTTTATGTTATATATAAATGAATCTGTGTCTGTGTATAAAAGAGAGGCCTTTTCACCATATTTTGACAATATATAATTGTAATGAAAGTCATACATTAACGTTTTTGAAAGCTCGAGTACGGTGAAACCTATATAGATAGGCTTATCATATTTAATCTTGTTACGTCGCATCTGAATGATAGTCAGGTCCTCGTTTACTATAGTACAACTATGAAAATTAAGTCTACTTATCAACGCTCTAGCTCCCAATCTCTTACCCGCACTCTCCCACCTGTTCACTAACCGTACATCAACTCTCTTATCTACGTTCTCCATGGTTTTTCCAAAAACTGCGTTGTTCATTAGTTTATAAAAATCTTTCTCAAATACATTCTTCGCATTCATTCTTTTAAAAGTATTAAGATCAATATAAGACTTTAACCATGGTGCTTGGTGAAAACTTAATACTCTGTGGATTTTTTTACAAATCAACCCGTTTTCTATAGCCTGTTTTAGACTAATATAATGTATAGCATATTTTCGCTTGCAATACAAGTTTGATAGGAGTTTTACACTTTTAGACTTACTTACTTCCGGTACACGGTTTTCAGGGCAAAAGCAAAGATCGTTGTGTGAATCGTGTAAATGCGTGGGATAGTCTAAATCTACCTCTAGAATGTATCCCGTAGCGGCATCGTTAGGAATTTGCATAACATCAAAGTTTGCTATTTCGCTTTGGGATAGCCAGCAAAAATCTCTGAGCGGCAAGAACTGACTCATTGCCCATCCATACTGATTATTAGCATCTAAGTAAATTATGAAATTTGATGGTTTACTCGAATCATAATCTCTTATATATTTATTATTAGCCTTCGCATATCTTCCACAACACTGACTCAATCCCCCGCGTATTCCATTCGAAATGAACTTTATCATAGAGAGATCGGTGAGCAGCTCCATCTCTACCTTTAATAACTGTAGCATCGCATCCCAAGATAGACCGGGTGCGGTGTAATAATGCGCTGGGTCTAGCTGATATGTCTTGAGGCAAACATCTCTAAAATTTTCAAAAACATCGGTCAATAGTAGGACATCAGTCTTCAAATATATGTCGCTATATTCACCTAATGTTTTTATGTTAAAAGCTTTCCAAACTTTTTGAGCGTGTTTGTACTGCTCGATCGATATATTAGAGTTATTAAGTTTGTTAAAGAAACTGCTTTGAGGTGGAAGTGATGATTCTTCGAGTTTACCGATAGAGGATATATAATCATAGGGGAACACCCCCTTTCTCATCAATAAATCTAAATGTTCTGAACAGTGTTTACGCATGTTAACAAATTGATTCGAATCAAGATTGGATGCGAGTTTATCGAGGCTGGTCGCTAGAAACCTGTATGAGTCTATAAATCTCAAGTCGAAGCTTAACCCTCCATGCTTTTTGGATGTGATAGAAATGAAATTTTCCTTATTTTTGGGTAGGATGTTTACGTCATGGTTTTGTAATGTTCTAATAATAAAATGTGAATCATATTGAGATAGATTATGGAGAACTATGGGTATGACATGTTTTATTTTATAATTTAAGTTGCATTGATTATGTGCAGCTCCTCTGTACTCCCCTGTGAGGTGGGAGTGATCGCGCACCCTATCCGCATCTAATATCTCGCAGCATATATGACAATTTACCGCGGATGTAAACTCTAGACTCTGCTCACTTGTTAGAGGGTGCATTAGCACCACTCTATTTATAGTGTTAGCGAATGGAGTTAGCTCTTCCTCCAAAGATTCCAAAAAATGTTTAGCACAATTACTTCCTCTAAATGATACATATTTACTCAGCGAATCGTTATAATTACATTTTATGAAGTATCCAAAACTATAAGGTTCATGCGATTGATAATCAGTGGTATAGGATGATGACGGGTTTGGAGCACATGAATCTATCGGTATCAATAGAGCTTCGAAATCAGCGTATACTACTACCGGTACCATCATCCTGTTTTGATAGTTTTTAAATTTTAAAATCTTATCCTCTTCAACTGGTAATGTTGTCATAATATGAGAACAATCCTGCTTACTATGCTCAATTAGACTATTTTCACTATTGAATGTGAGTAGACATCCATCGCATATCCATACTTTCCCATTATGATGGCTTAGCTGTGAACCTACTAAACGAGATAAGCTCTTTATCCAGCAAAAGTGAGCTTTCTCACCCTCCTCAACGAGAAGCAAGTTAATATGCTTATCACACCTCTCCTTTGCGCGATATATAGGTCCTGCAATACTACGCTTACTGATCTCATATATGTTTATACTGACATCATTCATATCTTCAAACTTCTTGATATTCCTCATGTCTATAGGGAGACTAATACCATCAGTATTCAACACCTCCTGATATGTGGGATATGAGCTGATTCGGTCTGCGTTTTTAGCAGCAGGGTAAAGGGCGCTGACTATAGCCCAAAAGAAACATGCTTCATCATTGTTTTTTATGTTAACACATGCGCGTTTCTTCTGAATCCAGTCGGGTAGAGGGAGATATGAGGAACCTTTCAGTGGAGCATATTTATTTATATTAATTTCAAGATAGAGCACGTTCTTGATAGCCCATCCACTGTCCCGCTCCTGGAATTCATCAGCTTGGCTATTAATTTCTTCAAGGAATATTTTATACATTTCTTTATTGGCATCATCACTTTCTGCCATAGGAAAAATCGTCCTATTTTTTGTATTGAATGACTTCACTTCTTCTACTTCTTTTTCTTCACCCGCTGCTATCATCAACCATTTAGTATACTTGGCGAATAGCTCTAAATTCACTTTGACAGCGCTCCCCACCTCAACTTGTTTATTAGCGATTAGACGGGTAACTAGTTCCTCCACTTCATGCATGAAATCGGTGGGGGTTAAAATAGGGTTGCGACTAAACACTCTGTATGTAGCAATGCGTGATTTATACGCACACTTGATAATCTGAACTTGTTCATTATCTCTTAGTCGTGTACAAGCATTGTCTTTATGCAATACGCTTCGGAGATGTGTATGGATGTTATTCACATCAATTTCACATAGAGCACACCGTGATTTTTTTATAATAGGCACATCATCCACGGCTTCGTCACCATATCGTTTACGACCTGGAAAAAAAGTAATCGTTATTAAATAATATAATATCGTCGGTATGAATCCTCAAAATCTCTGTGTTTTTAGTATAGGTACTTTTGAAGAGACAGTTAAAACCGTTTTTTCTTTTACAGTTACTTAACATGTGTAGTTATATCTTTATAATGATAACTAGATCACTTTACATGACTATAACTTAAATTAAATTTATTATCAAGTAATATATCGTCGGTGCGAATCCCAAAATCGCTCTACCTATGTGTTTTTGGTTTCGGTACTTTTGAAGAGATAGTTAAAACCGTTTTTTTCTTTACAGTTACTAAACATGTGTAGTCGTATTTTTATAATGATAACTAGGTCCTTTTTATAAATATTAATATAAATTAATCAAATATAAAAAAAAAAGTTATTAAGTTATTATACATGACTTAAACAGCAATATTGGTACATAGCGGGTTTAATTAATATCATTTAATATAGCTATTTACCTAGCGGTCACATGACTATGTGGTTAACACATAGCGAAAGTTTAAAATTCAACAGCATTTCAAAACCGGTACTATTAACAAAAAAATGATTTTGTGGCTTATGCAGAAATATAAAAATAAAAACGTTTAGTGTTAAAATAAGAAAAAATATAAATATACTTAAAACAACACATAGCGATTTTACGATTCGCACCGGTGATATCTAATTCAATGTATTTTCACTAGCCAGCAATATGAAAAAATAAAAACAATATATATACCTGCTGCCCCCATCCTGCCGTGAGAACGTCTTTTTACAGTAAGGACACTTTGTTAAGCCCCCGTCAGATATATTATTATCTCGTTTCATACAATATCCTTGATGACGCCTCATATCAGCTAATCGAGTGAATGAGGTGGCGCACCACTCGCACTTAATCATCATCACGACCTTTCACTTCAAACACACACGTAGGAATGTGAGGCGTGACTTCTATTATTCTATTTATAAACATGCTTTGCAGTTAGAAAATGTTCTAGAACAAATTAGTTCGTCAAGTGCGAGTCATAGGTATGTAGAGGGTTCTATGTCATTTTTAAGATCCAGTTTTTAATAATGGAACCCTAACACGTATAATGTACTGTACATAGACAAAGGACTCTTCGGATGTCGCATTATACTCCTGCAATAACGAGTTTTACGGAACAATCTAGAAGAAATAAATTAATCGGGCGTGAGTAGTTAGTACACTAGTTCACTTTTTAAGATATAGATTTGATAATGGAATGAAATCGGACTATGGTAAATAATTCGTTAATATCGTGACCGATTCTCAATTCTTATTGTTTTTAATTTCATAATGTTGCTTCATACCGCGCACAATGTTTATAGTAATTAAATTATGAATGCACGTTACTAGAGTAAATAGGTAAGCTTACTACACGTTTAGATAGATATTGCATCTTCATGATAAAGTAGCAGCCGAGCCGTATGTAGTCATGTGTGATGCGTCTAGCGTATTTCCTGTTTCATGCAGCCCCGAGTATTTAAACATCTAATAAATATACAATAAATTTACCAACCTAACATGGTTTTTGGTAGCTCGATAACACAATAAGTATGTATGAACACCTATACTGTTTTAGCGCACTCACTTTACACTCATTTTTTTTACTATTTTCCCTATTTACCTTTAATAATTATGACTCATAATATTAATCGCTACTCCACGTATAGCGTAATGAGCTAATGAGGTCTTCCATAGTGGGGAGGCTAATAAGAACCTTAAAGCATTGGGTGTGGCAACGTTTTGGCTTGAACCGTTCATACAACTGGACCAAGCTATATATATTACAATATTGAGTGAATTAATGAACCTAAAACCGCAACCACATGAGTATTCACTAGTTATTAGTATTGCGTCACACGTTGCTGTTTACGTCATGTCACGTGATAACTCTCGAGGTCTGTGATTGGTCACGAAGCTGCTTACGTCATGTCACGTGATAACGCTCGAGCTGTGTGATTGGCCACAATGCTGCTTGCTTCACGTCACGTGATTACGCTCGAGCTCTGTGATTGGCCATGATGCTGTTTGTTTCATGTCATGAGATAACGCTCGAGCTCTGTGATTGGCCGCCTCACGCCTCTGATTTAGAACTCTCATATATACACTACTAAGAAAAATATTTATAATGTTTATTGGTCAATTTTCGCCTATTTTCCTAAATAACTTCCAAACCATTCACCTTAAAATTCCAAAAAAAAACATATTTAAGATCCTCACAATACACCCTTTCACATGATATGTCACATGATATAGTTAGCATAACTTTTTTTAAAGTTTTCTAATTTACCCCCCTAAAGTGGCCCTCATGTTTAAAATTAATTTGTTTACGTTACGCATCCGTGTTGCGGTCACAGACTTACATATGTGTACCAAATTTCAAATCAATCGGTCCAGTAGTTTCGGAGCAAATTGGCTGTGACAGACGGACAGACAGACAGACAGACACACGAGTGATCCTATAAGGGTTCCTTTTTTCCTTTTGAGCTACGGAACCCCAAAAATGAAAATAAAAATAGGATTTTTAATAAACAATAATGACGACTGTTTTTTATTACCGCAAAGATTAATTAGATTAGAGTGTAAGACACATAATTAAGCTATTTTTAAGCGTATAATTTGTTTAAAGGGGCGTAGCGAGATTTTGAAGTGCGGAGAACTTTTCATATATAAGTCAGCACAGGTTGTATGACAGACAAAACCGAAAAAAGTAAATGACAGACATTTTCTCTCCGATACACGCTGATTGAGTTTCTTGCGGCGATTCTTCTCAGTCAGTGATAACATAACTTTCCGAAGCGCTGGTAACACTAAAACCGATTGAAATTGAAATTCTGCTTAGCGCCCTAAGTCCGAGGTGCTCATAAGGAGACCCTTAGGGTCATACTACACGGGCGGTTTTTCCGCCGCGGAAATCCGCTTCTGAACCAATTTAATATGGCGACGGGAAACCGCGCAGTGTAGTATGCAGCATACAACTTTCATATTAAATTGTGACTAGTGCGGTTCAGAGGCGGATTCCCGCGGCGGGAAAACCGCCCGTGTAGTATGACCCGTCGGCATGCTAACTGTATAAACCCAACATGCGAAGGCCCTTCCGGCCTTCGCATCAATCCTGGTGATGCTGGAACAGTCGTCTGAGACTGCCAGCTTAGGTCAAACCGAAAAAAATAATATGACAGACATAAGTCACGGACAGATACAGTCCATAGAATAGTCAATACAGTGATAACTTGAAAAGGGAAAAAGTTCTCCCCACTCTGCGGTCCTCCAGCCTTGACAGGAAAAGAAGTTTTATTCCAAACCACCACGACCCAGACAACAGCCGCGCGGGAATTACCGTCCCACACATGTGGAACGCAATAAAGTATTGAGACATGAGATCTTCATTCCAGAACGCAGCGTCAGCCCTCCGCGAGGCTGATAAGTGGGCGGCGCTCGCCGCGGCCCTCGAGGACGTCCTGGAGTCCGGAGTTCCCTCTCAGTTGGAGGAGCTCAACGCGCTGGCGGGACAAGTCAGCGCACTCACTGCCAGTTTAGAGGTTAGTGTACAGTACTATTGAAATAAGTTCACAATTCGGCCATCCTGAGGGGTTGGTATCATAACGACTACATTGTCAAAACGACCAAATCATCATAAGGTCCAGATCTCAGAAGGACCATCTCCGTAGAAAGCCTATATCCCCGAATGACTTGGTAGAAAAACGACTGGTTCTCGAAAAGATCAAATCGTTAATACACCATATCTCAAAAAGAATAGATCGCAAAATGTTGGTATAATCAGAGCTTTTTTCTGCGTACTAGTACTAGCTTTTACCCACGCCTTCGTATAGATGTGTACAGAACAAAAGATTCCTATGAACTTGCACAGAAACAAATTCAGTAAGTTAATTTGCTACCTGGTCTTTTTGAGATGTGGTCAATTAAAGATGTGGTCTTTTCGAGAACCAGTCATTTTGATACCAAGTAATTCGGAGATATAGGCTTTCTACGGAGATGGTCCTTCTGAGATCTGGACCTTATGATGATTTGGTCGTTTTGACAATGTAGTCGTTATGATACCAACCCATCCTGAGTTATTGTCGGTATCCCACGGTTTTCACATAGAGTATATCAAATTACAGATATGACCTTTAAATATATTACCCGTTATCTTATTAAACACAATACAACAGAAGTATATGAGCAACAAAACCTCCTAATAGCTCTAAAGTAACACACCTTTATATTGAAATGTATGTATTTCTGTTGCCGCTATTTAACACATTTGACACAGACAAGGAAAGCGAAGTAAACAATGAACATAAAAAGCTGTGCCGAACGGTGCCAAAGAGGGTGCCACTCAGCGTTATGCCGTGGCGAGCCTCGGCGCTGATTTTCAGTGGCACCTAGGTGACAACACGAGGGACAGAATAATATTCATTCATTTATTTATAACTAGCTGTGCCCGCGACTTCGTCCGCGTGGAATAGTGTCTTTGGGTAGCATTTTTAATTATTTCGTCAGTTTCATATTTTGTAATGACTCAACGTGACTAAATGTTACATCAGAATAGCTCTAATAAAACTTATAAAACATTCACATAAACCTTAAATATTTCCATACAACCTTTCATCCCCTATTCCTTATTGTTATTTTACACCCTAGAGGGTAAAACTTTAGCAAACTTTGAATGTCATATTTATTTATATCGAATCAACAGCCTAAAAATAATTTTCAAGCTATTAGCTCTAAAAATGACGATACTTATACACATCTTTTCATCCCCCCCTTTTCAACCCTTTTTCGCATTAAAAAGTCGCCCATGTCCTTTCTCAGGCTCTAAACTATCTGTGTACCAAATTTCATTTAAATCGGTTTTGTAGTTTTGGCGTGACAGCGCGACAGACTGACACAGAGTTACTTTCGTATTTATAATATTAGTATGGATTGGAACAATGCCCCAGGTGCTGACGGAAGCCCCGGACTACGAGAGCAAGCGGTTACAACTCGAAGCGTTGTACAACCGGTTGGAGGCAGCACTCTCTGCGCCCTTCCTCGAAGCCCTCAACCAGCGCGATAAAGGTTAGTTTAGCTTCCCAAATAACAGTTACAGTTAGACCTGGCTGAGAGCGTCGGTGGCCTAATGGCTAAGGATGTCGACTCGTGACCGTGACGTCCGGGTTCGAATCCAAGCTGTTGCCATGTACCAATGAGTTTTACTAACTTATGTAGGTACATTATCTGCGTGTGAATTGCGGTAACCGATGGTCTTACGGTAAGGGTCTGAGCACACGGTGGAAAGGGCCGCTAGCGGACCACCCCTGCCGAGGCCAGCACTAGCCAAACCGAAGGGCTGCCACAATAGATCGGCAATGGTCGAAGCCCAAAGGCCCAATCAACCTCCATTAATAATAATAATAGACCTGGCTGGGCACAAGACCGTTAATCAGTTAATCGTTAATTAAAGTAGTTAATATGTCGCATAATGTAACTTTTAAGTTAAGTTTACAAATTGTTAACGCACTCATTAACTTCCGTTAAAATAATTAGATTCCGTTAATCGTTAATTAAGTACCTACTATTTGCCAAAACGACAGTGCGCGGACCGCGCTGCGTCGCGAAAAACATGTTCTGACAAGTAATTAATTTAAAATTTTAGGACTGTTTTATTTTCCTAAATAACGTCCAAACTGTTTATTTTAAAATTCCAAAAAAATAATATTTATCCTCCTCACAATAAGCCCTTTCATTTGATATGTCACACGATAAAGTATGCATTTTTTTTTTAATTTTCTAATTCCTCCCCCGAAAGTTGCCCCCATGTTTATAATTCATTTACTTACATTAAGCGTCCGTGTTCCGGTCACCGACTTTCAAATATCGACGACGACCATAACGACTATATCAAATTTCAACTCAATCGGTCCAGTAGTTTCGGAGCAAATTGGCTGTGACAGACGGACAGACAGACAGGTGATCCGATAAAGGTTCCTTTTTTCCTTTTGAGGTACGGAACCCTAAAAATGTTAGTTTCAATTTTTCCTTTAAAATACAGTTGGCAAAACAGTATTATTTTTTCCCGACTGCGCGAAAGCAAAGAGAGGGTTATGTTGTACGCGCGTATCTATGTATTTAAGTGGATTTTCAAATAGGTAATGTTAAATTTCTTATTTTTCTTCCACAGAGCGGACATCATGCTACGTGTCTCTGTTCCGCGGTATGGGGCGGTCTCTCTCCGCCGCGCGCTGCTGGCGCCGCGCCGCAGCGCTCGAACTAGCGCAGCGCTGGGGCCGCTCGCACCAGCGTCTCACGCAGTTACTCTCTGACAAGGGGGAGGCGCACTACCATGTGAGTGTAACACTTTGGTAGTGGTAAAGCCAAACAGTAATCCTCACTAGATGATTACTGTTCGAATGGGCCGGCTCGACCGGGGCAGTACCACACTCTCACAGAATATCGGCGTAAAGTAATAGCTTGCTATTGCGTTTCGTACGGCGAGTGACGAGATCCGGAGGCCTATTCCCTCGTCCCTATCCCATCCCCATTCCCCATCCTCCCTAGACTGGCGACGCATTGGCAGCACCTCTGGTGTTGCAGATGTCCATGGGCGGCGGTGACCACTTTCCCTCAGATGGGCCGTCAGCTCGATTGTCAGTCAATTGCCATTAAAAAAAATATTGACGCTTCGCCACTGGTAGATAAAATGCATATTCGTTGGAGTAACCTTGATGTCTGCAGGTGGAGTGGCTGACGCTGGTGCTGCGCGCGGAGGCGCCGCTGGCCGAGCTGACGCGGCTCTACACGGACCTGCTGCTGGCGCTGGACCCCTCGCCTACCAAGGTACGCTGACAATTCCAATAAATTCAAAGTAAGTCCTTTCTGTTCTACGAGCAATGTGACGCTCACTGCCACTTAAGCTTACGTTCCCTGTAACTACTAAAATACGAGAACGATAAAACTAAAAAAAAAAATGTGATGTACATTACCATCTAAACTTCCACCGAAAATTGGTTTGAGCGAGATCTAGTAAGTAGTTTTTTTAATACGTCATAAATCACGGAACCCTTCATGGGCGAGTCCGACTCGCACTTGGCCGCTTTTATTATTTTAAGTTTGTTTTCAGTTCTTTTTCATAGTAATTCCGAAAGCATTAAGACCTGGGAAACGTTTAGATCGACACCCTTTTCAATATTTATTGATATTTCTTAACGGAAAATGATCAATTTAAAAACATCCACAATGCCGATTATTTCTGTAAAGTCTGAAAACCAGTTTCGTAGGCCAGTGGAATTTCTCGACAAACAATTCTGCGTGCGTTCCGAATCGCACTGACAGCGCCAGTCGGCGCTCGCGCTCGTACCAATTTATCGGGTCGTGCATTCCCTGGTCGTACGTTATCGGCTCCCGCTTCTTTACGTTTATGATAACCTGGTTATTATTGTTTGTTTCTGCCAGTGGAATGACGTGACATGCGAGAGGTGACAGTGGATAGCGTTTTGGCGGCAAATTTAAAAATGCAAAATATTTTTTGCGGTTTTTCCTATTTATTTATTTTTATTTATATTTATTTATTTCAGGTCCTTTAACCCATACTATGATGATGATTATGATTAGTAATAATTTTTCTTAGAAATATGTTACTAAAGATAATTATTAATTAAATTAAAGCATAGGTAATTCAATTGATATAAATAATTAAATAAAATCGAAATCATAATTATTTTTTAAGCTATTAATTATAGTATAATGCAATTTAAATAAATGTCTAGAATGAATAAAATAAATTAAATTCCAAATCTCCTCCTATTCCTATAAAATGAGGAAATTTAATAACGATTTTTTTTTCATATTCAAATTGAGTTATGAACTGAATTAAAAAATTAAATTATTTAATACATAGGTGGTATCAGCGAACCTGAAACTGTGCTCGGACCCTGAGGAAGGCATCGTCATCCTGACCGACCTGAGGGCGGACATCGACGAGTTCTTGGCGTGCATACGCGCAGTTATTGAGGAGCCCGCTAGGAATAAAGGTATTAATTGTTACCCGACCGAAGCAAAAGGGAGGGTAGTGTTTTTCGTGAGTATGTATGTGCCACTCCATAAGTAACCACCTAAAGCCTGTTCACCTAGGGTTGATAAAAAAAAATTAAAAATCAGGGCTTCTTAACTCATTACAAATAGCGGCTCGCTAATTATTTTTACTGATGATAATAAAACATTGAAGGGAAAAACTATATTTTTGTTTTCATAGTATATTATTATTGAATAGCCTGTATAATGTCCCATTGCTGGCATATCATCGGACGACGACCATGACGAAGTCTCAAAGTCGCAGGAAGAATCAGAGTCCGTGACGTTTATTATGAAACGCTCAATTGCTTCGTCTAAAACAACACACGAATACTCAAACGACACACTCGAAGCGTATTCCAGAACAGAATGGCAATGTATGGCGCTCGCTCGCCCGGCGCGGCGCTGCGCTTGACAACAACTGCGTGACTCGGACCACGAAAATCAGTGCGCGCAGCGATAAGCGAACCCGTCATACAGTTTGCGGTAGGTAAGCGACAGTCGCTATTTCGAGACGATATCATAATATTTATCAACTTTCAGCGAACAGACTTTAGAGCCAAAACTACTGGATCGATTTAAACAAATGCGGTGTCAAACGATACAGGCGAAATGCCTGGGTGTCATTTTTTTTATGTCGATTGACTGACAATCCACCACCTGATGGAAAGTGGTCACCGCCGCCCATGAACATCTGCAACACCAGAGGTGCTGCCAATGCGTCGCCAGTCTAGGGGGGATAGGGAATGGATGGGATGGGGATGAGGGAATAGGCCTCCGGATCTCGTCACTCACCGTACGAAACGCAATAGCAAGCTATTACTTTACGCTGATATTCTGTGAGAGTGTGGTACTACCCCGGTCGAGCCGGCCCATTCGAACAGTAATCATCTAGTGAGGAATACTGTTTGACATGACGTCACCTAAAATCCAATTGAAGTCTGTTTGTCAGAGGAGGTCCCCCCGGCGACGCTCAGGGAGCTGGGCCGCGCTGCGCACGCGCCACTCCGGGAGCTGCTGCCCAAGTATACGGACCTGGAGAAACAGCTGCTTCTGGCGCACCTGGACGATCCGCAGCTCAAGCAGGTATCAACACACCCGTATCATGAACCAATAATACAAGAGGACTGTCCTCCATACATTTGAGCGTACGCCGGGAAAGCTAGCTTCCCTGGCTAATACTAGATGGCGCTACAAAAAAAAAAATTGCCAAATAATAGTCAGGGAAGCTAGCTTTTCCGGCGTACGTTCTATTCTATAAAGGTTGACAGTCCTTTTGTATTATTGGTGCATGGTAAAACAGCGATCCATCTTGTAATTTCCATCTTTATATCTACCTATGTTTGAACAAATAAATGTATTTCTATTTCTATTTGCCCTGCGTTCTCCATCGATGTCACAGTGATCTTTCATAATACCAGGAGGACATTCTAGAACAGTCCCGCGCCATCCTCTCAGTGGCGGAGCGCTGCGAGTCGTGGCTGGGCGCGGCGCGCGGCCGGGCGGAGAAGATCGCGGGGCACGCCGCCCTGCCCTACTACACGCCCGCCCTCGAGGTAAGCACACCAATAATGCTTCTTAGGTAGTATAGCGAGTATACATTTTAAGTCCGAGCCATAGGTGAGGTCTTATAAAGTCCTTCTGTTTAAAGCTTTAAATGAATAGGCGTAAAGTAATGAAATTATAATAAAAGTTAAAATGTTTGACATTCATAGCCCAGATTGTCAGATTCATAGCCAGAGAGTATGGAACCCTACATTGTGCGTGGTCCAACATGCACTACAACGGTTTTCAATACACATAAAACAGTACCGTGACTTATAGACAACGCACAGCCTAAACAGGTGGCCCTAGAGGTTTGAAATTTGGCGACATTCCTAGAGTACCCTAGACGTGCGCTAAGGAGGGATTTTTGAAATTCCATCCCTAAAGGGGTGATAAAGTTTGAATGGAAAATACCGCAAGCGAAGTTGTGGCGGGTCCTCTAGTATATCATTCAAACCTCATATTGATTTTCATGCATGTTCCCCATTGCAGGCCTTCTTCACAGCCCTGTCCTCGCTGATGTCTGCCCACAGCCGGCGCATCGAAGCCTCGTTCCTGTCGAACCGGAGCAGCTCGGGGGGAGTGCTGAGCGCCGCCTGCCCCGCCGCGCTCGCGCTGCAGCGCGCCGCGGCCGCCGCCCTGCACGCGGCCAGCCGGCACCACCAGCAGGACTCGGGTAGGACCACATTCAAATAGTAGTTTATGCAACGGTTGCATAATGACACTCGTGCGATCTTATTATGAAACTCGCCTGTTGGCTCGTTTCATTAACCTGCACTCGTATTTTAAGGCCCAAATTATGTACAGTTGCATACATAACTTTACACACATATTATAAATCCTCCATGATGTGTTCAGATACAATATTTTCTGGCAACAAATTATTTGTTGCAATCGTGGCTGCATTTACGATATCCGGCGGAGTTTTCACATCGTTCTCGGAGTCGCTGCTATTCATATTTTCAACTAAAATATAAATTACAAACAACTTTTTACAAACAGCAAAATACCAACATGAATAAAATAGAATAGCTAAAATATTTATTTCGCTAAATGTACATCCCTATTGCAGAGCCCCCCTCCCACCCGCTGCTGGATCTGCCCTCGTTGCTGCTCGAGCCGGAGGCGCGCTCCAAACTGCCGGCGCTGCGGGAGGCGCTGCCCCCCGCCGCCGCCACTTTGCGCAGGACGAAAGAGCAGCTGCGAGCGCTCGCGAAGGCTGTGGTGCGGAGCCCTGTTGACTTGCAGTTGGGTGAGTATTGCGCACGAGATACTTTCACCATCATTTCAGCCGAAAGACGTCCACTGCTGGACCTAGGCCTCCCCCAATGATCGCTTCTGTGCAGCTCGCGGAGACCCGCAATTTTCACCAGGTCGACAGTCCACCGTGTGGGTGGTCTGCCCACGCTGCACCTTCCGGTACGTGATCGCCACCATGGACCAATAATACAAGAAGTCTCTCATCCTCTATATATTTGAGCGTACATCGAAGCTTTGACCCGCCCTCTATTGACGAATTCTTATATTTAGACCGTAATTCGTTCAAACAACTATGATTTCTTCCGAACGGCTGCTAGTTTTTACAAAAAACGTGAAAATAGCCGAATCATCGACAGTTTGAAGACAAAAATGATTTATTTTAATTTAATTTCATTGATTATCTCCCAGGCTAACTCTAGTAGCGTCACCTAGTGACAAGCTTCCGAACTACGATCGAATACATTTTGTTGTAGTGCCATCTAGTATTAGCCAAGGAAGCTAGCTTTTCTGGCGTACGCTCAAATGTATGGAGGTTGACAGTCCTTTTGTATTATTGGTCCATGTCGCCACTCAAGAACTATGCGACCTCATCGGCCATCTGTTCTACGAGCAATGTGGCGCCCACTGCCACTTAAGCTTAGCAATTCTTGGGGCTATGTCGGTTATTCTTGATCTTTTGCGGATCTCTTCACTTCTAAATCGATCTCGCAGCGATACTCCGAGCATAGCCCTCTCCATCGCCGTTTGGGTGACCTTCAGCCTTCTTATGAGGCCCATAGTGAGCGATCACGATCCTTTCACCAAATCAACAAAAAAAACACCAGTTGTCATAGTCAGAGAGTACGGAACCATTTGTGCGTGGTCCAACATGAACTGGAACGGTTTTCAATACATATAAAACAGTACCGTGACTCACTTATAGACAACGCACAGCCTGAACGGGTGCTCCTAGAGGTTTGAAATTTGGAGCAGATATTCCTCGAGTACTGTAGAGACTAAGGAGGGATTTTTTGAAATGCCATCCCTAAAGGGGTGAAAGGAGGTGATAAAGATTGTATGGAAAATACCGCGGACGAAGCTGTGGCTGCTCCTAGTAAATAATATAACTAAAATATATAGGTTGAATTGAATATTGTTCAAATGTTCTGTTGACCAAATAATAGTTGTGTGACCCTAAAGTCTGTTCGCCGAGAGTTGAAAATATTATGATATCGTTTCGAAATAGCGACTGTCGCTTAACTATCGCAAACAGTATGACGGGCGTCGCTTATCGCCGCGCGCATTGAGTTTCGTGGTACGAGGGACGCAAATGTTGTCACGTGCGGTGTCACACCGGGCGGACGGCGGCGAACAAAATATATTTGTTTTGTCCATAAACACAATCGCCATATTGCAAATTAATGACTTATTATGTGCGCGTCAAATTTATGTCACATAAATCTGCACGAAAAGACACGATTTTTTTTTATGTATGACACATGTTTAAAACGCGTTTAGTATGGATATGACGTGTCTTGTCTTTGTATAATATGAGTTAATATGACATTGGCTTCGAGTGTGTCGTTTAGGTGTTCGCGTGTTTTTTCTGTTTATACAATTAAGCTATTCAATAATAATATTCGATGAAAACAATATAATTTCTCCCTTTCATTTTATATTATCATCGGTAAAAATAATTAGCGTGCCGCTATTTGTAATGAGTTAAGAAGCCCTGACTTTTTCCTTTTTTATCAACTCTCGACGAACAGACCTTAAACTTTTGGGCGCCAAGCATGTCCGAGAAGTAACACGAATTTCAACTTTAAGTCAAGGTAGTGAAGGTTTTTTTACTTAGTAAACGCTGTCACGCATAGTGGACAACGCCGGCCAAAAGGTTAATATTGATTCACAAGGACTTAAATGTCCTATTGACCGAACCGTTAATACATTGACCCAAGTGTTAGTACTGCCCCCATGTTCCCCTGAGCCAATAGTGTTACATTGACCCTTCACCGTCCACAGACAAGATCCCCTCTCTCGGCGTGTGGAGCAACAACGACGCGCTGTCCACAGACTTGCCGGACTTCGCGCTCTCACCGCAGGAATATATTACTGAGGTAACTAACTCTATACTTCATAATAATAAGATTTTTTACTAGCACATCCATAGAGAAAGTTTTAAAACAGTGATCTTTGCAGGGATTCAAAAACTATAGAGAAATGTCCGACGAATATGCGGCTCATGATTAACAAAAAAAAATCCACTATGATGACTAAATGTAGCCTTTAAGTAACAATAGCATAATGCTAATTGCTCATCACCCATTACAAAATGTTAGAATCTAAGGTGCATTGACGTCAACTGTTGTGGAGTTCTCTTGGTTCTTCATACATACATACATAGCATCACGCTCGAAATCCCTAATGGGGTGGGCAGAGCCACAAGTCTACTTGTGGCCACGTTCGATTAATTAGTCCTAAGATGGTATGATGAACCGTATGGTGACAGGTGATCAGCCCATTGCCCATACAGATAGTCCACCATGTTGGAGAGGACCCGTCCCTTAGTCGACTTTTACGACATGCCAGGATGATAAGCATCTGCACGCATTCTATGCTATTTCTTCACTCCCAGTGCAGCAGAGGAGGTTCTTTATCCCGGTTCTATTTTGCCACATGCATTTTCATGAGCATAAATTGCTCCTCAACCTTACACAGAAATCTAATCGCCACCTGTGAAATATTTATCATTGAGGAGTTCCTCTATAGTCTATGGTCTTCATCATCAGTTTCAATTCACCAAATAATGCTTTTGGAACGTAACTGCTTGAGTTATAACAGAAAATACCAAAATTGTTATATGCGTGCCTATAATATTTGAGGAGTTCCATCGATTCCTCTTAGATCCTCTCATCAGTCCTCAACTTTGACTACAATGGGAACAACTGTGAGGTATACACAATCGATTAAAAAAAGAATCATCAAAATCGATGCAGCCAAATCTGAGTAATCCGTGAACGTACACAAAAAAAAAACGCGTCGAATTGAGTACCTCCTCCTTTGGTTTCTTGAAGTCTTCTAAAAAGATACAAACGCGACGAATTGTGAACCTCCTCCTTTTTTGAGGTCGGTTAAAAAGAGAAGAGTGTTTCTGTTTGAATTACTTAGCGTATTCACAAGGAACTGTCAAATGGTTACCTTTGGTCACCTTTAAGCTACCAAGTTAAAAAGTTTTAAAAAGCATCTATTATAGTACAGTAATGTTCTCCTTATTTTAGTCGTATATGTTTTCTGACAGTAGCAGGACGATGTTTTTTGACTTCTTTTTGTGTTTATTATGTTTTGCGCAACAAAATAACAAGAATTTGTTCAAAGAGTGGTGTTACATGGGATATGGCATGTGTTGTGTTGGACTGCAAATCGCATTCCTCCCGAAAGGGAAATGATTCGGGAATGATTAGCTATCACCGGTAAGACGGAATTTTGTAATATCAGATTTTAATCGTCAGATTGCATTGTTAAAGCTTAGAATTGTAGAATATCATTATCTTAAGTAAATATGTGTGATTAAATACCTTCAAAGCAATACATTACCAGGATATTCATAAATTTGCTTAAATATATTATAGGTTATAAAATTTCAGTATTTTTTTACCTACAAATCAATTAACAAGCGTTTAATATTCCAATAAATGGTATTTTTTAGATTCCCTGACGACGATGATATGAAACAAAAGTGGATAAAATCTATTTCAAGACAAAATTGGTCTTGGAAGAAACAGTCGCATTTGTTCTAGACATTTTGAAGACGACTGTTTGTGGGGGGGGGGGGCAAGATGTGTATTTCAACCACATCTATTGAACGATACCTGTACCTGTCTTGTTGCTGCAGTACCCTTCTCTAATTGAATGAGAGCAGTTTTTTCAGGTTGTGCTACTCTTGTTTCATTTTGTCAACCACCTGCATAAATTCTAAATGAAAAAAAAAACTAGTTGCGTCTTGAGCAGGCATGGCCATAAACATTTTTTTTTAAATAATTTATATTTGTGCTTCTTCAGGTTGAATCCAATATTATACCAATGAAGGTTGACAACACTGTAAATGCAGCAATTGGTCCAGTGCTAGAACAACACATTAATAGTATCGGTGGTGATTTTCCATTCACAAGTGGACAGATAAGAAATACTTTAGTCCTACAATGACGGATAATGAAACTGAAACAGCACTTAGATAAAACCAGGGCTAAATCGAAACGACGGCTTCTGAAAATAAATTTACTGAAACAAAGAGAGAAGATTAAGGAGGAGAAATTTACATTTGAACCTACGTGTTATGGAATTATTAGAAAGAGAGAAACTGGAAAACCAAAATTTATTATTGGTGGTTGGTGTAAAATAAAAAAAAATAAAAAAATTTCACCATGGTTTTGGTCTGGAGCTCAAAAACTTTTTTCTCCACTGGCCTACAACTTAATGATTTACTGAATGGAATATTAATATATCAGGTTATTGATTCGCTGAGGAGATCCGCAAAAGATCAAGAGTAACCGACATAGCCCAAAGAATTGCTAAGCTTAAGTGGCAGTGGGCGGGGCACATTGCTCATAGAACAGATGGCCGATGAGGTTCTTGAGTGGCGACCACGTACCGGAAGGCGCAGCGTGGACAGACCACCCACACGGTGGACTGACGACCTGGTGTAAATAGCGGGTCTCCGCTGCATGCGAGCTGCACAGAATCTGTCATTGTGGAGATCATTGGGGGAGGCCTGTCTAGCAGTGGACGTCTTTCGGCTGAAATGATGAGGGTATTGATTTTAAATAATAAAGTATTAAAACAAAATAGATGGGATATCTGTTGCAAAATTGACAAATCAATAATTCGACTATGTGAGAGGTTGGGATTAATAAATTGGCAAATTAAGAAGTTTACCGATTATGAAATTGACAATTTGATAATTCAACCAAATAAGGAAAAAGGTATTTATAAATTGGGCAATTAAGAACTTGACGAACTATGATGTTAACAAAACAATAATTCGTCTATTTACGAAATGGATGAATTTAGATAGTGGTAAATTGAACATTTGACGAACTACAAAGTTGGCAAATTATAGTTATATTGTATTAAGAAGTTGACTATCATTGTTGACACCTGGTAACAGGACCTAATATCCCGATATCGGGTTCGGAAATATTTTAGGCTGAGAAAAATAAACGATATGAAAATATAGTCTACATTTTATTTCATATATCCTGTCAATTTCTGCTATTGCCGACGTACGTAATACCTAAATTGCTGCATTTGTTAATGTATTACTTAATTTTTTTTATATAGGTAATAATTTATTCATATTCATTTATTCATAATAATAATATTATAGATCATAGTAAATTATTTTAAAATATTAAATTAAAATTAAAGTTAAATTAATAATAATATAATATTTTGTAATAAATTGATTTGATTCGATAAAATTATTTACACTGACTGACGGACAACTTACAGCCTGGCTCCCAATTCTCGCTACATTCGAGATAATGTCGATTTCGAGATTAAACGTCAGATTCATACAGTTCTGTCAAACGACTGTATGAACTGACGTTTAATCTCGATTGTGAGATTATCTCAAATGCAGCGAGAATTGGGGGCCTGAACCAGTGGGTCTAACGGCACGCAATTTTGCACAGAGGTCATTATATAACAGGTGGGAATTAATAAAGGATATTTGAAATTTTCATCCCCTAATGAGGTTAAACAGGGGATGACGGTTTCTTTACTCGTCATTTTTGAGGTTATGTGGTGTTGCTGGTGGGAAGAAAACGGCTAGTGTCTCCATTTTTTTTTAACATCTGTCGATATCGATTTAATTGTTTGTGCAGCTGTATTGTAAATTTACTTGGTGTCTATAACATAAATGCTACAGTGTACAGCCATAATTCATTTTAGAATTTAGGTAGGTCAATGTGGGCAATTTCGTCTACGGGGCCTTTTTCGTCTATGCCGTCATATACAATACACGCCTGCGTTGAATCTAAGCACAGTACGCCGCTGTCGACTCAGTCGATAAACTAGTAAACCCTGCTGATTTATCGACTGAGTCGGCAGCGGCGTACTGTGCTTAGATTCAACGCAGGCGTGTATATGACGGCATAGACGACGTCGACAGCAGTAGACGGAATCGCCCACATTGACCTTATGTCTCTTTTTGGCACACCAAATTCCAATAAGCGAAAGGAGTTAGATATTCAAATGTTACTTTTTATTTTTAGTTGCTTTAGTTATTGTTCTGGTGGCCAAAATAAAAAACTCCCGCTTAAGCATTTGATTAGAGATTAAAAAGTTAAATGTCCCTCAACTAGTTGTCATCCTATACTAAAACGACACTCGAACGTCATTTTAATTAAAGATCAATTTAAGCGGCCTTTCTGAATTTGGCCATGCCAGGTTTGCAAATACAACATTTTGAAATAGTTTTCTTTCTTTTCTAAAATGGGACTTCGAAGTTCAAATCTGTCAAATGCTGCCAACATTAAAAAACGTCAAATAGATTTGACAATCGGTAAAATTAAGTGCTACCTAATCCTGGCAGATAAGGCAGGATACTGTCACACTGGTGGCGAGTACGGAGCGCCTGGACAGTGACTGTTTCTTGTTACTTAATCGTTGCAAATAAATAAAAATATAGTAAACAATTTCCCAATTTAAATTTTCCAGATCGGTCAATATTTGATGACGCTGCCGCAGCATCTGGAAATGCAACTGTCGGAGACGCAAGCGCCCTGGCAGTTCCTCTCAGAGGTTAGTCAAATATAACAGAACCGCAGTAGGTAACGCGGATAACCTTTTAAGACATGCACTGCCAGCGACAGAGATGTACAAGATACCCTAAACAAAGTACCTGGAATACAATATACTATTAAAATAAGTATTTGCGATACCAGTTACAAGATACTTTTGGAAATATTACCTGAAATACTAGATACAAAATACGTTATCTTCTAAATACTTTTTGATAGAAACCTCAATTTTATTGAGTTTAAGTTTAGTACATGAATTATGAATAGACCGCGTTGATCGCGCAAATGTGACAAAATATTATATGTTTGAGGGTTTGATATTAAAAAACCAAAGATGCGTCTTTCAAGCTCAAAATTTTAAACCCAGAAAGCAACCCAATTGGGTTGCTTTCAATTAGTCATGCGCGGACTTTTGGCCGAGTAACGCATGTCGTGCTCTATTGAAAATGTTCTCAAAAAAGCCATTCTTGAGCCAAATGTCGGTTCATAATACTACAAAAATAAATAAAAGGAAGGACTGATGCTTTATTTCATTTGTAGGTACATTCAACGTAAATAGAAGTACTAAAATGCATTTATTTATTTTGTTCATACATGATCGCCATATTCCAAATTAATGTGTAATATCCGCACGTCAAATGTCACCTGAAGCTGCACTGGCCGAAAAGAAACGAAAAAAGGAGAAAATTATCGAAGACACGTTTTTAAAACGCGTTGAGTTTGGATATAACGTGTCTTTCTATAATATGTCATTGGGTTTTTTAGCAAACATAGTATTTACGAAATACTAAGATACGAAACGAATGGTATCTAAATACAAGATACGTTAAAAAAGTATTTTAGATATAACATGCAAATACGTAAGTATGTATTTTGTATCTTGTATATGTATTTCAGATACCTGTATCTTAAATAAGTCACATCTCTGGCCAGCGACGCATATATATGCTTGCTACATACTTTCATTCGGTGCCGTGCGTCTGTGCGTTCAGCAAACAAAATCAAGTGATAAAAGTCAGGGCTTGAAAACCGGTTAATTTTTCAAACCGGTTTAGGTTTCGGTTATTATTATTTTAACCGGTTGATTTGTTCCGGTTTTTTATAAATTTCTTTACTGTTGAACGAAATTACGATTAACTTTGATTTACTCTGTAAAATTAAGGCGAGCTACATACCATCTCACACGCTAGTTCTCTGTTTATATATATATATTTATACATCTGGGGACAATCTTTACACAAATCGATCTAGTCCCAATGTAAGCTCTAACGGCTTGTGTTATGGGTACTAGACGACGATATACATATTTATTTCGAGAAATAAATACTTAAATACATAGGAAACATCCAAGACTCTGGAACAAACATTCGTGCTCATCACACAAATATTTGCCCTTACCGGGGATCGAACCCGGGACGCCAGCTTCGGAGGTAGGGTCACTCCCAACTAGGCTAACCGAGTCGTCAAATATCGTATTAGCCGGTAATTTTCACACAACAACAACAAACAGAAAACATTGTTTGTTGTTGTTGTGTGAAAATTAAACCGGTTCCTAGCCCATTAAAATTTGTTTTTATTTTAGATCTGCACACACACTTGCGAGGTGTACGCAGAAAAGATTCTGAACATCAGAAATATGGACGCGCTCGGGACCAAACGTTGCCTTACGGATATTGGTGAGTTGACGCACCGATATTATATCTTTTTTATAGAAGAACTAGTGGAGCCGCCACAGCTTCGCCCGCGGTAATATCACCTCTTTAGGGATGGAATTTCAAAAAATCCCTCCTCAGTGCACCTCAGGGTTACTCGAGGAATGTCTCCTCCAAATTCCAAACCTCTAGGAGCACCCGTTTAGGCTGTGGCTTGTCTATAAGTGAGTCACGGTACTGTTTTATATGTATTGAAGAATGCATATTTTTGTCGCTTTCCCAAATCAAATAGTTTTCGTTAAAAAAGTGTTTACGTAAACCCGATTTAGATCTTGTCAGCGCCTTAATGTTACTTAGCATAATATGCTACCACTGTTTTAGCCGATATCATTCAGAATGTAGGCATTTACTTAAGAACTTATGAGTACCTCCTACACTGCACTCCTCTGCTGCACTGGGAGTGAAGAATAGCATAGAATGCGTGCAGATGCTTATCATCCTGGCACGTCGTAAAAGTCGACTAACGGACGGCTCCTCTCCAACATGGTGGACTATCTGTATGGGCGATGGGCTGATCACCTGTCACCATACGGTTCATCATACCATCTTAGGACTAATTCATCGAACGTGGCCACAAGTAGTCTTGTGGCTCTGCCCTCCCCATTAGGGGTTTCGGGCGTGATGCTATGTATGTACTTATGAATAATCAAATATACGTAGTTTTATCTTTATATTTATCGGCAGTGTACCTCTCAAGTGTGGTGGAAGACTTGGGGACCAACGTGACGCCGGCACTCAAGAGCCTCGAACGCTCGCTACGAGCTGCGACGCCCGGACAGACAGAATAATGCGTATATATATATACGTTGTTAGTATTAAGTGCAATAAAAACTGTATTATTTACCCATTTCTGTGTTTTTCTTCGTCGCTATGGTTGAAAATCTACAAATAAATAAAACTTAAGTGGCTGTTTGTAATGTCAATATAACAGCTTTTTACAGATATAGTGAATAATATGTTTCCATCGGTAAAACTCGGATCTCAATCGGAAGACGACGGGACCCGAAGTGTCAATTAATTATTGTATTCAATGAGTGACATGTTTATATTCATGAATATGATACTTTATTATTTACTGTCAAATTACAAAATTAAAAATGACAGCATGGTATGATGGATACTGGCCCCCAATTCTCGATGAATTCGAGATAATGTCGATTGCATGTGCAACAGTGCATGCAGACAGTGAGACAGTGCATACAGTCATTTGATACAACTGTAAGAATCTGACGTTTAATCTCGATTGTGAGATTATCTCGAATGAACCGAGAATTGGGGGCCTGCTGAACTAATTGAGAGCACGATAATACGAACTTTTCCGATAAAACGCGATGGAAACTAATTATGCACTACATCTGGATATAGTGAATAATATGTTTCCATCGGTAAACCTCGGATCTCAATCGGAAGACGACGGGAACCGAAGTGTCAATTAATTATTGTATGCAATGAGTTACATGTTAATATTCATTAATGTGAAACTTTATTATTTAGTGTCAAATGTACAAATGAAAAATGACAGCATGGTATGATGGGTACTGGGCCCCAATTCTCGATGCATTTGAGATAATGTAGATTACGAGATTAAACGTCAGATTCATACAGTTGTGTCAAATGACTGTATGCACTGACGTTTAATCGCGATTGTGAGATTATCTCGAATGTACCGAGAATTGGGGCCCTGCTGAAGCTAATTGAGAGAGCACGATAAATACGACCTTTTCCGATAAAACACGATGGAAACTAATTATGCACTACATATTCTGTACCTATATATACCTAAGCAATAAATAAAAAAAATTGTTTGTAATAAAAATCATTTTATTTAATCACATGAGGCAATTCCTAACACATTCATTGCCGCCGACGCATTTTTACCACAAGCCTAGGGCGCGTGTTTAGCACATATTGCCTGGCCTAATGCTTTGATACGGCACGGGCAGTCTCAGGGCAAGGGCTCCCACACAAAACTGCGAATAGGCTAGTTTCCTGAAAAATTCTACTTAGTCCGTCATTTACATTATAAAAAAATATTGAACACATATTTTTTCTTTTGTCAATTAAACAAAAAATTACGAAGATAACAGTGCGTTGAAGTTCCGCGTGACGTCACGACTTTGCACACTTCTTACCATTAAGTGAAGTCATGAGATCACTCCCGAACTTTGATGCGCGTTATCTTTGTCAATTTTGATTGATTTGATAAAGCAAAAAATACGTGTTCAACTTTTTTTGATAATCTGACGGACTAATTAGAATTATAATTTTGTTACCCAGGAAACGTCCCTATTGGCATCATATCGCATACATCTGCGAGCTCGCGCGACACATAGCAAGAACTTTCTGCGAGATTCGTCGCAGTTTTTTCTGAGAGCAGGGTATGTGTCACGGCTTGTTTTCCATATAAAATACAATACCTATTAAAATCTTATTTATTTAGTTTTTTTATTATCATTTTCAATTGGTCATTCGCACAATAAGGAAGTTTTCTGAAACATTCTAATTAGTCCGTCATTTAGATTATCAAAAAATATTGAACACGTATTATTTACTTTATCAATCAAAATTTACAAAGATAACGCGCATCAAAGTTCGGGTGTGGGGACTTATGACGTCATTAGTCCTCACTTATTGGTACAAAGTCGTGAAGTCACGCGAAACTTCAACGCAGTATATCTCCGTCATTTTTTGTTTAATCGACAAAAGAAAAATGTGTGTTCAATATTTTTTTACAATGTAAATGACGGACTAATTACAATTTTTCAGAAAACTTACTTATTCAACTGTTACGAAATGGACTAAAGTTTACTAAATGTATGTATTGTCATTATTAACAGTTTATTTTTGAAATAATGTAACTATTGTTAACAAATCGACTTCAGTAATATTTTACGAAGAAATCATTGCATGATTAACCTAATGAAGAAATACAAAGAAAACGTGATTATGATGGCTATTATATTTTGTATGTAAACTGAACCATTAGTTATCTGCTTAACCTTAACATATTTGTAAGAATACAAACTATTATCTAACTAGTAATACAAAAAAATATATATGGTCACATACACAATGGTGTAAAACTTACTGACAATAAGTAATTCTTAGTTATAATTACCTACTTACTATTTAACACTTTCATTGCCAGGCCAAAAACCAAGACAATCGCTGTATGATTTTCATCAAAAACTAGTATAGAAGGAATTCCCCTCGGAAGTCGCCCGGCATGTGAGTTATTAAGAACTCCCGAGGGGAGTTCCCAGCACTGAACGTGTTAATTTTCCCTTAATCTAGTTATAGCAAAATATATTTGTTGAAATCAATTCATATCAGTACATAGACATTTGAAATGTTTAATGGGCCATTCTACTTTTTTATTAATATTAATTATTATTATTATCATATTTAATTACTATTGTGGTGCATAAATTCGAGTATCTTTTTTTTTTGTTAGTAACACAGTGGTAATTGGTCAAGGAAATCTTGTAACTGTAGCATTTCCAATATGATTGACCGATTCATGTGTTAGTAAAAAGGAAAAAGACATTTGACAAAACTAAAATAAATTGTATACTATCTGTGAATTCGTTTAAAAATGACCCTAAACTATCCAAAACAAAATTATGCACTGAAAAGTAGAATGACCCTAATTACAAATTGTTACTATACATTTTGAATATATTCATCAATCATATAAGTACCAAAATTTTACTAAATACTCGTATAATAAAATATAAACTGCTATATTTTTTTGGTAAGTAAGAACAATATATGGTACACTACAAATATTAGTTAATTTTCTTTTAGAAAACAGAATATGAAATTAAAATACCTATGCAATAATCTTAAGAATTAAAAACAAATTTGAAAGTATCTATTCCGCTTTAGATATTTCTGACAAGTTTAGTGACCTGTTAGAGGTTTAAAACCTTAAAACAATTCAGGCCAATAATGGCAAATTAATCGTCCCAAATTTCATGGTTAGGATCAGTCTCCGGCAAATATTCCTTCTGCAAAATAGGTTTAGGCGTTGTCAAAGCGCCAGCTGCCTTCGCTGGGACATCCTCCGGGAACATGGCAGCCCTAGATGGACAGTGCGTTACATGAAGCTTTATTTCATTCTCCGGGAGCCGATGGGTGGCGTTGAACGGACATATTTTTAGTTCTGGATACCGTTTCTGGCATTTTACTATGTGCGCTTGAATACGGGAGCGCGGCACGCGGTGCTGTGGCTCGTATGGGCAGGAGATGAAGGGATCATCCATGGCTGAAAAAAATACTTCATACACTGCACTGGCACTGCTGTTTGTCCTGTAACACAGGGCATCCTCGCTAAGGAACCAGGGATGTAATCACAACATGCATATTTCTAACTAGAGATGCAACGGATAGTGGGTTGGCCTAGTGGGTTGGCCGGATATCTGGCTGCAGGTGAGCTATCTCTAAATTCGTGTTAGTTTGCACGGCCTTCGCGCGGCGAGCGATCTTCAACTTGTAAAAAGAATTGTAAGTTCCTTTGAGGTTCAATACGCACTTTATTACGTCAGTTGGGAATATTCGAACATGCATCATGTGATGTTAAGTAAAGTTTTATGTGTAAATAAAAAGGAACTAAGCTTTAATTTATTGATGACTTGATTTTTTTTATTTCTGATGACTTTTTATTTGTTTTATACATACATACATAGCATCACGCCCGAAATCCCTAATGGGGTGGGCAGAGCCACAAGACTTATCCTATTTTTAATCCAAGATTTAACTATCCAGCATCTGGCCTGATACCGACTCACTATCCTGTATCCGGCCCGATAAAATCATGGCCGGATACTGGATAGTAACCGGATATCCATTGCATCTCTATTTCTAACCAATAAATATTTTTTAGTTCTTTAATATTTTCCTTTTATATGAGTAAAGCTTAGCTGCAAATTGTTATTTTAAGTACAGCAATATGACTTAGTGACATGGTGACAACAAAATATATAAATACCACAAGAAAACCAACATTAACCGATATTCAAAAGACAGAATAATAACGCAATAGAAACCAAGTCCGCGCGTACAATTTGAAGCAACAAAATCGGCGCTATTTATGTCTTCAAACGGTGGGACGCTCCGTAGTTTCAAATTTCAATCAAAGCGCACCAAACGCATCTCGGTTTATGGCTTTACTTTTGTCGGCGGTTGTATGTAAACTATCGTTCTATGGTTTGTAATATTATGTCTAAAGATTCATATCCTGAATTTTATGCAGCCTATAGCCGGTAAAGAGTTTGCATAAAAGTAACAAGTAAGAGATACCTAAGCATTATTACATTCAGCAATTTCAATGTGTCGAATGAATTGAAATAAGAGTTGAATAGTAAAATGAAAGAAAATACCTTTCGCTTTCGAATAAAACGGCACGGCTTGGCTTTCCTAATAAATCTAATAATAATAATAATTCAATTCAAGGAAATAAGGAAAGCAAAAGAAAACAAACTTCAGTTCAGTTCACACGGAAATTGACGCTTGACGGATTGGTTGGGGTTGCCAGCCAGTCCCCGTAGCACAAATTTTTATCTCGCACATAAAGCAATCATCCCTTTCGCACCCGCATATTAGTTAAAAAGTGACAAATGCTTTAAGAATGTGTACCACGTCAAATCCGCGGTACATCAATTTAATTTTTCTAGTTTTGTTTCATTTGCACCAAATAACAGCAATGATTAATTTTGTACGAATAATGATTTAAAATATACAAATTGTGTGATTATTAATAATTATTTAGTATGTGAAATAAAATCAAAACCTGATTTGACTACTCGAGTCATAACCAATAAATATGCAGTATTTGAAACGGTTTTGTCATCAAAAAATCGAGTAGAGCACATTTTCTGATTATAAAAGTACTATGGGGATTGGCGGTAGAGTGTCGATCGCGGACGGTTTCGTTTCATAATAGTGGAAGTTTATTTTTTGAATTATCGAGTTAATTTTGTTTAATATATTGAAATTTTAGTGTAAATAGTTGCTATTCCTCTATTTTATGGTGGTGGTATAGCAGGTAAGTATTTATATTTTGTGATCGTGTGTATAATTGTTGATTAGTTTGTTTTTTTACTTTTTGCTGGTATTAAGAGGGTAGACTATGCCAGCATCCTCATGGATGAGGGTGCTGGCTTAGATGACCCTGGGGATGGGATCTACCGTCCTTTTTTAAAAAACATCTCTTTATCGGAGCATGAGAGTTTCGAAACGGAACTTTTTACTCCCGTAATGGGGGGTGGGAAGAAACGTAACAGAAGGGCACGCGAAAGGCTTGCAAAAGAACAAATTACAAGAGATCGTTCTCGCTCTAGACCCGGGCTCCCTGAGAGTGGGTCGGATGCTTCTGATGTGGACTTGCAGGGTGGGGGACAGTACCAATCTCAAAGTGACACGCCACTTCCTCAGGGCCAAGATACTCGTAGTTAAAGCGCTACGCCGCTTTCTCCTCCAGCTCATCTTGTCACGGAGTTACCCACACAAACTCAACCGCAGACTCCAGTGTCCCCCTTCACTCCTATCGGACGAGAGAAATATACTAACGCAGACCGGGGCCCGTTTGTAGTACATGTCCAGAAGATTGAGGCAGCTCCTGATTCTGGAACTGTGCTACACCCGGTATCCTTCGGGCTCTTTCTACAAAAGAGAAAACGGGAGTTTCCCAATATAATAGATGGCAGTGTTAAAAAAATAGGGCGCAACCGAGCATCAGTTAGTTTTCACTCTGCAGAGGATGCAAACCTTTTTATTGATTCACCCACGCTATCTCAACACAAATATAAGGCATATGTGCCCTCTTTCAACGTCACCAGGTTAGGCCTAGTGCGGGGGGTACCTTCTGAATGGACCCCAGAGGAGGTTCTTGAAAATATTCAAATCCCATTAAATGCGGGAGGCGTTCGCGCCGTAAAAATAAGGAGGCTTAATTTAAAAAAAACAAAACCCGATGGCACTTATTGTTGGTTACCGTCAGAGACTGTGGTAATTACCTTCGATGGTCAGATGCTGCCAAAGAGAATTTACATTTGCCTTAATTCTCTGCCTGTAGAACAGTACCAGTACCCAACAATACAGTGTTTTCGGTGTTGCCGTTTCGGACACACAAAAGAAAAGTGTCGCTCTCTTCCAAGATGTTTTCGTTGCGGCGGGTCCCATACGGGGGACACTTGCAATGTCGATACTCACGAAGCTTATTGTTGCAATTGTCCTCAAGGATTGGGATCAGGACACTTCGCTAATAGTAAAGTATGCCCGGAATTCAATCGACAGGCTTCTATTAAGAAAACAATGGCTGATGAGAACATTTCCTATGCTGAAGCATCTAATTTACATGCTAGGGTCCTCCGTAAATCATATGCAAATGTGACGGCTTCCTCCACTACCTCTCCCCAGGAATCCACCTCATACAAGAAAACAGTGTTTCGAAACCCCCGTTCTCCACCTCTTATGACTAAAGGGTATGATAGGAAAGCCCATGATACTATAACGAGGGATCCCGTTATTCATTCTAGCCCGGTATTCCCGGACCAACCCCCTCAACCATCTAATGACATTCTCATAAAGGAGTTGATTAAAATTCTATCCTCTTTTATAAAAGTATTTTCCCCGTCTAGCCCCTTGGCTGACCCGTCTTTGTTATCCCACGTTGCCCCGTTTATTTCATCGATCCTATTTTCTTCTAATAATGGACCAAGTAGTACTTCAATGGAATTGCCGCAGTATCGCTAATAAGAAACATGATTTTATATTTTTAATAAACAAGTATAAACCTTTCATATTAGCTGTATCAGAGATATGGCTCAAACCTGAGTCCAACTTTAAGTTTCCAAGTTACGTCTCTCTGATGGACTGTCGGGCAGATGGACGTGCTGGATGTGCCCTGTTCATTAGAGACCATTTTTCAGTTACAACCGTGCCGATACCTCAATATAGCGGAAATTTTCATTTAGTTTGTGCGCGCGTAGAAGGCATTACATTCCTGTCCCTGTATATCCCTAGCCCTTCTTCTGCTATTCTTAGTGAGTTGAAACAAGTGATTGGATCACTTCCAGAACCAATTATTATACTAGGTGATTTTAATGTGCACCATCATCTATGGGGTTGTGATAAAAACGACTCTCTCGGTGAACAACTTTTGGAGATTCTAGACTCAAGAAATTTGTGCCTTTTAAACTCAGGAACTCTAACTTTACGTACTCCACCGAATCAAACTATTAGCGCTGTAGACTTATCCTTATGCTCACCAAGGCTTGCTTCTCAGATAACCTGGGAAGTCTTAGATAGCACATATGGAAGTGATCATTTTCCCATTCTTCTTCGTTTCCCTTCTCTGTCGTCAAAAAGACCACCCATTATTAAACCTTTAATGGTGTACAATATTAACGATGCTGACTGGGATTCCTACAAAATTCGTCTTAATTCTGAAGTTAAGAATCTGCCCTTTGTTACTCCTAATTCAATTCAAAAGTGTTCTGAAGCTTTAGTTTTAGCAATGAAATCTGCTGCAGATATTGTGTTTAGCCTTAAAAATTCTGCTATGGGTAAATTGCCTTCCTCTCCGTGGTGGGATAAAGAATGCACCAAAGCGGTTAAAGACAGGAAGGAAGCAGAACTTGCGTATGCCGCTAACTTGTCTTCGGATAATTATGTTATACTGACCAAGGTTCTGGCAGAAACCAAATTGTTACTCAATAACAAAAAGTTTGAGGGATGGAAATCATTTTGTTCTTCTTTAAGCCCCGCCACTCCAGATACTGTAGTTTGGAATAACATTCGAAGGTTTAGGCGATCGTATAACCCCCGTTCTTGTTCTTATCCTACTTCGCAACAGTGGGCGGAGACTTTCTTAGCCAATATAGCACCCCTCCATGTCCCTGCTTTGCTGGATTTACCTCTTAATCACCTGAACGTTGACTCCACAGATCCTCTAGAACAAACCTTCTCAATTCAGGAACTTAGGAATGTGCTTAAGTCTGTCAAAGACTCTACTCCAGGCTATGATGGGATACCATATTCCTTTATAGCTAAGGCAGGTGAGCCCTTTATTAAATACTTTCTCAATCTATTGAACTGCATTTTACTTAATGGTCATCCACCTACCTCTTGGAAATGTCAGCTGGTTATGCCTATCCTTAAGCCATCAAAAAACCCCAGTGACCCGCGGTCATACCGTCCCATAGCTCTGTCATCGGTTTTACTGAAGATCTTAGAACATCTCATTAAAAATAGACTGGAGTGGTTTCTTGAAAGTAATGACTTGCTAGGGACGTCTCAATTTGGATTCAGAAAGGGAAAGAGCACAATGGATAGTCTTGGCATTTTTACATCTGATATAAGGCTGGCGTTTTCAAAGAATGCTTCTGTGGTTGCCGTATTTCTGGATGTTGAAGCGGCTTACGACAATGTCCAGCTCCCTATCCTCAGGGGAAAATTCCACCAGCTGAAGATCCCGGTGAGGCTGGCCAACCTTGTGGGCAACCTTCTTTCAGAGCGGCAAATCACATTTCGTGGAAGGGATCCTGATGTTAACCCATCAAGGTTGGTTTGGCGGGGACTACCTCAAGGCTCTGTCTTGAGTCCTTTACTGTATAACATGTACACGCATGATATGGAAAACTCTATTCGCGATTGTCAAATTTTACAGTATGCTGATGATATATTGGTTTATTCTTCGAGTAGCAATATTGAATCTGCCGCTGAAAAGGTCTCGGTTTCAGTCCAGTCTTTAAACGCCTGGCTTACTAATAATGGCTTGTCCATCTCACCAACTAAAAGCTGTGCTGTTGTTTTCACTCGAAAACGAACAACTCCAAATATTAATATTTCAATTTGCGATTCTATTATTCCTGTTCGTACACATTATAAATTCCTCGGGGTAATTTTGAACGCTAATCTAGATGGTACTCTACATTTTGATTACATAGTTAAAAAATGTGAACGAAGTCTCAATATCCTTAGATGTTTGTCAGGGGTCTGGTGGGGGGCTCACCCAACCTCCCTTAGGTTACTATACAATGCTACTGTAAGAAGTGTATTAGATTACGGGTCTTTCCTTACTGAACCAGGTAGTAAAGCAGGTTTGAAAAAACTAGATCTGATTCAATCTAAAGCTTTGAGGATTATCTCTGGGGCAATGAGATCTAGTCCCATTAATGCCCTGCAAGTAGAATGCGCTGAGCCCCCTCTGAATTTGCGCAGGCAGTTTTTGGCA
This sequence comes from Tortricodes alternella, assembly GCA_947859335.1. Classification (NCBI taxonomy): domain Eukaryota; kingdom Metazoa; phylum Arthropoda; class Insecta; order Lepidoptera; family Tortricidae; genus Tortricodes; species Tortricodes alternella. The sequence goes on from OX401972.1 coordinate 7,130,756, forward strand.
GACAGCTATTTTTACCGTGCCCTTCAGTTTTCGCATCACCCCATTATTCACCGTTTATATGATTTAAAATCTGCTTCCTGTTGGATTCATAAAGGTCCACCTTGCCTTGTGAAAAGCCTGCAAAAATTTCAATCCCTGAAAGACCCTGTTTTCCACTCCCCAAAGCTCCCTTTGTTTCAGTTCGATTACGAAACCATTATCTATCAGCCACAAGTAATACTTAATTTTGACATTTGTCATGATGACCCGCATGCCGAAGAATACCTTCGTCAAACCCTTAGCCGGGAGTGGCATGACTGGAATACAATCTACTGTGATGCGTCGAAGCTGTCACCCGCTGGTTGTGTAGGAGTAGGATTGTATCATTCTCAGTTCAATATTGTCCAAAAGGTTAAATGTCCCCCTGAGACTTCAGTATTTACGGGTGAATGCATAGGCGTGTTGGAGAGTGTTAAATACGTCCTAATGTTTAAATTAAGAAAGTCTATTATTTTTTCTGATTCCCGTAGCTGTTTACAAGCTTTGCTCTCAAACCCATTTTCGGTGAAACTTCATAATCCAATTATTTATGAGATTAAAAAAAATCTTAAAATATGTAAGAATAGAGGATTCGAGGTTACTCTGATCTGGGTCCCGGGGCACACTGGAGTCAGTGGGAATGAAAAAGCAGATCAAGTTGCAAAGGAAGCGGTAGTGTGCGGTGATAAGATTCCTTTCATAAATTACTGCCATGATCTGGTGGCCCTGTCTTCAAAGTTCCTATTTCAGTCGTGGTCCAATTATTGGACTGCATCGAGTAAAAGCCGAGGAAGATTATTCTCTTTAGTACAACCAACAGTTTCCAGAAAACCTTGGTTTTCTAAATCTTTCATTGTCAAACAGTTTTGCTCCACTTTGATACGAATGCGCCTGGGTCACTGCTGTACTGCTTCCCATTTAGCGAAACTTCGCATCCGGGACACCTCCCTGTGCGAGTGTGGGTTGGACGAGGGCGATCTCAATCATATCTTCTTTGCTTGCCCTAATAATGATAATTCCCATCTATATAACGAGCTGATACGTCTAAAGGTTCCGTTTCCAACTTATATGTTAGAATTATTACAATTTAAGGACAAAGATATTTTCATTGCTTTGGCTCAATTCTGTGAACGTAATAATTTAAAATTATAAAGTTCAATTGTACATTACCAGTTCATGTGAACATATTGGTTTACTAGAATTTAGTTAATTCTTATGTAAATAGGTATTGTAATTATTATGTATACTATGTGTGTAGTCATTAACCAATTAGTTGTGTGAATGTTATCTTTTTATTACTACTAACATGGGTTTTCTATTTATATTTTGTCATTGCAGGAATAGCAACTCGTGTAAATAGAATCGGTTTTTTTTTCCCCGTTAAAGTTTTTGATTATGAAATCGACATGACACTGGCTAAATCATTCGAAAAGCCAATTTAAAAAAAAAAAAAAAAAAAGTACTATGGGACGGATACATTTTTCGCTATATCTTGTAATTTAATCAACTTCCGGTACAAATAACAAGGGCACAGCACATAACACATGTAATCTTAAATGTCATTTATCTCCTTTAAAAGAACTGTGAAGTGGTTTTATTTTTTATTACACTTATGGGAAACGACTAATACTACCATACTATTCAATTTCAGGGAAAAATATACAAATCGACATATTGGGTATACATCCTTAAGTGCGCGATACAAGCTAGTGTGCTAGGCCCTCTGGTGGTTGCCTGTGAATGTGAATTATTGTGAATACTTCTGTTTACATAAAAACAATTTTCTTTTAGCAGGTGGGAAAGCAACGTTATAAGGCCCCCCAATACGGAACGATTGATCTTCACGATCCGTCGTTTGAGACCGATCGTAACGACAAATCGTTAGCGTATGGTATGGAAAATCGTTAACGATAGTACCATACATACACTAACGATTTATCGTTTCGATAAGTCTGAAGAGACTTTAATGTTGATTTTTACTACTTGAATTACGACGAATAGAAACTGCATATGGGTCCGAAACATGTCGGACTATTTCGGACAATAAATCGTGAGTAAAGCCGTGCTTATTTCTATAGGTTGACCGCTTAAATGAGTCTTCGCCCGCGCGGCACAGGGGCGCGGAGGCAGGCGACAAAGGGGACCGAGAGAGGTGCGAGCGGCAGGCGCATTTAGAGATGTGCCAACCCGTAAATATCACTAACCGAGTTGAACGGTTCGACTTTCTATGTAAACCGGTTTCAACCCGGGTTGATCAAACCGAGTTGCTATGACGGTCCTAAACGTATTAATGTAGTATTACGTTTGACATGAATTTAAATTTAAAGACCTACTTGTTCGGATTTTAAACCTATACTGTTTATAGGTTATTGTTACATTTGTGAGCCAAAACTCAAAAATGCAAAAATCAAATTAAGTTCTAGCGCTCAGCTCAAGGACAAGTGTCACGCCACCGTACCATTGAACGATTTAAGTAAAATTTGTTGCAACGAGATAAGGTCTACTAATGGTCGTCGTCGTAGCCCGCCCACCTGTTCGGGAGAAATCGGGTTTATTCGGCTTCCCATTCGGTTCGCCTGCTCCGGCCCAGCCCGCTCGCGCGAGTCGGAATCGCGCGCAGTCGGTTCGGTTCCGTTCGCCCGACCCACTCGCACTGTCGACGAGCGGGTTCGAATGTTGTTGCGGTCCGCTGCTCTTTATAGACTCGAGTTAGTGGACTAACAAACCGGGTCGGTTCGACTTTAGCTTGACTCGGTTTGGACCGGTTTGGCAAACCGAGTTGACACATCTCTAGGCGCATTTTTGTTTTCATTCATTTCACGCCGCCCGCATATCTCTCAGGCCCCTTTGTCGTCCTGCCCCCGCGCCCCTGTGCCGCGCGGACGAAGACTCATTTAAGCGGTCGACCTATAGTCTGAATAGAAACTTGCCATTAGTTGTAATGTAACGTTTTATGAATAATATAAACTTACAAAGTTATTCTCTTAATAAATGTTTCACTGGTTAATAATCAATCTGTATTGAAATGAAAAGTAATCTTCAAGATTTTATGCATATTCTGAACCCAGAATCATCTATGTTAAGTGTATGTTAGGAGCGTTTCTAGTTGCTGTCATATTGTGATGTTCACAGTTCACATGACAGTTCCAGTTCAGTCGAACTCGTCACGTCATTTGTTTTGTCAGTCTGTGTTTGACTTTAAAACGTTTGCCTTAAAAGTTTCATATTGATGCAATATTGATGTATTTACACCAATATAAACCGCTGCATCCCTACTATGAACTCATTAAATAAACGCAAGAATGACATGTCAGGTAGAATCTTTGATACGTTTCCTAATATTTATTGTACATGCAAAAAAGTTTGTATAATGCCAGCATATTCTTGTTTGTAGATGATAAAACTCCCAAAAGAGTGAAAAAGGAATGCAGTTACGGTGATAAGTGTTACAGAATGAACCCGGCGCATCTTAGGGAGTTCAGCCATCCACATTGTAAGCCCTGGTGAACGTAATTTTGAACTAAAACTAGTAACGGATGGACCGACGGTCGGACCTCCGACAAGCTAACCGATAGCTTCCATACAATTTCTATAGTTTTCCATATTCCTTGATTGTACAACAATTGATTTTACTATTATTAGTTTTAATAATTATCATTTATTGTTTTATTACTTTGTAATGTTTCTATTTAATTTTACATTGGTTTTTATATGTTGTTTTTAATTATTTTTTGACTTGAAACCATTTTGTGCTAAGTTTCTTGCTTTCTGTTCTGTCCGAAGCGCCGGTAGATTCAACACATTTTAATTTATTCATGTGACAAGTAAAAGAGCACAAGTGGCCAATTTGCTAGATAAATGATCTGAGTTTGAATATGATTTTGGTTTGAAAGGAATGAGGATATGTAGGCAGCTTCTCGGATGTCAGTAGACTATAAACTAAAGCTTGTTTCTATCGCTGTCCACTGAACACAAGCTGAGGAGGCCTACTTTTTAGGGTTCCGTACCCAAAGGGTAAAAACGGGACCCTATTACTAAGGCTCCGCTGTCCATCTGTCCGTTCGTCACCAGGCTGTATCTCATGAACCGAGATAGTTAGACGGTTTAAATTTTCACAGATGATGTATTTCTGTTGCCGCTATAACAATAAATACTAAAAAACACAATAAAATAAATATTTAAGGGGGCTTCCATACAACAAACGTGATTTTATTGTCATTTTTAAAGATAATGGTACAGAACCCTTCGTGCGCGAGTCCGACTCACACTCGGCCGGTTTTTTATATATGTGGAATGCAAACTTACTTCTTTATCTTATCTAGCTACCAGATCTCTGCGTATTTTTGTCTGATACATATCTTGGTATTTCACAGTAGAGGCTATCCTAGATGCGAGCAACGGTGGTCACTATGTGATACCACCACACTTGAGTCTGCAGCGACAGATGATACTGGATCAGTTGCTGATTATAGTGGAGAAGAAACTGTATGTGCCAGAAAAGAATGCTGTTACTAGGTAAGGGTTAAATAGAGAATGCTCGGGGATATTACTCCATCTACATTTTGCCATATTAGCCAAAAACAATGAGAAAATACAAGAATTATGAATTATTTTTCAGTGTACATTAGTGACAAGCTTTCTTTGAGAAGCTGTGAGAAGTATGTGTGGTGTTATATGTTATGTGTGATATGATACAGAATAGCGTGATAAGAGAACAATGTGGTGTGGAAGATGTAGTTGTGAGAATTGAGAAAGATATGCTTAGATGGTTTGGACATGTGGAGAGGATGAACGAAAGAAGACTAACGAAGCAGATTTATAAGGCGAGTGTGCATGGTAGGATTACTAGGGGAAGACCTAGGTGAACGTACCAAAACCAGATCGAGGACGTTCTTAAGAAAGGCCACGTCAAGAGTATCCTTAACCGGCGAGCGGCATGAAGAACTTAATGAGAGTAGACGAAGGGAAAGGCGTGTGTCAGGCAGGATCGTAGTATCATTCAAAACCAGTGGCGGACTGACAGGGGGGCGGAAGGGGCGTCCCGCCCCGGGCCTCCGGTCTTGGGGGGCCCCGAAATGCCTCCGCGTTCCCCTGATCATGGGGTCTCAACTTGAACAAATTATATGTAGTCTTGAAGAGGGGGGCCTCATTCAGCTTTGCCGCCCCGGGCCTCTGACGGGCTTGGTCCGCCACTGTTCACAACCAACCCAACCAACAAAATTACAAGAATTTTTAATTACTTCACAGTGTCCCAACAAATAATAGACCTAAAACCCCGGAAGTAACCCAAAAAGCATTACCCACACCATCAGTCACAACCAGAACCAGAGAGAAATCAAAGTCACCAGAAAATGTGGAACAAAGACAGAACATAAAAGCTGATCTGAGAGAGAAGAATAAGTCTCCTACAATGGCTGGAGAGGCAGCGAAAGGGAGAGTTAAAGGTTAGTATTAGCATAGACCAATACGTACCAATACGTGTAATACAAGAAGACTGTCAACCTCTATACATTTGAGCGTACATCGGAGCTTTGACCCGCCATCTATTGACCAATTCATAAATTTAGGCCGTAATTCGTTCAAACAACTATGGTTTCTTCAGAACAACTGCTAGTTTTTACAAAATACGTGAAAAAAGCCGAATAAACGACAGTTTGAAGACAAAAATGATTAATTTTAATATGATTGAATATCTCCCTGGCTAACTCTAGTAGCGTCACCTAGTGACAAGCTTCCGAACTACGATCCAATATATTTTTTTGTAGCGCCATCTAGTATTAGCCAGGGAAGCTAGCTATTCCGGCGTACGCTCAAATGTATGGACGTTGACAGTCCTTTTGTATTATTGGTCCATCCATGGTGTTGGTCACCGGCCACTGATAAATATCAGCGGATATATATTGTCATGATATATATCAAATTGTTCAAACTAGAAATTTAGACGACCCGATGCTTACGCTTGCAACACTTGACCATAATATAACTAGAATTTAAATTAATTTTCTGGAAGTAGCAGTCTTATTAGCAATTTCGGGGATTCAGTGTATACTTCGTATTTAAATTGACCGATTAATTAAATATAGGTACTGATCTATTTAAATACAAACGATGATCACTGCCACTAAAGATTATAAATTATCTTACAATGTTCAAAAAGAGCGTTTTCCAAGCAGCCAAATCGTGCAGAAAGTGCCACTTTTTTATCCGACTTAAAAAAAAGGAGGAGGTTCTCAATTCCGTTGTATTTTTGTTTTTATGTTTGTTACTTCAGAACTCCGTCATTTATGAACCGATTTTAGAAATTCTTTTTTTTATATATATATATGCCGCAACGCGTTTTTCGGAAGACGAAATGGCTCCTCCACACTTCCGGTCATGCGGAAACCGGCAGATTTTGTATTTTTAGTAAGTTTTAGATTATATTCTTCAAAATAAAAAATAAAAAAATCGCGCTCGAGAATGCCGGATTAACGTTTTTTTTTTACAAATTCGCGACCCTATAACTCGGCGGCGGCAATAACTTATCGTCAGATTAGTTAAATTTAGTCTTAAAACACTAAAATCAACCCCCAATATCTTAATCTGACGCGCTCGAGTATTCCAGACTATCGATTTTTTTTTACTAATCTGATCGTCTATCCTAGGCGCGCGTCACTACATATAGAGCTAAATACTTTACAAGGTTGTTCTATTAGGTCTAAGGTATCTCTCATATCTCAAACTGCCATGCTCGAGTATTACCAAAAATTACCCTATTCGTCTCCCTAACTATTTAGCAAGTGGTCATTTCAAAAAATATTAGATTCAATTCTAATTTAAATGAATGCGGTGTGGTTTAATTTGAATTTGATCGTAGTAATTCTGAAACTACACAACGTTAGCTAGTCGCGCACGTTACAGCGCCATCTGCCGGCGGATAGTGGCCACATTAATAGGGAGGTGGAAAATGGTACTGTTTTCTTTGTTTTACGAGACCTTACACTAGATGACGCTGATTACTTACATTCTGAATTTTATTTTTTAGTTCGTTACAGAGAAAAGCATGTTTTGTTAAGTTTCATGTTCTTAGTTAGGTACGGGAATGATATTTATATACATGGTATATATCCGATATATATGAAATATTGAATATCTTTACCTAAACTGCTGGACCGATTTGAATGTTTTTTTTTGTATGCGTTTGGTTGGCGCCCTGGATGGTTTAAATTCACAAATCAGCCCGGCAGATGGCGCTGCAGGACAACGTCTGACGGGTCCGCTAGTATTTATTATAAATATCGGGTTTTTACGAACTCTTGCGTAACATTGGTGATAGTACGCGTTACAGCAGTTTGTAAATACCACGTAAATCTAAAAAAGTTGTAAATTGAGGTTCTAGGCGCTGATTTGATTTGATTTTTCTACTTACTGTTTTTTTTTTCCACTTTCACAGTATTTACCAATGGTTCATTTATTAATTTATTTGCGTAACCATTAACCAAAACTCTCCAAACATTGTTGTGTAAAAATAATGTCTATTCGTTTATTAGGGTTCCGTGCCCAAAGGGTAAAACGGGACCCTATTACTAAGACTCCGCTGTCCATCTGTCTGTCCGTCTGTCACCAGGCTGTATCTCATGAACCGTGTTAGTTAGACAGTTGAAATTTTCACAGGTGATGTATTTCTGTTGCCGCTATAAATACTAAAAAACAGAATAAAACAAAATATTTAAGGGGGCTCCCATACAACAAACGTGATTTTTTTTGCTCCTTTTTGCTCGATATTGATAACGGCAACAAGTAGACGCTTGAAATATTCACAGAATATTTAGTTATATATTTGTTTTATTATAATTTAATTATTTATTTTTAAAGTGCATATAATATATTCACTTATTCAGATAATGGCACGGAACCCTTTGTGCGCGAGTCCGACTCGAACTTGGCCTCTTTGTCTAAGTGGAACAGAAAAACGAGCAGATTTTTATTATATATCCATTAATACTTATTAGCATAGCATAATTTTGTCGACATGGAGTTATTAATATTTCCAAAAAAAAAATTAAGCAAATTGAAATTACACCGCTTTGATCTCATTTTGTTTTTTATTTCGCAGACTCAGACTACCGCCCCATCATACCGCCGACGCGTCGCGCGGCAGACTACCTGACCGTCGTCCGACCGCCAGGCGGCATGGCAGCCAAGCATGCTGCAAGCAAGCCATACTATATCTTTTATACCACAATTACTGATGCTAAGGAGACGCATAGTCAACCGTATTCTATTACATTTCAAGGTAATTATAGATACTAGTGGACCCGCCACAGCTTCCCCCGCGGTATTTTCGATACAAAATTTATCACCCCTTTAGGGGTGGAATTTCAAAAAATCCCTCCATAGTGCACCTCTAGGGTACTCGAGGAATGTCTCCTCCTTTCAAAACTCTAGGACCACCCGTTTAGGCTGTGCGTTGTCTATAAGCGAGTCACGGCACTGTTTTATATGTATTGATACAACGGAAGCCGAAGAGTTCTAGAAAGGTGCTGGAAGGCACGGCGTGGGTAGATCACCCCTACGGTGGACTAACGACCTGGTGTATTTGTGGGACTCCGCTGGCTGTGGCAGCAGATAATCTGTCGTTTTGGCGATCATTGGGACAGGCCTACATAATGTCCAGCAGTGACTGACTTCGTGACTGATTTATTGATTGATTAAAATAATAACAATTTGATTCAATAGTCAAATTAATATTTTCGTAAGACATTATAAATACTTGAAATACACGGCTGTACTCACGATTTATTGTCAGAAATAGTACGCACGCGGGGGTTGCTTTGACCGTGACCGCACTCAACCCCTGACGAAGGACTCCATACGAGTTCGAAACATGTCGGACTATTTCTGACAATAAATTGTGAGTAAAGCCCTGTATTTCCAATATTAATTTGATTGAATGATTAATTTATTGGCTAAATTATAGATTGATTGATAAAAATATTAGATTTCTGATTGATTGACTAATTAATCGTCTTATTGATCAACTAGCTGTGCCCGCGACTTCGGCCGCGTGGAATAGTGTCTTTTGGTAGCATTTTTAATTATTTAGGCTAATTTTCTCGAATCATGATACGATACTTCCATACAACTTTTCATCCCACCCTTTTCAACCCTTTACAACCCTCTTTTCGCATTAAAAAGTAGCCTATGCCCTTTCTCAGGTTCTAGACTATCTGTGTACCAAATTTCATTTAAATCGGTTCAGTAGTTTTGGCTTGAAAGCCCGACAGACAGACAGAGTTACTTTCGCATTTATAATATTAGTTAGGAAGTTAGGATTGCATTGCACCCTTGATGGCATGTTTGTGTTTATGTATTATGTATTTGCATTTATTTAATTATTTTCTTTCAGAAATCCTCGACAGGAGTCTAGGTGAGCTGAAATGTTCGCTACAAATCAACTTCATGGTGGAGCCCGGATGGTTGCTCGCGCAATATTACTTCGCTGGATACAGGTTCGTAATACTTTTCACAACACTGCGAAATGTCATAGCATAGATGCTCCCAATTGTGGCCACAAAACGGCTAATCTCGACAGTACAGTATGTCTGGAATCTCTCGTGTGTCTATCTGTCCGTCTGTCACAGTCAATTTACTCTAAAACTACTGGACAAATTAAGTTGAAATTTGGTACACATATGTAAGTCGGTGACCGCAACACGGACGTGTAACGTAAATAAATGAATTTTAAACATGGGGGCGACTTTTGGGGGGTAAATTAGAAAAAAAAAAGTTATGCTAACTATATTGTGAGCGAAAAATATTGAATTTTATGATTAGAAGTTTGGAAGTTATTTACGTAAATAGACGAAAAATTACCATTCCCTCCCCTTATTTCAGAATCTACTGGGCTTAAAATTTAGAAAAAATAAAAAACAGAAAATAGAAAAAAAATCTTTACCTACAGATAACAGGGAAACCTATAAGAAGTCTATGGTAGGTATTTAAAGTAAGCTAGGAAATTTCAGATAATCATGTACGGAACGGAACCCTCTCCACGCGAGTTTAACTCGCACGTGTCCGGTTTTTAAACTACAGCCCGACTTTGAAACTAAAGGATGTTTGTTTTAGTGGGAAGAAGTTAACCATACTGTATGGTGAAGAGTGCGCCGACATGACGAATATCAGCGCCAAGAAACCTCAAGTGGAGGCCTACAAGGTGCCCATGGCCAGTCCGTTTGCGAAGCACCACACGTGAGCTAATCTTTTCATTGATTGATTGATTGATTGATCAATCGATCAATGTACTTAATTTACTTTTTAGGGTTCCGTACCTCAAAAGGAAAAAACGAAACCCTTATAGGATCACTCGTGCGTCTGTCTGTCTGTCTGTCTGTCCGTCTGTCACAGCCAATTTGCTCCGAAACTACTGGACCGATTGAGCTGAAATTTGGTATACATATGTAAGTCGGTGACCGCAACACGGACGCGTGACGTAAATATATGAAATTTAAACACGGGGGCCACTTTTGGGGGGTAAATCAGAAAATTAAAAAAAAAAAAGTTATGCAATCTATATTGTGTGACATATCAAATGAAAGGGCTTATTGTTTTTTCTGAATTTTAAGTAAAATAGTTTGGAAGTTATTTAGGAAAATAGGCGAAAATTGACCATTCCCCCCCCCCCCCCTTATTTCCGAAACTACTGGGGCTCTAATTTTGAAAAAAATACAGAAAATAGTTCTTTACCTATAGATTACAGGAAAACCTATAAGAAGTCTATGGTATTTAAAGTAACCTAGTAAATTGCAGATAATCATGTACGGGACGGAACCCTCTCCACGCGAGTTTAACTCGCACTTGTCCGGTTTTTACTATAAGTCATTTGTTTGTGATAGGTATTAAAGTATTGAAGGTTATTACATTGATTTGTAAATAAAACTATTGTCATTTTTGTGATTAACGATTAAGAGGAGAATGAACCTACGGCTTTTCATACAAAAGGCGATAACGATTTCCACCCCTTAAATGTTAACCGCTGTTGACCAATTTTTGATAGGTTGTCAGTCAGAACGAAATCTAGGTCTATACGTTTTAGTTATTTCACTATAATCAATAAATTCAGTTTTATTGTTGTTCCCGTATTGTCATACAAAACGATTTTCGTCGATTATTTGACCTTTTTGATCTTTGATTAATATTCGAAAACTTATAGACCTAGATTTTGTACTGACTGACAGCTTATCAAAAATTGGTCAAAATCGGTTAACATTTAAGGCGTGGAAATCGTTATCGCCTTTTGTATGAAAAGGGTGATTTTGCCGTTGGTTCACAGTGCTCTTAATCGTAAGTATTGATTGAATAAATAGTCCATTTACGAAGCACTACTTGTACGTCAATCTTTTCGTTTTTTGATTGATTGATTGATGTATGATGATGATGTTTACTATAAATCTATTGACAGTTGTTTGAGTGATCAGTAATTGTATTAAAGGCTTTCGTTCGATATTTATGTGATTAATGATTATGTATTGATTCCCTAAATGTGCGAATAAATTGCAATCTCACATTTAAAGATCATTAAATTGATCTAGATGGTTCTATAGACTGCATTAGTGACCTAGTGGTCTAACGCGTCGTTTCCTCGTGCTGAGATCTTATGTTATATTTACCAGTAGCATTTGTTAAATGGGCCCGCGTGGGGACAACTGCCATAGCTGAGCACAAGACCGTTAATCCGTTAATCATTAATTAACGAAGTTAACATTTCGTAACGGACTAACTTTTAAATTAACTTCAAATTAAATTCGATTCGAGTCCGTTAAACGTTAATTAAGTACCTACTATTTACCAAAAGGACACCGCGCGACTTATTTCAGATAGCTTTTGATTTGAATTTGATTTCTAAATAATTACGTGTTATTACAAACCCTAATGTTAGACCCTTATTTTATTAACCGACTTCAAAAAAACCGAAGGAGGAGGTTCTCAATTCGACGCGTATATTTGTGTGTTTTTTTTAAATTTATATATGTATGTTCACCGTTTACTCGGAGATGGCTGTACCGATTTGCATAATTCTTTTTTTAAACGATAGGGTACTTCTCCAAGTTGGTCCCGTTGTGATCAAAGTCGAGATATGATTAGAGGATCTATGAGGAATCGAAGGAACTCCTCAAATATTATAGGCACGCATATAGAAATTTTGATATTTTCTTACATAACTCAAGCAGTTGCCTTTCAAAAACATTATTTGGTGAAGTGGAACTGATGATGAAGCCCACGGTTGACCAGCGGAACTCCTCAATGATAAGTATTTCACGGGTGGCGATTAGATTTCTGTATAAGGTTGGAAAGCAACTTATGCTCATAATAAATTGTTCATGTCCTACTTAAACTTCTACAGCCCATACCATACCAATGCTTTTTTATAAGTAAATTCTATCACGAGTTAACGATTAACGTTAACTTCCGTTGAATCTTCCGTAATCTTGCGATTAACGAAGTTAACTATTTGATTAACGAAGCCCAGCTATGACAACTGCCCAGTCCGTCTCAGCGGCCCTAACATTCAAGACACAAATACAAGTTGAACCCGTTTATCTCTATGCCTATCTCTTTCGTTGGCGCTAGTGTGAGAGAGACGCACTTAGAGATTAGACGGTTTAACTTATTCTTGTGTGTTACATGTTAGGGCCACAATGGGGCGTATACAGATATAGTGAATAATATGTTTCCATCGGTAAAACTCGGATCTCAATCGGAAGACGACGGGACCCGAAGTGTCAATTAATTATTGTATTCAATGAGTGACATGCTTATATTCATTAATATGACACTTTATTATTTACTGTGAAATGTCAAAATGAAAAATGACAGCATGGTATGATGGGTACTGGCCCCCAATTCTCGATGTTTTCGAGATAATTTCGATTGCGAGATTAAACGTCAGATTCATACAGTTGTGTCAAACGACTGTATGCACTGACGTTTAATCTCGATTGTGAGATTATCTCGAATGCACTGAGAATTGGGGGCCTGCTGAAGCTAATTTAGAGAGCACGATAAATACGAACTTTTCCGATAAAACACGATGGAACCTAATTATGCACTACATCTGTACGATGTTGACTACTGATGCAGCAAGATGATGGTGCTGTGCTACGAGGACGGCTCGCTGCGCGTGGTGGTGTCCACCGCCAACCTCTACCTGGATGACTGGGAGAACAGGACACAAGGGTAAGTAAATCAGGAGACAATCTTTCTTTCAATCTTAAACTCTAAACGCTTGTGTTATGAGTAGTAGACGGTTAACATTTAAGGGGTGAAAATCGTTATCGCTTTTGTATGAAAAGCCGTAGGTTACGTAGGTCACACTCCCCTTAAGGCTACTTTTATTTTAGAAACATAATTAGGGTTCCACGCTACATATACATATATATATACAGGTTGGGCCATAAATTTTAGCACTTTTAGAAACATGATAGAGGCAAAACTACAAATACTATTTTCTTAGGTATTTATTAGAAGTAATTAGTATAAAATAAATGTTTTATTTGTAAAGACACTGTCGTCTAAGTGAGCTCCGTCTTGTTGCTGGCACTCCTGCAACCGACTACGCAATTGTATGATAAGATGCTGACAATCATCACTTCACTACGTAACCGCCCTGCTTGCTTAATATTCGTTGTTGAACCAGTTTCTTTAATGACCACGACTTTGATTAAATTGATGCTGGGACACTCACTTATACGGCGTAATCCATATTCAATCCTAAAAAAGCATTGCATAGTAACGAAAGACTGGTTTTTTTGAAAAGTATTTAACACAATAACCACGTTGCTTTCCTGTGAAACGGTCCATCGTAGTCAAATTTATACAAAATGGCGTTTAATTTCTCGTTCCTTTGTACCGGACAATTAATAGTTTAGAAAAAAATCTGTTTTGCTATTTGAAAAAACTTATGGCCCACCCTGTATAATAAGTAACACATGTTTCAAGCTAGTATAGCTGTTGGCTTTTCACTTCATCCTTATTAATCTATACATCTATACAACTAAATAAAATAGAAGTGTCTGTTTGTAATGTCAGACTAATAGTATTTTACTAAATGCATATGAAAATTAATACGATACTTATAATAACAAAAAATCTAATTTTTTATCTGTTTGTCTGTTTGTTCCGGCTGGACCGATTTTGACGGGACTTTCACTGACATATAGCTGATGTTATAAGGGGTAACTTAAGCTACTTTTAGTAACAGGCTAATATAAAATGGATTCGGGTTCCGCGCAAAAAAAAAACATGAAATAGTGAACAAAATTTGACCGCGGGGGCCAACTAGTTATCAATAAAAAATAAATGAATATTTACAGCTTATTACTTGTTCTTCTTCTCCCCGGATGGGACGACGATATAAAAAAAAATGCTGGCCCACGTTGGCACAAAATAGCCCAAGACCAAGAGAAATGGAAAGGTTTGGAGGCCTTTACCTGAGAGGGGTTCCAATGGAATAATAAATTAGTACCTAACTACTTAAAATGCAAAGGTAATAGTTAAATATGTAAAATTACACAGATTTTTATTTTCTGATTGGTGAAACTGGAAATAAAAGTATATTTTAATTTTAATTTTATTTATTTGTTTATTATTACTTGTTGCAGGCTCTGGTTCAGCCCATCGTGTCCAGAGCTGCCGCCCGACGCGATGCCTCATGACGGCGACTCCCCGACGCACTTCAAGAAGTATTTACTGCGATATCTGAGTCAGTACAGAACACCGATGCTATCTTTTTACGTCGAGCGAGTGAAACGATGCGACTTCAGTCATATAAAGTGAGTCATAAAGATTAGTTATGCGATGTCTTAGTTTTTTTAGGGTTCCGTACCTCAAAAGGAGTAAACGGAACCCTTATAGCATCACTCGTGTGTCTGTCTGTCACAGCCGATTTTCTCCGAAACTACTGACTGGGCCGATTGAGTTGAAATTTGGTACAGTGACCGCAACACGGACGTGTAACGTAAATAAATGGATTTTAAAGATGAGGCTGCTTTTGGGGGTAACTTAGGTAATTAAAAAAAATTAGTTTTGTAGCCAATTGACTATTAACCCCCCCCCCCACACGTTTTTTCCGACACTACTGGACCTAAAATTTTGAAGAAACTACAGATAGTCTATGGTATTTAAAGTAACATAGGAAATTTCAGATAATCATGTACGGAATGGAGTTTAACTCGCACTGGTACGGAACTTTTTTAAAACATAAATTTAATGATGTCAGTTATTTTATATAATTTAATACTCAACAATTATATGTCTTGTAAGAACTTTTGCATGCCATTAAGCGATAAACTTAAACATGTATGGGTTTTTGATGTGTAACGTTTTTCCTCTCGCTTTCCTGCAATCTGTGTAAGTGATTTCGTGAAAAGGGACAGAAGTGTGTAACAGGAAGCCGGGGAAGCGCGCGCCATTTGATTTGACCAATGAGCGCGCGATATTTGATTCGACCAATAAGCCCGCTCGGTTGATCTGACCAATGGGGGCGCGCGGTGGTATAGTTGATTTCGGGGAAGCGAGCGCTTATTTCATTTGACCAATGAGCGCGCGCGATGGTAGAATTGAAACCGGGAAATTGTGTGCTATTTGAAGAGCATGCCTGTGACAGCGTAAAATAATAGCTTGCTATTGCGTTTCGTACGTTGACTGACGAGATCCGAAGGCCTATTCCCTCATCCCCTTCCCATCCCCATTCCACATCCTCCCTAGACTGGCAACGCATTGGCAGCACCTCTGGTGTTGCAGATGTGCATGGGCGGCGGTGACCACTTTCCATCAGGTGGGCCGTCTGGCGGTTTGTCAGTCAATTGACATAAAAAACATTATATGCGACTACTGTAAGCCACATTTAATTTATTTATGTATATTTAGCGTATTCCTCGTCGCGTCAGCTCCGGGTGGTCATTTCGATATGGACTGGGGTCTGACACGCGTGGGGTCGCTGTTGCGGCAGCACTGCGCCGTCCCACGCGTGGAGCAGCCGCGTTGGCCGCTCATAGCGCAGGCCAGCAGCATTGGCAGCTATGGCAAGGAACCGAGGGTACGTCGCACAACCAGTGTATAGTTACAGAATAAATAGAATTAGTGGCTCCGTGAGCTGTAGACCTCGCGACAAACTTAACTTTGACGTTAGAAAACTGTATATCCGCTAACTTCTAAACTACGCAACTCATTTGGATGCGGTTTTCACCAATGGACGACGTGGTTTTTGCTGGAGGTTTATATGTATACTAGTGGACCCGCCACAGCTTCGCCCGCGGTATTTTCCATGCAAACTTTATGACCCCTTTTCATAAAATCCCTTCTTAGTGCACGTCTAGGGTACTCGAGGAATGTCTCCTCCAAATTTCAAACCTCTAGGACCACCCGTTTAGGCTGTGCGTTGTCTTTAAGTGAGTCACGGTACTGTTTTATATGTATTGAAGATTAGACCAACAAAACAGTAATGCACAGGGTCTCACTTTGGGACGTATAAAGTCTGTTCGCAGAGAGTTGATGAATATTATGATATCGATCCGAAATAGCGACTGTCGCTTAACTATCGCAAACTGTATGACGGGCGTCGCTTATCGCCGCGCGCACTGAGTTTCGTGGTACGAGGGAGACAGTTGTTGTCAAGCACAGCGCCGCGCCTGGCGAGGTTCCCATATTGCCATTCAGTTTTGGAATACGCTTCGAGTGTGTCGTTTGGGTGTTCGTGTGTTGTTTTAGACGAAGCAATTGAATGTTTCATAATAAACGTCACCGACTCTGATTCTTCCTCCGACTCTGAGACTTCGTCATGGTCGTCGTCCGATGATATGCCAGCAATGGGACATATGCAGGCTATTCAATAACAATATTCTATGAAAAAAATATAGTTTTTCCCTTTAATGTTTTCTTATAATCGGTGAAAATCATTAGCGTAAAAATCGTTTTTTAATTTTTATATCAATTCTCGGCGAACAGACCTTACAGGTTGATGATAAACTGATAATTTCCCGCAGCTGTGGCTGACGGGCGACTTCCTCCACCACTTCACCAAGATCAAGGAGCAGCCACAAACACTTGCGCAGCCCCCGGAGCTGAAGCTGATCTACCCTTCACTGGGTGAGTGTAAACCCTGGCTCCACAAGTTAGTCCTAACCAGGGTTCGAAATTATCAAGATAATTATGCTTCTTGATAATTATCACCAGTATAAGAAATTCATTTGTTATATTGTTTCATAAGAAATTCCGATGTTATATTGTTTCGTAACAAATTCTAACAAAAAAACGTTCGGATAGACGCAAGTGCGGAAATACACGTTCGAATATTCGAATACAGTTTACTTTCAGGAGCGAAAGTTTTTGTTGTTATCAATCGATAATTATCGATCTGTTATTATCACGATAATTATCATTGATAATTATCCTTTCGAACCCTGAACGTTCATGCCAACGTTTTTTGGGCACACCCACACACACGCACGTATGTACACGTTCTATTGTTCGCTTGTTTGTTTTTAGGGTTCAGTACCCAAAGGGTAAAACGGGACCCTATTACGACTAAGACTCCGTTGTCCGTCTGTCTCCAGGCTGTATCTCATGAACCGTGATAGTTAGACAGTTGAAATTTTCACAGATGATGTATATCTGTTGCCGCTATAACAACAAATACTAAAAAACAGAATAAAATGAATATATTTTAAGGGGCTCCGATACAACAAACGTGATTTTATTTTGCTCGTTTTTGCTCGATATTTATAACGCAACAGGACGCTTGAAATATTCACAGAATATTTAGCTATATATTCACCTTAAAAATAAATTATATAAAATAAAATTCTTTTTGTATGAGAATACTGAAACAACTATAAAACTGAACTTATAAATTTTAGTGAAAAAACCAAAACGCTACTGAAATAAAGTCTACGATAGGTAATTGTCCTCAAGGGTCCCGAGCAGAATTATATTTAATTATTCAAAATAATAAATATATAATTAATAATATCTATTATAAATAAATTCATATATTATTTATTACTTATATTAATATTTATATAATTATTTATAACATTTAATTATATTGAATTATTTGTTTCGTTATTTTATCACTGTTTTCGGGCACGCGCTAACAAAAAGTTCTAAATAATTGGTTGTGTATTGTATTATCTGCCCCAGAGGGGACAGCAGGGTGGAAACAACTGGGAATAGCTCGTGTCGCTCAGGTGGACGAGGGGCCTTATTTTGTATTGTTTGCAGAGAACGTGCGACAATCCCATGACGGCCTGCTCGGCGGTGGATGCCTGCCGTATGCCGCGGATGCACACGCCAAGCAGCCCTGGCTCAACAACTTCCTCTTGTAAGTGGCAAAGGATGGTAGAATACCCCACGAGCGTAGCGAGGTACACCCCGTGGCATAAGTAAAGTTAAACGCTGCTTTTACAACACATGAATATTGTTTTTTGTGAGAAACAGAACTGTCATTATGTATAACAAATTAAAAAACCGACTTCAAAAACTCTTTCAAAACTCAGAAATAATTATCAAAGTATCAAATTGTCAAAGTCAAAGTCGTATCTTTATTCAGTTTAGGCTTTTACAAGCTCTTATGAAGGTCATGGAATGAATCTACCACTAAAAAATCCTCTACTGAGAAGAGCCGGCAAGAAACTCGGTGAGGTATCATTTTTTCAAATCAGTACACATATAAGTCAACAATGATGTCTACAGTTTTATACAAATCTAAGTATATACCACAGTAGGTACGCTCATCGAGACCCAGAGATCGCCGGTCAGGTCAGGATTAATCCCAATATACATTTATTTAATTTATCACTTAAACAAAAGCTACTGGGTTGTTCGGGGTATGAGGAATTGATTACGCTCAAGGTATAAGATAGATTATAGTACATTGTGCATCTAGGGCCGTAAGAAGGCGATAACTAACGAGAGTCTGTTACAAGCCCAACCCCGAAGGCGAGGGCTTTTAATGACTCGTGTTTGTTATTCCCTTACTGCCCGTGATACACAATGTTTTTCATCACATTTGTGAGAAAATGAAATACAAATCAGAACAAAAATTTAAAAAAAAAAACCATGTTTCTCCTTGAATTATCATCAGGCGGGTAGAATAAACTGTATGTCGCGTCGGTTGCGCGCTGCTTGTATAAGAAAACGATCCCCACCGGAACCGGCGCGCGCCCCGCCATCAGCGGGAGTTGTAAACCATACAAAATCCATAACTCCCGTGGAAAGTAAATCGTCTATAGCTGCTCTATACGCCTGCATATAACAACACCCTTTCCGAGCAAGTGTTTATCATTTCGTATTCTCTAAAATTAATATTTGTCTCAATGGAAATTAATTTGATGTGTTGTTATAATTATAAGTTTAATTTATATAATTAAAATTTTAAATTAGCTTGTTATATTATGACTTAAGACTTATGAGCAAATCATGTGACCCTGGAGCCGGGTTCTAGGCGTTGAAAGTGTATTGATCCTGTTCTGCACAGCCAGTGGAAGGCCAGCTCCTCGCGCCGCGACAGAGCCATGCCTCACATCAAGTCTTACCTCCGCACTTCGCCCGACCACTCGCGCGCCGCCTACTACCTGGTGACCTCGGGAAACGTGAGCAAAGCCGCGTGGGGGAACCTCAACAAAGGTAATACAGTCCGCGCGAGCCATAAGAAAAAAATAATCTCAAAAGAATATGGCGTTCAATATAAGGGGTCGCCAATCATGTGATGCCTTATAGCAACTTTTTAACCTCCCGACTGGTGATACGTGTTGAGGTTTCAGACTAAACACCCCCTCTCCCATCCAAAATCACATGAATTTTTTTGGTACAGTGTCTTAAAAAAAATCGAAATATGCAGCAGGCGGGGAAATTGTTGCTTGGTCATGCTTTACCAAATCGTACAATCGTACTTAGCCTGATTCATCGTTGTCTTTATCTCTATAAAGTTCCGTGGGCGGAACATTATCAAGGGTCAATATGTTTCTAATCTAAGATCTAATGTAATATTAAATCTTGTGAATAAACGATTCATTCATTCATTGTTTTTTTAAAGGTAACGCTGCTCTTCGGATCATGAGTTTCGAGGCTGGGGTGCTCTTTCTACCCAGATTTGTGGTAAGTCGCCCATAATATATGGTTGCCTACAAATAGGACTTGGAATTAATTAAACCCACAGACCGTATCCAGTTGACTCCGCATAGGCGGACGACGCTGCCAGCATTAGAGAGGTACCCTAGTTCAGGGTTGTCACTAGAAGAAGAAATAAAGAAAAAAAGAAGGAAATAAATTTATTCACAACAATTAACATAGTAAAACGCGTATAAAAAAAGACAAAAAAATTGTGGCGAAATGGTCCCAACTCAGCATGTGCTGGCTGTGAAGCCAACGCTGGTCTTCCGTCGGGACCGCTTGGTGAAAACACGGAAGGTGACACAAACATACTACGCACTACACTGACAAATAAACAACAAAAATAAAACACTAAGAACGAAAAAAGAAAACTCGGTAAACAAAAAACAAGGTAAACCAAACAGAAGGAAGCAAACGCTGACGAGCAATATTACATTTTGTATTTTACTACCTGTTACTTGCAGCGCACGATAACGGGCCTCAAGAAACAGTAGTAGCGACCTAACCACGCGTGCACGATATAGCGGCATCGCTCCGGCGGGCCCTAAATCGGGCCCCATTCGCATATCCTAATCTGTTCGCGTTTTTTATGTTAAAAGCGTATAGTGGAATCATCCAGACTTGTCTTATTTGGTAAACAAGTTTCGGTGAAACAGCTGGTTTATCCTAAATAAAGCAGACCTAGGCTAAAAATTGGCAAAGTAACGTTTAAAATAGTGTCTCCGGTCCCTTTATTTGCAAGGAAACTGCTGCTTTAGCCAAAACATTTTGAGGTTAGAAACTTGTTTACCAAATAAGACAAGTATGGTTGAATTCACCTTAGAACACTTTGAGAGTGCTTCACTTCTCTTCGGGTACCTCATTGCTTATACCTGCTCTCATGGGACCGTGCCCGTTACATTATGTTATTTTGTCAATCACGCAAAGTGCATACCTCGATTTGTCTTATATCTATATCTTTGCAAAGTTTCAATGTCATCCGACTAAAAATATCCAAACCACAACTGAATTACGACCAGCGATACTCAATGATCAGCCGCGCTAAATTGTTCGTTTCCCTCCAGCCTAGCAGTGGAAGGAATAATAATTGAAATAAATTGTCTGCAGATTAACGAAGACTTCTTCCCCCTGGACCCTCGGGCTCCGAACCGCCTCGTCGTTCCGTACGACATACCCCCCACCAAGTATACCAGCGATATGACTCCCTGGGTGCAGGACTACTTGCGGTGAAGCTGACCTGATGAAAAAAATACCCTGAAGGCTGGCCACTGATTCTGTGGCGATCCCAAAAGGATAATAATATGACGTCCAATACAACTGCGTTGAACAAGGGACTTACTTCGTGTGTTTATGAACTTCGAAGCTTTATTGCCGACGTCTTAGTTCTTATGACATTTACATAGAGTCTCATTTGTTTTTTACAAATTGCGTTTCGGTTAATAAATTGAAACTGTTAATTAGATTTTTTAAATTTCGGTAAATTCTGTGAGTTATTATACGACTAATACGCACCCAAAAACCGGTTAATATCGGTTACGGCGAGTCTTTATGACAACGCGGTTAGCCTATTCGGTAGTGACCCTGTCTCCGAAGCTAGCGTCCCAGGTTCGATCCCCGGTAAGGTAAAATATTTGTGTGATCAGCACGAATGTTTGTCCGGAGTCTTGGATGTTTCTTACGCATTTAAGTATTTTTTTTATCCTATATTAGTATGTATATCGTCGTCTAGTACCCATAACACAAGCCTTTAAGAGGTTACTTTGGGACTAGATCGATTTGTGTAAAGATTTTCCCCTGATTTATGATTATTATGTATATTTTTAACTCGTTTTCCATGTTAACCGGTATTCTAAATAAATAAGTAGCGTGTCTATTACTGATTTAAATATTTGTTGCCCAAATTTAAACAGTATTCCAACGGCATAGCTGGGTACCGTCAATCAAATAGTTAACTTCGTTTATCGTTAATCTGTTACTAAAAAAAGTTAACTTCGACAAACGTTGAAGCGTTACACTTCGAGAGATTTAACGGAAGTTAACATTAATCGTTAACTCGTGATAGAAATTGAATTAAATATGTCGTTGCGTTAATTAACGATTAACGGATATTAATTGTTTTAACTGAAGTTAATGAGTCCGTTAACAATTTTTAAAGTGAACTTAAAAGTTAATCTGTTACTTGAAATGTTGACTCCGTTAATTAACGATTAACGGTCTTTTACCCAGCTATATCTAACTGGCAGTTAGCAATCTCAATGTAGCCCAGCTGAATACACTCCAGTCAATAGTTTAAGCATTTTTGAATTGTATCTAATATCAAAATTATTGTTCAAAGAACGAAATTGTGTTGGATCATTGTTTTTATGTATGAAAGTGATATTAATTGATTTGTAAATAAATTGATTTTTGCTACAACGTTGACTTTTATATAATTTTTTGTTACAAGGCCATTATCTCCGTTAATTCTTTGTCAAAATTAATGATTTAAACATCATTTTAAATTATGTTCTCCGCTTTTGGAGAAAACTAGACTAAAATAAATGTTGTCGTTAAAAAATAATAATTATTAAACACATATTGCAAACGCCATCTATTGACAGTGTTTAACTAACATGTGTGTTGGCTGTTTGCACATGCAGACCAATGTCAATAGATGGCACTAAACGTAGGTACTCCGGTAATTATCTTTGTCAAGATACTTTGCGAATGTTCGCACGGGTCGACTCAATGATATTAAAAAACCAATATCATTGGGTCGACTAGTTTTTAATTATTTTTTCTTCCTACTACGCTTTAATTTCATCCTTATGGCCTTAAATACTCAGCACAAATCAGCCCTTATTTGCTCTAGAGCAATTAAGTTGCATACAAAATTCATTACTGCAGTGTTTTGTATATTTTTTCTATTTGGTTAGTTGTCAAAAAGTTTACACCACCAGCCAGCCACCCAATCCGCCCATTCACAGTCCGACGGGACACCTGAACACTTTTCTGTGACTTACTGTTAGCAAAACGGTCCACATGTCGGCGGTCGAACTGTGATTGCCCCGTCTAAAATATTAAAAGTACTGGCTGATAAGAGTATAGGTTACTAAAAGATTTAAAAAGAAATTGGCATAATGTCAAAATGAATTTACTAGATACAAGTTTTCTGTGAAAAGTTTTCGGATGTTCTACTTTAGCTTCAGAACGACTGGACCGATTTTAATAAATAGGGTATCTTAAGATTCGGGGAGAACGTGCAAGTATATAAAAATTCTAAGGGTGCGTGATACCAGGTACAAAAATTCTTTTTACGCCGCTAGTCGGGTTTAATTACACTTTTACTTTTTTTTATCAACTTTGTGCAGTAGTAGAAAGTAAAGCAGATTATGCACCTCGCATCAAGTGATGTGTTATTGCGCTCGTGTTTTTAGAGCCCTCACTTGCGTTCGGGCTCCAAACTAACACTCGGCGCAATAATGAATCACTTTCTGCTTGGTGCAACAATCTACTATTAACACGCTTTTATTGGCTTCACCTGTAACTAACAATGTTATAAAATCTTAGAAGTCAATTTTAACCTTCTTCTAATTGTCGACTTTGCAACTAACTGTATGCAACTGACAATACAATAATTTGGTCCCATCGAGCTGATCTGTCCATGGAGCCAGGACGTGGATAGTGGATCTCCTCAATGACTACTAGTAAACCCCTCGAGTTTGGGCTCATTTGGTTTGTTTTGACGAGTCCAATGCATTACCTTGGTGATGAGGGTATTTTGTACTTTTAAGTGTTCCGTACTCAAAGGGTAAGACCCTATTACTAAGACTGCGCTGTCCGTCCGTCCGTATGTCCGTCTGTCACCCGGCTGTATCTCATGAACCGTAATAGTTACAACCGTAATCTTTCACAGATGATGTATTTCTGTAGCCGCTTTAAAAATAAATACTAAAAAACAGAATAAAATAAATATTTATGGGGGCTCCCATACAACAAACGAGAATTTTTTGCCGTTTTTATAGATAATGGTACGGAACCCTTCGTGCCCGAGTCCGACTCGCACATGGCGTGTTTTTGGGATGCTTTAAGTACACTAACATTTGCATGCAGCTTATCAGAAATTCAGGTATAATTAAGATGCCCACGCGCAGATATTTAATATGAAGCTAGGAAGGTTAGCCATTGGAAGGGTTGTAATATAAGAATGTTTGAGGGGTAACCGTGTTAACGTATATGCGCAAGCGACTCGGAACTCTGATTGGCTGTAACGCGCGGCGGAGCGGCAACTAGGTCGCGCGCCGCGCTAATTGGCTTCATAATGAAGTATAGTACATTCGAGAGCTCAAGCGTTAGTAATCCTTGATCGTCATTAAAGTCAAATTCAAAATTTCTTTCTACATTCAATTTAGGCTTGTACAAGCTCTTATGAAGGTCAAGGAATGAATCTATCACCGGTTCAGAAAACCTACTGAGAAGAGCTGGCAAGAAACACGGCGACGTATTACTTATTCAAAACAGTACCTACTCAATACATATAAAACAGTACCGTGACTCACTTATAGACAACGCACAGCCTAAACGGGTGGTCCTAAAGGTTTGACATTTGGAAGAGACATTCCTCGAGTAGGTACTTTAGAGATGCACCAAGGAGGGTTTTTTTGTAATTCCGTCCCTAAAAGGGTGTAAAGGGGTGATAAAGTTTGTATGTAAAATACCGCGGGCGAAGCTGTGGCGGGTCCACTAGTTAAAAGTATATATTGCCTTCAGTCTTTCCTCTTAAATTCAATAATTCTTCTAACACTTGTGCAGCTCACTGTACACAAAGATACATTACCTATGTTGTGTCACAACAATGCTTGAACATTAGGTATGTAAATAACGCAAATCGCCTAAATCAAACTACTATCTACTTGAAAATTGAAACTGTACGTCGTGACATTGTAAATATAACCTTAACTCACGAGAATAAAGGTTAGAAAAGATTGTCATAAACTTGAGACGACAGACGACGTTAAGAAATGCCTATATAAAATGTATGGCCGTCAGCGCTCTTTTTACCCGACTGCGCGACGCCAAGGAGGGTAATGTGTTTATCATCCTATGTATGCCTTAAATATTTCGCATTGTGATTAGTATTTTCGGTTCGCAGATAACCAGAAAGGTTTTATTTACAATTATTTTCATTTTCAAATTTTATGCATGATTGTATTTAGCCGGCACCACACAGCCCACAACTATTTATCCAATTATTATTATTATTATTACCCGACCTGTATTTCCGACGACGCCGGTGTACGTGTCCCGACTGCATTACTCTACGAAGGAGATCGTAGAGTATATCAGAGTGAAAACCAGTTTTACTTCGAGGTTCGAGTGGTTGGAGTCCCATCACAAAGTCAATTTTACGTCCTTTGTGGTAGGGGTACCAACCGGCCAACTTGCGGCCTTCACAAAGCAGGAATTCTGGCCGGAGGGAGTCGTATTCCGTCGTTTTCGTGGACGGTTATTGGACACCGAGAAACTGTGTCACACGTCGCAGACCAAACGCGTTACAGATGTAGCGCATAATTTCCATCGTGTTTTATCAGAAAAGTTCGTATTTATCGTGCTCTCTCAATTACCTTCAATACCCGGTATGATGGGTATCATACCGGGTATTGAAGGTAAGGCCTTTCATTTTTCATTTTTACATTTGACACTAAATAATAAAATTTCATATTTATGAATATAAACAATTCACTTATTGAATACCTACACTCATTAATTGACACTTCGGGTCCCGTCGCCTTCCGACTGAGATCCGAGTTTTACCGATGGAAACATATTATTCACTATACTATATCAGCTGTACTTAGTTATTTAAGAGTTTTATTTTTACTCATGTCTTTGAGGTATTTATTATTATTATTAATTAAATCCAGACTTCACGTCAGAGATATTTACTAAATATTTACTGAGAATTCGCAAACCCATTTCTAAGCCATTATTTACCCCACTCGGTACATTCCAGTTATTTTTCGGTCCATCGGTTTATTACCAATCCTATATATATGCAAGCGAGTTTCGTAACGACGACAGTTTGTCTGTGCATTTGTGTTGTGATACGAGTGAATTATGCGGGTAGGTTTGAAATTTAACATATATTTTAAAACGCTTTATACATTTAAAAAAGATAGAAATTTCAATAATTATATAATCTATATTAATAAAGAAAACTGAACTGTCTTTCTGTGATTTCAAAATTAATACAAATAGGTATCTTAGTAGATAATGCCTCAGCCTAAATTACGATTATTAGAATTTTTGTTTTACGGAATGTTTGTTCTGAATAGGCTCCGAAACGGCTAAATGGATTTAAATGAAACTCGCAGGGTTAATTAAGGGTATTTCAAATTAGATAATGGCATTTATTTTATTTTGATATCTCGAAGGATTTTGGAGATATGACATTATTACTGTTTTTAGGGTTCCGTACCTCAAAAGGAAGAAACGGAACCCTTATAGGATCACTCGTGTGTCTGTCTGTCTGACAGCCTATTTGCTCCGAAACTACTGGACCGATTGAGTTGAAATTTGATACACATATGTCACTCGTTCTATTATGTCACTCGAATTCACTGTATATATTGTAGAATTAGCAATTTAGCATTAAGAAAACTAGTATAAATGCGCGCTGCGAGCGCTCGCGCTAAGCCGAATGTTAAGCCTTCTCGGTCACCACGATACAGGCTTTGCCTTGTGTGGGATCACAAGTTAATTTTGTCTTTTTTGTAATGTGTTTGGTAAATAAAGTTTTTTTTTTTTTTATATGTAAGTCGGTGACCGCAACACGGACGCGTAACATAAATACATGAAATTTAATCTCTCTCTCTCTCTATTGTTATTATTTTGTTTTAAGGATATTGAACGGAAAGCTTTTCTTCATCGTGAGTGGAAACGCTCTGTTAACAGAGATGTATAGGTATACAAACTTTTCTAAGCCCAGAGCAGATATTAAACTTAAAACTTCTAAAGCAGGGCCACTACCAACTAGGCTAACCGCGTCATCAAAGCAAGCTACCATATCGTTAAAAAACGTTCCGTACATGATTATCTGTAATTTACTAGGTTACTTTAAATACCATAGACTTCTTATAGGTTTTCCTGTAATCTATAGGTAAAGAACTATTTTCTGTATTTTTTTCAAAATTTTAGCCCCAGTAGTTTCGGAAATAAGGGGGGGTGGTCAATTTTCGCCTATTTTCCTAAATAACTTCCAAACTATTTTACTTACAATTCAAATGAAAATATATTTAAGATCCTCACAATAAGCCCTTTCATTTGATATGTCACATGATACAGGTTGCATAACTATTTTTTTAAATTTTCTTATTTACCTCCAAAAGTGGCCCCCATGTTTAAAATTCATATATTCACGTCACGCATCCGTGTTGCGGTCACCGACTTACATATGTATACCAAATTTCAACTCAATCGGTCCAGTAGTTTCGGAGCAAATTGGCTGTGACAGACGGACAGACAGACGCACGAGTGATCCTATAAGGGTTTAGTTTTTTCCTTTTGAGGTACGGAACCGTAATAATATATTATGTGCAGTGTTCGCTACCAATATTGTTGTCGGCAGTTAATATGTCTGTGGTGCGCCGTGGTAGCGGCGGCGCGTGCGCAGGACGATGACGGGTTCTACGCGCCGCAGACCTTCAAGCAGCACGTCAGTATCATAATCATCACATTATACTTAACATCATTCTTCATTTACAGCCCTAGGGCGTTTATGGAGAACAACAATTTGAATTAGTTTCCCAATTGTGAAAATCTTGACAGTTATTTTTCTTCCAACTAAAGTCTGTTCGCCGAGTTGATAAATATTATGATATGTCTTGAAATAGCGACTGTCGCTTACCTATCGCAAACTGGATGTCGGGCGTCGCTTATCGTCGCGCGTACTGAGTTTCGTGGTACGAGGCACGCAGTTGTCAAGTGCGGCGCCGCGCCGGGCGGGCGGGCGCGCGCACGCGGTGGCCATATTGCCATTCCGTTCTGGAATACGCTTCGAGTGTGTCGTTTGGGTGTTCGTGAGTTGTTTTAGACGAAGCAATTGAACGTTTCATAATAAACGTCACCGACTCTGAATCTTCCTCCGACTCTGAGACGTCGTCCCATGTTATGGGACATATACAGGCTATTCAATAATAATATTCTATGAAGGAAATATAGTCTTTCCCTTAATTATTTTTTTATTATGTTGGGTAATAATATTTAGCGGGCCGCTATTTGTAATGAGTGAAGAAGCCATTTTTTTATCAACTCTCGGCGAACAGACTTTACGCTTTAATTTCATGATTATTTCCTTAAATACTCAGCATAAAGCAGCACAGCATACAAAATTAACTATGGCGCTGTTTTTTGTATTTATTTTTGTTTGTTGGTTGATTGGCTTACAAGATGAATTTCGCCATTCGCAGTCCGACGGGACGGCTGATGGTATATATCATATCGCTTTTTCCTTCGTAATTTTCTTACTTTGCGAAGTATACATAGAAAAAGAAACTGACGAAGTTAACTAAATGCCCGATACCAATGCGCACACGACAGAAGCGCGGCGTGTTTGCAGCGTAACGCCATCTGTTGTATTCTATTGGAAGTCGTAGACGTCACACATGACGCCGCGCTCCTGTCGCTCCGCAATGTGTCCGGGCCTTTAGACAAAGGTCTTGGACCAATAATACAAATGGACTGTGAACCTCTATACATTTGAGCGTACGCCGGAAAAGCTAGCTTCCCAGGCTAATACTAGATGGCGCTACAAAAAAATGTATTGGATCGTAGTTCGGAAGCTTGTCACTAGATGACGCTACTAGAGTTAGCCTGGGAGATATTCGATCAGATTAAATTAAAATAAATCATTTTGTCTTCAAACTGTCGTTGATTCGGATTTTTTCACGTTTTTTTGTAAAAACTAGCAGTTGTTCGGAAGACAGCATAGTTGTTTGAACGAATTACAGCCTAAATTTAAGAATTCGTCAATAGATGACGGGGAATAGAGGTTGACAGTCTTCTTGTATTATTGGTCCATGGTCTTATAAAGGCCCTGCTGTATGTACATATGTGGCAGGTGGGCGGCTCGCTGTTTCAACCCGTGCATCGTCCTTGGAATGCCCCCCCAGAATTAAACAGAGTAAGGACAACTCCTAACCGCTTCCTAAGTTTAAGGACGTATCGTCTCATTTCTGTACGATAATTCGAAATATTATTTGTTGATTTTTTAGATATTTGTTCATAGAACAGTTTTAGTTTATGAGTGGGGCGAATTCAAAAATTCGTTCGCTAAATTTAAAAGTGGTTCAAGTAAGAAACGTCAAACTACATTTTGACAGCTCGGTGCTATACAAAATCGAGGTTGACGTTTCTTATTTTAAGGTTAGGGAAATTTAAATTTAGGCGACACCGTTTTGAATTGGACCCAGTATGCCACTAAATTATCATATTTGGCGTTAAAAATCAATTGAAACTTTCAACACACGTATTACCTTACAATATATCTGCGCTAACGTACACATGAAGATCTCTCTAAGGCTAGGTGCTGACCTACAATATAACTGTGCAATATCACTGGTTGCACAATTACATTGATCGTCAGTAGATGATTTTAACGATCAATGTCATACTGATGATCAAATTGATCAATATAATTATGCAAACAGTGATTTTGCACAGATCACAGATTGAATATCCTAAAAACACCGCTGAGCCTACCTTTTACTAACGAATGTAGCTGTCAAATTAGCGGGCGGGGTTATTCAATCGATTTCAAAAAAGTAGGATAGGTTATCAATTCGGTTGTATTTTTTATATCTTTTTTATGTTTTTTACCTCAGAATTCCGTCATTTAAGTATAAACAGATCTAAAATAGTAGTTTATGCAACGGTTGCATAATGATAGGCCTTAAAACACTAGTGCGGTTTTATGAAACGAGCCTTGCGAGTTTCATAATAAGATCGCACGTGTAACTTTATCTACACACATATTGCCTACGCGACGGAGGCAGCCGGCCTGTTGCTCATGTCTGTATCGTTATGACCATTACGATACTAAAATCGATACTGTAATAACATTACAGTACAGGTTGTCATAATGGTGGTCATTTCCTACGGTTTTTGATTACATTATGGAGGTTTTATGTTATGGGTGTAGATAAAATTCTTTTTTTAACCTTTTCGGCTGTAGCTGATTTCCGTGCCCCTGACGCCACGATATGCCGTTCTCTATACATTTGCGTGTAAACGTTCTATGTATTAGAGTTTATAGTAACGGATTAGCAATAAACGAAGTTAACGATTTGATTAACGGTGCCCAGCTATGACCCCGCCGTTGGCTTTTTGTCTCTAATGCTGGCAGCGGTCGCCCGGCTATGCGGAGTCTATCGGATATATGGTCCGTAGGGCAAAATCAGTATGGTAGTAATAATAATAATAATAATTTATTTCAGGCAACAACGCCCATAACATAAATAACTTAAAGACTAACATAATAAGTAAAAATAAAACTCTTAGTAGTGTCCAAGTTATTACTTTTTCTTTGTTGGCAGCTGGAATCATTCCAGAAAGGGTTGTTCTCCCCAGCACGGAACGACGTCGACAATAGCCAGTGGCGGCCTGCCCCCTTACACGAGAACTGGCGAGGTAACTGATTATTATTTATTTATTTATTGATACACCAACAGTTTACACAGAAACTTACATAAAAACATTATTTACGCAACACTAAATTGTAGTGGTAAAGCCAAACAGTAATCCTCACTAGATGATTACTGTTCGAATGGGCCGGCTCGACCGGGGTAGTACCGCACTCTCACAGAATATCGGCGTAAAGTAATAGCTTGCTATTGCGTTTCGTACGGTGGGTGACCAGATCCGGAGGCCTATTCCCTCATCCCTTTTCCATCCCCATTCCCCATCCTCCCTAGACTGGCAACGCATTGGTAGCACCTCTGGTGTTGCATATGTCCATGGGCGGCGGTGACCACTTTCCATCAGGCGGGCCGTCAGCCGGTTTGGCAGTCAATTGACATAAAAAAAACATCAACAAGTATATACAGCACTCACAGATTTTGATTTAACTAATCTAGTATTCAAATCAAACATAACTTAGTTACTAACCCCCCCAACCCTCGTTGACCATAGTATATGCCAAGACCCCCCCCCCCCCTTCCCTCTAGTTTTCACGTAGTACCTAATTCATAAACATAGTGCGTGGTATTTAGATCCCCCCCCCCCCCCTGAATAGATCACGTAGTATGGGTACGTTCCGGGTTTACGTGTTGATATATAGTAATTTAATATAATATTGTTTGTTTTTTAAAGAAAGTGGCACGGCATGCTCTTGCGGGATTTTTTTCGTATTATGTCCATTACAATGAAAGAAATATTTGATAATAGCAGGAATTTCCTAATGCACTTGACAGAGTCCA
This sequence comes from Tortricodes alternella, assembly GCA_947859335.1. Classification (NCBI taxonomy): domain Eukaryota; kingdom Metazoa; phylum Arthropoda; class Insecta; order Lepidoptera; family Tortricidae; genus Tortricodes; species Tortricodes alternella. Next base: position 7,162,375 of record OX401972.1, read on the forward strand.
CCGCCCGCAGTACTTATGTCATCGAATAGATAATAGTACTAACGTACAGAAGAACCACTGTCTAACAAAACCGGTGTTATGGTACGAAAGTATGCCTACTCATGCTTTCTCCCTCCGTCGCATAAAACGCGCTCTATCGTGCACGCTAGGGTTGTCAGTTTATCCGTGTCACCCAACACCAATCATCTAGGCTTTGATGACCTACTGCGATTTATAGCTCCGAGCTGTCCGACGGCCGAGCGTACCTAAAGTGCGGAGTGAAACATCCCTGCTTGTTGTTCGAAGGCTCACCCCTCGCCCCGCAGGCACCCCTGCAGCCGATCGCGGAGCCCTGGCGCGCCCCCCTACAGATGACCAAGGAGCAGCAGGCCGCTATACTGCACCACAAACAAGCTCTCACTTCTAGTATGTATTCCGTTGGTAACATCTCGTCGCTTATCTAACACACAGTAGAACAAACTAACAGTATGTTGTCTCGGCAGTGTCCTCGAAATAATTACCTACGGCCGCTCGGTATGTAAACACGCAGTAGGGCTGCCCGCCGACTGTCTTTCTTGGGTTACGTATTTGATAATGCTATATTAACCCTTAATTTGGCAGAGATGTAAAAATAAAAAAATAAACTTTTTTTTATTAAAACCTGGTTTTGAGGGTTACCAATAGGCCTGAAAAAATTGTAAAAAAAAACTAGTTATTTCAGTTTTTCAGGAAAATTATGTTCGCTGTGGCGAACACTGCCAACGATGTGAAACTTTAAGGAGTAAATGCAAACATACACGATTATAAATAATAAATAATATAAACACATAAAAGGAGAGATTCTTACAAAACGTCTGTGTGTGGAATGACAAAAAACAGATTCTGAAATTGTTTCCATCGAGAAAGCAATGCCGAATGTTGCATTTTATGCAGAAAACTGTGGTGTCTCACAAGCAGTGACGGCATCGTCCCTCGGTTTTTACCGAGGTGAAGTGCCCAATATTGACAAAACGCACTGAATTAATGGGCCTTGGTTAGGTCAGATATCTAATTTGACATGGCTCAGCCTTTTCCCGTTTACTGCTCAATTAGGCTGAATCAGGTGTTAAAAGCTCGTTAGAAGGCAATCAGGGAAATAGGCAAATAGAAGGGAATCATAAAATAATCTGAATCTTTATCAAAATTTTGATACACTTTGGGAATAATCACAGACAATGGAATATTTTGAATTATATTTTCAATATCCTGTATATTTCCAAACTTTGAGACACTTCGCAATTTTTATCAGATGCTTTATCTTCTTCATCTTCATATGAGATATTGTCGTTCACATTGTGTGCTTCAATGTTCTGGTTCTCGTTTAGGCTTTCCAATCTGTTAAAGGGCTCGTAAACAGGCGAGTTGTTCGGTAGTTTGTTGCTGTTGTTTGGGCTGTCCCCCAAAAACTTTCATTTAAACTTTTTGTCCCCATTAGTGATGTAATATGTAATCTTTTTGGGAATAACCCAATTGCGGCAATGGCTTTCTAGAAACTAGCCCGTTTACGATCCTCTTTAGGTGGTAAATATTACCATCTGCCGTTAAAGTTACTTAACATGTGCTATTCTGGCACTCAGTCTCTCAATCAGTCAATCATTCAGGTGGCTCTTATTATACTCCTCATTGATCATTTCATTCAAAAGTTATCCTTAATAACATCACATGGACTATCTATACTCAAATTAAGAAGAGAAGAAACTATGGATGGTGCAGGAGACGATCTGTCGGAATGCGACTCATGCAGTTCATTTTGATCACATTCTGACTTATCACTCTCATCTGACGGGCACAAGTGCAAAGATCTTGTCACTACGGCCAGGTATCTTGTGCTAGTAAGCAAAGTAAAAGGAAAAAAGTAAGCTAAGACCCATACCAAAAGCAAAAAGGTTATTTACTAGTCTTTTGGCAATGCTCGCCACACCGAACATCCAATAAACAGTCGATTCCTCAAGAACTTGGCCATGTTCGCCACACCGAACATGCAAGCAAGCCACCGATTCACCGCGTACTTGGCAGTGTTCGGCACGCCGAACATGGGTTTTTAGTGATAAATGCAATTGGACTTCGACACGTAGTGGACTAAACCAACATTAATTAGTTTCTTTAACTCTTATACAATATATAAATATAAGTTTTGTTACTTAATACCCAGAAAAAAACCAATAAAATATTATAAATACCTAAGTAATCACGCGTGGTTGTCGTCTTGACGACATTTTGCGTTCATTACTGACAGTTCAGCATTGCCACAATGATAATTTATTTTTCAAATACATTATAATGAACAAATATACTATTTTGGCACAAAAAATATTCCATTAATATTAAAGAACACCTGACAGATTTTTTCAAAGTGCATGTTCGGCACACCGAACTCCGTCAAATTAAGGGTTAAACTGTCTTAGCACCTTTCCATGAAATACAACTGCAAATACTGTTAGTCTTAATTTTAATCATTTCTACTTGGTTCTTATTTCTACTTTCAAAAGTGACTGTAAGTCAGTGTGGAGTAAAAAAATGCATTTTATTTATATTGTTTTAATAACGATCAAAAATTCTCGTGCCATAATTTACGTGAATAAATTCACGAAAGCGTCTCGCACTATCCACGTCCGAATCCAACCGCGGTGCACTCGCGACTGTTGTGTACCGAAGTCTACCGAGATTTCGAAGCGCGTCGTTTCGGCCGTTTGTATGAAGATGGAACACTTTATGCTTGATTATACTGTGTCTAACAACACCGCTCAAGTCATTTTGACCAATTTTACAGGAGAGCGAAAAAGCATTACCTACTTATGCAATAACGCGTAATTCAAAAAACAAGCAATAGTAAACACCGCCTAAGTATAGGTACATGGCAATAAACTCTTTCGATTTTTCGTTAATTATTATACGCAAATCATTATTTCTTATTGTAACTTTATTAGCTTACCCTTTATCTTTGATAATATTAAATTTTTTAGACAAGTTTAGTCACAAAACTCACGAAAAACAATAAATAAACACGGAGCGCAGTTGTTAAAGAATGGCCGAACAACGACTTGAGCGGTGTTGGAAGGCCAATCGACTTGCGCGCTGTCCCTTTTTTTTGAATTCTGGTCTCTTATCGGCCGAAACTTCTAGAATGTGATTGGTAGATCGACGTGCAATGAGTAGCTCTATCCAATGATATTCAAATGTAAAAACCGCAAGTTTTCGACTTGAGCGGTGTTGTTGAGATAAGCGACGATCTATTTTGATGTTTTTTTGCACACTTTGTAAAGAAATAATAGAAAATATACCGATTAAAAAGTTATAATAGTAGTTTATGCAACGGTTGCATAGATATGCCTTAAAACACTAGTGCGGTTTTATGAAACGAGCTTTTAAGCGAGTTTCATAATAAGATCGCACGTGTGTTTTAAGGCGAAATTATGCAGAGTTGCATACATAACTTTATCTACACACATATTATAAACGGCGACACGGCGACGATGGGGCCCCGCCGGCTGCGGCGACGATGGGGCCCCGCCGGCTGCGGCGACGGCGGCGCGCCGGCCTGTTGCTCATATCTGTATCGTTATGACCATTACGATACTGTAATAATATTACAGTACAGGTTGTCATAGTGGTGGTCATTTCCTACGGTTTCTGATTACATTACGGAGGTTTTATGATATGGGTGTAGATAAAAATAGTTTTGAAATGCTTAAACAAAGCTCTTTCAGATAGACAAATTTTTTGACCATATTGGATGACTTTTAAAATTAGACTTCCTTGGCCTTTTTCAGTCAAATTTACCCCAAATTATCCCAAATTACAAGTTTAAAACATTAGTAGTTGCTGAGATATTCGGCTGTGACATACAGACAGACATAATGAAGTCTCACCTCCTCATAAAGGTTCCTTCGGCGGCGTCGGCTGCAGGTCCGAGTATTTATTAATTTCAACTTGATACCTCCACGCGTTCCTGAGAAAAAGGATCCTGACAGACAGACAGACGGATAACAAAGTGATCCTATAAGGGTTCCTTGTTTCCTTTCCAAAGCACGACACAAGTTTATTCTAGAGGGCTGTTGAGCGTGACCCTTTTTAGGGTTCCGTACCTTAAAAGGAAAAAACGAAACCCTTATAGGATCACTCGTGTTTGTCTGTCTGTTTGTCTGTCCGTCTGTCACAGCCAATTTGCTCCGAAACTACTGGACCAATTGAGCTGAGATTTGGTATACATATGTAAGTCGGTGACCGCAACACGGACGCGTGACGTAAATATATGAATTTTAAACATGGGGGCCACTTTTGGGGGGTTAATCAGAAAATTAAAAATAGTAGTTTATGCAACGGTTGCATAATGATAGGCCTTAAAACACTAGTGCGGTTTTATGAAACGAGCTTTTAGCGAGTTTCATAATAAGATCGCACGTGTGTATTAAGGCCAAATTATGCAGAGTTGCATACATAACTTTATCTACACACATATTATAAATCCTCCATGATGGGTTCAGAAACAATATTTTCTGGCAACAAGTTATATGTTGCAATCGTGGCTGCATATTTCCGAAATCCGGCGCATTTTCACATCACACACACTCCGAGAAGACTACTATTCATATTTTCAACTAAAATGTAAATTACAAACAACTTTTTCTATTCAATTCAACAACAATTCTACTTTCGTTCAGCAAAACACCAACATAATGGCGGCAATTCGATCCTCCGTCAAGACCATTTTTTTTTAAATCATAGACAAACGAATGAAGTCTCTGTTCTCATGTCAATCGAGATCAAATGTTGTGCAGTTTATATTAAAAAAACATACTGAATTGACGTTTCGTATCAATAACTGTTTTAATATCTATGGATACTAGAATAGAGACCCACTTGAGTTTTGACAGCTGTTCCAAATTTAATCTCATTTCTATACTAAAAACGATACGGGAATAACATTGCAGCACTAGTTTTTCCTAATTGGTTGTCAAAATGGTGGTCATTTCCTACGATTTTTGATTACACTATGGAGGTTTTATGATATGGGTGTAGATAAAAAAAGTTATGCAATTTATATTGTGTGACATATCAAATGAAAGGGTTTATTGTGAGGACTTAAAATATATTTTCATCTGAATTTTTAGTAAAATAGTTTGGAAGTTATTTAGGAAAATAGGCGAAAATTGACCATTCCCCCCCTTATTTCCGAAACTACTGGGGCTAAAATTTTGAAAAAAATACAGAAAATAGTTCTTTGCCTATAGATTACAGGAAAACCTATAAGAAGTCTATGGTATTTAAAGTAACCTAGTAAGTAAATTGCAGATAATCATGTACGGAACGGAACCCTCTCGACGCGAGTTTAACTCGCACTTGTCCGGTTTTTTCTTCTAGATGGCGCTTTCCGCTTCGAGTACGCCTCCGATAACGGGCTGGCCGCCGGCGAGCAGATAGAACCCGACGGGTCCCGAGTGGGGGCTTACCAGTACAAAGACCCGAGTGGGAAGCTAGTCAAACTGAAGTATCGCGCCGGGAAGGACGGGTTCCAGGTGAGAAATGAATTCTATATCGTGTGTTTTATAGTTCAAATTACGTTGTTAGGACTTTGTTTCTTAAGGTTCAAGATCGGTCGGATAGACAAGAGTTGCGAGCTTTTAAAAAACGACTGTATGGTATATGGAATAACGTTATAATTAGAATGAATGGAAGATAGAGCCCGACAGCTCCCGAGTCGGAGCGTACCAGTACAAACTGAAATACCGCGCTTGGAAGGATGGGTTCCAGATGATATAATGAACTCTATATTGTGTGCGTTAGGGTTTAAATTGGATTGATAGCATTTTGTTTCTTAAGGTTCAAAATAGGTTGGAATGACTAGAGTTAAAACCAATAGGCAGCCAGCCGTGGTGCTTTTATACGGACAGATTGCAGGACTACAGCGACTATACCTCCTCTAACGTATTAGGTTATCATTAGAACTAGTGTACCCGCCACAGTTTCGCCCGCGGTATTTTCCATACAAACTTGATCACCCCTTTTCACCCCTTTAGGGATGGGATTTCAAAAATTCCCTCCTTAGTGCACCTCTAGGGTAGGTACTCGACGAATGTCTCCTCCAAATTTCAAACCTCTAGGACCACCCGTTTAGGCTGTGCGTTGTCTATAAGTGAGTCACTGTACTGTTTTATATGTATTGATGAATTGAAGCAGGTATTAATAATCCTAGTATAATACAGAACAGAAAAGGAATACCTAACTAGTGGGGATTGGGGACTTCATACATATCTTCCAATAGAGATTCGAACCCGCGACGCTCTGCACGAGATACTATTAATACTACCTATACATATTATTTCCAGATCCTGGAGGGTAGCCATCTCCCGAAGAGCCCTGAACCTGTAGCGCCGCCAACGCCTGGTGAGTCATCATCTCTGGTTGTATAAACCATAGGAAAACTATATTGCACCTTATATCAAGGAAATTCTCTTCTTGAGATTTTTTAATTAGTATGTGGTTATATTTAGATTATCGATGGTTATATATAGATTTAAAATTATCAGGGCATGGACTAATAATAGAAGAGAACTGTCAACCTCCATACATTCGCGCGTACGTCGGAAAAGCTAGCTTCCCTGGCTAATACTAGATGGCGCTACAAAAAAATGTACTGGATCTTAGTTCGGAAGCTTCTCACTAGGTGACGCTACTAGAGGTAGTCTGGGAGATATTCAATCAAATTAAATTAAACTAAATAATTTTTGTCTTCAAACTGTCGTTGATTTGACTTTTTTTACGTATTTGTAAAAACTAGCAGTTGTTCAGAAGAAAGCATAGTTGTTTGAACGAATTATGACCTAAATTTAAAAATTCGTCGATAGATGGCGGGTCAAAGCTCCGATGTACGCTCAAATGTATAGAGGTTGACAGTCTTCTTGTATTATTGGTCCATGATCAGGGACACCTTTTTGATTGGACAAGTAATCTTATCATATTTTGTCTTTCAGACCAGCACTACCAGCAAGCGTACCAGCAGCAGCGGCAGCAGTACGACCTGCAGCAGCAGTACAACCAGCAGCGAGCTGAGCCGCAGACCCAGAACTGGGGGCAAGAGCAGAACAGGGTGAGCCGTGGCTTCCTATACTTTGCTTACAAACCGCGGTCAGGCTATGCTGGATCCTTTAGCTGAACAGTACCAGAATGAGGTGACCTGAAACTTAGTGAAATGAGTTAATATATTGAGGTCAAGGTATGCTGGTCTCTATGCCATAAGACCAGGACACCGTGAACCGTGAAATTTAATAGCGCTGTCACACACAGAGCTTAAGCTATGCTGGTTAATAGACAGCAGTAAAACGAGCAAAGGGCGCCACAGTCATCCGTTACTTCTTATATTTTGTTTACAAACCTACGTCAAGGTACGCTGGATTTTATATTAATATAAGATTTCGCTTTTTAAGGTTATTTATATAAGCGTCGTTTGTGAAAAAACAAACAGGAAACACGCCTAGGCGTGTTTCCTGAAAATGTCTAATTAGTCCGTTATTAACATTATAAAAAAATATTGAATACATATTTTATCTTTTGTTATTTAAACAAAAAAGACGAAGATATAGTGCGTTGAAGTTCCGCGTGACATCACTACTTTGTACACTTTTTACCATTAAATTACGTCATGAGCCCCCACTCCCGAACTTCGATGCGCGTTATCTTTGTCAATTTTGATAGATCTGATAAAGAAAAAAATACGTGTTCAATATTTTTTGATAATCTAACTGACGGACTAATTAGAATTATAATTGTATTACCCAGGAAACATCCCTATTATTTTAATTATCTGCTGCATTAATATTTTCAGGTACTTTTATTGTTGGAATTGGACGTTAGCCTACTGGGACCTCAAATTTTTGATGTCATAATAGCGCCGTCTTGTAAATACTGGTACCTCAAAATCTGTGAGATGGCGCTATATGTAACAACTGTACCTATAATTCGTATCTAAATAAGTATATCCTTCGAAAAGAAACACGAATTCAACGAAATAAATATGGCGAAACCTAAAATTGTTATATCAAAATAACAGATTTCTACTAAATAAAAATGACAGTGTATATGGTACTCATACAAAAAAATCGTTTTTTTTTTACTTTTTATCTGTCTTTCTCTCTGTATTCTTCTTCCGGCTAATCTCCGAAACGGCTGGACCGATTTTGACAGGACTTTCACTGGCAGATAGCTAATATTATAAGGAGTAACTTGCTTTTATTTAATTTTGATTTAAATTTAACTTATTTTAGAAGCAGTATTAGGATTCTGCGCCAAAAACTTAAACCCATGAAATTGTGACCAAGGTTCTATCTACGCGGGTGAAACCGCGGGGGAAAGCTAGTGTAATATCAAACAAAAGTGCACTCTCATTATGATCTGACATTGCGCAGGGCTACGAGGCGGGCCCGCGCGCGGCGGCTGCGCAGTTCACCCCGCAGAGCTGGCGCGCGCAGGGGCAAGAGGATGACGGACAGGTAATATACTAACGTGTACTTAACACTTTCATTGCCACGTAGAACTACGCTCGTAGCAGTGTTATTCCGTCTTGTAGTAAAATGTTGTTACAAAAAGAAACTCTTCGCATAAAAGCTTATACAGCCCTTATAACTCTAGTTTGAGTATTATAAAGGCTGTATTAGCTTTTATACAGATTGTGTGCTACTTGGGTTATTATATATATACATATATATATATAATCATGGACCAATAATACAAGAAGACTGTCAACCTCTATCTATTTGAGCGTACATCGGAGCTTTGACCCGCCATCTATTGACGAATTCTTAAATTTAGACCGTAATTCGTTCTTACAACTATGCTTTCTTCCGAACCAACGACAGTTTGAAAACAAAAATGATTTAGTTTAATTTTATTTGATTGAATATCTCCCAGGCTTACTGTAATAGCGTCACCTAGTGACAAGCTTGCGAACTACGATCCAATACATTTTTTGTAGCGCCATCTAGTATTAGCCAGGGAAGCTAGCTTTTCCGGCGTACGCTCAAATGCATGGAGGTTGACAGTCCTCTTGTATTATTAGTCCATGATATAATAAGGGTTTGTGAGATCGTGGTGTCAATCACCTACGGTTCCCTGCGGTATGCCTATCAATAAAATTTCGTGTAACAAGTCTCGTAGAAGGTTGTCAAACGCCAGCGCCATGGCTTACCCACACCCTATTGCTGATGTCTTAGTTCTTATGACATACACACAAAAGTGTAATATTGCTTGATTCACACGCTATCATATCGTTGTGCGCGTTGGGGTCGGTGGTGCTGTCTCACACCTCAAGATGTGGGAGTGCATTTTTTCACTTAAACGGGTTTCATGGATGGTGGTTGACATGCGACTTGTATAAAACTGTACACATCATTGTTAATTTATATGTGTAGGTACTGTTTTGAAAAAATGATGCCTCACCGAGTTTCTTGCCGGCTCTTCTCAGTAGAGGATTTTTTCCGAACCGGTGGTAGATTCATTCCTTGACCTTCATAAGTGCTTGTAAAAGCCTAAATTGAATAAAGATAGTTTGACTTTGACTGAACGTGCGATGGTGTCAGTTTCGCGTTTTGACACCTAAAAAGAAAACATCGCTAGAATTGCTTTGAGCAGTTCCTTACTATATATTTCAATGCCTATAATTGTCTCCTCTGCTGCACTGGGAGTGAAGAAATAGCATAGAATGCGTGCAGATGCTTATCATCCTGGCATGTCGTAAAAGTCGACTAAGGAACGGGTCCTCTCCAACATGGTGGACTATCTGAATGGGCGATGGGCTGATCACCTGTCACCATACGGTTCATCATACCATCTTAGGACTAATAAATCGAACGTGGCCACAAGTAGTCTTGTGGCTCTGCCCACCCCATTAGGGATTTCGGGCGTGATGCTATGAATGTATGTATATATAATCCATTTTTTTCGTCACGTTACAGTATCGTCCATCAGAAAACGAAGTAGAGAGCCAGAACAGAGGACCTCACAACTTTGGGACCGGCTACGAGTTCTCCTTCCAAGGTTAACCAAAGGTTACAAGTATGATTTACTATAGACGTAAGTGCCTATACCATTGTAGATATATGAGAATAAATGTGATTGTTAACTAATATTCTTTTTACTGTCACATTATCAGCTTATATAGTACCACCGCTGGGCACAAGCATCTCATGGTGTACTGCCGTATGGGCAAAATATGTTTCGCCAAATTTCACTTCCCAAAAAACTTATCGCAGTAGTTTCATTTCCCAAACGAATCTTTAGCATATTTAGTTTACATTTCGCATTTTATTCATTTGGTCTAATTATCATTTGGCATCATTTTACTTTGCAAAGTTTTATTAAGACAAACGTTTATTAGGCAAACGTTTTGTTTTGGAAAATATTATATTACAAAAAAAATGGGGGTTTGGCGAAGTCTACCAAAGGGGGAAGAGGGGGGCGAAGCCCCCCGCAGTATAAACCAAATAATCGTGACAATTGTATTATTGGTAGGTTAGGTTAGGGTTAACTTGTGTCCCTTAGAGCGGAAATAGGCACCCCCCGCGTAGCGGGGTGACGTCGACACGCTGGCGGTTAGGTTAGGTTAGGCTTTTGACTAAATAATACTTGGTAAAATGAAACATGACCAACTATTTATTTGTAAAACAATAATTTGTCAAAAAATACTTTAGTAACTGTAAAATTGCGATAAGCTGTTTTGATTAATGATTTTTTGTCAAATGATAATTTGAGTAGGTAAGTAAAATAGTTTGGGATACTTTGGGAAAAGTTTTTTGCCCATACATTAGTAATCCGCATCTCATAGTGGACTTGGCAGTAACTACCCTAGTTGCTTTTTCCGTTGGCATCCATTGGCCAACAGTAGGGAATCCGTAGGGATATAGTTAAGTTTGCCCACATAACAATAACATTATCACCACATAAGACCAATATAACAAAAAAATATAATTAAGCCCAAGCAATTACCAACGTTGGGCCATTGTGAATACCGCTAACATTATTTAAAAACCAACCAGAAAGCTACGGCTAGCTGTCAGTGAAGTCCATGTTACTCTAACTAAATGTCATACTCGCACGTACGGTTCTAAATCTTCCGGCTTCCCTAAGGAAATATTCACGCTTCGCCACTGATATCCAAATATTCAATAATATGAGATTCTTCAAAATAAAACAATAATTTAGTTCATATACCCACATTTTATTAAAACAACACCCCAGCACAATTCAAGACATCCAACACTACAAAACTTGTACATATATTAAGTCATTATTTCAAGCGATATCGAGTTATAACTAGATGTCATTCAGGGCAGGACTAGATATTCGTAATATATTAAATCACTGGTAACATATATAACTCATCACAAAAAACACAAGGTGTAATATAACAAATATATTTCACGCTTTATCTTTACTTATAATATAAAATATTTCTAATAAATTATGACGTAAAATGTTAAGTTAGTTCTCGCTATAAGCTATTATTCGATTAACTAGATATTTAATTAAATAGTTTAAAAAGCTTTAAATATCACTAAAACTATCACATATATTTTATAATCTAGTGAGATTATGATTGGAAAAATTCCACTACCTAGTAAAATATATTATATGTTTTATTATATGTAGAATAGAACAGCAATATATTACAGAGGGTTTCGATTATTACTACCATACACTTTTAGCTCATGGCTCTTGTACTTATCGTTATTATTAAAACTATGATATAAGTCAACTTATAAATATAATATATGATTTGTACAATTAAATATAAATCTGATCCATAAAATATTATGTTTTACTTAGACACAAAACAATTACAATAAACACGCGACTTTAGAAGGACCCAAACCCAGCTATTGCATAAATATAGTTGATATATGATAATGTATGTTTAATTAATATATTACCACTTATTTATTATCATCAAATATGAACAATCAAATAGTTAAGCCGTTACATAAAAAAAGCAATTAAAAAATCAAATAAAGTCCCAACCCAAATAACTTTAATTTAAATAATATATGCTGAATATGAAATAAGTTAATTATTATTGGTTGAAATTTAAATCTACTTATATACAGCCCATGCAAGCTACCATCGAGATATATCTAAAACTGGAAGATTATGTGATTAAATATGTTCTGTGTTATATATTTCCAGCTTATACATACGTATATATATTTTAAATTACTTGAACTACTGTCTAAAAGTACTTTAAAGGGCGACAAATTTTAAAACCTTAATAGAATGATAAATAAATTAATTAATGATCCAAAGTTACGAAATAAAATTAATATTATTAGAATAAATATTGAATATCAAAATGAAATGTACAATATTTCCTTCACTTCTCACTAAACAGTCTGAGCAGCCATACACAGACAGTTTTGCTTTTAAAATGAATAAACTGTTTTGATTCGATTTTCTTTATAATGTTGAAGTTATATGAAAAATTAAATGTATGTATTAAATTTTTCATATAACTTCACTACTAATCGATGTTTCATGTAGAATTTATAACGTCACTCAAAACCAACGATAACGAATGTTTTTATTATGAAAAAAAAGAATCGTGAAGAAATAAAGTACATCTCATTCGCTAAAAAATGTATAATTCTACTGCACTTTACAACATCCTAGTCTATCTCCTATTTTTATTAATATATTTGTGAGTTGTGAGTAATTTGTAAAAGATATTTATTAACATACCTAATATTGATAAGGTATGTATTAAGTTATCGTTATTATTATTGAAACAATTCAATAATTGTTGTAAATCAGCGTAAAAAGGGATAGCAAAATAAAAAAAACAATTATTCTTTTGGAAATATGTCTAAAAAATCATTTACGGTGTATTTTCGGGAACTTTCTTATACGAATAGAATTTTAAATTTGAATTTATAAATACAAAGTTTACGTGCGTTACCCTACTTAAATTTATTTTATATTATATGAAATTTTCGTAAATAATGTGAGAAGGTGGGTAGAATACTTATATTTGATGATAATACAAAAGTGTTCCAAGAAAATAAAATGATGTCTAGATGATAGATGAAGTGATTAAAATCTAAGGAAGTATGAGTATATTTATTTATCTAAAGATAACAGTATATTTATTTTTATGTAATGATTTATAGTGATCAGAATGAAAGCTTTTCTTGCCATTATATTTACAAATATCTTATGTAAGCTCAAAATATATCACTCAAAATAAATTCTACTTTTCTTTGGTCCGTCACCGAATATTTTTAAAAATATTTGTAAAAATTATAAATGTGCGACATTTAACACGTGTTTAAAAATGAAATATATTTATTGTCAATTTATTTTACGTAAATAAAAATGTTTTATTATTGTCTAACAATATTATTGTTGTAGTCAAATGTATTTTTTTTTAAATTTACATGTAAGTTACAGTACGTTATTGATATTTTATCTATAAAAGATGTTTCAGGGACACATGTTAATGATATAAACATTAAAATATGTATAATATAAACCTTGACATATAAAGTATATGTATTCGAGCGAATCAACTTTCAAGGGGCTCTCGTTTTTCATTTAATGTCAAAATTTTATTAAAACGTCTACTTTGCCACCGGTTTTTAAAAGTAGGTATTTAAACATGTTAAACAGGTTTTTAGTATGTTTCCCAATGGCTCGATACTAATAGACATATTATGAAATAAGATAGCCAGTTTGTTTTTATTTGGCAAAAAATATCCTAAAAGTTAATTCGTCATTGTACTTAAATATACATGCAAATTGAATTTTAAACAGATATACATAAGTATAAACCAGGCATTTTTTATTGTCTACAACGCATACATATTATTATTGAGTAAATATTTATAATATAATGCACATATAGGTAATATGAATAATAAAAATATTGTCAAAGTCACATATGCAAAACTATATGTTAGATATATGTGACAATAATATGAAGCTGATATACAATACATAGAATACATTTCAGAGAAATAAATGAACATCCAGGCATAAAGTAAATGAATTATTTGAAACTACGGACACAAATAACTATTTTATGTACATTTAGAAATATGTATATTTTATATAGATATGTTTTGCATATAGTTTCTAATTCAGACACCCTGACTAAACGGCTATTCGTGTAGATATATCGAAATATATACCAATAGGTTTTAAAATAACAAAAAAGATTTCGAAAATTGGTCGAGACACTACAGATTTGAAGATATAATCGAAGAAATAGTCAACTACAACTCTGGGCAATAGGCAATATATTTATCACACTAAAATACACACATATTTTGGCATTTACTCGATTCGATAATTTTTTTTGGCATTTACATAGCACTCCTTAGACGCCTTTAAAACGTTACCTTAGTCTTCTAAGCGAACTTAAAAAAAAAATGTTTGGCACAATTAATCACTCCTAAGTCTAACTTACTTCTCAAGATGGCGGGCGGTCAAGATGGCGGATCATGGCGACTTACTCTTCTTCCTCGTTCTGGTAGCTCACGTAGCGAACTGATGACTTATCGCTTATAATTAGCGTCTGTAATAAATAAAATAAAATGTGTTTAGAAGTCATGGCATCCGTATATATCCGTGTTTATTTTTCAATACAAACACGAAAAAACGAAGTGCCAGCAACAACAACTTACACAAAAGTGCCACTACAGAATGGACTCAGAAGGCAAAAAATAGAAAAGGATGAAGACAGTTTGAGGAGGCTTATACCCGAGAAGGGACCACGTCTTGTTGAATACGATTATTATTATTATTTTTATATATTTGAAAGGCGTGGAAATAAAGGTTATTATTAATATTATTAAATTATAGACATGTGATTGCTTTGACTTGTTTGATTTTAGCAACCAACTTTGCAAGCTCTGTCTGAAAGTCGCTTGGTTGATATTAGCAACAAAATGGAAGGGCTAGAACTAATAAACAATTATTTCTAGCCCTTCCATTTTTTCAGTGAACTTTGAAATAAACTTTCACGTCTTTAAGTGTTAATTTTTTCTGTGAATCGCTTCGTCATAAATTACCTATGTGTTTTTAGGTTCAGTAGTTTTGGCTAGGCGATGATAAATTAATCAGTCAGTCAGGATGTATTTCTATAACTATGAGTAGATAGTTAGTTGAATCAAGAGTACCCTAAACCGGCGAACGTGCATGAACTTAATGAGAGTAGACGAAGCTTAAGGTGTCAGGATCGGGGTTCAGGGTGCCCTTTGGGAAACAGGCGTGATATATGTATGAAGATAATTACATGGACCAATAATACAAGAAGATTGTCAACCTCTACACATTTGAGCGTAAATCGGAGCTTTGACCCGCCATCTGTTGACGAATTCTTAAATTTAGGCCGTAATTCGTTCAAACAACTATGATTTCTTTCGAACAACTGCTAGTTTTTACAAAAAACGTGAAAAAGCCGAGTCAACGACAGTTTGAAGACGAAATGATTTATTTTAATTTAATTTGATTGAATATCTCCCAGGCTAACTCTAGTAGCGTCATCTAGTGACAAGCTTCTGAACTACGATCCAATACATTTTTTTTGTATCGCCATCTAGTATTAGCCAGGGAAACTAGCTTTTCCGGCGTACGCTCAAATGTATGGAGGTTGACAGTCCATTTGTATTATTGGTCCATGATAATTATAAATAATGTAAATTTGTGAGTTCCTGACCTGTTTCTCATCCCGTGCTGGTGGCGAGCGCAGTAGCAGCAGGAACGGTGCGTACGCAAAGTTGAGCATGGCGATGATGACCAGCATCCACTCGAAGCCGATGCTGTTCACCAGCGAGCCGGAGAACGCGGGGCCTGAAGGGAGAAGGGGGACAATAGCACTTTCAAAATTTCAAAAATGACTACCCTTTCCGAATAGAGATAACTTTTTATTTTTCTTGAGACGCGGAAATTACTATCAGAGATTTTAGTCTCCTGAATAGGTCAATTTATACAGTACAGGGTGGGCCATAAGTTTTTGCACATTTAGAAACATGATAGAGGAAAAGCTATAAATGCTATTTTATTTGTATTTATTATAAGTAATAAGCATAAAATATATTTTTTATCTGTATAAACAATGTCGCCTAAATGAGCTCCGTCTTGTTGCTGGCACTCCTGCAACCTACTATGCAATTGTATGGAAAGATACTGACAATCATCATTTCTGGTAGGTACATTTTGCAAAATATGGCGTGTGACATATCAAATGAAAGGGCTCATTATGAGGATCTTAATTTTTTTTTTTTAATTTTAATATAAACGGTTTTGAAGTTATTTAGGAAAATAGGCAAACATGTACCATTCATCCCTGCCTTCCTCATCGCCGAAACTACAGGACCTAAAATTTTTAAAAATAGTTCATTACCTAAAGATTACAGGAAAACCTTCAAAAAGTGTATGGTATTTAAAGTAACATAGTAAATTTCATATAGTCACGGAACGCTCTCCACGGGAGCTTAACTCGCACTTTTCCGGTTTTTTTTGAAAAGTGTTTATCGCAGTAACCACGTTGCTTTCCTGTGAAACGGTGTATTGTAGTAAAAAATATACAAAATGGCGTTTAATTTTCCCTTTGTACCGCACAATTAATATTTTAGAAAAAAATCTGTGTTGCTATTTGCAAAAACTTATGGCCCACCCTGTATGTAACAAGACGAACCATAAACCTTCAAAACCGTTGATGGCTACGTTAAACTGAGCACAATAACACACTGTTTGCTAGTATTCATCCGTTAATTTTGACTTTAACATTTTACAAAATTAAATTACGTCTGCCGGTTTTTCAGTCAATTGTCATAAAAAAATATGGCATGTGGTCAAAATGTACTCACCCACAGCGTATCCCAAACAGAAGGCGGTGTCTCCTATGGCGTAGACGGAGCCGTAGACGGCTGAGTGGCGGATGTCGACCAGGAAGCCCAGCTCCGGCATCATGCTGGAGTCCACCATGCCGATAGCGAAGCCCAGACCGGCGTTGGGGATGATCAAGTGCTCCAGTTTTCGGGCCATCGGGATCTAGGTGAAGATGAGCTTGAAGTATGCATTTTGTACTTGCTTGCAAAGGTTTATTCATCGTGTGGTGTACAGGAAAAGGCGTTTATCTACACCCATATCATAAAACCTCCATTGGTTAATCAAAAACCGTAGGAAATGACCACCATTTTGACAACCAATTAGGAAAAACCAGTGCTGCGATAAAGAAATAACATGACTTCTTTATCGTTTTTAGTAAAGAAATGAGATTAAATTTGGAACAGCTGTCAAAACACAAGTGGGTCTCTATTCTAGTATCCATAGATATTAAAACAGTTATTGATACGAAATGTCAATTCAGTATGTTTTTTTAATATAAACTGCACCATATTTGATCTCGAGTGACGTGAGAATAGAGACTTCATCCGTTTGTCTATGATTTAAAAAAAAAATGGTCTTGACGGAGGATCGCCATGTTGATGTTTTGCTGAACGAAAGTAGAATTTTGTTGAATTGAATAGAAAAAGTTGTTTGTAATTTACATTGTAGTTGAAAATATGAATAGTAAGTAGTCTTCTCGCAGTGTGTGTGATGTGAAAATGCGCCGGATATCGGAAATATGCAGCCACGATTGCAACAAATAACTTGTTGCCAGAAAATATTGTTTTTGAACCCATCATGGAGGATTTATAATATGTGTGTAGATAAAGTTATGTATGCAACTCTGCATAATTTGGCCTTAAAACACACGTGCAATCTTATTATGAAACTCGCTAAAAGCTCGTTTCATAAACCGCACTAGTGTTTTAAGGCCTATCATTATGCAACCGTTGCATAAACTACTATTATGTGACAATGCAGCGCCCTCTATATAATTATCTTTAATTACAGTATTCCTTAAGGGTCAAATTAAAACTTTCTTGAGACATTATTAATACTTGACGTACACACGGCGATTTATTTATACTAGTCCGACATGTTTCGAACTCGTATGGAGTCCTTCTTCAAGGGTTGAGTGCGGTCGCGGTCAAACTCTGACAATAAATCGTGAGTAAAGCCGTGTGTATTTCAAGTATTCCTTAAGGGGCTCGTAAACGACCTGCTGCAATTTGGGGCTATCCTCAAATAGCTTACATACGTATTACATCACTACTGGGAACAAAAAGTTTGAATGTAAACTTTTGAGGATAGCCCAAATTGGCCGAAAAACTAGCCCGTTTAACATACATACATACATACATACATATTATCACGCCCGAAATCCCTAATGAGGTGGGCAGAGCCACAAGACTACTTGTGGCCACGTTCGATTTATTAGTCCTAAGATGGTATGATGAAGCCCCGTTTAAGAGCCCCTTTAAACCAGCGCTTTGTAAAGCGCGGCGCCGCGCCAGGCGGGCGGTACTATACGGTAAAAGAAGATGATAGGTTTTCGCAAATTGATGGCAGGGTAGACGAAGCAATTGAACGTTTCATAATAAGCGTCACCGACTCTGATTCTTCCTCCGACTTCGTCATGGTCGTCGTCCGACCATATGCCAGCAATGGGACATATACGGGCTATCCAATAATAATATTCTATGAAAAAAATATAGTTTTTCCTTTAATTTCTTATTATCATCGGTGAAAATAATTAGCGGGCCGCTATTTGTAATGAGTTAAGAAGCCCTGATTATTATATTTTTTTATCAACTTTAGCGAACAGACTTTAGTATCGAAGAAAGAGATGCACTGAGCGATAAGATGGGGATAACTTATCCCCATGTCAATCTTGCTGAGGCTGCTGTAGTTTAAGCCCCTCATCTGGAGAGCACTTACCAGGATAAGACAGATGCCGATGATCAGGAGACCAGAGCAAGCAGCTAGCCAGCGTCCCATCTTATGACCGAGGGGGCCGAACAGGTTCGTGCCTGCAACCAGAGAGAGAGACAAAAGAACTATGAATCGTGCGCACCTGTTTTATGATTCTCTGTGTATGCGTATTCAAAGAATACTGGACTCTTAGTAATAATAATAATATTACCTTTTAATTAAGGAAATAGGTACAATAAGATAAATATCTTAAGAGGAGTGTGAACCTACGGCTTTTCATACAAAAGGCGATAACGATTTGCACCCTTTAAATGTTAACCGATGTTGACCAATTTCTGTTAAGATGTCAGTCAGAACAAAATCTAGGTCTATAAGTTTTGATTTTTTCACTATAATCAATAAATCCAGTTTTATTATTGTTTTAGTACCCCATACAAACCTGATTTCGGCGATTATTTGACTGACTGACAATCTGTCAAAAATTGGTCAAAATCGGTTAACATTTCAGGGGTGGAAATCGTTATCGCCTTTTGTATGAAAAGGGTGATTTTTGCTGTCGGTTCACAGTCCTCTTATAGACATACATACATAAGTAAGCAAAATAACTCAGAATCAGAAATTATTTAATGTATAACTGTGTTTCAAATAGTGGATTTATAAATTTTAGTTTTAACAGGCATACAATATTATAATCCAGTCAATGAAGACATTATAAAAGGGGGCTTTCGCTACAAATGGTCAGGGAAAGTTCTAATTTGGCAGTGTGTGTTCTAATTAATATTCCTAATTTGCGACCTTGCGTGACTGCCATATTGGAAAGATGGTACCAAAAACAAGTTTATCGAGGATATCTTATTTCCAGCGTCATCTAGGTTGAGAATAGTCTTACAAAAATTATATAACATGAAATTTCCTGCAACTTTTGTGTGAAAACTTTTTCCATCAGATAAATAGTCTACGAGTTACAGCGAAGTCAATCTCAGCAAAGGGTCTAGCCGTACTTCCACGTCGAAACTGCCCCCGATAGGAACCTTATATAGTTACGAACCTAATACGAGTAGATATTAGCTGTATACGCGTCTGGGAATGAAGTAATTGAACGAAGTCCCCAAGCCGCACTACTCCCACGTGGAAACCCCCGTCCCTCTTACTCCGATGAAGAAGTCCTTGCTATGATTTTCAAAGGATGACCGTACCGTCCTTCTCTGCCAAGTAACTCACCGATGAGATAGCAGATGCTAGCTGGCAGGAAGGCGACGCCCTGCTGCCAGCGGCTAGCCTGCATCGTGTCCACCATCCAGATAGGTAAACTTGGCTCCAACATGGCGATGCCAACATTCGCGAAGGTAATGGCTCCTAGAATCATTTAAATCAAATTTAATCCTCCAATGGCCAGTATTATGAAAGGGTTACAGAAAAACATAGCCCGAGTCAGTTTTAGAAAGAAACAATATTCTAATCAAAATAGAATTTTTTATTTTTCTAGTGGACCCGCCACAGTTTCACTCGCGGTATTTTCCATATCAACATTATCACCCCTTTTCACCCCTTTAGAATTGGAATCTTCAAAAAATCATTCCTTAGTGCACCTCTAGGGTACTCGAGGAATGTCTCTTCCAAATTTCAAACCTCTAGGACCACCCGTTTAGGCTGTGCGTTGTCTATAAGTGAGTCACTGTACTGTTTTATATGTATCGATATCTTCCGGGTACCCTTGTCGACTGAAAGTCGTGCGATATATATTGAGGATCTAGCGCTCATGGCACTGCACGCTGCAAATGCGGTTTAAGGCCCGAACACATTGCGGGCGCGGCAAGAACGCGGTATCTATTGGATGCGGTTGAACCAAGCCAAGCGGAGCGTGACGCGTGACTGATATGTGTAACGGACGTCTGTTACGACTTCCAATACAAGGCAACAGATGGCGTCACGCTGCGGTCGCAACGCGCTCCTGTCGCGTTCTCAATATGACCGGGGCTTTAAAATGGTCCAAACAGTTAATTCCGTCAGATCTTCTTGTCAGAAGCTGGTGATGTCGGTCGTATGTTAGGACCAGAGACAAATACTGCGTTACTCATCGGATTGTACAATGAATTGTACGAAAATAAGCCGAAACTGCTAACACCCAGTTAAAATATATGGCACCACAAAATAGCGTGAACAGTGTTTTATCTACACCCATATCATAAAACCTCTATTGGTTAATCAAAAACCTTAGGAAATGACCACCATTTAGGAAAAACCAGTGCTGCGATAAAGAAATAACATGACTTCTTTATCGTTTTTAGTAAAGAAAAGAGATTAAATTTGGAACAGCTGTCAAAACTCAAGTGGTCTCTATTCTAGTATCCATAGATATTAAGAAAGTTATTGATACGAAACGTCAATTCAGTATGTTTTTTAAATATAAACTGCACAATATTTGATCTCGAGTGACGTGAGAATAGAGACTTCATCCGTTTGTCTATGATTTAAAAAAAAAATGGTCTTGACGGAGGATCGCCATGTTGGCGTTTTGCTGAACGAAAGTAGAATTGTTTTTGAATTGAATAGAAAAAGTTGTTTGTAATTTACATTTTAGTTGAAAATATGAATAGTAAGTAGTCTTCTCGGAGTGTGTGTGATGTGAAAATGCGCCGGATATCGGAAATATGCAGCCACGATTGCAACAAATAACTTGTTGCCAGAAAATATTGTTTCTGAACCCATCATGGAGGATTTATAATATGTGTGTAGATAAAGTTATGTATGCAACTCTGCATAATTTGGCCTTAAAACACACGTGCGATCTTATTATGAAACTCGCCTATCGGCTCGTTTCATGAAAACCGCACTAGTGTTTTAAGGCCTATCATTATGCAACCGTTGCATAAACTACTATTTTTTGGTCGTTCGGGAAAACAACCAGTGTTTCCAAGGTGAGCATAATTGTTTGAACGAATTGCAGGCGTTATTTAAAAGATTCACCGACAGATGGCTTTACAAAACCCGAGGTTTTATTCGTTCATATGGTCACGTCAACGGAAACTGCTGCGACGCCAGTAATTTCTGTTTGGGGTTCACACTAAGACATCTTTGATGGTCCTTACCGGCTGCGACGATGATGTAGGGGTCTGTAACCAGCTCCTTCAATGACGGGGGATCGCTCTCCTGCCGTACCACGCCAGGTTGTAGGATCATTAGCTGAAGTACTGCGGAAGATATTGACCTCATGATGTGATAGATTGGTAAAAGCAGATAAAGCATACTATATGCACCGAACTATGAAGAAGCACTTACGTCCATCTCCAAGAGCCAAAGCCGACAGCATGAGGAACGGCGCCGTTTTGCCGACGAACTCATACATCAGCCCTCCGAAAGGCGGCCCAATGAGTACCCCCAAGGCCAGACCGCCCAAGGCTATACCCATTGCGTTGCCTCGTTCCTGGTGGCAAGAAAAATAATAAAAATGGTCGAACGGATTCTGGCTGTAGACAATTCAGTATCATCAGCATTTCAACCGAAAGACGTCCACTGCTGGACATAGGCCTCCCCCAATGATCGCAAGAACGACCTGACGCATCTAGCTCGACATTACCGTTCATCCTACATTAAGTAGAGACTGTTGAACGAGGATGAAGGTTGTAAGTTGTAAGGGAAGGGGGAAGAGTTGGGGAGAGAAGGGGGGGTTGATACAGGATCAGAAGGACGGTAAGTCAGGTAAGGATTACAGAAGTGACAAGGGGTTGTTCTCGTTACCTTGTCATCGGGATACCGTTCAGCCAGCATGCCCATGCCAGACACACTTGAGCATGACGATCCTATGCCTTGCAGCGCCCGCGCAATGAAGAGCACGCTGTATGAGCGGCCGAATGCAAATACTGGAACAAACCAATTCATCTAAAAATACTAAAAATTAAAAAAAAAACATATTGATATTATTTATTAGAAGATCTGTTAAAAGAATAGTTACATATAGAAACTTACTGAGTGTGGACAGGAACATGAGGATAAATCCGGTGAACATTGGGACGCTGTAACCGATCCTGGGGAGAATGTGGAAATTGGCATAAATAGAAATAAAAGTTTTCTTTTTATAGAAGACAGATGTGCATTTGATGATGAGGTCGACGATGGAGCATGCACACCTAGATAATGCCTATTCACTCTCTACTTGAAAAGACCCAAGTTGTAGCGTTCAGGGAACAAGTCTGCAGGCAGGGAATTCCACTCCCTAGCCGTTCGCCAAATGAATGTTGAGACATACCGCTTAGTGTGAATTCATGGAACATCCACAACATGGGGAACCCCAGCTCCCGCCTAGTCCCCCGATGAAGGAATGGGGATGGCGGAATTAGTTCATGTAATTCCATCGCACACTCTCCGTGATATATCCTGTAGAATACCGATAAGCAGGCAACTTTGCGGCGGTGTTCAAGGCTCTGCAGTTTCGCCTCGACTAATTCCGAGTCACCGATGAGCTTCTTGTGCACCGAAAGTGTTGGTCAAAGAGTTGAGTAGGTATCAATTTGTTGGCAGTATAGCTTGACAAACTTACTTGTGCGTGAGCGGGCCTACGAACGGATTGGTGAATAGTTGCACGATGGCTTTGCTGGCGAACATGACACCGACTTCGACAGTCTCGTGCACCAGCTCCTGGTGGCGGGCCTCCTTCTGCGCTGTCACGTTCACTGCAACACACGTGGTAACTTTAGCATTGAGTAACTTTGCAGAAAAATTTAAGGCCTACGCATTGCGGGCGCAGCGAAACCGTATTATGACGCCATCTGAAAATGAAAATATTTATTTTGCAAGTAGGCCACATGGGCTCTACCAGCGCTTCGAAAGTTGACATCTGCTCGGAAGAAACGCCGCAAGAAACTCAGCAGTAAATCTTTTTACAACTTTGGCAGTAGAGTTTTATCTAAAAACTAGCACAAAAAGTGCAACATAAAAACCTAACGGGTACAAATTAATTCTAGTAAATAACTAATAAGGGAGATGCATTGTATTGTCCCCGCGTCTAGACAAGTTAAGTGACTTAGAGATGTATAAAGTCTCTAAGGGTCATAATAATACAAATAATAATAATAATATGTTATATGCCTTAGATTTGTAGAAAACTGTAGACATCAGTGTTATACTTATGTAATGACTGTGTACGTACTGTTTTGAAAAAAGTATAGCTCACCGAGTTTCTTGCCGGCTCTTCTCAGTAGAGGTTTTTCCGAACCGGTGGTAGATTCATTCCTTGACCTTCATAAGAGCTTGTAAAAAACTAAATTGAATAAAGATATTTTGACTCGTAAAAGACGTGGCACATAAATATCACGGGTACCTATTTCAAGACAATAGACTATCACGCTGCGGTCGCCTGCCACGTCCGCAGTGCGATCGGGCCTGTACATCAGTGAAAAGTTTTTACGTACTGCTCAAATAGACGTGTATTTTTCAGGGTTCATGTAAGGACTATGGTATGTATGTTTGTGAATGTCCTTCTAGGAAAACTGAAGCAGAAATTGCGTTCGATCGTTTTAAATTGTTACTCCATACGGAATTCGTGTTTGCAGTTTCTATTAAGTGTTGTCGCCACAGACCAAATATACACTAGACTCCGCTGCATAGCTGGGCGACTCCCGCTGCTAGCATTAAATTAAAATTGTATCCTGCCTGACACCTTATTAACCCGATAAGTCTTGTTTTTTTGTTGTTGTTATTGCTACCTACTTTAATGTACTAAGTACTTCTGTATAATTGTCTATTTCTGTCAAAATTGTTAGTTGTTTAAATTGTTTAGTTGTTTAATAAATTGTACTGTTCGACTGTCGTGCGTCGCCTCTAATGATAAGATAAGATAAGATTTATTCGATGATACAGAACACATTGGTTCTGTATCATCGAATAAATCTTATGTTATATTATCTTATCTTATCATTTTCAGCAAAAAGCCAACAGCGGGGCTGCAGGCCGGCGCCGGTGCATAACGTCGAACGCACCAATGACAGCGCTCTAAGAACCCCGCGCGCCGCGAGGGCTGCTTTATTTGCTAGTAAAAGTGAGGCTAAGTGGATCTTGAGGATATTTGGTCTGTGGTTGTCGATAAATTAATGTTACCTATTTAATTTATTCCGTTTGTGATTTGAGGGGTCAGCCTTGATTTCAGGGGACGGTCCTAATTATAAACTAGGGAATTCCACTCAAGTCTCTGAGAGGCAATCAATCATACTTAGATTCTATATACATAATAGTATAGGAAAATGGCCAGTCGGTCGGTTGCATGGATATAATTACACATTCAATTGATTCATCCATAGTTATTGAATTTATTTGTGAAATTTTGAAATTGAATTTTAAGACATATCTATTTTGATCATTCCTAGAATTATTTCTAGACGGTATTTTTATATTATTCTGTTTCAACTGACGATCTTTTTGTGAATTCATTATCTGTAAAATGTAATTTCTGTAATGTAATTTTCATAGAGAAATAAATGACCTAGCCTACCTACCTATTTGGTAAACAAGTTTCTAACCTCAAAATGCACCTTTTTGGAACCGGAGACAATATTTTAGATGTCACTTTGCCAATTTTTAGCCTAGGTTTGCTTTATTTAGGATAAAACAGTAGTTTCATCCAAAAAATGCACATTTTGAGGTTAAAAACTTTATTTTTCCACTGAGGTACAATACCTACTCACTTATTGCGGCCCTAACATGCAAGACACAGAGATAAGTTAAACCCGTTTATCTCTATAACTATCTCTTTCGTCGGCACTAGTGTGAGAGAGACGCACTTAGAGATAAGACGGTTTAACGTAGAGCCGCTGACTATATTCATAAAATCTAAGGAACCATAAAAACTACAAACATGAGAGGCAGGCAATTAGTAAATGAGTATCAGTATGAGGAGTATGAAGTACAATACCCTGAGTGGCGTTTTCTATGGCGATGCTGGTCAAGTTCTTCTCGAGACAGGGGCAGTACGGAGCGGGAGTCGTGGTGATGTCCAGGGACATCGAGAGCGGCGCGTCCGGGTGTCGGATGTCGTACAGGAACTCCGGTATTATCGGAACTGCAGGCAATCATATTAATAATAAGAACATTACAATAATGACTTGACTAGAGAGACTTCATAGTGTTCTCTATACTATATTTCATAGTTTTTCATATTCGTATATTTGTAAGTATTATTAGGACATGAAATGTTATATTTCAAATTGTTTCTTTTTGATATTTGGCATACCTACCTTCCATCTTTATAATTGACCGTGGAGACTGTGTACACCTCCATTTATTTAACCTGGATTAATCAATTTAGATGTTTCTTTGTTTCAATTATTATTTTATTATTATGACCCTTAGAGGCTTTACACATCTCTAAGTCACTTAACGTGTCCAGACGCGGAGACTATACATCTCCCTTATTAGTTAATTATTAGAATTAAATTGTACCCATTAGGTTTATTTGTTGCACTTTTGTGTTAGTTTTTAGATAAAACTCTAATGTCAAAGTTGAAAAAAGACTTGCTGCTGTTATTTGGGGCGTTTCTTCTCAGCAGATGTCACCTTTCGAAGCGCTGGTAGATTCAGACATGTGAAAGAGTCCATGTGGCCTACTTGCAAAATAAATATTTTCATTTTCATTTTCATTTAATATAATAATAAACGATGCTAAGGAGCCACGCCCTTTTGTCACCTAAATATTTTTTAAGTTGTTTTATAATATTTTAGTCTGTAAATCATTGTTAATTTGCGATCTAGGCATGTTGTGACCCAGTCATTTTACCATTTAGTCATTTTGCGAAGTAGTCATTTTGCGATCTAGGCATTTTACTATTGCCATTTTGCAACCAGCAGCTCAATTACGTAAGACAATTGGTATTGGTTTGGCTGGTATGCAAACCATCATCATCATTATTCATCACTCGATGTAAATAAGGGTACAACTGGTTTACTTTTCGCGAAAGCGATACCAATTGGTATTACGTAATTGAGCAGCTGGTCATTCTGCGATTTAGTCATTTTGCGATTTAAGCATTTGGCGACCTAGTCATTTTGAGATTTCCTGTTGTCATTATGAACTGGACCCTAATTATCGGCCTGAAATAAATGGTTATTATTATAGAGGACTACCGGTGGCATGACCGCGGTGTGACCGGCCCTTTAGAGTATATACGCGGTAGTTTAAGTGTGTCGTGTGCTGCTGGCCGCGCGGCGGATTATGACGTCATCCAAGTTTGTCCTGCTGCTTGAACTAATAGCCACTTGAGAACCAATAGTCGCTTGAGAACTATATCAGATAGCATTTACTCAAAACATACTTTACGAGATTATCTAATTTGTAGTCCAGGAGGACGATTTTAAAATACGTGTGTCGAAATTAACGTTCTAAATTAGAATGAACTAGCAAACCCGGGAACTCCGTTTCGCCACCAGATGGCTTCGTTTTATGTAACATTTCGTTTGGTGTAGCTATGTATCAGAGATGGCGCTGAATGTGAAAAAAGATTTTCCCGCTTTTCTGTTGATATTTTTCCTGAATTTTCTTTGCTATAAACCTCACGGAGCCCGAGACCTTTCCAACGAATGCAAAACCGTGGAAATCGGTTCGTGCGTTCTGGAGTTATAGCGTCAGGAAGGAAAACCCGACTTATTTTTATATAGAAGATGCACTACTTCGAATTCGACATCATATTCGCGCTCGAAACTCAAAAGCCGGTGGGGATTGATTTTTATGTAGTCTTAGCACAATATAAGTTTTTTTCTTGATTGTATTTTTATAACAAGCTTTATTGCCCTTTCACTTTAATATTGCAATAAAATGCGTACACATTTCGTTGAATGTCCCTTTATCTGGAGCTAATACTGGAAGTCGATTCAGGTCATGCTTACCATAAAATTGCATTGTCATCGGAACTGAACCAACATACAAATTTTCAGCTCAATCGGAAAACGGGAAGTGGGTCGAATAACTTGCAAGATTTATAAATTAATTAATCAAGGGACAATCTTTACACAAATCGATCTAGTCCCAAAGTAAGCTCTAAAGGTTTGTGTTGTGCTAGACGACGATATACATACTTACATAGATAAATAAATACTTAAATAGATAGGAAACATCCACGACTCAGGAACAAACATTCGTGCTTATCCCACAAATATTTTCCCTTACCGCGGATCGAACCCGGGACGCTAGCGGAGGCAGGGTCACTACCAACTAGGCTAATCGCGGCGTCAAATGTATAGACACCGGGATAAGAAAAACTGAATATAAGCATACAGCTTAGCTTAAGCTAAAAATCCCGGTCAAATGCGAAAAGGATGATGGGCAGTTTTGTATGGACACTGGCCTAAAAATCAATAATGACAAGCCATATGTCATTTGAAAGGTTTTTGCATATTCGATATAGTGAATAATATGTTTCCATCGGTAAAACTCGGATCTCAATCGGAAGACAACGGGATCCGAAGTGTCAATTAATTATTGTATTAAATGAGTGACATGTTTATATTCATCAATATGAAACTTTATTATTTACTGTCAAATGTCAAAATGAAAAATGACACCATGGTATGATGGATACTGGCCCCCAATTCTGGATGTATTCGAGATGACGTCGATTGCAAGATTAAACGTCAGATTCATACAGTTGTGTCAAATGACTGTATGCACTGACGTTTAATCTCGATTGTGAGATTATCTCGAATGCACCGAGAATTTGGGGCCTGCTGAAGCTAATTGAGAGAGCACGATAAATACGAACTTTTCCGATATAACACGATGGAAACTAATTATGCACTACATCTGTACAACTTTTTGTAATGCGGGAATACTTAAATCGATGTGTGAAAGAAGTAAAAACATTCCATCAATACGTATTGTTTTACTGTTACAGGGTTTAAGTTCTGTACAACGGGTTTTAAACGTGTTATCACATAAATACACATGAGAAAACAATTAAATATCGATATACCATCAAACAATGACTACTATTTTTCTACTACTACTACTTTTTTCACAAGAAGATTTGGGATTACCTGCCATAGTAAAAGTTTTAGAACTTAGAATAATTCCAGTGACATATCGCTTGTCCTTATTGGTCAATAGGCCAATCTGCCCATCATCCTTTCCCTCAAAACGTACTTATGCATTTTAATTTTATTTCGGTTTTTACATATGTAGGATCAATGTTTTGACTTGAAAAGATGAGTTTCTGCTGAGTTTTTTGCGGCGCTTCTCAGTAATGATGGTCCTGTCCGAAGCGCTGGTAGATTCCACGCATTTAAATTTATTCAGGTGGCCTATTTGCTGAATAAATAATTTGATATTTAAACTAACCTAGGTAAACACTAAAACCGCCTATGAGGACACTACCTTAGAAGGGTATAAATATTCATTACATTTTATAGCATGCTACCCACATGACCAGACCAACGAGGCGTATCTGATAACAATATGGGACATGTCCCGGATTCAAAGCGCTTGTAGGTCACGCTTAATAACATGGGAGAGCTTGAGATTACGAGCTTACTAATTAGCGATAAAACCTGTTTATTTAGTAAAACTTTTGCACTATACAGTGAATTGGAGTGACATGACGCGGGCGTACAGCCTTTGTTACCTATCGTCTTTTATACGCAGGCGTATAGAGCAGCTATAGCCGATATAACTCCCACGGGAGTTATGGATTTTGTATGGTTTATAACTGCCGCTGACAGCGGGGCGTGTAAGCCAGGTCCGGCGGGGGCGCGCTGGCTCCGGTGGGGATCGCTTTCTTATAGAAGTAGCGCGCAACCGACGCGTCATACAGTTTATTCTACCCATCTGATGGTAATTCACGGTGTACAATGGGAATATTTTTTTGTCTAATTTTTATTTAATTTCCTCGGAAATGTGATGGAAAACATTGTGTGTATCACGGGCAGCAAGCGGATAACAAACTCGAGTCATTAAAGGCCCTCCCGCCTTCGGCGTCGGGCTTCTAACAGTCTCTCGTTAGTTATCCCCTTCTTACGGCCCTAGATGCACAATGTACTATAATTTGATACGCCCGTTCATGTAATTAGCATTTTTTTATTACAACACCTCAAAAGATAAACCTTCAAAATCCAAAATGAAATGCTCCGAATTCAAAATTTAATAAAAACTAATTTCATACAAATGAAGCGTGAAATTCGCTAGCCAATCACAATCGAGATGGCACTCGATGAAATTTGAAAAGCGAACAATTTATCGCGAGGCGCCTGCATGTGACAGCTTATTTACTAGTGCTGTACTTACACCAATAAATCGGTTTTATCGGAGAAATTAGACTCCTATAAATAATTTAATAGATTGAGATTCATGAATTCATGACCGACTGATTTTCTTTCTAGGACTTGAAAAGTTGATGTTTGTTCAAATTATTTTTGGCTAAGGTCGTCTGGCGTTTTTGATTATGGACAGATTTTGAAAGGACGCGAAATGTAGGCGTTTTTGTATATTTCATTAATCGTTTATGTCAATAATTATTAGTTTATTTTTAATGAGAAAACATTTGACAAATAGGTTGTGAAATGCTTCCGCTAATCAGTAATATGGAACTTAATATAGCAGAAGCTAGTGTAAAAAAAATATACGAAGTTTATTTCTAAATGTTGAGTTTTAAATATTATTTAATATTGTAGAGTAGAGGCGTGTTCAAGAACAAATTTGAAACTAAAACCGCGTACAAATCTATTTAGCCCGGCGTCTACCAGCCGAAAATGAAATTAAGCCGTGCCGTGGCGCAGATTGCTTGGAGGGACCAAAGTTGAGATTGCCATATTGAAATTAACAAGATATTTCACCGCCATATTATACTGGTCACCAGTGTTTTTTTGACTTGGATTATATTTCTAGTAATTTGATGCTAACTATTTATGAAACAGTGAATGATTTTGGAATATTGGCTCTAGTTTTCTTTAAATCAAAAGATTTTTCTCTACGTAACAAAAACATTACACCAAAATCACAAAAAGAAACTGGAGCCAATAGTAATGTTTCCTGGGTAAAAAAAAATAATTATAATTATTCCGTCAGTTAGATTATCAAAAAATATTGGAAACGTATTTTTTGCTTTATCAAATCAATCAAAATTGACAAAGATAAGACGCATCTAAGTTCGGGAGTGGGGGCTAATGACGTCACTTAAAGGTAAAAAGTGTCACGCGGAACTTCAACGCACTATGTCTTCGTAATTTTTTGTTCAATTGACAAAAAAAATGTGTTCAATATTTTTTGATAATGTAAATGACGGACTAATTGTTTATTGTTTTAGGAAACTAGCCAATTCAGTACTTTCACGAATATATCCGTAAACTGTGTACTTGAAACAAAAGGAATCAGCAGAGAAATCCAGGACAACAAGAAAAACAAAATAGTTTTTGTTTAGTTGTGTTAATTTGTAAAAAATATGCTTGTCAGTTTTAGTTAGTAAAGTTTATTTATTTCTCAATATAATGGGATCAATTCAAAAGTGTCCGCTAAATCTAAGTCACTAAACTTAAAATAAGAAACATCAAACATGGTTTTGTGTACCATCAAGGTGTCAAAATCGAGTTTGACATTTCTTATTACAAAAGAGACTTCGAAATTAGCGACCACACTTTTGAATGGGCCCGAATATACAGTTTAAATTGCATGGTTATGTCAAATTAAAAGAGATAGCGTAGCATAGCGCGTAGCAGCGTTTTTCCGCTTTGTAGCGAAAATGCGCTATGAACAGTGAACCCAACTATCGGGTTCTCGGCATTGAATGTGTTAAATTTTTTTTTGACTTTAAAAGAAATGACTCATCTCAGAGAAGTATGCTCTTTTTGCCTTCCCTCCCCGTTGTACCAATTAAAGAACAATGGCTCTTGAATATTCGCTGGCTATTTTTCGCCTTCTTAACACAAGTCAGCCGCACTTACCCGAAGCACAATCGAACTCAACACCTTCCCTGATGAATTAGGCATGAGCCACTTTACCGATTGGCAGCCATCTTGGATGCTAGGGAGGGGAAAAATCGGTGCCGTCCATCTTTTTAACGGAAGTTCCGCACGGCGTGTCAAAGATTATATTAATTTGCGAGACGGAATTTCTTTTTTTAAGCCAACTTTCACGGGTATTCTTACACATACATACATACATAGCAACACGCCCGAAATCCCTAATGGGATGGGCAGAACCACAAGACTACTTGTGGCCACGTTCGATTAATTAGTCCTAATATGGTATGATGAACCGTATGGTGACAGGTGATCAGCCCATCGCCCATACAGATAGTCCACCATGTTGGAGAGGACCCGTCCCTTAGTCGACTTTTACGACATGCCAGGATGATAAGCATCTGCACGCATTCTACGCTATTTCTTCACTTCCAGTGCAGCAGAGGAGGGTGTTCTTATATCAGTGTAATTACGTTAAGACGCTGACAAGAGCCAATGACCTTGAATGATCGGTCTCTGTCTGTTTGCACCGGAGTGAACGAGAAGCACTGTGCTGTTATTTGTATGGCGAAAATCAAAAACGGATGAATTATATAAGTAAACACACCACACGTAAAAGACCCATAAGTTAAAAAAATTAAGACATCCTTAAAACTGTTTTAAGAGAATTTCAGACGTAACTTCCAGGTTTTTTTTATGGTATCGATTTCATCAAATCGTGTTTTGGAAACAGTAATTTCTTCAATAATGTAATGAATTTAAACGTATTTTTTTTTTTTGCTAAATCAAATAGTTTTTGATAAAAATGTGTTTGAGTAAAGCCGATTTAGGTGTTGTCAGCGTCTTAATATATGAATCTGAAGGAACTATAGTGGCGATTTATTATGGATAGGTATAATGAAGGTTTTAGAGGTTTACCAAGCTAGCGCTTATCGTAGAAATATGGTATCTGTCACTTTTGAATAAACTAGGTGGTGCCAGAGGGGTCTCACTCCGCACTTTAGGTACGCTCGGCCGTCGGACAGCTCGGAGCTGTAAATCGCAATAGATTGCTGCTTGCTCGCTCGCTGGCCGATTCGCGCGTCATCAAGTAGCCTAGATGTTTGGTGTTGTTGGGTGACGCGGATAAACTGACAACCCTAGCGTACACGAAAGAGCACGTTGTATCCGACAGAGAGAGAAGGCATGATTAGGCATATTTTCGTACCTAAACACCGCTTTTGTTAGACAGAAATTCTTCTGTACGTTAGTACTATTATCTATTCTGTGGTGGTGGGAAAGGGACGAATGTTTTATGACCGCGATTAATATAACACATCTCTCTTTCACTTATACCTTTCACTTCGGTTCCGACTCCGGTAAAACAAATTTAAAACCGTCTGCAACTCCGGTTCCGTTAAAACCATCTCCGTAACATCCCTACTTAAGATGCTCTGATGAATAACTTTTGTGTAAAACATTCTTGGCGTTTTAAATATTTCAGGAAACATTTTGTTGAAAGAAATTTCAAATTGTGCTCAGCTGTTATTCAGGCATAGCTGGGCACCTTTAATCAAATAGTTAACTTCGTTAATCGCTAATCCGTTACTAAACAAGTTAACTTCGTTAAACGTTAAAGCGTTACATTTAGGAAGATTTAACGGAAGTTAACGTTAATCCTTAACTCGTGATAGAAATTGAATTTACCTATATGCCGTTTCGTTAGTGATTTTTTTAGTAAAAAAATTTGGTATATGCTATGGAAGTTTCTGCAGGACATGAGAAATTAATAAAAGAAGGGTTTGCGCACGATGACCGCCGACCAGCGCCTCTATTCGGGAACGCTAAGTGATTCTGTAGCGACTCGTAAGCCAGATTTCTCATTCCACTCTTCCGCACGACGCGAAATGCGTAAGAGCGACATGACAGATCTGGCTTACGAGTCGCTACAGAATCACTTAGCGTTCCCGAATGAGGCGCCAGCCCGAACTTACATATCATCCAGAACGTGTTTTTGTAGGTACTTAATTAACGATTAACGGAGTTTAATTGTTTTAACGGAAGTTAATGAGTCCGTTTACAATTTTTAAAGTCAACTTAAAAGTTAATCCGGTACTAGAAATGACTCGTTAATTAACGATTAACGGATTAACGGTCTTATGCCTACCCTATCGATTGACAACTTAATGAAAGCATACTACGGATATTTTCATTCAATCCTTATACAGGGCGTAGATCTTTGGGGTACGTCTGCCGACCGGGACAGGGTATTTTTATTGCAGAAGCGTGCCCTGCGTATCATAGCCCGAAACCCCACTGATCACCCAGCACAAAACTTGCGTTTATATATTAACTGCTTGTCAATATGTACGGTCAAACCTCCATGATTACAAGACAAATGAACAAGTACACGCAAGAAATACTCGTAGAAAGGATCTTCTGATACCCCCACGACGGCGACTTGCGAAGGCTCGTAGGTCGCTCGGCGTCATCGGGCCTAAAATGTATAACTGTATCCCAATCGAAATCAAAAACTCTCAAACCGGTGCGGTATTTCGAAAAAAACTCAAGGAAATGCTTATCAGCCTCGCATGCTATAGCACTGATGAGTATTTCCTTGCACAGAAAATTTCTTTCTGACCCATGTACTAATACGCTCGCTACTAACGAATGGAACAAGTTTCCGAATGTAATTTAAATGTGAACATGTACTTACACCTATAAAATTGTGAGAATATAAAAATGTATAAATTTAGCAAATAAGAGAATAATACCTTTTATACCTTATCAATAAATAATAAATAAACCACCAGAAAAAAAATCGACGTGTAGCTTTAGTCAACCAATTCTGATTTCGAGCGTTAATTTGAGGAGGAAAATATTTAAGGCGATTAGATACCCGCAACGACCTTCACGGGCAATTTAATAACATTTTCGTTGATATCTCCCAAACGGAACATGATATTTAAAATAGTAAGTTATATTTCAAAGAAAATTATAATACGGAATTTTTACTGTTTTTACGTGTCCAACAGTTTCGGAGGAATAGTCAAAAAAACTACATGTCATTAAATTACTCGTCAAAGTCGCTGCGGGTAGTAGGCAGTCCACAAACATCTCCCATGGCTACCCAAGGCATCATGCCGGATCACGATTGGAGTCGCTTAGCGGCATGGCATTGCTAAGGGGTGGTGACCAGCCGCGGTCGAAACCTACCACCGGTACTGTAGGGGCTCCAGAATAAAACTTACGGTCTTGAGCAATTTCAATGTGGAAGTTGCATGAAAAACAAAATGAGGTTATATATTGTTTTCCAGTTCTGGTTTTAGTTTTTTGGACATCCTCACCAAATTTATGTCATGTTTTGTTTCTACGATGTTGGTCTAAAAACAGTATTTTCGGAAATAATTGCAGATTTCGTTTAAACGCCATACATTTTGTACAGTCTAACGACAGCTGACGTCATAGCTATTGTCCATTTTGTATGGAGTGTTTTTGCGAGTGGTATGAACAATGGAAAAGTCAAGCTTCATAACTCATACAATAAACAACATAATAATGTGTTATGTGTTGCGTATAACGTCTGATTACTCAGCACTTTCCGATACAAGATGGAAAAAACAAACCGGACAAGTGCGAGTCTGACTCGCGCACGAAGGGTTCCGTACCATATTTAAACCTTAATAATATTATAAATGTGAATGTAAGTTTGTTTGTTACGCTTTCACGCGAAAACCACTGAACCGATCATCATGAAACTTTGTACACATATTCTTGGAGGTATTGGAAGTAGACATAGGATATTTTTTATCCCGGAAAATTTAAAAGTTCCCGAGGGATTAACTATAACCGAATTCCACGCGAACGAAGTCGCAGGAAAAAGGTAGTTATCTATAAAAATGAGCAAAAAAATCACGTTTGTTGTATGGGAGCCCCCT
Source organism: Tortricodes alternella (assembly GCA_947859335.1). NCBI lineage: Eukaryota > Metazoa > Arthropoda > Insecta > Lepidoptera > Tortricidae > Tortricodes > Tortricodes alternella. The sequence continues at coordinate 7,198,047 of OX401972.1, forward strand.
TAAATATTCATTTCATTCTATTTTTTAGTCTTTGTTGTTATAGCGGCAACAGAAATACATCATCTGTGAAATTTTCAATTGTCTAACTAAGACGGTTCATGAGATACAGCCTGGTGACAGACGGACGGATAGTGGAGTCTTAGTAATAGAATCCCGTTTTAAAAAATGATGCATGCTCCCTATTATCATTTGATTGCCCGTCAAATAATTGCGAGCTGCGTATAATCAAATGCTGATATCAAACGTGTTACGTACGTGTGTTGCTATGGAAACCTGGGCAATGGCAGCCATCTTGGTTTTATTTATTTGCCGAGAATTAATAACACCGCTCGCGCTTTTATCTTTTCAAAGGATTAAAAGATATATGAAGCGAAAATATTAATATTACCTTACGTCAATATTACTTATATGTAGTATTTTTCTTCTTCGAATATTAACGATGACCAGTGAATCGTGGTTTAATATAAAGCTAATTTATAGGTAACAATACGATCTGAAAGTTTGGCGAAAAGTGCTGGAGAAAAGTTAAACTATTGAAAACAATTTTACATCAAAAAAATGTATGTAACTAGGGCACATATTTAGTATTTTAATTGAAATAATAATGTATGTCAACAAAAATCTATACAATTTTCCTAAAAATGTAGATAAGCCAAAGGCTTCTAGAAATACCGGAAAGCTTCAAGGACAAACTTGTGTGCATACATACATACATATTATCACGCCCGAAATCCCTAATGGGGTAGGCAGAGCCACAAGACTACTTGTGGCCACGTTCGATTAATTAGTCCTAAGATGGTATGATGAACCGTATGGTGACAGGTGATCAGCCCATCGCCCATACAGATAGTCCACCATGTTGGAGAGGACCCGTCCCTTAGTCGACTTTTACGACATGCCAGGATGATAAGCATCTGCACGCATTCTATGCTATTTCTTCACTCCCAGTGCAGCAGAGGAACTTGTGTGCCTATGTGTTAATCCCGGGTAGAAACTATCTCCATTTCAAATTTAATTAAAATCCGTCCAGCCACTGAAGCGTGAACACGAGTAACGCACAAACTTTCGCATAATATTAGTATGATATAAAACGTGAAAATGAGATACCTAATAAAATAAATACAAATAAAATTATAGAAAAATCAAATCTGTGGAGAGCTGAGGAGCAATATACAGTCGAGGTCAATGACATATTATAGAAAGACACGTTATATCCATACTCAACGCGTTTTAAAAACGTGTCTTCGATAATTTTCTTCTTTTTTCGTTTCGTTTCGGCCAGTGCAGTTTCAGGTGATATTTGACGTGCGGATATTACACATTAATTTGGAATATGGCGATCGTGTAAGAACAAAATAAATGCATTTTTGTACTTCTATTTACGTTGAATGTACCTACACATGAAATAAAGCATCAGTTATTCCTTTTATTTTTTTGTAGTATTATGAACCGACATTTGGCTCAAGAATGGCTTTTTTGAGAACATTTTCAATAGAGCACGACATGTGTTACTCGGCCCAAAGTCCGCGCATGACTAATTGAAAGCAACCCAATTGGGTTGCTTTCTGTGTTTAAATTTTGAGCTTTAATATCATTGGTCGAGGTCAAAAATATCTACGCGGGCAAAGTGGTCAAAAATTCTACTGTCAACTTTATCGCCAAGGGCGTAAGAATGCTCAGATGCTTGCCCCTTTGCTAACGTATAATGTTGAAAGTAGTTTGTGTATAGACTTTGGCAATATATTATGTGTATTGATGTTTATCCGATGGTGGTTGTCAGCATATCGAGTTTGACTGACAGAACAAGACAAGATGAATCAGTCAAACCCTCATTTAAATAACGAACTGTGTGTTCTATAAACGAAATTATTTATTAAATAAAGATAGTAGATTGTTGCACCAAGCCGAAAGTAATTAATTATTGCGCCGAGTGTTAGTTGAAAGTGAGGCTCTAAAACACGAGCGCAATGACACATCATTAGACTTAAGGAAATGTTACTGACGCGATCACTAAGAATACGGTGAACGCTAAATTTTACATTATTATTTACATTATTATTTTATTTAGGTATGTTAGTTATTATTATGACATTTGCTTTTATTTTATTTTTTCTTTGTATACTTTTTTGTTTCCTAAATGTTCTTTTATTTTAAATTTTGTGTGTGACATTTTGATTATTTCTAGAATTATTTCTAGTTTATTTTTATATTATAATTTTATTGTAAGTGAAGTCTTTTTGTGAAAACATTATTTTTTTTGACATATAAATTGTAATGTCGTTTCAATGAGAAATAAATGACTACTACTAGGTACTACTACATCACTTGATGCGAGGTGCATAATCTGCTTTTCTTTCAACTACTGCAAAAAGTTGGTAAAAAAAGTAAAAGTATAGTTAAACCCGACTAGCGGCATGAAAAGGATTCGCACGTTCTCCCCGAATCTTAACATACCTTATTTATTAAAATCGGTCCAGTCGTTCTGAAGCTAAAGTAGAACATCCGAAAATTTTCACAGAAACCTTGCCCTTATCTAGTCAATTAATTTTTTCAACATCTTTAAGTAAAGTATGGGTTCTTATCAGCCAGTACTTTGAGTGCAACTTTATTGCTCTAGAGCAAATAAGTTCTACTTTGTGCTGAGTATTTAAGGCCATAATGATAAACTTAAAGCGTATTAGGAAGAAATAACCATTTATTTCCCACATATGTGACCCATAAATAGAATACCTTACAACTAACATACATATTAAAATAGTATAAAATAAATAAAAATAAAATAGAAAAAGGAAATCCATTACAAAAACTGAGCATCAATGTACATTAAATTCGTATCACATATTGCATACAATATTTAAAACCGGTTTTTTCCACACTGCCTTCTAATAAGACCTAACCCAATTTCCTCGTTGACCCGCCCCCTTGCACCCCAGTCGCAATTTCCGAGGATCAAAGTGGAACTCACTTAGCCGTCAAAGGCAGCCTAGGGATGCGCCGCTTGCATATTAATACCGGTTTTTTGTAAGTTTTTATGACCTTTAAAGGTGATATTATATATTTTTTATGAAAATGTGAGTAAGTCGCTTATCTGCTCGAGTTTTTGTTACTAGCATTTATTTAGTTTTACCTGTCCCTGTCTGTAATCAAATCTTGCAAGATAAATTTCACCAATTTCCGATTGTGTTAAAATTCTGTATGCGTATGTAAATTGGATGACAATGCAATATTATTATGTCTGGAGCTGATCTGATGGAGGAAGGTGGTCATGGAAACTCTGTAATAAAAAGGCAACCCCATCGAGTTTGGGCTCATTTGATTCGTCTTGACAAGGATCCTTTTTTTACAACACTTTATAATGTTATAGTAGTGTTTTTGGTAGAAAAAGCGCAGTTTAGTGGTTGTTTTGAGGTGGTAAAAATTTAGTTTAAGACCCACCACGGCTTTCGTACAGGTGTGTATCAAAACTTTCCTTAAGAAAATTCCATAAAGATGTTTAACGGACGAAAACTGGACAATAACAATAAAAATGTGGAATGCTCTCCCGGCCCAAGTTTTTCACTCTTCTTACAAACCAAGTGTCTTCAAAAGAAGCGTGAAAAAGCATCTCCTAAGCCGGCAGAGTGATGGCGACAGACGCCGTACTTAATTTTGGTTAAGCGCCTGTCGCCCGCACTCATGGACTCCACTCGCTTACCAACAGGTAGAAGAGGAGTCACATGTCGTGCTCCAATAAAAATAAAAATAAAATAAAAAATAAACTGCATCAATATGCGTTGTTGTTTCAGTTTTATGCGAATACACCAACAGTTACGGAAAAGGGACTTTATTTTTTAGTATTTAGATAGCGATAGTATTAAGTAAAGCTAGCTGCAGGCAGCCTACGCCTTGGAAATTCCCGTTGCAATTTAAGCGGTATCAAAGTGGAGTTCACTTTTCCGTCAAAGGCCGCGTAGTGATGTGCCGATTGCAACGAATACCGGTTTTTTTTTATTTATTTCTAAAGTGCTGTACATTTGGTGCACCTGATAATTTTGATCATCATTGAAAGTTTTTTTTTTTCAGGACACATTTAAATAAGCGTCCAATCCCGGCTCGCGGCCCTCACATTTTCGCGATTTTATGTGCGGAATTCAATTTGATATTTGCCACTAGTAACGTGCAAAACATCGTGAGGAAACTTGCACACAGTGAAGTAATTCACCAATGTGTTTGAAGCCCCTAGTCCGCACTGGGCCCACGTGGGCCCTGCCCAGTCCGTCTCACTATGAGAGGCGGCGTGTGCCCAGATGATAATGATAACTGGAGATATTAAAATCATATGATATAATAATAATAATACAACCTTATTTTTACCGGTTTATTTATTTATTTAAAACAAAAGTCATGGATAGCTAACAGTTTTTACCAAAACTCTTGCCAAGTCAGGGAATATCAGATGTGTATGCACGAAATAATATTACAAGTAATTAGAATAAATGGGACAGTTACACGTAAATAATTTTCATACTCAATACAAATAATGTCAAGTTCAAAAATATGTTTAGAATAAGTATTTTCAAGTCAAGTAATGCCAAATTAAATAATAATATCTACGCAATCAAATGTCAATCAAACGCATAAAATTAGATATAAATTAATTACATAAGTTGTTTATCGGTTTATTGAAATATTACCTAACTACAACAATTTGAATCGATAAACCGTCGATGCGATAAACCGGTATCAACTCGGAAGTCGCATCACCGCTGTTAGCGTAGACGCCGCTGCTAAATTGATTTGTGCTCAGTTTAGTTTCGAATTCCCTTTAAATAAATAAATGACTTGCAGCCTGACAACACAGTTCGTTCGAAAAAGCAAACTTAATTATCGCTACAGCAGAGGTCTTCGACATTTCTTATGAGGGTCCCATTCAAGCACAATGAGAACAGACTCAGGTTTGACATGTCTCCGCGGGATTTTCAGTTTATTTTATTCGCAGTGAATCTCAAAGTAGTCTTCTTTTTTCCATGTGTCAAAACTATGATTTCAAAAACGGTATTATACACCCGGCCTGTATTTAATACTCATGTGCGAGAAGGTTTTATAGAATGGATTAAAAACTCTGCTCCTCTGCTGCACTGGGAGTGAAGAAATAGCATAGAATGCGTGCAGATGCTTATCATCCTGGCATGTCGTAAAAGTCGACTAAGGGAGGGGCCTCTCCAACATGGTGGACTATCTGTATGGGCGATGGGCTGATCACCTGTCACCATACGGTTCATCATACCATCTTAGGACTAAGTAATCGAACGTGGCCACAAGTAGTCTTGTGGCTCTGCCCACCCCATTAGGGATTTCGGGCGTAATAATATGTATGTATGTATTAAAAAAAAAACATTTTAATGCTATCAACGAGACTTACCAACTTTTGTGTATAATTACATCATGATGCACCATCGTTAAAACTCTGAATATAATATTTGTTATAGGTCATCAAGAGGGATATTATTAGTTAAAAAATTAAAGGTGTCTCTGTTTCAGAAGTCATAAAGAAAAAATATTGAAAAATATTGTCACTTGTAATTTTTTTTTTATATGGAGTTTTAATCTTTCTATAATGTCATATTGTGGGTCTCAACTAAGTGTACTACAAGTGTAAAGCACGAAGCAATTCGTTAGATTAAAACGGAAATATTCGCGAAAATCATTTTTCATATTTTTATTTTTTGTTTAAAAACTAAGAAGTGGCGAATGCTGAAATTTAGTATACTTAGCACTTACTAATGACGTGGCACATTATCAAAAAAAAAACAGGCCGAAAAGCACAAGTTGGTCCCTTATCCTGCCACGGCCTTTATGGCATGTTTTATTTCTACGATGTTGGTCTAAAAACAGAACTTTCAGAAAAAATTGCAGATTTCGTTTAAACGCCATACATTTTGTACAGTCTAACCAATGCTGTGACGTCATAGTTATCGTCCATTCTGTATGGAGTGTTTTTGCGAGTGGTATGAACAATGACTTTTCAAAGCTTCATAACTCATAAAATAATTGACATAATAATGTTTTGCGTACACAGATCGGTTTCTATTACTCAGCACTTTCCAATACGAGAAGGAAAAAAAAGTGGTGTGTGTGTCAGCTCCGACGCACGACAGGAGTTTACTCCTTACGAACGATTATAAAATAAACCAGTACCCATCAACCATGCTGTCATTTTTCATTTTGACATTTAACAGTAAATAATAAAGTTTCATGTAATGAATATAACCATGTCACTCATTGAATACAATAATGAATTGACACTTCGGGTCTCGTCGTCTTCTGATTGAGATCCGAATTTTAACGATGGAAACATATTATTCACTATATCTGTATGCAATGCGAAGCGACCGACGCATCTTCGGCTAACATCGTGTGACTTCGTGTGAGTCCGTCGTGTGACAGTGTGACGCCATAGTTTGATTTTACTCCTCATAATTTTTCATACCCCGGGCTTATATATGAAAATCGATTCTTAAGGAGTAAATTCCAAAAATATCTTCCCTATTGTACTGATAGGCATATCCTTCTGAAATGTTTGGGCTGGATGGAACACTTACCGACAGTGGTGAGCAGCATGTTGTCCAGCAGCAGCGCGATAGCTACGATGACCAGCACCAGCTTGCGCGACTCGCGGCAAGCGGCGATCTTGGCCCGCAGCCAGCCGGTGATGCCGTCCGACGCCGCCCCCATGCTGGACGATTTGCAGAGCCGGCTGGAGAAAAACAAAGAATTGATTTTCAGAAAATTAACAAAATATAGTCACTTGACATTCTTATAAAGTACTAGTGGACCCGCTACAGCTTCGCCCGCAGTTTTTTCCATACAAACTTTATCACCCCTTGTCACCCCTTTAGGGACGGAATTTCAAAAAATGCCTCCTTAGTGCGCCCTTAGGGTACTCGAGGAATGTCTCCTCCAAATTCCAAACCTCTAGGACCACCCGTTTAGGCTGTGCGTTGTCTATAAGCGAGTCACGGTACTGTTTGGCTGCTCGTACAAGGCTGCTCTTCACAATGGGCCATCATAGGCCATCGCATAGGACGCAGTCATACGTAAGAATGAGATAAAGATGTCTCTGTCTCATTCTTACGTATAAATGCGTCCCGTGCGATGGCCCATGACGGCCCATTGTGAAGAGCAGCCTTCATATATATTGATTAAATACCTATTAACATTTATACAGTGGATTCATCCTTACTTGTCTTATTTGGTAAACAAGTTTCTAACCTCAAAATGCACCTTTTTTGGCTAAATCAGCTGTTTCCTTGCAAATAAAGGAACCGGAGACAATATTTTAGACGTCACTTTTCCAATTTATAGCCTAGGTTTGCTTTATTTAGGATAAAACAGCCGATTCACCCAAAAAACTGTAGTTTAAAAAAACACGCTTTAATAGCAAACCGAACTAAAAAGTTAAAACATTTTTAAGTTTGTGTTACAGTAATAGAAATTCCAACAATCAATTATGACCAATCAATTTTGTATAAGATTAGAATAAAAATTAAGTTATTAACAAAGCCATTTTTAGATTTAGTTTAGTTGTATTTCATTTAGTTTAATCTGTAATGTTGTATTAGTTTATTGTGTTTTCATCGATATTGTTCAACAATTACAAGATTAACAAATAATTGAATTATAGTAAAAAGTGTAGGGTGCTTGGTATTAAATGTTTTGGAGTCATTATGAAAATATAGTAAATTCCACCCCACGCTTTTTTACTATAATTGAATTATTTATTATAACGCAACACGTCCGTATTGCGGTCGCCGACTTACATAATATATGTTTCGGAGCAAATTGGCTGTGACGCTTGTGACAGACGGACAAACAGACAGACAAACGACACGAGTGATCCTATAAGGGTTCCATTCTTTCCTTTTGAGGTACAGAACCCTAAAGAAAGAAGACGAAAATCTTAGTGTGTGGGGTCCTTACAAACGTTGCAAGTTACAGAATAGGAGCCGTAGGCGAGCGCCCTAATATAGGTACCTACTGCTTAGACGAAATCGTGCGATGGCCAGTTCTTAAATTGTCCGGAAACGGCCGAAGTGCCGTGACCGTTCTTAGCAGTGAATTCGCGAAATTAGAAAATTGCTTCAGTCACGCAGTGACTTGCTTTGATGAGTGTGTTTTGGCTTTAAATATTCTTGAAAAGACAGACAATAGTAACACCATAACTGTTTGAATGAATTGTAGCAGCAGTTTAAGAAATATAGTGCATCTATTATGCAAGCATATACCTTTATCTGAGTAAGGACACGAGTAAATATATAATTTTAGTAATAATGCTTTGAAATAGATTCGACCCACGTAAAAACCGACACCGGTCTTCCTACAACGCGTATTCGCTTTAATGCGGACAATTGCTATAATATTTATGCGAAGTACAGTTTATAGTAGTTTATGGAACGGTTGCATAATGATAGGCCTTAAAATACGAGTGTGGGTTTATGAAACGAGCCGACAGGTGAGTTTCATCATAACGAGTGTTTTAAGGCCAAATTATGTACAGTTGCATACATAACTTTATCTTAACACATATTATAAATCCTCCATGATGGGTTCAGAAACAATATTTTCTGGTAACAAGTTATTTGTTGCAATCGTGGATGCATTAAGATATCCGGTGGAGTTTTCACATCGTTCTCGGGGTCACTACTATTTATATTTTCAACTAATAAAATGTAAATTACAAACAATCTTTTACAATTCTACTTTCGTAACAGCAAAAAACCAACAAACAAACAAATGACAAAAGTAATGGCGGCAATTCGATTTAACTTGCAAGATTTGATTACAGACAGACATCGAAAAACAACAAAACAAAACGATAAAAACAAACATGCATCTCGTAATTTAGGAAATAAAATTATTTTTACGAATAAAGGGCATTTTCATTCGCAAATCCTATAATATTGTATGATTCCTACGTAAATCCGTCAAGCGCCATATTGCCGGAAGTGAGTCGTTAGCGCTCTCTGCTCGCTTCCGCCATTTTGGATTCCATTCAACTGTCATTTTTTTTAATTTTAATTGTACGTGCATTTTACTAAAAGCTATTTTTAAGTACTTCAGCTTGGTGTAGTAAAATAATTTAATGAATATTACTTAATTGTCATTTATCGGCACATGCTAATAATTGGTAGTTATTAGGTAGGTAATTTTTTTTTTATAGAAATTACATTACTTACACAAATTACATGTTAAAGATAATGAATTCACAAAAAGATCGTCAGTTGAAATAGAATAATATAAAAATACCGTCTAGAAATAATTCTAGGAATAATAAAAATAGATACGAGTGTGTCTTAAAATTCAATTTCAAAATGTCACAAATACAATCAATTATAAACGAAAACATGTCAAAAAAGTAAAACAAAATATTTCATATTTAATTTATTGCACAAGACTTCAAAATAAAACTGGACAATTGCGAGTTAAACTCGCGTGGAGAGAGTTCTGTACATGATTGTCTGAAATTTCCTATCTTAGTTTAAAAACCATAGACTTCTTATAAGGTTTCCTGTAATCTATAGGCAAATAACTATTTTCTGCATTTTTTTTTCAAATTCTTAAGCCCTGTAGTTTCGTACATTAGGGGGGAATGGTAAAGTTTGCCTATTTTCCTAAATAAATTCAAAACTATTTATCTTAAAATTATTAAAAAGAATATATTATAGGATTCTCACAACGAGCGACATCATTTGGTATACTAACTTTTATTTTAATTTTCAAATTCACTTGTCAAAAGTGGCCTCCATGTATAAAATTCATTTATTTACGGTACACGTCCGTGTTGCGGTCACTGACTTAAATATGTGATTAAACCCTTTTATAAATAAAAAAATAATAAAAAAAAACAAAAAAAAATATGTGTACCAAATTTCAACTCAATCGGTCCAGTAGTTGCGGAGCAAATTGGCTGTGACAGACGGACAAACAGACACACGAGTGATCCTATAAGGGTTCCTTTTTTCCTTTTGGATAGGCCACATCATGATATAATATTACATTACACACATACTAATACACCAATTCCACTTAAATACTCAAGAAAAATGCGAAAATATGCACCAAGTAAAGGCCTTGCCACAATGCGTGCGTTGCAGTCGCGCCGCGCTTCTGCCACGCCCGCAATGGGACCGATCCTTTACGGATAATCTTTAAATTGCTGCTGTATGATCGCGGATCGCCTCGTCCCTCGAGAAATCAGATAACGATTCGACTTGCTAATCGGGCCTAAAGCCCTTTATTCCTTGGTTAAAGCTCCTTAATGGACTACAGACTCGCCCCGGTTTGCTTGCGTATTTTGAAAATACGTGTACACGTTTTGAACCTTTCACCACCGTTATTTAACGCATTCACTGCCGGCATTGTTTTTTAAACTTTCGCCAGGTGCCGCAAACGCACAAATGTGTTCAAATGCGTGCAGAATTCTTACAGCGGCACTGGGTGAAAGTCGGATGAACGCATATGCGTTGCCGGCAGTGAATGCGTTAAGAGGGGTGTGAACCTGCGGTTTTTTTTTATATAAGGCGATAACGATTCCCACCCCTTAAATGTTAACCGATTTTGACCAATTTTTGATAGGTTGTCAGTCAGAACAAAATCTAGATCTATACGTTTTTTTTAATATTGCTTAAAAATCAACAAAGTCAAAATAATCGCCGAAATTAGTTTTGTATGAGAATACTGAAACAACAATAAAACTGAATTTATTGATTATAATGAAAAAATCAAAACGTATAGACCTAGATTTTGTCCTGACTGACAAACTATCAAAGATTGGTGAACATCGGTTAACCTTTAAGGGGTGGAAATCGTTATCGCCTTTTGTATGAAAAGCCGTAGGTTCACACTCCTCTTAAAACGACGCGAGTAGCCAGTTGGGAGTGACCCTGCCTCCGAAGCTAGCATCCCGGGTTCGATCCCGGTAAGAGCAAATATTTGTGTGATGAGCACGAATGTTTGTTCCTGAGTCTTGGATGTTTCGTATGTATTTAAGTATTTATTTCTCTATAGTATGTATATTGTCGTCTAGTACCCATAACACATGCCTTTAGAGCTTACTTTTTATTTGTGTTTAGTTATTTAGTCTTAGGTTATTCTCATAGCTGGGCACAAGACCGTTAATCCGTTAATCGTTAATTAACGAAGTTAACATTTAGTAACGGATTAACTTTTAAGTTAACTTCAAAAATTGTAACGGACTCATTAACTTCCGTTAAAACAATTAAGTCCGTTAAACGTTAATTAAGTACCTACTATTTGCGAAAGAACACCGCGCGGCTTATGTCGCGGCGTGGCAAATAATTTTAAATAATTACAGATAATTTTAATTACTTTTAATTTATTTTAATATGTATGTTAGTCTGTAAGGTATTTGTATATGGGCCAATGATGCCTGAAATAAATGGTTTTATTATTATTTATTATTATTATTATGTCAGATAGCTTTTGATTTGAATTTGATCTCTAAATAATAGGTGTTATTACAAACTCTAATGCAATACCCTATTTTTACTAATGTTTCATGTCCTGCCTAAACTTCCATAGTTAAACATAGGTAAACTTACATGCCAACATTTCTTATAAATAAATTACTAACGCTAAATCGTTAACTTCCGTTAAATCTTCCGTAATGTAACGCTTTAACGTTTAACGAAGTTAACATTTTAGTAACGGATTACCGATTAACGAAGTTAACTATTTGATTTAACTACATGAACTATTCATAATATATTTAATAATGTGTTCCACTATAGTTCTGTAAAATAGCTGTAGAATCAGTTAACGACAAAAGCAATCTTCTTAAACGTTAATTATCTTTGAGATTTATTTCCAATGATCGCAGCTTTATGTCACATAAAAATCTATTATTACAATTAATTAGACGATCTACCTAACTATAGATACCTTTTAATTATATAATATTAACACTATCCCTTAATTACAAATAATATAATATTACTTACCCTCAAACTCCGCCTTTCATGTTAAAAAAATACAGTAAAAAAATTAATAGAAAAAATCCAAGACCCGTCTTCTCCGTCCGAGGTCCGGAGACCGACTGCGCTATACGACAGCGTCCGAACCTCTCCACCGACCGACCAAATAACTTTGAACCGTGAATTATCACCACTTTCCTTTATACGCAGCATTTGACTCCAACGCAAGAGCGGCGGGGGAGGTCAAGATACACTGAACTGATCTTATCATGCTGTTGCGTTCGTTGCAAATAAATTCAGACTTTATTGTAAGCGTCATAAGGCGATGTGAAGTGTATTTAGTTTATAGTTAATGCGTTTTATAAGAAAGAGATGACTTTATTGGAATGTGGACTGTATAGTGAAAGTGTGAGGGTCCGTTTTTGAGTGTGAAAGAGACAAAAGCTACAGGTTTTCGATAAGTTCACGCTGAAAGTGCGCGTTTATCGTGTTAAGTGGATAATGCCGTAAGTGAAAATTTGGGTCGTGGATAAAATATAAATTGGTTAATTATTTTCTGCATCGTGGAGCTGAGGTACCTACTGAAAAAAAAACCTGATGAATATAACAAAATATTTTACCGAAGCTCAAACTTTACTTAAAAGAGTTCTTTAGTACCCTATTTAATGTTATTTATTTTTTCGTTTAAATACAAGATCTACAGCTATGAAATATTAGTAGTTTATGCAACGGTTGCATAATGATAGGCCTTAAAACACTAGTGCGGTTTTCATGAAGCGAGCTTTAGCGAGTTTCATAATAAGATCGCACGTGTGTTTTAAGGCTAAATTATGCAGAGTTGCATACATTACTTTATCTACACACATATTATAAATACTTACTCCATGATGTGTTCAGAGACAATATTTTCTGGCAACAAGTTATTTGTTGCAATCGTGGCTGCATATTTCCGATATCCGGCGCATTTCCACATCACACAGTCACTCCGAGAAGACTACTGTTCATATTTTCAACTAAAATGTAAATTACAAACAACTTTTTACAATTCTACTTTCGTTCAGCAAAGAACCATCATGAAAGCAGTAATGGCGGCAATTCGATCCTCCGTCCAGACCATTTTTTTTTAAATCATAGACAAACGAATGATGTCTCTATAGTCTCATGTCACTCGAGATCAAATGTTGTGCAGTTTATATTAAAAAAAACATACTGAATTGACGTTTCGTATCAATAACTGTTTTAATATCTATGGATACTAGAATAGAGACCCACTTGAGTTTTGACAGCTGTTCCAAATTTAATCTCATTTCTATACTAAAATCGATACGGGAATAACATTGCAGCACTGGTTTTTCCTAATTGGTTGTCAAAATGGTGGTCATTTCGTACGGTTTTTGATTACACTATGGAAGTTTTATGATATGGGTGTAGATAAAAAAATAATTAAAAACGTTTATTGGATAACAGAAACACCAACTGGAGACATCACTACTCTGGGTCCTGTGTTACGAATAACTGTGTTACAGGACCCAGTAGAGTCATTGTGTACTCGGTTACAAATAGGATGGTATCGCTGACAGATGCTATTTTCCATTCCACGCATAAAACGTTTTAACGATTCAAGCCATAAAATTTAATAAAAATATAAACGGTAGTGTATAAAAGTAGCATATATTTTTAAAATTATACTTATAAATCATATCAAAGTAGCTACTTAAATAGCAAAATTAAAAATATAAATTCCAATAACCTCAAATGTGCGCAGAGTGAAACGGAACGTTGAAAGTGAAGAGCTTACCGTTCACCTTTGAACGAATGTTTCCGACATCATGTCAAATCGCTATCGCTATTAAAATTCTACAATAATATCGCTATCATTTTCTATGGAAACTTACGTCGATGATCGTGAAATTTTATTTATAACCGCCCGATTTGATCCATTATGTGTTAGTTACAGCTTATACGCTATTTTAGTAAAAAGTTATCAATACATATAAAACAGTACCGTGACTCACTTATATATATTATCACTGCCGTTTCATAGAAAAACTTTTGACAAATTATCACTTCCCAAACAAATTTTAGCAACCGGTTTTATGCCAATGCAATCTTTGGAATAATTTTAGTACGCACATTTTCATTTGGTCAAATTTTCACTCAGCAGAATATTACTACGGGAAACGACATTTAGTCATTTGGTCCTTTATCAAATGTTTTATTAAAGCAAAAAATCATTAGACAATAATCATTTAGTCAAATAAATTGTTATGATAAAAACTATACTTAAAGACAAAAATAACAAATACGAAATAATAATATGTTGCGGCGAGCGAGCAAAGCGAGCGAGCAATACATGTCGGAGCAGAACCGACTCGGATAAATTTAGGTTAGAAGGCTAAGCCCTTAGGCCTTAGCCTTCGAGGTATTTTTTTTCATCCCTTAATAAAACATGCTTTTGCCTTATTTTGTTTGCGTAAAATATGTGATGCCAACTGAAACATTTGACTTCATGAAATTTGGTATAAGTACCAATTGGCAAGTGAGTCATTGTTGGAACGTTCACTTGCCAAACATTAGGTTTGCGTTACAATTATTCGAGAAGAGTTCATTCGTCAAATAATAATTTGGCAAATGAAAATATACGAAAAATTGTTTGGGAAGTGATAATTTGTCAATATTTTTTCGATGAAACAAGTGTAACCCCTCACTTATAGACAACGCACAGCCTAAACGGGTGGTGTTAGAGATTTGAAATTTGTAGCAGACATTCCTGGAGTACCCTAGAGGTGCACTAAGGAGGGATTTTTTGAAATTCTATCCCTAAAGGGGTGAAAAGGGATGATAAAGTTTGTCTGGAAAATACCGCGGGCGAAGCTGTGGCGGGTCCACTAGTATATTACTGTGAACATAAGTACATTGTTTATTTGGCTCTCCCAATGGCCGCCTCAGTCCAGTGTTTAATGAGCGGGCAGTCTAGGCGCTCCGCCAATACCCTCAAAAGGCCGCTGCCGCTGCCCCGCACACGTCTCAGCAGCGAGGCTATTCTTTTTCGCCTGATGGCAAAAAAGTCATCTGCTCGCGCCTCAGCAAACATGCCGGACGCACTACAGTGACTCGGCAGCCCCAGCAGCATCCTCAAGACGTTACTTTACTGCACGCGAACTGCGTTAAAGACCCTCAGCGTAAAGCTCACCCACAGACTGCACGACGCACGTATAAAACGTCTGATAGTGGCTTTAGGCCCCGTCCGCACTGCGAATTTTCACCGCGCGGTTTCAATCTTATTTGAGACTGGCGACAAAAAATTCGCGCGGTGAAACTTCGCAGTGCGGACGGGGCCTAAAACAGCGTCATCTTTACTTGCTTAAAAAGCGACTTCACACGGCAACATCACTTAATATGTCAAGTGCACAATTATCATCTATCAGCGATATCCTATCTGGAACCTTTACAAAATCGTTTGACGATGTTTATAAATCGACTAAGAATTCAGTTTTATAATACAGGGTGTCCCACGGGAAGTTGCTAAAACTAATCGGCAATCATTTTTTAATGAATGCAAGTTTTAAGATGATTAAATTTGCTTTAAAAAGAAGACATCTGGAGATTTTTCTTAAGCACAAATTTATTTCAATTAATAGTATATTAGTACATTTTTTTTACATTTTGTAAGATCAATAAATTTAATGATACATATCTCGTCTACTTTTTCTTCTGTCATAACTGAGTATGAAGGTCCTGGTGCATCATATCTACGGTCTTGAAGAGTACCATACTGTATAAAATTATCAATAATTCTGTAAAAAAAAATGATTTTAGTAAAATTTGTTCACAAAATCTTCATAAAACAAAATATAAACATACATAAAAATTATTTAAATACCTTTTTAAAGTGTTTTCACTAGCAACTCTATGCTGTCCAAACTTAGTTCTAAATCCTCTATACGCGTTTGCATAGACTTTACCTCTAGAGAAGAAGCATTCGATAAGATACACTTTTTCTTCAATCGTAAGGTCACTCATTTCTATATACGTACTTGTAACTCTTTAGTGCCGGAAATAAAAGTACATACACTGAGTTACATAAACGTCGATTACCGAAATTCTACTTAACAATTAAAGAAGGAATTGGGCTATAAAGTTTTAGCGACTTCCCGTGGGACACCCTGTAAATACAAAACGAAAAGTTCACTTGCAATCTTCTCCACCCATACCGTGACGGTCCTTAATTTCTATCGCCGTCTCACTCGCACCCGTGCGCAATTCTATGTCTATCCCTCTCTGCCATTAAGTACAATTCCATCATGCCCGTTGTAAGGGAAGTAGTATGGTAGCGGTTTTACAGGCTTTTAAGATAAAGATAAGATAAGGGAAAGATAAGAGATACCGTCGCAGTTAACGATCCTAACTAGAACCTATACCTTAACTGGCGGGATTCAAACCCGGAACAACAATTTGAAGAGTCCAATAAGTAAGTATTATTCTATATTATTGTTTATTTATTATAAATTTATTATAACTATAAAACAAGAGGAATTTTTAAGTTACGGAACCCTAATCAATAATCCTCATATTAAATAATTGTTAAGAGAAAAAAATGGCCAAGTTTCCTTATAAAAATGTACGAACAACGACCCTAAATATTTGCTAGTGTTCCATACGCACATATTCATACTTTTCCATATCTACACATATGCAAATTCTTCCCAAAAGTGATTTTAATGAAACTAATTTAGACTCTAATGACGAATTCATTCGGTCTAAATTTGAATGAGCTGATCAGCCGCTGCGCTTTCAGCTACCAAATTGTTTAGCTCCCGCCTACGCCGTAGATCGCCTACGAGTTTTGTAGCGCTAATTGCATTTCGTAGAGCTTCCGTAGCCTACGACTTTCATAGCTTTATTGGACACGTTATTAAAACTTTTTTTGTGTGTTTTATTAAGAGGCCATATACAAATCTGAACTGGCAAAGTCGTACATTTTCCGTTTTTCTAGATTTAAGTAAAATCTAGTGCAATTTCTCATATACAGTATGTAACGCGATGAACAGAAAACCGTCAAACTCGTCGATGGCTACGTTGAGCCGAGCTTTGCTAGTAATAATTATAGCGTAATAAATTAAGTCAAAATATCCCTTAATAGTATTAAAATAACACCGTCCTAAAATTAATTTTAACACATTCATTGCCGACAAACGCTACGCGCTACGCGCGTAGCACGTGACAGCTTTCGCTTTGCAGCGAAAATGCGCTACGAACGGTGGACCCAACTATCGGATTCTCGGCACTGAATGTGTTAATAATTTTGTCTAAATAGGGAACATGCATGTTCTTTTTCCATATTTTTTTGGAAAGTACCGAGTAATAGAAACCTAACTGTGAACGCAGAGCCTTATTGTGTTTTTTTTGACATACGATGCTTTGAAAAGTCATAGCTCATACCACTCGCAAAAACGCTCCATACAAAATGGCGCTGACTGAACTACGACGTCACAATACAGTTAAAAAAAAATAGTACAAATAAAAAATGACATAAATTTGATAAGGATGTCAAAAACTAATAATTTAGAACTAAATAACAATATTTGAAAAAAAATAGTGATACCCTTAATAAAAAAACTGTCTAACTATCACGGTTCATGAGATACAGCCTGGTGACAGACGGACGTAAGGACGGGCCCGTTTTACCCTTTGGGTACGGAACCCTAAAAAGGAACAATAAAATGATCTTTTTTGTCTTTTACATACATACAAATTATCACGCCCGAAATCCCTAATGGGGTGGGCAGAGCCACAAGACTACTTGTGGCCACGTTCGATTAATTAGTCCTAAGATGGTATGATGAACCGTATGGTGACAGGTGATCAGCCCATCGCCCATACAGATAGTCCACCATGTTGGAGAGGATCCGTCCCTTAGTCGACTTTTACGACATGCCAGGATGATAAGCATCTGCATGCATTCTATGCTATTTCTTCACTCCCAGTGCAGCAGAGGGGTATCCCAGTGCAGCAGAGGAATAAGTCTCTAAGTAAGGAGGAGGTCTTTTACATGCATTTATTTTACATTTTCTTCCAAAATATATACTTTATTAATTAAAATATTTATTAAGGAATAAATAAGGAATACATAAACTTAAAATACAAATTAAAAACTAGAACAATGAACCTAAAACTAAAAACCTTAAAAAATATAATATAATATAATAACTAAAATATATTGTTAAAAGGAGTCCCTTTCGGCAAGATTCCGAAGATACTGGCAGCGTTCCCCCTTTGAATAGCTAAACTAATTCTTTGTCCGAGGTAGCTGCCAGCTCTTCGGTCTCCTGTGTTGTCGACTAACCTTTTTGCTATTTCCCTAAAAAGCCTTATAGCGCTAGGACCCCACGGACCAAGGGTCTCGACACCGAATGGGACAAAATCATATTCGGAGCCTAGACCCCTGTATTTGCCTACTTTAGCTTTTTCGACCGCCTCACACCGGTCGCATCAGCTCGTAGATGGGAAGGGGCCAGCGTGTCTGAGCAGGTTGCATCCCATACCAGCACCCGGCCCATCTTCCATGGAATCAAACTCATACCGTCCGGTCTCTTGCCATAGTCTCTCGCAATGCCAGTCGGCTCAGGTAGACTTGGCACGTTGACGGTGGCAAGGGACCGGCGTATGATATTGTTAGGTGCGGCATGTCTCGAGAAGCGGCCTGCACTTTTTTGGCATAAATACTTTATTTCAACTTCATTTTGATTTTCATGCATATTTCCCCATTCAGAGACATGATATCAGCTCGCTCGGAAGGACGATTTATTTTTAAATCTTGATCGTCAAAATCTGCGGTGGACATTAAAGTTTCGAGCAATAAAATTTGCTGCACAGCGTGTGCGCAGTAAAAATGTTATGAAAAATTTAATCCTTCACGATATCTTCTTAAGAGGGCTCCGTGCCGAAGCGTTTCTATACATAACTAGCGGACCCAGCAGACGTCGTCCTGCCCGGTGAGTCACCCTTATCATTTAGGGGTATGAAAAATAGATGTTGGCCGATTCTCAGACCTACTCAATATGCTCACAAAATTTCATGAGAATCGGTCAAGCCGTTTCGGAGGAGTACGGGAACGAACATTGTGACACGAGAATTTTATATATAAGATGAAATCAGATTTTTTGACTAAAGTATAACATATAATGCAACTATATTATGAATTCATGACTGGATCCTCAACAGCTATTTCTACATTATTTTTACGTATGCTTAAATAAACTTGTTTAAGATGACGATGTTTTAACCGACTTCAAAAAAATCCAAAAAAGGAGGTTCTCAATTCGACGCGTATATATATTTTTTTTTTATATGTATGTACACCGATTACTTGGAGATGGCTTGACCGATTTGGATGATTCTTTTTTTAATCGATGGCGTGTTTCTCCAAGTTGGTCCCGTTGTAATCAAAGTCGAGGTCTGATGAGAGGATCTATGAGGAATCGAAGGAACTACTCAAATATTATAGGCACGCATATAGATATTTTGATATTTTCTTTTTATAGTTCATAGTGTTCTCTATTATCTTTACATATAAAACAGTACTGTGACTCACTTATAGACAACGCACAGCCTAAACGGGTGCTCCTAGAGGTTTGAAATTTAGAGGTGCACCAAGGAGGGATTTTTTAAAATTCCATCCCTAAAGGGGTGAAAAGGGGGATAAAGTTTGTATGGAAAATAACGCGCGCGAAGCTGTGGCGGGTCCACTAGTATGATGTAAAATCAATATTTTGACTTGAAAAGATGACTTTCTGCTTTCTGTTTCTTGCGGCTTCTCAGTAACGAAGGTCCTACCTTCCAGGTAGATTCAACCCATTTTTAACCGACTTCAAAAAAAGGAGGAGGTTCTCAATTCGGTTGTATGTTTTTTTATTATTTATTCATGTGACAAGTAAAAGAGCCCACAGTTGGGCAATTTTCTGAATAAATTATTTGATTTTATTTCATACAAGATTTCACGTTTTATCTAGTCTGTTGGTTCTCAAGATATACTTAATTCTAAAACAGGTCCGATTATTCGATCGTTCCTTAACATTCGTGGAGGCATTTTTTATTTATTAGGCAGAAATGATTGTTTTTTTTTGATCAATTATAATTATTTGACAGCCAATCAACATACATACATACATAGCATCACGCCCGAAATCCCTAATGGGGTGGGCAGAGCCACAAGACTACTTGTGGCCACGTTCGATTAATTAGTCCTAAGATGGTATGATGAACCGTATGGTGACAGGTGATCGGCCCATCGCCCATACAGATAGTCCACCATGTTGGAGAGGACCCATCCCTTAGTCGACTTTTACGACATGCCAGGATGATAAGCATCTGCACGCATTCTATGCTATTTCTTCACTCCCAGTGCAGCAGAGGAGCACAGCCAATCAAATAAAAACAAAATTAAAAATACAATCAACTAATCTAAAAAAACCCAACCTGTATCGTGCCTGGTTCAAAGGTCCTCATTATAGCAGCTGCCAAACCAAAAAAAAAAGTATGTAGCTTACGCATTGTAGCTTATACACTACTTTATTAAGTCATACATATAAAGTAATAATTGTAAGTAGAAAATAAATGCCAGATTTTTGAGAATTGATTGGTCGATTGTAATCTCCATATAAATTAATGCTACGGAATACGCAATTTATTTTTAAGATAATGTTGTTTTTTAAAGTTTGATATTTACTTTTAAGAGGCGTGTGAACCTACGGTTTTTCATATAAAAGGCGATAACGATTTCCACTCCTTAAATATTAACCGATTCTGACGAAATAGGTTGTCAGTCAGATCAATATCAAGGTCTATACGTTTTGGTTTTTTCACTCTAATCAATAAATTCAGTTTTATTATTGTTTCAGTATTCTCATGCGAAATGAATTTCGGCGATTATTTGACTTTATTGATCTTTAATCAATATTCAAAAAAACGTATAGACCTAGTTTTTCTTCTGACTGACAACCTATCAAAAATTGGTCAAAATCGGTTAACATTTAAGGGGTGGAAATCGTTATCGCCTTTTGTATTAGAAGGGTGATTTTTGCCATTGGTTCACAGTCCTCTTAAATGTCCAAGTGGCACTAAACTAACTGATGTCATTTAGGTGAGGGTCCGTTGGATCAAAGTCATTTGGAACTGGTAGCCATTTTTTATTTTTATCTTCAGAAATAACTAATCTAATCTATTTCATTGCCCAGTGATTTGTCGGTGGTACTGTATGTTGGTCAGTCAGGCTGTCAAGTCAGAGTGGAGTAACGCGCCGAGTGCAGACCTGTGTACCGGACAAAAAGCTGTGGAGAGGACGAATAATTATTATGTTCATTTCTTTTTTTTAATAGCCTTATTATTATTTTTTTTCATAATCATAATATTTATTGCATTCATAAGAAACTTAATCACTATTACATAGTTTACAAAATGATACCTATAAGCAACACATGAAACCCTGAGGGGCGCAGCAATGGATAGAGGCAGTCCGAAGTTTAAATATCCTTACCCTCGAAAAATTCTTGTAAGGTATAGTAGCTTTTTTTAAGTAAGGTTTCTTTAAGGCGTCTATTCAAATTCAAATTCATTTATTTCAAGCAACAAATAGCTCATTTAAAATACATACATACAGTTACACTTAGATTAAAATTACAAATAAAATAAAATTAAATAAAATTTCAATTGAACATAAATTTTAAACAATTACAAACACAAAATGAAAAAATAAAATAGACACAATTAATAAGTTTTATTGCTCCTTACATGGAGCTGCATGCAATTTCCCATGTAAGGGCGATCCAGCATACCAGCGATCATGGTCAGGATGCTGTTGCCGCTGGCGCGCACTCTGCTCACTAGGGCTTACTGCTTAAATTCCGTTTTCCGTCTTTTCATTTTTGATGTTGTCGCTAATTTTATTGTAAATTTTTATTGACATGGCATTTGGACATGAGCTTTGTAATTTTAGTTTGGAATTAGGGGGTGCTAAGTTATTTACAAACCTTGTACCTACTTAGCTTAGTGATCTGACGCGCACTACTCTAGCTGAAGGTCACAGGTTGATGAGTCTTTTAAGCTCAAAATTGAAACCCAGAGAGCAACTCAATTGTAATTAGTTCAATTAGTCATGCGCGAACTCTTGACCGAGTGACACAATACATGTCGTTCTCTATTGAAAATGTTCCCAAAAAAGCCATTCTTGAGCCAAATGTCGGTTCATAATACGAAAAAAAGTACGATGCTTTGTTTCATTTGTAGATACATTAACGTTAATATAACGTACTAAAATACATTTATTTTGTTCATATATGACATGATCGCCATATTCCAAATTAATGTACCCGCACGTCAAATGTCACCTAAAGCTGCACTGGCCGAAAAGAAACAAAAAATAGTAGTTTATGCAACGGTTGCATAATGATAGGCCTTAAAACACTAGTGCGGTTTTCATGAAACGAGCCGATAGGCGAGTTTCATAATAAGATCGCACGTGTGTTTTAAGGCCAAATTATGCAGAGTTGCATACATAACTTTATCTACACACATATTATAAATCCTCCATGATGGGTTCAGAAACAATATTTTCTGGCAACAAGTTATTTGTTGCAATCGTGGCTGCATATTTCCGATATCCGGCGCATTTTCACATCACACACACTCCGAGAAGACTACTTACTATTCATATTTTCAACTAAAATGTAAATTACAAACAACTTTTTGTATTCAATTCAACAACAATTCTACTTTCGTTCAACAAAACACCAACATGGCGGCGATCCTCCGTCAAGACCATTTTTTTTTTAAATCATGGACAAACGGATGAGTCTCTATTCTCACGTCACTCGAGATCAAATATTGTGCAGTTTATATTAAAAAAACATACTGAATTGACGTTTCGTATCAATAACTGTTTTAATATCTATGGATACTAGAATAGAGACCCACTTGAGTTTTGACAGCTGTTCCAAATTTAATCTCATTTCTTTACTAAAAACGATAAAGAAGTCATGTTATTTCTTTTTCGCAGCACTGGTTTTTAGTAATTGGTTGTCAAAATGGTGGTCATTTCCTACGGTTTTTGATTAACCAATGGAGGTTTTATGATATGGGTGTAGATAAAGAAAATTACCTAAGTACCTACGTTTTTAAAACGCGTTGAGTATGGATATGACGTGTCTTTCTATAACATGCATTGGGTTCAAAGCACATCTGAGCTTTTGGGAACTAATACAGAATTCGGTTCATGACTGTTTTTCAAACAATATTTTAGGCTGCTTGTTAACTCTATTTGAATGTGAAAATTCCTCATTAAATTTCCTCATTTTCATGGCAAAAACGCTAAAAATAGTTTGCATTTTTAGCCGCCAAAACGCTATCGACTGTCAGCTCTCGCATGTGACGTCATTCCAGTGGCAGAAACAAACAAAAAAATCCAAAAAAAAAAGCCTTGTTTATTTCAAGAACCCATGTAATATTCAGATTCAAATTGTGACTATTAATTAAATACCAATATAAAATATATTCAAACATCAACTCCATTCCTTTTTGTGCGCATTTCATCATCCCTAAGGGTCTGTTTAAGTGTTAGAGCAGGACGGAGCGATGTTATCCTTCGAGTACGAGAGAGACGCAAGATGAATACGAGGGTGCGAATTATAATGGGAATAGCTGGTATTCGATATTGGATTCTAACCGATAGAGGGAAGAGGCGTTCTGTGTTTGAGAGAAACATGACAAAGTTGAAAATTAATCAAAATGAAAATTTTTAGTTTGCCAGAAGGACACACGGGCTCTTTCACATGTCTGAATCTACCAGCGCTTCGAAAGGTGACATCTGCTGAGAAGAAACGCCGCAAGAAACTCAGCAGTAAATCTTTTTTTGCAACTTTAATATTACAGTTTCAAGTAATGATAGCACATAAAAAGTATAACAGACATACCTAATGGGCACAAATCAATTATAATAAATCCTAACTAATATAATAAATGCGAAAGTAACTGTTTATTACGTTTTGACGCCTAAACCGCTGTACCAATATTGATGAATTTTGGTATAGAGATAGATTAGACCTTGGAGAAGGATATAGGCTACTTAAATAATTATTCTACGTAGACGAAGTCGTGGGCGGGCACCAGCTACTAACTAATAAGGGAGTAACGAATAAATTAAAACACAAAGAGGGAGATGTACAACGTACAATGTAATTATAATTGAACTAATAAAAAAACCGACTTCGAAACCCCTTTGAAAAGTAAGAAATAATGCGGTTATGAGCGAGTTGCCTACAAAGCAAGATGCCTAACAAAGCAAGATGCCTAGGTATAATGCCTACAAAGCAAAATGTCTAAGTAGTTGAATGCCGTCTAGGCAATTGGTCTACTTACTAAAACGACTACCAAGCAAAATGTCTTAGTTGTTGAATGTCTTGAAGACAAATTACCTGGTATTTTTTAATTTTAAAATAAATGATTTTGAAGTTATTTAGGAAAATAGGCGAAAAATTATCTCCGAAACTACTTGGCCTAAGAATTTGAAATAAATACAGAACAAGAAGAAGTCTATGGTATGCAAAGTAACATAGGAAACATATAATTACGAAACCCTCTCCACGCGAGTTTAACTCGCACTTGTCCAGTTTTTTTAGACATCCTGCTTTTTGGCTATCTTGCTTCTGAGACATCTTGCTTTTTAGACATCCAGCTTGTTAGGCATCTTGCTTTTTAGCCATCTTGCTTCTGAGGCATCTTGCTTCTGAGACATCTTGCTTTTTGGCCATCTTGCTTTTGAGGCATCTTGCTTTGTTAGGCATCTTGCTTTGTAGGCAACTCGCTCATAACTGAAATAATGATTGGCTTTCGTAAGTCATTTACCTAGCAACGGCAGATATATTATTGATTTAGTGATAAATTAAATATATCAAAGATTTTGTTCTGGCTGCCAACCTATCAAAAATTGGTCAACATCGGTTAACATTTAAGGGGTGGAAATCGTTATCGCCTTTTGTATGAAAAGCCGTACGTTCACACTCACTTAAATATCAAGTTTTATTGTAATATAGGTTTTTGAGACCCGCCTGATGTAGCAGTCACAAATATTTGGCCCAAGAACCAATAGTCCACGAACCAGGCACAAAACATTTCAGTTGTATCATGAAGTTTTGTAAAAGTCAGCTGCGGTTCCGTGGGTAACCGGTAACCTCCCAAGCACGTAGGAACTGTATTTTTAGGAGGTTACCGCTGCTCATGCTCAACCCACCGAAAGTTTAATATTTCAGTATCGTAAACGCAATAATCACCTGCCATGATGACATTACTTACCAGTAGACCTAAGAAGTTTACAGAAGCGATATGGACATGCATTATTTATTGATGTATATAAATGTACCTATAATATAAAAATATTCATGATTCTTTATTGATCAATACATACTGTTTTACGTAAGGTAACCGTAAGAAATTTGTGATGCGTGTCATACTGTCAAAAATAGTCACTAATTATTATTCTTATTTCAATATAAAGGTTGGTGTTACTTTAGAGCTATTAGGAGGTTTTGTTGCTCATATCCTTCTCTTGTACTGTGTGTAATTTATTTAAAGGTCATATCTGTAATTTGATATACTATTTGAAAAACGAGGGATACCGGCAATAACCGAGGATGGCAGAATGAACTTATTTTAATAGTACTGTACGAGTTATCGCCCGAGGGTTTTGGTAATGAAAATCTGTTGCTGGCTCACGGACCACAATGTTGAATACAGGCCCAATTTGTCTCAACTAAACACAGAACCGCGCAACCGACTGAGGAAGGCAGCGATCAAATTGGTCCAATATGACTTTGACACGGCGTTGCTACGCAACTAGAAGTTTCTGAATCGAAAGTAATATTAAATACTGAACTCGGGAACTTTAGCTGTGTCAAAGGCTCTTGTTAAATGGATTTAGCGATAATCCTTAATTTAGCGAGTACCAAATAGCTTTTGTCCGCGAATTCGTTTGCGTGGAATAGGGTACATGCATCATTTTGTAGGGTTCCGTACCTCAAAAGGAAAATATAGTATCACTCCTGTGTCTGTCTGTCTGTCTGTCACACCCAATTTGCTCCGAAACTACTGAACCGATTGAGTTGAAATTTGGCATACATATGTAAGTCGGTGACCGCAACACGGACGCGTGTCGTAAATATATGAATTTTAATCATGGGAGTAACTTTTGGGGGGTAAACTAGAAAATTAAAAAAACAGTTATGCAACCTATATCGTGTGACAAATCAAATGAAAGGGCTTATTATGGGAATCTTAAATATATTTTCTTTTGAATTTCAAGTATAATAGTTTAGAAGATATTTAGAAAAATAGGCGAAAATTGACCATCTTCGCACTTGTCCGGTTTTTCATCTTATATTGGAAAGTGTTGACTAATAGAAACCGATCTGTGTACGCAAAACATTATTATGTCGTTTATTTTATAAGTTATGAAGCTTTGATAAGTCATTGTTCATACCACTCGCATAAACACGCTATGACGTCACAGCATTCGTTAGATTGTACAAAATGTACGGCTATTTAAACAAAATCTACAATTATTTCCGAAAATATTGTTTTTAGACCAACATCTTAGAAATAACATGACATACATTTGATGAGGATGTCCGAAAAACTAAAATCAGAACTAAAAAAAAAAACAATAAATATTTTTCACTAATCTTGAGCCTTAATCAAATAAAAATGAATAGTCAAAATGATCTGCTTTCTTCTGTAATATGCTATTGTTTATTTACTTTCTTGATATATAATTTAAAACTCTTTTTGATGCATGCAGGCTCCCCATTACTTATTTACAAGCATTTATTTAGTTTCACCTGTCCCGTGGTCTGTAATAATATCTGGCAAACGTTATACTTGACCGTCTCCATATTATTATATACCTCGCCTGTTGTGAAAGCAGCGCTGACGGCCATACATTTTATATGGTTTCGATTAATCAATTTAGATGTTTCTTTGCTAGGGTTCCGTACCTCAAAATGAAAAAACGAAACCCTTATAGGATCACTCCGTGTGTCTGTCCGTCCGTCACAGCCAATTTTCTCCGAAACTACTAGACCGATTGAGTTGAAATTTGGTAAACATTAAGTCGGTGACCGCAACACGGACGTGTAACGTAAATAAATGATTTTTAAACATCAGGGCGACTTTTGGGAGTTAAATAAGAAAATTTAAAAAAAGTTTTGGAAACTAAGTGATATCAAATGAAATGGCTCGTTATGAGGATTTTAAATATTATATATTTTTTATAATTTAAAAATAAACAGTTTTTAAGTTATTTACTAAACCGAAACTACTGGGCCTAAAATTTTGAAAAAAAATATACAGAAAATAGTTCTTTAGCTATAGATTACAGAAAACTCTGTATGTGGTATCTAAAGTAACATAGGAAATTTCAGATAATCATGTACGCAACGGAACCCTCTCCACGTGAGTTTAACTCACACTTGTCCGGCTTTTGTTTGTTCAATAAAATATTAAGAACTGCGTCTTTGTCGTTCATAGAATCTATTATATCCCATACAATATTTTTTTAATAAAAATCATTTGATAGAAGGTTTTTTGATTGGTTAAAGACACGTTAGAGTCAATTTAAAAGCACCGAAATACTTTCTCGATACAAAACTGCATAATGAAAAGCATTTCCGTAAACTCTATTTCTCATTTCCGTATCCGAAACGTAACAAAAAAGGTTCCGCCCGAGAATAGAACCGACTAACCCGTTTATAGGAAATTCCTTTCAAACCCATTTTGCTCTTCATTTCATAGAAATTTGACCCTTACTTTATATGACAACCCTAATACATAAGGTCGCATATTCCCTTGCCATTTTATTAAAATCAACCTTAAACTACTTATATTTGAATTAAAAATCCAACCCGCTATTTGAGACTTAAGTGCTTTTAGAACTGGATCGTTTGTATATAATAATCATCTTCAAATGAAACCCTTATTGAGAAGATATAGAACTCAATTTCGAACGTAGGCCTCAGACATCGATAATTCGTCAGCACACTTATCAGATGTGTGTGTATATCCCATATTAATCCTTATATTTAGGACCGTAGGGATCAATTTTAATTGTAGTAGCAGTTAAACGTATGACCCTATAATAGTGGGCCGGTAATTCCTGTAGGACAAGTACGAGACGAAGCGAATTGAACTTTATGCTATTAGAATAGAGTTGCAAATGGATTGTTAGTTGGTTTTAATAATTTCTCCGTCAGTAGGGTGACCATGAGAATTTCAAACAAAGGACTATGAAGGACTTAATCTGTTTACACTCTACTTTTATTCTAGGTTAAGACATATTGATAGCAAAAAACAATTACTTATAGATATTTAAAAATAATATATTACTTGGACGGACTCTATAAATAATTAAGGTATGTAATGTTTCAAAGTTATGAAAAAAATCATAGTACCTAAACAAATAAATTACTCAGGGGACAATCTTTACGCAAATCGATCTAGTCCCAAAGTAAGCTCTATACCCTTGGGTGTTATGGGTTCTAGACGACGATATACATACTTTTCTAGATAAATAAATACTTAAATACATAGGATACATCCAAAACTCGGAAACATCCAACCAACTAGGCTAACCGCGTCGTCAAAAGGCAAATTATGACATAAGTATTTCACAAAATTATACGTTGATTTGGATTTATGCGATCTGATGCATCTACGAGTGTACCTCTTAAACAATTGGCTACTTGACTATAGTAACAAATATTAATTATTGTGGAACGGTAGCTTAACGCAAATAAATGCATGTAAAAGAAACAAAAAGATCATGTTGACTGTTACTTTTTCTTTTATTGATGGTCAAAAATAGTCAAAATAACCGAAATATTAATATTTTTTTTTAGTCCTGAATTACTAATTTTTGACATCCTCATAAAATTGCTGTCATTGTTTATTTGTACGATATTGGCCTGAAAACAGTATTTTCGGAAATAATTGCAAATTTGTCCGATGTAAAAACAGCCCTGACGGGCATATAAAATGTTTGACCGTCAGCGCTCTTTTTATATTGGTCTGGTATGCACTCTAACTGCACTGTGACGTCATATTTCAAGGCCATTTTGTATGGAGCGTTTTGAGTGTTATGAGCTATGACTTTTCAAAGCGTCGTATCTTAAAAAACAACACAATAATGTTTAGCAAACACAGTTTGGTTTCTATTACTCATTACTTTCCAATAAAAGATGAAACAAAAATCATGCAAGTTCCCAATTGCCATATGTGGCAAAATAGTAGTTAATGCAACGGTTGCATAATGATAGGTCTTAAGTAAAACACGAGTGTGGGTTTATGAAACGAGCCGACAGGCAAGTTACATAATAAGATCGCACGAGTGTTTTAAGGGCAGATTATGTACAGTTGCATACATAACTTTATCTACAGACATATTATAAATCCTCCATGATGTGTTCAGAAACAATATTTTCTGGCAACAAGTAATTTTTTGCAATCGTGGCTGCATATTTCCGATATCCGGCGCATTTTCACATCACACACACTCCGAGAAGACTACTATTCATATTTTCAACTAAAATGTAAATTACAAACAACTTTTTCTATTCAATTCAACAACAATTCTACTTTCGTTCAGCAAAACACCAACATAATGGCGGCAATTCGATCCTCCGTCAAGACCATTTTTTTTAATCATAGACAAACGAATGAAGTCTCTATTCTCATGTCACTCGAGATCAAATGTTGTGCAGTTTATATTAAAAAATCATACTGAATTGACGTTTCGTATCAATAACTGTTTTAATATCTATGGATTTACGATATCCAGCGGAGTTTTCACATCGTCCTCGGAGTCAATACTATTCATATATTCAACTAAAATGTAAATTACAAACAACTTTTTACAATTCTTCTTACGTAGCAGCAATAAACCAACAAACAAACAAATGACAACAGTAATGGCGGCAATTCGATCCTCCATCAATCTTCCTCCATTTTTAAATCATATATAAACGAATGAAGTTCCTATTCTCATGTCACTCGGGATCAAATGTCGTGCGGTTTATATTAAAAAACATACTGAATTGATGTTTCGTATCGATAACTTAAACTAATAACGTTACAAAAATTTATACTGTAATAACATTACAGTATAGATATTACCTACTATCACAGTTCATAGTGAAATTTGTTGTAATGATGCTGGTAATTTCCTACGGTTTTTGAATACATTATGGAGGTTTTATGATATGGGTGTAGATAAAATGTATTGTATTTCCAGAGTTAACAGTGTGGACACACTACAATGCTGCTAGGTATGCGGCGCACGCGGCGCACGCATTACAGACGCGACGCGCTGACAATTCGTGCCTATTCTGACATATTTAGTATTCTATTCTTGAGTTGTGTGAACCTACGGCTTTTCATACAAAAGGCGATAAAGATATCCACCCCTTAAATGTTAACCGACTGAAAACTAATTTCGGCGATTATTTGACTTCGTCTATCAAAAGTTGGTCAAAATCGGCTGCTTGAGTTTGGTCAAAGGGACCCATATATAACGGGTATAGGGGGGGGGGGGGGGGGGGCATTCACCCATTCATATCCATCTTTTATGTCCGAGCAGCAAAAGTTTCAAATTAATTGATTTTATTGGCATTTATAAATCTGTTCTTAGGGTTATGTTCTTTTAGCCTAGGACCTTCTATAATCCATTTTTGAAAATTTCAGCGTTATATCTTTAGTAGTTTTCCGGTTATACCTGTTCAAAGAGTTGATTAAAAACATAAAAAATCAGGGCTTCTAAACTCATTACAAATAACGGCCCGCTAATTATTTTTACCGATGATAATAAAAAAAAATAAAGGGAAAAGCTATAAGTATTTTTTTCATAGAATATTATTATTGAATAGCCTGCATATGTCCCATTGCTGGCATATCGTCGGACGACGACCATGACGAAGTCTCAGAGTCGGAGGAAGAATCAGAGTCGGTCACGTTTATTATGAAACGTTCAATTGCTTCGTCTAAAACCACACATGAACACCGAAACGACACACTCAAAGCGTATTCTAGAACGGAATGGCAATATATGGCGCTCGCTCGCCCGGCGCGGGGCCGCGCTTGACAACAACTGCGTGCCTCGTACCACGACACTCAGTGCGCGCGACGATAATCGACGCCCGTCATACAGTTTGCGATAGGTAAGCGACAGTTGCTTTTTCGAGACGATATCATAATATTTATCAACTCTCGGCGAACAGACTTTATGTTAAGTGGACAGACATGTCATATTTACAGATTGATCATAAAGTAGGGATGCCAGTCTACGTTGCATAGTCTTTGTCAAAGGAGGCGAAAAAGAGAGGAAGAGGGAGGGAGAGAGATAGCGGCTCACGTCCGCTCGCGGCTTACATGCCTCCGCCATCTGCAGATATATCACTAATGGTATATGCACGTGTCACATGGAGCGAGTCGAATATTTTGATATCTTTAAGAGGACTGTGAATAAACGGAAAAAATCAGCCTTTTCATACAAAAGGCGATAACGATTTCCACCCCTTAAATTTTAATCGATATTGAACAACTTTTGATAGGTTGTCTGTCAGTCAGAACAAAATGTAGGTCTATACGTTTTTTGAATATTGATTAACGATCAACAAAGTCAAATAATCGCCGAAATTAGTTTTGTATGAGAATACTGAAACAACAATAAAACTGAATTTATTGATTATAGTGACAAACTCAAAACGTATAGACCTAGATTTTGTTCTGACTGACAAACTATCAAAAATTGGTCAAAATCGGTTAATATTTAACTGGTGGAAATCGTTATCGCCTTTTGTATGAAAAGCCGTAGGTTCACACTCCTCTTAATATCTTGACGATAAACCTTCCTTTTACATTTTATGGGTAATGTCCGTTACGTATGACAAGTATAAACAACACTTCTGTTTAGTATTGACGGGCAATATCCAGTTTAATAATGAATTTATAAACACCGGACCGGTATTTAAAGTAACATAGGAAATTTCAGATAATCACGGAACCCTCTCCACACGAGTTTAACTAGCACTTGTCTGGTTTTTAGGGTTCCGTACCTAAACGGGACCCTATTACTAAGGCTCCGCTGTCCGTCTATCCGTCCATCCGTCCGTCCGTCTGGTACCAGGCTATATCTCATGAACCGTGATAGTTAGACAGTTGAAATTTTCACAGATGATGTATTTCTGTTGCCGCTATAACAACAAATAGTAAGAAACAGAATAAAATAAATATTTAATTTTTTTCTTTATCTTACTAAATAAGACATTCATACATACATACATAGCATCACGCCAGAAATCCCTAATGGGGTGGGCAGAGCCACAAGACTACTTGTGGCCATGTTCGATTAATTAGTCCTAAGATAGTATGATGAACCGTATGGTGACAGGTGATCGGCCCATCGCCCATACAGATAGTCCACCATGTTGGAGAGGACCCGTCCCTTAGTCGACTTTTACGACATGCTAGGATGATAAGCATCTGCACGCATTCTATGCTATTTCTTCACTCCCAGTGCAGCAGAGGTCTTCACTCCCAGTGCAGCAGAGGAGGTAAGGCATTAAAATTATATTTATTGAGTATCGCCATGTAAGCCTTCCCTATACGTTCAACAGGCAGCCGACGCCTCGCCGGCAAATGGAATTTATTAATTTTATCCTTAAGTACTATATTTAGCCCCATTCTTGGGCTAAATATTTCATTAACTTTGCCTGGCCGATTGAATGGGCGTTATAGGTAGGAAGTAGGTTTTTTAAAAGCCACACTCAAACGTCACGTTTTATAAGAGTTTGGGGTTCCGTACTAAATACAAAAACGCTCTTATACAATCGCTTCCATGTCCGCGTCCGTATGTCCGTCTGTCGTACTTAGTAGTATATGTCGACACCCTATAATCAATTTCCCTGGCAAATTTTACCCTTTTTTTATATATAATTTACCCTACTGCAGCGAAGCAGAAATGAGGGTTATGTTTTTCGCGAGTATGTATTTATGTATGTGTTGTAAAGAAAGAAAGAATCACTCATTTAGTTACCACCTCGAGTCAAAACGACTTAAGCGATTTTAACAAATAGGGTGTCAAAAGATTCAAACAAAATATCCGAGTGGTATAAGGCATAATGACGTCACCTGGAATCTAATATGGCAAATGCTAGAAGCCATTTTGTTTTTTGATATTTTTCCACTTAAGCGTTATTGATATCAAATAAAAGGGCTTGTCAAGAGCATTCCAAAAATATACCTACTTATAAAATGTTGGTATTCGAAAGTACTTTCTATTTATCTATATATATAAAAATGAATTGCTGTTCGTTAGTCTCACTAAAACTCGAGAACGGCTGAACGGATTTATCTTATCTTAGTCTTGAAATGTTCGTGAAGGTCTAGGGAAGGTTTAAAAGTACATAGGTTACTTAAATTATTATTCTTCGCAGACGAAGTCGCGGGCACCAGCTAGTATAGGTATAAATATGTGAAATAATAACTACATTTGGAATTATTTCTCGCTACCCGAACTATCCATATAAACTTAACCAAAAAAAAGAAAAAAGAACTTATCAATTCATAAATATAAAATAGTTCCATGACTTACTTATAGACAACGCACAGACTAGACGGGTGGTCCTAGAGGTTTGAAATTTGGAGGAGACATTCCTCGAGTACCGTAGAGGTGCACTAAAAAGGGATTTTTTTAAATTCCATCCCTAAAGGGGTGAAAAGGGGTGATATGGTTTGTATGGAAAAAATCGCGGGCGAATCTGTGGCGGGTCCAACAGTTAATTATAAATTTCAAAAAACCCGACTGCATAACCTCAAAAAGAAAGAAACAAGAAAGCAACAAAAGTTAGAAAAAGCAGTCGGTGACTTCAAATAGCTGATAGGATTTCATGGAGAGCCACCAAGTGCTATTTCCATATCGACCCCATGAGCATAATTATAATCAATTTCTTGTTTCTTCCTTTTTGAGGTGTTGCAGTCGGTTTTTTTTTTATAATTAATAGTTTTTTTATATATCATATTCTTAAAATGTAACTAAAGAATTAATAATCCGCTATCGATAAGCCCATATATAAATGTTTATCAGTGACTAATCAATAAGATATATTATCAGTTAAAGTTATCATACAACTAACAGTGACAAGTCCATAGTTTACCTCGGTGTTTCGCGAAAGTGGGTTAAATAAAATATAGTCTTTTATATTAAAGTCAGTGAGTGATTTATGTCAGTTTAAAACCTTAGAGCATATAGTAACTGGAGACGCCATCGGCGCAATCTTGCTAGTAAAAAAGTCTGTCATAGTTTGAGGAGAGTGCGAGGGGAGAGAGTAACATGTAAAAAAGTCGGTCAAGTGCGAGTCTGACGCCGGGGGTCCCGTTCATACCTATTAAAAACAGACAGTACGTACAAAGTACTGTCTCTGTGAAAAAATCAACCTTCTAAGTCACCGTAATCAAAAGATACGGCCGTTTATGCCACAGAATTTGATACTTTCTAGGGAATCCAAAGGGAATCAAAACCTATAGGGTACTTCCCGTTGACCTAGAATCATGAAATTTGGCAAGAAGCAGTGTCTTAAAGCACAAGTAAAGGAAAAAGTCCGAAAATCGTAAATTTGTAATTACATCACACTAAAAATATTGTTAAACGGAATAACCTTTGCAAGGTCGTGTCACACTCTACGATTGCACCGAGATAGGAGCTTGCGAAAGTTAGGTAGGTTGTAAATGGTTACCTCGTTGTTATAAGCTACTTTTTTTTCATTTTTAGGGTTCCGTACCTTGTAGTACTGTTTCTCTGTTCCTTCTGTAGGTACTTTTCTTTCTTTACTACTAGGTACTACTTAGCTAGGCTAAGGCTACGCTAGGCTAAGCTAGGCTAAGGCTAAGCTAGGCTAAGGCTAAGCTAGGTTAAGGCTGAGCTAGGCTACGGCTAAGCTAGGCTAAGGCTAAGCTAGGCTAAGCTAGGCTAAGCGGTGTCTTTGGGATATTTGGTGATTTTACCTATAACTCATTTGCATCGTTCTTGTGTTTTGACTATATGATGTACAGTGGATTCATCCATACTTGTCTTATTTGGTAAACAAGTTTCTAACCTCAAAATGCACCTTTATTAGCTAAAACAGCTGTTTCCTTGCAAATAAAGGAACCAGAGACAATATTTTAGACGTCACTTTGCCAATTTTTAGCCTAGGTTTGCTTTATTTAGGATAAAACTGCTGTTTCACGCAAGAATTGCACCCAAGAATTTTTATTAAGTTTAATAATGACCAGCTGATAGTGTAATCAAGTGCATATCGTGATAATGTGTTAATGGATATCGGACACAGTCGCCTGCTCAAGTACTTAGTCAACGGTGGGTGAGTATTACAATTATATGACTTAAGACACGTTAGTCAAATTAAAACTTTCGTGAGACATTATGAATACTTGAAAAACACACGGCTTTACTCACGATTTATTGTCAGAAATAGTCCGACATGTTTCGAACTCGATTGGAGTCCTTCTTCAGGGTTTGAGTGCGGTCCCGGTCAGATCAACCCGCGCACTGCTCGGGACCGCACTCAAACCCTGAAGAAGGACTCCAATCGAGTTCGAAACATGTCGGACTATTTCTGACAATAAATCGTGAGTAAAGCCGTGTGTTTTTCAAGTATTCTTAAGACACGTTGTTGAATTTTGCTATTGAGTGCCTAATTTTTGGATATTGTAGGGTAACTTTTAACAAATTCACAGATATTCTAAGATTTATTTTAGTTTTGTCAAATGTCTTTCCATGTCCTTTTTACAATTCACATGAATCTCAGTCAATAATTATTTGGGAAATACCTAAAATACTTAAATAGACTTTCTTACTCAATTACCCCAGTGTTATTATATCGTCCGTTGTAAAAAGTATGGCCGTCAGCGCTCTTTTTACAACGGGCGAGGTATACCAGTCTCACTTCACCAACACTACAAAAGACCACCGTGTTACCAGTTAGGGTTCCGTACCATTGTCTATAATCAATCAAAAAAATAACACGTTTGTTGTATGGGATCCCCCTTAAATATTTGTTTTATTTTAATTTAATAATTTACTTTTAAAGTGAATACATAATTAAACATTTTGTGAATATTTCAAGCGTCTACCTGTTGCCGTTATCAATCTCGAGCAAATACGAGCAAAAAGAATGACGTTTGTTGTATGGGAGCCCCCTTATATATTTATTTTATTCTGTTTTTTAGTATATTTTGTTATAGAGGCAACAGAAAATTTCAACTGTCTAACTAAAACAGTTCATGAGATACAGCCTGGAGACGGACGGACAGACGGACAGACGGACAGCGGAGCCTTAGTAATAGGGTCCCGTTTTTCCCTTTGGGTACGGAACCCTAAAAATCGAAGCCAGATAAGTTGTTGTGCAGCTTAATACTTACACAATGTATCTGCTATGTAATATAGCATTTTACTTTTAAATATTTAGCCCACTTTTTACTTAAAACCGTAATCGATTTTAATAAAACACTAGTTTAACAGAAAACACAATTACAGTGATGAGGGCGCCACTGGACAGTCACAGAATTCCATAAAAAATTGCATAAATGTAGCCTGTTAAATGGAGATGGACATAGGATACTGTTTAGCTCGATATCCTGGAAGCATTTTCAGGAATCTTAATAAATACAGGAAATATGAGAATTGCTACTCCTCGGTAGATGACGCTGCGCGCAATAAACGCGTTCCACGTGACGAAGTCGCTAGCAAAACCTACTAAAGAGACTCGTAAACGGCCTAGTTTTTTGGCAATTTATTACTGCAATTAGGGCTATCCTCAAAAGTTTACATTCAAACTTATTATCCCCATTAAAGACGTTACGTCGTGGTTGAAAGTATAAAGGCAGATTTAGACAGGGTCAATGCACAAGTCAGTATTGGCGCCGAACCGACTGACCTCAAAATATTCGTATGCGAATATACAAGTCAGCGCTGACCTCCCACCGCTGTACTGACTTCATATCAATTTACATTTGGTTTTTCTCGAGTCAGCCCTAACTTGTCTCGAATTCGAAGTCAGTCACTGACCCTGTCTAAATCTGCCTTTAGCTTTTAATTTATTATGCAATAGGGCCCTGATAAAATAATATTTCACAGATCCAAAATGGAACAACATAACCTCAAAATAGAGTACTTAGAACCCACTGACATCGAGGCAGAGGTACCCAGGCACCAGATCCTGCGAGAACCTTCGCACCTGCTGGCTCCAGACACCAACGTACAAAACGTAAGTGATGGAAAACTGACCTTAAAGCAAGGTGATACGATTGAAACTTACGTGCCCGTCATGACGGTTAAAACCGTAGAGTCTAACTTCGGTAAGGATGGACTGAAGTTCCAAAAAGTGACAGTGACAGAAGATATCTCTGTCAACTTCCAGCACCTGTTCAAGAAAGAGACGAAAGCTGGGAAGACTATTGTAACTCAGGTGCAGAGGTTCAACTATAATTATTAAATTGAAAGTT
Source organism: Tortricodes alternella (assembly GCA_947859335.1). Taxonomy (NCBI): domain Eukaryota; kingdom Metazoa; phylum Arthropoda; class Insecta; order Lepidoptera; family Tortricidae; genus Tortricodes; species Tortricodes alternella. Next base: position 7,235,615 of record OX401972.1, read on the forward strand.
TGAGAAATTGTTTTATTTGTCCTTGGTTAGTAGGGTCATAGGACTGTCAACCTCAATACATTTGAGACGCCGGAAAAGCTAGCTTCCCTGGCTAATACTAGATGGCACTACAAAAAATGTATTGGATCGTAGTTCGGAAGCGTGTCACTAGATGACGCTACTCGAGTTAGCCTGTGCCCCTAACATGCATGACACAAAGATAAATTAGAACCGTTTATCTCTATGACTATCTCTTTCGTCGGCAATCGTGTGAGAGGGACGCACTTAGAGATAAACGGTTCTAATTTATCTTTGTGCCATGCATGTTAGGGCCGCTGGGAGATATTCAATCTTGACTGCTTTTCAAACACTATTTCAGACAACTTGTTAAGTAGATTTGAATGTATAAAATTATTTTCTTAATAAAATTTCCTAATTTTCAATGAAAAAACGCCTAAAAATATTTTGCATTTTTTAAATTTGCTGCCAAAACGCTAACCTATCGCATGTGACGTCATTTAACTGTAATAAACAAACAAAAATACTCAGGTTGTCAAAAACACAGTTTAACTATTATGGTATTGTAATACTGTGTCATAAATGTAAAGGCCAGGAGCCAATAATGTCCGACCAGGGAATGCACGACCCGATAAGTCAGTCGGTACGTCAACGAGTTGTCATCCTATACAAAAACGTCACAGAAACGTCACTTTATTTAAATATCAATTTGAGGGGCCTTTCTGAATTTGGCAATAAATATCTTAAAGACTTAGCTTAACACAGCTACTAGCTAGCTTTTTACTAGCTAATACATCTGCCAAACTAGCAGAAGGTTATGCGATACCTTGCCTTCTTGTAACCTCGCTGCTTAACGTTTTTTACTCTAATGTTAGCAGTGATCGCCCGGCTATGCGGAGTTTATAGGATATATGTTTTGTGAATATACGTAAATGGGTGCAGCGAAGCGAGCCGGCGACCCCCCGAGCGTAGCGAACGTCGAATGCGCGAGTGGTGCGAAAGAACCACAAGTGAGAGTTCTGTCGGGAGCCCACTTATGCTTAAACGGACAGTATTTTTAGAATGATAAACCGGCAAACAGCCCACCTGATGGAAGGTGGTCACCGCCGCCCATGGACATCTGCAACACTAGAGGTGCTGCCAATGCGTTGCCAGTCTAGGGAGGATGGGGAATGGGGATGGGATGGAGATGAGGAAATAGGCCTCCGGATCTCGTCACTCACCGTACGAAACGCAATAGCAAGCTATTACTTTACGCCGATATTCTGTGAGAGTGTGGTACTGCCCCGGTCGAGCCGGCCCATTCGAACAGTAATCATCTAGTGAGGATTACTGTTTGGCTCTACCACTACTCACCTGACCTGTACTCGTTGTACGTTTGTCTATCTGTTCATCTGTGCGTCTGTCTGTGTGTCAAGACCCTTTTTCTCAGGAACGCGTGGAGGTATCCAGGCGCGGTCGCAGCCTGAAATTTTGGGGGGGGTCACTAATAATAAAATATGTCGAGTAAATTAAACTTTATTTTTAGACTTGATTTTCTATTTGACTTGTACGATTTTGGGGGGGGTCATGTCCCCTGTGACCCCCCCCCTGGGACCGCGCATGGAGGTATCAGGTTGAAATTAATAACAAATACTCAAATCTGCAATCTCTTCAGCTGTGAAAAAATCAACCTTCTAAGTCAACGCAATCAAAAGATACGGCTGTTTATGTCACATATTTTGATACTTTCAAGCAAGGGAATCAAAACCTATCGGGTACTTCCCGTTGACCTAGAATAATGAAATTTGGCAAGAAGCAGTGTCTTATAGCGCAAGTAAAGGGAGAAATCTGAAAGCCGTAAATGAAGTTACATCTCAAAAGAAATAGTTAAACGGAATAACCTTTACAAGGTCGTATAACACTTAACGATTGCATAGAGATAGGAGCTCGCGAAAGTTATTTCTTGTCTTATTTCAGATGCAAGTCGTAAATAGTTAGCCGGTTGTTAAACTCAACTTTAAAATTTATAGGGTTCTGTACCTACAAGGTGTTTGCAATATAACCAACCTCAATACTGAGGTTTTATTTCTTTTTAGGGTTCCGTACCCAAAGGGAAAAACGGGACCCTATTACGACTAAGACTCCGTTGTCCGTCTGTCACCAGGCTGTATCTCATGAACCATGATAGTTAGACAGTTGAAATTTTCACAGATGATGTATTTGTGTTGCCGCTATAACAACAAATACTAAAAAACAGAATAAAATAAATATTTAAGGGGGCTCCCATACAACAAACGTGATTTTTTTGCTCATTTTTGCTCGATATTGATAACGGCAACAGGTAGACGCTTGAAATATTCACATATATATTAACTTCATAAATAAATAATTACATTAAAATAAAATAAAAATTTAAGGGGGACGCTCCCATACAATAAACGTTTTTTTTTGGCTTGATTATAATGGTACGGAACCCTTCGTGCGCGAGTCCGACTCGCACTTGGCCGGTTTTTTATTTATTTGGACTAAAGCGTGCGAGTTTTTTGTTTCTTCAGTGGCTAATAAATTGTCCTTGTCGTATCGCATTAGTCATATAATATCCAGTTTCGCTGTATTTTACAATTACAATTCGATACAATCCACTCTTAAATATGTTGGTACGGGACCCTCGGTGCGCGAGTCAGACTCGCACTTGGCCAGCTTTTTATTTAAACACTTTGGATTACAGTTACAAGATTTTGGATCATAGGCGTATGGTTTTACAGTATATTTTTGTATATTGGGGTTCTGTACCTCTGTTTGACTGTCCGTCTGTCACAGCCAATTTGCTCCGAAACTACTGGACCGACTGAGTTGAAATTTGGTACACATATATACTCGTAAGTCGGTGACCGCAACACGGATGTGTTGAATTTTTAACATAGCGGCCACTTATAGGGGGTAAATTAGAAAATTTAAAAAAAAATGCTGACTATGGCGTGACGTTATGAGGATCTTAAATATATATTTTTTGTAATTTTAAAATAAACAAATTCCTATAATCACGGAACCCTCTCCACACGAGTTTAACTCGCACTTGTCCGGATTTTTTTTTCAGGATGGTTCGATATCATGGGTTGCTGTGAAGGACCTGATGAAGCCGGTGTACGTGGGGGAGCCGGAGCGGCCGCCGCAGCGCTTGAGGCGGCCGAGAGATGAAGAGTCATCTGGTGCAGAAGGTAGAACAAATCTATCTATACATATATATTTATTATTATATAAACGAATGATGGCCACATTGGCTCATATAACCAATACATCTCATGTAAGTATACCACGTGAAAGCTAGTTACATGAGCTTCATTTTCTAATACGGGGACAAACTTCAAAACCCCGGAGAAGATAGTTATGCCTTCAAATATTCACACACACAACGTTTATTACTATACTAGCTGTGCCCCGCATGGGTTGCAATGCTATTTCTCCCAGCCTTCACAGTCTAGTCGTCATAATAACAATTACAGCCAATAGTGGGATCAATAAGCCTACATACGTTATAATTCTATTGGTGATTGGGCTGGGTTCCATACATTTTTGCCCATCATTCAAATGTTATATACTTAAGTAATACTATGCACTTGTATTTTTCTGCTACAATATCGCATTGGGTGTAACTTATGATAATTGTATGTAAATAAATAAATATAACTAGCTGTACCCTGCGGTGGCACCCGTGTAGATCGAAATTTGTTCATAATTTCATGGGTTTAATTTTTCTTGCGCGGAACCCTAATTCTGTTTCTAAAATAAACATTATCGTTATCTGCCAGTGAAAGTCCCGTTAAAATCGGTCCAGCCGTTTCGGAGATTAGCCGGAACAAACAGACAGACTTAGAGAAAGACAGACTAAATACTTAACATCGTTATAAACTTATTAATGTAAATGTTGTTGTTGTCACAATTCGCTGGAAGATGGCGCTGTACCGCGCGTAAACTAGCTAACGTTGTATCATTTCAGAATCAATAAAGTCTAAAAGTTTTGACAATTTAGTCACAATCCTCAGGGATTTCACACAACACATATATATAAACAATTTTTTAAGACGACAGATTTATCTAATCAAACGTCGTTCGTAGTTCAGTTTAATTCAATGTGTCAATAGATCAGGCGCCTCATTCGGGAACGCTAAGTGATTCTGTAGCGACTCATAAGCCAGATTTCTCATCCCACTCTTCCGCACGACGCGTAATGCGTAAGAGCAAAATGACAAATCTGGCTTACGAGTCGCTACAGAATCACTTAGCGTTCCCGAATGAGGCGCCAGTTTTGGTCTGATTGTCGTTTTCTTTCACCTCGAACTATAGAGTCGGTTGACAATATTCGCATCGTATCACTCTTTTAGTTCAGTAGTTCAGGTTAGTTCAACGTGTCAACGGATCAGTTGTGATCTGGCGCCTCATTCGGGAACGCTAAGTGATTCTGTAGCGACTCGTAAACCAAGTGCGTAAGAGCGAGATGAGAGATCTGGCTTACGAGTCGCTACAGAATCACTTAGCGTTCCCGAATGAGGCGCCTGATTGTCGTTTTTCTTTGACTTGGAACTATAGCGTCGGCAGAAATTATTCGCATCGCCATATCTTCTAGGCTAGGAGTTAGTTTGGCTTATTCACTTGATTCGGCTTGCTATGAAGGAGTGATAGTGAAGTGAACTAAAAGAACTACTGAAGTATATGAATCTGAAAAGAACGGAAGAGTGATACCAACTGATGAGTATACTTCATTTGCTTCATTCATTCGTGAACTAATGTCTACTTCACTTCATAGTTGACTATTATAATGACAGAGGATTTTCATGACCAATGTTTTGGTAGATCTTCCTATTTTGCCTCCGTTCAACCTATTTACCACCCTCGTGACTACCGATTTTCTTCGTAGCTGATCATTTAACCCGACTTTGCTCCCTTTTTGTGACAATTAAGGTCTGTTCGGCAAGAGTTGATAAAAAAAGTAAAAAGTCAGGGCTTCTTAACTCATTACAAATAGCGGCCCACTAATTATTTTTACCGATGATAATAAAAAAAATTAAGGGAAATATTATATTTTTTTCATAGAATATTATTATTGAATAGCCTAACTGTATAAACAGAAAGCAACACGCGAACAGGACACCCCAAATATTCACTCGAAGCCAATGACATTATTATATGTAGAAAGACTCAAGACACGTGATATCCTTACTCAACGCGATTTAAACATGTATCATAGATATTTTTTTCTTTTTCGTTTCTTTGGCCGAAGCCAATGCAGATTATTGTATTTATGTGACATTTTACGCGCACATATAATACATTAATCTGCAATATGGCGATTGTGTATATGAACAAAACAAATATATATTTTTCGCCACCGTCCGCCCGGCGTGACACCGCAGTCGACGACATCTGCGTCCCTCGTATCCCGAAACTGAGTGCGCGCGGCGATAAGCGACGCCCGTCATACAGTTTGCGATAGTTAAGCGACAGTCACTATTTCGAAACGATATCATAATATATATCAACTCTCGGCGAACAGACCTTACATACCTACTAAATATATAAAAATTCAACGTACGAGGATTAAATACGATTTGAATTTTATCGTCTGTTAAAAATAGGTATTCAGGTTAGTTGTAATTCTTGTATTGGTTCAGAATTTGTCGATTATGGGAAGTGACCAGACAGACAGCATTTGCATGATAAAAATGATGTCATTCCTGTGTATGTGTGTGAGTGCGTGCTTGCGTACGTGCGTGTTTGTGGTTAGTGCGTGTGTGGGGATGAGAGAGAGAGAATAAGAAAATTAAATTAATGTAGGGAAATCACGAGCATGTGAGTATAGCAATAATCAAGCAACTGACAAGGTTCGGTCTGATAATCGAGCGCCATGAGCCATTTCGTAACAAGAGATTTGTGGGGCGGCATTTTGGCATGATAATTATAGAAGGACCTTAAGGGGATTTGTTATACTTCGTTTTATTTAGCATGAGAAAGATCTTGACAGAAGTAAGCTTAAATCCTCTTATTGAACACGTTTTACGGGATATTTCGGAATAAATGGTAAACTACCAATCATATATTTCCACTTATTCCGTCATACTACCGTAAAACGTGTTCAATAAGAAGCTTTACGCTTACTTCTGTCAAGATCTTTCTCATGCTAAATAAAACGAAGTATAGATGGGTTCCACTAACGTATTATTTTCGTATAGCTTTTTTCCGAGTCGCAATTTTTCCGCGATCGATTAGTTTATTCATCATTCTACTCGTTAAAACAACAAAATTTTGGATACTTTATCAAAAATCGCGGACAAAATGTTGACAAAAATTAAGTGTAGGTATGATATATTCGTAAATAACTTCCATCTTTAACATTATTTGCGTATACAACATTTTAAAAGTGATAATAAATAAATGCGTCATTAAACAAGCTACAAATAAAGAATGCCCATGAATACATTTTTCGGTCGCCGCGAAAAAATGCTACTTAAGTTTTTGGCTCCGGGGGATTTTGGTCCAGGTGTCAAAACGTCCAAGGCTATAATATCCAGTTGCGAAAATGTCTATTGGTCAAAACAACCAAATGCCGAAACGGCTGATTGCCGAAATATCTAACTGCCAAAAAGTCCAGTGAACAGAACCTCCAGTTGTCAAAATGTCCAATTGCCGAATCGTCTAATCTCCAAAAAGTCTAATAGTCAGAATGTCCGGTTACCAAAACGCCGAATGGCCAAAACCCCCAATGGCCAGTTGTCAAAATGTTCGAGTAGGTACTAATTTCAAATACTTATGCACTTTATGAAAGAGAAAAACATAATAACATAAGGGTAATGGTGCCTTATTTACCAGCGGTTTACAGCTTATGGACTTTATGATTTCTGGAAGAATTTAACATGTACTAACTGCCTAGTGTCCGTAATGGTATCTGGACACTACGACTCATTGGACATTTTAACACCCAATTGACCAGTGGCTCTTATGGCATCTGGACATTATGACCTCCCGGACAATTTAACACTTGGACAAATTGACCAGTGGTTTTATGGCATCTGGACATTAAGACCTCCCTGACAAGGTAACACTTGGGCCAAATTGACCAGTCGTTTTTATGACATCTGGACATTTAAACCCCTAGGACATTTTGCCACTTGGACCAAATTGACCGGTGTTTTTTATGGCATTTGGTCATTTAGACACCTTGGACATTTTGACACTTGGACCAACATTCCCCGGAGTCAAGTTTTTTACCTATATTTGACTTAAACTGTTTTATACTCGTAACTGAACTTAGCCAGTTTTCCACATAGCTGTTTGTGATAAGTTTTAACTAACATTAATGCAAAATACTTTCCGTTGCAGATAAGACTTCATTCGAAGAAAAGAAGGCTAAGACCAGGATACCGGTATCTAGATTCAAGCCCGCAGTCACAAAGGTTCTGAGGGAGAGGAAAGATTCTGGAGACGCAAATGAGCACAAGAGTAGAAGAGAGGTAGTTAAAAATTTCAAAATATATCATAAAAGTCACATTTGTTGTTATAGTTACAATTAAGCAAATGGAGCCGATTAAATTGGCATAGAGAACCCAGTTCTTGTAAACCCTTTTGCAGTTTAGAATAGTTTCAATAGATGGCAGTGATGGTCTCGACTTACGAACCTAATAGCGTAAATAATATTTTTTTCGGTGAAATGAAAATAAATATGGGTGTCATGAATGATTTAAGTTAACGAGTACGAGTTAACGAGTTTAAGGGCTAGAATAGTTTGAATAGATGGCAGTGATGGTCTCGACTTAGGAACATAACAGCATAAATAATATATTTTTTCGGTAAAATGTAAATAAAATATATGGGTGTCATTAATGATGTATTACAAGATAAGAGCTAATTAAACGGGTTTAAGGGCTTTCTATGAAATCCGTTGGTAAAAACAATAACTATCAAGTGCCATCTACCGACGACACCTATAAAACCACTCAACGAAAGCTAGAAGAAACGAATGTCGGGTAGAAATCTCAGTAGATGTCGCTTTTGTTAAAAAATAATAAACCATTACAAATTAAAAACTGTACTCGTAGTGTAATTAAATGCATATATTATTAATTTTAACACGCTATTGGAGAGGATTCGAAAACTAGTCAACAGTGTTATAAAATGTACATTGCAGGAGACCCAATTTTATAACACCTTGACGTTATAGATTTATTGATTAATGAATAGTTTTATTAAGTTTCAGGTACCCGATAAACCTCCACGGCGATCCTCAATACCTAAGCTAAGCGACAGAATTCTCACAGCAAGGAAAAACGCTTTCAAATCCCACGCAAACGACCAAACAACTGTCAACAATGATGAAAATTCAGTCAAAGCTTCAAATAATGACGAACAGATGTCTGTCAAAAGCGATGAAAAGATACTAGACAAAGTAAATAGAATACCTAGTATGAGACGAGATTCTAACAGAACTAGCGACAATGATCCTATCAAAACGGATACAGTTAAAGATCAAGCTGCTGACAAAATAAATCAAGAAGGCCTTGGGGCGATACAGGCTACAGAACAGTTAGACGATGAATTCGAGAAATTATATGACGAGATCGTTGATGCGGAAGAAAGTTTTGTTCCTAATGAAATATTAAACACAAAAGTAAAAGACCCCGAGAAACTTGAGATTAAATTCGAAGAAATTGTCCACCAATATGATGAAGAATCTATTGAACAAGTTCAAGTAGAACCAGTGGACAAGGCAAGGTATTCTAAAATACCTTTACTTAAGCGTAGAAGTGAACAGGAGATAAAAGTGCCAAAGCAATCTGAACGACGTTTATCACTGAAAACTGGCGCCAGCTTAAATAAACTTACAAAAACAAAAGGCTGTGAAAAACTAAATGATGAGAGACTTAAAACAAAACATCATAATGACAAAGAATTTGATAAAGCAGAACCGACACATGACGGTACAGACGTTAATACGCAAAGAGATTCAAGTATTGCAATTGACAGTTATGACAATAATACTAACCATTTACAATCGCCTGATCCAACGCCAGCGTACAACATGATGGCAACACCAGATACTGAACTTGTCAAAGTAGGTTTATCTAAACTCGATATTGCTTTGGAAAGAAACATTGTAAATCGTGACATAGATGACGCTAAAGTCAATGATTTGGCGTCATCTGAGCCCCATTCCATCAAAATATCTGTTTTAGATACACCTATTGAATCAAAAGAAAAGCCAAATGAAACAAATCAAGATTTAGAAACAAAAGAAATAAATGAAGTAGGATATATAGTAGAAGAGCCAGTTTCGATAAATGAAATTCAAAACGCTGTAACCGAATATATTATTGATGAACCTGAAGTAACTGAAGTCACAGATAATTCAACTACTGTTGATTATGTTGATATTACAACGCAAAATAATAAAGATGTTATGAAAAAAGAGGAAAAAAATGATACTAATAGAGTAGCGACAATTACTTTTGAGACTGAACCCACTGAACTCCAAACCCAACAAGATATTTTTATACCTGATTCTAATTCTGAGTTTAAATCCATTCAACTGTTAAGGAATAAAAATGCTGTTGAAGAGAGAACCCACTCTAGATATATTAATAAACCATTAAATAAAGAAAAATATACAATTGTCACAGAGCCAGAAGAAGAATTACCAATAATAAGAGACAAAGTCAGTAGAATACGAAGGAGACTGTCTTCGCTTGAAGATATAAGTGATTTGAATCAAAACATTGATAATAAATCCAATGAACATGCGAAAATTAAGGATGATATTCCTTTGAAAGGAAAGGTTAGCAAAATTATAAACAGATTAGCTTTACACGAAACTGAGGATAACATCAAAAAAGAATTCGATGATATTCCTAAGAAGAAATCTGTGTTATCTAAAATTGCGATGTTTGAGGTAAGTTTCTCGGATTATTATTCTAGCAATTACGAGACTTGTGGAAATTACGAAAAGCAGGATATTTTTATTATATACCCAGAAATTAAATTTTGTAAACATCACAAGAAATCCGTTCGAATATGTTGTATTTCTTATTATTCTTTCGAACAACTATTTCATTCTAAATCCTGTTTAAACGTATTTTTTTTTTTAACCTTTAGTAATATAACTTAAGATATAGGGCTTATGTTGTAGGTAGATAGACTTATTCTGGAAAATTATCTTCCCTTTTCAGCGGGCAGCACCTGAGCCCGATTTTCCTAAGAAAACAGAAAAATATTCAAAACCAATTAGAACTATAAGTGAAGAAATAAAACATAGCCCCAAAATAGTTCAAGAGGTTTTGAAACCGAACATTACAAATGGACAGACTAAGAAACCTTATGAAGTTGTCACTATTGACATATTGAAGCCAGTGGAATTATTAACCAATAATGAAGAACAGATCTTAGTAGTGGAAAACTTAAAAGAAGAGTCAGTCGTTTATGAAAGTCTTGGTGATTTAAAACAGGAAGAAACGTTTTCAGTTGAAAATGATCCTATTCCGCAATCAACTGGAGATCCAAACGAACAAAGTATGTCACATAGCTTCGAAAGTAATGATAATGATGACAAAATCGTACCTAAAGAATCAGTAACATCTACGATAAATTATCAACATTACGAACCTCAGGCCCTGCGAAATACAGATCAAAATGAATCAACTGATCTTATTAAAACTAACAACGATGAAGAACAAAAAGATAATTGGGTAAACAAAGCTGTCTTAGATTATATACCAGTGAAACAAAAAATAATTAGACTTACATCATTTGAAGAAACTAATATAAGAAGGGCAAAATCTACTGCAGAATTGGACCTAGGAGACGCTGTTAAAGGAAAAGTTAAGAATATGATTGTAAGAATGAATTCATTTGATGTACTTGATGATAATAGACAGAGAGGGGCGATTAGTATGAAAGAGAGACCGTGGAAAAGGTCCGTGTCGGAGAAAATTGCTTTGTTTGAGGTAAGACCCGAATTAAATTAAACTTAAGAAAATCATCGCGGCAATTATGTGTTAAGTATATTTAAAAACCTAATAATCAGTGACAGTGAAAATTTACCATTCTCAGAGTATGCAAAACAGTCCACATGTCGGCGGTCATATCGAACTGTGATTGCCCCGTCTAAAATGTTATGCTCAAAGTACTGGCTGAAAAGATAGGTTACTAACAAATAAAAAAATTGGCGGGATATGAAATAGTAGTTTATGCAACGGTTGCATAATGATAGGCCTTAAAACACTAGTGCGGTTTTATGAAACGAGCCGATAGGCGAGTTTCATAATAAGATCGCACGTGTGTTTTAAGGCCAAATTATGCAGAGTTGCATACATAACTTTATCTACACACATATTATAAATCCTCCATGATGGGTTCAGAAACAATATTTTCTGGCAACAAGTTATTTGTTGCAATCGTGGCTGCATATTTCCGATATCCGGCGCATTTTCACATCACACACACTCCGAGAAGACTACTTACTAGGTATTCATATTTTCAACTAAAATGTAAATTACACATGAACTTTTTCTATTCAATTCAACAAAATTCTACTTTCGTTTAGCAAAACGTCAACGCGGCGCGGCGCGTCAATAATGGCGGCCGTCCGTCAAGACCATTTTTTTTTTAAATTATTGACAAACGGATGAAGTCTCTATTCTCACGTCACTCGAGATCAAATATTGTGCAGTTTTTATTAAAAAAACATACTGAATTGACGTTTCGTATCAATAACTGTTTTAATATCTATGGATACTAGAATAGAGACCCACTTGAGTTTGACAGCTGTTCCAAATTTAATCTCATTTCTTTACTAAAAACGATAAAGAAGTCATGTTATTTCTTCATCGCAGCATTGGTTTTTCCTAATTGGTTGTCAAAATGGTGGTCATTTCCTATGGTTTTTGATTAACCAATGGAGGTTTTATGATATGGGTGTAGATAAATAAATTTATCTACACCCATATCATAAAACCAAACCCATAACCCAACCCATATCAAATAATCAAAAACCGTATGAAATGACCACCATTTTGACAACCAATTAGGAAAAACCAGTGCTGCGATAAAGAAATAACATGACTTCTTTATCGTTTTTAGTAAAGAAATGAGATTAAATTTGGAACAGCTGTCAAAACTCAAGTGGGTCTCTATTCTAGTATCCATAGATATTAAAAAGTTATTGATACGAAACGTCAATTCAGTATATTTTTTAATATAAACTGCACAATATTTGATCTCGAGTGACGTGAGAATAGAGACTTCATCCGTTTGTCTATGATTTTAAAAAAAATGGTCTTGCCGGAAGATCGTATTTGCCGCCATGTTGACGTTTTGCTGAACGAAAGTAGAATTGTTGTTGAATTGAATAGAAAAAGTTGTTTGTAATTTACATTATAGTTGAAAATATGAATAGTAAGTAGTCTTCTCGGAGTGTGTGTGATGTGAAAATGCGCCGGATATCGGAAATATGCAGCCACGATTGCAACAAATAACTTGTTGCCAGAAAATATTGTTTCTGAATCCATCATGGAGGATTTATAATATGTGTGTAGATAAAGTTATGTATGCAACTCTGCATAATTTGGCCTTAAAACACACGTGCGATCTTATTATGAAACTCGCCTGTCGGCTCGTTTCAGGAAAACCGCACTAGTGTTTTAAGGCCTATCATTATGCAACCATTGCATGCAAATTTTCAGATGTTCTACTTTAGCTTCTGAACCGCTGGACCGATTTTAATTAATAAGGGCTTAGTAATAGGGTATCTTAAGATTCGGGGAGAACGTGCGAGTGTCATAGGCTATATAAAAGTTCTAAGGGTGCGTCATACCAGGAGCAAAAATGCTTTTTACGTCGCTAGTAGGGTTTTAGTTCTAAACTTTACTTTTACTTTTTTTTTACCAACGTTTTAGCGAAATAAAATAAAAACAGATTATGCACCGCATCAAGTGATCTATTATTGCGCTCGTGTTTTTAAAGCCCTCACTTGCGTCTTGCTCAATTACTTTCTGCTTGGTGCTACAATCTATTATTGTTTATTTTTCAAAAAGCGTGAATCAATTTCCGTAAAATTTATATTGAACCACCTCTGAAATATGTCCTACCGAACAAGAAAAAAATCGTCAAAATCAATTTAAACCTGGCGGTGTAATCGCGTAACAAACATACAGTTGAATTGAGAACCTCCTCCTTTTAATGAAGTCGGTTAAAAAAGGTCTTGCGATTACATGCGTGTGCGCATTTAGCTTTAAAATATCCGGAACTTCATCTTTATCTCAAAACGATGATTTCACTAATTGACTTGTAAATTATCTTCACAACAGGAGAATTTTTAACACAATTTATTTTTAGTATCCTCGAATTTGTGAACCATAGACAAAACAGAGTTTTCTTACCTGCAATGTAAAAATAAATAAAAACCAGTGCCGTTTGGTAAAAACGAGTATTTTATTACCGTGTACAATGAAAATTCAATTTTACGTGTTATTGTGTATATTAATAATTGTAAGTACATATTTTTTGATTCCATATACTTCTACTCGGAGATATTTAACGTTCTATTTTAGAGAATTATCTACGAATTTGTCATAGTTCCTGATAAAATAAATAGCTAATACCATGAAAGATAAGAATGGACTAAGTCAAATATACAATATGGAAGAAATTGTATTATATATCAATTAAAAATACGTGTTAAAATTGTTGTAATTTGACATTTTTTTTAACGTACATTTTGACATTGTAGGGTACTTTTAAATTGAAGGCTATCTTTATATGTGGTTTCTTTTCATGTGATTTTTCTGTCGTTTATTTTAATATTAACGATTTAATATGAGATTATTAATATATAGTGTTATATTCTGCTTTATATTACATTATCAACAGCTTGAGAAGGTAATTTGACTAATATACGAGGAATTTTGGTTTTAGTTAAGAGCACTTTGAACCAACGGCAAATATCACCCTTTTCAAACAAAAGACGACGATTTCCACCCCTTAAATGTTAACCGATTTTGACAAATTTTTGACAATTTGTCAGTTAGAACAAAATCAAGGTCTACACGTTTTTGAATTTTGATTAAAGATCGACATTGTCAAATAATCGCCGAAATTAGTTTTGTATGAGAATACTGAAACAACAATAAAACTTAATTATATTTGTTCAAGTTTTTGTATATATTTTTTTGCGGATTCGGTTAATCACGCAAATAAAGTAAAATATTAGTTAATTGTTGTTTCAAATTGGCTTTATTTCTGCATTTTGTTGTTTTGTATAAAAATTAAAAATCAAAAGTCATAATTTTTAATTTTGTACAGAATTCGTTCGTTATGCTAACACTGCTTAACTAAGAATAATAAATGCTACCTTAGTAAAAGATAATAGTTATTACGTACCGCGGATTAATTACTGAACCGATAACGATGATGTTTTATAGACACTTTTATTTAGTTTAGACATCATTATTTGTTATTGTTTTGAAATAGCAGACATCACTTCAACACTAAAAGATAAGATCTAGATTTACATCTAATTTTTGGCGGTTGTCTTCGTCATTTATCTAAAAGTCAGGAATACATAATGTTTTTGCTTTGGACCTAGATTTCAGTTAGTCAGTCAGTTAGGTATATTTCACAGGAAAAGTAAAACAAAGTCCCAAATGTTAACGGTTTTCGTGAAAAGCAAATAAAATGAAATAACCGTCGCAAAGGTTTTAAATGGTTACCCGTTTATTGAGAGGATTTTTTTTTTGGTTTCCGTACTTATAAGTACTTTCCGTTTTTCATAGGGACCCTCAGCGCGCGAGTCAGACACACTTGGCCAGTGTTTTTGGTCGTCTTTCTATCGACCGACAACTTCCCGATTCTAGTTCGGGGTACGCTTTGACCATGATCCCAAATTAAGCATATCAGCTTATTAGAGCGCTTACGCACTACCTCCGTTCCCATCCGATCCGTATCCGTGAAAATACTAATGTAGAAATCATGTACCGAATGACGGATGACGGAAGCCGGACGTAGTTATAAGCTACCATAGAAATAGTTGTACGACCACCCCGGACCGTATTTTCACGGATACGGGTCGGACACGGAACGGATGTAGTGCGTAAGCGCTCTTAGACTGGAGTGAATGACTGACCTCCGTAACTTTTGTAAAGGAACCAGACCTATTGGATCACGGTTACATTTGCAAGTTTCCGCACGATGTTTCCCCTCCCCGTGAAGCATCGGTTGCTGCAGTTCGCTCTAACTTATGAATATTTACCATAAGTATGAAAGACGTCGCATCGCAGAAATCACGCAGAAAGTTATTGCAATGCGTCGTGCGGGGTCGCAGATTTTTGCGACGCGACGCGAATTCGTAGTTTTGTGTGTGAGTCCAAAAGCCCATTGGTACAATGACAGCCGCTTGGATTCGAACCCGGTAATTCACGACGACCAGTCAACGTCTTTAGCCACTACACCACCGACGATTTCAATTAACTTTGCCAATTTTACAGAAAAAAATAATACCAGTGAAGATGGACGAAGTCGCTGTGGACACCGGACGGGCAGTGAACTTTGACAGTAAACCCAAAGTTGACAGTTTAAACGCGATCCCAAACAATGTCAATGTTACGAACGAAGATTACAATGCTAAGATTCAAGAGTTAGCAAGAGGGAAGTTGACATACGGAAGTGTCAATATGTCATTTATGGAGCTGAGGGATGGGAGGCAAATGCCCGTTTTGGCGCTTGGAACGGCTTTGGTAAGTTTTGAACCCTGTCAATATATTTTTTTCTGCACCAAATAACAAAAAACACTTGTTTTTATTAACAGGCCGTAAGTAGGTCACATTGCGGGTACGGCTAGTACGTTTATACGCACCCACGGGTCATGATAGTTCAAGAACAAGGTGCCATGTAAAAGAATCATACGTGCGCGGCGCGCCCGTAGTGCGACGCCATCTTGTTTTGAATGTCGTAACATACAATCACGTTGCGTTGCGGTCGCGCTAAGCCACCGAGCGCGGTGCGCGCGTTACATGTAACGCCTTTATTTGTTATTACAAGCAAGGCTTATTGTAAAGTTTTTCTACAAGTTGTAAGAATTTCTTGATTATCATTATGCAGTGTAGTGTTTAAAAATAAATTAAGTTTTAATTATTTGTAAGTACCTATAGTTTAAATTTTAATTAATATTACATACATACATACATAGCATCACGCCCGAAATCCCTAATGGGGTGGGCAGAGCCACAAGAGTACTTGTGGCCACGTTCGATTAATTAGTCCTAAGATGGTATGATGAACCGTATGGTGACAGGTGATCAGCCCATCGCCCATACATATAGTCCACCATGTTGGAGAGGACCCGTCCCTTAGTCGACTTTTACGACATGCCAGGATGATAAGCATCTGCACGCATTCTGTGCTATTTCTTCACTCCCAGTGCAGCAGAGGAGGATTAATTGGTATGCCTGTAACGGGCAACTGTTGAAACTAAAATGTATAAATAAATTCACCTTTTTGTACACATTTATACAATAAATAATTTCTGATTCTGATTCTGATTTTGCAAATGTTATACAATTGACATCAAACGGTAATAGTAGGCAAGCCCACGAGGCTAAATACGGAATTTCTTACTTCTGCAGCTAATTTAATTTAATTTTAATTTAATGTATCTGCTTGCAATAAATTTATTTATGTTCAATATATCTATTTTGCGTACGTTACAACTTAAAATATAGGCATATTATTCATTAAAGCCCTACCTGGCATGTTAAATAGGTATCACCTTCAGAGAGCCAAGGTGCAGGCTTCAAAACAGCGCTTTGGGCGTAATGCCGTAATGCTCTCAGCACACGCTGAGTCCTGAACCTTTCGCCACCTAGTTTTAAGAGTCCTTTTATGTTTTGTCCTGTTTTGTTTCAAAATTATGTGCTTGTGTGTTAACGTGGCAATAAAGATATATTTTTATTTTTTAAATGGGGATTTATTTGAGCGTCGCGTGGACCTATTGGATTTTGAAGATTACATGGTAGAAAGAAAAAATGGTTATACGATGTGTTGTGTGACCTTTCACCGGTGGAAAGAGCAGTCACATAGTACATCTATGTGACTGCTCCTACCTACTTAAGCGCGTCAGATATTGATAGAGTATGTGCGCTACATATCTCTGATAACGAACGTATGTTAATCTGTCAGTTTGCATGGTGGGGGTGGTCATACGGAAGGTTAGAAAATGCCAATCAAAAATAGGGAATGTTAAGTGTACAATACAAGCATCGCACATTCCACGCGTCAGCTTAACGATCACTTTACTTCATTATTGCGGTATTCGCATTGGCTTTACATTTGAGCCAGTCTACGTTTATACGTGCTCCTAGCTAGTACCTTATAACTATACCTTGGTTATGAATAAATAATACACAGTTATCAGTGTTTCTATCAAGATCAATCAACTATCAAATCATTGCCGATGTACTAACCCGTACATCATATGGTCCTTCGAACCGGATTATCGGATTAATTAGTGACATGTGTGTGATAGCGAATCGGTCCAATCGGCCTCCCACAAGCGGGTCTCACCGTGCGGATTGAGAATGCGCATTAACACATACGGAGTCCGAAAACATTCGGTAATCAGTGAACATCATCAAATAAGTTATCAAGTGACGTCTACTATCAAAACAAGCCAGTTTTAGAAAGTTCTAATTTACTGGGTATCATCAGCTGCAGCAATCATCACCATCAATCAGTGAACCAAGGTACAAAATCAATCAATCATTAAGCATCAATATCAGTGGCCACAGCATCATTAATCAATATAATTACGGTTAATAGTCGTAATTACTTATCAACACTTCAAGATGAGTACCGTCCAGGAGATGGAAGTCATCATGAAAGAACAAAGACAACTTATGAATAATATGAATAGGTTGTATGAAAACTACAAGAAAGATGGGCCAAGTCGTCGAACTGTGTCAAACATCACAAACAAGTTGACTGCTCTTGACGGATTTTGGCAAGAATTTCAAAACAATCATAGAAGTTTGCTGGAATTCGGGATGACGGATTACACTTATTTCGCTGAAAATAATTACGAGAAAACTAAGCTTTTCTATGAATCAGCTAGAAAGGCTCTGTTGGATGATTTGGAGTTAGCAAAAAAGGGTCCTTTATCACCAAATCCTACGGAACGAGTAATAAAGCCTTCGTCATCATATCAGTATAGTAGTTGGGCGTCCGAATCAATCAAAGAAGATGCCGACGCCAGTATCAATCAAGAAAAAAAATCCTATACTACCCCAGAACACAATCTCCCTGAGGTAGGTGAGCCAAACCGACCACAGATTAATCCAGAGACAAACAACCCTCAAACTCCGATCAATCCGGAGTTTGTATTGCCACCAATATCGCATATCATTGAAAAATCACAATTGAATTCCAATAAAGTGGCGGAGAAGATGAGAAAACAACAAAGCAACTTTAAGGCTTTTTCGCGAACAATTTTTTACATCGACCTCTCAATCATCAACGAGAAATGGGAATTGGAAGATTTGCTGAAAACAGTTCAATCTCGCTGGTCCACCATAGACTCTCTGCACTGGGACATCGACAGTGAACTTCTCGAAGACGATGAAACATATAATCAGGCTTTTTACAAATATGAAAAAAGGTTTCAAGATATCAAGAAACAAATAAACACGAAAATCTGGTCTATGAATCACCGTGAGAAGTCAACGCCGACAATGGATATACCCTTGTTCAGCGGAAACTATCATCAGTGGGTTTCCTTTAAGGATCTCTTCAACGAAGCTATACATAATAATAGGTCTATGTCCAACGCGCAAAAGATGCAATTCTTGAAGAACAAGGTGCGAGGAGAGGCTGAAAAACTCATACAACATCTCAACATCAGCTCAGAAAATTATGAAACCTGTTGGGAAATCTTAAACCACAGGTACAATAATACAAAGCTAATTTTCACTGCCCACCTCAATAATCTTTTATCAATACCGACAATGCAACAACAATCATACCCGCAAATCAAGCGATTACATGACACCACAAACGAATGCCTGAACGCAATCAAGAACCTCGGCATCGACACCAAGTCATGGGATCCTCTCATCGTCCATATTTTATCACAAAAAATGGATGCAGAAAGTCATACCGAATATGTTGAATCACTCAGGAACCCTCGTGATTTACCAACACTAAAGGAATTCCTCGACTTTCTAGAAATGAAGTTTACATCATTTGAAGCGAGTCGTCGTAAGTTAGATACTCCAAGACAATCGGCGCAACCTGAAACATCAAGGAAACCTTACTACAAATCATTTGGAAGCAGTAAAGATACATCGTTTTCACCAAATAAATCAACAGATTTTAAATCAAGTTATGTACAAAGGAAGAATTGCCCGATTTGTAATAAGAACCATGGTATATTTTATTGCGAAACATTTCAAAGGACAAAACCCGAAAGCAAACGCAGCATGATAGCAAAGCTTAATTTATGCAAAAACTGTCTTTATAATCATTACGATAAGGACTGTTTTTCTTCAAGCAGATGCCGCACATGTAACGAAAAACATAACACCTTAGTGCACGATGTGTACACAACTCAACCGGACACTTATAATTCATCGAGCAAGCGAAATAATATAGCTAATGTTACGCAAGAAAACAACGACATTATGGAAATTTTATTGGCAACCGCTCTTATTAAGATAAAAGCAGCAGATGGAAATCAATATACCATGAGAGCCCTAATAGATCAAGGTTCTCAAATGTCTTTGATTTCTGAGAGCGCGGCTCAGCTTCTACAACTACCACGGCAGCGATGCAAGGGCATAGTTTACGGCATCGGCGCTAAAGAAAACATTTGCAAAGGCGTTATCAGCATCACAGCCTCATCACTGCACTCTGATTTCGAATTTGGCGCAGACTTGTATATCATGAAAACACTTATGAATCACTTACCGAACCGATCATTCTCAAAGCCCACGTGGTCATACTTAGAAGATGTGCAACTAGCAGACCCTGAGTTCAACGTCAGCCGCCCTATTGATCTATTGCTAGGAGCTGACATCTACGCCACTATCATACAAAGTGGCATAATCAAAGAAAGCGAATCCCTCCCGGTCGCACAGCAAACGCGACTCGGGTGGATTTTATGCGGCAATGTACCATCATATCAATGCAATATTGTCGTAAATAATATTGATGATATTAAGCGCTTCTGGACAATTGAAGACATCACAGAGACATCAAGTTTGTCCTCAGAAGATCAGCACTGTCTAAAATATTATCAAGAAACAACAACTCGCCAAGAAGACGGAAGATATACAGTACGGCTACCATTGAAACCTGGAAAAGAGGAAGGCTTAGGAAATTCAAAAAACATAGCCATAGCACAATTCATACAGCTAGAGAAAAAGTTCCGAAAAGATCAAAGTATTGCAAATGAATATAAAGCGTTCATTGACGAGTACATCAATCTAGGTCACATGCGCGCGTGTATGAGCGAGACAGATAATCAATGCAATTTGAAATCCGAGACATATCTGCCCCATCACTGTGTGCAGCGCGCGGACTCAACGACTACGTCATTGCGCGTAGTTTTTAATGCGTCTGCAAAAACTTCAAATGGTTTAAGTCTAAATGATATCATGTACACCGGGCCAAATTTACAGCAAGACCTGTTATCACTTATCATAAAATGGCGACAATATAAAATCGCGTTTATCGCGGATATAGAAAAAATGTTTAGACAAATCAACTTAAACATGCAAGATCAAGAATATCAAAAAATCATATGGCGAGACTATCCATATCAACAGCTGTGCGAATACGCGCTGACTACTGTTACTTATGGTACAAAGGCAGCGCCATTCCTAGCCATGAATACGTTAAAGCAGTTAGCAAGAGATGAACGCCACAATTACCCAGAAGCAGCTAGCGTTTTAGAAGACAGTTTTTATATGGACGACCTCTTACACGGATGCCACAACCTCGAATCAGCGAAGAGATTGCAATCAGATTTAATCGCCTTAATGAAATCGGGTGGTTTTAACCTCCGAAAATGGTCATCAAACCGGCCAGAGCTGTTGGAAGGAGTCAGCAAAGCTCAAGACTTACAACAAACCTTCGAATTCAAAGATCAAGAAACCACCAAGACGCTGGGACTGTGCTGGCATCCAATACATTTGAGCCAGTCTACGTTTATACGTGCTCCTAGCTAGTACCTTATAACTATACCTTGGTTATGAATAAATAATACACAGTTATCAGTGTTTCTATCAAGATCAATCAACTATCAAATCATTGCCGATGTACTAACCCGTACATTAAGTGAACCCGAAAGCTCTCTCTCTGGCCATTAGGACTTGACGTAAGCTCATGGAATCTTTTTGAAAATGCAAACAAATTCGTCATAATGAAATACTCAAGCGCGTCAGATTATTACGCACACGGTGTTTGCTGTACTAGTCATGTTGGCCTGATGGTTTGAAAAAAAAAACCATTCGGCTGCCGATCCTATGTATGAATCGTTTTCAAAATATGTGTACTTTTACTACTAAATGTTTGTCCTCATAAAAAAATATTTGAAAAAAATATTATTTCGACTAAAATCAATCATTTTTTAAATTCCACATATAAATCTAAGCATAACTGCATATTATTCTTAATAAAAAGCAATGAATTACGATTAAAATCCTAGCATAAATTAAATGTGAAAATTAAGTAACAAAAAAACACCATACATTTTTTAATGTCCCCTAGTTGGACGACATTCGAAACATATTTTTTAATCAGAATTTTTGTACTAAACTTACTAGTTTTTATTACCATAATTTAAAAAGCAATGTTTATTTTTTAAGTTGGATGGATAAACTATTTAAATTTACGTTAAATAAACTAAGAATGAACATTTTTAAAAATGTCCCCATCAATCGTAACAATTTCGTGACACTGATTTACTGACATATTTAACCAACTTTTTGTATCACGAAGAGTAGGAATCTAACTTTAATCACTGGCAACACTGGTCATGTCACGAAAAGTAACATCACAATGACGCGCCGCCATTTTTTTTGTCATTGAGACACGGCAGAAGTTCAGTGTGTGGTGGTGAAAAAATTATCATACATATTCGTGACGAGATCTTCTCAACAAAAGTAAGTAGATTTTTAAGAATTCACCTACCGCAGTTATAATATACTTAAATTATGACAAGTACAATAGATTACGCTTTCAATCTACTAGTAAACGTGATTATGTTTTGTGTAAAAATATTTTTTAGGTTATGTTTTACATGTTAGTGACGAACAATTTCCTGACATTTACTGACGTCAGTAAATTGTAGACGATAAAGGTGTGGTCTCATGTGTAAAGTATGAAAGTAAGGTATTAAAATGAGTTTATATGTAACGAATAAAAATAAAGGAAAAATAAAGGAGAGAAACGGTATTATAATTAAGGTACCGCGTTCAAAATTAAATTAATAAAAAATAACTTTTTTATGTATACCTACTTAGTGCTTCATTTTTATTTAACGCTACACAAAGTCTTCTAAAGTCAAATATTTATTATTTAATATTTGTTTTGATTTTATTTTCTCTAATAAATATCAGACTTTTCGTGTAACAAAAAATTGGATTTGTCTAGAAAATAATAATGAACGCTTACCTTATTGCATTTAGTGTTGATCGCTTTCCCACCCACACTAGCGATGTTTACTTTTGTTTTTAGTTTTATTCAAAAGATATCTAATAGCTTTTTTGGTTTCAGAATGCCACTGACCGGTGCCGAACGGCAAAAAAAATATGTAGAAAAACTTAAAAATCAAAACCCTGAAAAATATGAAGAAAAAAGAAAAAAACACCTGGAGAAAGTGAAACAAAAACAAAAAAAAATATCTACTCTTACTGATAGTGAAAAAGAAGCTCTAAGACAAAAATGGAAAGAAGCTAATGATAGAAGGAAAGAAAAGAAAAAGCAAGCAGAAAAGGTAAAAAAGGATGAAGATTTAAGGCAAAAAAGAGCAATCTATGCAGCTAAACGAGTGTTATACATAAAAGCACAAAATACAAAACTTAAGCAAGAAAATAAAAAGCTTCACGAAAAGGTGAGCAGAATGATGAAAAGAATGGTTGTAATGAAAAAACGCATTTATAGAAGCAACATATGTATTGAACATCTCAAAGCTAAAAACCGAAATCTAATTACAGCCACAGATAACCAGCCTGTAGATAGCAATTTTCTTGAAGAAAAAGCAACTCCAATGTCAAAAGCAAGCAGTTTTGTCGAAGAGATTGTTATAAGAGAAGAAGATAAAGAAAAAGTAAAGCGAAAAGTCTTCGAATTAAACGTAATTTCAGAATCTTTAAAACTACAGTATACCAATGCAGACACAAAAAAAAAAAGGTACTCAAAAAGGTGGTTAACAACGATTTTGTAAAGAAATATAGTTTAACTACCAAACTATCAACAACTTTAGGGTTAAAGGGACGAATTAGAAATGATGATACAGTGCAAGAGGCCAAAGAAAAAGACAATATTAAAAGAATTAAGGAGTTCTTTTTACGCGACGACGTCAGCCGTGCCACAGCAGGCCGAAAAGAATGCAAAACTCTTAAAAAAGATAAACAACAGAAACGCTTTCTTTTAGATTCCATGATAAATCTGCACGCCAAATATAAATCGGAAGGTGGAAAAGACTCTTACACTACATTTACTCGGTATAGACCATTTTACGTAGTAAATCCTACTCTCAACGATCGAGAAACTTGTGCTTGTGTTAAACACAGCAATTTAATACTGAAGGCCGAAAAGCTTAAAGCTTTAAAAATAATACCGAGTTGTAAAGTCACTGATTTAGTCACGGAAGTATCTTGCAGCCCTGAGTCTAAACAATGTATGTATAATACATGCCCATCTTGTATGTCAAAGTCCATTCCAGTTTCTCTTGAAGATAATACCAATACCATCAATATCACTTGGCTTGAGTGGGGGTTAAAAAAGCATGAGTATATAAAAATTTTAAAAAATGGTGAAAGAAAACCCATGACTACCAAAAAAATTGGAAAAGATATTAAAAGTGGTACCATTGGGGAGCTAATTCAAGAATTTAACAAAGAATTAAGCGTTTTCAAGAAACACTATTACAATATTGGTCATCAGCATAAGACTCTACAAAACTGCATACGGAACCTATCTGAGGATGAAGTAGTTATAATTTGTGACTTCTCAGAAAATTATGCCGGCAAATTACATAAGGAAATACAATCCGTTCATTTCGGTGGAAATAGAGAACAAATTTCTCTCCATACGGGAGTAATTTATAGTAAGAACAACAATCCCACATCGTTTTGTTCTGTATCTCCATGTTGTGACCACGATCCTGGAGCGATTTGGGCTCACCTTTCACCAGTTTTTGAATATGCAAAACAAATAGTTCCTTCCTTAAAAGCTGTACACATGTATTCTGATGGCCCCGCCACACAATACAAACAGAAAAAGAACTTTTATCTTTTTAGTAAAAATGTTAAAGAGAGAACTTTGGATTATGCTTCCTGGTCATTTTTTGAAGCATCGCATGGGAAAGGGGCGGCCGATGGGGTTGGTGGAGCAGTTAAAAGAACTTTGGACGATCTTGTATCTCGCGGAACCGACATTCCTAATGCAACCATCGCTTTCAAAATGTTGAAGGAATCAGAAAAAAAGGTGAAACATTTTTTTATATCAGAGGAAGAAATACGAGAAATGCAACAAAAAGTTCCCGATGAGTTAATTGCGTTGCCAGGTACAATGAGAATTCATCAGATTATCACAACTGCAAAGCAAGGTTCTGTCCTATATCGAGACTTAAGTTGCTTTTGTGGCCCAAAAAAGGGTTGTTGTGCATGTTATGAACCAAAAACACATGACCTAATATCAACCCATAAATCAGAGAACAAACAAAATAAAAGCGGAAGACCAAAAAAAACTTTTAAACGAATAAACAATAAAAGATCTAGGTCAAACTCGTCTGACAGCGATGATTATGATAGTGACGACATTCCCTATGCAGATTCAGATGACAGTACTTACTATGAAGAAGATGCTATGCTTGAAGAGATACTCAATATAGAAGAACCTGAAATAAATGCAGATAGTATTGAGAACATTGAAGAAATGGAAGCTGAGCACATTGAAGCTTTTAATATTGAAGAAAATGACCTGGAAATAAACACCATTGATAAATTCGATCAGAATTTAGATAAAGACCTGACGAAAACAAGAAAAGAAGAGAAACCAAAAGCAAATGAAGGGCAAATGTACCACACTCAATTGATAAACAGTCATGCAAAAGAGCTGAGAGTAAAAACTAATGGTGAAGTGAAGATGAATGTTGACGAAGAACCGGAAATGGCTAGTGAAGCTGAAAATGATGAGATGATGATAGATCTACTAAACCAAAAAGATAACTCACCTCCTTGTGCAAGCACTAGCATTAGTAAGACATGCCAAGTAACTGAAACTTCGGTGAAAATATTGACTCAAGTAGCAGTAAACATGATATTAAATGAAAAAACAGGCAAAATGCAAATAATACCCGTAAAAGAAGATAATGATCTAAAGAAAACAAGAAAAGATAAACAAAAAGCCAATGAAAAGCAAATTTACGATACACAATTTTTGATGGACAGTCATGCAAAAGAGCTGAGAGTAAAAACAAGTGACTCAAGGATTATGAAAAGAAAAATGGTAGTAGAGGAAATTCTAGATGCGGATATTCCGTTGACAGCAAGTGAAGCAGTAAACCTAAAAACTGAAACAGACATAAAGGAAACTAAAGGAGAAGTGAAGATGAATGTCGACGAAGAACCGGAAATGGCTGATGATGATAGGATGATGATAAATCTAATAAGTCAAAAAGAGAACTCACCTCCTTGTGCAAGCACTAGCATTAGTAACTCAACACCAAACTCCATACAAATAATACCCGTGAAAGAAGTTGAAACTGAACCTATCATTGGAAATCAGGGTAAATTTCAGGACGAAAAAACCGAGACAGACAAATGGGAAATAAATAATACTGTATTGATCAGATATTACGTTAAAAAAACCTGGAAATATTATGTCGGTACTATTGAACAGATTGATAATACTAATAAAAGTTATAAGATTAATTACTTCAAAAGCATCCGTCAAAAAGGTAATTTGAAATTTACAAAGCCAAAAGTTACAAAGGATGTTGATATAGTACCGCAAGACTGTATTGTAAAAAAAGTTAAATTGATACAAATATCGAAAGAACGTCAGGATTTTGTACTAGCCAACGAGGAAGACAATATATATTTTTGACTTGTATTTCTTAATTTTTGTTTTCTAGTTACAGTGGACCCTATGGTCAATGTAGCACTGCAGCTTTTTTGAATAAACAATGATTCATTTTCAAATTCATTTTTCTTTCTTCCAATGTTCCTAAGTGCTTAAGTTTTTAAAGATATTTCTCACAAATTATAGTCTGAAATTAAATATCTTGTACTACTACAATATTACCTAATTCTGAATACAGCCTTACTTCTACAATTTCCTGACATCCAATACAATTTCCTAACGAAACAATTTACTGACAATTTCGTGACGTACACATATTTTGAAAACGACTCGTATCCGTTCTTAAGAAAGGCCAGGTCAAGAGTACCCTAAACCGGCGTACGTGCATGAAGACCTTAATGAGAGTAGACGAAGCGAAAGGTGTGTCAGAATCGTAGCAGGTAGAAATCCGTAGTCTCTGCCTACCCCATTGGGAAACAGGCGTGATATTTGTATGTATGTATCTTATGTATAAGCATAAATTAAGTATAATTCCTCTATGGAATAAGTCAGCAGGGTGCAAGAAATCCCCTCTTATGTTAATGTGCCGCGCTGAAGTAAATCCCAAAATCCCCTATTGGTCTCCCCAACTTATAATAGGGATGTTTCCTGGGTAAAAAAAATATCTAATTAGTCCGCCAGTTAGATTATCATAATATATTGAACACGTATTTCTTGCTTTATCATATCAATCAAAATTAACAAAGATAACGCGCATCAAAGTTCGGGCTGAGCTCATGACGTCACTTAATGGTAAAAAGTATGCAAAGTCGTGATGTCACGCGGAACTTCAACATATCATCGTCATTTTTTGTTTTATTGAAAAAAAAATACGTTTTCAATGGTTTTTGAAGATGTAAATGACGGACTAAATAGATTTTTTCAGGAAACTAGCCTATTCCTAGCGAATAACGAACTAGACTGGTATCATGGACGCGCCATCAGTACTCCAACTCTTAAAAACATTTCAATATAATTTCAGCTAACGCCTCAGCTAGCCAAGTACATCGTGGTTGCGGCCATAGACCTCGGATACCGCGCCATAGACACCGCCTTCATCTATGGCAACGAGAAGGAAGTGGGGGAGGGGATACGCGCCAAGATTCAGGACGGCACTGTGAGGCGGTGAGTTATAGCCAGGCTAAAGAATGCTATAGGGCATTAAGTTCTCTATTAATATTTTAACTAGGTATTGTATAGTGTAATTTATTGCGAAAAGCGCAAAACAGACGTACGTCTTAGAGTTTAAAAAGTAGGCTTAGAGCGTGTCAAAAATTAGAACACCCACAGCATTACATTTCATTTAGAATTAGTGATTAAACGAACTTACCTTTAAGTGAAGTTCTATCATAATTATTTGAGGTGTTTCGTTCGAAGAGATTAGCTATACACTCGTAGTCCCACATACAATGTCGCCATCTATGCACTTAGTTTAAAACTATACATATATATATATATGTATACTAAAAAGAAAAAACATCAATTAAATGTAGGTAGGTTGACATCATACGACACCAAAGCTCTACCGCCAATTCTTAATTTAGTTCAGAGTACAGTTCTTAAGATATTTTACAATTTGAGGGCTAAGTTTGGGAGGGAGGGTTGCTAATCTCTTCGAACGAAACACCTCAAATAATTATGATAGAACTTCACTTAAAGGTAAGTTCGTTTAATCACTAATTATTCTTCAGTGTTTCGTTCTCGAGATTAGCTATACACTCGTAGATATTGAGAGTTCAATGTGAAATATCTTCCTTGAAATAAATTGAACTTATTTATATAATAGTATATTTCCATATAAATCATTAAACATGATAAAACCACAAAGTACAATAGTTTGGGTTTAAATTAAATAGTACAGCTGATTTTTTAGAATTAGTACAATAGGTATTTATTTATAATAAAATAAATCAAATAATACTTGTTTTCTTCTTAATTTATACATATACTTCTTGCAAATATATGTTTATCAGAATCACGTGTGATATTTTTATTGTAAAACTTAGCAAAAGTTGTAGATGAACCAGACCATCCAGCAGTTCTTCGTATTATATCTAAATTTACCCCTAATTTATGAGCTCGAGAGGTACTAGCGTGTCTAGTACTATGTGCTGAAAATGTTGCAACATCAACTCCACTGACTTCTAAAGTGTTTTTTATCCACCTACTTAGCGTTTGGGCACAAACTTTGCTGTAGGTCTTTTTAATGCTAATGAAAAGAGAGGTATTATTATTGCGTAAAGGCTTTGTAACACGTATATAATCAAATAATAATTTTGCTGGGCATATTTCGGGTCTTTCGCGAAAGTAAGGAAGCACAAGAATGGGTTGCTTTGAGTTTACATGTGATGTTTTTATAAAATCGGGTATTTTAATAGTAACTTCACTAGACGAAGTACTTATATTTTTTATATCAATTTTTGATAAGGTTTGAACCCTATGTGCTGTTACAAGCGCAAGAAGTGTGACCAGTTTCTTTGTAATTTTTTCTAAGGGTAAACTTTCATTTGGGATCCAACTAGCCAGTGTTTCTATAACTAATGAGGTATCCCAGGTTGAATCATATTTGGGCAAAGGCGGGCGTAATCTAAATATACCTTTAAAAAATCTTTGTAAACATTCATCGTCACTAATTTTTTGTACTGAAATCAAAGAAATTGCTGCTCTGTAACAATTTAACGTGCCATACTGGGCTCCTAATTGAAAATTTTCAGTTAAAAATGAAATAATAGAAGGCACTGAGGGTTGATAGATATCTAGGCAATTTAGTTTACAAAAATTGTACCATTTTTTCAAACAAGAATCATACTGTTTGAAAGAATTTTCAGAAAGGGATGCCAACATGATGTTAATGGACGCAGGAGGCATATTTCTTCTCAGTAGAGATTCCCGCATAAGATCTCGGCAACCAGGTTAATCTGCTGGTGCATCTGACGGTTGCTGGAATGAGAAATGATTAGCTCCTTAGATGGGCGAAGCTTTAATGGCTGAGACTGTAGCAGCTTGGTAAAAAGAGGAAACCACGGCTGTGATGGCCACTCCGGGACAACTAGTATACATCTAGCCTTATCACTTATAATTTTTCTCAAACCTTTAAGAATTATGGAGAAGGGGGGGAAACCATAAAAAAAACAATTTTGACCAGCTTATGGAAAAAGCATTAATAGTGTAGGCATCAGGATCCTTGTGCCACGACACGTATTTCATACATTTTTTATTTACACGACTAGCAAACATGTCCATTTCAGGTGAACCAAAAGTAAGCGTCATATTTTGAAAAGCAAAATCTGACAACTCCCATTCAATATCAGGGTGAATTCGTCTTGATTCAGCATCGGCAACAGTGTTCTCAACAGATGGTATATAAAGTGCGGTAACGAAAAGATTACGTATTTCGCACCATTGCCATATGTCTTTTGTGAGTTTTGTTAAATGGGGGAATTGTATACCACCCATGCGATTAATGTAAGATAACGCCGTTGTATTATCAATGCGTAAAATGATTTGGCAATTAGATACCGCTTTGGTGAATATTTTAAGTCCAATGAAAGCTGCCATTAATTCTAAAAAATTAATATGCTGATTTCTTTCGGCCTGGCTCCAACTTCCGCTTGCCGTTTGCCCTGCACAGGCTATCCCCCACCCAGTAGTTGAGGCATCTGAATATATCTCTAAATTGTAAATGTCAAATTTTATTTTACAAGTAGACTTAACAATAGAGTTTAACCACCAATCAAAATCCGGAATCAACGTAGGTGATATAGTCATAAACTTTTCATAATTATCATCTCCATTTAGATTTAGAAATTTACATCTTTCAAATTCCTTCGTGTATAACCAGCCATATTCGATAGCTGGGCAGGCAGAAGTTAACAGACCAACTAAGCGTGCAAAATATATTATTTTACATCGTTTGAGCTTCCTAAATTTCAATAACTCATTTTAATTTTGATACGTTTTTCCTGAGGTAAACTAATTTCCATTTTTTCCGAATCTATTATGAAACCTAAAAATCGACAAGACGTAGTTGGAATCATACAACTTTTTGATTCATTTATTATGAAGCCTAAAGCACAAAGGAGATTCTTAGTTAAATGGATGTTATCAAAACACTGACTATAGCTATGCGATATAAGACATATATCGTCAAGATATATTGTGGATAAATTACCAGTACATCGTAGTAATTTGATTACTGGTTTCATCACCTTTGTGAACACATAAGGCGCTGTATTGAGACCGAATGGCATAACATTAAATTCGTATAAGTTATTTTTCCATTTAAATCTCAAGTACTTTTTTGACTTCCTGTGAATGTTAATTAAAAAATAAGCGTCTTTAAGGTCAATTGTTGACATGTAACAACCTGTAGCAATAAGTTTGACCATGGTTCGGAGATCTTCTAATTTGAAATGTTTTGTATCTATAAATTTATTTAACTCTTTTAAATTTAAAATAAGACGTGTTTTACCATTCGGTTTTGGTACCAAAAAAATGTTTGATATGAATTGATTCTCGCAAGGTTCACATTTTGACACTGCACCAATAGACAGTAGGCTATCTATGACCTGATCAAATTCATCAACTTCTGAGTTAGAATATGTTCTACCTTGTAGTATACTATACTGACATGGGGTTCGAGAGAAAGGAATTTCATACCCTTTTATCCATGATATGTATAGTGGAATCTGATGTTATTTTTGACCATTGATGGTAAAAATTAGATAGCCTACCAGCATAATTTACCGTGTCGTCTAGCGGCGCCCGCGAGAAGTGCTCGGCTGTGACGTCTTGTATGAGTGTGTGTGCCGCTGTCTCGTCGAGGAAGCAGACTCCTTCATTCTCCGATGCCCCGTCGGTCTGCGGCTCGGGGGCGGAGCTCTCCAGTTTAAATTCTTGTTGGGTTGTGAAGGTTTCGGTTTGTCCGCTGGACCTTTGTATGGTGCAATAGACTTCAGCTCGGCACCTGACTTATTTATTGCCTTAGCCGTTTTTAAAGTATCCGCAAGCTCTTGTCCAAAAAGTAGACTGTCAATCTTTGTCAACTGCATCTGATCTTTTAATTCTTTTTTCAGTACAGCTAGGATGAAATTACGCCTCGTGATTGAATCATTATGCTGTGAGTCGCACAGAATACGCCCTGTATCCATTAATAATTTCAATATCGTAGGATCTTTTGTCTCTTTAGACAAAATAAGCGTAATGGCATCACTTAAACAAGCGATAGCGCTACCAATCTGTTTTTGTTTGGCTTGTATAGCCTTGTCGCGCTTAACTACAGCTTCAGTGACAGCTGCCTTTAATTCTGCGTTCAAAGTTGGAGCATCTATTAGTTTGCAGTTGGTAGGAGGTAAATGACATTCCATAAGTTCCTTACGAAGTTCTTTGGTCAAACCGGACGTGGCAATAAATTCCAAGCGAGTAGCTAAGTCCTTTTGGATTTCTTTGCCAAAAACCGTGGCAGTCGACGGATCTGCTCCTAAAATTTCTAACACTATCCCGTCTAGTTCCTGTGCTTGCTGGTCGCCCTTGTCATCGCCTGCCTGATTTTCCTCGGCTACTGTTTCGACAGATTCCTGTACAGGTGGATCAACTGGTTGCACTGAAGCCAATTCTGACACTCTGGTAGACGAACCTGGTTCATTATTGTCCTGAGTTCGGTCTTCAACATTCTCTGATTCGCTATTTGTGTCATCTGTAATCGGAAATTGTTACATTGGTATAACATTTCCGTACAGAAGAAACAAATTACTTGCATTATTTATTTAAATAATTTACACCCATATATCAATGTGGGCTAGGTAAAAAACCTGAACAGGTAACAATTTGTTCCAATACGTAATTAAGAGATAGTACATAAGGTCACAGCGGGTAAGACGAACTCAAAGCGTTACATCGTTAACCCGAGTAAAAATAATAAGAATAAGTTACACCTCATACCTATTTAAGTAGGTGTGTTATAACGTTAATCCATGTTAATCCAAGCCATCGTCGGTAAGTAACAACTCGAATTGTTGAAACGTAAACCAACATTATAAGGCGGATTGAAGAGTTAACATATTTGAATT
Source organism: Tortricodes alternella (assembly GCA_947859335.1). Lineage (NCBI taxonomy): Eukaryota > Metazoa > Arthropoda > Insecta > Lepidoptera > Tortricidae > Tortricodes > Tortricodes alternella. The sequence goes on from OX401972.1 coordinate 7,268,041, forward strand.
AAATACCTTATGGTTCTGATAACAACTGGGCCGAATCCGAGGACGATGAAGATGTTCGACGTCGTCCTTTTAGCAGTTTTCTCTCGAGCCGCCTTAGTTTTTTCATTATGTCACTTAATGATTCTGCATCATCCTGTTTTCTCTTCGGCATGATTAATTACCTATATTTACTCTAATAAATATTAACTTATTATTCTAGGGACAAAATAATAACCGTTATACAAAGAAGATGTGCAAAGTGGCAGAGCACTGAAATGTGAATGAAGAATTGGCGGTAGATCTTTGGTGTCGTATGATGTCAACCTACCTACATTTTATTGATGTTTTTTCTTTTTAGTATATATATATATATATATATATGTATAGTTTTAAACTAAGTGCATAGATGGCGACATTGTATGTGGGACTACGAGTGTATAGCTAATCTCGAGAACGAAACACTGAAGAATAATTAGCTGTTATTCTTATTTTTATTTTTATTAATATTTAGGTAATTTTTAATTATAAATAGCACTTATTTATATTGTTTATATATTTTATTATTATTATTATTTGTTTGTTTTTGTTTTGGCTGTTTTAATTTTTATCTATCTACGCATTGTCTTTTCTCGTCAACTCCACGGTTAGCTGGAAGATATCCCACTAGAGTTAAGCTCGCCTTTGTACACTGTTTATGTGATAATGCAGAATTTTATTGTTTACGGTTATGTGCAATAAAGAGTTTACATACATACATTTCACGCAGTGTTGCTAATTTAGCAACTTTGTAGCTAAATATAGCATCTTTTCAGATGATTCAGCAAGTAATACATTGAGCATCTAGCACATTTTCTAGCAACTTTTATTATTCAGGCTTTTTGCTAAAGTATATGTTGGAATTTGGATAATAGCCAAATTGCATATTACATTTCAATATTTTGTTCTTTGAGACACTAAATTAACCTTTGCGTGTATCATCAATGCTTTCCTGGGAATCGCCTTCATATAAATATGCGTTATAATTAGCTTTAACTTCATAATTTTACAATAACAATTATAATTTTTTTCAAGAGGATTAATTAATAAGTAGCTATAAAATAGCTTTTATCTACACCCATATCATAAAACCTCCATTGGTTAATCAAAAACCGTATGAAATGACCACCATTTTGACAACCAATTAGGAAAAACCAGTGCTGCGATAAAGAAATAACATGACTTCTTTATCGTTTTTAGTAAAGAAATGAGATTAAATTTGGAACAGCTGTCAAAACTCAAGTGGGTCTCTATTCTAGTATCCATAGATATTAAAAAGTTATTGATACGAAACGTCAATTCAGTATGTTTTTTTAATATAAACTGCACAATATTTGATCTCGAGTGACGTGAGAATAATGACTTCATCCGTTTGTCTATGATTTTAAAAAAAAATGGTCTTGACGGAAGATCGTATTTGCCGCCATGTTGACGTTTTGCTGAACGAAAGTAGAATTGTTGTTGAATTGAATAGAAAAAGTTGTTTGTAATTTACATTTTAGTTGAAAATATGAATAGTAAGTAGTCTTCTCGGAGTGTGTGTGATGTGAAAATGCGCCGGATATCGGAAATATGCAGCCACGATTGCAACAAATAACTTGTTGCCAGAAAATATTGTTTCTGAACCCATCATGGAGGATTTATAATATGTGTGTAGATAAAGTTATGTATGCAACTCTGCATAATTTGGCCTTAAAACACACGTGCGATCTTATTATGAAACTCGCCTGTCGGCTCGTTTCGTTTTAAGGCCTATCATTATGCAACCGTTGCATAAACTACTATTTCTGATTTTTGCTAATTTATTGTTCATTAAAAATATTTGCTCCTTTTTTTAGCAACACAATATTAGCAACTTTTTTGCATCTTTTAGGCGCACATGTACCTACTTTTTAATTTAAGAATTGGCAACACTGATTTCACGTTTCTCCATACCATTCACAACAAGTAGTAAGTAGATCAGCCTGAAATTTAAAATAATCATCTCCTATCTCGAACTATCTTGTGTAGCGTCTCCAGATCGCTAGTTCTTTCGGGCTGCTACGGCTGCCAAAGAAGAAAGAAAGAAAAGACATTTATTCACTTCACAAGGACACACAATAATAAAAACAAAATACTTAATACAGAAAAAAACGAGGCATGTGTGTCATCGTGGCAGTGAATCGGTCACTGGCTCAGCATAATGCTGAGGTGTCAGACACCCGCAGCGCTGATTTTCAGCCAGCACCGTCTGTAGCAATCGGAGCGCTATACAAACACACTAAACACTAATAATTACACAAAACTACTTGGATAAATAAGTGGTATATATATGAAAATGAAAATGAAAATATTTATGTTGCAAGTAGGCCACATGGGCTCTTTTACATGTCTGAAGCTAACAGCGCTTCGAAAGGTGACATCTGCTGAGAAGAAACGCCGCAAGAAACTCAGCAGTAAGTCTGTTTTTTCCAACTTTTACATTAGAGTTTTAACTAAAACTAGGTAACACATGAAAAGGGCAGCAAAAAATCCTAATGGGTAAAAATTAATTATAATAAATAACTAATAAGGGAGGGGGATATATATATATATATATATATATACATATATATATATATATATATATATAAGAATAAATATTGATATAGTGTCTTTGAAAGAAAAAAACTAAAATGCATTACACGCAAAAACTTACATGAACGTATTTACTATACAATAATATACTCATTTTGTATACAGCATACAGTAAGGTACATCAAAAATGAAAACAGAAGAAAGAATAACCAAACAAAATGTTGATTCATTTGTAGACTTCCTACAGCGGCAAAAAATATGTGCGAACTATTTTTTTCATTTTCAGTGAGGAGCTGTTCATAATGTCTAAGCTATGGAGTACGTTCCACCAGCCCGACCTGGTGGAGAGCGCGTGCCGCGCCTCGCTGCAAGCCCTCGGTGTGGACTACTTCGACCTCTTCATGATTCACAACCCTATGTCGTTGAAGGTAAGGCGACAAGAGTTGGCTGTCTGCACTGACCCTTTTTGGCAACGGCACAGCTTCTTTTTATTTTAACCCTAACTTTTTATTTTATTTCTTGTTTTTTGTGTCTATGTATTTTTTGCAAGCATGTCTTATAAAGCCAATTGTACCATTAACCAATAATACAAGCAGACTGTCAACCTCTATACATTTGAGCGTACATCGGAGCTTTGACCCGTCATCTATTGACGAATTCTTAAATTTAGGCCGTAATTCGTTCAAACAACTATGCTTTCTTCCGAACAACTGCTAGTTATTGCAAAAAAAAAGTAAAAACGCCGAATCAACGACAGTTTGAAGACAAAAATGATTTTATCTACACCCATATCATAAAACCTCCATTGGTTAATCAAAAACCGTAGGAAATGACCACCATTTTGACAACCAATTAGGAAAAACCAGTGCTGCGATAAAGAAATAACATTACTTCTTTATCGTTTTTAGTAAAGAAATGAGATTAAATTTGGAACAGCTGTCAAAACTCAAGTGGGTCTCTATTCTAGTATCCGTATATCTATATTAAACAGTTATTGATACGAAACATCAATTCAGTATGTTTTTTTAATATAAACCGAACGACATTTGATCTCGAGTGACATGAGAATAGAGACTTCATTCGCTTGTCTATGCGCGATGTGTCCGGCAGGTCGCGTTGTGTCCGACGGGTTGCGCGCTGTGTCCGGCGGGCTTCGCGCTGTGTCCGGCAGGTCGCGCTGTGTCCGGCGGGTTGGGTGCTGTGTCCGGCAGGTCGCGCTGTGTCCGGCAGATTGCGCGCTGTGTCCGGCAGGTTGCGCTGGTTCCGGCGGGCTGCGCACTGTGTCCGGCGGGTTGTGCGCTGTGGCCGGCTGGTGGCGCTGTGTCCGGCGGGTTGCGGACTGTGTCCGGCGGGTCGCGGACTGTGTCCGGGAGGTCGCGCTGTGTCCGGCGGGCTGCGCGCTGTGTCCGGCAGGTCGCGCTGTGTCCGGCAGGTCGCGCTGTGTCCGGCGGGTTGCGTGCTGTGTTCGGCAGATGGCGCTGTGTCCGGTACGTCGCGCTGTGTCCAGCGGGTAGCGCGATGTATCCGGCAGGTCACGATGTGTCCGGCGGGTTGCTCGATGTGTCCGGCAGGTCGCGCTGTGTGCGGCGGGTTGCGCGATGTGTCCGGCCGGTCGCGCTGTGTCCGGCGGGTTGCGCGATGTGTCCGGCAGGTCGCGCTGTGTCCGGCGGGTTGCGCGATGTGTCCGGCAGGTCGCGTTGTGTCCGGCGGGTTGCGCGCTGTGTCCGGCGAGCTGCGCGCTGTGTCCGGCAGCTCGCGCTGTGTCCGGCGGGTTGCGCGATGTGTCCGGCAGGTCGCGCTGTGTCCGGCAGGTCGCGCTGTGTCCGGCGGGCTGCACACTGTGTCTGGCAGGTCGCGCTGTATCCAGCGGGTTGCGTGCTGTGTCCGGTACGTCGCGCTGTGTCCAGCGGGTAGCGCGATGTGTCCGGCAGGTCGCGCTGTGTCCGGCGGGTTGCGCGATGTGTCCGGCAGGTCGCGCTGTGTCCGGCAGGTCACGCTGTGTCCGGCGGGCTGCACACTGTGTCTGGCAGGTTGCGCGCTGTGTCCGGCAGGTTGCGCGCTCTGTCCGGCAGGTCGCACTGTGTCCGGCGGGTTGCGTGCTGTGTCCGGCAGGTCGCGCTGTATCCAGCGGGTTGCGCGCTGTGTCTGGCAGGTCGCGCTGTGTCCGGCAGGTCGCACTGTGTCCGGCGGGTTTCGCGCTGTGTCCGGCAGGTCGCGCTGTGACCGGCAGGATGCGCGCTTTCTCCAGCAGGTCCCGCTGTGTCCGGCGGGTTGCGCGCTGTGTGCGGCGGGTCGCGGTCGGTCCGGCGGGTTGAGCGGTTTTTTTTTGTCTAATTTTTATTTCTTTAAATGCAGCCACGATTGCAGCAAATAACTTGTTGTCAGAAAATATTGTTTCTGAACACATCATGGAGGATTTATAATATGTGTGTAGATAAAGTTATGTATGCAACTCTGCATAATTTGGCCTTAAAACACACGTGCGATCTTATTATGAAACTCGCTAAAGCTCGTTTCATAAAACCGCACTAGTGTTTTAAGGCCTATCATTATGCAACCGTTGCATAAACTACTATAGTTTAATTTAATCTGATTGAATATCTCCCAGACTAACTCTAGTATCGCCACCTAGTGACAAGCTTCCGAACTACGATCTAATATATTTTTTTTGTAGCGCCATCTAGTATTAGCCAGAGAAGCTAGCTACATTTGAACGTACGCCGGAAACGGCGTACGTTCAAATGTACGGAGGTTGACAGTCCTCTTGTATTAATAGTCCATGATTGTACACAGGAAGGCGGCGACCCTCTACCCAAGATCGCCAACGTCCTGCAGTTCTCAGCTTACGACTATCTGGACGCGTGGTTCGCGATGGAAGGTCTGGTTGCCAGGGGCCTCACGCGGAGTATCGGAGTCAGCAACTTCAACTCGGTGCAGCTGGCGCGGGTCTTGGAGAAGGGGCGAATCAAACCAGTCGTCAACCAGGTCAGTCAATATACGTACATACAATACAATACATACATACATAGCATCACGCCCGAAATCCCTAATGGGGTGGGCAGAGCCACAAGACTACTTGTGGCCACGTTCGATTAATTAGTCCTAAGATGGTATGATGAACCGTATGGTGACAGGTGATCAGCCCATCGCCCATACAGATAGTCCACCATGTTGGAGAGCACCCGTCCCTTAGTCGACTTTTACGACATGCCAGGATGATAAGCATCTGCACGCATTCTATGCTATTTCTTCACTCCCAGTGCAGCAGAGGAGTAACAATACAATACAAATACTCTTTATTGAAAACCACATAAACATATTGGAAAAAGACAAAGAAATAGGCAACACGGTATACAATAGGCGTTCTTATCGCTAAGTAGCGATCTCTTCTAGACAACCTGTTGAAAGAACAGATGGCATGAGAGAGTTGCAAAGGTAGGTGGTGAATACTATAGTAAACATTTAAATTACACAAAACCACTAACACACAAAATACTTACTTACATAACATACATACATACCTAAAACACGCCTGTTTCCTAAAGGAAACCACAGACTTTAATATTAAAAAAATATATATTATAATCCTCTCGAGCCGCATGCCATTTTTAAATTTTCTAATTTACAACCCAAAAGTGGCCCCCCATGTTTAAAATTTATTTATTTACGTCACACGTCCGTGTTGCCGTCACCGACTTACATATGTGTACCAAATTTCAACTCAATCAGCTCAGTAGTTTCGGAGCAAATTGGCTGTGACAGACGTCGAGACAAACAGACACACGAGTGATCCTATAAGGGTTCCGTTTTTTTCGTTTTGGTGTAACGGAACCCTAAAAATACTTCTGAATCTTTTTCTGTGTATTTTTTGCGACAGGGGAGTGCAAAGGCCCATGAGTAGGATGCAGTTAAGAGGACTGTGAACCAATAGCAATCATCACCCTTTTCATACAAAAGGCGATTACGATTTCCACACCTTAAATGTTAACCGATTTTGACACATTTTTGATAGGTTGTCAGTCAGAAAAAAATCTAGGTCTATGCGTTTTTGAAAATTGATTAAAGACCAAGAAAGTCAAATAATTAATAATAATTGCCAAAATTAGTTTTGTATGAGAATAATGAAACCACAATAAAACTGAATTTAATGATTATAGTAAAAAAAAAAACCTATAGGCCTAGATTTTGTTCTGACCATCTATCAAACATACATACATACATAGCATCACGCCCGAAATCCCTAATGGGGTGGGCAGAGCCACAAGACTACTTGTGGCCACGTTTGATTAATTAGTCCTAAGATGGTATGATGAACCGTATGGTGACAGGTGATCAGCCCATCGCCCATACAGATAGTCCATCATGTTGGAAAGGACTCGTCCCATAGTCGACTTTTACGACATGCCAGGATGATAAGCATCTGCACGCATTCTATGCTATTTCTTCACTCCCAGTGCAGCAGAGGAGTAATCTATCAAAACTTGGTGGAAATCAGTTAATATTTAAGGGGTGGCAATCGTTATCGCTTTTTGTATGAAAAGCCGTAGACTATGGTAGAATGTAGCTTTAAGAGCTTAATTACGGGGAGAGGGCAATTTGAATAGGAAAGACAAATTCTATACTTTTTCTTGTATTTTTTTTTTTGTGTATTAAACGAATACAATGGTGTCTCTTCGGCGGCGCTGCGATGAATGACTATCGAGGCACGCGTGGCCGACGTTCTAATAATATTTAAATTTTAAATTAAATTAAGAATAAGATAAACAGTCGCATCGGCAACACAGTTTGTCCAGTTACAAAAAGCTCCCAAAGCAACCTTCTTGCTTTACAGTTCACACTCCTCTTAACTGCGCAATTTGCAGGTGGAATGTCACCCGTACCTGAGTCAGCAGCGTCTGTCCGAGTTCTGCAACGCGCGTAACGTTCGTGTCAGCTGTTTCGGCGTGCTCGGGTCCAAGGGCACTCCGGCGGAGCTGAAGGGGCAGCCGGCGGCCGCCATCGACGACCCGCTGGTGCAGGTGCTGGCGGCGGGGCTGGGGATTAGCCCTGCACAGCTGCTGATCAGGTAAGAATGAATAGGACTACATGTACGGACGACAAAAGGTACCAGGCTAGTAATAGGTGGGCCATCTGCCTGTTTGTCAGCCTACTCCTTTCTCTAAGGGCCGGCAACGCATCCGTGATTCCCCTAGTGTTGCGGGTGTCCATGGACGGCGGTGATTGCTTACCATCAGGTAACCCGTTCTAGCTCGTTTGCCCCCCTCATACTATAAAAAAAAAAATAGGCAGAGGGGTCTCAGTCCACACTGTACGCTCGGCCGTCGGACAGCTCGGAGCTGTAACTCGCACTAGGTTGCCACTCGCCTCATCAAGTAGCCTAGATGTTTGGTGTTGTTGGGTGACGCCGAAGATCTCAAAAGAATCAGTACAATTTTGTGTAACAAGTCTCATAGAAGATTGTCAAACGCCAGCGGTATGGCTTACCCACACCCTATTGCTGATGTCTTAGTTCTTACGACATGCATACAAAGGTCTAATATTGCTTGATTCACACGCTATCATATCATTCTGCGCGGTGTGGTCGGTGTTGCTGTCTCACACCGCACGATGCGGGAGGGCATTTTTTCAATTATAACAGTGTCACTTAAACGGGCGTCATGATGGTGGTTGCCATGCGACTGAACCTACGATGGTGTCAGATTCGCATATCGTCGCTGCGCGTGCAATACCGCGGAAGAGCACTTTGTAAATACCGCGTAACAGCAGCACGGCACAAAATTGAGATATTTAATGATTTAAATGACTGAGATATTCGGTTTTTTCTTGTTCCTAAAAAATCGCAAAAAACACAGATACGCGGTTTTTAAAATTCTTCCGCGGTATTGCACGCGCAGCGACGATATCGCGAACATTGCTTTGAGCGGTTCCCTACTAATATATTTCAATGGGTGATGCGGATAAACTGACAAGCCTAGCGTACACGAAGCACATTTTATGCGAAGGAAAGAGAATGCGATTAGCCATATTTTCGTAGGTACCGAAACACTGTTTTCGTCACAATGATTCTTTTGTAGGTAAGTACTATTATCTATTCTGTCTGTGATATATGTGAGAGGATATCCTATGTATCTACCTATCTTAGGGTTGCCAGATGGCCGAGGAATCTGGGAATGTCCCGGAATTTTACGTTTGATCCCGTGTCCCGTAGTTATTTTTTACTGTCCCGAAATTTCAAGTGGTGCCTAAAAGGTGCTCAGTTTTTGTTTTAGGTTTAATTAAACGTATCTGATGATTATTTTAGACCAAAGTTTCATTAATTAGCGTAAAATTGTGTTATATTTTATTTTAGTTGATACCTGATGCTGATTTCCCAATAGAACTTAATTAATAAGCCTATTTAATAGACTCTTTACTTGAAAGTTTCTGATTACCCGATTTAATTACTCCTGAGTATAGTTACTCAGGAGTAATTAAATCGGGTCACTTTGAATAGGATTTTCCATAAAAAGTGACCCGATTTCATTGCTCTGGCTGGAGTGTAATCTGTGTAATACTTTTTTATTATGTTTTTCTTGTCCCTTTAAAAATATTGATATGATATTAATTGGTTTTTTTTTCGTCCGATCGATTGATCAGAAACGTCCCGGAAATGAAAAACCTAAATCTGGCAACCCTAAGCTACCTACTGACGAGGTAACTTCATGAGGAGTAAGCAGGAGAGATTTGTTAAAGTTCCTATTGACTTACACTGAGTTTTTCGCTCATAAATTACTAGGAGGCGAGCGCTCGAATGTTACGTTCGAAAGTGGTTGAAAACGATTTTTAATTTACGAACATTTCATTCCAGATACCAGCTGGAATGCGGTCACCACGTAGTAGTCAAAGGCTCTTCAGCTGCCCACTTGTGGGATAATCTACAGGCGCTCGGGATCTCTCTGGACTCAGCGCAAGTGGACGCCTTGCATACGTTAAATAGAAACAAGAGAACGTTTACTTTTAAAGGGTAAGTCTTTCGTTACCCCACAAGACTTTAAGGGTAAATGTCACGGTAATACACCGAAAACTGCCGCCATAGTTTCGGCGGACGAGAATACGGTTTTCGTTGTCTAGTTCACGAAGTACGTATAAATAGTTTTTATTAGGAGTACGTTTTGTATTATTTTCACAACAGGGTACACAGAGTTTTTTTTGATAATAATTCACTCGGACAATTCAATGACCTGCGTGGTTTTAGTAAAATGACGTCACACGCGACAGGTGCCAGTCACACAGCGTTTTAGCGGCTTTAACTGGAAAATATTTTTAGTCTTTTACTTGAAAATGTGAAAATTTAGAAACCCAATGGGGATGAACCAAAAAAAATACTCCTGGTTTTTAATTTAATATTTTATTATATTTGTAATATACTTTTAAAATCGTATTACTGGAAATGATTCACAAATTCGATCCCTCCATTTTGATGTAATTCTTTGGTTTCAGGATGGGTGATACACACAGGAACTATCCCTTCAAGATACCATTCTAAGAACCCAAGACCCAATACACCCTAATTGCATAAGTGGAAATTACATTCAATTCCGCGAATATGCTCACTATAATTTAAGGCACGATCACATCGCGGGCGCGGCGCGATCGCAGCGTGACGCCAGCTGTCTTGTATATTAGTCAGATGTCATACATCGCGTGGGCACCGCGCGTTTCGTATCACTTAAGTCTTTAACGTGTAACAAGGTTCACTGATTATTGGCGACTCAAGGTTTCTGCAAATGTCTGTATTACAAATTTTCATTTCGCAATCTTCTTATTTCCTGCTAAAGCCATCTTATCTTTTCGGCATTGTCTTAAACCTAACCTAACCCTTTGGGGTTATATAATATCTCCTGAACAGTGAAGTTTCATTTGACAATAAGAAGTCTGCGAAATGAAAATTAGATTTGGATATCAGTGACAGTATTACAAAACGCGCGTATGAAAACGCCTGTTAAGTCTTTACAGTCCATCTACGTGCGACGTTACTCACGATACAACAGCTGGCATCATGCTGCGACCGCGTCGCGCTCCTGCTACGCCCGCGCCGTGACAGAGCCTTTAGATATAAGTCATTTGTATTGGTATAAAAACGTGTTCTTAGGCAAAAGTAAATTAATTTATGTCATCTTTCATAAGATGTTTTATATGTTTTTTTTGTCTATTATTTTTCATTTTGTATATTGACATTGTAGTAAACGTTTTTTAATATTATATTTGAAAAAGTACAATATTTAATATATTTGCTAATGTCATTCATGAATTGTTTTTTTTATTGACTTTAATTTTTGAACATGTGTATTTTTCATTGTATTGAAAATAAAAGACATTTTAAAGAAATCCTTCATTTATTTGTTAAAAAAATATCAATAACTTAAAACTAATTCATTAAAAAATTCTTCCAAATGATGATGATTACAATCATTATCATTATCAGCCTATATACATCCCCACGCGGGTGCAGTGCGGATTGGAGACTTCACATAGTAGAATTACTTCACAGATGTATGCAGGTTTCCTCACGATAATTTTCTTCACCGAAATGCACGTGGTACATTAAATTCAATATAAATCGCTTAAGTTCGAACCGAGACTTAAGACGCTGACAAGAGCCAATGACCTCGAGCGATCGGTCTCTGTCTGTTTGCACCGGAGTGAACGAGAAGCACTGTGCGGTTATTTGTATGCAGAAAATCAAAAACGGATGAATTACATAAGTAATACACTACACGTAAATCAGTCAAGATTTTAGTATGGGCGTGATGTAATATTGTTATTAATTATAGACCCATAAGATAAAAAACCGGCAAAGTGCGAGTCGGACTCGCGCAGAAAGGGTTCCGTACCATTATCTATAATCAAGTAAAAAAAACACGTTTCTTGTATGGGAGCCCCCTTTAATATTTTTTATATTCTAATTTATTTATTTATTCTTGAAGTGAATATATAACTAAATATTCTGTGATATATTTCAAGCGTCTTTTTTTTTCAGTAATAGTTGTTATAGCGGCAACAGAAATACATCATCTGTGAAAATTTCAACTCTAACTATCACGGTTCATGAGATACAGCCTGGTGCCAGACGGACAGTCTTAATACTATTACTAAGACTCCGCTCACGTTTTACCCTTTTGGTACGAAACCCTAAAAATTAACATCGGTACGTAATGACATATTTCCTTTTCGAAGCATAGTTCATTCATCATTCAATCCATAACTAAAGCTGTTCTTTTTTACTTATTCGAAAATCCGTGAGACGATGGTTTCAAGGCTGATGGCAATTTTCCTGTAAAACAAAAAAAAATCTGGTTCAATACATGTCTTATTCTAATATTACCCAAAACTAAAGTGCGGTCGCTGAGCAGGAAGAATTTCATACATTGACCTTTGAGCGTACTGCCAGTGGTCAACATTTTGATAGTTGAAATATTATAAGTACCTAAAACAAACCTAATAAAGTAATGAAATGTACCGTATTCGTTTTTGGTATTTTATTTTTGTGCTACGATGAAACACTCAGCAAGTCTTGACATGTTTGAATAATTAATGAACATTACTTGGTACATATTTAAAATTAATTCAATAAAATAATATAACTTATATACGAAACTTATATCAATAATCAATATTAAATACAGCTGTAATACTATAGAAAAACCGGCCAAGTGCGAGTCGCGACTCGCGCACGAAGTGTTCCGTACCATTATCTATAAAAACGGCAAAAAAAGCACGTTTGTTGTGTGGGAGCCCCCTTAAATATTTATTTTATTATGCTTTTAGTATTTGTTGTTATAACGACAAGAGAAATACATCATCTGTGAAAATTTCAACTGTCTAACTATCACGGTTCATGAGATACAGCCTGGTGACAGACGGACAGACAGACAGACAGACAGACAGACAGACAGACAGACAGACGGACGGACGGACAGCGGAGTCTTAGTAATAGGGTCCCGTTTTACCCTTTGAACCCTAGAAAAGGTCCACAATCTCCGATGGCGGCGGTCGGTGCCGCTGTGCGAGCGCGCCAACATATAATTGTGCGCGAGCGACAGACAGAGACAGGTTATGTTGTTTATGTTATGTTATGTTGTACGAAATTCTTTCTGCTCGGCGACCGCCCTTTAGATTATGACCAGTATCCATTTAAGATGGTATATTCTTTAGTGACAGCATATGCTAGCAATATCGGAAATATAGTGTTTAGATTTTTGTTCATGGAATAGTTTTTATATCCCATATATTGCATCTTGCGTAAAAGGAATATAAATAAATTAGGGGACAATCTTACACAAATCGATTTAGGCCCAAAGTAAGCTCTAAAGGCTTGTGTTATGCGTACTAGACGACGATATACATACTTATATAGAGAAATAAATACTTAAATACATAGGAAACATCCAAGACTCGGGAACAAACATTCGTGCTAACACAAATATTTGCCCTTACCGGGGATCGAACCCGGAACCGCTAGCTTCGGAGGCTGGGTCACTACCAACTAGGCTAACCATATTTTCATAAACTATAGTAGTTTATGAAAAACTATAAACTATAGTAGTTTATGAAAATATGGTTAGCCTAGTTGGTAGTGACCCAGCCTCCGAAGCTTGTGTATGGACAAAAATCTAAAAAGTTGTAGAGTAACATTTTGAACATTATGAAATGATACAAAAATACTTAAATAGGTGATCTCGTACTTAGACAGATATTTCTGACGTTGCAAGCATGTGCTGTCAACCAGCCAATCAATATCAAAAAGAGCCAATCAACACAGCGAATCCTGTCAATCTTTTTTATCTATGGTATCATAGAATCCTGCGAATCCTGTCAATCTTTTTTATCTATGGTATCATAGATAAAAAAGATTGACAGGATTCGCTGTGTTTACTACCTAGACGTATAGAGTGTATGTCACTATAACAAGCATCCAGTTTTTATGCAATATAATGAAACTTACTTGGGCTGACTCTTGTGGGGACGTTTCTCACGACTTTCTTAAAAACTGGTAGACCTTTCAGTGGTATTTTCGTATTCCCAACGCCTTTTATTTTCTCATGGGTTTCTCTCTGGATTTTACTCTTCAACATCGGTATTTTTGTTTTCAATTTCTGCGCTAGTTTCAGCTGGTTTTCTTGAAATTTTTGAAATGTATTCTTTTCTGTTTGTTTCTTTGGAATGTTGGTTTCAGACTGTTTTTTGAGTAGTGCTACTTTTGGATTGATATTCGGAACTTTCGTAGCGTTATTATTATTTTTGGTGTTTGATGATGTCACTTTTTTATTAGCAACAACTTTTTCAAGTAATTCATCGCGTTTCGAAATTTTTTCTTCTGGGTTATTTTTATTCAGATTATTATCATTATCATGACTGCCACTAACTTTTGGAATAGCTTTGCTTTTAATTACATTTGCAGTCTTATTTCTATCAACATTTAAATTACCTTTAGCTTGAGAATTCAGTTTTGTTACTTTGTTCTCTTTGTTTTTATTACTTTTCTGTAAATTATCATCTTCAGTTTTCTTTGTGTTTGATTTCTCTGAAATCATTTTGTTATTATGATCCGTTGTTTGCATAACCTTTGCAGTACTAGCTTTCTTGTCGCCTGCACTATCCTTATTTGCATTCTTATGATCCGTTGTTTGCATAACCTTTGCAGTACTAGCTTTCTTGTCGCCTGCACTATCCTTATTTGCATTCTTATGATCCGTTGTTTGCATAACCTTTGCAGTACTAGCTTTCTTGTCGCCTGAACTATCCTTATTTGTATTCTTAGTTTGTTGACTGATTTTGTTAGCTTTCTCATTAACATTTTTGTTAGGATTGGTTAATCTATTAATTTCTCTTTGCATCATCCCCTCATTATTGACGTCATCAGTTATTTTGTCTTCTTGTTTCCTTTTAGCAGGTGCTTTTTCAGTAACCTTTTGTGTTCGGGTATTGTTACTGCTCGTCTGTTTTTTCGTATTAGTGTCAACTTTGTTTGTATGAGCTGCATCAGTTTTAGCTATATTGGCAATATTCTCAACCATTTTCTGAGCACCGTTTTTAGAACTTGCAACACTTTCCAGATCTTTAACGTTTAATTTATTTGAAAGTTCTTTATTTTTATCATCATTGAATTTCTTATTAATGTTTTTTGTACTAGTTTCACCTTCAGCATTTTTATCTTTTCCATTTTTGGAGCTGGCAACACTTGTACCATCATCGGCTTTCCCATTACTAGATTTTGAACTAGCCACACGGCCCACTATTTTTTTGTTACTTGATTCTTCAACATTTTTGTCTATATTTTTAGCATTTCCTTTCTTGATTGAGTTTTTTGAACCAGCAGTTTTTGATCGGGCATCATTTTCCACATCACGTCTTTCTTTGGGTTCATTGTCTGCACCAATGCCACTTTTTGGTTCTTTATTATTGGCAACATTGTTAACACTTACTTTCTTAGTGCCGTCTTTTGCTCTAGCCTTACTTCCTCCTGTGTCTTTATTTTTTAAACCTACATCATTTTTAGCATTTGCTTTCGTATGATAGTTTTTTGAACTAGTACAACCTTCAATAGTTTCTGAATGTGCAACACTTTCTGCATCATACCTTTTCTTGGCTCCATTTGGCGCAATGTTTTTGGTATCTTTACTTTTAGGATTAGCAATAGTGTTACCAGCTTTCTTGGCATCGCTTTTATCACTTGCGTCAGTTTCATCTATACCTTTGTCGTTTAAAGTTTTTGTGTTTTCTTCTCTATTAACCTGTGGCGTTTCTTTATTCTGCATATGTTTTGAACTAGCTACTTTTTTAATACTTTTTGAGCGAACACTCTGTCCATTAGAGGAATTACCCCCACTGTCTTCATTAGCAACTCCAGCTTGAGAGCCAAATGTATCTCCTCTTTTCTTAGAATTATCATTTTGATCATCAGTTCTTATTTTCTTAGCATTATTAGTTTGGTCATTTTCAATCCCCCTTTTAACACTTTTACGAGTTTCAACCGTATCTTCTGTATCATTTGGTTTATTTTTCTTCGCCACATCCGGTTCTTCTTTGTGATTAATTTTAGTTTTCTTTAAAACATTTATACGATTGTCTCTTGTGTCTGTTTCATTTGGTTTCTTTTTGTTACCATTACTTACTTTCTTAGTTTTTTTAGGTATAGTTTTAGGAGGCGCCATATTTGTTTTGGGATTTTGCGCTTTGTTCTCTTTGCCTTTCTGCTGCTTCTTGGGTGTCACTTGAATATGGCTTGGAGGTACTTCCGGCTCCTGGTCGATCGTGGTGCGGCGTTCATGTAAACGACCTGTAAAAAATAAAAGATACATTATTTACTAAGACGTCTAACTACTTTCACAGCCATTTAAACATTATCCACCTCTTTTTCGTCTTTTTAATCCTTTACTAACTAGCTTACCACTTCTCTCAAAATATGTATGATCAATTTACTTTTCCTATTTTACTCAAAAACCCACCCTACCTCTTTAACTACCAAGGTTCAATAATCACCAAAAATTTCAATAAACAAAACCCTATTATACTTCCCAGCTATGACAAACCAATGACCCAAATGACCTCTTACAAAGCTAAATCAAAGCTCAAAACCTTAAACACCAGGCCAAACAGAACGCGTACGCGTACTTAGCGCGTAGTGTACTTAGGATGTCAGATAAACAGGTTTGTGTTCACAGAAGTGATTACGGCATTCACGCAAAAACGCTGGCCGTAGCGCGCGCTGTTTGTCAGGTTCATGCAGTTAGCACCAACACAACAAAGCGCTATAACGCTGTGCTAGATCGCTAGATTACCCTAACACGCTAAAAACGCGTTCTGTTTGGTCAGGCCTTAACACTTTCATGCCAGACATCGAGTAGTATCATAGATGCCACAGGATACTTAATAGGACCTGCTAGATGAGTTCATACGGCAACACGCCGAAGCGGGTGGGATCACATAACTGTATGCCAGCTAGTCGCAATGAAGTGCGCCCGCTAGGCGAGTTCTTTGGCGTAGACTGTAGTCATCTATAGCTACTTTAGCATAAGGAGCACCCACCAGGCGGGTTCTTGACAATTAAAGTGTTAAATTTAAGAACCCATATTATACAGCCGAGCTACGTAAAGCCGAAAACCCACCCGACCCCTTCCACCTCTTCCTCACTCACCAGCAGTCTCAGGGTCAGACTCCAGACCCTCGTGGAGGCTCCTCGCGGCTTCTTCCGCCTCCAGGCACGTGTCGAATATCTCCGAGAGCACTTCTGTACGCTCCGAGGTCTCCAACGATGGATCTTTGAACTGTTTGTAGAGTTTACCGATTGAGTGGATGTAGTCTTTCGCTGGAAAAAATAATATATATACCACTAATATTATAAATGCGAAAGTTTGGATGGATGTTTGTTACTTAATCACGCAAGAACGGCTGAACGGATCTGAATGATATTTGGCACAGAGATAGATTATAGTCCGGAATAGCACATAGGCTTTTTATCTCGAAAAATTAAAAGTTCCCGCGGATAATCGAATTCCACGCGAAGATCACATTGAGACAATCGATATTATGAATAATTAAAGTTCACAAAAACTAAAAAATACGCTTCTGTCAGTAATGCACTAAAAAGTACACAAGACAATGTATTGGACTCGTCAATCCAAACCAAATGAGCCCAAACTCGAGGGGTTTACTAGTAGTCATTGAGGAGTTCCACTATCCACCTCCTGGCTCCATGGACAGATCAGCTCGATGGTAAATAATTGTATTGTCATCCAAATTGCGTACACATGCAAAGTTTCAAATCGTTACGACAATTAGAAGTAAGTTAATTAAGAGGAGTGTGAACCTACAGCTTTTCATACAAAAAATATATATTAGAAACCTCAATATAATTTTTGTAGACCTATCCATAGATCCCACACGTATGAGTTTGATGAAAACAATTTTTTTGAGTTTCAGTTCTAAGTATTGGGAATCCCAAAAATTTATTGTTTTTTTTTTCTATTATTGTGTAAAAATCTTAATGCGGTTCACATAATACATCTACTTACCAAGTTTCAACAGCGTAGTTCTTAAAGTTTCGGAAAAAAGTGGCTGTGACATACGGACGGATAGACAGACAGAAATGACGAATCTATAAGGGTTCCGTTTTTTGCCATTTGGCTACGGAAGCCTAAAAACAATTTGAAATATAATATAAAAATTTCATGTCCATCGTTTGTTATTTAAAAGTGAAGCTAATAGAAGCATGTTAATAACTTACGCATGTATTCCACTTCGAACTTCATCCGATGACAGAACGGCACTATGGGCGACCACATGTTCTCCAGGGTCCACTCCACCGTCAGCAAATCTAGGAACGTCACGCGGTAACCGCCTTCGGGCTGAAACGAGGATCCATACTTATATTATAAACTAGCGACCCGCCCCGGCTTCGCACGGGTGCAATGCTGATACTAAATATACCTACCGACTACAGAATGTCCTTATAAACAACCTTTACAGCTTTTTTGTCTGTTTTGTTTACTGTTTGAATTTTTTAATTCGTAATATCTTTTGAATGGAAAGTCCAATTTAAATAATTTAAAAACTATTTTATAGGTAGTTAAATGGTCTTGACCATAAAATAATTTATTTGGATAAGGATTAATATAAACACATAAATAGCATGGTTTGAATTTGGTTAGCATTTTCATTAATGTTTAAAATGAAAAAAGTTGTTGTAGTGACATAACTACAATAGTTGGACATATGCTACCGCGTAGTTTTTTGTAGACATTATGATGTTCTTCAATATTGTTGTACATTATTTTGTTCTATCGCTAATAGTTTCGGCAGCGCATTCGACGAAAGACATTTTAAGACTCATTTTTCTACACCTTCGGTTACATTGTTCAAATTTTACCAAGGATCCCTAATTTTTTTCAAAATGAAATGTAGCCTATGTCAAATTGGAAGAATGTAGCATAGTATTGGTGAAAGAATTTTTTAAATCGGCCCAGTACTTTTTGAGCCTATTCATTACAAACATACAAACATACAAAAATAGGTACAAATCTTTCCTCTTTATAATATTAGTGTAGATGTCTGTTTGTTAGTTCATTTCATTTATTCCATTGTTGTCATGCATAAATTATATGTGCTATTATCATGGACCAATAATACAAGAAGACGGTCAACCTCTATACATTTGAGCTTACATCGGAGCTTTAACCCGCCATCTATCGACGAATTCTTAAATTTAGGCCGTAATTCGTTCAGACAACTATGGTTTCTTCCGAACAACTGCTAGTTTTTACAAAAAAACGTGAAAAAAGCCGAATCAACGACAGACAAAAATGATTTATTCTAATTTAATTTCATTGAATATCTCCCAGGGTAACTCTAGTGGCGTCATCTAGTGACAAGCTTCCGAACTACGATCCAATACATTTTTTGTAGCGCCGTCTAGTATTAGCCAGGGAAGCTAGCTTTTCCAGCGTACGCTCAAATGTATGGAGGTTGACAGTCCTTTTGTATTATTGGTCCATGATAATATCTAAGAAAAGTCAAAGTATTCACGGGTCACTTCTTATATCATATCTTAGCCAAGATGGGACTCTCTGACAACACAAGCTGTAGAATGTGTGGCGAAGAGGAAGAAACAATGAAACACATCATGTGCGAATGTGACCTCGCCAGACTAAGAATGAAAATCCTTGGCAATGGTTATCCAGAACCGGGGGAATGGGGAAGTTGCATGAAAATCAAAATGAGGTTTAAATGACATATTATGAAAGTAAATGTGAACAAAAGAATATTACAGAAAAAAGCAGATCATTTTGACTATTCATTTTTATTCAATTAAGTGTCAAAATTAGTAAAAATACATATTGTTTTTTAGTTCTGATTTTTAGTTTTTTGGACATCCTCATCAAATTTATGTCATGTTTTATTTCTACGATGTTGGTCTAAAAACAGTATTTTCGGAAAGAATTGCAGATTTCATTTAAACGCCATACATATTGTATAGTCTAACGACAGCTGTGACGTCATAGCTGTTGTCCATTTTGTATGGAGTGTTTTTGCGAGTGGTATGAACAATGACTTTTCAAAGCTTCATAACTCACAAAATCATCAACATAGAAATGATTTGCGTACACAGATCGGTTTCTATAAATCTGCAATTTCCAATGCAAGATGAAAAACAAAATTATGCATCTTCCCTATTCAAGGCACTACCACTGCGCTCCACAATTCACTTCATTGAAGTGGCGGAGAATGCTATGGATAGTGCTTAGGAAACAGGGGTAATTACACAAAAGATCCCATAGGGTTGAAGTGTATCCGCAAGGACCCCACCCTCTAAGATAAGATAAGATAAGAAAAGTCAGTTCGAAAGAAGATGAAGTTATTTACCATGGCTTCCATCCTCAGTTTGTCGGAGTATTTCTCAGCGAGCTGCAGCAGCGTAGTGCGCCTGGACCGAAAGGCAGCCGCGTAGCTCTGGAGTACCTGCAATATATAATATGAATATGATCTATCTTATCCATACAAACAAAAAAAAGACGGCCAAGTGCGAGTCGGACTCGCCCAATGAAGGATTCCGTGATTTATGACGTATTAAAAAAAAACTACCTACTAGATCTCGTTCAAACCAATTTTCGGTGGAAGTTTACATGGTAATGTACATCATATATTTTTTTTAGTTTTATCATTCTCTTATTTAAGAAGTTACAGGAGGGGACACGCATTTTACCACTTTGGAAATGTCTCTCGCGCAAACTATTCAATTTATAAAAAAATTATATCAGAAACCTCAATATAATTTTTGTAGACCTATCCATAGATACCCCACACATATGAGTTTGATGAAAACAATTTTTTTGAGTTTCAGTTCTAAGTATGGGGAACCCCAAAAATTTATTGTTTTTTTTTTCTATTTTTGTGTGAAAATCTTAATGCGGTTCACAGAATACATCTACTTACCAAGTTTCAACAGCGTAGTTTTTATAGTTTCGGAAAAAAGTGGCTGTGACATACGGACGGATAGACAGACAGACAAACATAACGAATCTATAAGGGTTCCGTTTTTTGCCATTTGGCTACGGAACCCTAAAAATTGGGGCACATAGCGGTGTCATATTTTTACACATGGCGATTTTCAGTAATCAGATATCTTCAAATATAGTGAGTAAAACCCGCTATGTAGCAAAATATTCCTAAAAAAATCATTTAAGTAAATAGTCAAGTGACCGCTAGGTAGATAGCGATTTTTAACGTTACAAATTAAACCCGCTATGTACCATTATTTCCGTTTAAGTCATGCATTACTAATAAATTATAAAAAAAATAATTTAATTGAATTTGTATTGATGTAAAAGTTACCTAGTTATCATAGAAAAAATATAACTATATTTCGCTATCTACCTAGCGGTCACTTGACCAGTGGCGTAACTATACCATCTGGGGCCCGTGGAAAATTCTTTTGATGGGGCCCTATCAGTAAAAATCGTCACGTTGTACTATATTTTTGAGCTCGCGGCCTCTTGGGCCGGGGCCCTCTTGGGTCGGGGGCCCGTGGCATTTTGCCAGCCCTGCAACCCTATTGTTACGCCACTGCACTTGACTATTTAAGTAAGTTAGAGTTATTAAATTTAGTTAATTTTTCTTCTTTGAATGCTATTTCATCGGAAGCGAAATATTCAAATCTTAATATTTACGTGAGTGACTGGTGTATCGTTATTATTTCATATAAAAATATCTAACTTAGTAAATCTATTTAGAATTTTTTATACTGGTCACACGAATGCTTATAGTTCGTTCCGCCGATCTGGAGATGGAACAAATCGAACGAATTAGTCGGGAGCAGACCATAGAGGCATTACTGTGACGTTCAAACCGTAGATTATAGAATAGAGTAAAAGATACGCTGTATATTAATTGAATTGCGCAAACATCAGCGCCCTAATGAAAAAACAGGATGGCTGTATTTTATTAGTACGTCGATTTCAAACATGTTTCATGACAGGTGACTGTATGACCAAATTAAAAAGATTAATTAAGAGAATAAACACTAAATTCCCAATATTATTTAGTATCATAACCTTACAGGCCAAACAAATGCGCGTGTGTTTTGTATCAATCCGTGTGGCCTATAGTTGACGTTTTAGGCGGCATCGTTTGAGGTCCCCAACGTTTGATCTTTAGTATTGTACTAGCGGACCCGACAGACGTTGTCCTGCATGAATGTGATACCGACTGGGGCGCCATCTGCCGGGCTGATTTGTGAACCTACACCATCCAGGGCGCCACCCAAACGCATACAAAAAAAAAAAACATTCAAATCGGTCCAGCCGTTTAGGAGGAGTTCAGTGACAGACATACGTACAGTAGAAATGATATATACGAAGATAACCTAAGGTTCAAACGGCAATGCTGTCAACTGAAGCTAGTTGAGAGAGCACGATAAATACGAACTCTTCCGATAAACTACGAAACTACCCACCAGTGGGTGAAGATAACGAACGACGTCTACACAAAACGCCGTCTGTATAAAAGATATAGTGAACAATATGTTTCCATCGGTAAAACTCGGGTCTCAATCGGAAGACGATGGGACCCGAAGTGTCAATTAATTATTGTACTCAATGAGTGACATGTTTATATTCATTAATATGAAACTTTATTTTTTACTGTCAAATGTCAAAATGAAAAATGACAGCATGGTATGATGGGTACTGGCCTCCAATTCTCGATGCATTCGAGATAATGTCGATTGCGAGATTAAACGTCAGATTCATACATTTGTGTCAAATGACTGTATGCACTGACGTTTAATCTCGATTGTGAGATTATCTCGAATGCACCGAGAATTGGGGGCCTGCTGAAGCTAATTGAGAGAGCACGATAAATACGAACTTTTCCGATAAAACACGATTGAAACTAATTATGCACTACATCTGTACTAGTATATTTATATTTACTTGTAGAGCGAGGTTCGGTCGGTTCTGTTTAAGCAGGACGCTCTTCGCCAGCTCCTTCTCGTGCGGCGACTTCGTCAGAGTCACCAGAACGCCGCGGAACCGTGTAGGCGCGTGTTTGCGGTGCTATGGACAAAAACAATTTCATGATTATATCCTACATACATACATAGCATCACGCCCGAAATCCCTAATGGGGTGGGCAGAGCCACAAGACTACTTGTGGCCACGTTCGATTAATTAGTCCTAAGATGGTATGATGAACCGTATGGTGATAGGTGATGAGCCCATCGCCCATACAGATAGCCCACCATGTTGGAGAGGACCCGTCCCTTAGTCGACTTTTACGACATGCCAGGATGATAAATATCTGCACGCATTCTATGCTATTTCTTCACTCCCAGTGTAGCAGAGGAGAGATTATATCTTGTCAATATGAATAGAGTGATCAGATTGTAAGAATGTGTTTGATCGGAATGTTCAAAAAACAATAAGCACAAAACAAAACAGTTAAATTAGATAATAAAAATATATATGAATACTTGAAATACACACCTGGACTGGAGTCCTTCTTCAGGGGTTGAGTGCGCGGGTTGCTTTGACCGCGACCGCACTCTACCCCTGACGAAGGACTCCATACGAGCTCGAAACATGTCGGTATATTTCTGACAATAAATCGTGAGTAAAGCCGTGTGTATTTCAAGTATTCATAATGTCTCACGAAAGTTTTAATTTGACTATAAAAATATATATATTGCAAATAGGCCTCTGGTACGTGCATTATCACTGTCTAGTTTTTTTTTAGTTTTAAATGCTTATCAAGTATTTTTTTCTGATGACTGCGCGGGCAAACTGCTCCACACTTTCACTTCCCAGTTTGATAGGAAGTGGCGGCTGGAGCTACTATTGCTCAAGGAGCGTGACAGCTTCAAAGAGCGCCCTCTCAGGGTTT
This sequence comes from Tortricodes alternella, assembly GCA_947859335.1. Taxonomy (NCBI): domain Eukaryota; kingdom Metazoa; phylum Arthropoda; class Insecta; order Lepidoptera; family Tortricidae; genus Tortricodes; species Tortricodes alternella. The sequence goes on from OX401972.1 coordinate 7,291,528, forward strand.
TAGGGTTATTTCTTAAAAACAGGTCATTCACCACTGGCAATAAAAATCTGGTTTCAAAAGATCTTTGCTCAACATGAACTCAAAGTTGTTACTTACCGGTTTGTGCGCATAAAATGTGATGGTGAAGGAAACCAAGTCGATTTTGCACTCCGCAGCCACCTCCAGCCAGGTGCCGTCCTCTTTCACTGGTCTCCTGGAACGGTGTGATAATTAGAGATGCAACGGATATCCGGTTACTATCCGGTATCTGGCCTATCCGGCCATGATTTTACTATCCGGCCGGATACCGGATAGTAAAAGCTTGCATAAGAAATAGGATAAAACCATTAAAAAAACATCAGAAATAAACTAAATTCACGTCAGTTATAAATTAAAGCTTAGTTTCTTGTTATTTAAACATAAAACTTCACTTAACATCACGTCGTGCACGTTTGAATATTCCCAACTGACGTAATACAGCGCGTATTGAACCTCAAAGGGCTTCCCCGCGCACTTACAATTTGTAACAAGTTGAAACTTGTTCGCCGCGTGAAGGCCGCGCCAGCTAACACGACTTTAGAGATAGCTAATGTGCAGCCGGATATCCGGCTATCCGGCCAGCGACCAAGCCGGATATCCGGTATCCGGTATGCGGCCAAACCACTATCCGTCGCATTTCTAGTGATAATACACTAGCATCAAGTACTTCCTTACTAACATCACAAATGGTAAAGTGTGTTTTCTCATCTTATACATAAAAACGGAGCCATGGATTGACTTGATTTTTATATAGCGATAGTTGGAATGCTGAAGCAGGTCACAGGCCACTTTTTATACAGGAAAAATGAACAGTTCCCAAACGAAGTTGAGGGAAAAAGCGTGTTCCAAACATATTTGGAAATAGAAGCACCCTTAACTATATGAACACCTCGGCGAAATGCGAAAAAACGTACCATGGACGCCAACGACGGGGTCTGACGTAAATGTATGGAAAACGGCATAGCGTGGCGTCAGTGGCACGAAAATCTGCTGTTGAATATAGCAGATAGTGGCATTCAGGATAAAGAACAAAGCTTGACAAATATCCCTCAGAAAAAGGCATTTTTTGTTTAACTCGCCAATCATTCGCTTATTTAAGAGCCATTTTGTTGGCAGTGTGACTGATAGAAGGACCTCGATCCAGAAGCGTATTTCAAAAATTTGGCGCCCTTGGCCAATTAAAATAAAAGATAGTGAATGATTTCGAAAGACCGAAGCCGCCCCATGCCATGGCCCCCATGGCCCTAGGGTATATACGTGTCTACCTCTAACTCTAGATTCCAGGATACATCAGGGCTCTTCTTATTTATGGTTCTATTTACAATTTAGCAATTTATTAGCAATTCAGTGGCAGCATATCATACATCATAATTTCATAACTTGGCCATCAATAACTACATATAGCTGTGCAAGGTTCCCCATAGATTGGTAGGGTTAAAACACAGAGCAAATCCTAAAGACATTGCTTAGCCTAACTTTAACTAGCAAATAATGCTGCCAAAATTAGAGAGCGCACAGGGTACTTAAAGCTCTGTGATAAGCGCATTTGAGGTTATGTGCACCCTGCCCCTGCCTATAGCCCTGCCGCTTATGGCTGTCTTTTATAATGAATAAATCAGGAGAGACCATCTTTACACAAATTGATCTAATCGCAAAGTAAGCTCTAAAGGCTTGTGTTATGAGTACTAGACAATAAATAGCTAGCTAGATAAACAAATACTTAAATATATAGGAAATCTAAGACTCAGGAACAAATATTCATGCTCATCACACACCTTTACCCTTACCGGGGATTGCACCCGGGGCTGCTAGCTTCCGAGGCAGGGTCACTACCAACTAGGCTAACCACGTCGCCAATGAATGGTAAAAGAAACTTCCAGTTGCATTACTTCTGTATTACCTGACATCGGGGGCAGTCACCATGATGTTGACCTCTGACTGCATGATGGTGAGCATGGCCAGTTCTAGGGTCATACTGGCTCGGTGGCTAAGACTTGCCTCCTGCTGCTGCAGTTCAAAGCCCGATGGACCAATGTTTAAGGTGTATGGAGTAAAGTCATCAGCAGAACTGAAAAAGAAGTTTCAGTTTTGACCTTTTTCTATGTATCCTGCTACTTGGCAATGTGTTTAAGTGTAGCTAATAAATATGGCCGATAGTTGAACGGGAATATTCATTGACTTTGCCTTTTAAAATAAAAGTTTTTAGGGGCAATAAAGGTTTGGCAATTGCATGAAAACTATATGATGTCATAGAATTTTGACCAGCTCAATAAATGCCGGCCCAATTAAGGTGATTGATTAGATGTTACGGAGAAGAAATAAATCACAAAGTATGTGTAAGTGCCTGTCATGATGAGAATATATTTACATTTATCATGAATTAATGAAACCTAAGAAAAGGAATCCGGATCCGAAAAAAATTTATCAATAATAACAATAATACGAAAGAGAACGAAATGTAACCCAAAGCATTTAGCTGAGGAGTATTGTTTTGGTGTATGATTTTAATAAATACCTTTCATCATCTTCGAAGGAATTATGTTTTTTCTTGCGTAAAGCTTCGTCGATTCGCTTCTCATAGTACGCAATGCTAGCTAGAAGCTTCTCCTTATCCGCTAACGACACAGTTTTCTTAGCTTTTCCAAACATATTCTCTAAGTTAACTTAATCGAACTCATAACATCGCACGCGTTAAAAATCCAAACATAGGCAATAGCTACACAGCAGCGCAATTCAAAATAACAGATTTGTTTAATTTTTTTTATTTCTGACAGTAGCGCTGTGCTGAATATGACGTTATCGGTTTATCAACAACTTGGCCAACGGCCAAGTTTCAGGACACCATTCTGTCATTTGAAATTGAAACGATATTAACTTAATTAAACATAACTTTCGAGTATGGTACACTTTAAATTATTATTTTATGCATTAAAATTCTTGTGATAAAATTAAATACTTACCATTTCCGAAAGTAACTGGAATGCGCCGACAATTTGTTTTACATGTCAATTTTCTGTCAAACTGCGGTCACATCGCGATTTTCTTATGTTAAAAATAATAAATAGATTACTTCATAATGCATTTATGTGGAATTATCGCGTTAGCAACAATTAAAATGCAAAATCTGCATTCTAGTTAAACCTAGTGCTTAAGCTACGAGATTCTAATAAGATTTTTTAATTGGTCGACGTGTGATATAATAAAATATTTTATAGTAAACATGCGTTTGTAGAGTTCATAGTTCATGTTTCTTCTGTCTGTGTTGTGGCTGTGAGGCGTCTAGGGACGGTGTAAACAGGACATTAGTTGTTTATACAACAAATTATTTGGTGATAAACTGTTAGGCAACACGAGCCGAGGAAGTTGAAAAAATGGGGCAAAGCGGCAGTGCTATGCCAGGTAAGTGGCTCTAACATGCTCTAATTACACTTTTAAACACGTATTCGGTGTTCTAATTTCGAATTTTAGCGTTTCCGGTTCATAACCTTTCTTTTTCTTAATAACTAATTTGTAATTAATCTGTATAAAGTTTCACGTGATCATGTCGTGTATTATCTCTTATGTATATATTTGTTGTGCTGTATGAATGTAGATCTGTCCTTCCTTTGATATGGCACAATTTACTTGATATCATATTTACTAAGACTAATCATAATCATACATTAAATTGACTTTATTATGAGTAATCATTAATTATTTGGTATGATAAATTATTTCCTTATTATTAATTACTTCAATAGTGCTAGTCCTTAGTTTAATTTATTAATGGAACTGAACTATACTAGTTACTCTTAAAACATTGTGGTTTTCAGTACAAATATGAAAGAAACAGATGTAGAAACAAGTCAAATCTGGAGGTTATAATAGATTCAAGTTATTTTATATCAAAATAAGAAATTGGGATAAGTTATTCAGTTTCCACTAACTGTGATATCAATAAATTCAAAATATAACCAGTACCCGAAACGCTCGCCAGGTGGAGCTCAGACACTCGGACACAAACAATTCCATACAAAGTAGCTCCTCGAATGCAGAGCCAAAGGTGCACATTTACGGTGCTGTTTATGTTCCATGATTTACTATGAATACATTTTTTACCTTCTTGGTATAGGTATAGAGTCACAATTGGCTGGCATTATGTTAAACTTGTTCTCATACATGATTCCATTATTATCCTTTAAGCATTAGACAGTACTTTCCTTTAGTGGTTTTTTTTCCACATTATATTTATTCTTTGATTATTTTTTTATTGACTTTCTTTTTATTGTTGTTAGTATTAAGAGACCAGTTTTCCTAAGTTAACACTTTGTTCAATATGCCATTTTTCATAAATATGCATTAGCTTATGCCGTCCTAAAAATTGTAAATGAAAATGAAAATATTTATATTGAAAGTAGGCCACATGAGCTCTTTCACATGTCTGAATCTACCAGAGCACGTCGAAAGGTAACATCTGCTGAGAAGAAACACCACAAGAAACTCAGCAGTGTCTTTTTTCAACTTTGACATTAGAGTATTATCTATCTAGCTATACATATAAAACAGTACCGTGACTCACTTATAGACAACGCACAGCCTAAACGGGTGGTCCTAGTGGTTTGAAATTTGGAGGAGACATTCCTCGAGTACCCTAGAGGTGCACTAAGGAGGGATTTTTTTAAATTCCATCCCTTAAGGAGTGATAAGGGGTGATAAAGTTTGTATGGAAAATACCGCGGGCGAATCTGTGGCGGGTCCACTAGTCATAAGTATAAGAAAGCAAGGTTTTGTTTTTATTATTTATTTTAATTTACAGGAATCTCCAACAATAGATAGTTTTCTTATTGTCTATAGAGAAGTTCTGCTGTTATTTTGGTTCTGATGTTTGTCACACCAGTTACTGTAAACAATCTGAACCACTGAGCCCGGGCACATGCAAGTGGAGGCCATTTTTAAAATGATCATTTATCAGTTTTAAGTTTTAATGTGTGTGTCTGACTGACACTAACACATATGTTGCTAAAATCATAAACCGCTTTGCGGTAATTGGGTATAAAGGTGAAGAATTTTAAGGTGCGATTATTAACTTTATTTTTTTGTTTTATTTGTAATTCTATTTTATTTTATTTGTAATTTTATTTTATTTGTAATTCTTACTAACATAGAATAAGACTGTATTATAACTAACCCTATGGATGCTTTTATCTGAAATAAAAATAAATTATTATTATTATTAAAAGTACACTTGAATAGGTAGTCTGTGGTTTTGGTAACCAATAAATTAGCAACGACAAGACTTCCAAATTCAAATTTTCAGAACATTTCAAACAAAGAACTACCATAGTCCTTAACTTTACATTCAACTGTAATATTATGATGTTACGGTCTATATTTGAAAATCCATTTATATTTCTTTCTTTCATAAACACTGTTATTCGCGAAAGCGCCACTGACCAACGTTTCTATAGGATTTAGTATGAAGAAACATTAGTTCATGTTTTCGCCACGCGCAAATTTAATTTTGTCAAATGAACAGCTGACTATCAGCTGAGACGCTACCTGTTTATTTTTTATTTTTTTCTGCGCGCACGTGCATTCAGCCAGCATTGTCCAGTTGTGCAAAATGTTCACTGAGACTTCAGTCGAATTTCAATCGTATTCTCGTAATCGTACGTATGTTATTGGAATGAATCGTTTTATTACTCCTATATTAAAAGTTTCCCACCATTTACTTAACATCGACTCAAAGGCGATTGCTTTAAGGTTTATTTTTAAATGTTACTGGCTCAACAATTAGGCTGGTTGCACAATGGCTTATGCAAAGTCGGTATGTAGGTACCTGTGTTTTTTTCTATCAGAATCAGCTGATCCGAAGGACCGATCATATGATTTCTCACGATCCTTTCAAACTTTCTAAGAGTAACTGGTCTTGAAGGAAGTAAAAAAAGTATAACAAATGGCTTTGTTGTCACGTGTTGGGACGCCTTCTCAAAGATATGAGGATAGGAGAGCATGACTATCTCTTTCGTCGGCACTAGTGCGAGAGAGATGCACTTAGAGATAAGACGGTTTAAGTTATACTTGTGTATTGCATGTTAAGGCCCGGGCAAACCAAACGCGTTTAAGGCGCGTCGCGTTTCGAACGCAGGCCCGCGCGATCTGTTTGGTTTGCCCGGAACTTTAGGGCCGCTGGCTAGATTTTGCTCGCGACGCTTATCTGAACTACAGGCCAATGGAGTGCAGTATTTGCTTTGACATTAGCCATTTTAAGGCTTTCACACACCGAGACGGAGCGGGGTGCGGGAGCGGGTGTAACAATGGAAGGCTTCACACCAGTGATCGAGCTACCGCGCGGGTTGATGTGATGCTTCCATTTTAGTTCCTGTGATACTGCTTACGTAGCCTCCGACCCGCTCCGCTTCCGAACCGCGGAAGCGCTTCCGCTTTCGGTGTGGAAGCCTTATTCATGATATGTATCTATAAATTCAAACGTCTAATCTAAATTCTGTTCGCCGAGAGTTGATAAATATTATGATATTGTCTCGAAATAGCGACTTACCTATCTCTTTACCTATCGCAAACTGTATGAGGGGGTCGCTTATCGCCGTGCGCACTGAGTTTCGTGGTACGAGGCACGCAGTTGTTGTCAAGCGCGGCGCCACGCCGGGAGGCCATATTGCCATTCCGTTCTGGAATACGCTTCGAGTGTGTCGATTGAGTGTTCGTGTGTTGTTTTAGACGAAGCAATTGAACGTTTCATAATAAACATCACTCGACTTCGTCATATTATATAGTCAATATCGTCATAGTCAATATTCTGAATAAAAATAGTTTTCCCTTTTATTATCATCGATAAAAATAATTATTGGGCCGCTATTTGTAATGTAATGAGTTATGAAGCTCTTTTTTTATCAACTCTCGGCGAACAGACTAAAAATATTGTAAGAACTAGATTTTCTCCTCCTGAACTCCTCTCCTGCACTGGGAGTACAGAAATAGCATAGAATGCGTGCAGATGCTTATCATCCTGGCATGTCGTAAAAGTCGACTAAGGGACGGGTCCTCTCCAACATGGTGGACTATCTGTATGGGCGATGGGCTGATCACCTATCACCATACGGTTCATCATACCATCTTAGGACTGATTAATCGAACGTGGCCACAAGTAGTCATATATGTATGTAGGTACTAGATTTTACCATATATGGAGTGTCTTTTGTCTTATCCACCGTTTATAATAAACCAGGTTGCTATTTATTCACCAATTTTGGTTCAAATCCTTCAATCCTAGGGGTGTTCGAGTAGTTCGAGTACCTAAGAAAACTATTATTTGTAATAAGTATCAACTTACCATGTGAACTAAGTATATATTCCAAAAAGTTATGAATTTCCTTGCTTAGGTACGTATTTTTTTGGCACAAGCATTTTCTAGCTTATTTATTAGGTACAATAACATGTTGAAAACCATCATTGACATGTAGGTAGGTAGGTATGGTGATACAGCCACTGAGATGGCAAAAATCACCCTTTTCATACAAAAGGCGATAACGATTTTCACCCCTTAAAGGTTAACCGATGTTGACCAATTTTTGATAGGTTGTCAGTCAGGACAAAATCTAGGTTCTAGGTCGTTTTGGTTTTTTTCACTATAATCAATAAATTCAGTTTTATTGTTGTTTTAGTATTCTCATACAAAACAAATTTAGGCGATTATTTGACTTTGTTGATCTGAAATTTAGTTCTGACTGAGAACCTATTGCCGCCTTTTGTATGAATAAGCTGATTTTTGCCGTTGGCTCATAGTTCTCTTAAATAATGGCTAATACATATTAACAGATACTTAACTGAAATATGTAACGAACTAGCTGTGCCCGCGACTTCGTCCGCGTGGAATAGTGTCTTTGTGTAGAAAACATTCACATAAACCTTACATATTTCTATACAAAATTTCATCCCCTATTTCCTATTGTTATTTTAGACTCTTGAGGGTAAAACTTTTACAAACTTTGAATGTCATATTTATTTATATCGAATCAACAGCCTAAAATATAAATTTCAAGCTTCCAGCTCTTAAAATGACAATGCTTCTATACAACTTTTCATCCCCCCTTTCAAACCCTTACAACCCTTTTTTCGCATTAAAAAATAGCCTATGTCCTTTCTCAGGCTCTAGACTATCTGTGTACCAAATTTAATTTAAATCGGTTCAGTAGTTTTAGCCTGAAAGCGCGACAGACAGACAGACAGAGTTACTTTCGCATTTATAATATTAAGTAAGGTAAGGATTAACTAATAGTTACATACATTTACATAAGTGCAATAATGTCCGGAGTATTCCCGTCATTGTACAGACACATTACTGACGAATATTATAAAAAAAGTAACAATTGTACATCGCCTCAACAGCTGACAGTCAGCTGGGCACCAAAAAAATGGCACCACCATGGGATCGCGGAGGTAGAATGCGTTTTCAGATTAAATAAAGCTCTAAGTTGGTTGGTTTTAAGGTAAAAATGTAATGATATATTTGAAACTGGCGATATGGAAGCCGGTAGCTCGGTGGTAACCAACACTGAAAAAAATGGTTTGTTAAATGAAACCGGACTTTCATTTACCTGTAACGTGAACTTAAGGCAATACCTTACATTGAGTTTTGCTCTTTATAGATGAACCATTTGGTTACATACAATTAACTTTACTCTTAACGCATTGCCAAATTATGGTTAAAACTGAAATAACCGAAGTAGTTCGGTTGTCATTTTTTCTCGGTGAAGATCTTTTTAAACATTTGAACGCCAAGGACGCTTAAAAGCGTCATGAGTTGTCGTTCCCACGCTACCGAAGCAAGGCCCGGGCAAACCAAAAGTGTCGAGCGGCGCGGGCGGATTTACCATGACACACCAAAGTAGCGCAGGACCGCGGCGGTCCCGCGCCGCCGCGGTGTGGCATGGTAAATCCGCCCGCGCCGTTCGACAACGGCGCGGGCCCGCGTTCGCACCGCAAACGCGCCGCAACCGCGTTTGGTTTGCCCGTGCCTTTATAGTTGTTGGAGGTACACCTCTAAAGAGACCTTCTTTCGTATGAATTAAGCTTATTTTTGCATATCTTTTGACGTAAGGCGTTGAAAAGGTTAACACGCCTGTATTAGCTTCACTTGTGACTAACAATCAATGAAATAAAATCTTAGAAGTCAATTTTAACCTACTTCTAGTTGCTCCTCTGCTGCACTGGGAGTGAAGACCTCTGCTGCACTGGGAGTGAAGAAATAGCATAGAATGCGTGCAGATGCTTATCATCCTGGCATGTCGTAAAAGTCGACTAAGGGACGGGTCCTCTCCAACATGGTGGACTATCTGTATGGGCGATGGGCTGATCACCTGTCACCATACGGTTCATCATACCATCTTAGGACTAATTAATCGAACGTGGCCACAAATAGTCTTGTGGCTCTGCCCACCCCATTAGGGATCTCGGGCGTGATGCTATGTATGTATGTATGTATGTTCTAATTGTCGTCGCGATTTGAAACGTTGCAAGTGTATGCAATTCGAATGACGATACAGTAATTTGGTACCATCGAGTTGATATCACCATGGAGCCAGGAGGTGGATAGTGGAACTCCTCAATGACTACTAGTAAAGCCCTCGAGTTTGGGCTCATTTGGTTTGTTTTGACGAGTCCAATACATTACCTTGAGGGTATTTTGTACTTTTTAGTGCGTTACTAAGGCGAGATTTTTTTAATTTTTTTGAGCTTACCTAACCTAACAACCTGAACTTAAAAGCTGTCAACTTGTATGTTGAGCACGAATATTTGTTCCTGAATCTTGGATATTTCGTATGTATTTAAGTATTTATTTATCTATATAAGTATGGATATCGTCTAGTACCCATAACACAAGCCTTTAGAGCTTTCCTTTGGGAAAGATTGTGACCTGATTTTTGGGGTCCCGTCCGTACCTCAAAAGGAAAAAACGGAACCCTTATAGGATCACTCGTGTGTCTGTCTGTCTGTCTGTCTGTTACAGCCAATTTGCTCCGAAACTACTGGAACGATTGAGTTGAAATTTGGGACACATGTAAGTCGGTGACCGCAACACGGACGCGCAATGTAAATACCTAAATGAATTTTAAAAATGGGGGCTACTTTTGGGGGGTAAATTAGAAAAAGAAACAAAAAAGTTTTGCAAACCTTGGCGTGTGACATATCAAATGAAAAGGCTCGTTGTGAGGATCATAAATATATTTTTTTTACATTTTAAATTAGTTATTTAGGAAAATAGGCGAAAATTGACTGTTCCCGCTCTTATCTCCGAAAGTACTAGGCCTAAAATTTCGAAAAAAAATACAGAGAATAGTTCTTTACCTATAAATTACAGGAAATCCTATGTATAAGAAGTCTATGATATTTGAAGTAACATAGGAAATTTCATATAATCACGGAACCCTCTTGCACTTTCCGGTTTTTTTAAATATTTATTACTCGTAAAAAAAATATTTTTCTGGCTCGGGTCGCTCGGGAAGTAGCTTCAGTTTACAGCAAAGTTCATTGTATACATTACTAATTACTATAAGCCCTAGTAATATATAACTTGAGCATTTGAATAGGGACAGCGCTATTACAAAATGGTCTCTCACGTGCGTCGGCCATCTTTCTCTTATTGTCTATACTTACAAAGAAGTTAAAAATGTGTTTGTGCCACACCAACTAAACGAGTGCGTGTCTAACTAAGATAATATTAACGCGCATGCGCAATGCGCATACACTAACTAGATACAGGCACTGGGCACAAGACCGTTAATCCGTTAATCGTTAATAAACGAAGTTAACATTTCGAGTAACGGATTAACTTTGAAGTCAACTTCAAAAATTGTTAACGGACTCATTTACTTTCGTTAAAACAATTAAAGTCCGTTAAACGTTAATTAAGTACCTACTATTTGCCAAAAGGACGCCGCGCGGCTTATGTCAGATAGCTTTTGATTTGAATTTGATCTCTAAATAATAGGTATTATTACAAACTCTAATGAATACCCTATTTTTACGTATGTGTCATGTCCTACCTAAACTTCCATTCGCAGATTGAAATTGAGTTGAAATTTGATTCACTTATGGCCTAATTTAGAAACGCCACTTAAGCATTTGAGTAGAGATTAAATCGTTAAATGTCCGTCAAGTCGTTGTCATCCTATACAAAAACGTCTCTGAAACGTCACTTTAATTAAAGATCAATTTGAGTGGCTTTTCTGAATTTAGCCATTAGAGAGAGAATCTTAATTTTTTTTTTTTTCAGAATTTGAAGATAAATAGTTGAAAGGTATTTTGGAAAATAGGCGAAAATTTACCATTCCGAGATAAGGGAGGGCTTAACTCCGAAACTACTGAACCTTGGGTACTGAACCTAAAATTTTTAAAAAGTTAAGTAACATAGGGTTTTAATTTTTTTAATACGCATTTTGGAAATGATTCATCAACTATACCTCTATGGCATACCTATCGGATTGAAATACTTAACAAATAAAGTAACATAAAGTTCTAATCGAACCTGACTAATGTAATGGCTAAGTCATTATATTTCATGCACGCAAAAAATGCAGGAACAAAACGCAATATGGCAATATTAAAAAGTGCAATACATTCCAAAAGGTCATATACCTCTTTGTTTGAAACCGACATGAACCATTTTGCTTCGGGTAGTTTCCTGCGCTCTCATTGGACGAGACGCCACGCGCCGCGCGCGTGCGCAACAGATGTTCGAAATTTGAAATTTACCTTTTTTTTTTCGTGGAGGCTTTGACCGTCCTTGTTGGGGCCCGGTGAAGTTATTTTTAAATTGGCAATTGTGATGCGTTCCGTTTTATTAATTGACAACATTTCAAGTTTATACGATCATGATGGTCGATTTACGGCATGGTCTGAAAACAACGCGAATACTTAATTATCAGGAAATAATTACTAAATATCGAGGCGCACTCGGTGGGCATAAGGGCCAAGTTCGAAGAAACTGGCCGCATGCAAGCCCAGCATTCTATGTCAATTGACTGACAAACCGGCAGACGGCCCACCTGATGGAAAGTGGTCACCGCCGCCCATGGACATCTGCAACACCAGAGGTGCTGCCAATGCGTTGCCAGTCTAGGGAGAATGGGGATGGGGATGAGGGAATAGGCCTCCGGATCTCGTCACTCACCGTACGAAACGCAATAGCAGGCTATTACTTACTATACAGATATAGTGAATAATATGTTTCCATCGGTAAAACTCGGATCTCAATCGGAAGACGACGGGACCCGAAGTGTCAATTAATTATTGTATTAAATGAGTGACATGTTTATATTTTTAATATGAAACTTTATTATTTACTGCCAAATGTTAAAAAGAAAAATGACAGCATGGTATGATATCTACTGGCCCCCAATTCTCGGTGTTTTCGAGATATGTCGATTGCAAGATTAAACGTCAGATTCATACAGTTGCGTCAAATGACTGTATGCACTGACGTTTAATCTCGATTGTTAGATTATCTCGAATGTGCCGAGAATTGGGGGCCTGCCGAAGCTAATTGAGAGAGCACGATAAATACGAACTTTTCCGATAAAACACGATGGAAACTAATTATGCACTACATCTGTACGCCGATATTCTGTGTGAGTGTGGTACTACCCCGGTCGAGCCAGCCCATTCGAACAGTAATCATCTAGTGAGGTGAGGATTACAGTTTGGCTCTACCACTACAGAAACACTTCTTTTCACGAACTGTTTTAAGACACTGTAGAATAAAAAATCAGTGGACAATCTTTCCAAAGTTCCCAAAGTAAGCTCTAAAGGCTGTGTTATGGGTACTAGACGACGATATACATACTTATATAGATAAATAAATACTTAAATACATAGGAAACATCCAAGACGCAGGAACAAACATTCGTGCTCATCACACAAATCTTTGCCCTTACCGGGGATCGAACCCGGGACCGCTAGCTTCGGATGCAGGGTCGCTACCAACTAGGCTAACCGAGTCGTCAAGGTGTATCTCGGTATCTATTGCAACACTACTGATAAAATTTTAACTAAGTAGGTATAAACACAGCTATTTTCATGCAGAATACCGAATGGCGTCGATGTGCCCTCAATGGATCCGGAATTGTAAGGTCTCAGAAAATGACAGTGTAATGGCCGAATTCAGAAACGCCACTTAAGCATTTGATTAGAAATTAAATTGTTAAATGTCCCTCAACTAGTTGTCATCCTATACAGAAACGTCGCCGAAACGTCACTTTAGTTAAAGATCAATTTGAGTGGTCTTTCTGAATTCGGCCATCAGACATGAACATTTGAGTAAATTGTAATATAACGGAAAAATCTAAAAAATACTCTACTCGAAGTGTTCATTAAGTGATTTCTTTAATTAATTTAATGACAAGTCCGTGTTATGCCCGTTGAAGTATTTTTATGTAGGTATATGCGCGATTATCTCAAAAACTCTTGCATGGATTTGGATGATTCTTGTCAAAATGAAATCTTCATTCTTCCGAGCTACTTTTGGCCAAATTCAGAAAGGCCACTCAAATTGATCTATCATTCATTAAAGTGACGCAAAAATTGTTATTTCCTTATAGATTACAGGAAAACCTAAGTATGGTATTTAAAGTAACAGGAAATTTCAGATAATCATGTACGGAACAGAACCCTCTCCACGCGAGTTCAAGTCGCTCTTGTCCGGTTTTTTTTTATTAGTGTGTGTAAACGGCTCCCCGAGCGCATGATCAAACGATCCTTGTCAATATCGCAAGATGGCTTCCGACACATGGCGCGTGCGCAGATGCGGGGCGCATTATAATATTTGTAACGCAAATGTGTGATTTTATGCGGATTTGTCTGGATGTGCGATGTTTGAGGGAGATAAAAGATGTGTAAGGTAAACTGTCGGTTACTTTTGAGGGCTCCTTATCCAAATACAAGATTGCAAGTGGTTAAGTCCACCTATTTAACTGTTATATTCTTCCTGTGCAATAAATCCATGAAACTCTATATAGCGATATGGATGGCACTGCGCATTTTAAGAAAGAAAGAAAGAAAGAAACATTCACTAACATAGAAGACAAACAGAGTAACATGAATATAAATTAAAAACAATACAAAACAAAATGGTGGTGCGTGTGTCCTCGCGGCAGTGAATAGGACACTGGCTCAGTATAATGCCGAGGTGTAAGACACCTGCAGCGCTGATGTTCAGCCAGCACCATCTGTGACTCACGCAGCGCTATACAAATACACTACATGCTAATAATTATTTATCCACTACTACTAAGATGGATTGGTCATACATATATAGCTAATATTGGGGTAATGTGTTCAAAATAATCAATAGGTACTAAATTACTTGTTACAGCAGCATTAAGCGTAAAATGTTAAAAAACAGACAGAAAAAGAGAGAAAGTTAACACGCTGTAAAACTATGGCGTTGCAAGTGGTTAAGTCCACCTATTTAACTGTTATATTCTTCCTGTGCAATAAATCCATGAAACTCTATATAGCGACATGGATGGGACTGCGCATTTTAAGAAAGAAAGAAAGAAAGAAACATTTATTCACTAACATAGAAGACACACAGAGTAACATAAATATAAATTAAAAACAATACAAAACAAAATGGTGGTGTGTGTGTCCTCGCGGCAGTGAATGGGACACTGGCTCAGCATAATGCCGAGGTGTAAGACACCTGCAGCGCTGATGTTCAGCCAGCACCATCTGTGACTCACGCAGCGCTATACAACTACACTACATGCTAATAATTATTTATCCACTACTACTAAGATGGACTGGTCATACATATATAGCTAATATTGTGGTAATGTGTTCAAAATAATCAATAGGTACTAAATTACTTTTTACAGCAGCATTAAGCGTAAAATGTTAAAAAACAGACAGAAAAAGAGAGAAAGTTAACAAGTTGTAAAACTATGGCGTTATTGAGAGTTGTCGTTAAATGGGGAGAACGAAAATCAATATTATTTTACATTTATAATATTATTTACTAATAAACTTTAAATTTTACAAACAACAGACATTAATATTGCTACAAATAACAAAAGTTTACTGCGTATAGTCTGTTATCTTTGTCTGACGTTTTTTGCTGTAAATAAATAAATACTGGTACCAGTATTTTGATTTCGGCAACTTAAATGCAGGTATGATATGATTTAAATCACTTGATTTAAATCGCGATTAAAATTTAGTGATTTAAAAAAATACTTTATCTACACCCATATCATAAAACCTCCATAGTGTAATCAAAAACCGTAGGAAATGACCACCATTTTGACAACCAATTAGGAAAAACCAGTGCTGCAATGTTATTCCCGTATCGTTTTTAGTATAGAAATGAGATTAAATTTGGAACAGCTGTCAAAACTCAAGTGGGTCTCTATTCTAGTATCCATAGATATTAAAACAGTTATTGATACGAAACGTCAATTCAGTATGATTTTTTAATATAAACTGCACAACATTTGATCTCGAGTGACATGAGAATAGAGACTTCATTCGTTTGTCTATGATTTAAAAAAAAAATGGTCTTGACGGAGGATCGAATTGCCGCCATTATGTTGGTGTTTTGCTGAACGAAAGTAGAATTGTTGTTGAATTGAATAGAAAAAGTTGTTGGTAATTTACATTTTAGTTGAAAATATGAATAGTAGTCTTCTCGGAGTGTGTGTGATGTGAAAATGCGCCGGATATCGGAAATATGCAGCCACGATTGCAACAAATAACTTGTTGCCAGAAAATATTGTTTCTGAACCCATCATGGAGGATTTATAATATGTGTGTAGATAAAGTTATGTATGCAACTCTGCATAATTTGGCCTTAAAACACACGTGCGATCTTATTATGAAACTCGCTAAAAGCTCGTTTCATAAAACCGCACTAGTGTTTTAAGGCCTATCATTATGCAACCGTTGCATAAACTACTATTTTTTAACTTCGACCATATAAGCCAAAAAGTGACAGCTTTAGTTTTGTTGTTCATATTTGGCAGTAAAATGGCAGTGTTTTTTAAAAACATATTGGATTTTACATTTCTTTTTTGATCTTTGATAATTTTATAATATTTTTAGTTAACTATTAAAAAAATTAACATTTATTTTTATAATTAAAATATACAAAAAAATATTTTGTGTTTTTTTTCAATAAATAACTGACTTCCAAATTCAAAAAAATACCAAATTTAAAAACAAAAAATCCGATTGAAATCAAATAAGTCTGATTTTTTCATGATTTTTATCAACCCTGATAGAAAGTACTGATTATTTCTTAACCGGTGGTAGATTCATTCCTTGGCCTTCATAAGAGCTATTAAAAGTCAAATTTAATAAAGATGACTTTGACTTTGAAATTTAAAAAAGTCAGTAACATGAAAATTGGTTATATTGTAAATAATGGTACGCCGATGAAGTCGCGTGTAAAAGCTTTTATGAAATAAATAAATTGAATGTCAACTCATCTGTTGACCTACAATTTTGACATTTGTCATAAAGAGAAGTGCCAGAGAATAAGTTTCGGAAAAAAATATCTTTAATTGTATGTGTAACTAGAGAACCCGCCACAGCTTCGCCCGCGGTATTTTCCATATAAACTTTGCCCCTCATGGGATGGAATTTCAAAACTATCCCAAAATCAATTTACTAAATTTTCACCCCTACAGGGGTTGATTTCTTCAAAATGCTTTTGCAGTGCGCCTTTATTTATATTCAGATGCCTAAATTCTCATTTTCATGTTAATAAGCTAAAAAATGACGGATTTCCATACAAATTGTTAACTCTTTTTTCACCCCTTTAGGGATTGATTATCGTAAAATCCTTTCTTAGCGAGCGCCTACATTACCTAAAGAATACCTGTACCAAATTTCAGACTTCTAGCTCCAGTAGTTTTCGCTGTGCATTGATATGTCATCCGATCAGTCAGTCAGTCAGCTTCTTCTTTTATTTATATATTATAGATTATAAAAGATTATTCTTACTATTAAATACTATTAGGAAATTTGCGTTTATCATCTAGATGCTAGTAGATGATTAAACTTCGAAAGACTTCGAAAAAGTCGATAATAATAACTACAACACCTCCACGCCACGACATATGCACATTTTCAATTTAATAAAAACCTACCCTAACCAGCCCTACGAAGATGGCTTCACCTTTAGCGAAATTATTATAACGCCCTTTCTATGAACTTTCCAAACACTACAATTATTAAACAAAAAAACTCACCTTTCTAATACCCTACGCACATGCCATTGCAAAAAAAAGGTTCCGTGCAACTGTCTTTTAAAAACAGGCGAAAATGCATTCTTTGTTCAATATTTTAAGTCGAAAATAAGATGACGAAGACGTTTTAAATTTCATCTCAATTCAAATGCCGCGGTGATACAAATTTATATTTGCGGGCGAACAATGTGAAAACACTTCAATTCCATCTTTATTGGAAAGAGGATAAAGGTGAATTCAAATGAGGTCGGCTGTACTGAAATGTTGGTTTCATCGTCCTTTGTCATTATTACACTGTTCAATTTAAAAACATTTCAATTTCAACTTTATATCCTAAGTAATAAGTTAGTTTGTAATTTTCACAACTGAAAACCTAACTAGGTTTGGCTTTTAGTCCTTCTCCAATTTTGCTGAGCTAATTTAAATTTTAATCAGTTGTAATATGGTTGTTGTTAGACGAGTATGGCACGTGCTATATTGCACCTTTGTTAATAGAACTATGAATTAAAATAGATATGTAACTGTACATAGCTGGTTAATGCAGTTGCTATTACAAAAAAAAATGCAGGATACTATTGCTATTTTCCTAAAGCCGAGAGTTGATAAATATTATGATATCGTCTCGAAATAGCGACTGTCGCTTACCTATCGCACACTGGATGACGGGCGTCGCTTATCGCCGCGCGCTCCGAGTTTCGTGGTACGAGGCACGCAGTTGTTGTCAAGCACGGCGCCGCGCCGGGCGAGTGGGCGCCATATATTGCCATTCCGTTCTGTAATACGCTTCGAGTGTGTCGTTTGGGTGTTTGTTATTGTTTTAGACGAAGCAATTGAACGTTTCATAAAAAATGTCACCGACTCTGATTCTTCCTCCGGCTCTGAGACTTCGTCATGGTCATCGTCCGATGATATGCCAGCAATGGGACATATACAGGCTATTCAATAATAATATTCTATCAAAAAAAAGATAGTTTCTCCCTTTAATTTTTTACTATCATCGGTAAAAATAATTAGCGGGCCGCTATTTGTAATGAGTTAAGAAGCCCTGATTTTTTTATTTCTTTTATCAACTCTCGGCGAACAAACATTACCGCTTAAAAAAAATCCCTAACACAGTTTTTTTATTCATTATAAAAAACAACCTGACTGCTTAAAGTCAAAAATAGAGAGGCATAAATAAATTGATTGTGCCGTGCCATGAGTTAATTATTGAAATAGCAGTCGGTGACTTCGAATAGCTACTGTAGGATATTATGCAGAGTAATTATAACCTCGTGAATAGGACGCAGGCAAATTCGCGGGATAAGCTAGGGTTAGATAATTTTATCACAGCTCACGCTTAAGACGCTGACAAGACCTAAACCGGCTTTACTTAAAAAGTTTTTCAACAAAAAGTACCTATTTGATTGAACAAAGTGAAAAATATTGTATGTTCATATTATTAACTCGTATTATTGAAACCTAGCTATTTCAAAAACACGATTTGGTAAAATCGATTCGCAAAAAAAAAAGTCCTCTTTAAACAGTTCTATATCCGCCCGTCCGTCCGTCTGTCACCAGGCTGTATCTCATGAACCGTGATAGACAGTTGGAATTTTCACAGATGATATATTTCTGTTGCCGCTATAACAACGAATACTAAAAAAAAAACAGAATAAAAAAACATACTATCGAATTGAGAACCTCCTTTTTTTTGAAGTCGGTTAATAAATATTTAAGGGGGCTCCCATACACCAAAAGTGATTTTTGCCCTATTATAGATAACGGTGCGGAACCATTCGTGCGCGAGTCCGACTCGCACTTGGCCAGTTTTTTAATGCTGACTACGGATGTAGTTGACCTTATCAAACGGTTAATTGGACCATTAAACTAATTGAAGGACTGGGGAGATCACATTGAGCAGAGGGAGGGGACGATTATTATAAGTATTTATTTAATTTGACTTTGACTGGCGCATGGCGGTCAATCCTCGAATCCAACTGCTAGCCAGCGTTCGCGAAGTTACGCCATATCTTCTCGTCCAATATACCCCAGTGTGTGAAGAGAGGGATGGGCAGCGGGTATTTACCTTATTAACCTTCCCAGGTAGATACCTTTCTACCCGGTATTTACCGGTATCTACCAAATTTGACGGGTAGATGCTTTTGTGAAAATGAGCTGATTACGAATAGGGAACTTGCACGGGTTTTTTTTCATCTCTTATTGGAAAGTACTGAAACTGAGTAATAGAAAAGAAACCAAGCTGTGTACCTACGCAAAACATTATTTTGTTGTTTTTTTTTTTAGATACGACGCTTTGTAAAGTCGTAGTTCATACCACTCACAAAAACGCTCCATACAAAATGGCCCTGAACTAGTATGACGTCACAGTGCAGTTAGAATGTATACCTGACCAATGTAAAAAGAGCGCTGACGGTCATACATTGTATATGGCCGCCAGCGACCCGAACATGCAAGACACTAATAAACCCGTTTATCTCTATGACTATCTCTTTCGTCGGCACTAGTGTGAGAGAGACGCACTTAGAGATAAGACGGTTTAATTTATCTTAGGCCGCAGAGCTCTTTTTACATTGGGCGCTGTATACAAAATATAATAAGATGATATTTGCAATTATTTCCGAAAATACTTTTTTTAAGCCAATATCATACAAATAAAAAAAATATAGAATGTTAAAAACTAGTAATTCAGAACTAAAAAACACTATTTATTTTTCACTTATTTTGACTATTTTTGACCCTTAATAAAATAAAAAGTAACAGTCAAAATGATCTTTTTGTTTCTTTTACCTAAATTTATTTACGTTAAGCTACCGTTCCACAGAAATATATTAATATTTGTTACTATATTCAAGTAGCCAATTGTAAATAAAGTGTTTAGAAATGTTTTAAAGTAAGTTTAATTACTTAATTTGGGGATAAAACAATGAATAACTTAAGCCAATAGTACCGAAACAGAAAAACAGACAAACAGAAAAAAATATATCTCCCCACCCCTACCCATATCATAAAACCTCCATAGTGTAATCAAAAACCGTAGGAAATGACCACCATTTTGACAACCAATTAGGTAAAACGAGTGCTGCAATGTTATTCTCGTATTAATTTTAGTATAGAAATGAGATTAAATTTGGAACAGCTGTCAAAACTCAAGTGGGTCTCTATTCTAATATCCATAGATATTAAAACAGTTATTGATACGAAACGGCAATTCAGTATGTTTTTTTCTTATAAACTGCACAACATTTGATCTCGAGTGACATGAGAATAGAGACTTCATTCGTTTGTCTATGATTTAAAAAAAAATGGTCTTGACGGAGAATCGAATTGCCGCCATTATGTTGGTGTTTTGCTGAACGAAAGTAGAATTGTTGTTGAATTGAATAGAAAAAGTTGTTTGTAATTTACATTTTAGTTGAAAATATGAATAGTAGTATTCTCGGAGTGTGTGTGATGTGAAAATGCGCCGGATATCGGAAATATGCAGCCACGATTGCAACAAATAAATTGTTGCCAGAAAATATTGTTTCTGAACCCATCATGGAGGATTTATAATATGTGTGGAGATAAAGTTATGTATGCAACTCTGCATAATTTGGCCTTAAAACACACGTGCGATCTTATTATGAAACTCGCTAAAAGCTCGTTTCATAAAACCCCACTAGTGTTTTAAGGCCTATCATTATGCAACCGTTGCATAAACTACTATAGAAATGTTTTTGTTTAACTTAATTTAAATTAGGTAATCGTATTGGTAATCGTATTTGCCCGTGGGTAGAAAAAAAATATCTGGTATTTACCAGGCATTTACCTGCCACTGCGTAAATACCTGGGTACGTAACGTACCCATCTATATCAAGACAAAAGGGTCGGTCGGTCACCCAAATCATTCAAAGTTTTCGCCCTCATGAAATCATAGACGAACTTCCTAATCTCAGTTTTTTTTTAATCAAGGTCTTTGAACCTTGCAGATGTGATGAATTAAGAGCATTTAAAAAAAACCGCCACTCGCGCGCAGCCTCGCTCGCAAGGTGCGCGCGCATCTGTCATTTGGCATTTGCGACGCTGGAATCGGCGATAAAAAAAAAATTAATTAAAAATTCGATGACATATTTTTGCGGTGTATTTAATATGATACTAGCGACCCGCCCTGGCTTCTCACGGGTAGCACTAATTATGTGTAGCCAAATGCTATCAAACTTCACATGATCACCCGGTAATCTGAAGATTGCGTGAAAATTTTATCATAATCGCTCCAGTCGTTTTGCAGTCCATAGGAATCATACATATACACAATGAGCAGTTTGCAAAAAACCACGTAAGTGCATTTTTTTAACAAAAATCAGTTATAAGCAAAAACAAATCAGTGCAGCCGGTGTAGAACCTATCGGCGAGAAATCTTGATTTTGTTACTTTTTGGATTTACGTGGTTATTACAAACTGCTCATACACGGTTTTGAACTATCACCGAACATATATAGATTGATATATATATGTGATATTTATTGATATATTGGTATGAGTAATTTAGTTATCTTCCTAGTGCTTTTCCGCTTCTTTAGGGGTACGCTTTGACCATAATCCAAGATTTAGCAGGTCGTGTTCGGCTACTAGTAAACTCTTAGGATTGGGGCTGTTTTGTTTGCTTTGACGAGCCCTGAGACTTGGTGATGGTCACTTACATTCTGTACCTCTTAATAAATTGCCGACGAAAATGTTCATAATTATTTTTTTAAACTACATTCTTAATTCATCGTTTTTTTTATCTAAAAATGGGTTTGTATGACCTCAGTCTCATTTGATGCTCAGTGACGATGAGGTCGACGGTGGTACAAGCTTACCCAGAAAATGCCTATTCACTCTTGCCTTGAAAACACCAAAGTTATACGATTCCGGTAATACAGACGCAGGGAGAGCGTTCCACTCCTTGGCAAAGCAAATAAGAAATCACGCAGCAAACCGCTGCGGACGAACCCTTGGAAATTCAACTACATACGGATGGAAGCTCTCCCGGCGTCTGGAAAACCGGTGGGATGAGGTCATGTAGTTTCTGGGCACACTCCATGATATATAATACCGGAAGATAAGCGACTTTACGCCGATGTTTCGAATTTTGAACGCACGAGTCAGACCTGGCACTTGGCCGGGTTTTTAAAGAGCTGTTATTTTCTTAGGTATTTTTAGCATGATGTTTCTACTGTGTCAAATTTTGGGATGATGTATAAATGTTTGGTCCTTCTTCTATATTGCTCGCAAAACAGGAAAATCCGATTCTTATCGAATTCTCCTGCCTTGTTCGTAAAACAGGAAATTCTTATCGGTTTCTTCTGTTTCTATTAGTGTGTAGGTATTCGTCTGTAAAGCTTATTTTGGAGTATTTGTTTTACCTATTGCAAACTTTTTCGATTTCTTTCTTATTTTTTTATAATCTTCACTGGGTACTTATATACTTTTGACGACCCTGCCTCCGTAGCTAGCGGTCCTGAGTTCGATCCCCGGTAAGGGCAAATATTTGTGCGATTAGCACAAATGTTTGGTCCTGAGTCTTGGATGTATCCTATGCGTTTATTTATTTATAAGTACATATGTATAAGTATGTATACCGTCGTCTCTTACCCATAAAACAAGCCTTTAGAGCTTACTTTAGTACTGGGTCGATTTGTGTAAAGATTGTCCCCTAATTAATTAATTAATTTTTAAAAAGAAACGTAGGTACAAATCGATGCAACGTTTTTTGAGATAATCATGCACGTACATACACAGACATCAGGTCTCTCATACTCGACACGGACTTACATCTGGGCATCCAATTTATACTAGAAAACGTGTAAAAACTTCGGGAATGATACCTAGATAAACTTGGAAAATAAAACATTATCTAAAAACAAAATTGTATCCAAATCGGTTGCCGTTTCTGAGAAACTAATTACATATGTATATAAACAACGTGTCCCTGGCGGTTGGACATTAATTAAAAACTCGTAAAAAACTACTTCTCAAAAGTGCTATAAAATCGTTGTTATTTTATTTTTAAAGATACTGAATTAACATTTTCTGTACCAATCATCGATCAGATCAGTTCGTTTATACAGCAAATCGGCCACCTGTGGGTTCTTTTACTTGTCACATAAATAAATTAAAATGGGTTGAATCTACCAGCGCTTCGGACAGGACCATCATTACTGAGAAGAAGTGCCGCTAGAAACTCAGCAGAATCTTTTCAAGTCATGCATTGATTTTATATCATATTATACAATAGAAAGAAACATTACACAGTAATAAAGCAATAAATGATAATTATTAAGACTAATAAAAATAAAATCGATCATCGATCGATAATCGACAAATATGAAAATCTATAAAATATATTATACAGGGCGTCCTGTAAGTAGTGAATAATCTTTCAATTCTGGATAGTCTATTTGATGACTGTAGAAATGTGAGATTTAAGGTTTAGTAAATGTCTTACAGTTTTCGAGATATTTAACTTTTTTTTAAAGTGAGATAAGTGGTAAGCTTTTTTTAAATTATAACTAATAAGGACCATTTTGTAATAAACAGATTTGAAAAAATTCCTTCAATTGAAGTGATGGCGTCAAAAATACTAGATTGGGATACCACTTTTCTCGCTTTAAAATAAGTTAAATAGGTATCTCGAAAACTGTAAGACATTACTAAACCTTAAATCTCAAATTTGTAGTCATCAAATAGGCTATCCAGAATTGAAAATTATCCACTACTTATGGGACATCTGTAGATAATGACTAAAAGAATGTGTGGCACATTAATGGATAAGACCTGTATGGGATCTATGCAACACAAGTGAGTGTCTGTGAGTAAATTCTAGTGCTAAATGATAAACAGTTTTTTTTTTTCGCCAAATACTAGAGTGATTGTATTGATAATTTGCACCTTGATCAGATACCTATATGCAGTATTGTGCATTTTGTGTTAAAGAATGTCCAACATCCAGGGACACGTATATACAATACCATAAATATAAAAAGTTACTTGGAGCATGCTCAGTTTCAAGTGGAGTTTCCTGGTGGATGCTGGTACTAGTGATATATGTTAAGATTACCTAAGGGATGAAAACAGCGTATTTAGACCTTCTAAGACCATGTTATTTGGTCATCGGGCAAATTTATAACTAATCGGCCTCATACTAACTTGAAGTCTACCGTCGCGTACAGCGCCACCTGCAATAGCATAATAATAAAGTACATCTGCTTTTGTCCATTGTAATATTAAAATGCGTTTGCGCGTTTTACTATAAAACATACTTACGTCGTTTTTCTTTTACGCGGCGGCCTATCAAACGCCTCGGTTCATTATAGCATCAAGTTTATTATGAGAAATTGGATTATAAAAGCTCTATTTCGGTAATAGAGTTGGAAGTTGTTTGAACACTCAAGTAATTGGAAGCTTTTTTTGTAATGGTCGCTTTGCACGGGCTGCGCGCGCAGCGTTCCCCTGAACGTTCACGCTTCCAAGCGTCACTCCGCCTGCAGGGCTCGTGGGAAGCGGACGTCGCCGCGTTTGAACCGTCGCGACGCGATCGTCGTCTGTTGTTCCATTTTCAAAATAAACGCGCGTTCTCTTGATTTTTTGACTCTAGAAGTTTCTGTGACGTGTTTAGTGACTTATGTTCTGAGTTTTTCGGATGAACATGATGGGTGTTAGTTGTATGAGCGTGAGGCAGGCTAGGGGCGCGTGCCACTGTCCTGCGTGCCCTAGGGCTTCGCACGGGCCCCCGCCGACCCTGGTGCTACCCCCGATGGCACTGGAGCCTGAAACTACCCCCGTTAAAGATAAGAAGGGGGGGAAAATGAAGGTGCTTAAGAAGATTAAGAAGAAAATTGGATTAGGTGAGCATCTAAATTATAATTCTATTGACATTTTGTTATGATGACTGAACGCTTTGAAATATTAATTTCTGATTCATCACATTCCGGTTGCACTTTTCGCACTCGTGCTGTTTTTTTATGGAACATTTATGTCCGTGATTCGAGTCTTTTAAGCCACGTATCTACGGTGTTTTTCACTTTTTTTGTGACTTAGTTTTGTATCCCATAAAATAGAAATAATAAGTTCGATGATTATGCACACTTTTGCCTTACAAAGAAACGAAACTAAGAATAGTTTTATAAAATTTTGTCGCCTATATTTTATATTAAATAGCCGTATTTCTTATCTCTCATTATAAAACGATTTTTAAAGTGATCATCTAAATATTTAAAAAAATGACTTAAGTCACTTTACTTGCATAACTTTACTGCCTCAATGAAAATTAACATCAAAGCAAATCTACCGTCTTTTATTTAACTTCAATGTAAAAACGATTATAACTTTTTACTTAAACTACCTTCTTAATGGTTATTGTCAAAATGTCGCGCACGTACCAAGATAACGTTTGAATTCGGAATGCTTTTAAATAATTAGTGAAACAGTTATAAGTTCTTTTTTAAAAAACTTAAAAGATGGCGCTGTATTTGGACATTACCGGTAAGTGAATCAGATAATTGAATTTGTTAACTGTTTAATTGTACAAATACAAAGTTACATCTGCTGACGTATGTGGCGCTGTCGTCGCTCTGTAAAGTCAAGTTAGTATGCGGTAGCGTGGTTCCGGTTTTCGCCATTGTATTGTATAAGTTTGTCGAATGAGGCACGAGCCATCTGCCAGTTTTTTTTTTATAATTAAGTTTTTCTTTTAATCAGCCAGCTGTTTGAGCACCTTGCTGCTAATTATTTTGAATATGGAATTCTGTTTTATTTTGAATTGCGAATATTTCCGTTGCATTATAGTATAGCTAGACGATAAAGATATGAAACCACTCTTAAGAACTAGGTTACAATGAGTGTATGAAACATTTGGAAACTTTTCTGTTTCGTCATTTATTAACTTTTTTATAAACTAACCTGTAAATTATGCCCATTCTTAACTCAAATTACCTAGGTCTAATTTACAATTGGTGGTTATTTTAAACAGGACGTACTTATAGGTAGTTTCTGTATTAATTGACAATTACTTCAAAATTATAAATAATGCATACACTACCGCTTAAATGTATGTAGGTACATCTTGTACATTATTCTATTTTGAATTGTAAATTCGAAACTTTATCTAGGTAACAATTATTCATCGTCATTTCTACCACATTATTACCATTAATGCATAATACATCCGTTGACGTCTAGACACCAACACCATTTGTAAAAATCACGAGAAAATAAAAAATTAAAGCAGCTTCGGAAAAATCTGTGTGTTTAAAAATTTACTCGTACCTATCTATACAAGATACACATAATAACGCAATGTATTTTGTATTGTACCTATTACAAATTTCAAAATGCTCGTACCAAATAAATTATCGCTGCACATATCGAATACTTATGTGAATTTGTAATAAAGCAGATGTCAGTTTTTTTTTCTTAACGGCTTCAAATTCAAACAGCTGCCTTATCTTGAATTGCCAACGAAAAAAAGCAAAGGTTGTTGCGCTTACGCTATCTTGACTGATGTTATTGCATGATACGACGTTTTTTATAGGTATGGCAACTTCATGGAAAAACGAAAAGTGTATTAGCTAGCGGTAGTAACGTGAGTTTGAGGGTAATTTTGTGGAAACAGCTAGTGCCTATTTATCCAAAATAATATTATAAATGTAATAGTAACTCTGTCAGTTTCATCTGTTTGTCTGTTACGTTTTCACCCCCAAAACGCTAAACCGATTTTGAATTGATAAGGATCTAATTTGGTGTCTGGAAAAGGACATAGGGTACTTTCATCCCGGTAAATTCCACAGTTCCCGAGGGAAACTCGATCAACTAGTGTAAGAGCAAAAACAATTTCAGTGGATTCATCCGTACTTGTCTTATTTGGTAAACAAGTTTCTAACCTCAAAATGCACCTTTATTGGCTAAAACAGCTGTTTCCTTGCAAATAAAGGAACCAGAGACAATATTTTAGACGTCACTTTGCCAATTTTTAGCCTAGGTCTGCTTTATTTAGAATAAAACGGCTGTTTCACCCAAAAATTGCACATTTAGAAGTTAGAAATCCACTGTAAGTAGGTTTCAAATTATTAATAGTCCAATTTTAATTGTCTTATTTAAAACCTTTCCTTTGTCATTCAATTGAAGTGGTTATAAAAACAGATTACCAGTTAGGATACGCTAAATCACTCTACCTAATAATGCAACCTGATATGTCGGTCATTTAATCATCCGATGTGACTGCAAGTTGCATACCTACATGTGAAATAAATCAAGTAATGCAAGAACAAGTTTTTTCACCTTACTTATTTGTAACAAGCAAGCATGATACTTACTTGCAAACAATGCAATAACATCTGCCAAACGGCAATAACCAAACTCACTACATCTGGCTGTATGCGTTTTCTTGGCCCAAACCATAGACTATAGACTTCCGGCTTTCTGTTCCGTTTGAAAACGGAACATCTGGCGGTTGATGCTCTGTCTTAGTGTTTTGTTGCGACAGATGTTCTAAATTTGAAAACAATGGTAGGTATTGTCTTTTTTAAAGATACGGCTTTAGGTTTTCCCTTAATTTGTTTGGTGTTCCCGTGTCTTTAGTTTTACATATTTATTTCAAAGCCCTTCTCTATAGGTAGTACAAATTTTGCTTAGGAAAACGGTAACGCGATCAATTTCATAGGGTCGTATCGTCTTCAATAGGAGCTCATTGAGATTATATTAATCATAGCTATAGGTATTAGGAGTAATTAGACAAATTACCATTGACCTGTACCATGAGTTTATGCAAACCATTCTCGTAATAGAAAACTATCGCTTCATCCCTTTTACTTGTATCGGCAAGAAGCAGTGTTTCCGATAGATTTCGCTAGCGAGAACGGTTTGCGTGAAAACTCATGTCATGGTAATGTTACCTACTGCCCCTACTGGACATTTTGTTGAACCAATTACCAGTTATTTCATGGCGCACTTTTAAATCAAACGATATATCAATACATATAAAACAGTACCGTGACTCACTTAAAGACAACGCACAGCCTAAACGGGTGGTGCTAGAGGTTTGAAATTTGGAGGAGACATTCCTCGAGTACCCTAGAGGTGCACTAAGGAGAGACTTTTTGAAATTCCATCCCTAAAGAGGTGATAAAGTTTGTATGGAAAATACCGCGGGCGATGCCTGTGGCGGGTCGTCTAGTTGATTATATTATAGATCTATTGGAAACGTGCTAACGTGATCGATGCGCGTGCGCATTGTCTATGATCGTGACGCAGCGCCGTGTAATGAGTATTACTTGTCTATGGCGGCCATAGAGTCGTGTTCACGCTTTTGGTATTGTATTTACCGACTACAGAACAGACTGTTTAGGGTTCAAATCAAGAAGGGTCAATTAATAATAGGCGAGTGTGCATGGTGGGGTTGGAAGGAAGACCTCGGCGAACGTACCAAAACCAGATCGAGGACGTTCTTAAGAAAGGTCAAGAGTACCCGATACCGGCGAGCGTGCATGAAGAATTTAACACTTCAGTGCCGGCCCAAAACTCAAGTCCGGATGGGACTTGAGTTTTGGGCCGGCACTGAAAAACGCTGAAAAATTGCCTTCATACAAAATTGCTATAGCAAGAACCCGACCATCGAGTCGTTCGGCGTGGCGACAAAGTCATAGAAAACCCAACTATAGGGTTTTCGGCACTGAATGTGTTAATGAGAGTAGACGAAGCGAAGCGGTGTGTCAGGATCGTAGCAGGTGAAAATTCGTGGTCTCTGCCTACCCCTTTGGGAAACAGACGTGATATGTATGTAAACATACTGAAAAAAAAAAATAGTTTTGTCTAAACTTAGCTCAAAGAAAACGTATAACTACTTGAATACTTTTAGAAATAACAGACAATCGCACATCGACATAATAAAGTTAGGCATCAATAGGCTGTCTTATCGGTAAATAGTAATCTCTTCCAGACAACCACAATAGAAAATAAAGCACGAAAATAGTTTAACTTTGGCAGGTGGTGCAAAAGTGAAGTTAACATTTTCTAAATTTACAAGAACTCGCAAATAACAAATATATAAAAATAAATAAGCTAGTATGAATATAAAAGACTAGTGGAACCGCCACAGCCTCGCCCGCGGTATTTTCCATACAATCTTTATGACCTCTTTTCACCCTTTAGGGATGGAATTTCAAAAAATCCCTCATTGGTGCACCTCTAGGGTACTCGAGGAATGTCTCCAAATTTCAAACCTCTAGGAGCACCTGTTTAGGCTGTGCGTTGTCTATAAGTGAGTCACGGTACTGTTTTATATGAATGAAATGAAAACACCGAAAGTACAATACACCCTTAGTACATGGATATGGATCCCAACATTAGCTACACTTTATCTCAAATTGAAGGTTCGGCATAAAAACTCAAAGGACAGCTGTTCACGCAGCTGACTGTACCGATAGATACCTTTCAAATAGGGCTGGCACCTCGTTCTTATATTTTTACTATTACAAGTTTGAGTAATTAATGGCCAAATTAAGAAAGGCCAATCAAATAGATCTTTAATTAAAGTGACGTTTGAGTGACGTTTTTGTATAGGATGACAACTAGTTGAGGGACAACTATTTAATCTCTAATCAAATGCTTAAGTAGAGTTTTTGAATTCGGCCATAAGTAAACACAGTTTAAGTACAATGTTTGCGGACTCTTGGGCCAAATTAGCGACCAATGGCCTCGCTTTCTGCGAGAATCGAAGATAATTTTATTTTTTATTTGTTAATAATATAAGTCATTCCAATCAATACATATAAAACAGTACCGTGACTCGCTTATAGACAACGCACAGCCTAAACGGGTGGTCCTAGAGGTTTCAAATTTGGAGATATTCCCCGAGTACCCTAGAGGTGCACTAAGGAGGGATTTTTTGAAATTCCATCCCTAAAGGGGTGTAAAGAGGTGATAAAGATTGCATGGAAAATACCGCAGGCGAGCTGTGGTGTGTCCACTAGTCCCTTTATAATTCTTAGCAATTAATAGTTTGAATTGTCAGAAAGTCATTAGGTAATTAACCATTAATGAATCATTAGCTAAACGTTTTACAGAAACGCATCATTAGTATAACAGACTTCGTGACGTCATTAGAAAGGGTATGATTATGAAATCACTTGTATGTATTGCAATAAGCACAGACCAAATATTGTAAAGACACCGCTTAGGCTAACTTTTACTAGCAAATAAAGCTGCTAAACTTGCGGGGGGTATTTAGAGCTCTGTGATTGGTGCGTTCGAGGTTATGCGCCCGCGCAGGCTTGTAGCCTCTGCGCTTATGGCTTTTGCCTCTAATGCTGGCAGCGGGGATCGCCTGGCTATGCGAGTCTGTTGTTTATATGGTTTATGCCACTTAGTCATCAAAACCCTTGACTAAGTGTCCGTGTAATGTCATACCTAAGCATACCTTAACGATTGATCATCGATTTGAAGAATTAATGTATCTCACTCAAGTAAATTTGTAAAGAAATAAAAATAATGGTTAAATAGGGAAGCTGCATTTTTTTATCTTGTATTGGAAAGTGCTGAGTAATAGAAACCGATCTGTGTACGATAAACATTATTATGTTGTTTATTTTGTGAGTTATGAAGCTTTGAAAAGTCATTGTTCATACCACTCGCAAAAACAGTCCATACAAAATGGACAACAGCTATGACGTCACAGCTATCTTTAGACTGTAAAAAATGTATGGCGTTTAAACGAAATCTGCAATTATTTCCGAAAATACTGTTTTTAGACCAACATCGTAGAAATAAAACATGACATAAATTTAATGAGTATGTCCAAAAAACTAAAATCAGAACTAAAAACCAATGTATATTTTTCGCTAATGTTGACCCCTAATAAAATAAAAATTTATCGTCAGAATGATTTTCTTTTTTCTGTAATATGCTGTTGTTGACATTTACTTTCATGATATATCATTTAAACCTCATTTTGATTTTCATGCATCTTCCCCATTGAGTTTATATTTGTGTCGATACCCGGACTAACCAGTCATAAAGTATTTTTAAAACTTTTTTAATGACATTTGTGACAACCCTGAGCGACTTGCGCAAGCGCACGCGATCCCGTTGCAACAGCTGACGTTTGAAAACAAGCGCGAAAGAGACGCACTATAACTACAGAGCGTATGAACGAGATACAATACTTGATGAGCGGAGGATCTCGGTTACGAAATTTTCATGTTATTTTGATAAAAGATTATAGCTACTTTAAGTAAACTATAATGATTCGTTAAAATACCTGTTAAAGTTTTTAAGTTGTAAACTTTAATAGCAATTGATCCAAAATATCAAGAAAACTTTCTGACGTGAATAAAATTTCTAATAAAGTTTCAAACAAACAAACATTCTTAATATATATTGCTTGCAATATGTGTGAAAGGTTCTATACATTTATTGTTCCTACTAAAGGAGCCATTACGAATACGAAATAGAACCCATGGCTATAAATTCGATACAAACGTACCTACTCAAGATTCTACCGAAATTATTCCCTAGCAGCTGCCTTTAGAAAAACACACACGATCTTAACCCTTATTATTCCACTGACAAGTCTCAAAATCACTTGCGATATTCTCAGCAAAAGGTGTAAATAGTATTCTGAAGGTGCGTTGTATTTTCAGCTTTATTCACAACGGGGCATGTTGCAATTTTGTCTAAAAATGTTAATGGCCAAAGGTGTAAGTTAACAGCTGATGGTTTTTTCTTAAGGCCGTGTGCCAGCCAGCATCTTTCGATGTATTTTTTTATTCGTCTCGTAAGATGGAATTTCTTTGAATTTTTGAATTGTGCGGTTTTGTTGAAATTGCGCAACGGAATTTTGCAGAACGACGAGCGTGTTTGAATGGAGGATCATTTTTCATTGTATGAATCGGTTAGTCACATACATGAAACGTTAATAATAATACTGGCACATTAAAATCCGCTGGCCATTTAAAAATTAATTAATTCTACTAATAAAATTTGAACTTGGAACGTTGTGTTAACGTCACCACCCTCCAGATTTCATAAAATAAAAATTGCAACGAAATTCCAAATTTGAAAATTCCTACCGGCCAGCGTTTCGGCTGCGTACAAATCAACGCTAATGATCGTGAGAACGGCCCGTGGAATGGAATTCTAAAGACGCGCGTGATTCCAAATTCAAAGTTAGATAATGTTGCCATAATTCAATTAAAACTACTAATTTAGCAACTTGTACATGTGAAATCATATCGTGTAATTTGGGTCATAGTCCGGTATTAAGGACTTTACGTGTATAACAAGCTTAGCAGCGATAATTGTAAAGTCGACTCGACTTATTGTTAAGAGCATTAGAACACTTACTCATATATCTGTTTTACAATGTTCAGGTATAGTTTAGGAAAAATATATATTATTTATGATGTAGATATGAATGACAGCGTAGGTAGTTAATGCGTTTTAAAAATATAAGATACATGATATTGTGATCATGTGGTGCATTGTTTTTTATTAGCCATTACATTCAAGTTCCAGTTAAATTTATGAATTTCTCACGAGTTAAAATAAAATAAAAGGCCTTTTATTTCTCACAGAAGAATTCTGAAACGTTGTTATTTTAAGTTTTTAATCTCATAGTTTAAGTGTCAGTATTATTTGCTTTTAGTTTATAATTCTGAGTATGGATCATTTTGACGAAATAAATGTAAATATTCTAATTATCTATAAGAACGCCTCTCCGGGTAAAGGCTTCCTCCAAAGTTTGCCAGTGTTGTTTGTATCCAGGCTCCCAATTCTCGGTGGTTTCGAGATCATCTCACAATCGAGATTATCTAAACGTCAGTTGCATACAGTCGTTTGACACAACTGTATGAATCTGACGTTTAATCTCGCAATCGACATTATCGCAAATGTAGCGAGAATTGGGGGCCAGTTGGGTCCAGCTACGTTTTTGATTTCGTCTTCCCATCTAGCGTAGGGTCTCCCTGCCTTTCTTTTACCTTGTAGGCCTTTCTATGAGTTATATATACAATATTAATGTCAGTCATCGTCATCTTTTAAGCTCTTCTCCTTTTCTAATTTAAGTACACTGTGATCTTGATCAATGTCAATATTGTAACGAAATTAGCACCACTAAAGTCGTCCCACGATAACTCTGCAACGAAAAAATGGCAACCCCATACGTCATTCCATACGACTGATTGAAATTTTGTATGGAATGACGTATAGGGTTGCCATTTTTTCGTTGCAGAGTTATCGTGGGACGACTCTAACGCCATCTATACGAAAGATAAAATGTGTCTTATCCAAATCCAAGTCCATGTCTTAGGCAAATTAACTTTTCATTCATTCATTCATTCAAAACATGACTCGCTTTCGGTAGGGATGTATGTAACGTTAAAAACAACCTTGCCTTAAGGTGACACCAAACGTACAATAACTTTATGGTGAACACACACCATAACGCTTTTATAAGTCAAAAGCAATGTTACCGCGTAATTTATGTTTTATATAATGCTCTCAGCGCGAGGTCGCCGGGTCGTGGGAGATGGAGGCGCGCGCGCATCGTTACCGTTCCAATGTCAGTATTGATGTTGATTGGTAGATTTGAATTTAAAAAGCCAGGTGTAACAATGGTCTTGACAGACAGACAGACGGACAAACTAGTGATTTTATGAGGGTTCCTTTTTTCCTTTGGAGGTACGGAACCCTAAAAATGGTGGATTTGCCATAGTCGTCACGTTTGGCAGGCGGTTTGGCGACCGCAGTTGGTCTTGATAGGACGATGCTGCCCATCCTTCGGTCCCTCTGTCGACTTTTACGACAAACCATATATCTTGTGATATAAAGCCTGTTTACACAAAAAGATAAAGAACTAGGTAAGTTTATTAACCCAATCTAATCTCCCGTATCAAGCCAACAAAATGGTTCCCACGCGTACCAGCTAATTATGGTTCTCTATAGAAATTGTGACAAAAGGTTCCGTAGCCTCATATAAAATAGAACTAACTTGATTATCCCACTTCTGAAAGGCCTTGTGAATGATTGCGTCCACCGGGACTTTTAAATTGTAGATATGTTATTAAATTAGATGAATCTACATGACGCCAAAGCGAAATACACACGACCAATCACACAATCTGAGGAAATAAAACCTGTATGAAGGGAATAATGAAAGTGGACGAAGCGAAATAAGTATGTAAGGATCGTAGCAAGTGGAAAGAAGTGGTCTCTGCCTGCCCCTACGGGAAAGAGGCGTGATTATATGTATGTATGTATGTATAAAACCTACTTTGGAATTTGGCAGTGTTCCTTTTAGATTGTAAACAGACATGCGCTAAGAAATGAATTTACATGGGGGTTTAAAGTTCGTATAGGAAACACCGCGGGCAAAGTCGTGGCGGGCTCCCTAGTCAATAAATAATCTCAATCTCATTCCCGAAGCGAATGATTGAGATGTTCTGGCTGGATACAGAAGTACAGAACACGATTGCTGTCCTATTCATCTTCGACTTCAATTGTAGCTCTACTTTTCTCTATATACTATTTAATTTTTTTTAGTCCAATAAGATCTTATGACTACCTTAGTTGTGCTGACAAATTACAACTCGGCTATGACGGACTCGCACTTGGCCTCTTTTTTTTGTGCGCCAACGCATAATCCTATTAATTTTGATCACGAGCGTCGACTTCTAATGATCCAACATGACGACGCCAAAAAAGCAATATCTTTCTTATGCCTCTCAACATAAGGTCTGTGTAAAATTGTAAGTAATCTTACTGTACGGTAACGCCTTCACGGTTAAGATAAGAATAAACCACGTAGGTTGATGACATGATATGAAATATTAAGGTTTTCACTTTCCAAATCTGGCTTCGAAGGACCATTGAGTGTTGCTCGATGACAGAAATAATGATTCTTGGATTAGTTCTATAATTTTTAATGTAGTCGTAACTTAATAATATAAAGGAAATAGCAGCAACATGTGAAACTTACCCCGGAAACTAAGTAAAGATGTTATTAACCACAACACAATTGAAAAGCCTGCAAAACAACAATAAGACTTATCACCTGCAATTTTATAAACAACGAAATCCACTAAAATAGGAAAAGCATCTGGCCACCAGATGTTTTACGACAACCCTTTGAAATTTCGAAATTCAAAATTAGAACTTCTTCGAACGGCGTGGGAATATAGCTTCCATTTGACCAATTTGTATTTTACCGGCGAGCTAGTGAAATCTCCACCTTGTGCTGTTGTAATTAGGTTTGAAGAGCAGTCGTCTAATCTTGGTAATAACGGACACATTGTGCATTGCTAATTCTTTCTTTGAATATTTTGCTTCCGGAACACGTTGTGTTTATTATGTTGTCACCTTGTCTTTCTGGGAAGACAAGTTTTGCGACACATTTAATACTGTACTCTATACAAGGTGAAATTACTGTTTTGGCTATGGTTTTGGCTAGTATTAAGGACAAAATAGGGTTTAGGTTGTTTTCGCTTTAGGGCTGGATTTATTACACAACTAATGTTCAAATATAATTTAATAAAAAGACATAACACTGGCGACTAATGAAGGTACTAGATTCAAACACAACATTCGTCTTTAGAACGTTTGCACCGTTCATTGAAAAACACTGTCCATCAACAAACGTTCCAGTTTTAAACGCTTAAATTCGAAGTTAGAACGATATCGATTGTCTATCCCGTATCGAACCGATGCAGAGTCGTCGAGTGACAACGAAAGGTGAGGTTCTCACGGAGCGTGAGAGCGTTGCGACACGAAGCCAGTGTTGCTGGTTAATGAGTTGGTTTGATTTAGGATTTATGTCGCATCTTTGATTGGTGTTGCCAGGTTTGTTTGATTTAGTTTAGGATAACGTATGGTGCAAATAGTTGAGAAATGTAAGTCTTGGAATTCTAATTCAGATTATGTGGGGTGATTCGTAGCCAAAAGTTACTGAGAGATGATTTTAAATGTTTCTAAGGCGACACACGCTTTAAAAGCAGGATTCAGGTACTTCAATGATAACTAGTAAGAAACGTTTTCTTGATAATCTTACAATCTCTTTGAATATGCTCGATGGAGTGAGCGAGAGAGAAACAGCTACAAGATATCCGTTACACAGTTTTCCGGTTCATTCAAATGTAAACAAACAACGCTATATTCTTATTTTAGACCTTAACACATAATCATAAAGCTTATATTAACTGGCGGCAGAAGGTAATTACAAACTTTTAAAATTTACGAAGTTCCTCAACACATAGAAAGTTTTAACAACATATTCTTTCAAGTTATTACGATTAATGGCGATTAAATGCTTTACGTCTTAGAGAACCGAGAAACCTATTTTAAAAGGCAATCAAAGTTAAATGTACGATTATAAATATAAAGCTGGATGAATGAACAGTTCCCACGCCTTGCGATTGCTACTATAGCTTTAAAAAAACAACCTGTCATGGCAGAAATCGAGTGCACAAAACCACAAGTTTACTCAGGTATTGGCGAAAAATGGAACTAAAGGGCACCCCCATACTAACTTTAAATGTTTCATTATATGACAGCGCCACAGCTATCAGCATTCATAAGTTGGCTGCAGTAAAATAATTATTCCTTTTGGCGCCAAGTAAAAATAGACGAAAACACGCATCTCCCACGGATGCGCCGATTAAAAAATGTAACTGCAACCGCTTTAAAAAAGTAAAAACAAAATGACGTACACGAGGTGAATTAATAAAATACAATTACGTGGGAAACGGGATGTGGACCGTTACTCGAAGGGCTGGTTAGCCATTTTGCTTTTTAAAAATAGATAATGGCAGATCCGTTGATAGCAGACAATACTGGCTACTAATAATCTAGAATCGAGCACTGGCCGAAAATTATTTAACTCTCTTTCTCGATGCCACTTTCAGGGTGTTGCCTTCTAAAAGTAAATACCTACCGAAATTAAGGGGTAATTTTTTTTATTCCTTTTGCTGTTTTTTTTTTTAATAAAGAACTCTGTGTTGATGAACAGTCAATTTCACTTTTTGGTTAAAATATTTGTTTATATATTTTAGTTTGTAAACATCACCTTATACGGACGAGGCTACATCGGCTCCCGCATCGATTCAAGTTTAAAATAAAATCAAGCAGCGTGAGAATATTTTCTGCTCTCGTACCTATTTCTTATTGGTGTTGTTTTAGAGTTCAAATTACTACTGAATAAACATACATGGCCTTGCGTGTAATGAACGAGTGTTGCTTTTTAGAACAAGGTGCTGCAATACTGAATTGTCTGTGGTAATCGAGGGCAACCGTTTTTGAAGTTTAGAAGTTTTTATTTGGGTCTAAACTACAGTACAGTGGATTCATTCATACTTATCTTATTTGGTAAACAAGTTTCTAACCTCAAAATGTTGCCAATTTTAAGCCTAGGTTTGCTTTAGTTAGGATAAAGCAGCTGTTTCAGATTGCACAGTTTTAATACAAATAAAGACTTTTTATGAAACTTAAAGTGCAACTGTGATCAAAATGCCTTAGTCTTAGTAACACAAGGATTTTTCTACGTTCCAATACCAACTATAGATTATATGAGAAAAGAAAAGTCGTTATTTTCTCGGTCTGCGTTCCGTTCCCACGCCATCGACAATA
Organism: Tortricodes alternella; assembly: GCA_947859335.1. NCBI lineage: Eukaryota > Metazoa > Arthropoda > Insecta > Lepidoptera > Tortricidae > Tortricodes > Tortricodes alternella. The sequence goes on from OX401972.1 coordinate 7,329,423, forward strand.
CGGATAATGACGGATTAATCCTAACCGGCCAGCATCATCGCTTCTAATGAAGCGGTCACGTTTTGTTATTTAAATTGGTACAACTGAATTTGGAAGAAAGTTTATTGTGAGATCATCATTAATTAAATTATGTTTATACGTATGCATTTTTCAAAACTGTGGCAATACCAATCAATACCCGGTTAGACGGCAGTCGACTTTTGGTTTACGAAACTTAAGGTCACGGGTTCAATTTTTGCCGAGGGCATATATTATAAATACATTTGTGTTGTTCCTAAAATATAGTTGATTGTGACGTCATTTTATAAAACCTTCAATGGATTGAGTGTCATATCCCACTTCTGATACAACTGTGTAGCGCGAATCGAACTTGCATCCTACAGTTTCGCAATCGATTCTAATGATCGTGCAGACACATTATAGCATCGAAGTTGTGTTAATCGAGATAAACTTGAATGGCTAGCCGCACAGGAAGGGCCGACGGATGTGATATCGGGTGAAACCCACACTAGAGTAGACAATAAAAAATGAATGGAAAGAGGCTGCTAATAAAATGTTAATTTGCCTTCTTTTTAGACGTTTCTAGAGTACAGTTAGTTTAAAACGTATGACGATGCTACCGGTAATGGCGAAACTTCAAGGACTCAACGTATATTCTACATCAAATAAGTATTGCTATATTTTGTTAATCAATCAAGCGCTATGAGGAGCGTGAACCTACGGCTTTTCATACAAAAGGCGATAACGATTTCCACCCCTTAACCATTTTTGATAGGTTGTCAGTCAGAACAAATTCTAGGTCTATACGTTTTGATTTTTTCACTATAATCAATAAATTCAGTTTTATTGCGGTTTAAGTATTCTCATACAAAACTAATTTCGGCATTATTTGACTTTGTTGATCTTCTATCAAAAGTCAAAAAACGTATAGACCTAGATTTTGTTATGACTGACAACCTATCAAAAATTGGTCAAAATTGGTTAACATTTAAGGGGTGGCAATCCTTATTGTATCCCCATCTCCTCCCGTGGGTGTTGTAAAAGGCGACAGAGGGACCAACCGAAGGATGGGCAGCAGCGTTCTTCGAGCACTATCACGACCAACTGCGGTCGTCAACCCGCCTGCCAAGCGTGGCGACTATGGCAAATCCCCCCATTTTTGGAGGAGGCCTATGTCCTGCAGTGGATGTTTTATGGCTGATGATGGTGATGATGATGATGAATCCTTATTGCCTTTTGTATGAAAAGGGTGATTTTTGCCTTTGGTTCACAGTGCTCTTAATAAAAACTGCGGAATTGATAGCTGACATCTTGGAAAAAACGTTATATAGGATACTTATCCCGGATAGTTAAATAATTGCCGAGGGGAAAACGACAATTTAATTCCACTTGGGTAATGACACTACTATAAAAAAGAGGCCTGTCGTAAAAATTACGATGTAAACGAAACTGACCTAAAAATGTAATGAGGAAGTACTCAGCCTAATTTTACTGAGATGGATTCATCATGCACCAGATATATCGTAAAATTTGTAAACAAAGACCCAATGCCGATGTCCTATATGCGGAGATGTAATGTAAACCCCTTTTTGCGAAACACGAAGGGACGAAGGGTGATTCATACTTCATACGTGAACAAAGCAGTTGGCAGCATCTGCGTTTGCCTTGAGCCCTGCCTGTGGCAAGAGATCCTAGCCTTTGTATTTTTGAACGTCGTAATCTTTGTGTAATTCTTTTTATACGGGTGGAAAACGTTATGCGATGTCACCAATCCTGATCATTGTTATAAATCGATAAGTTACTAAAACAAAGTCAGACTAATTGTTACGTGTTCACTGTTCAATCATGAATCGGGTGCTATTATACCTATCGGCAGAGGCGCACTTTTGAAGTCTAGATAAAGTAATGACGAAAACTTTTGTCCAATAAGAATTGCTAGTCATGGAAAAAGGTGTTTAATATTAAATTAAGTAAAGATACGTATAACGCTTTTATTGTAAATATTTTAATGTACAACCTAAACGAGGGGTTGTTTTTTTGAAGGAGTGTTGACTTCGTGTATAGTTGTGGTTTTAAGAAGGGGTTGGAAGTGGACGTATCTTGTTACTTTTTATTATTATGAGATAATTTAACCAAGTAGAAAATAAGTAATGCTACCTATATTCATTGGTAAATACAGATATCAAAAGTAAGGAATAATGTCTTCAATTACAACCGTTTTAGTGCAAAATTAACTAAGATTATTTTAAGAAATACTTCCAATAACTTTTAGCAGTAAAAGAGTAGGTTCAAGATGAGAACCAACCGTGGCTGTTAAAAAGTGAAATGAACTCAGAAAACGTGCATGACAGAGAAAAATTATGATAATAACATACAACAATACAAACGAATCAATCTAATATGAACTTTGTAGCTATAGAAATAAGGAGAGCATATGTGAACAATGAAAGACAAAATAACAATGCAGTCACGTTACACAAAAATACATTCTATATTTATAAGAATAAGAAGAATGCATGTGAACGCGGATTGCTCAGCAAAGCATGATGAACTGAAAAGCCATGGCGCGTGACAGACTGCCACGCATCTGTAGCTTAGAAATGGGGAGATAATGTAAGAACTGGCAACACACGCAGAAATATAAGACATTTTTCGAATTGAGTAAGCAATGTCAATTTTAAAGCTGGGTTCATACAACGGAATAAAAAAGGGGCTAAGCTTTTCTAGCGTTGCATTAATGCTATTTATAGTTTGCGTAACTTGAGTTGATACTCGATAGCAGTGATGAAGCCATTAGCAAGCCATGATTTATTTAAGAAAATCTTGAAAAGAAAATCATTGTAAATAAAGATTGGAGAAATATCATACTTACGAATGTAAAAAGCTGCTGGTGCTCTGCTGAGTTAAGCCCGTGTGTTTTCGAAACGAAAATGTATAGTAATAGATACAGGAAATCCTGCTTCGGTCAGATAAGGGCAATCATATTAAAAATAGCAACAATGTCTGCGCTTGCGTCTACAACCTCCAGTAATAGCAAACTCCCCCAATTTGGCAACCCCAACCCCACATAAGCTAATTAGTGGACGGAATTAGTTCCAATGTTTACAGAACTGTCACCGCTAATAGTACGCACGTGACTGTTCTGTAATTAGATTTGGGACCAGATGTTGGCAAAATTTGGGGGTTTATGGTGAAAACAGGAGAAAGTTAAGGTGAAGAGAAGTACATTAGACTTTACCGAATCGGGCAGAAATCTGTGGATTTTATGGCGATTCAGGCGTTTGTTATTAGCGTCGCAGTAGGTGTAGCCCGGCTATTAGAAGAAAATGACATCTTTAATGCAAAGAACGATCCAAGTTTGTATAGGCAAGTAGATTTAGAAAAAAAAACCAAGACATTCGTTAGTTTTCTATTCCATGTTACTAGGAATGATTATCAACTCACGACCAATGAAACCAAGTTTTTCGTTTAACTTCGTTGTATAAACTTAGATTTTTAGAAGTTTTGGCTGTAGGGAGTGGGGACACGTAACTTCAACGAAAATGACACTTTATGAAAAATACATTTCCAATATAATATTCCTTTTAAAGCGCCCCAAAGTTTGTGTCCTTAACGGTCTTTGCATGACCTAAGACGGCCATGAAAGTGCAGGTAATTCTCTTGAGCCTGGTAGTTGAAAAATGAAAATATCTATCTACTTGCGTAGGCCACACGGGCCCTTTCACATGGTTGAATCTACCAGCGCTTCGAAAGGTAACATCTGCTGAGAAGAAACGCCGCTAGAAACTCAGTTATTGTTAGTTCATTGAGTTCATTAATTATTAACACTATTAAAACGGTTGTTGCTTTAACAATCGAATTAAGACCATCCCCTTTAAGATATAAAGTATTTTTTTGCTCATGTAGCTTCGTTTATTTACCGTAGAGTCCATATTTAAGTTTAACACTTGCAATCAAGCAGCCATCTTGGACTTTGAACTAAACGCACCTTGCGTTTAGTTTCACCTGTCGTCATTTAAGGCATAATTGGACAAAGTGAATTAAAACAAGTAAATGTCAAGGATGACTTTCACCGTGACAGTTATCCGTCTTTTAATCCTATAATAAATTTTAAGTAAAAAGGTCCATTGTCCCCTTCTATAAATAATATCTTTTGCTACTGTGCAGTTTAGTTTGAATTATTTGGTACAATTTCACGTCGATAATAATCAATATCGATACATTTGGCAGTTTTAGAAGCTGATTTGTAATTAGGACCGGATTTTACTTCGCTTTTACCAAGGAGTTAGTTGACTACGACGTAGGCTACTAAATTCTTCGTTGAAATCAAGCTTTTCACAGAAACGGAACGTATTTCAGTATCTGTCAGTCAAGCCAGACATTTATTTACGTAGCAAAAACGAAACGCAGTTCTGAGAAGCGCAAATGTCACGTTTGACGTCATAGCGTCTTCCTGGTGCAATCCCTAGACTAATGATAGACTGCTGACGTCCAAACCGATCTAGATTGAAAATAAACTATTGTTGTGCCCGCGCTAAATGTGGAACTAAACGCAATTGTGTAATGTTGCTACGGAGAAAAAAAGTAAGGGGTTATTTTAATCGTTTATAAAAAAAAATTGAAGTGAGCGGCATGGGTTAGTTATGAACGCACGGACAAGAAAGTACGACTTCAGAAATTGTAACCATATTTAGCGGAAGTAAAGGTTGAACTTAAAAAAAGGAAACAAGTTCCTATTTAAAGCATTTCTAACAGGAAAACATTTTTAACGGTCGAATAATTTTAAAACAAACCAACGATCACCCTCGTGTAATTATAAACTATCAGATTTCCTTTTTCGAAAAAGGAACTGCAGGATGCGCTGAGCGGCGGTGCACATCGCCGCGTGAATCTCGGGCCGTGATTGGTCGGGCGCCGGCCATTCAGGATTGAGTTACGTTGCGTAGGATTCGACTGATGTGATGTAATGTAACAGTGTTATGTATGCGAAAGTCTTTGTTTAGGTGGTAAATTAAAAGTGCTCAAATGTACCAATTAAATTTTCAAAACTTTGTTTCAACACTTCTTTTTTAATCTTTAGATATATCAAAAGTGTCTATATTATAACTGTTTAATAACATTTCCTAAAACTACTATCCTTTGCCCACGACTCCGTCCGCGTGGAATTCCTTCTCTCAGGAACTGTGCATTTTTCAGGATAAAAATAAACCCTTGTCCGTATCCGACCCTCGAACTATCGTCTTTATTTTGCCTTAAATGTAATGCTGTAGAAAGTTAAATATGTTAAAGAGAGATGCACACCTCACATCACTATCAGATCTAGTCAATTAATTGCTCCATTTTAACGTGAAATAAGAACATACGAACAAACACACCTTATTTGTAATATTAACGCTACTTCATTCATTTCATATGATCTATCTGCCAGTCAAGTTTCATCCGCACTATCCTCAGCATTATGCTGAGCCAGTGTCTCATTCACTGCCGCGAGAATACACCGCCATTTTGTTTTGTATTGTTTATTTAATTTATGTTATTCTGTGTGTCTTCTGTGTTAGTGAATAAATGTTTTTCTTCTTCTTCAAACATCTTCACTTCATCTTCAATAGTAGGATTAAAGTTGATTCTTGCTTATTGTCCTATCTGGTAAACAAGTTTCTAACCTCAAAATGCACCTTTATGGCTACAACTGCTATTGATTCGTAAATAAAGCAACCGGAGATAATATTTTGGATATCACTTTGCAAATTTTTCACCTAGGATTGCTTTACTTAGGACAAAATAGCTGTTTCACCCAAAAATATTACGTATTGAGGTTATAAGCTTGTTTACCAAATAGGACAAGTAAGGATGAATCGACTTTAGTTAGGATGAAGTTGGCGTAAGCGTTAAGAGCCCACCCCCGCAATTAAACAATAGGCTTTTCATTTGTACAATCCCCTTGAGATATTTGGTACATCAACGCAGCTGTAAGTGCTAAGAATGTGGGGTAAGCTTCCCCCATGTAGCCACCCTCGTCATATGTATTGATATGTTGATGAACTTTGTATTTGGTGTGACAGAATGCTTGTTAATAGTGAGGTTCGCATATAGGTTTTTATTTAGCATTTCCTTGAAGAGGACATCAAAAATGTAATGTATAATGTTTTAGATTTGTTAATATTAATTACAGGTAAGGAGATTGTGGCGAAAATTTGTTTTGTATGAAGATAATAAAACATCAATATTTTTGAATGTATTAACTTGGATGTTTGTTATTAAGGTTGGTACTATAGAAACAGAAAAAAGAAAAAAGAGTAACAATGGAGACTTGTAGTTCGTGACCTTCATTTACACTTTTTTTTATGTCAATTGACTGACAAACGAGCTGACGGCCCACCTGATGGAAAGTGGTCACCGCCACCCATGGACATCTGCAACACCAGAGGTGCTGCCAATGCGTTGCCAGTCTAGGGAGGATGGGGAATGGGGATGGGATGGGGATGAAGGAATAGGCCTCCGGATCTCGTCACTCACCGTACGAAACGCAACAGCAAGCCATTAGTTTTAGTTTGAGGACGCCTCTTTTAAGATAAAGCTTCTTCAGTCTCTTATTTCGTAGTACTTGCTAGAGACATAGTTTGTTTAGCTTTCTTATAAGTCTTTAACGTCAGTTTCATTTCAACTTGACAACATATTCATCATCATCGTCATTTCAATCTTCAATCTTCACCAGGTCATAAATCCACCTTGTGGATTTATGACCTGGTGCCCAAGCTGCGATTTCCAGTACACAGTCGCCACTCGAGAACTCTTCGGCGCCATCGGCCGTCCGTTCTTCGAGCGATATGCCCCGCCCACTGTCACTTAAGTTTAGCAGTTCTTTGGGCTGTCGGTTACATAGCCCTCTTAATTACCCTTTGGGTGACCTTCAGCCTTATTATGAGGTCCGTAGAGAATTTCGTCGGTCTTGTTCTGCTCGTGGTGTACAAAATGTTGAATTGCTTCACTGTCCTACAATAGCTACAATATTCACAATACTACACAGTAAACTCAGCCATTCAATTTTACAATTGTGGCGTCATTTCTCACAAGTCCAAACGTTACGTCATCTCCGTCATTGTCGTTACATATTTACAAATATACTGTACAATCAAATAGCTGACTGACTACGTCAGAATTTGTAAAGTCAATATTTATTTGTGATACCACAGGTAAATTAAATACATCGGCGCTTCTTCTCAGCAGATGTCTTCGAAGCGCTGGTAGATTCAGTGTGGCCTACTTGCAAAATAAATGTTTTGAATGTTCATAGAGTGTAAAGTGAGCTCTGCGATCCACCTACAGACGTACAAAAATTACATCGTAAATATTAAATTAATATAAATCCAAATTTTGCTTTCAAGAAATTCCTAAACAGACTTTTATTTTGTAATTATCTCTAATTGGTAAATGGGAGCGATTGATATCCCAAATCATAGAATGACTAAGGTTTTGCCAAAGCAAAACAATATTGAAATATAGGTAAATAAGGATTTTGTAAATCAACCGGAATGTTTCCGAATTTTGTAAGTGTTTACCGAAGTTTTGTAAGTTAAATATGCTTTAGTGTACTTCAAGATAAACTTGTTGGTCCAGAGTACCACGTTATTCTATTGTCATCGGCTACGTATATACGTGTCCCAAATTTCGGCGAAAATATTACAAGATTTGAATGTTGAAAAGCAGAGAAACTAAAGCTTTTAATAAAGAGGTTAGTTTAGGTTAGGTTAGTTTTTGGCCCAATGGAAAAAAAATACGGAGAAACTGAAGTATTTTAAAATCAAGGAAGTGGCAATGGTACCAGTTTTATCCTTCATAAGTAAACCTCACGTCAAATTTTATAAAGCCATGTGCGTTTTATAATCTCATCAATTATGATGTAAGCATAAACATTATATTTATACGACTTATTAATAACAGATGGTTCATTGAACTCTAACATACTACATCTACTTTAAATAGCTCAAGTACAGTAAAACAGTTGAAGATGTTAAACTGAACAACACAACGATGCAAACACATGCGGACCCAAGTCAAATGCAAAGTATTAACGCGAGTATCTGACTCAAAGATTAAATTTTGATTCCATCATGACGACTAGCCCAACCGGTCAGTCGCAACATCGTAACATATACTAACATTTGAAAGTCGATCGATTCACCTTGGTACGCGTCAATTTTGAAACTATATGGTCCTTCAAGCCGGATATCGCTTATGTCCATGGTCCTTCGAACCGGATGCCACTCAGAATCAAGTGTAACTTATTTGCTATTGTTAACAGCTCATACTTAACAATTATTAATGTTATCTATTTTGCATCGATAGCTTAGTTTTCAGATGTATATTAGATTTTTGTTTTTATCGAGTCCGCGGAATCTGATACATCTATATAATATGATTTATTAAAATGATACAGTACATGTTATGAAATTGGTTTAGGATAGTCACAATGCCTTGTTACTTTAGCCTTCAGTTTAGGTCAAGGGCAGCACGGACAAAGTACCTGTCTCGTTTATTATTAATAACCAGCTTCTGCCGGCGACTTCGTTCGTGTTGAATTCGGTTACTGGTAATCCCTCCCAAACTTTTAGTATATGTGTTAATCCAGGGTATAAGCTAACTGCATTCGCAATTTCATCCAAATTCTTCTAGCCGTTGAAGCGTTAAGCAGTAACAAACATACTAACTCACACTCACCAACTTTCGCATGTATAATATTAGTGAAATTACTAGTAATCGGGATCTAAAGATTAAGAAATCTTACTGACCTGGAGACTCTACATCTCCCTTATTTTATTTACTTTTTTGTTTTTTTTTTATCATTGAATATTTTATGATTGCGTTCAAAAAAGACTTGCTGTATTTCTTGCGACGCTTCTTCTCATCATATGGCACCCTTCGAAGCGCTGGTAGATGCATTTTTTTTTTTTTTACTATAGCTTCCTTTTTGTATTCGGCTAGCGTTACACTAACGCGGTAAGGAAAATCAAAGATGGCCCCCATGCCCTAAGGGGAACGTCCCTTGGGGGTAGATTCGATTTACTTGTAATGGGCCCAGATGTTCGGGGTAGTTACACGCTCGGGCGGTTCGGGGTGAAATTAGGTTTCTGGGTCTTCAAATATTCACCTATACTTCAAACGAAAGCGTATATTCTGAGTTCATGGTCCTTGCGCATTTTCCCGTCTCTAATCGGAGTACGCTTTGACAATGATCCCAGATTATAGATATTCGGAATTAAAATTCGATAACCATCTAAAAATACGCTTCTAAAAATTGGTTCGTCGGTGTATTGTATAGGTAAGATATTTTGTTTTAGTTTGAGAATTATAAGACCGTATCGGCCTTTAATTAGTCCGTAAAATATTCATAAAGATCAAAGTAAAAAGTGTATTGAATTACTTGGCATTACGCTGCATGACTATAGCCTACAATGAGCGGGGTGTTTTTTCTAACCGGGCAACACTGGCCGGTCGTTGCCCGTTCCGTTCACAGGCGTGACGAACAAAAACGATCGTTCTTTTTTCGAAATCACAATTAAATTAAAACGTTAGCAACGCTTTGTAATGGAGCGCGACGTCGTTTCGAATTAAGAACGTGGCCAATAGATTTTGTAGCACATACTTTTGAGATTGCGGACGAAATTGGAACTAATTTGTAACCGAACGTAAACGTGCTAAATTCGTTCGAAGTCAATTGGCAATTTGAACTTTGGGGCTATGTTTTTGAAGTTCAAATTGCAGGTTAATTCAAAATCAAATGAACACGAAAGGTTTTGTAAGTTTGTGCTGTATAATTGTTTTACTGTTATTCCTATTTGTTGTGGCAAATTTTGAAGGCTGTGGTAGAATGAAAAACTTATTATAGATTGTAGAAAGGTGAACCAACTCGTCATGATTAGTGTTTGATTAGAAAAACGGTTTAATCCTATTTTAACACAGTTAGTTTTTTTGAGTCGCTGTCTCTTCATAATTGATTAGGTACAGAGCTGCAAATGCTATCGGAGACCGGGGAATCTCTTGGAGGTCGCTGAAGGAGTCGCAATCAATTGAGCTGCAAATATACCAACTGAAGACCTGTCAGTTCTTTTACCGAGGCTGAATGATGATCAAAGCAAGTGCATTTCTAAATTAAAAAAATTATCTCCTTAAAGTAAAGAATGATGACAATAACATTTTAAAGATCGCATGTGGCTTTTAAGACATCGTTTTAATTTTATCAACTAATATAAAATAGAACACTGCGTGTGTCCTTGTTCACATAAATAAATAACAAACCCCTGCATCGAAATCCCCGTGGGCCTGGCCATGTGCGCGACAGTTGTGATGGAATTAATGCGGGGGAGTGCAAGACTTGAATTAAATGGTCTTAAAAATAATGGGGGTACTGTTGAGGGTTGCTGAAATTGCCTTTAGATATTAGGACTTCTTTTTAAGACTATTTTGTTAGCTTCACTTGTAACTAACTAACAAACAATGTAATAAAATCTCAGAAATCAATTTTAACCTACTTCTAATGGTCGATAGATTTGAAACTTTGCATGTGTATGCAATTCAGATTACAATACAATAATTTGGAACTACCGAGCTGATCTGACCATGGAGCCATGAGGTGGATAGTGGAACTCTTCAATGATTACTAGTAAACCCCTCGTGTTTCGGGTCATTGTTTTGACGAGCCCAATACATCACCTTGGTGATGAGCGTCTTTTGTACTTTTTAGCGCGTTACTGACAAAAGCGTGTTTTGCAAAACTATATGGGTCAAGTTCTTGGCTTTTTACATCGTGTCGAGTAGTTTCGTGTTCGAATTAGAAATGAGGAGATCCACAAAAGAACTAGAGTAATCGACATAGACCAAAGAATTGTTAAACTTAGTGTCAGTGGGCGAGGCATATATATTGCTCGTAGAATAGATGGCCGATGAGACCGAAGAGTTGTTGAGTGGCGACCGCGTACTGGCAGCCGCAGCTTGACAGACAACCATAGGATTCGAGCAGTATAGGATCGGTCGTTGTGGCGATCAATGAGGGAGGCATATGTCCAGAAGTGGACATCGACGTTATACTTTACGAACTTTACTTTTACAAGAAAATGCTGTGCCTAGTTATAATCGAGATTTTGTTAAGTTTGTAACTTGTAACTAGGCCTATCAAATAAATAAAATACTCGAACAACTTCCCGAATTTAGTTTTTACACAATGGCAACACTTTCCAACGAAAGCGCGCGAAACTCGCAACATGCTCGCCCCGCATAAAATCTCGTGTTACGGTAACTTCCTCAATACTTCACGCCATTAAACAGGGAGCACGTGTTCACGTGTTCAATGGGGGTGTTCCAGTTGGCTTGCCGTGCTGTATTGTAATGCGGGCAACTTGTTGATTCTCTTAGGGTATAACGTAAAAGACCCCTTGTAAAGTAAGACGCGACGTAATGATTAGGTGAAGAAAAATGCGTGTGGAGGGATTGTTTATACTTCACATTGACGTTTAGTTTGATAGTGTCACATGTATTTTCAAAATAACACTACATATGTACTTACCTAACCATTTCATAGACCTTATAGCGATCATCCTTGGCTCAAATCCTAAGGACATTAAAGCTCTTCTTGGACATCTCGATTCCATTTAATAAATCGGGTTTCTTGGTGTGTCGATAGAATAAAAAGATATCTTACTCAAATACATACATGATGCTAGCCGATTTCCGTACTACTTAAAAAATTTAGAGCGACTTCAAGTCTGCCTGACTTTAAGAGGATTGTGAACCAACGGCAAAAATCACCCTTTTCATACAACAGGCGATAACGATTTCAACCCCTTAAACGTTTACCGATTTTGACCAATTTTTGATATGTTGTCAGTCAGAACAAAATCTAGGTCTATACGTTTTGGTTTTTCAATATTCAAAAAACGTATATATACGTACCTAGATTTTGTTCTGACTGACAACCTATCAAGAATTGGTCAAAATCGGTTAACGTTTAAGGGGCGGAAATCGTTATCGCCTTTTGTATGAAAAGCCGTAACTTCTCACTCCTCTTAAGACGCCCTCGGTCGTAGTTATGTGAGATAAAGTTCTTTTATACACAACAGGTAATTTCTTTGACATAATTGGACCAAATTATTAAATTTCTATATCTCATTTATAATCGGAAATTGTCTTTCATTCTGTGTTACACAATAACATAATACACGCACTATCGCTCTCAAATAACCAAAGCTAAGAACTAAGGGCGTACTTTGTCAAGTGCCAGGTGGTCCGGTGTTGCCACAAAAAATAAAGAGGGGGCGGCCATTTTGAATTTGGGGGATATTGTATCCGGCGGAAGTTCAGATCGATCTCGGTTTTTAATTTCAGAATTTTGGGGGATGAAATCAGAAATAAGGTGCGAGGAAACGGAAGTAAAAAAAAATGGTGTGCGAAATTTTGGATTTGCTCGTCTACGCTTTTTTAGGGTTCCGTACCCAAAGGGTAAAACGGGACCCTATTACTAAGACACCGCTGTCCGTCTGTCCCCAGGCTGTATCTCATGAACCGTGATAGTTAGACAGTTGAAATTTTCACAAATGATGTATTTCTGTTGCCGCTATAACAACAAGTACTAAAAACAGAATAAAATAAATATTTAAGGGGGCTCCCATACAACAAAACGTGATTTTTTTGTCGTTTTTATAGATATTGGCACGGAACCCTTCGTGCGCGAGTTTAACTCGCACTTGGCCGGTTTTTAGTATAAGTTATTGTTATATATTTTTTTGTTATAGTTTTTTTTTTGGTAATTTATGTGGTATTATCTTCGGTATAAAATGTTTACTTATACCTACTTATAATTATTTGCATGCTGCCAACCGTACAGCTGAATATGTGAAACTAATACTAATTATATCTAATTGACATCTCATGTACCATATTTATTGCAATAAAAAACTTACTTACTTACTTACTTACTTTACCCATATCAAATACACCACCACCATTCCACATGGTGATTCATTCGTGGTGTCGTGGTTCGACACCATTTTTTCGCTCTAGCAAAGAACAATCATCAATATTAGCTTAACACTTTAGGCTAACGGTGTTTTGTTTGAGTCGCGTCGAAATTATGTGGTAACTCTGCCATTAGATGGTAACTTCGCCACTTAGAGATACAAATGTCATTAAAGGATTTCCTTTCTTTATTCTATAAGTATATTAAACAAAGTCTCTTATTATATCTGTCGCTTAAAATATCTAAACATCTCAATGGTTTACGGTGTTGCCATGGTTTGGAGAATTTCTGGGGATAGGTTTGATTATGAACTAGCGACTAGCACCATTCTGCATAGCTGCATTTTTCGTATCAGTTTTATTTTTTTCGATTACATTGATGCTACCTGGGAGCTTACTTAACCCATTTGTTAAAATATTGTCAAAGAATCTTCATTAGTTTTCCTGCGTTTATGTTGTCCACTTGTATATTTATTTGTAATTATCTTTGATCCACATGCAAAGTTATTTCTACAGATTAATTGTAAAGAAAACACCCGTGCAATGCCTAACTAAACTAAGATTTAAACTCAGTAATAAATAAAATATTTCGATAATGTAACCAACTTTAGAAGCTCAAACTCACTTTCTCTCTAATTTGACGTCAGACATCATAAGTATTTTATTTAAGTCCGTATAGTCTTTGCTCAAGACTGGTCACTAAATTAGACATCTTCCTATACTAAAACCTTCTTAAGTACGATATCATTCCTGAGCAGGTTTACATGTAAAAGGGACTTCAGAGGAGTGTGAGCCTATGGCTTTCCATACAAAAAGCGATAACGATTTCCACCCCTTAAATGTTAACCGATGTTCACCAATATTTGATAAGTCGGCAATCAGTACCAAATTTAGGTCCATACGTTTTGATTTTTTCATTATAATCAATGAAAACTAATTTCGTCATTATTTGACTTTCTTGATCTTTAATAAAAATTCAAAAAACGTATAGACCTAGATTTTGTTCTAACTGACCACCTATCAAAAATTGGTCAAAATCGGTTAACATTAAAGGGGTGGAAATCGTTATCGCCTTTTGTATGAAAAGGCTGATTTTTGCCGTTGGTTCACAGTCCTCTTAATCTCGTAACTTAAAAAAAAATATAATTTACCTCGTCGTTTCGACCGGATTACGTCCCGTTTACATGTAAATATGTGTTTAAATCGAACAAGTTTAAAACAATCTAAGGGCATTGGTGTCCATAGTCGCTATAAACCAATAAAGACTTAGTTAAACTAGACTCTAGAAAACACTTATAATCGCCACTGCGCAAGCTGTGCGCGCATCTGCCGCGCAGGTGGCCCTTAGGGCGCCGGCGCAGGGGTCAAAAATGCAAGATAAATCCAACCTTACGTAGCTGAAGTTAAGCTTGGAAGTTTTTTATCAGCAGAATTAGAGAAACACACTTAGCTAAAGAGGGTCTTGAATTCAGCTTCAGAAGCGGATTTGAAAATTGTCTTACGATTGCAAGAACGTCATATATTTTTTCATCACACTTGCTCGGAAAGGCTGTTATTATACGCAGGCGTACAGAGCAGCTGTAGCCTACTTACCTCCCAAGGGCAGTTATGGATTTTGTATGGGTTATAACTCCCGCTGACGGCGGGGCGACCCGCAAGCCGGCGGAGCTGCCCCGCGCTGATCGCAACGTACTTACAGATTATGAACACCCACCTGATGGTAATTCACGATGTAAAATGGCAATAAAATTAATATATATACTTTTTTTGTCTAATTTTTATTTCATTTCCTCGCAAATGTGATGAAAAACATTGTGTGTATCACGGGCAGTAAGGGGATAACAAACTCGAGTCATAAAAGCCCTCGCCTATCGGCGTCGGGCTTCTAACAGACTCTCGTTAGTTATCCCCTTCTTACGGCCCTAGATGCACAATGTACTATTAATGATTCATTAGCATAAGCAGCAGTTTTTAATCAAATCATCATAACCAGAGCTAATAATCTTAATATTTGTGTGATGAGCACGAATGTTTGTTCCTGAGTCTTGGATGTTTCGTATTAAAGTATTTATTTATCTATATAAGTATGTATATCGTTATCTAGTACCCATAATACA
The DNA here is from genome assembly GCA_947859335.1 of Tortricodes alternella. Taxonomy (NCBI): domain Eukaryota; kingdom Metazoa; phylum Arthropoda; class Insecta; order Lepidoptera; family Tortricidae; genus Tortricodes; species Tortricodes alternella. The sequence goes on from OX401972.1 coordinate 7,344,548, forward strand.
AGCCTTTAGAGCTTACTTTGGGACTAGATCGATTTGTGTAAAGATTGTCCTCTGATTTATTTATTTTAGTTTATTTATTTATGCTGCACTGGGAGTATCTCCTCTGCTGCACTGGGAGTGAAGAAATAGCATAGCATGCGTGCAGATGCTTATCATCCTGGCATGTTGTAAAAGTCGACTAAGGGACGGGTCGTCTCCTACATGGTGGACTATCTGTATGGGCGATGGGCTGATCACCTGTTACCGTACGGTTCACCATACCATCGTAGGACTAATTAATCGAACGTGGCCACAAGTAGTCTTGTGGCTCTGCCCACCCCATTAGGGATTTCGGGCGTGATGCTATGTGTATGTGTGTATTTATTTATTATATCTAAAACATAATTCTCAAAAATGGTAGTAGATCCTCTGTCATCGTTGAGTTAACACGGCTGGTAGGTATATCGAATAAGTTTCTTGTTTGATTTGCTAACGTTTTAACGTTATCGATTTAAATCGATAAGTTAACCCTGAACGGTATATCATTTTTGATAGCGTTTTGTTTACTTACTTAAAAATACCATTATTATTTATTTAACTGTGTCCAAGTCTGAGGCACGTGCTCTCCCACCCACCTGGCCATTTTTTCGGTTGCGTTTTTTAGCGTCGTCTTTATAGCTACTTTTACGAGACATTTTTTTAGCAATTTGCGTTTTTTATGTTTTAGGTCTCTATTCCACATAATCCTAGTGATATGGAAATTGACTAGCTGCTATATGTTTACAGTCAATTCATCCATACTTGTGTTATTTGGTAAACAAGTTTCTAACCTCAAAATGCTACTTTTTTGACTAAAACAGCTGTTGCTCCTTGCAAATAAAGGAACCGAAGACAATATTTTGGACGTCATTTTGCCAATTTTTAGTAAAGATTAGCTTTATTTAGGATAAAACAGCTGTTTCACCCAAAAATTGCACTCTTTGAGGTTAAGAACTTGTTTGCCAAATAAGAGAAGTATGGATGAATCCACTGTAGATTCTGACTGACACTTTCTTTTTAATGCGCACGGGGCACGGCACTTTTTACCTCCATTGTTGCACCAGACTTCATAATTCTAAATATCATATCTCTTGTTCCAGCGCCCCGCACCTCCTGCACCGGCGGCGCGCCCAACAACCTCCCACCGCTGGGCTTCCACAGCGTCCACGGCGAAAACATCAGGATATCGCGTGATGGCTCCGTGGCAAGGCGCGTCGAGTCCTTCTGCAAAGGAGTGGCGTTCAGCGCTCGGCCTGTCAGGGTTAATGAAAAGGTAAGATATATGTACTCTCTCTCTCTTATGACGCAATCAAGAAGGCCAACTTACACAGAACCAGACAGCATGGGGGCTATTGCATTCTGCCATGATCCTGAGCAATGAGAGACCGATTTAGAAGAAAAAAGGTCTTAGGACTAGGGATCTGCCCCTTTAGCACCACGTCCTCCTCCAGCTTACGATTTAAAAAGTCTCATCTAATTTGCATTTAGATTAGGGTTTAAAAGTACTGGCAAACCTTGAGTCCAGTAATGGACAGGATTTAGGTTGAGATACTTCTGGTTTTGCTTTGCTGAAACTCATACAAAATGGCATTTAAAAGAATTCAGTGGTATGTTCTAAGATCTCGGTAGCCTACGCGTAAGTTATCATATAATGATTTGGAAGCTCTATTAAATCGTAGGGAGTAGGTATTCTTAACTTCAGAAATACTAAACAACGTTTCCCTCTCTTCCAGGTGTGCATCCGTTTCGTGGAGATCTCAAACAGCTGGAGCGGCGTCATCCGCTTCGGTTTCACCACCCACGACCCCACGACACTATCGCACGCTCTACCCAAATACGCGTGCCCAGATCTCACCAACAAACCGGGGAATTGGGCGAAAGCGCTCGGCGAAAGATTCTGTGAAAAGGATAACATATTGTATTACTACGTTAATTCGGCTGGGGACGTCCATTTTGGGGTCAATGGAGAAGATAAAGGGCTGTTCTTCTGTGGCGTAGATACGCGATCGCCTCTCTGGGCTTTGGTGGATGTGTACGGGAACTGCACTGCAGTTCAGTTTGCTGATCCAAGAGCGCCGAGTCAAATCAGACGGCCAAATCAAAGCCCCGTTGAAGAGGAACGCATGATCAGTAGCATGCGATCTCTGTCTGTCGAGGATTCTTTGCCCCAACCTAGGTATCAGAACCCGCTTATACCGCTCAGCCTACACAGGACTAGAGGAAGAAACGTGCAGTTTGTAAACGATAGAGGAGTAGCAGCGAGGATTGAAGCAGAATTCTGCCAAGGATACGTGTTCACAGCGCGTCCTATGCGCCCAGGACAAACAATAGTTGTTCAGATTCTATCAACTGAAACAGCGTACGCCGGCAGTTTAGCTATCGGTCTGACCTCCTGTGACCCAGCGACTCTCAGACCTTGCGATCTGCCCGACGATGCTGAGCAGTTGTTAGATCGACCAGAATATTGGGTTGTGCGGAGGGACGCGGCTAGCGGGTTACGTAGAGGTGATGAGTTGGCTGTCACGCTGACTTCGGATGGAGAGGTCCGGGTCAGCAGGAATGGCTCCAATCCCGTGACGGTCATGCACGTGGACCATACTTTGCGACTCTGGGCGTTTGTGGATATATACGGGGCTACGCAGAAAGTGAGGATGCTCAGCTCGCAAACGGCTCAGACTCCACCTCAGCAACTTAGAGTGCTGGCTGGGTCAGCTCAGCCGATTAATACTGGTTCTGGTGGGACGGTGCTGGTGGTCAGTTTGCCGCCGCAGAATGGCGTCCAGAACGGGAACCAACAGATGACGCTCGCCAGCGCGCATTACATTGAAGTGAGTTTTAACAGCTTTTCCTCTCATACAAATATGTGATTAATAAACTAAGTAGAAAGTAATAAATAGTCACAATTAACGGCGCAAACCAGATCCTAGGACTAACTAGGGCAAACACAAGTATGTTAAGAGTATTAGATTTGTCTTTGCCGGTGTATGCCTTTCCTTTCATGAAACTTTAAGAGATAATTTGTTTCCTCAATCATTTATGGCCGAATTCAGAAACGCCACTTAAGCAATTTGATTAGATATTAAATAGTTAAATGTCTCTCAACTAGTTGTCAACCTATACAGAAACGTCACTTTAATTAAAGCTCAATTTGAGTGGCCTTTCTTAATTCGGCCATTAGCCTTACAAACAAAATTTCGACTTTAAATTACGCCAGCACTAATAGCATCTTTTGCACTTTCCAGCCGATCCAATCCAACCAGCTGTGCCTGTCCAGCCTGCCGCCGATGTCGCCACCCTGCAACCCCTTGCCGCAGCCTTCGTACCAGCAACCCCGAAGGGAACCGTGCTCCGCCAGCCAGAACAGCTGCAACGAACAAGTCCAAATACCCATAGAAAGAGAACGAGAGAGACCGTCCACCAGCAGACACCAGCCTATATATTCGGTGATTGGTGAAGGTCAGCTGACCGGTACGGAGTGCAAAATATGCTACGAGAACCCTATAGACTCAGTGTTGTATATGTGTGGGCATATGTGTATGTGTTATCGGTGTGCGGTCCAACAGTGGAGCGGGAAGGGCGGTGGGCAGTGTCCCCTCTGTAGAGCGCAGATAAAGGATGTGATTCGTACGTATAAATCTTGATTTGATTATTTTAGGTTGTACGGCCGACGATTGGTTTTAAAAGTGCAATTTTGTCTGATGTTGCCGGGCAAGAAAATTCGGGCCTGGTTGCCAAGTGAAATGTCAACGTTGCCAGTACAGAAATGGGCATTTTGCCAGGTGAAATTGTATGTAATTCCAGTCTTGACCATACTGTTAAGTCTCTGTGTAGAAATTGCCAAATATTGACCTTGACGTTATTTATTTTGACATCGCACTTTTGACGTTACAAACTTTTCTCTGCCGGCGGCGGTGGCGCTGTCGTCTTACAATAGATGTAAAATTTGTATGTCACGAAACTAGTTCCACTTTTGCCCACCGGTAAAGAAAACTTTGTAGTGCCTTAGTTTCTGACTCACGTATATGGATTAAGCCTGACATGACATGTATTTAATTAAGTTAATGAGCACCTTATTTCGTCCATTAAAGGCACGTTTTTCATTGCTCCAAAAGACTGAGATATCTCTCTATCTATCTCTTTTTGAATTTTGAAATGCGGTAGCACTATTTGGACTTATATTGACAAAAATAGTATTTATAATAATTGAAAGCATAATATATAATCTAAAATATGTAACTGTTGGTATTTAAGTTGCAAAATTATTCTAAAAAAAGCTGTTTAGTATGAAATACGCAAATTGAAAAATCTAACCTGTTACTTTCAAAATATAGTAACGGCTTCAGGCATTTCATTGTATTTAAATCTTCAATTCCATTGCGTAGGGTTCTTTTTTCTAGATCGCGTTTAAGTTAGATATGCGGTAAGAAAGTTTGGGCAGTGATTTTTCGAATTGCGTTATTTATAAATATTTATATGTAAATGCCTGCTATATATGGTAGTGACTGCTAGGTGTTAAGAATAAGCGAGTATAGGGTTCCTAGCAAATACAATATTGTTTAAAAAAACCTTGTGCTAACACCGAAGCGATCCAACACAGTTTTTTTGTTGCAAAGGACTCTTGATCGCCGCAGTTGGCTAGCCACGACAATTAATTTTAGAAGATTATTACCACTGTTTTTATCTCAGCTTATACTCTTTTTTTAACCGACTACAAAAAAAAGCAGGAGGTTCTCAATTTGGTTGTATGTTTTTTGAATAATTTAGACAGAATTTAAACTTTTATTTGTAGAATTATGATTGTGTAAACGATTTTGAGATGTATATGTATGTGAATAAAGTTCTATGTCGTTTCGGTGTACGTACAGGTTTCTACATGGCTACGAAACTACGTACGTCCATATCAGAAAATTGGTGATAGATATAATGCATTTAATAATTTAAAAATAAAAACCATATCTATTTGTTAACTTTTCTACGTGTTACCAGTAAGAAGGAGTTCCTATGAAACGTTTAAAGGAATACTCTTGCCGCTTGAAAAATGCTTCAAAATGGCGTTTCTGTGACTAACTTCACTCATGTAGTTCTGTGAAGTTGCATGCGAAATGATACTTGAAGCAAAGCGCCATGACAGATAAAAGCTAAGAGTTGCCAGTAGATAAAAAGCTACCGTGCAGTATTGCCAGCGCTAAAATTCTGAACAAGAGGATTCTTTCCAACGTTTCTTTCAAAACGACAATAGTTATCCTAAGCTTTAAATTGATTCTTTATTCTATGATTATTCCATTCCTTCCTTGCTCAGCTTTATTAATATGGCAACATTGGTTGACATATCTTGACTTTGACATATCCTTTAACCTGTCACGCACGGTCCGTCGGAGTGAGACCTATATTTCTATCTCACTCAATCTTTACGAAACGTGCAGGTTTTCGACTTGTAAATATATTTAAATAATCATTCCTTTGTAAGATTTTTTTTAGATTACCATTAATTTTGTGTAAACCAAACTATGCAGCCAGTTTTTTTGTCTAATTGTATGTTTAATTTATATTTAATATTTTGTATCTGGAATTGTATGATAATTGAGACTGAAGAATTCTCCATTTTGTTACTAAGCAGCACAAATTTTAGCCTGCAAACTTAGGTCAATGTTATAACATAAACCAACTCGCTCTAAGCAAATGCTTTGGCTCCATCTAACGTTATGAAGTATATATTGAAGGGAAAGAGACAAAAGAAAGTGACATTTCATTGCCATAGTAATGACAGGTCTGTATCACTTACACCAATCTCGAATACAGGCGAGTAAACATTTAAGGATAGGTTCCCTGGATCTATACAAACTATTAAAAAAATACCTACCGTTAAATATTTATTCGCGTTTCTGGGATAACCTGTATCTCGCGACACTCGTGTAAGGGTATGTCTCCACGGAGGAAATGCTCTAGACATTTGGTGTATACATCTTGTTTTGTAGTGAATACTATCGGCAGACTGAGTTGCGTGTGTAATATTGCATTTTATTTTGTGTCACTGATGAAACTCAATCTATACACCAAACGTCCAGAGCAGTGTCCCCAGAATACACAAAAATTAAAAAGTGCTATCTTTATCACTCCAGAGACTTGTGACGAGGAATGAAAGAGGCAAGAATACGGGAGTTTTGACTTGGCCAGTTTGTGACGCTATTTTATAAAGGCAGCTTATTCACCAAACCAAAACAGAGTGACCAGTTAATTAAAAAGAATTCCAATAAATCACAACTTCAAGCCAAATCTTTATATAAGTTTTAATGATAACGTGTAAATATTGAAATTAAGATGTTGGGATGCTGGTACATGTCTGACTCGTCTATTTATTGCAAACTTTTTTTAAATAAAAAATAAAACTTGCAACATTATAAAGATGTTGCCAGCACAAAAAAAACCGTTTTGTTTTCTTTTTAATGGCTGAAGGCCCATGTTTTGGAAGAGATGTATTTTTCCTGGTTTTTTTTTATTTTATTTGGACATGTACCTCCATCATACGACCAAGGTTTATGTGATAGATTCCTTTGAAAAAGCGGTATTTCTTTGCTTGGTCCGTACGTCATCTAGTCGTTAGTTAATTTATTTTTTAAATGGCATTCATGCGTATGTTGGTTAGATTAAGTTTTCGAATAAAATGGTTATTGACAAGATATTGTATTTTGTTTTACTGTGCCTCTGCCTACCCTATTTTATTTAACTTCACTTGTAAGTATATTTGTGTCAGGTCCTAGAAGTCTATTTGGAACCAGTTGCCATGGTCTGGGAATAGGCTGCAATTTTGTTCAAATTTGTTAACCCGATGATGCAATATTAAAGTCCAATGAGGAAAAGAGCTTGATATATCAATGCTGATTTTGGATAAAACTCATTTTATTTATAGTCCCAGGCCTTAAATTCTCGGTGCATTCGAGACAATCTCACAATCGAGATTAAACGTCAGTGCATACAGTCGTTTGACACAACTGTATGAATCTGACGTTTAATCTCGCAATCGACATTATCTCTGTAGCGAGAATTGGGGGCCAGGAGCGTGGTAAACTATTCTAAAAATGAGGTTTTATTAAACATGTTTTTATTCGTTGTTACAAAAAAAGGACCATCTAGGAGCAGAGTCCTTGTCAAGACGAATCAAACGAGCCCAAACTCGATTGGGTTAAGTCGTTTTATTAGAGAGTTCCAATGGTCACCTTCCGTTTCCATCATTAGAACAGCTCCATGTCATAATAATATTGCATTCTCATCAATATACATGCAAAATTTCAGCTCGATCGGAAACCGGGTCAAATTTGACACAAAGATAAACTAAACCCGTTTATCTCTCTGACTATCTCTTTCGTCGGCACAAGTGTGAGAGAGACGCACTAAGAGATAAGACAGTCTATCTTATATTTGTGTCATTCATGTTAGGGCCGCTGTAAGATCTGATTACAGACAGATACGGGAACAGCAGGATCTAAAGAATAGCTTGAAAAAGTAAAATCTGCTGCTCTTTCTAGTAGCAATTATCGTTCAAAGGTAGTTAACTTCCCAATATTTAGGGACTGTCAGCTAAACAAGAAATGAACTACGTCAGCATACCTCGCCCAATGTAAAAAGAGCGCTGACGGCGATATAAAATGTATGACCGTCAGCGCTCTTTTTACATTGGTTGAAGTATATAGCGATACGCGCTACGTGTCAATGAGTACCAAATGACCATGTTCTAAATAGGCTAGTCACTATTACGAAATTTATACTGAACTAGTGGACCCGCCGCAGCTTCGCCCGCGGTATTTGTACCGACTGCAGCGCCATCTGCCGGGCTGATTTGTGCACCATAGAATTACAAACCATAGAAGAATAGTTTACATACAACCGCACTGACAAAAGTGAATTAATAAACAGGTGCGCTTTGACATTTGACACTATGGGAGCGTCCCGGCGTTTGGAGCCATAAATGGCTCTGATTTTGTTGCTTCAAGTTTTGCGCGTGAAGTTGGTTTCTATTGCGTTATTATTCTAAGCCGCGCAAATAAAGCATCTGTCACTTCTTGATACTAATACGAGGGTGCGAAAGGGAAGAATGCTCTATGTGCGCGATAAAAATGTGTGTGCTACGAGGGCTGGAGCGAGCGTTATAACCTACGTTCCGAGACACGCTAAAAGTGTTAGTACAATTACAGTGCCGAGAATAGCTAAGTTTACACCGCAAGCAACCGTTGTAACGCAATTGTAACGTTGAGTGTGCTTTGGAATATAGCGATAATTTAACTCACAGGCGATCGAATTATTGGAGTGTATGGCTTTGGTTAACTATATACTCAAACACAGCAATGAATAGTGTAAGCAGACAAAGTAGGTCGAGCTAAGAGGACTTTAGCCTTACAAGATTTAAAAATATAAATAATTGCCCACCTGAGTGCCAAGCACACTAGCTTTTATAGCGCACATTGTCAGGTGCGACAGCGACGAATGCTTTATGTGAGCGAGGAACACTTATGTGTGGGGACTGGTTAATTTTTGCCAATTTCTACATCAGTTCGTGGTATGTAAAAGAATACGTGTACACTTCAAAAGGAATGCCAGTACTAGTCGCATAAGTGCATCTCTTTCACTCAAACGTCAAAAGAGTTATCAAATCACGTTTTCTTTCCAATCATCATATCATTCGAACAGTACATTATTTAAGCGGATAAGAATGCTAAGCTAATCTAAATCGCTTGGTCTACTTTCACATGAATTAAACACTATAAAACTCATTCAAATGTTAAATTCATGATCACTAATGTCGTAAAAGTGAAATCTAAGCCAGATAGTAAATAATGACTAACAAAACAAACGTTGTGTATTTAATCTAAGTCCCGGAACTTACGTATACAAAAATTCAAATGAATCATCCACATATACATTGCGAAATCGGGTAAAATATTTTTATGACGTGCCACCCTCAATATGTCAAACAATAGTGAAGCCTATGGTCAAGCTATTCTAGTTTTAATTGACGTCGTATTTGCTTTTAAATTTAAAATTCAGCCGTTTTAATTTAAGTCTTATGTCCGTGACATCGAGTCGAATATCATTCTGTGGTAAAACACGTCATGGAATAATCTTAGCGTCTCTAGTACCAACTTAATAATTAAAAACGTAGCGTCTTGAACGAACGGAACGATTTGTTATTATTATAACTGAGCATAACCTTTCTTCTTGTTTCGCTTTATTTTAATCAGGAATCAGTGTAAATCGTCACAAATTATATGTTTCTATCCATTCTGAATGCTAAATTGACATACTGTGCCGTAATAAGTGTGCAAAGGTAGGTGTTTCATTCAATATAAAAGATAATATCGGTAAGAGATAATTAGATCAAGTACTACGCGTAGCTTTTTAGTGGCATGTGCAGTTATTTCATGTGATCCTCATTGTTTCGCTGTTTTACAAATTAAAGCGCCATTTTGTCGGTTTTTAGCGCATTTTCAATGTTATTTTGTTTCAATTTAACGCCAACCGTGGTGATTTATTTTTAATTTTCGAATTTAGAACCGTGAGTATTGTTTTGTTTTTGTCGGTACAATTTTGAAATTCGTGGACGGCCAGTATTTGTTCAAAGCATTTGTATCATTTCACGTATTAATATTAACATTTGATATTAATAACGTTATATTTCCGAAGTTAATGAACCCTGCCTAATCAATAACTCAAACAATCTTTTTACAGTTATTTATACAAATCTATGTAAATTTTATTGTGTCATTGACCATGTGGCATTTTACTATTCACTGCCAACAAATTCATTGATTTTGTCTAAGTATAAATGTAAATTGAAATTTATCATTACATGATACTATCTTAGTTTTTATTCAAAAATATGTTTCCATTGATAAGCAAAGGAATTTAATTGTTCACAAAAATATATGCATACATTTAAGTATTTTCAAAGAGATTAAAGATTGCATATTAAGTAGTTTCATAAATCTGTAATAATGTAAATGTAGGATATTCATACATTCAGTCATGAATGTATTATAAAAAAAAACACTGCCTCTAATTGTATCAAAAATTGGCAAATCTAAAATTCCTTGAACTATACAGAATTCAATAAAATTATAATAAATGTTCCAAAATCTTCTGAGACCCACAAACTGAAAACAAAAATTACATGCTTTTTAATGTATCATTAAGTTACACAAGGAACTTGTTGCAATAGTTTCTTTCAGTCTTGTGGCTTTGAGAGTCCCTTACTGAATGATTACCTACATTATTTTAGGTTTGGAAGAAAATTGTAATAAGTTTATATCATGAAAGAATTACAGATTGTAATCTTTTTGCCATATACATACATATGTATGTATGTAATGTATGTATGTAATATTGCATTTTCATCCGGCTATAGTACTATCTATCTAGTTTTGTGAAGAAGTTCCTATGGTCACCTTCCTGCTCCATCATCATATTGCATTGTCACCGAATTTACATAGGGATGCCAAAATGCCAGACATACAAATAACGCAAATTAAATAAAACCTTGTTAATGGTTCATTAACTGACTATGAGTGTGGCTATTAGGCAGGAAACACAACCAGCAAACAAAACATGCCCGGACGCTTGCGTTCAAGGTGCTCAGTTACTTTGTATGGAATTGTTCGCAATGGAATAGCAAGCGCCTGTTAGGTGTTCGGGTGCGCATTATATTTTGTGCCTTAGACTTATTATATTAAAAAGAGGAATCAGTTTATTAGAACAAGAGAATGGGCTACTTGGCCGTAAATAACCCTTAATAGTACCTTATAGAGCAAGATTTATGTAAAAATAAATCAAAATCATTTAGAATTTAATAATAATAGTAGGTAAATTAAAAACTTAAATTTTAAACACCATCACGACAACCTGTTTCAACAGGAACAAACAATCAAACACACTTCTGGTATTATAATATTAGTAAGGATTATCATAACTTATTCTAATTAGGTACTTCTTAACTAACATTTTAATATGTATATTAGTCTGTAAGGTTTTTTTTGTGTGTGCAATGGTTATCATTATTATTATTATCCATTCCAGATGTTCTGCGTCCAAGAGAAAGAATCCCATACGGATCCATTCTCAACCGAGAAGGACCCGCTCAGCATAGCTCAGTCCTCCAGCGATGACGAGCCCCAACCGAAACGTCTGAAGACCTTCAGCCCGTCTCTCAACCTGAAAGTCTTCCAAATACCCGCATTCAATAAGGGCCTCACCATATTCCCGACACCAGATGTTACGTTGCCAAAATTTGTGAACAACCCACTGAATTTAGCCAATCCGTTGGCTTTACCAAGCATACAAGCAGCTAATGTTGTGAAATCTTTACATAGTAGATATTCCCTGCCAGCTAAGTTGAGTATAACACCGGTGCAGACCCCGAAGAGTTTTGATTCTGGTGGTGTTGTTCGGTATAAAAAGAATGGAGAGGTGGCGAAGAAACGGGGGCCTCCAAAGGGCTATAAGAGGAAACCGAAGGTGGATCTGTCGCAGAGCTTGAATAATGGAGCGTTGTTGCAGGTATTATTTGTTTTATAGACAAGTACATCTTTATCCTTATGTTGAGATTAATAGTCTGTCTGTTTGTCTCTATGTCACAGCCGTTTATGTCATCAACTTTTAAGAGGACCTTCGGCTTTTCATACAAAAGGCGATAACGATGTCCACCCCTTAAATGTTAACCGATGTTCACCAATTTTTGATAGGTTGTCAGTCAGAACCAAATGTAGGTCTATACGTTTTGATTTTTTCATTACAAAACAATAAATTAAGTTTTATTGTGGTTTCAGTATACTGATACAAAACTAATGTCGACATTATTTGACTTTCTTGATCTTTAATCAAAATTCAAAAAACGTATAGACCTAGATTTGGTTCTGATTGACAACCTATCAAAAGTTGGTCAAAATCGGTTAACATTTAAGGGGTGGAAATCGTTATCGCCTTTTGTATGAAAAGGCTGATTTCTGCCGTTGGTTCACAGTCCTCTTAAGTGTTGTCTTTAGGATATTTGGTCTGTGTTGTTTTATTTATACCAAAGGTTAGTACTATTATCTTCTGTGACCAAAAAATTCAAGTTAATTATCCTGAACATTGCAGGCTCAGAACACCATACTGACCAGCCTGCTGGCGGCGACGAACACGACGCTGAGCTTGACCCAGCCGCTGCCGATCGCTCCGAAGGTGACCATCATCCCGCAGATCAAAGTGCCTGAAGGTAAAATCCTGCAATCAATCAATCAATCATTGTAGTGGTAGATCCGAACAGTAATCCTCACTAGATGATTACTGTTCGAATGGGCCGGCTCGACCGGGGCAGTACCACACTCTCACAGAATATCGGCGTAAAGTAATAGCTTGCTATTGCGTTTCATACGGTGAGTGACGAGATTCGGAGGCCTATTCCCTCGTTCCCATCCCATCTCCAATCCCCATCCTCCCTAGACTGGCAACGCATTGGCAGCACCTCTGGTGTTGCAGATGTCCATGGGCGGCGGTGACCACTTTCCATCAGGTGGGCCATCAGCTCGTTTATCAGTTAATTGACATAAAAAAAACAGATGTCTTTTTATAGGTCTATGTTCTAAGTCTCACTGCGAGATCAAATTAGAAACTTCCATTCCTATTTGTTCGCACTGCGGACAACTGGGATTAGCCCAAAAGATCTCGAGTAACCGACATACCCGAAAGAATTGCTAAACTTAAGTGGCAGCGGGCTCGTAGAACAGATGGCCGATATGGCCGAAGAGTTCTCGAGTGGTGACCACGTTCGGGAAGGCGCGGCGTGGGCAGAACTGAGAGCGTCCACACGGTGGACTGATGGCCTACTGAAGATTCCGGGTCTCCGCTAGAGGCGAGCATCATAGCTGGTGTTTACTGCACCAGTTTTTCACCTTTACTAAGGCCCCATTCATGATCTCTGATATTGTGTACGGGAACCTGCCGTTGACAAGTATCACTAGGTCATCTGCGTACCCTACTGTGTACATGGGGCCAGTGTTGAGTTCAGAATCCGTCATCAGGAGAGGCCTATATCCAGTAGTAGACATCTTTCGACTGAAATAATGGTTCATTCTCATGTTAACTTATTTTGTTTCTCTTTCCAGGTGTCGAACTGGTGGAGATGGCCCTGGACCCCGAAGACTGGTTCCCGGCTGAGCCGTATAGGATGGTGTTCAGCAGAAAGAAGAATCCTAAGTGGAAGACCTTCCCGTACCGATGCGAACACTGTTTCAAGGTAATATTGCAAATGAAAAAGAAAATTATTCATATTTATTCGTTTATTTATTTTATTCATAATTATTGATATATTTCGTCGTGTTTTTCAACCTAAGAAGCGGGTAGATGAAGAAAAACTAAGAATATAGCTAAGGTACATGCTGCACGCCTAGATTTTGTTCTGAATGACAACCTATAAAAAATTGGTTAAAATCGGTTAACATTTAAGGGGTGGAAAGCGTTATCGCCTTTTGTATGAAAAGGGCATACACGGAAAAAACTTGTATCTAGTCAATTCATTTTCATATATCGCCATTTTTTTTAAATCTTTTAGTAACCTATACTATCTTATCAGCCAGTACTTTAAGCATAACATTTTAGACGGGGCAATCACAGTTCGATATGGCCGCCGACATGTGGACTGTTTTGCTAACAGCAAGTCCACAGAAAAGTGGCAGCTGTTCCGTGGGTATGTGAATGGGCGGATTGGATGGCTGGTGGTGTATACTTTTTGACATTTAACAAAATGAAAAAAAATATACAAAACAGTGCAATTATGATTTTTGTATGCAACTTTATTGCTCTAGAGCAAAAAAGAGCTGCTTTGTGCCGAGTATTTAAGACCATAATGATGAAGTTAAAACGTAGTTGGAAGAAATATATATCTTTCATTAATTTTGACCCTTAAATAAAAATGAATAGTCAAAATGATCTGCTTTTTTCTGTAAAACACTTTTGTTTACATTTACTTTCGTAATCATTCAACCTCATTTGGATTTTCATGCAACCTCCACATTCCGCTTCGTGCAATGAATATGACACTCGTTGACCGCAGGGGTACCGCGTGGCATCGACGCTGCTGACGCACTCGGCGGAGCGGCACGGCGGCGTGCCCAAGTCCCTCGGCATCCCGTGCCCGTGCTGCCCGCACGTGTCCCCACGGAGGAAGCTTCACAAGAAACATCTAGAAGGTCACGAGGGAAAGAGACGGAGGATATTTTGTCTCTATTGTCTACCAGCCAGTAAGTATCATGTACATACAAAAAAGTACCGTCACTCACTTATAGACAACGCACAGCCTAAACGTGGTCCTAGAGGTTTGAAATTTGGAGACATTCCTCGAGTACCCTAGAGGTGCACTGAGGAGGGATTTTGCAAAATTCCATCCCTAAAGGGGTGATAAAGTTTGTATGGAAAATACCACGGGCGAAGCTGTGGCGGGTCCTCTAGTCTACGTATACATATCTATGCACACAAACTAAAATTGAAGTGTCTATTTGTAATGTCAAAATAACAGCTTTTTATTAAATAAATATGCAAGTATGTACGGTACTTATAACAAAACAACAATTTATAAAAAAAATATTTGTCTGTATGTTTGTTTCGGCTAATCTCAGAAACAGCTGGACCGATTTTGAAAAGACTTTCACTGGCAGATAGCTGATATTACAAGGAGTAACTGTTATAAAATAAATACAACTAGGCTAGTTTGGTTTGGACCATTGCTTTGTATAGCTTATCTGTCAACTGCCTGGTCACACTAAAACATCACTTCCTGTTCCGGTCTGTACTTGCTATGGTCGTTGTCGCACGTATAAAATATAAACTACTTTATATTCTAAAGCTCTCTTTGTTTCACATCATCTCATTGAAATAAGTTCAATAGTAACTTAGGATACTTTTATTTTATAAAAAGAAAAACCCACGAAATTACCAAAAATAAAATAAAATAAAACAGTGCTTTGCGACGCATGCCCGGCACAGATAGCCTATTTCTATATTTTAAAAATACGGTCAAGACCATGTTGTGCCATGTTCAGTGTAGGGTTCCGTAGCCATTGTAACTCCGAAAAACTTAGCTAATGTTGTGTTGGGGTTAGTAGGGTAGGGGATGGGGTGTGGGGCTAGATCGATTTGTGTAAAAATTGTCCTCTGATTTATTTATTTTATAACTAACTTCTGCGCGCGACTTCGTCCGCGTGGAATTCGGTTAAGTATAATTATTCTCTCGGGAACTTTTGGCGATAAAAAGTATCCCATAGATCAATTTGTGTAAAAATTGTCCCCTGATTTATTTATTACTAACTTCTGCGTGCGACTTCGTCCGCGTGGAATTCGGTTATAGTTATTCCCTCGGGAACTTTTGGGGTTAAAAAGTATCCCATGTGTTACATTTAAATGTATTATGTGTGTAGACAAGTCTATTAGGTACGCAACATCTTCCCAACAGCGAAATAAAATATTTTATAAACATTTTCATCAAACACGACAAAAGAAACGGAGCAATTACCAAATATAAAAATAAAATATACACACTGCCTACTATCAAATTACAATATATTTATCGTGAATTGCGTACATGCGGCGCCATCTGTTGATGAGTGGAAATTATAAACAAAAATAGTGTTTTATCATACAAATTGCGCCACCTATCGATCATAACTGAAACCTATTTTAATTTGAAATTATAGTGACAAAATCAATTATTGTCACCTGCCTTTCATAGATCAAAACATAAATGTATTTATCCCATAGCATATTTAATTTGATTGCTTTATTAACAGGAATAAAAAGATAGAAGACGGTTCATCATACCATCTTAGGACTAATTAATCGAACGTGGCCACTAGTAGTCTGGTGGCTCTGCCCACCCCGTTAGGGATTTCGGGCGTGATTCTATGTATGTATGTATGTATAATAAGATAATAGAATACTTTTTTCTTTAAATGACTACACGTGACGCCATCTGTTGATGAGTAGGAATCTTAAATCTCGAACCAACAGTATTATAGCAACGATATTATACCTAGAGCAAGAAATTTATACAAAAATATTCGTTTGTGTTAAGCGTAGTAGCTTTTTAAGTAAACGTAAATGCCGTTGATTGAATAATACCCTAATAGTAACACAAGTAGTTACTAAATAAACCGTCACCCTTTTTAACAGAACTTGCAAACCGTTTTCACCCCCAAAGCATAAAATATAAAAATGCTATTTTATTTGCTACTAAAAGCTTAAATAGTAGTTTATGCAACGGTTGCATACCTAATGATAGGCCTTAAAACACTAGTGCGGTTTTCATGAAACGAGCCGATAGGCGAGTTTCATAATAAGATCGCACGTGTGTTTTAAGGCCAAATTATGCAGAGTTGCATACATAACTTTATCTACACACATATTATAAATCCTCCATGTTGGGTTCAGAAACAATATTTTCTGGCAACAAGTTATTTGTTGCAATCGTGGCTGCATATTTCCGATATCCGGCGCATTTTCACATCACACACACTCCGAGAAGACTACTTACTATTCATATTTTCAACTAAAATGTAAATTACAAACAACTTTTTCTATTCAATTCAACAACAATTCTACTTTCGTTCAGCAAAAGACCAACATGGCGGCAATTGGATCCTCCGGCAAGACCTTTTTTTTTTTAAATCATAGACAAGCGAATGAAGTCTCTATTCTCATGTCACTCGAGATCAAATGTCGTTCGGTTTATATTAAAAAACCATACTGAATTGATGTTTCGTATCAATAACTGTTTAATATCTATGGATACTAGAATAGAGACCCACTTGAGTTTTGACAGCTGTTCCAAATTTAGTCTCATTTCTTTACTAAAAACGATAAAGAAGTAACATTGCAGCACTGGTTTTTCCTAATTGGTTGTCAAAATGGTGGTCATTTGCTATGGTTTTTGATTAAACAATGGAGGTTTTATGATATGGGTGTAGATAAACAAGTTTTCACCCCCGTTATTGATTTTCAAGATAAAAGCTATGTTATATGTTACTGCAGCTTATAAACTATTGCCATACCAAATTGTACTAAATTCGGACCATTAGTTTTTGCGTTATAGGCGGACAAATTGACAGACAGACAAAAATTTCAAAAATCGTCGAAATGTTTTCTGTTATTGAGTCTAAAGCGCGCTGGAGTATTTCTTTCCAATTATCTTTAATGTACAGATTTTGTCTTTCTACTGTTCTATTATTTGTATATAGATTATTATAAACTAGTTTCTGCCCGCGACATCGTTCGCGTGGAATAACCCTTTTTTTGTTTATAAACCACCCGTGTATTAAAGGGAACAAATGAAAAAAAAAGAATTATTAAAATCGGTCAAGCCATTTTTGAGTTTTAGCGAGACTAACGCACGGCAATTGATTTCTAGGGTTTCGTATCCAAAGGGTAAAAACGGGACCCTTTTACTAAGCCTCCGCTGTCCGTCTGTCCGTCGATCCGTCCGTCCGTCTGTCTGTATCTCATGAACCGTGATAGTTAGTTGAAATCACAGATGATGTATTTCTGTTGCCGCTATAACAACAAATACTAAAAACAGAATAAAATAAATATTTAAAGGGGCTCCCATACAATAGACATGATTTTTTGCCGTTTTTATAGATAATGGTACGGAACCCTTCGTGCGCGAGTCCGACTCGCACTTGGCCGGCTTTTATATATAAGGAGATGTGATTTATCGCCTCTTAAATTCTCTACTATGTATATTTATGCCGTTTTTTGGCTTTTTCTCATCACAATTGTTTTGACAGGACACCCATCGGAACCGTACGTGAAAGAATCGGAAAAGTACCCATTCGACAAGTTCCCGCAATTCTGGTACGCCTCAGAAGAGTCCCTCCGTTTACACAAAAAAAGAAAACACCCCTACGCCGCCATGCTAAACTATAACTGGTTCAATACCTGGACTGACTCTGTGCCCAATAGCTAATAGGTGAGTGGTAGATTTTGGTAGTTTTGGTAGATTTTTTTAGTTGAGCGCTAGCAACAGTGATACTGATACTGTTAAAGGTAGAATTTGGTTTTATCTGTGATTTTTATTGATTTACACTTGATTGTACGGATATCGCTTTGTCGTTTTGTGTGGGGCTGGTAACCGGTTTTATTTCGTTCATCAATTAACCGGTCAAATGAGGAAAAGATGGCATGTAACTCGTTATTATTTTCAAATAAATCGGTTAATGATATTCAACTATTTTTTTTGTAAAAAACCGGTTTCTCAACTTACCTGTTATTATAATGCTAACTGCAACCTAAAACCGGTATCAATACCGATTTGGGGATTACTGGATTGGGATGACAGCCTGACGGAGATCATTTTAATCGGGTCATTTTGGCTCCCAATCACCAATCATGTCGTGTAGAACCGAAATTAACCGAAAACAATTTCGATCGACCAGACCTTACCGTGTAGAAGTGCCTTTACAGATGTCATCTGCACTGAGCGTTCACTCACACATTCGAAGCGATCACCGTATGATTTTAATACATTCTTAAATTATATACATTATAGGCAGAATTTAGACCATCGTCCGAACTTATACAGTATCACATTTCTAATCTCAGCACACAGAGCATATATCTTATAAACTCCGCCTAACTGGACGAACCCCGCTACTATCATTAGACTTAGAAACTACAAGCGATGGGTCTACATGGAGGTAAGGGTGCGCATAAACCCTCACGCCCCGCAAGTCTGGCAGCTTTATTTGCTAGTCTAATGGCCGTATTCAGAAACGCCACTTAAGCATTTGATTAGATATTAAATAGTTAAATATCCCTCAACTAGTTGTCAACCTATACAGAAACGTCACTTTAATTAAAGCTCAATTTGAGTGGCCTTTCTGAATTCGGCCATAAGTTAGGCCAAGCGGTGTCTATAAGATATATGGGGCCTACTGCATAATTACTTGCAATTTGTAATAGAAGCGGAAGTCTCTTTCTAGCAAAAGAAGTTGAAAAGAGGCTTCCGATGGTAAAAATAGTTACAATTAGTTATCCAATTGGCCCCAGGTCTGTGCTCATTATTAGAATGAATACTGTTTTGCTATTCAGAATGGAGATTTTAAAACTTTCTTAAATGTAGAAACATTTAGTATTGGCAGCTTTAGTTTTAGTAGTATTTTTTAACGGAAGCTGGCAACACAGCTCGCTGCGTTATGGCGGCAAACAATAATTTATATGGTTTAAGCTTCAGACAGCTATAGGTATTATAAAATAAGCTTACATAAACTGGTATAAATAAACATAATATGCTGCAAGATATAGCACATATCAACATAGCTAAAAAACCTTCGTACCTGCCTAGCACATAAATTATCGCGCACATAAAGCGTTCGTCCCTTTTGCACCCGCGTATTAGTTAAAAAGAGACGGATGATTTATGTGCGCGATAGAAGCTAGTACAGATGTAGTGCATAATTAGTTTCCATCTTGTTTTATCGGAAAAGTTCGTATTTACCGTGCTCTCTCAATAGCTTCAGCAGGCCCCCAATTCTCGGTGCATTCGAGATAAGCTCACCTTCAACAGCCTTCCTTTCCTTCATTACCTTGACTTAAAGTTGAAATTCGTGTCACTTCTCAGACATGCTTAGCGGTCAAAAGGTTAAAAAGCAATGGAGTTATATATAACTAGTTCTTATTTATACCAGTTTGGGTAAGCTTGAGGTCGTGCATGGTAGAAATGATTTGTATATTTTTTTAATGGTTTGTATAAAATAGTATAGCAATGTTTGCCTTATAGTAACGTCATGTAATAATTATAAACATTTTTAATAAAATCGGCACTGATCAATACTGTGTTTGCAGATCGTTTTGAACGAAATTTCATTTTCAAAGTATATATTACAAAGCTAATTGATTGAAAAACTCCTGAAAAATTCTAATTAGTCCGTCATTTACATTATAAAAAAATAATGAACACATATTTTTTCTTTTGTCAATTAAACAAAAAATGACGAAGATATAGTGCGTTGAAGTACCGCGTGACGTCACGACTGCACACATTTTACCATTAAGTGACGTCATGAGCTCACTCCCGAACTTTGATGCGCGTTATCTTTGACAATTTTGATTGATTTGATGAAGCAAAAAATACGTGCTCATAAACATAGATTTTGTTTTGAATAACAACCTATCAAAAATTGGTCAACATCGGTTAACATTTAAGGGGTATGAAAAGCAGTAGGTTCACACTCCTCTTAAGATGTAAGAAATTTGATTACCGCATCGCACTAACGGTGTGTTAATTTTTAGGGTTCCGTACCCAAAGGGTAAAACGGGACCCTATTACTAAGACTCTGCTGTCCGTCCGTCTGTCTGTCTGTCCGTCTGTCACCAGGCTGTATCTCATGAACCGTCATAGTTAGACAGTTGAAATTTTCACAAATGATGTATTTCTGTTGCTTCTATAACAATAAATACTAAAAATCAGAATAAAATAAATATTTAAAGGGGCTCCCATGCAAAGAACGTGTTTTTTTTTGCCTATTTTATAGATAATGGTACTGAACCCTTCGTGCGCGAGTCCGACTCACACTTGGCCGGTTTTTTGTTTTTGTCCTGACCCAAAGCCGTCTGCTTCCAAGAGCGCACAGCCCTTCGTACTCTTCAACATGGTGCGCAGCCCGCTATATATCATTTTTTTTGTTGTTTATTTAAAATCTTGTAACAGAGTAGATAAAGCTTTGTATGCAACTTTGCATAATTAGTCATTATAACACGAGTATGTGTTTATGAAACGAGCCGCAGGTGTTCTCCAGGATTATGGAACGGTTGCATAAATTACTATAATAGCAGGTTTTACCGTCATTGAGTACGTTTTACCAAAACTTTATGCAAACATCAGTAACTTTTTAAGCAAAATAATAATAATGTGCCTTTAAAAAGTAATAAAAAATGACAATTGAATTTAAACATTCCTCAGGCGTCTTATGATATTGCCTTGTAATAACTTATATGTACTTACATATACATTATATTTGTATACATTGTAACCGATTGAATATTAACATTGTAAGTGTAACTTAAGTGACGTAACCTGAACATGTATGTATACAGAGTTAAAAATATATACGGCGCAAAAATTTGTATACATTTTTGCTAATACAAACTAATAATATGCATGTTTTTATAATAATACATATTTCTGTAATGTATACATGTTTTTGTGCAGTATATATATTTGTAGAATGCAAACAGAGCAGCTTTTATAACAGTATTCTTGAATTTGATACGTGCATTTACTAAGTATTATTTTATACGATTATATAAGTATTTGCTGTAGAGACCAAAACCAAACAGTATTATGTTTCGCGACCATTTTAGTGTATCCTTAGTTTTATATAGATAAGATTTATTAAATAACATTTTTAGACACACTTTAATAACGATTTTTTGTAGCAAGGTCTCTCAAATGAATGAATTTTCATCAAGAATGACGTAGTGGCTAAGGTGATTTTAGGACTCAGGCTAGGGGGGGAGGGGGTTATTGGTTCCAAAAACTATGGACCAAGTGAATCCCCCCTCCCCGGATCCTCCCTTACGTAGTGGCGCCATCTATACTACATTTTTTTAACTGTAGAATACGCGGCATGTATAAAAAATAAGCGCCAGCTTATAACACTGCATCTTTTTTGTTAACGTTATAAAGTATAAATAAACTCTATAGCTACAATAGTATTCTACACTCAAAAAAAGGTATACTATCTGACAAATTAAACGTGGCAGAATATAAAATATTGGCGATAGCAAACTTAATTTTATTGAATATAATATCTTGTATTTTTAAAATACCAATCTAGACTGTCTGTAATAAGCATCTGCTGGCGACACGTATATGCGTTTTACGTAACTTGCCGTGTTAGTGCCGTGTACGCGCCTGTGCGTTCAGTATAAATGGCAAGTCTCGCCTAGTGATTTGACACGCCACCTAGTGGACTCTAAGGGAAACTGTGCGATGGGAAGTGCGTTAAAACAAGACCACTTAAAAATCTTATAACTTCATCTCAGTTGGGTAAAAGATCTCTAGTTACACAGCTCTCAAAAAGCGGGTAGTTTTAAGCGCATTCATGTAAATATGATAATTATACTTGTATTGATTAGGTTATAGTTTTTTTTTATGTATATATTAGAGCCATATTTTAATCAATTTTGTTGCGTCACAATAATATGATCAAATGTCAAATTTTAACAGATAAGTCATAGCTACATAAATGTTGATGACTCTTTTTTTATTGTATACATTTGGTGGTAAACCTTAATCACTATGAGGAAACATTTGCATGTGATTGTAAGTATCATTAAATAACTTATATTGCGAGTCAGATACTGCAATGACAAAATCAGTATTTTAAAATGATCATCAAATTTTATAAATGGATTCTTACTTGACGCAATACATGGCAATACTCTGCATATGGAACAAAATGTTTGTACAAGTAATTATTTAAATAAACAGTATTTTAATAAAACAGAATGGTTTTTATTATGCCCCAGTCTTTGACAATAAGGAAGTTTTCTGAAAAATTCTGATTAGTCCGTCATTTACGTTATAAAAAAATATTGAACTCATATTTTTTCTTATGTCGATTAAACAAAAAATGACGAAGATATAGTGCGTTGAAGTTTCGCGTGCCGTCATGACTGCACACTTTGTACCAATAAGTGGGGACCCCAACCCGAACTTTGATGCGCGTTATCTTTGTCAATTTTGATTGATTTGATAAAACAAAAAATATGTGTTCAATATTTTTTGATAATATAACTGACGGACTAATTAGAATTTTTAGGGAATCTTACTTATTACGTTTGTTTGTGGTTTTGTGTTAGGTACACTAGTGGACCCGCCACAGCTTCGCCCGAGGTATTTTCCATACAATCTTTATTACCTCTTCAAAAAATCCCTCCTTAGTGCACCTCTAGGGTACTCGAGGAATGTCTCCTCCAAATTTCAAACCTCTAGAACCACCCGTTAAGGCTGTGCGTTGTCTATAAGTGAGTCACGGTACTGTTTTATACGAGTATGTATTGATTAAAACCTTTGTCGAGAAATTAACTAAATGGTGAAAACTTGGCTACACTTGACTATAGTAACAAATATTAATATATTTCTGTGGAACGGTAGCTTAACCCTCAATCGTACATTAGAACAGGATTAAAGTAAAAATAAATCATGATTATTTAGAATTAAATAACTTAAAAACTTCGATTTTTACTTCTAAGTCACGTGACTTTAAACACCAGTCACGACGTATGACGTTTGCATAGGTCGGTTGAGTTCTGAATCACGCTGCCCACCTTAATCGTTGTGATCACGCACCCTCATAGACTGTTTTTTTTTGACGTATACGACAGGTTTTAAGATGACGTCACATGGAACAGCTGATAGTAAGATAGCGATTAACGGCAAATTTGAAAACGATAAATATTATTAGTGTTTTTTCTTGAACATGTGTAAAGTTCATTACGAAAATCAATACATATAAAACAGTACCGTGACTCACTTATAGACAACGCACAGCCTGAACGGGTGGCCCTAGATGTTTGAAATTTGGAGGCGTTATTCCTCGAGTACCTAGAGGTGCACTAAGGAGGGACTTTTTGAAATTCCAAACCTGAAGGGGTGATCTGTATGGAACTGCCCAACGCGATTTTCGCGATGCTCACTTTTTTGGTGTCGAATGACACCATCGCATAGGTACTCGGTAAATATTGCCGACATCGGCGTTCTTATTGTCCATTATTGGCTGATTCATGAGTTTTGTTTTTGTAGTTCGTAGCTCCTAGCGAGCAATGAAAGACAGCGAATCAGGCAAAATAAGACTGTGTAAATTTCATAAGAACTAAGACGTCGGCAATAGAGCTTCGTAGTTTATTAACTTGTAAATAGATGGCGTTAGTGACGAACTAAGTTATTTATTCAACGCAGTCGTATTGAACGCCATATCGTTCTTTTGAAATCGATGGCTGGACTGGTGGGCGAAAATTACCACCGGTTTCAACAGACGGCCGTCGAAGGCCTGGCCCCCCAATTCTCGTTGCATTCGAGGTTATCTCACAATCGAGATTAAACGTCAGTGCACACAGTCGTTTGACACAACTGTATGAATCTGACGTTTAAGGCCCGTCACATACATTTGTTTTCCTGGTTCGATTTCCGAATTCGTTTTCCGTATGGAAGGAAAACGAATTCGGAAATCGGGTCAGGAAAACGAATGTGTGTGGTGGGCCTAATCTCGCAATAGACATTATCTCGAATGCACCGAGAATTGGGGGCTTGGTCGACCGAGAACGAGGTTTTTCTATTTATTTTTTATTTAAAGACTGACTAGCGATTGACCTGTCTCACCTGATGGTAAGTGATGACGAGGTTCGCTGGTTCAGTAACAGCCTATGTTGGCGGCTGGATCTCGACGACTACCAGCCCGATTGGCCGGAGGTGGCACAGGAGACGGAGGGCCCTTTGCCCATCAGTGGGACATAATTGGCTTAGAATGATTAATTTGACTTAAATGAGCGAACAAACAGCCTAAAATATTGTTTTAAGAGGACTTTGAACCAACGGCAAAAATCACCCTTTTCATACAAAAGGCAATAACAATTTCCACCCCTTAAATGTTAACCGATTTTGACCAATTTTTGATAGGTTGTCAGTCAGAACAAAATCTAGGACTATACGTTTCTTGAATATTGATTAAAGATCAACAAAGTCAAATAAATCGCCGAAATTTGTTTTGTATGAGAATACTGAAACGAAAATAAAACTGAATTTATTGATTATAGTGAAAAAATCAAAACGTATAGACCTAGATTTTGTTTTGACTGACAACCTATCAAAAATTGGTGAACATGTGTTAACATTTAAGGGGTGGATATCGTTATCGCCTTTTGTATGAAAACCCGTAGGTTCACACTCCTCTTAATGGTCACGAACCGAATTGAGTAGTTAAGAGGTAATACGCCTCCAGCTGAGATAGCAAAGTCGCTTTTTTCGATTATTTAAGTGAAATTCTGGAGTCCGGAAAAAGGTGCCGCATCAAACGCAATAATAAAACAAACTAAAAAAAAGCCTTTATTCACACCTTAAAAATACAAATCACTTGAGCTTCAAATAATGTTTCTTCATATGTTTCGTCATCTCTCCCCCCTTCCTTGTGGAGAAACAGCACAGCCCGCAGACTTGCGCCTCGCCGTGCGTCTCGACGTGCGCGGATAGATTCGCGCGCGTGTGCGTCGTATAGCTGCACAAGTCGCATCTGTTGACATACAATCAAACAGACCATATATCCTGGGCACCTTTAACCAAATAGTCAATTTCGTTAATCGCTAATCCGTTACTAAAAAAGTTAATTTCTTTAAACGTTAAAGGCCCGGGCACACCAAACGCGGTTGCGGCGCGTTTGCGGCGCGAACGCGGGTCCGCGCCGTTGTCGAACAGCGCGAGCGAATTTACCATGCCACACCAAAGTAGCCGCGGGACCGCGTTTGGTTTGCCTCGGCCTTAAAGCGTCACATTTCAGATGACTTTAATCGTTTCAGATCGTAAATTCAGATGCGTTCGTGATTTAGTTATAACATTTTTTGGGTGTAACATAGGGTTTGTAATAATATTCGAGCGCGTCAGATATTCAAAGGAGATATTAAGTGAACCCGAAAATAGCTCTCATTCAAAAGACTGACAATTCGAAGGCGACACAAGCTCGTGGAAGCTTTTCGATAATGCAAACAAAGCCTCATATTGAAATCGAGCGCGTCAGATTATTATATAAACGGTTCAGTTCGATGTCCTAGTTGTGCTGGCCCAAAAGCTGACGGTTATTTGGAGGGAATCCGATGGTTTACAAAAAAACAAATCTGATCAGCTCCCGATCCTATATAAAGGGCTTATATTTGGAGTTACTACAACTGGGTACAATATCCCCCCTTATGTTAATCTGCCGCGCTTGAGTAAAACCCAAATCCCCTCTTGGGCTCCCCTACTATAAATTCATCATCATCATCATTTCAGCCGAAAGACGTCCACTGCTGGGCATAGGCCTCCCCCAATGATCTCCACAACGACCGATTCTGTGCTGCTCGAATCCAGCGGAGACCCGCAATTTTCACCAGGTCGTCAGTCCACCGTGTGGGCGCGTGTGGGTACTATAAATTAGTGCTATGTATCTTCGTAGTTGAAGTGTTGAGCTTCTCATACATGAGGCACCTCAAATGTCACACGCACTTTGGTAGATTGTCACAACATCTCACTTCGTAAAAATGGGTTTACTACGGATGTGCGACACACCCTCGTGCGAAGTACTGTACCATTACCATGAGTTGCGCAAACCGCTCTCGTTAGCGTAAACTATCTCTCGGTCCCTTTTACTTGTATCGGCAACAAGCAGTGTTTGATAGTTTACGCTAGCGAGAACGTTTTGCACAACTCATGGTAATGGTACTGTTCGTGCGAAGTGTGATTGGGCGAAGGACGATTGTGCGACACTTCATTTGTGCGAACTGCTCTTTATACGAATTAAATTTATGCGATGCACGACTATGCGACATGCAATATTGTGCGAACCATTGTTTGTGTGAAATATAATTAGGTGATGCACGACTATGCGACATGACACGACCAATTATACTACGAATTTTTACCTAAATCCAAGGCGTCATTTACAAAAAAAGATACATTTTAGGTTGATCTCGATGTCCCAAATAAATGATTTTATTAATTAAATATATTGTATGGCTTGTTTATAAGGTGGATAATATTATAATATGTACTTATTTGCCTCAGAATAATTTATGTAGGTAATTAATAATCATAATTAACATGAGGTCATTCATGGGTTCGAATCCGGCCCGTACCAATCAGTTTTTCGGAACTATAACTTCGCATATAAATACTTTTGTATATTTGTTTTGTCGAACAATGATTCGTCGCAAACTATAACTTCGCACAAAAATACTGCCGAACATTTGTAATGTCGATCTGTCATACGTCGCATATTAACATGTCGCAGGATTGACCTGTCGTTTAATAGAGATGTCGCACAATCGTACATCGCACACTCAGGGTCGCACTTAAGTAATAAACTCTCATCTTAATGGGGCACTTTGTCCGTGTCTATTGCGCAGTGTCACAGAGGACACTGCACTTCCAAAAGTATTATAAAAGGTTTGTCCGAGCTACGTCGCTGGAGCTGAGCGAGCTGATGACTTGGTCATTTATTTTGAGGGAACATTCCGTTAGCTAGTTTCTACATGTAACAGCGACATCTGTGGAGCAAACGGAGTTTCACTTTGAAAGAGACTTCGGTCTCCTGTATAACATGCCGTAGCGTATGTATGCGGTCTACGGTGCTGAAGCGTTTCCGAAAACCGGCTTGTTCGGGAGGCTGGAAGTCACCATCCCTGAGTGCGAGACGGTTCGTAATTACTCTTAAAAACAGCTTGTAAACATGGCTCACAATAGTTCTTCAGCAGGGCATTCTTGCCCTTTTTAGGGTTCCGTAGCCAAATGGCAAAAAACGGAACCCTTATAGATTCGTCATGTCTGTCTGTCCGTCCGTATGTCACAGCCACTTTTTTCCGAAACTATAAGAACTATGCTGTTTAAATTTGGTAAGTAGATGTATTCTGTGAACCGCATTAAGATTTTCATACAAAAATAGAAAAAAAAATGTTGGGGGTCCCCATCCTTAGAACTGGAACTCAAAATGTGTTTTCGTCAAACCCATACGTGTGGGGTATCTATGGATGGGTTTTCAAAAATGATGTTGAGGTTTCTAATATCATTTTTTTCTAAACTGAATAGTTTGCCCCCCCCCCCCCCCCCCCCCCTGTAACTTCCACCGAAAATTGGTTTGAACGAGATCTAGTAAGTAGTTTTTTTTTAATACGTCATTAATCACGGAACCCTCCACGGGCGAGTCCGACTCGCACTTGGCCGCTTTTTTGAAGAAAAGCAACACCACATTTCTTTTCCATGCCTGCAGTGTTTACCCCACATGTGGAATCGAATAACTTGCGAAGGGCTTCATGGACAGTTTTCCACCTGCTTGCGGAAGGTCGGAGCCACACTAATCTCGTACAGGTTGACATCCGAGATGTTTTCGGTAGTGTCCTTTCAATCTAGGTCTCGGATCGTTAGCCTTAGTTAAAACTGAATCAAGACCCATTTTACGTAGGCCTTCAGGGATCCGTAGATGAAGCCGGTCTTGCAATGTGCCTCGGATAAGACCAAAAGTTCTGCTTGCGAATACGAGATCGCATTTCGTATAGCTTCCTTTGCAGAAACCCCTCTTGTGGTTAATTTTGTTTGTGTATTGGTTTTTGTGAAGCCACGAATGTACTTATATTATAAAGTACCTAAATAACCCAATCATACATACATACATAGCATCACGCCCGAAATCCCTAATGGGGTGGGCAGAGCCACAAAACTACTTGTGGCCACGTTCGATTAATTAGTCCTAAGATGGTATGATGATCCGTATGGTGACAGGTGATCAGCCCATCGCCCATACAGATAGTCCACCATGTTGGAGAGGACCCGTCCCAATCATGTAGGTTTTTTATGCTTTATTAAGTGGCTGAGTACTGGAGCTAGGGTTGCCATCTGGGTCGGAATTTGGCGGAATTCTCCTGAATTTTTGTATGCCCTCCCGATTCCCGACAAAGTAAAAAATCTCCCGAAAAACCACTTCATTTTATAAAACAACTAGCGACCCGTCAGACGCTGTCCTGCAGCGCCATCTGCCGGGCTGATTTGTGAATCTAATCCATCCAGGGCGCCACCCAAACGCATACAAAAAAAATCCGTCAAATCGGTCCAGCCGTTTAGGAGGAGTTCAGTGACATACACACGTACAGTAGAATTATATATATAAAGATAATTTTAAGTTCAGAACATAGATACAACAAATAAAACAATAACTTAACAGTTACACTTCCATCCATCACAATATCTCATACACTCTCGACATAGATTCACCCATCGATTTGCAAACAAATCGCATGCTGGTGCTGATTGATGAAAGAAGCGAATTCAGCCAACGGAGTGCCCGAATGGCCGGGGAATTTTCGTGACACAGTGTGTGTCCTTGGTACCGTCAAGAGATTTGGAATCCGCAGCCGAAGATTTTTCGCATGACGAAAGGAACTTACAAAGGAACATGTTACCAGATTGGGACCATCTGTACCTATCGCCCCGCAGGACACTGCAAGCAGTCCTTAGCAAATTGCTATTACGCCTTACCTCCAGAGAATTGAACCTAAGTACACCAAGCAAGAACTTGGTGGGGAGTAAGAAGGGATAATACCCATATTAGGGTTCCGTTCCTCAAAAGGAAAAAACGAAAACCTTATAGGATCACTCGTGTGTCTGTCTGTCTGTCCGTCTATCACAGCCAAAACCACTGAACCGATTGAGTTGAAATTTGGTATACATGTGTAAGTCTGTGACCGCAACACGGACGCGTGACGTAAATATATGAATTTTCAACATGGGATCACTTTTAAGGGCTAAATTAGAAAATTTTAAAAAAAGTGAAGCAACCTATATCGTGTAACATATCAAATGAACGGGCTATTGTGAGGATATTAAATATATTTTATCTACACCCATATCATAAAACCTCCATTGGTTAATCAAAAACCGTAGGAAATGACTACCATTTTGACAACCAATTAGGAAAAACCAGTGCTGCGATAAAGAAATAACATGACTTCTTTATCGTTTTTAGTAAAGAAATGAGATTAAATTTGGAACAGCTGTCAAAACTCAAGTGGGTCTCTATTCTAGTATCCATAGATAATAAAACAGTTATTGATACGAAACGTCAATTCAGTATGTTTTTTTTAATATAAACTGCACAATATTTGATCTCGAGTGATATGAAAATAGAGACTTCATCCGTATGGCTATGATTTAAAAAAAAAATGGGTTGACGGAGGACGCCGCCATGTTGGTGTTTTGCTGATTTATTTTTATTATTATTATATATTTATTTATTTAGGTCATAACGATACAGATATGAGCTACAGGCCGGCGCGCCGCCGTCGCCATAGTCGGAGGGGCCCCATCGTCGCCGTGTCGCCGTTTATAATATATATGTGTGTAGATAAAGTTATGTATGCAACTCTGTATAATTTCGCCTTAAAACACACGTGCGATTTTATTATTAAACTCGCTAAAGCTCGTTTCATAAAACCGCACTAGTGTTTTAAGGCCTATCATTATGCAACCGTTGCATAAACTACTATTGTTTACGATGCTCCATCGAAATACGTCACTTATATCCTCTTGCATCACACAGTCCGTGGAATTTCCTACAGCATATATTACTTCTTGTATTTAACATGCCAATTAAAATATTTTAATAATGCATTGAATACTGCCGGCAGTTAGATCCAAGTATGATTTAACATTAGGTCCTACGTTACCTGAATTTCTCAATACTCCTGTGTCCCTCTTCGTAATGTTTTATCAGCTCCTTCAAGTTTTCCACCCTATGTTCGCACTCTGTGCACTTATACGGCTTCTCTTTCATATGAATCCTCATGTGAATTTTCAAACTTGTCTTTTTCTTTGTAAAATAACTGCACTCCGTACATCTCTCATATAAGTCTGGTTGTTTACGAACATTGCAACTAGGGCACGGTATGTATTTACGTGTTGTTTGAACTGGTTTCGGTTTTTCTTTGTGTGTTTTGCTGTGAGCGTCCATGGCATCTTTTTTTAGGGTGGCGTAGCCGCACTTGCTGCAGTGGTACAGCGCTTTGAGTTCTCGTATCTTTATGTTATGAGGGATGATTGATGATTTGGTTGTGTCCTTCGGTTTTATGAGGCTGAAAGCAAGTATCATTTTTATAGTTTAGTCAAATGAAAACTTTCATGAAAATGGAAACCTGAAATAAAAATAAAGAGTTTCAATGGAGGGCCTTTTGGTTGTATTCAAATTATATAATATTGAAAAATAACTTGACCAAGAATGTATGCATCTATAGATGTCAGATCATCAAAGCTAATTTTTTAATTAATGATGTTGTTTTATGCTATTTAAAATTAAGATATTATATTTCAGCATTTTTAAATTGTTTATTGCCTATCCTATTGATTTCAGAGTACATCCAATCAATACCGTCTTCACAATAAGGGCACACGGGGCCCGTGCCCAGGGCCCCCATTCTCAGGGGGCCCCGAAGGACCGACAATTTCTCTCACATAATTCGCTTTTTAATTTGCTTATAATAATTCACTTTTTTTCTTTCCAAAAGGGCCCCAAATTCTTGTATGGCCAAGGGCCCCAGCCTAGTTTAAGACGGCCCTGTATCCAATCACTGGAGAAGTCAATATGCCTAATGGGCTTATTATACCTTCCTAAATTTAGTTACTTACGAGAGGGACGCCGCAATATGTTAGCTACATATGGAGATTTCTCAATCACATTCCAACGTATTGCGGCATCCCTCTCGTAAGTTACTAAATTTAGGAAGGTGTAATAAGCGCTTAAGTGATAGAACTTTATGTAAGTAAAAGTCACAATATTAAAGAAGAGATTCTGTTTACAAGAGTTCTGTTCACAGGCTCATTTGTTGATTTTTTTTTGAACACTAAATCTAAAATTTAGGCAGGATAAGAAGTGGAATGATTACTTCACTTCTTATCCAACCTATATTTTGTTTCAATGTCATAAATAAGATAGTACTGTAACGAGGCGCTATGGCGACTCGTACAAAACTCCTTCGACTGATAACTTCTTCTTCATCTTCTTCCTCTTCTTCTTTCAATTTCTTTTCCAATTCCAAGTTCGAAACTCAAACGTTAGATCGATTAGGACAATTGACTTCACTTCATAAGAGAGCTCGACCTAGAAAGGTCTTGGACTTATAAAGAAATATAGTTTTATATTATTACATACATACTGTAAAATACCTAAATACTTAGAATCATTATAACCACAGTTAAAAAGTGCAGTGCGAGTTATAAAGGAAGCACAATTGTACCCGTTATCCTGTTATTAAGAATTACCAGTGAGGCACTTAATCGTAAGTAGTGTCACACAAAGCCTCCAAATCATCTCATTCCATAGCCTTACCTATATTCATAAGTTTTATAATGTTGTTCCAGAGTGCCTCGTATTATTAATAATAAACTACCCGATACCATCCGTTGTTTACCTGTTTCCATCCACCCTCACCTGCATCCAACCGGACTACGTTCCAGTACTCAAGAGGATAATGCAGCGGAAAAACCAGTAAAAAAATATTTTCTGCTTACATATAATTGTGGTCGATCAACGGATCAAACAAGTAAGTCTCACTCGTCTCTACCTCCACCTCGATCTGGTCTGGCGATAACTCTTCGAACAACAGCACTTCATTTTCAAAATCCATGGTTGAAATTATTAGTTTCGAAAAAGATATTATGTTGCGTAGATTGCTTTCAAAGATTTGAAGGCATATACAGTAAAATAAGTTTAAAACCAATAATTCGTTGATTTTAATAACTAGTTTTTAATTTACTACATGTTTGTTTACTTCAGAAAAATACACACTGACGAAGCACTTGCTTGAAGCAAGAATAATTTGAGCTCTGCACAGACAGACCAATAATAACCAAGCAATGACTGACATTGACATTTGACATTAACACAAATGCACCAAAAATGTCATGTTCACTGCGTGTGAAAATAATGCTGCATCTTATTTATTTTGCTACTAAAACAGTAGAAATTGATCTTTGATTCTGATATTATGCTTGATATGAATTTTGAATGAAAAAAAGGTTAATAATAATAATAATGTAATTTTTATTTCTGACAGAGTCCATATGGGTTAATAATACAGTGGAACTTAAAACTATGTTAGTAGGCAATTACAAAAGATAGAAAATATAATCATACCCTATCATACCATAAGTATGCACTCCATAATTATATAAGTAATGAATGGGTTTCAGTGTCATTGCATGTTGGAGTCGGAGTTGTCCAGTATAACGGCCAGCGGGTCGAACATGCATGACACAAAGATAAGATAAACCGTTTTATCTCTAAGTGCGTCTCTCTCACACTAGTGCCGACGAAAGAGATAGTCATAGAGATAAACGGGTTTTATTTATCTTTGTGGCATGCATGTTAGGGCCGCTGGGGCCTGTTTCAAGAAGCTACAATTTTAAAAGTGTAACGGGCAACACTGATTACTGTTTCATTACTTTGAGTAAACGTTGAAACCGTCAAACCATGCCGCCCAAAACGTCAACTACAGGCCACACGGATTCATACAAACTCATGCGCATTTGTTTGGCCTGTAAGGTTATGATAGTAAATAATATAGGCAATTTAGTGTTTATTTGTGACAGCATTATTACAAACTTATTAATTTGGTCATACTGTCACTGGCAGACGTAAGGCGAAGAACCATGTTTGAAATGGACGTACTAATTAAATACAGCCATCTTGCTTTTTCATTAGCGCGCTGATGTTTGCGGGAGCAGCGTAGCATTACAGTCGTAGGTTCAATTAATTTACAGCGTATCTTTTACTTCTATAATCTAAGATTTTAAAAGTGTAACGGGCAACACTGATTACAGTTTCAATACTTTTGTCTAGCAGTGTTGCCATTTTTTGCCTGTATAATTGTAACTTGTAGCCACAGGTGATTGGGACCGTCGCGATAATGGATTCATTACTTTTTTCCTATTGCATGTGATTTCGTGCATTATGTCTTAAAATAAAATGAAACATCTTTTCAAACAGACCTTTTATTTTATAGATTATTTATTTAGTATGCTTAGTTTACATTACATTTATTAGTCTTAAATTAAAAACAGTAAATTTTACAACAGAATACAATTAACTCTTAATTAACTTATATTGTTTTAATGTAAATTAATTAATAAAACTTGTACTTCACATTTTGAACGCCTTTCAGTGAATTCTTCAAGCTTTTATGTTAAATCGATATTAGTAAGGCTAATCGTGTCGTATTTAAATACAGCTCCAAAAAACCGTTTGTACATCATAATTTAACTTGACTTATTACGCTACACTAGAATAGACATCTCAATCAAATGACAGCGAGAACTCGATGACGGAGCGGGCATGCGCGCCGCGTCCGGCGGTGATCGTTTTCTTATAGGCATTTGTGCCATTTGGCCTCAACAGGCTTTACAAAAAATCAAGTTGAGGCGTCCACTCTAGTATACATAATTACTCAAAGCTCTGACTGCACTGAAATAAATGAAGCTTTAATATAAGGTGGCGCGATATATTATGTGGACATCAATATTATTAATCTAATTTGTACAACATACAATTCATGCATTTATTACATTGGCATACATATTTGCTACGGGTAAAGTCACACCGTCAGGTGGCCCAGCTTTTAAACTCTGTTCGCTAAGAGTTGATAAAAAAAGTTAACAATCAGGGCATCTTATTTACAAATAGCGGCCCGCTAATTATTTTTACCGATGATAACGAGAAATTAAAAGGGAACACTATATTTTCATTCCCCCATCTCGGAAATAGTATTTTTGCTTTCCGATATCTGAGTGCAAAAGGCGTTTTTATCCGCTAGAGGATAAAGTTAATTGAATTTAGAACATCGTGTGCTAGGTTAAAAACAAGAAACTTGAAAACAAGTGAAAAACCTATAATGAGTGATTCTAGCGACGAGGAAGATATATTTGAGGCCAACAGAATTGACTGA
Organism: Tortricodes alternella; assembly: GCA_947859335.1. Taxonomy (NCBI): domain Eukaryota; kingdom Metazoa; phylum Arthropoda; class Insecta; order Lepidoptera; family Tortricidae; genus Tortricodes; species Tortricodes alternella. Next base: position 7,379,312 of record OX401972.1, read on the forward strand.
AACTGTTAATAATGCTAATGCGCAAATGTTTTTTTTTTTTTGCATTTAGTCATTTCCTCGCTGAGGTGGAAAAAATAGTTACGTGTTGCACTCGAGTACAAAGATTTTCCACCTTCTGCTCCCCTTTTGATTCCCTCGCTTGCTCGGTCATCAAAATTGAGCACGCGATTAAAAAGCAATTTTGCACTCTTGTATAACAAATAACAATTTTTTCATAGAATATTATTATTGAATAGCCTGTATTCTGTTTAGGTCCCATTGCTGGCATATCATCGGACGACGACCATGACGAAGTCTCAGGGTCGGAGGAGAAAGTCGGTGACGTTTATTATGAAACGTTCAATTGCTTCGTCTACCCTGCCACGTAAAAATCTTTCTTATTCTACAGTTTGCGGTAGGTAAGCGACAGTCGCTATTTCGAGACGATATCATAATATTTATCAATTCTCGGCGAACAGACTTTAGAATACATTATACATACACATATATCCCATATTTGTAATGACAACTTTATTTTCATAGCGCTAGAGTGCTACAAGAGACAGGATATAACTTCAAAATTCGATATTAAAAAAAAAATCTCTCTTTCTATTAAGTACTTCTGTAGCGACTCTCGATGGTGAAAGAGAGAAGTAATAAATAATGAGTAGTCTACAGAGAGACTTTAGCAGCGGTGGCCGCCGCCAGCGCTGCAGCCTTCTTTTTGACGGCGAGCGCGGTGCGCTGCTTCGCTTGGATCTTCGCCTTCTGGCTCTTGGACAGCTTCCGTTTCTTGTTAGCATCGTTCGACGCTGCTGACAAAAATTTATTAAGTTACATTCCATGATATATGCATAGAGACACAAGACTTAATCCGTTAATCGTTAATCAACGAAGTTATTTTGAGTAACGGATTAACTTTTAAGTTAACTTTAAAAAATGTTAACGGACTCACTTCCGTTAAAATAATAAAAGTCCGTTAATCATTAATGAAGGTCCTACGATTAATACGGTATACGAAAAGTACTTTCATGTCCTGCCTAAACTTCCATAGCCTATAATAAAAAACCGGTCAAGTGCGAGTCGGACTCGTGCACGAAGGGTTCCGTACCATTATCTATTAAAACGTCAAAAAAATCACGTTTGTTGTATGGGAGCCCCCTTAAATATTATTTTATTCTGTTTTTTAGTATTTGTTGTTATAGCGGCAACATAAATACATCATCTGTGAAAATTTCAACTGTCTAACTATCACGGTTCATGAGATACAGCCTGGTGACAGACAGACGGACGGAAAAATGGCCAGACAGACAGACGGACCGCGGAGCCTTAGTAATAGGGTCCCGTTTTTACCCTTTGGGTACAGAACCCTAAAAAGAAATTATAAGTAAACAAACACTATCGCTACGACATAATATGCAATTTTTATCAAGAGTTAACGATTAACATCAACTTCCGTTAAATCTTCCGAAATGTAACGCTTTAACGTTTAACGATGTTACCTAACGATTTTAGTAACGGATTAACGATTATAGAAGGTAACTATTTGATTAACAGTGCCCAGCTATGGATCTGCCCAAGTAATATCAATACACATAAAACAGTACCGTGACTCACTTAATGACAACACACAGCCTGAACGGGTGCTCCTAGAGGTTTGAAATTTGGAGGAGACATTCCTCGAGTACCCTAGAGGAGCACTAAGGAGGGATTTTTTAAATTCCATCCCTAAAGGGGTGAAAAGGGGTGATTAAATTTCGTTTGGAAAATACCGCGGGCGAAGCTGTGGCGGGTCCACTAGTCTAGAATAAAGTACTTATAAATTAAATTAGCTTTTTAAAAATTGCATTTCAATAACAAGGTTTTTTGCCCATTGCACTTTAATATTGCAATAAAATCATACACAAAATTTCGTGTCTGTGCTGTTGACCGCTGAAGAGTTCCTTTGTCTGGAGCTAACCCTGGACGTGGATTCAGGTCATGCTTACCATAAAAATGCATTGCCATCGGAACTGAACCAACATGTAAAAAATCAGCTCCGTAGATAATAGGAAGTGGTTCTAATTCAGCTTGCAAGATTTGACCCGAACATACAAACATTGCAAGTTAATAAATAGCTTTTAATATTACCTGTATTGAGGGCATGTCGGTTGGCGGCTGTCCGAGCTAGTTCGCCGAACGTGTTCGCGAGCGCGACGCCGAGCCGCGAGCAGTCGGCGCGCCCGGCCGAGTGCGCGTGCAGCGCCAGCGCAGCCAGTCTACGAATCAATGGCACTTATATCTCTTGAAAAGCCACGATACATTGTGGGAACAATAGGGATGTTTCGTGTAAAAAAATAGTAATTCTAATTGGTCCGTCAGTTAGATTATCAAAAAATATTCAACACGTATTTTTATCAAATCAATCAAAATTGACTAAGATAACACGCATCAAAGTTCGGGAGTGAGCTCATGACGTCGCTTAATGGTAAAAAGTAGAGATGCAACGAATATCCGGAGCCGGATAGGCCGGATACCGGATAGTGACTCAGTATCCGGCCGGATACCGGATAGTAAAAACTTGGATCAGAAATACGATAAAACAAATAAAAGCCATGAGAAATAAACAAAATCGACGTCAGTTATTAAATTAAAACTTAGTTTCCTTTTATATAAGTATAAAACTAACATGTCACATTACGTCGAGCACGTTCGAATATTCCCTACTGACGACGTAACAAGGCGCGTATTTAACCTCAAAGGGTCTCCCCGGCACTTACAATTCGTAACCAGTTAAAACTTGCTCGCCGCACGAAGGCCACGCAGCTAACACAGCTTTAGAGATAGCTCGTGTGCGGCCGGATATCCGGTTGCCGGATATCCGGCTATCCGGCCAATGGCCATGCCGGATATCCGGTATCCAGCCAAACCACTATCCGTTGCATCTCTAGTAAAAAGTGTGCAGTCGTGACGTCACGCGGAACTTCAACTCACTATAATCTTCGTCATTTTATGTCTAATTGATAAAATAAAAAATATGTGTTCAATATGTGTACATTATGGATCTTTGTTTTCCGAAATAAAAAAAATATATTATTATCATTATTAAAAAATACAAAGAGACCAATTCATACACCTGACGTTCCACATCGAGGTATAAGCCTCCATGGTGATTGTGCTCACCTGCCAGCCAAGTCCTGCTGTTCAATGTCAAGGTCGCAGGTGAGGGTGGTCGCGTTCTTCAGCTTACTACCCAGCGGCATCTGCGGCAGGTACTGCGTTACATTAATTCGAGTAAGTAACACTTACAGGTGATCATCCACTCCAAGGGAATTGTGCTGGGACACACTATTTTTAACCGACTTCATTTCATAAAAATTAGGGGGCGTCACGCTTTAGATTTTACTAAAGAATTTAATGGTATACATTGTGACACAAACGGCTTTTCACGTCGACGATTATAAACGTTACACCACAGATAGGCATTTTGTGTTCGTGCTAAGTAACAAACGTCTAATCACGTCAACATCCTTACACCACGTAACGTGTCTTAACGTTGTTAGTGTGCGTGAAGTCACTTGTTTATGTGTGAAACTACGTCCAAACGACATTTTACACGTTGTAGCCATAAAATCATTTCTTGTTAAGACGTGTATGGACGTTGTGTCACAATGCCGAAGGTTTTTTGACGTCTAATGACGTAGCTTGCGCGAAAGTCGTAGGTATATAGCTTTGAACAGTACTATAAAATATAAAAAAACATGTGTTATTAAATAAACAACTTGACATTTAAAAGCCTATATGTTTAGTCTGCAAACAGCACGAAACGACAAAACCCCGTGATAAATAAAATAATACTTTACGAGTAGGTAGGTAGGAAGTTGTGTATATATTTAATTATATATATTACTGGTGGACTCGCCACAGTTTAGCCCGCGGTTTCCATACAAACTTTATCACCCCTTTTCAATCCTATGGGGATGGAATTTCAAAATATCCCTCCTTAGTGCACCTCTAGGGTACTCGAGGAATGTCTCCTCCAAATTTCAAACCTGCAGGACCTCTCGTTTAGGCTGTGGATGTGGTGTCGAAGATGTTGTGACAATTGAGAAAGGTATGCTTAGATGGTTTGGAGAGGATGAACGAAAGAAGACTAACGAAGCAGATTTATAAGGCGAGTGTGCATGGTAGGGTTGGAAGGAAGACCTCGGCGAACGTACCAAAACCAGATCGAGGACGCTCTTAAGAAAGGTCAAGAGTACCCGATACCGGCGAGCGGCATGAAGACCATAATGAGAGTAGACGGAGCGAAAGGTGTCAGGATCGTAGCAGGTGGAAATCCGTGGTCTCTGCCTAACCCTTTGGGAAACAGGATTATGTGTGTATGTATTTAACTTTAGTCACTTTTTAGCGAACACACTTTCGAATTGGCCCCAATGAATTATTAGCTTTAGCAATAAAGCGACAGAAATAGATTTAAACAAAACTATTAAAGTGTTTTGATAAGCCGCCTATTTCATAAAACTAACGTGTGTGGGATGGTTTTTAAGAGCATTTAATCAACCGCGAACCGCCAAATGCTTCGTTAAAATACGCTAAATTTGATGCCATCAAAACTCCTAGTCAAGGTTTCCCTGAGATGCTGTAAGATTATTGCGAGGCGAAGTTATTGTTTATAGAATATGCAATGATTTCCGGTACTCGGATGTAGCTCGATGGAGATCCAAAGGAACGTGATTAAGTACCTACTGTTCATTGAAATATATAGTAAGGAACTGCTCAAAGCAATTCTCGCGATGCTTACTTTTGAGGTGTCAGAATGCGAATCTGACACCATCGCACGTCCAGTCGCATGGCAACCACGGTCCTTGACACCCGTTTAAGTGACACTATTATAATCAAGTATGAAGTACAATTCCACGACCTGAGAGACCACACCGTCCACAATGATATGATAGCGTGTGAATCAAGCTATATTAGACTTTTGTATGTATGTCGTAAGAACTAAGACATCAGCAGTAGGATGTCGTTAAGCCATGGCGCTGGCGTTTGACAACCTTCTATGAGACTTGTGACACGAAATTGTACTGATAGGCATATCCTTCTTTTGAGATCTTTGTTACTGTATCATTCTTGATTTAAAGGAATTTGATTCTTAGATATTTGTGTTTATAAGTAATAGAATAGCTTGGATTTGCCCAGTTTCCACTGAACAGAAATAGATTTATTAGCACTAGAACAAAAATAGACTTATTATTTTCTTTAACCTTTTGACCGCCAAGCATGTCTGAGAAGTAACACGAATCTCAACTTTTAGTCAAGGTAATGAAGGACTTTTTTACCCTGTATCCGCTGACGGCTGCAGCCGACTGTGGCGGTCAAAAGGTTAAATTTATAATTTTATTTAAAATTTTAATACCAGGGCTAAAGCCGAAAAAGCCACGGACGCCGACTGTAGCCGACGCAAATGTATGGAAAACGGCATATCGTGGCGTCGGCGGCACGACAATATGCTGTCGTGTATAGCCGACTGTAGCGTTCAAATGGTAAAAGAGATGATGAAATATCTTGATATAATAATTTCCTATAAGTAGAACTTTTCGTATTACAGTATCTAAAGATCTAAAATATCTGCTGGCTTAATTTACATACTATAAGGGTGTCGAAGTGTCAAATTTCGATTAAAAAATACTGAACTCTTGTACTAAAAAAAGTGTGTGTGTGTCCGACGCACGACAGGAGTTTACTCCTTACGAACGATTATAAACTAAACCAGTACCCATCATACCATGCTGTCATTTTTCATTTTGACAATTGTCAGTAAATAATAGTTTCATATTAATGAATATAAACATGTCACTCATTGAATACAATAATTAGCTGACACTTCGGGGCCCGTCGTCTTCCGATTGAGATCCGAGTTTTACCGATGGAAACATATTAAGTATTCACTATATCTGTATGCAATGCGAAGCGACCGACGCATCTTCGGCGGGCTTATATATGAAAATCGATGCTTAAGGAGTAAACTCCAAAAAGACCGAGGCAGCCTGAGGTCACGGGTTCGATCCCCAGTAATGTCAGATACTCGTATGCAATTTATCATTTGTCTTGAGATTTTGGGCATTCGCGTTGCGTTTATGGACGCGAGATTATAAGATAAGACAACCTAGTTCGGAGCTTTAAGTGTGACATTAATTAATTTAAATGAAAAATCAGCATGTTTTTATTTTATTGAATGTACAAATTTGCCCAAAATTCTGTTTATTTTATTTACCTTGTAACTCTGCGGGCACATCCCAAACAAATACCGCTCCAATGTCTGTTTTAATTCGTCAGCGAACATCAACGGGGCCCCGTTGTTAACCTGAAATCAAGAATAAAATAATTAATAGGTAGTTTTTAATTTAAAAAAAAATCTTTATTTACCTACTAATTCCCTTAGTGCCCCCGCAGAATGCAGACTTTCTATCGGCCGATAGTTTAGTCGGGTTCGTTAATCAGTATGAGGATGTATGCATGACATGTGCGCTCATTATAACGGCCGATACCGAATCGTTATAATGTGCGCCCATGCATACATCTTCATACTAGGCTTGTGTAGTACATGTACTAATGAACTAAAGGAATGAATTCCCGTCACTGTACTAGAACGAACTATTCCGTAACGTTTCTGCTCTTAGTACATTGCACGGAGCGAGCAGCGCAAGCGAAGCGATCCGTTTGACCGACCGAACGGCTGCACATTGGCTCTGTCAGAGTAAGACAGCAAGAGGGAAGGAAACGGACCAGTCGGGCGGGAGCAGACCATAGAGAGATTATTTCAGTGTACTAGTGTACTAAAAGAACTAAAAGAGCGAACTAGTACATTCGCACAATCGTACTAGTCCGGAGCGATCCGCGCAGTGAACGAGCACGCACAACTCTACTTCATACTGATTAACGAACCCGACTAAACAAACTATCGGCCGATAGAAAGTCTGCAATCTGTGGGGGCTTTAAATAGTCCTTACTGTTTAAGGATGTATGCCACGTCAAATCCGCAGTACATGTATTTTATTTTTCTAGTTTTGTTTCATTTGCACCAAATAACGGCAATGAGTAATTTTGAACGAATAATGATTTAAAATGTACAAACTGTGTGATTATTAATAATTATTTAGTATGTGAAATAAAATCAGAACCTGATTTGACTACTCGAGTCATAACCAATCAATATGAAGTTTTTGAAACGGTCCGGACACATGGAAATTCAATCAAGAATATTTCCGTGGGAACAACGGGAACGACATTTTCTTTTGTCATCGAAAAATCGAGGAGAGTACAAAGCTATAGAAAATACATTTTCTGATTATAAAAGTACTATGAGACAGAAACATTTTTCGCTTTTTCTTGTAATTTAATCAACTTCCGGTACAAATAACATGGGCACAGCACATAACACGTAATCTTAAATGTCATTTATCTCCTTTAAAAGAACGGTAAAGTGGTTTTTTTTTTTTACACTTATGCGAAACGACTAATACTACCATACTATTCAATTTCAGCGAAAAATGTACAAATCGATATATTGGGTATACAGTATACATCCTTAAGTATATTATTGGGTCCAATACGAAACAGAGTCTAGTTAATTTAAAATTACTTAAACTTAAAATAATAAACGTCATACTCAGTTTTGTGGAAATCGAGTTTGAAGTTTCTAATTTTAAATTTAGAGACTTTTAAATTAGCGAACACATTTTAGAATTGGCGCCATTATTTTATTAACCCAGGGATAAAGTTAAACCCGTTTATCTCTCTATCTCTTTTATCGGCACGTGAGAGAGACGCACTTAGAGATAAGGCGGTTTAACTCAACTTTGAGTCAATCTTGCTACGATAGCAGTTTGCGTCGTCGGTGGTAAAAACAAATTGATTCAAACATTATGGTCCCGATGTAATGACGTTTCCACGTGGGATCTGCGAGTTTACGCAGGACAAAATTTGTATTTCGTCTGTAATATTTTACTGAGCCGTAGTAGATTTTTGGTGTTTGTTGGCATCACTATTTTTAGTTATTGTTGTATTTTCGAGAAAGTAGACCAAGGTCACCCAAGATTATGCCAAACATTTAATTTTGTTAGTGCTTTAGGCCCTGACTGTAAATAGGTTCAATAAAATTATCATGAGATAATTAAAGAAGTAATTTTATGTTTCTCACCCTTTAAAAATTAGGTATTTCTTCTTATACCATAACATTACACATATTCTAAACAAACTTATCGGCTTCTCCAGAATCTCGGTCTTACATAACTTTTGATAAATAAATCTAACAAACTGCTTTTCTGCGGCATTAAAAAGTTATTTTAATTTGCGCGGGAAACATATTTTTAACTAAATGCAACTATAACCTCAAAATTAGGTTATTGTAGCACATCAATCGTTCCTTGAATTAAAATAAAAACGCACTATACACAATTTAGTTATTTTAATTTCCGACTTATTTACATAGCTAATACAGTCTTTATTTGTACGGCGTTAAGTTTGAGTTGTGATCTTTTGTTCCAAAATGGTTGTCTTGTACATTAAAAAAGCAATAACGTGTATAATTCGGCACCACGGTCTCGTTCGTAAATATTAATAATGTTTTGGCGACTCGCCAGCTGCGAATCGAATATTGAAGCTGCGAATTATCGAATAGATGGAGATAAGGTTCACGGTACTACATCAACGACTTTGAACATAGGTGTAAGACTTCGTCCAATGAATGGTGCCGTCATTTCTTCATCTTATCTTATTCAGCAACGAATCAAAGGTTTACTACCTGCGGCCCAATTCACAACATTATACAATAGTAATTTCTTATTCTGTTGTTCTATAATCTAAGTTCACAACACAAGTAACAATTTCACAAGCAAATTCATAGATGTCAAATCTCATACATTTGCTTTGCAATGTTGGCAGTTTTTTTTCCTGTTTTGTAACTTTTAGCGTTGTGTAATAGGGTACTACTGTACCAATCAACCCTAGATTCTAATGTCGTGTTTCTTTAATTTAATAAAAATTACATTATTCATGTGTAACATCTTTCCTCTCGCTTTCCTGCAATCTGTGGGGGTAATTTCGTGAAAAGGGACGGAAGTGTGTAACAGGAAGCTGCGGAACCGCGCGCTACCTGATTTAAATTTGACCAATGGGAGCGGTGGTTTTAATAGTTTCAATTTCAATCACCATAATGTAACTTTTAACTAATCTTTCTGTGTAAACATTTCGTCAGCGCGATTTTAAATACAGCCAGCGACATCTATGGAGCAGTCTTATAACTTAAACTTATAATCAGAGGTTCCTCTAATTGCTTAATAGGCATGCCGCCCATTCTTCAAACCAGATGGTACCAAACGAATCCATTTTCCGAGAGGTTGGTACTGCCAGCCAACAGTGCGTGCGTGTGTGTGACGAGAAAGAGACAGGGAAATATAGCAAGAGACCGCGTCAGCTTTGCGCTTAACCTACAGTACCGTGCCTACAGTGTTGTATTTAAAGTATGCTGTTATAAACTATAGGTTGACCGCTTAAATGAGTCGTCGCCCGCGCGCGGTTTTCATTCATTTCACGCCGCCCGCACCTCTCTCAGGCCCCTTTGTCGTCATGCCCCCGCGCCCCTGTGCCGCGCGGGCGACGACTCATTTAAGCGGTCAACCTATAATTCATAAACTACATATATTAATAAAAGGTGATATGTCAGATATTAGGTACACATCATATGCGACTACTGTAAGGCTCGCTAATTTTTTTAAGGTAACAGGTACTCTCTTACAGCTGCAAAACCTGATTTATCTCGTTATTATTTTATTTTGTACTAGTGGACCCGCCACAGCTCCGCCCGCGGTATTTTCCATACAAACTTTATCACCCCTTTAGGGATGGAATTTTAAAAAATCCCTTCTTGGTGCACCTCTAGGGTACTCGAGGAATGTCTCCTCCAAATTTCAAACCTCTAGGAGCACCCGTTTAGGCTGTGCGTTGTCTATAAGTGAGTCACGGTACTGTTTTATATTCTGTATATTATCCCAATGAGTATAAGTAATATGCTTTAATGCGTATGTTTATCATAATAGGCTAGTTTCCTGAAAAATTCTAAGTAGTCCGTCATTTACATTATAAAAAAATATTGAACACATAGTTTTTCTTTTGTCAAACAAAAAATGACGAAGAGATACCTAGTGCATTGAAGTTCCGCATGACGTCACGACTTTGTACACCATTAAGTCATTAGCCCCCCCCCCCCAGCCCCCACGCCCGAACTTTGATTCGCGTTATATTTGTCAATTTTGATTGATTTGATAAAGCAAAAAATAGATGTACAATTTTTTTTATAATCTTACTGACGGACTAATTAGATTAAAAAAAAAATAAACCCGGAAACATCCCTATTCATGCCTGTAATTTGAAGATTTAGCGACACGGCGTGACATCACCAACATTGAATCTGTTTATTATAATTTAATAATAAATAAATATAATTTTAGGATTTTCTCGCTAGCTCAATTCATTGTGAACCCAACTTTAGACTCAGAATAGTAATACTCCAGACACCCGAGTTTAAAATTAAGCTGTGCATGCGAATGAATCATTTTAGTGTTGACTTTATTGGTGTTTCGTCCGTTATGATCCATTATTTGTTTGCGTTATACTATTTCAGTCGACCCTGTTTACACTGAAGACCAATAGAGCGATTGCGGTTCAATTTCAGAAGTCGACTAGCTTATCTACTAAGGAATAAGGTTACTTGTGTAATATTAGTATCATTTTTATTTTTATTTTTAAATCTAATATAAAGAGCTTCTTCGCCATTCAGGGCGATGATGTCGCTCCATTATGCCAGCCAAACAAATTCCACTGCTCATCTCCTGGCGAGGCCTAGTCGCACTAACTTAAATAATGCCTTGGCCTCATCCGATGTTGGAAAAGCCAGCGCACTATTGCAGCCACCGACGTCACTAAATATATTGGTAGTGTATTTTAATTGATACCTCAATGACTCGTTCCATTAGTATCTGTAACGCAATACAAAAGACGATAAATAAAGAAGTAATTATACAAAAAACCGGACAAGTGCGAGTTAAACCCGCGTAGACAGGATTCCGTTCCGTACATGACTATCTGAAATTTCGTATGTTACTTTAGATACCGTAGACTTCTTATAGGTTTTCCTGGCGCCTCATTCGGGAACGCTAAGTGATTCTGTAGCGACTCATAAGCCAGATTTCTCATCTCGCTTTTACGCATTACGCGTCGTGCGGAAGAGTGGGATGAGAAATTTGGCTTATGAGTCGCTACAGAATCACTTAGCGTTCCCGAATGAGGCGCCTGTACTGTTTTCTGTATTTTTTCAAAATTGTAGCCCGAATAGTTTTATGTTTAGTATAAGTTGTCTTAAGTAGTATTGTTGCAATAAAATAGATGCGATGTCGTGCGTGCGAATGGCTTCTACGAACTTGGCCTGTGCACGCGTGCGTGCCCTGTGATCCTGAAAAGCAAAGGCTTTAAGGCTCGGGCAAACCAAGCGCATGTGCGGCGCGTCGGCGTTTCGAGCGCGGGCCCGCCGACACGCCAAACGCTTTTGGTTTGCCCGAGCCTTTAGGATAATGATTTCGGCGGAGCGAAAAATCTGCGAAATTAGCGACGCATTACCGGGTTTTCGCTGTTTGCACCGGAAATATTATTTAGTTGTAAGAAAAGAACCTGATTGCAAATTTTCAATATCCTCACTAATATTATAAATGTGAATGTAAGTTTGTTTGTTTGTTACGCTTTCACGTAAAAACTACTTAACCGATCATGATACTTTGTATACATATTCTCTAAGGTATTGGGAAGGATATAGGATACTTTTAATCCCGGAAAATTTTAAAGTTCCCGAGGGAATAACTATAGCCAAATTCCACGCGGACGAAGATAGTCACTATCACTATCACTATCATCACTACATAGTATAAAACAAAGTCGCTGTCGCTGTCTGTCTGTCCCTATGTATGCTTAAATCTTTAAAACTACGCAACGGATTTTGAAGCGGTTTTTTTAATAGATAGAGTGATTCAAGAGAAAGGTTTATATGTATAATACATGCATAATATTTCAGAGAAACATTGATAAAATTAGAGGTTTCTAATGTGATGTCGTAAATAAACACATTTTATTGCGCTTACATTGCAAACGCTGGCTGAACCCCACGAGATAAATAAAAAATATGTACTACAGTATTGTACACCCTAAAAAGGTCAACAAAAAAGTCCGCGATGGTATATGTCTATCTCTTAAGGATAACCCACAATAACCATTTTTATCCTTTACATTTTACGGGAACAAATGGCTTATTTACGAAGTCATTTTAAGCAATACAGCATTAATCCTTATCCAATAAAGTACCTTAAATACATCCTCCATTTAATATAGATTAATATGGCCCTTTACAGGCTGTAGTTTAAATGAATATTTCCGAAGATATTACAGATTATAATGCAGGGACATAGCGGTGAGGCGGTACCGCCCTGCCGTGCGCGTGCCTATAAAAAACGTGCTTTTCGGCGCGACAACTTACGTTACGATAAATAAAAAAATATATATTAGAAATTGTATACTGCAAAACGTGCTTTTCAGCGCGACATTCTTTTAGAAATTGTATGTTTGTTCTTCAAAACGTAGTTAGGGTTATGTCTAACTAAACAAAACATGTTTGTATTGTCTAATGACAAAAAAGCTGTAAACGTTGTTTATAAGGACATTCTGTAGTAGGTAGGTATATTTAGTATCAGCATTGCACCCGTGCGAAGCCGGGGCGGGTCGCTAGTTATATATAATTACTCAAAGGTTCTAGAGTGGACAACTCAACCCGATTTTTTGTCAAATGTCAAGGCCAAATGGCACAAACGCCTATAAGAAAAACGATCACCGCCGGACGCGGCGCGCACGCCCGCTCCGTCATCAAGTGCTCGCTGTCATTTTTTTGAGATGTCTGTTAGTGTAGCGTAACGTAATACTTCAATGACTAGAGCACAGTCAGTTGTCCGCCAGTCATTTGTCTACCAGCCCGCCATAAAAGTACGTAACATACATACATACATACATATTATCACGCCCGAAATCCCTAATGGGGTGGGCAGAGCCACAAGACTACTTGTGGCCACGTTCGATGAATTAGTCCTAAGATGGTATGATGAACCGTATGGTGACAGGTGATCAGCCCATCGCCTATACAGATAGTCCACCATGTTGGAGAGGACCCGTCCTTTAGTCGACTTTTACGACATGCCAGGATGATAAGCATCTGCACGCATTCTATGCTATTTCTTCACTCCCAGTGCAGCAGAGGAGTTAAAGTACGTAAGTAGTTTTATTAAACCTAATGAAGTCGGTTAAAAAGAAACAACTACCGGGTTTCATCCTATCTACGTAAAACCCACCCACAAGAATATTAAATTGTCATCGGCCGCGTCATACACAAGGAAATTTATCGCAAAATATTTTTAAAAGTTGTAAAAACTGAAAATAATCCAATGTCAGTCGGGTGCTTATTTTCGACGACAATAAAATTGTGTGTGTTTCAAATAAATGGTTCATTCGGACGTCAAACTGTGCGTGGACGCCGGCGATGTAGCTAGGGACGGAATGGCAGGCGCCTGCAAGCAGCCCTAGCATGTCTTCCCTACTAGCATCTTCCGTTGGCATCCATTGGGTCAACAGTAGGGAATCCGTAGGGCTATAGTTAGTAAGTAGTTTTCTCGGGATCTCCTTGTTACCCATAAAGTTGTTGTTTCGAATTTTGAAAGTCAGAAATTGATTCCCATATTATTTATGCTCATAATTATCGAAAGTCATAAAAGTTGTAAAGCATAACCTTAATAATTATAACGTTAATAATTCATATTGTTACAGATTATAGGTACTTTTCAAAAGTCATAAAATTGATATCTATTACATACAAAGGCATATCGATTATTATTCAGAAATATTGTAAGCAATATATTTTATCTACACCCATATCATAAAACCACCATAGTGTAATCGAAAACCGTAGGAAATGACCACCATTTTGACAACCAATTAGGTAAAACCAGTGCTGCAATGTTATTCCCGTATCGATTTTAGTATAGAAATGAGATTAAATTTGGAACAGCTGTCAAAACTCAAGTGGGTCTCTATCAGTGGCGGAGCCTGCATACAAGCCGATTCCTGACGGCTTTACCAAGCTAGAAAGCTACGGCTAGCTGTCAGTGAAGTCCATGTTACAAGAACTAAATGTCAGACTCGCACGTACGGTTCTAAATCTTCCGGCTTCCCTTAGGAAATATTTGACGCTTCGCCACTGGTCTCTATTCTAGTATCCATAGATATTAAAACAGTTATTGATACGAAACGTCAATTCAGTATGTTTTTTTAATATAAACTGCACAAGATTTGATCTCGAGTGACATGAGAATGGAGACTTCATTCGTTTGTCTATGATTTAAAAAAAAATGGTCTTGACGGAGGATCGAATTGCCGCCATTACTGCTTTATGGTGGTTTTTTGCTGGACGAAAGTAAAATTGTAAAAAGTTGTTTGTAATTTACATTTTAGTTGAAAATATGACCAGTAGTCTTCTCGGAGTGACTGTGTGATGTGAAAATGCGCCGGATATCGGAAATATGCAGCCACGATTGCCACAAATAACTTGTTGCCAGAAAATATTGTTTCTGAACACATCATGGAGTAAGTATTTATAATATGTGTGTAGATAAAGTTATGTATGCAACTCTGCATAATTTGGCCTTAAAACACACGTGCGATCTTATTTTGAAACTCGCTAAAGCTCGTTTCATGAAAACCGCACTAGTGTTTTAAGTGCTAATTATTTTTACCCATACCGTTTCATTGTCGAAAAATTTATAATGGTATTACCTATTCAATATTTCGAAAGTATCTTGCGTGTTTGCAAGATGTTATGTTGAAGAAGTTGACATATTATGACTACAAATGGTAATTGTCAGTGAGCGAGCGAGCAACATGGGTCGGAGCAGAAACGATTTGGATTGGTTAGGTTCAGAAGGCTTCGCTCCCGCCTTAGCCTTCGATGTTAGGTCTTTTTTTTAACAGCGCAGAAAATCTTGCTTGGTTGTAAGATGTTATGCTTGATTCTCGTCTTTTAATGTTATACATTATGAATTTAAGGATTACATAAACATATTTAGTAAAATTAAATTAAGTTAAAATTATGCTCGGCAATTTTCGCCCTTGCACAAGTTAGGTACTTAAATTTTACGTATATTATTATGTTCAACAAGTTTAGACGTAATAATCGTTATTACAAGTCATATTATTACCTGTAACATTATGAAGTATAATCCATTATGACATAAAACGTTATGAATATAGTTTTTATGACTTTCGACAAATATGACCAGTGAAAATCGGAACTCAGAAATTATTCCTATTAATATACGACTTTCAACATTATGACTAGTAATAATTATGACCAACAACGTTATGGATTGTGAAAATCGGAACTTTAATGAGAGTCAATACAAACCCAGTTTTCCCACATAAAACTAACATTGGACCAATATAACAAAAAGATTATCATTACGCCCAAACAATTACCAACGTTGGGCCATTGAGAATACCGCTACCGTTGTTTAAAAACGGTTGGCGTTTCTGCATTGTATACAACGAAGGCGCAGCGTGGGCAGACCACCCACACGGTGGACTGACGACCAAAATTGCGGGTCACCGCTGGATGCGAGCTGCACAGAACCGCTCGTTGTGGTGATCATTGAGGGAGGCCTATGTCCAGCAGTGGACGTCTTTCGGCTGAAATGATGATGATGATCCATTACGCCCATCCACTTACCAACCTTGGGCCAATGCGACTTCTACGGTTGGTTTAAAACTGTTGGCATTTCCGCATTATATTGTTTCAATTGGAAATTGTACGATGGCTCTTGGTTGTATGCCTTACTTCAAAACGACGGCCAAATCTAACCGTTGTCCAACTAACGAGATTACAGGACCCATGTGGGCCGACTAAATGTCAACACTAAATGCTATGAAGATTATCTCTTCTGACTATCTCTTTCGTAGGCACGAGTGTGAGAGAGACGCACCTAGAGATAAGACGGTGCTAACTTGTCCTCGTCTCACCCTTGTAGGGCCGCAGGGGCGCAAACTCAAAACGTTTATTCAGCAAATTGGCCACCAGCGGCCCTTACATGCATGGCACAAAGATAAATTAGAACCGTTTATCTCTAAGTGCGTCTCTCTCACACTAGTGCCGACGAAAGGGATAGTCATAGAGATAAACGGGTTTATCTTTGTGTCTTGCATGTTAGGGCCGCTGTGGGCTCTTTTACTTGTCACATGAATAAATTAAAATGTGAATGTACCAGTGCTTAGCCATATATAAAAAAACCGGCCAAGTGCGAGTCGGACTCGCGCACGAAGGGTTCCGTACCATTACAGATTTATTATTAGAAAATAATGATTCACGGTTTATGCATAAGGTTTATGTTTATGAAATTGAATGTTTATTTTTATATTTGAGTTGATTGAATGAAAGGTAAATTGCGGTTTACGATTTAGGACGTATTAAAAAAAAAAAACTACCTACTAGATCTCGTTCAAACCAATTTTCGGTGGAAATTTACATGGTAATGTACATCATTTTTTTTAGTTTTATCATTCTCTTATTTTAGAAGTTACACACACATATTACCACTTTGGAAGTGTCTCTCGCGCAAATTATTCAGTTTAGAAAAAAATGATATTAGAAACATCAATATCATTTTTGAACAACTATCCATAGATACCCAACAAGTATGGGTTTGATGAAAAAAAAATTTTTTTTTTGATTTTCAGTTCTAAGTATGGGGAACCCCAAAAATTTATTGTTTTTTTTTTTCTATTTTTGTGTGAAAATCTTAATCCGGTTCACAGAATACATCTACTCACCAAGTTTCAACAGCATAGTTTCAATAATTTAAAAATAAATATTTTGCAAGTTATTTAGGAAAATATGTGAAATATGACCATTCCCCCCTTTATCAGAAGAGATACCTTTCAGGCAGAATTAATACCTTCCGAATGACGTTCATGTGCCTTCAATGGATTCCGAAGTTAAGTTTTACAGAAAGTTTTTATTTATACTTACTTTTAAGTTTATTTCGTAATTTGTATGTATCTTTTTAGATTGTAAGTGTTGTTGATTTTGTTAAATGTTCAATAAATAAAATAAAAAAATGAATCTATGTGTGTACCTATTCATACTTCCGTACAGATTATCCGATGTAAGTACCAATATGCCATTATTTGTTTCTTCCTATTCGTGATCCTGCACAATGTGATCAAATGCAGTTGTGTGGACTTCATATTGTGCAGAATTACGAATAGGAAGAGAATAATGGCATGAACGTCGAATACATACGTACATACATATATAGCATCACGCCCGTTGTGGCCACGTTCGATTAATTATTCCTAAGATGGTATGATGAACCGTATGGTGCCAGGTGATCAGCTTATCGCCCATACAGATAGTCCACCATGTTGGAGAGGACCCGTCCCTTAGTCGACTTTTACGACATGCCAGGATGATAAACATCTGCACGCATTCTATGCTATTTCTTCACTCCCAGTGCAGCAGAGGAGTCGAATAATACTTCCATAATAGTAAACCTACTATATACCAAAGTTTGTTGTAAGATTAGCCCTATCTATCGTCACGTACGTATAGCTTACGGACAGAAACGTTGTTTTTGGCAGCTCGAGTAAGTGATATTCGTGTTTATTAAACGTTTTGAAGCAGGTGCGTGCGTCACATATTATTATAGTATCGTTGCATCGAGTACATCCATGATATATGATTATAGCAATTCTGATATGAGTGCATTTCGCCAAAATTAAAGGAAAATGAAAAATGAAAATATTTATTTTGCATGTAGGCCAAATGGGCTCTTTCACATGTCTGAATCTACCAGCGCTTCGAAAGGTGACATCTGCTGAGAAGAAACGCCGCAAGAAACTCGGCAGTAAGTCTTTTTTCAACTTTGGCGGTAGAGTTTTATCTAAAAACTAACACAAAATGTGCAACATAAAAACCTAACGGGTACAAATTAATTTTAAGAAATAAGTAATAAGGGAGATGTAAAGTCTCCGCGTCTGGACAAGTTAAGTGACTTAGAGATGTATGAAGTCTCTAAGGGTCATAATAATCAGGGGACGAAGTTGTAGTGAATGGGATAGCAATTATGAGTGAACGGCGTGGAAAAGGTGTGATTATCTGCATATGTGCTCGGAGTATCGCTGCGAGATCGAATTAGAAATGAGGAGATCCACAAAATATCTAGAGCAACCGACATAGCCCAAAGAATTGATGAACTAAAGTGGTAGTGGACGCCACATTGCTCGTAGAACAGATGGCCGATGGGGCCGAAGAGTTCTTGAGTGGCGATCACGTACGCGGTGGAATGCAGACCTGGTGAAAATTGCCGGTCCCACTGGATGCGAGCAGCAAAGAATCGGTCGTTGAGGCGATCATTGGGAGAGGCGTATGTCCAGCAGTGGACGTCTTTCGGCTGATATGATGATGATATTATCTGCATTAGTCCGTGTAGTGCGGGCTAAGAATCGGCATCAATCCATCTCCATCCGTGAGAGACTTGGGTTGGTATCATAACGACTACATTGTCAAAACGACCAAATCATCATAATAAGGTCCAGATCTCAGAAGGATCATCTCCGTAGAAAGCCTATATCTCCGAATGACTTGGTAGCAAAACGACTGGTTCTCGAAAAGATTGCGCCAACCCGCCTGCCAAGCGTATCGACTATAGCAAATCCCCCCGGGGAAGGCTTATGTCATGCATTGGACGTTTTACGGCTAAAGCTTAGATTATAGAAGTAAATGATCAAACGTTGGGGACCTCAAACCATGCCGCCTAAAACGTCAACTAAAGGCCACACGGATTGATACAAAACACATGCGAATTTGTTTGGCCTGTAAGGTTATGATACTAAATACTTGGCAATTTAGTGTTTATTTATGACAGAATTATTACCACCATAGTAAGAAGAGTTCCAATCTTCTTAATTTGGTCGTACTGTCACTTTTCAAGAAACATGTTTGAAATCGACGTAGTAATAAAATACAGCCATCTTGTTTTTTCATTAGGGCGCTGATGTTGGAGGGAGCAGCGTAGTATTACAATTGTAGGTTCAATTATACAGCGAATCTTTTACTGTACTCTATAATCAAAGGGCTGACAGGTAATGTCACCACTGCCGCGTAATATTATAACAAAGAATTTGTCTAAAAATAAGTTGCAGCGTCAACATTTCTCTCCCGCAATGCTAGCAGCTAGGAGCACTCGTCTGCGAATGGAATGCGTGCAACACGGCTGCAGATCGCTGCATTAACCCCGATTTGTTTACCAAGACGATCCTGACCTAGTCATCTTTGCCTGGGTATCTCGAGAACGATAAATAAATAAATAAGGGAACAATCTTTACACAAATGTAGTCCCAAATTAAGCTCTAAAGGCTTGTGTTATGGGTACTAGACACCAATATACATACTTATATGGAGAAATAAATACTTAACCTTTTGGCCGCCAAGCATGTCGTAGAAGTAACACGAATTTCAACTTTAAGTCAAGGTACTGAAGGACTTTTTTACCCTGTATACGCTGTCACGCATAGTCGACAACGGCGGCCAAAAGGTTAAATACATAGGAAACATCCAAGACTCGGGAACAAACATTCGTGCTTATCACACAAATATTTGCCCTTACCGGGGATCGAACCCGGGACGCAAGCTTCGGGGGCAGGGTCACTACCAACTAGGCCAACCGCGTCGTCAAATGTTAATCCTTTACTTGAAATGTCAACTTCGTTCAGAGGACTGTGACCCAATGGCAAAAACCACCCTTTTCATACAAAAGGCGATAACGATTTCCACCCCTTAAATTCTAACCGATTTTGACCAATTATTGGTAGGTTGTCGGTCAGAACAAAATCTAGGTCTATACGTTTATTGAATTTTGGATAAGGATCAAGAAAGTCAAATAATGCCGAAATTCGTTTTGTATGAGAATACTAACCACAATAAAACTGAATTTATTGATTATAGGAAAAAATCAAAACGTATTGACCTAGATTTTGTTCTGACTGACAACCTGTCAAAAATTGGTCTAAATCGGTTAGAATTTAAGGGGTGGAAATCGTTATCGCCTTTTCTATGAAAAGCTGTAGGTTCACACTCGTCTTAATTAACGGTCTTGTGCCTAGCTCAGAGGTGGGCGCCGACTCAAAATTATCCGGCGGCGCGCCGGGGTAAATTGGCCGGCGCAGCGGGACCGCACCGCGGCGCGACGGTTTTCTTTTTAAAAAACTAGATTTTAGGTGTTTTGTTTTCTTTTGAAGTCAATAATGATAAAAAAAACTTATTTTATGGGGCCGTCATTCGTTTCGCCTCGACAGGATCAAAATGGCTATATTGATGTGAAACGCCGCCAAATACCGCACTGTGGCGCGGCGACCGTTAGAGCTCTCGTAAAACGTAAAACCGGACAAGTGCGAGTTAAACTCGCGTGGAGAGGGTTCCGTTCCATACATGATTATCTGCAATTTCCTATGTTACTTTAAATACCATAGACTTCTCATAGGTTTTCCTGTAATCTATAGGTAAAGAACTAATTTTTGTATTTTTTTCAAAATTTTAGGCCCGGTAGTTTCGGAGATAAGGGGGGGAATGGTCATTGTTCGTCTATTTTCCTGAATAACTTCTAAACTATTTTACTTAAAATTCAAAACAAAATATATTTAAGATCCTCACAATAAGCCCTTTCATTTGATATGTCACACGATATAGGTGGCAAACCTTTTTTTTTTAATTTTCTAATTTACCCCCAAAAAGTGGCCCCTTTGTGTTGCGGTCACCAACTTACATATGAATACCAAATTTCAACTCAATCGGTCCAGTAGTTTCGGAGCAAATTGGCAGTGACAGACGGACAGACAGACAGACAGACAGACAGACAGACAGACAGACACACGAGTGATCCTATAAGGGTTTCGTTTTTTCCTTTTGAGGTACGGAACCCTAAAAATGACAAATTCTACTGTGAAAGTTTGTAAAACGGTCTGTCACCATACGGTTCATCATACCATCTTAGGACTAATTAATCGAACGTGGCCACAAGTAGTCTTGTGGCTCTGCCCACCCCATTAGGGATTTCGGGCGTGATGAGTATGTATGTATGTCAGTTTGTAAAAATCGTAAGTGAAAACAAAAATATGAAAACAAGTAGGATAATAATGTTTAATTTACATTAATATTTCAATTTTTATTCGATTTTTATAGTTTGTCGCCATGGAAGTTTCTAGACCCGGACGTAAAATAATTTAAGCGTAATTTACTGTTGAACGGCAACATGTGTACGAATTTTTACTACTGTACCTAGCGGCGAGTGGCTGAACCAGGATGAAAATGAAAATATTTCTGAAGAACAAATCGCAAGATTAGTTCTGTCAAGCGCACAACACATTCTTCTTCTTTTACCAGTAGGCACGACGGCACCATTCAAAATCTCAACTTTTTGGCTAGCTAGCTAGAAGCTACGTATCTTCAGCATGCCTGGGAGAAATCTTAAGGCGTGAGCCCCTTGAGATTTTAGAGAATATTTCGGCAACTTATTGCTGCAATTTGGCCTATCCTCAATAGTTTACATTCATACTTTTTTGTGCCCATTAGTGATGTACCTAATATTTAATCTTTTTGAGGATAAGTAGCCCGAATTGCAGCAATAAATTGGTGAAGAACTAGCCCTTTACTGACGTTGACTGATTCGGAACGTGGCAAACCAGAGGGCCTAACATGTGCTTTGATGCAGTCTCCGGTTATGTTCTTTTCGAACTGTAAATGCATAAGTAACAATTTATTTCAATCCTGAATATTTGGGATCAAAAAAGACGCAACTACTACATTCGTTCTCAAAGGAAACCTATGGTCAAATTTCTTTAGCATTTATTTGAAAATTGTGAATTGGGCTCGGTCGGCGCGAATTTTTGAACACTCGGCGGCGTCGGCGGCGCGGGTAACGTGGCGCGGCGCCCACCTCTAGCCCAGCTATGGTTTTCTTAATTTACTGTTTTCTGCGTTAGTGGAATAAATATTTTCTATCTTTCTATCTCTTGGCAACAGAAGTGTTTCTGCGACCCAATGTGTACTTTTTTACCCTTCATATACATTTCAGTCGAAAGATGGCCACTATACCTCGTATTTTTAGAAACCAAGCAATTGTAAACCATCTTGATAATTCTATTTATTTAAAACTGCTTTTATTAAATTAAAATTAGTACCTAACAAATAAATAGTTAGGAAGGTAGGTAGGTCATTTATTTCTTTATGAAAATTGCATTACAAAAATTACATGTTCAAGACAAAATGAATTCACAAAAAGATCGTCAGTTGAAATAAAATGATATAAAAATACCGTCTAGAAATAATTCTAGGAATAATCAAAATAGATAGGTATGTCTTAAAATTCAATTTGAAAAAGTCACAAATAAAATTAATAACAAAAGAAAACCAGAAAATCAAAATTAAATAATAACAACAAAAATATAGTTCTAAATTAGCTCTCATTGTATTCTTTAACAGACAGAATACAGCGATCGCGTCCATAAAAGTTCTTTCAACAACAAATAACTTGTATTACCTACTTCATTTATGTTCGAATTTATTTGTTGGCTACTGTTTTATTTTTTATGATTTCCAACCGAAAGGCGTGTCAACATTGTTTACACTTATTATATTTTTAGAAGAAAGATCGGTGCCCTCTCCTGTCTCAAAGTACTGTCAATAAAATACCTTGTACATTTTGAAAGTAAATCGGAATAAGTATGTAACATTTTTAACCGACTTCATTAATTCACGATTGTTCAGTAGGGCTGTCGCGTTGGAGTGTGAACGATAACGATTTCCACCCCTTAAAATGTTAACCGATGTTGACCAATTTCTGGTAGGTTGTCAGTCAGAACAAAATCTAAGTCGTGGTCCCTACACTTGAAATAATAAACGTTAAACCCGATTTTGACTGTCAAAATAGAGTTTGACGTTTCTTATTTCAAGTTTAGGGAATTTAAAATTTGGAAGACACCGTCTCGAATTGGACTCGTAATCATCGTAAATTAATTTGGCAAAATTGTCATTGTCATTAAGTGACAATTTAAAAAAAATGCCACTATTGCAATACACTGAGAGATAAGATGGGATAACATATCCTCATTCTCGTTAATCTCGTTATAATCCAAGACACAATGATAAGTTAAACCGTCTTATCTCTAAGAGCGTCTCTCTCACACTAGCGCCGACGAAAGAGATAATCAGAGAGATAAACGGGTTAAAACATGTCCTTCGTGTCAACCTTGTTAGGGATTAACAAACACATCGATACTTTCATTCCAATCACACGCGAAAAAATTCGCGGGCACAGTTTGTAGTAAATATAATGAAGAAACCTTATATAAGGCCCCCTACCAGTGACCATTATAAATGTTTCGTAGTCGTAAACTTTAAGAAAACCGGAAATTTCCTATGTTACTTTATATACCATAGACTTCTTATAGGTTTTCCTGTAATCTATAGACAAAGATCTATTTTCTGTATTTTTTTTTAAATTTAGGCCTAGTAGTTTCGGAGATAATGGTCAATTTATGGTAATTATGCAAAATAACTTGCAAACTATTTATTTAATAATTTTAAAAAATATATATTTAAGATTCTCGCAACGAGCCCTTTCATTTGATATGTAACACGATATTGTTTGGAAAACTTTTTTTAGCAGCACCAAAAGTGGCCCCCATGTTTAAAATTCATTTATTTAAGTTACGCATCCGTGTTGCGGTCATCGACTTACATATTTGTACGTGACCATAGAATACTTTAAAAATCCTTTTTCCCGGGATATG
The DNA here is from genome assembly GCA_947859335.1 of Tortricodes alternella. Lineage (NCBI taxonomy): Eukaryota > Metazoa > Arthropoda > Insecta > Lepidoptera > Tortricidae > Tortricodes > Tortricodes alternella. The sequence continues at coordinate 7,403,255 of OX401972.1, forward strand.
ACAATTAACGCACGATCAAAAGAATTTAGATTCATTACATATTAAATTTCTTTTTTTACAACCATTTTAGTTTTATTTTTAACCATATTCTATTTTAAAATAAATGTTACCTTTATTGGTTGTTTAACTTCAGCAGCTGGCTCGCTGGTTTCCGACGAATCCTTTGCCATTACTTCCGCACAAAACAGTACCAAAAAAATCAATGGAGGCATTAAACCCATTTTTAACGCCATATTAATCAATAAAATGATCACTTATTTTTTAATAAAACACTAAATTATAGAATAATCAATAAATTTGTGATATTTAAAAAAGAATAATTGTGACGCAAATAATGCGCGGTAAATTTCTTTACGCAATGGCGGGCTCCAGTGGACTGGAAATTGCGTTTCGTACCACGCACCGAAGCAGACTGCAAGACGCGAGCGAATATAGATTTTATCGATGGGCGTATGGCGTGCGTCAATAAACAGATATAAACTTTGATGTTAAATGTGATTTATGTGTCCGTATACTAAATAATATGACTAAGACAATAGTTTATTTTTTGCAGGTTAGTTAAAAAGAATGATGTTTTGAGATTAAAGTTTATTATATTTATTTGTAGCTGTATTTTTCCAAACGCATAAGCTTCATAGCTTACAGTTTAAAAAACAATGATGATCATGCAACGGATATTAAGGTATTGCTGAAGCATCATTAGTGTTTCTTTTAATTGACAATACTTATCAACTTTTTTTCTCATTTCTATTTCTTTAGCTACTTAAAAGTTTAAATAATTTTAACGGACCGGTATTTTTTAATTTCTTGAAAGCTCTCATTTAGCACATAGAAACAAAGTTATTCAGTCATGTCATGTTCATTCTGCGTCGTAGTGATTTCATTCAGATGATCGCCGTATTGTTTGTATTGCGATGGTCTGAATGACGTTTTAGAGAAAATAAAAAAATAGAGATCCGTTATCAAAATTATTTACATTTTTTAACTAGCTAAAAACCTAGACGAGTAGAAAAATTTTGCTATTGTCAATTCGACCTCATCAATAACTTTCGATCTGGATTTTTACATTAAAGAAAACTAAAGTTTGCGTCACAATTTATTTTTAATGAGTTTAAAATTTGATTAACATGACCTTCAAATTTGAAGATTTAGAAAAAATAGTTTAGTCTACCAATTGACACCTGTTTGACTTCACCTGCCATCTGTCTGCGAAACAAGTCGAAAATACTCCACAGACTGTTTATCGACACCCAAAAAAAAGCAAGCTAATGAAACACAAAAATTCTGTGAAGGTGGCGAAAAGTGAAACTAAAATAGCTGCATACTTTTCCACTTTTAATGGCTACGGCAGCGACACGAATAACGAGTGTAGAATGTTTGTAAAGCTATTAAAATGTCAATGGAGTCCGGCTGATCATTAAATAACCGTTTGGAACGTTTAAAAGCCGACAGAGAAAATAAATTGTGGTCGCGTCCGTGAATCGGAACATAAACAGATTGACAGCTCGGTTTGGCGGGAAAATATACGTCATAAAAAAACTGAAATGGATACTTCCTTGGTTGCTTTTTGATGTTTGCTTTATTTATTACGAGACAAAAGTCGAGAGCAGTGTCGAACTCCAAAATGTCACATGATTAACTTGGGTAAAAAATATCAATTATAAAAACAAAAACCTAATTGCGTAACCACTAAAAAGAGAGAAACAAGAAACAAGAAATGTGTTTGTTTATAATTGCTTTTTTTTATTTCATATTTTTAGGGTTCCGTACCAAAATTTTTAAAAAGTAACCCTTATTATAATCACTTTGTTGTCTGTCTGTCTGATAAAACGTTCTTTTCTCAGCGGCCCTAACGTGCATGCCACAAAGATAAATTAGAACCATTTAACTCTATGACTATGTCTTTCGTCGGCACTAATGTGAGAGAGACGCACTTAGAGATAAACGGATCTAATTTTGATCTAATTTATCTTTGTGGTATGCATGTTAGGGCCGCAGGAATGGCTTAACGTATCGAGCTGAAATTTGGCATAGTTGTAGTCATAGAATTGCAAACCATAGTAATGAGTAATTATGTATACTAGAGTGGACGCCTCAACTTGATTTTTATAAACCCTGTTGATGCCAAATGACACAAATTCCTATAAGAAAACGATCACCGCCGGCAATGGCAATGTTCTAGCCATTGAAGTATTACGTTACACTAGAACAGACATCTCAAAAAAATTACAGCGAGCACTTGATGACAGAGCGGGCATGCGCGCCGCGTCCGGCGGTGATCGTTTTCTTATAGGCGTTTGTGCCATTTGGCCTCAACAGGCTTTACAAAAAATCAAGTCGAGGCGTCCACTCTAGTATACATAATTACTCAAAGCCATAGAAGGATAGTTTACATACAACCGCCCTGACAGAAGTGAAGCGATAAACAGGTGCGCTTTGACATTTGACACTACGGGAGTGTCCCGGCGTTTGAAGCCATAAATGGCTCCGATTTTGTTGTTTCAATTTGTGCGCATGGACTTGGTTTCTATTGCGTTATTATTCGAAGGTTGTAGTATTTAAAAGCCCGCACAAATTACCTTCTGGCGGAGTCGGGTAAAAACAGAGCCATTAGAGGATCAGCGCGCCACGAAGAAAAGAAAATAATAACTCTATTTTTGTTCAGTGGAAACTGCGCAAATCCAAGCTGTTCTATTATCACGTACCTATAAACTCAAATATCTAAGAATTAAATTCCTTTAAATCAAGAATGTAACAGTAAGAAAGATCTCAAAAGAAGGATATGCCTATCAGCGGCCCTAACATGCATGACACAAAGATAAGATAGACCGTCTTATCTCTAAGTGCGTCTCTCTCACACTAGTGCCGACGAAAGAAATAGCCATAGAGATAAACGTCACATCTTTGTGTCATGCATGTTAGGGCCGCAGTACAATTTCGTGTCACAAGTCTCATAGAAGGTTGTCAAACGCCAGCGCCATGGCTGAACAACACCCTATTGCTGATGTCTTAATCCTTACGACATACATACAAAAGTCCAATATTGCTTGATTCACACGCTATCATATAATTGTGGAGGGTGGGATGCGATCTCACAGATTGTGGTATTGTACTAGATACTTAACCATTATAGTGTCACTAAAAGGGATGTCAAGGACCGTGGTTACCATGCGACTGAACGTGCGATGGTGTCAGATTCGCGTTCTGACACCCCAAAAGTAAGCATCGCGAGAATTGCTTTGAGCAGTTCCTTACTTTTTATTTCAATGCATGCGTGATACCGTCCGTTCGCTGTATGAAGTATGAAGCGTCATTTCTTCAATTTTATAAGCAACCCAGTAGACTCACCGCCCGCGGTATTTTCCATACAAACTTTATCACCCCTTTTCATCTCTTTAGGGATTGATAAATCCCTCCTTAGTGCACCTCTAGGGTACTCGAGGAATGTCTCCTCCAAATTTCAAATCTCTAGGACCATCACCCGTTTAGGCTGTGCGTTGTCTATGTGAGTCACGGTACTGTTTTATATGTATTGATTAGGTATTTCAATAATTCTTTCTGATTTTAAAATTGGGTTATAATAGAACCCACTTACTTACTAACCCCGGATTCTACGATTTTACGAGCCGGGGAGAAACTGGCGTTCCTCCCAATATACCCCAATTTCAAAGCATGACTGACTCATCTAGGTAGAAAAGTCTTCGCTACCGACTTCACAATATTAACCACTCGATAACTCAACCGGTGGACTGTTTTATGCGCGTCCTGACAGAGCGCAGGCGCCGACCGGAATAGTTCGCATCTTAATTGTACAGCAAAGTAGATATAAAACTAAGTTTAAAAAGAAAACATATAACAGACGAATACTACGACGCCTTCATTGAAATCAACGCAGTAGTTTGATATTCGGGTCATTATTTTTAGTGTCTAATTTTCTTTTGCATATTGTAGGGTCATTTTTAACGACAACATTTTTACTCTTCTGCTGCACTGGGAGTGAAGAAATAGCATAGAATGCGTGCAGATGCTTATCATCCTGGCATGTCGTAAAAGTCGACTAAGGGACGGGTCCTCTCCAACATGGTGGACTATCTGTATGGGCGATGGGCTGATCACCTGTCACCATACGGTTCATCATACCATCTTAGGACTAATTAATCGAACGTGGCCACAAGTAGTCTTGTGGCTCTGCCCACCCAATCAGGGATTTCGGGCGTGATGCTATGTATGTATGTATGTATTTTTAACGAATTCGCAGACATATTAAGGTTAATTTTACGTTTGTCAAATGTCTTTCTATGTCCTTTTTAGGGTTCCGTACCTCAAAAGGAAAAAACGGAACCCTTATAGGATCACTCGTGTCTGTCTATCTGTCTATCTGGCCGTCTGTCACAGCCAATTTGCTCTGAAACTAAGGGACCGATTGAGTTGAAATTTGGTACACATATGTAAGTCGGTGACCGCAACACGGACGCGTAACGTAAACAAATGAATTTTAAACATGGGGTTCACTTTTGGGGGGTAAATTAGAAAATTTAAAGACAAGTATTGCAAACTATATCGTGTGACATGTCAAATGCACGGGCTTGTTATTCAAAATATAACCCAAACATTTAAAATTTAACTAAAAAGTTACAATAAAAACGTAAGTAAATTTTTTATTACACTATTCAAGAATTTTAATATTTTTCTACTAAAATTACTAAGCCTGTCAGCAAATTTACTGACATGGCGAAACTATAAGGGTTCCTAGTTTGACTTCGGAACCCTAAAAGACATTAAACCGATGAAACACGACCTTCCGACCAAAACTCATGAAAGTGGTAGCAGAATGACGTCAAAGGAGTATTAAGCATCGCAGTTAACACAGGAAGTGGCCAAAAAGGTCTAAGAATAATATTTACACATTGCCAATCGAGTTAAATCGAGAACTGAGAATTTTTCACTAATTGCTAATGCTATATCGTTTATGCAAATTCGCTTACTGACAAAGATTTTATACTTAATTGACAATTGTTATCATTTCCGACCAAGGGTGGCGCCACTAAAGCCGTTTACAGTACTCCCGACAAGCTGTAGAGACTACGATTCCCTTATATGCCTCATTTACGTGAGCAGGGAAGTGAGCATGGAAGTGGGTAGCGCAAGTATGTAAATGGGTTACTTCTCCTGCTGCTGCTACTCGCGTTGCCCATGCAGCTGATGTGAGCAGGTAAGTGGGCATGGAAGTGGGCAGCGCGAGTATGTAAATGGGTCACTTCTGCTCCTGCCGCTGCTACTCGCGTTGCCTGGCGCGCGGTGAGTCAGGAGGTAGCATGTAAACACCCACTGCCTTCGAAAGCAGTATGCGGGAATTATTTCTGGCAGCGCGAGCAGCAGTGCCAGTGGCTGCATGTAAATGAGGTGATAACTTCTAAACTACTTATTATAATCTGACAAATGCGGTATCGTTGGAAGCGTCTTGATCGTTCGCTAGTTATAGGCTATAAGTAATGTGACTTGACATAGACCTCGTAGTCCTCGAGATGACATAAAGTCATGAACTAAAAAAAGATTTTAATGATGAAGTGTTGGCTATCAAATGAAATGAATGTATAGATGAATAATAAATAATAGTTTTCAGGTTCCAAAAGTCATTCTTGAATATAATCGGGTTACTTCTGTGAGCGTAGAATAGCCAGTAGATCTATAAAATTGCGATCTTGGATTGCGTTCGCAAAAGAAGTCGTGTTATTGAATCTGTTAATGTGACTAAATTCTTAGGGATGGTAATTGATAATAATTTATCGTGGAAGCTGCATGCGGAAGAAAACTGTAAAAAGCTTAACAAATATGCTTATGCTTTGTACAAACTGGCCAAACAAGTAAGCTTTGATGCAGTCATGACAGCCTATCATGCCTATGTAGCGTCAACTCTTAGGTACGGTATTATTTTCTGGGGGAACTCGACCAATAGGCAAGCTGTATTTAGAGCACAAAAACGGTGCATCAGAGCAATGTGCGGCCTGAAGCAGACAGATAGTTGTGTCACACATTTTAAAAGATTAAACATTTTGACAATGCCGTCTCTTTTTATTTATGAAATAGCTGTGTTTATAAAATCTAACCCTAAATTATTTGTTTACACCAAAAACATCCGACGCAAACACAACCTTTGCGCTGTTCTGTCGCATACCGCGCTGATGCGAAACAGCATATTATGTTTGGCAAGCAAGATCTTTAATAAGATACCAATATATATAAGGATGGCATCAATGCAGGAATTTAAATGCTTGTTCTTGAAATTATTAATTTCTAAATGCTACTATTCATTGTCAGAGTATTTTATTGATACATTTAATAAGGTTATTATTTAGTTAGTATAGCATTTTTGACATTTTATTATATTTTACATTATTTTGGTTTGTCCTGACTGATTATTATGATCTATTTTTATTTATATATATATATATATATTTTTTTTTAGATTTGTAATAAGGATTATGTAATTATCAATAATTAATGTTTTCAATGTATTCTGTATGTAAGTCTGATTTTTGTACGCCGACTGGCAAAACATACTGTTCTGTAATTCATTTATGTCCACCACTGTAATCAGTTATACATATGTTTACGAATAAATCACTTTGAATTTGAATTTGAATTTGAATTTAAAAATAGATTCGATGGAAATAACCTGTGGAAATATTGTTGTTGGAGTCGGTCGCTCTTGATCTTAAATGACAATTATTTATTAGGTTAAATATGTCCGTTTCTATGCTCCTTATAATTAATAATTTCCACGTTAATCATCGGATTTTGATAAAATATACGTCGATTGAGTTACCTATACTCAATCGACGTATATTCATTGTGCAGGTAACAAAGGCTATAGACGTCAGGACGTCAGCATAAAATAAATATGGTGGGCATAAACTGCCAAAAATAAATGCGCAAATACATCGTGTGTGAAAGATCTTAAAGAGAACGTTCCAAATATATATAATCCAACCAAAAACATTTTCATTTAAAATGTTGCCAATGGCTCGCACTGCCAAAAAGCTATCAGATCCCTCCCATGTAGAGCCAAGCTTCTAACTCTAACTCTACAAGCCCAAACTTCACAAACTCTAGTGTGCTAAAGCTAGCCACTGACCTACAATATAACTGTGCAATATCACTGGTTGTACAATTATATTGATCGTCAGTAGTTGATATTGACCGTCAATATCATCTACTGACGATCAATATAACTGTGCAACCAGTGACATTGCTCAGTTATATTGTAGGTCAGTGGCTAGCCTTAGGGGGCAGCCACCCATTCCGCCCATTCACAGTCCGACGGGACAACTGACCACTTTTCTGTGGTCAAAGTCAAAGCAAGACAGTCCACATGTCGACGGTCATATCGAACTGTGATTGCCCCGTCTAAAATGGTATGCTCAAAGTACTTGCCGAAAAGATAGTGTAGGTTTATAAAAGATTTCAAAAATGAATTGAACAGATACAAGTTTTCTGTGAAAATTTTCGGATGTTCTACTTTAGCTTCTAGGGTATCTAAAGATTCGGAGAGAACGTGCGAATGTCATAGGCAATAATATATAAAAGTTCTAAGGGTGCGTCATACCAGGAGCAAAAATGCTTTTTAAGTCGCTAGTCGGGTTTTAGTTTTTAACTTTATTTTAGTATATTTTACCAACCTTTTGCAGTAGTTGTGATGTATTATTGCGCTCGTGTTTTTCGCGCCCCGACTTGCGTTCGGGCTCCAAAATAACACTCGGCGCAATAATGAGTCACTTTCTGCTTTGTGCAACAGTCTACTAATTATAATAATAATCTATCCATATATAAAAATGAATTGCTGTTCGTTAGTCCCACTAAAACTCGAGAACGGCTGAACGGATTTATCTTATCTTAGTCTTGAAATGTTCGTGGAGGTCTAGGGAAGGTTTAAAAGTACATAGGTTACTTAAATTATTATTCTTCGCAGACGAAGTCGCGGGCACCAGCTAGTTATAAAATATAAATAGCATCACCAATTGTTGATGAACGATTGCGCCATCTATTGGCGAGTAGAAGCCACAAGTTTGCTAGTTGTGTATTATTTATTTACCACTAGATGGCGTTAGTAACCTAAAAGAATGAATTGTAAGCATACGTTCTGTGGCCACATCACTGGTCACCCACCACAAAAACTAGGGTTATTTATTTATTTAAGCTTTATTGCACAAACAAAGTAAAAATGGCTGACTTAATGCCCAACGGCATTATCTACCAGTCAACTAAAAGCCAAGCAGAGAATAATATCAAAAGGTGCTGTAGACGGTAGAAACTATAGTGTAGAAATAAGTTAGAGATAAGAACTGTTAAATGTATCTAGACATAAGTATTGCATGAAGTTTATCTCTAAGTGTAGAATGTATGGTTTCTGATAAAAACCAGAATAAATGTGGTAATTAGCCGACCAATAGCGGAAGGCAAATTATAACCAATAATAGAAAAGTCCAGCCGAGCCGACCAATACGGAAGGCAAATAATAACCACGTGTTGTTTAGCGCGACCGTATTGGTTAAGCTCATTAGCCAATTATGGCATGTTGTTTTACGGACCCTTATTATCTCGGCGAAACCCCCACTAATTGTGCCTAGTGCCGCGGGTACTTAAGCCAGGTAAATTTGTAAATAATGATCGTGGTGAATGAAATGGTGATCGTCCGGAGGTCGATTGTCCACCAGCCTGTTGATTACCAGCCGCAAGCCTCAATCTATGCGCTGGGAGTCGACATCCAAGTCACTGGACACGACCTCTGCCTCTTTGCTGCCTATCGACCATCGGGCCCCTCGGACACGATTGCCGCGGACCTGACGCAGCTGCTTGGGTCGCCCTTGCCGATCATCCTGGCGGGCGACCTGAACGCAAAGCACCCGGCGTGGAACGCCTCCCGTACCGGCGTAGCCGACGTAGCCGGTCGACGGATTTTTCAAGCTGCCGTGGACCATGACAGATTAACGTACTCGTGGAGAGAGTGAATGAGGAGCTGCGAAACCACGCTGCGGAGTCCTGGGAATGCCACTTGGCGTCCATAGACGGTGATTTTCCCTCTATTCACCGTCTGTGCCGAAAGCTCGGCGCGACGCCAACGGCAACCCAACCCCTGCACGACGAGAACGGCGAGCCTAGGTACAAGGCTGAAGACCGGGCGGAGACCTTCGCCGAGTGCCTACAGCGCCAGTTACAGCCGAATCCAACGGATGATGTGGAGCACGTGTCAGCAGTCGAGAGACACCTGGAGAGCTACTTCGCTACACCGATCGAGGCGGTAGAGGACCCTGTCTTCTTCTCCCCCGGCCAAGTGCTGCGAGCCCTGATGCGCTCAAAGCCCAAGAAAGCCTCGGGCGCAGACCAAATCCCCAGCATGGCCTTCCGCCACTTGCCGCAGCGCACAATTGCGGCGGTGACGAGGCTGTTTAACGGGATACTGCGCTCGGGCCACTTCCAGACCATTTGGAAGATTGGCCGGGTTATCATGCTGCCCAAACCGGGCAAGAATAAGAAGAAGCCAGAGAGTTACCGCCCGATCACTCTACTTAGCACCCTCTCCAAGGTGTTCGAGAGACTCCTGCTGACCCAACTCCAGCCCCACATCGAGCCCCGTCCGGAACAGTTCGGCTTTTGTGCAGGCCACTCTACGACTCTGCAGCTCACGAGAGTGCTGCAGAGTGCTGCACTACATGGCGGTGGCTTCCAACAGGAAGGAATACACCGCCGCAGCACTACTCGACATGGAGAAGGCGTTCGACCGCGTATGGCATGAGGGATTGCTGTACAAGTTGTCGACGTCTGCAGCTCCTCGACGCATCGTCGCGTCATGGCATCATTCCTGTCCGAGCGGAAGTTTGTGGTGGCCGTAGAAGACGCCACCTCAACAGAGCGCCCGATCCTCGCGGGCGTTCCTCAGGGAAGCTGTCTGTCCCCGGCCTGCTACGCCCGATACACCGACGACATCCCGGTGGTCGGTGACGTCAAGCTGGGTCTCTTCGCGGACGATGCGGCTTACTTCGTTAAGTCGATATCGCCCGCCTTCGCCGCCAATAAGCTCCAACGCAGCCTTGACGCACTGCCCGACTGGACCTCCAAATGGAGGCTGTCGGTCAATGTCGGCAAGACGCAGGCCCTCCTCACCGGACAGACCCGACGCAGATAGGCTTGAATACCCACCACGCCGCAGAAGGCAACGTGGCCCCCAAAGCCGCAGATAGGCACCAATGAACCCAAGACAGGCCCGTCGTTACGGGCCGCGTTAGAAACCGCCAAAACCGGCAAAGCCCTGAATGGCTCCCCCCACACCCCCCCCCCCCGCTCCGCGCTCGCCCGCTCATTATTCTTTTGAAGGGTTATGAATGTTTTGATGCGTCCACATTTGCCGAAGGCTCGCTAACTGCGCGCGTGCATTACGTAGTACGAGCAGTTCGCATCACACCATCGCACACTCGGTAAAGATTGCCGACATAGGCGTTCTTATTAAATCGAGGAAAGGTTCATTATTGGCTGCTTCATGCGTTTTGTTTTTGTGGTTCGCAGCTCCTAGCGAGCAATGAAAGACAGCGATGAATCAGGCAAAAAATGCTCTGTGTATTAACTTGTAAATAGATGGCGTTACCAAGACGAACTGTCATTTGTTGAACGCAGTTGTATTGAACGCCATATCCTTATTTTGAGATCGTTGGGACGCACCATTAGATTAACTTGTGAGTGAAACCGGTCGAAACTGCTATCAGCTCATTTCATTCCAAATACACTTTTTTAAACCTGTGACATTGTAATTATGATTAAAATAAAACACGGCTTTGTATTAGTAGTACCTATAATTCAATTAAATAACTTTACATTGATGGAACGGCCGCCATGATGGTACGCAGCCCAAGTCCTTAACCCTAACCGACAGCAACTTGATCTACTTCTTAGATACCATCTCTTCCAGGGCCTTGATTTCAGCTGTAAAAATACAATTATATTAATTTTATATACGCCGGGGCATCAAAGGTGGATGCGAGTGATTTTTTGCTCAGTGCATCTCTGTCAAACCAGTCAATTATGTAAGGGATGCACTGAGCGACAAATGACTCGTGGGCAGCTCGTGGTAGACGTGCAGTGCAGTACAAAATCAGTGGCTGTTGATGGTTCCATGTATCTTGGAATTTTTGGACCAGTTTGGCCAGAAGCCTGGATCTGCCCTTCCCTTACTGAGTGAGGATGGAGGAATAGAAAAAGAGGAGTGAAAATCGCCTAATGGCAATTATAGCCAGTGTGAACCCAATTAAACAAGATGGCGCTACACACAGCCTACGGGATATTCAACAATAGGCTAGTTTCCTAAAAAAATCTAATTAGTCCGTCATTTAAATTATAAAAAAATATTGCACACATATTTTTTCTTTTCTCAATTAAACAAAAAATGACGAAGATATAGTGCGTTGAAGTTCCGTGTGACGTCACGACGCTGTACACTTTTCACCATTAAGTGACGTCATTAGCCCCAACTCCCGAACTTTGATGCGCGTTATCTTTGTCAATTTTGATTCTGACGGACTAATTAGAATTACTATTTTTTTACCCAGGCAACATCCCTATTAAAATGAAATTAAATAATTTATGCAGCAAATCGGTATGGATTGGACTTTTTACATGTCATTTGTGGAACTACTAGCTGTAGTTATTGCTTGAACGAATTGCAACAGCGCCATGAGAAAGTCTCCAATACATGGCGTTTTATTTTTACTAAATTCACAAATTCACCTGTCACCATATGGTTCATCATACCATCTTAGGACTAATTGATCAAACGTGGCCATACGTAGTCTTGTGGCTCTGCCCACCCCATTAGGGATTTCGGGCGTGATTCTATGTATGTATGTATGTAAATTCACAAATGCCACTTATGCATGTGATCTGAGATTAAGTTTTGGAACATAATTTTGAATGAATTTTCTTCAACTGAAAATCCTGAACTTTGTTACATATATCATCGACCAATAATACAAATGGACTGTCAACCTCCATACATTTGAGCGTACGCCGGAAAAGCCAGCTTCCCTGGCTAATACTAGATGGCGCTACAAAAAATGTATTGGATCGTAGTTTCGTAAGCTTGTCACTAGGTAACGCTACTAGAGTTAGCCTGGGAGAAATTCAAACAAATTAAAATAAAATGTATCATTTTTATCTTCAAACTGTCGTTGATTCAGGTTTTTTCAGGTTTTTTGTAAAAACTAGCAGTTGTTCGGAAGAAACCAGTTGTTTGAACGAATTACAGCCTTAAGAATTCGTCAATAGATGGAGGGTCAAAGCTCTGATGTACGCTCAAATGTATAGCGGTTGACAGTCTTCTCGTATTATTGGTCCATGCATATATGTAAATGATGACAATGCAATATAATGTGCTACATGCTCATTAATTACCATCATAGCTGGGCACCGTTAATCAAATATTTAACTTCGTTAATCACTAATCCGTTACTAAAAAAGTAAACTTTGTTGAATGTTATAGCGTTACATTTCAGAAGATTTAAAGAAAGTTAACAGTAATTGTTAACTCGTGATAGAATTTGCATTTTATATGTCATTGCTGTTGTAATTGAAAGACAGCTTGTCATAGACTACTTTATTAACCTATTTACACAACATCTCCCTTACAAACAAACAAGAAAACAAACAGAAACAAACAGTTACCTACCTACAATATCTCTCTTCCTTAAACAAACAAGGAAACAAATAACAACAGAAACAGAAACAAACAATTACCTACCTACATTATCTCTCTTCCTTAACAAACAAACATAGCCTTCTTGCATTTATTCCTTCCTTAAAAACCTAGGTAGGTAGGTACACGTTAAAAACCTAACAATAAAAATCAAAATAAAAATAGGCACTTGTTTCTATGAGTTTAAAAAAAAAAAATGAAACTTCTATCTTATTTCTTTTTAGAGCAAAGCCTTTTATTAGCCTCAATTGCAGCAGCTCTTTGAGGACGAGGAACAACTATTGGCTCAGTGAAACTAGGCAAAGAATCTGGATCATCTACGTCATCATAAACAGTAGAATTACTCCTAGCCGAATCCATTTCAGCTTGACCCGATGAAGATGAAGCGTCATCCTTAGTTTGTAGTTTAACAAGATGCCGCCTGTTTCTTCTGTAACGCCTACCTACGGCGTCTGTAACAAAATAGGAACGGGGTTGGCTAGCACGACCTGTGACACATACCTCGCGCCGCCGCCCACCGGTCTGTGCCATTCCAACGTCATCCCCAATCTGAAGCTCAGGCATAAGCCGTGCTCGCCTGTCGTACCATTCCTTACTGTCACTTTGCTTACGTAAAATATTTGAATAGTCCTTTGAACTATCCCTTTCTGGCTCCATTTTCTTTATGTGGGCGGGAAGACGAGTATTTAATCTACGCCCCATCAGGAGTTGCGCAGGACTGGCTATACCATTCCTTGGAGCCGTTCTGAAATTAAGCAGTCCTAAATAGAAATCCGACCCAGTGTCGAGTGATTTCTTCAATATAGTTTTAATTGTCCGGACGGCACGTTCACTACGGCCATTGGACTGTGGGTAATTAGGCGACGAAGTCGTATGTTTACATCCCCATAAATCCACAAATTGCTTGAACTCCCTCGATGAATACGCCGGCCCATTATCCGTAATAAGATCACGTGGAATCCCATGCCGTGCAAATTGATCCTTCATCGCTAGAACGACACTGTTGGAAGACAAAGTCTTCAAAGGACACACTTCAACGAAATTGGATAAATAATCCACTAATATTAAGAAATACTTCTTATTATATTCAAAAATATCAGACCCTACTTTAGCCCACGGTAAGCTCGGTATTTCGTGGAGTATCATTGGCTCACGCTGTGGCGTGGCTGCCAGCGCGGCACAGGTATTGCAACGGCGCACGGCGAGCTCCACGTCGCGCGACATGCCGGGCCAGAACATCACCTCCCTCGCACGGCGCTTGCAACGATCGATACCGAGGTGGCCCTCGTGCACGCGCGCCACCATATCGGCTCGCAGCTCGCTAGGTATAAAGACAAGGTTATCCTTAAACAGAATACCATTTGTGTACTCAAACAGCTCTCTGTAACCCCACAACGACCGGACAGATTCATCAGCGTCATATTTGTTTAACGGCCAGCCGTATTTAATATAGTCAATAAGCATCTGACATGTACGATCCTTACATGTATATGATTTAACTTTATCTAATTTGTCGTCACTAAATCGCACATTTTGCAACAGAAAGCATGTCTGATCTTCCACTTCTTGCGTTATTCGATCATGCATCAAATCGGGAAGAGGGGCACGCGATAAAGTGTCAGCCACGAACATATATTTACCCGGCTTGAATACCACTGTGAAGTCGTATCGCTGCACGCGCAACATCATACGCTGCAGTCTGGCTGGCACCGAATCCAACGATTTTTTGAATAACGCCTCTAAGGGCTTATGGTCAGATTCAACGGTGACGTCCTTTTTGCCAAAAACGTACTGATGGAACCTTTCTAACGCGAAGACTATGGCAAGCATCTCCTTCTCAATCTGAGCATAGCGCTGCTGCGTACCTGTGAGCGTAGCGGAGGCAAACTCAACCGGACGTCCGCCCTGGAGCAACACGGCGCCCAACGCATGCGCACTAGCATCCACTGACAACACGCAAGGCTGTTCCGCTGCGAATAGTGCCAGTACCGGGGCCTCACACAGCGCCTGCTTCAACTCAGCCACTGTGCGCTCTTCGCATGGCCCCCAACACCATTCATTGTCTTTCTTCAAGAGGTTTCTAAGTGGTATTACTCTTTCGGAGAAACCTGGAATAAATTTCGATACATAATTCACCATGCCCAGAAAGCGTTCTAACGAAGGTCTGTCGGTTGGGCTTGGCATACTTTTTACCGCTTTCAATTTGTTCGCATCAATTTTCATACCGTCAGCATTAAATGTATGACCTAAGTACGTTACCTCAGTTACACTGAATTCACATTTCTCCCGGTTGAACTTAATACCGACTTGTCTCGCCCGCTCCAATAAGTTCCTCAAACGATTATCGTGTTCATCCTGTGTGGCTCCCCAGACTATTACGTCATCGATGAATGAATCTACTCCTTCCAAATCTTCTAACAACTGTCTAACCTTGGAGTGGAAAACCTCTGATGCGGAATTAATTCCAAAGGGTAGACGCAGGAATTGGTACCGCCCAAACGGCGTACCAAACGTACACAAATCCGCGCTTTCGTCATCGAGCTCGACCATCCAGAAACCTGATCTCGCATCTAACTTACTAAAATACCTGGCTCCCTTCAGCTTGGTAGCTATCTCCGTGACAGTCGGCAAGGGGTAGTGCTGGCGTCGAATCACACGGTTTAACGGCCGGGGATCTAAGCAGACACGAAAAGTACCGTCTTTTTTTGCCGCCATTACTATTGCATTTACCCATGATGTTGGATGCATTACCTTGCGAATGACTCCTAACTCTTCCATGCGCACCAACTCTGCTTGCAATTGATCGCGTACTCCTAGCGGTATCTTTCGTACCGGACAAATGCACGGACAAGCGTTATTTTCAATAGGTATTTTATACACTCCCGGAAGTTTACCTAACCCCTTAAATAGTTCGTCATACTCATCAATATTTAGAGAGTAAATTCGTTTCACCAAGCCTAATTGTTCCAGAGCCTCTTTACCTAAAATGCTTTGACAGTTTCGGCTGGAAATAACAAATTTTAATGGGATTTTCCTTTCCTTGAAGATACATGTAATTATACATGACCCTATTATAGCTACGTAGTTTCCACAGAAAGACTGAGCTTTCACATTATCAGGCTTAATATCATCTAATGACAAGCCTAGACTTACGAAGTTACTCTGCGATAAAACATTAAGATCCGAACCGGTATCTAATTTAAAGTTATGTTTCATCTGCGCATTTTTAGAACACAATTGCAAAGTTTCGTACCATTTAGAGTCCTTTATCTGGTCTATCGCCTGAATCGTATCAAAGTAATACAGGTCTTCGTTGTCTTCTTGCAACTCGAGCACCTTATTCGACTTGCGCCCTGGACACACCTTTTTATAGTGCCCCTTGACACCGCACAAAAAACACTTGACGTTTTTTGCTGCACATTGAGCACCACCGTCGCAGCTAGCCTCAGCACACCCCGCGCACAGCCGCTCTCGCAAGGTCCCCGACGCCGAGCCTGCGCCTGCCGACCACGCGCCCGCGCCGCTTGATCCGGCGCGCGCTGGCCCCGCCAACGCTGCACCCGCTCCGCCGTACGACACGCGCTGGCCGAGCCCGCCGCCACTGCCGCGTTCGCCGCGTCGGGCCGCTCCCTGCCCCGAACCGCGAAGCTTTTTAACCGCATCCACTGTTGTGCTGCTGGCTGCCTCTACCTTAGTTCCTTCTATTTGCCGACCATCTTCATTGGTTATTTCATTAGACTGACAAATTCTAATAGCCTTCTCCAGTGAAAGGTCGTCTGCCCTCAAGAGTCTATCGCGCACCGTGCCGTCTCGTATTCCGCACACTATCCGGTCGCGCAACAAGTCATCTTCCAATTTGTCGAATTCGCATTTCTGGCTCAAGATTCTCAAGGCTGTTACGTATTCGTCAATACTCTCACCGACTTCTTGAGTTCTCGTAAAGAATTTAAAGCGAACCATGATCGTGTTAGTTTTAGTACCGAAATGCGTATTGAATTTTTCAATCACTTTTTTTACATCGTCCCTGTCATTCTCCGATTCGAACTTAAATGTGGTGTACAAGTCATACCCGTCAGACCCAATCAAGTTTATAAGGAGACTAGCTTGTACATCGGCACTTTCTTTGGATACCCCTGACGCCTTGAGAAATACTTGAAACTGCTTAAGCCATTTTCGCCAAGCATCCGCGCGACTCGCAGGTCCTCCAGTTAACACCAACTCGCCGGGTGGGCGCGCGTGTTCCATAATTGCAAAGATGAACAACTGAATTTAAAACAATTTTGCAGTAATAAATACGCAGATTAACTGCATTAAATTTAAATTATTGAATTAATTTTTTCCGGTCCGCTGTCACCATGTTGTAATTGAAAGACAGCTTGTCATAGACTACTTTATTAACCTATTTACACAACAATTGCGTTAGTAATTTACTTATAAAAAATGTTACTATGTGCTATGGAAGTTTAGGCAGCACATTAAACATTAGTAAAAATAAGGTATTACAGTAGAGTTTGTAATAATACTCTATTATTTAGTGATCAAATTCAAATCAAAAGCTATCTAACATAAACCACGCGGTATCCTTTTGGCAAATAGTAGATACTTAATTAACGGTTAACGGTCTTTAAATGTTTTAACGGAAGTTAATGAGTCCATTACCAATTTTTGAAATTAACTTAAAAATTAATCTGTTACTTTAACTTCGTTGATTAACAATTAACGGATTAATGGCTTTGTGCCCAGCTATGATTACCATAGTATTATCATAGATCCTAATTTATATTGAATATAGTCTAGTGTCTGATGTCAGTGCAGTATTTGGAACATGATCCAGTAGACACACTTTAGTGTCAACCTGTTCGCTGCCAGTCCATTTCAAAGAAGAAACTTAAAAGAAAACATAGATATATATCTTTAGACTAGTGAGATATATATCACTCTTTTAGCTCTTAGTTCACTGGGTCCTCATCAATTTATTTTAGCATCACAGTCGGAAACGTGTGTAAGGCTCACATCGACGCGGCTTATCGCTCACTGAGCTAGATAAGATATAGTGAGCCAGTTGAGCCACTCGGACCCAAGCCGATACCGCCCGATCATTACGACTCGCTTGCTCGCTCTCTTCACTTCCATCCATTGCGGCCAGCTCAAAGGCTCACTGACTTTCGAGCTACAGATATGAAGTAAGCTAGTGAGTGATATATATCTATCAAATGAACTAGCTCTTCCTTATCACTCGCTCGCGAACTACACATTTCTACGTTTAGGCCGAGAGTGCCTCACTCCCAGTCACCAATCCTCTCTTTCTCTCACTCCCAATCAACAACACAGCGACTGAAACATGCTTATAGTCATGTAACAATGGCTGCTGCACTCAGGGTATTGTTTCCATCATCCTCTAGCAGTGAATTAAAAATGTAACTATGTCAGTTTTGTAAATCAAATAAATGGTACCTGCTGAGGCAATAGCCTTCTCGGCGGCGATCTTCGCGTCCCTCGCGGGCTTCTCACGGGCCTCAATTTCACGCAGCTTAGTCTCTCTCTTAGATAGACGGTTCTGGTGGAAGGCTCCGTAGAGGATACCGGCAGTCAGGAATGACCAGCGGCCAAACTGAAATAGATGTAGCCCAGAAATAAGGGAGAGAATATAAATTTACATTATTTTCACACAATCAATGCTAAATGCACATTGGTTCATATGTTCTGCGGACAAGTGGTAGCAGATATATCTACTAGTTTCAATGCAAACTTAATGATGGAAATGAACAATTAAAAAGGATACAGTTTGCTATAGTTATATTATAATAATGCAAAAAGCAGATACTTTTATTTGAATATCAATAGAATTATGCTGCAAAGTAAGGTAGAGTCAAGTTCAAATATTTCAAAGAGGTTATGATTGACAGGTAGTTTAATTATTTTGGGTTAATACTGGTTGGAATAAATAAGAACCAACATATTAATACAGCCATTAATTCTGTATCAATTATTAAGAAGATATTTTAATTTTGAATTTGGAAATCTCGTTCAAAAACACAATGTTACATAATGATAAAGGTTGTATATGAGATGAACATTTATAAATACCCTGATCAGAGGAGATACTCGCACGGGGGGTCCGTAGGGTAGGTCAGACATGGTGATTAATTTCCGAGAGCAGAATAATAATCCAAATAGGATTTTTGCTAAAATCCCAATACTATTCCCCCTTTTTCGTTTTAAAAAGCCGTGATACCACAGTAAAAAATATTGCCCGATAAAAGTTAAAATATTCTGATATGATAAAACAAATTTAAAGTCTTAATAATAATAATTATTAATATTTAAAAGAAATTAAAGGCTAGTTGTTTACTTCATTTTCAATTAAAAACAGCCCTGGAATACGAATAAACAATGTGTAAAATAAATCACAAGAAAATGGTTGCACATTTAACCATTTCAAAAGTAAAGTCGTAAAGTAGATTAGATGGAATTTTTGATAAGTTATACAAAAAAAAATGTGATTCAACGAGTTCAACAAAGAGGTTTTTATTTGCAGTTTTAGCTATTTTGGATACGTTTCTGGACGATAAGTTTCCGTCAAATGCACGATAGATTTAGCACGTTCGAGTTGACGCTGATTTCGCTAAATACGGAACTATTCCTTCACTTTGTGTAGCTTATTTTACACCTTCCATAAATATATTACAGACTATTTTAAAATAAATAAATAAGACCTGTAAAAATAAAATGTAACTCATCATAAAATTCACGATACCCATCTGATTATATTTGACAGCGTATGAATGACGTCGTATTTTAGTCAAATCAGTCGTCAAAATGGCGTTAATAATGTCGTTCGTGTCGGTCGCAGTGTCGATACTTTACACGCCGTTCCTTCTTTTAATTCTGTGTGTTATATTCTTGGCTTCTATCGGCAAATCTTTAGGCGTGCGAAGGCTATATGTGAACATATTACTCAAACTTTTCGAGGTAAGTGCCTATGCTATGTTTCTAAAAAGTAAATTAATGCGGTAAGTTTTTAATTTTGTCGAGGACACTGGAATTAACGACCGGTGAAATAGATCATCGCGTTGCGTGTTTCTTATTTTTAAATGATTATCAAATGCGTAGTTTCTTAAAATTTGAATCTAATAAGAATTTTTAAAATCAGGTGTTGTGAAAGGTTAGGTCCGTGGTTGGCCCCTCTGACTCATTACTTCACTGGTTAATTATCTACTTCGGAATAATAGATTCCATTGCGATATCTATCTTGTATGACTTATGGTGGGTGTAAAAAAATTGTTATTGATTATTCGTTATTTTCATACATACCTACGACGCAGGTGGGAAAGCGTAACAATAAGTTATTGAGACTGCATTTGCTTCGCTACGGATGTCAATCAAATGTTTTTAATGCACGATGTTTGTAAATATTGGGTTCTCAGCTCCTGAAAGAAACAATTTTAAGTTACAGATAGTTTTTCAAAGAATGTAGGATAGGAAATGGTATCATGTTTAATATTTATCATTGTATGTTTCCATGTATGTGACCTTGGAGGATGGTTATGGAACTAGCGTCCAGAACCGTCCCTTGGTAGGTACTTTTAGTTAGAAATGTTTCGTTAACAATTTATGTGCCCACTTTCTTAATTATTATGCAACGCAGACCTGAGGGCTGGATGCATCATAGTAAAAGTGTTTTGCATGCGGTTGCCTTTATTGACTTCCTTGTTTTTGACCTCATAATGTATCCGTTTGCCAAAATTGCATTGCACACTGTGACCCACAGAGCTTACAAACATACTACACAATTTTTTTTCTAGTTTGATTTGATCAGTCCCACAGACTATAAGGAAATATGTTGGTAATACGTCAGGGCTTGATGAGCGATTGATGTAACTACTTATTTAAAGTTTTCGGACTTTTTCCTTTACTTGTGCTGACAAGACAAGACACTGCTTCGGCCCAAATTTTATGATTCTAGGTCAACGGGAAGTACCCTATAGGTTTTGATTCTCTTTGGATTCCCTTGAAAGTATCAAAATATGTGGCATAAACGGCCGTATCTTTTGATTGTGTTGACTTAGAAGGTGGATTTGTTTCATTGACAATCATTCTAGTATAGGACAGTAAGGTTCACTGCTAGCTGATTTGGATGGTTAATTAGGCAGACCTTGTATAGTTTGCCACATTGGTCAATTTCTTCCTTGACTGTGTTAATTTTCAGGTGCCTGTGTACTTCAGCGTAGTACACAAATAAATACTTATTTACTTCTACTTAGATGGATCGGTCAAAGGGTAGAGATGATTTCAATCACAAAATAAAAAAAATGTTTTTATAAATGTGATCTAAATCGATTGTTTTTTTGCTGTAAAGATAACAGAAACCAGCTATAAAATTCAAGGGACTCACCCAGTGGCGGACTAAGCCCGTCAGAGGCCCGGGGCGCCAAAGTTGAATGAGGCCGCCCTCTTCAAGACTAATTATAATTTGTTCGAGTTGAGACCCCATGAACACGGGAACGCTGAAGCATTCCCTCTAAGACCAGAGAGCCGGGGCAGGCCATCCCTTCCGCTCCCCTGTTAGTCCACCACTGGACTCAACTACAGTGCACACGCACAATGTTTACCTATACCCTGCTTGGTCCTGGAAATCCACTGAAATTAAAACCTGCAAGTTTTCGAGATTTTGTTCCTCCATTTGTGGATGATCGGTGAAAGTGTCTATACACCAAGATGTGGCTAACTTAAAGCAATTGCTGAACACACACAATTTTTTCCCCTCATGTGTAGGTCTTCTGAAAAGCGATACCCCTAAGTAGCAGACTTCCTAAAACGCATAATGCCTAGGTATCAAAATGCCTGAAATGCATCATAATCTGCTTTTTCATTACCTAAATCGCTTAAGGTCTTAATAGCAAAATGCCAGAAATGCATCATGTTTGCTAATTTAATTACCTGAACATTTGTTTGTTTTGTTTGTTTGAACCTTTTTGTTATTGAGCGACGGTGGCCTAATGGCTAAGGATGTTGACTCGTAATAATGAGGTCCGGATTCAAATCCAAGCGGTTGCCATGTACCAATGAGTTTTTCTAACTTAAGTACATTATCTGCCTGCGAATTGCGGTAACCGATGCTCTTGCGCTGAGGGAAAACATCGTGAGGAAACCTGCACATTTGGGTAACTAAATGTGTAACCATGATCCAATTGCTCAGGTTCCCCTGTCACAAGGGTTACGGAGGTCAGACGGCAGTCGCTCCACTGTAATAACCCGACCTGCCGAATCCGGGATCATGGTAAAAGCGTACCCCGTAGCGTAAGCGTAGATGGGAAAAAAGCGCTTGAAAGAGAGAACCATTTTGGTATTCAGACATTTCGCATTTTAGATGATTTAAAACTTAGGCAAGATGATTTAATAGTAGTTTATGCAACGGTTGCATAAAGATAGGCCTTAAAACACTAGTGCGGTTTTCATGAAACGAGCCGATAGGCGAGTTTCATAATAAGATCGCACGTGTGTTTTAAGGCCAAATTATGCAGAGTTGCATACATAACTTTATCTACACACATATTATAAATCCTCCATGATGGGTTCAGAAACAATATTTTCTGGCAACAAGTTATTTGTTGCAATCGTGGCTGCATATTTCCGATATCCGGCGCATTTTCACATCACACACACTCCGAGAAGACAACTTACTATTCATATTTTCAACTAAAATGTAAATTACAAACAACTTTTTCTATTCAATTCAAAAACAATTCTACTTTTGTTCAGCAAAACGCCAACATGGCGATCCTCCGTCAAGACCATTTTTTTTTTAAATCATAGACAAACGGATGAAGTCTCTATTCTCGCGTCACTCGAGATCAAATATTGTGCAGTTTATATTAAAAAAACATACTGAATTGACGTTTCGTATCAATAACTGTTTTATTATCTATGGATACTAGAATAGAGACCACTTGAGTTTTGACAGCTGTTCCAAATTTAATCTCTTTTCTTTACTAAAAACGATAAAGAAGTCATGTTATTTCTTTATCGCAGCACTGGTTTTTCCTAATTGGTTGTCAAAATGGTGGTCATTTCCTAAGGTTTTTGATTAACCAATGGAGGTTTTATGATATGGGTGTAGATAAATGCATTTTGCTTATTAGGTATTAAGCTTCTTAGACATTCGTTTTAAGCATTTTGCTACTTAGGCGGTTTGCTTTTCAGACGACCTGCTCATGAGCGATTTTTACTGAATTTAAATAAAAACTTGATTATCATCGGTTTTTATTTTTATATTCTCTAGAACTATTAAAGCTAAAGTACATCATAGTTTTCTGATTAGTCTATAATAATAGATAATAAAAATTGTTCCTCTGCTGCACTGGGAGTGAAGAAATAGCATAGAATGCGTGCAGATGCTTATCATCCTGGCATGTCGTAAAAGTCAATCAGTCAGTCAAATCTGATCACCTATCACCATACGGTTCATCATACCATCTTAGGACTAATTAATCGAACGTGGCCAAGAGTAGCCTTGTGGCTCTGCCCACCCCATTAGGAATTTCGGGCGTGATGCTATGTATGTATGTAATCACAATCATGATTTTTTAAGATTTTCATCAGTCCTAGTTACTAGGATAAAGGTGTTTAATTATGGAGTAGCGGGGATTGATTCTGAAGGAGAAAGAAGTACATGCGTTCTGGACGTGTAGCCTTCTAAGTATCAACAGATAGATTCTCATAATTAATGCATCATATTCCTAACAAGATAAGGCCTAATATGTAAATTTTATTCAATCACTTACGCCGAGCGATATTCTCTCTTATCCGTGTTATCATAAGAGTTAATTGGTAACAGCGGGTTCATGTGTTAGAGGTCGTGTCAAGCACGTGCTTAACATGAGCTTGACTCATTCTATAATAACGTGGGATCTTCCACCAGGTGGCGATATTGCTTTATCTAGACATTTGCCTGAAAGAATTTCCCATTGCCAACACCTCATAACTTCAGAAGTGACGAACTATTATACAAAATTTCATCCCCTACTTGACCCTATTAGGGGATGAATTTTTAAAAATCCTAGTGCTCATGCTTCTAGATGCACTGGCTTACGCTGTGCGTTATCTGTCAGTCAGTCAGTCAGTCAGTCAAGTTTTCGGTTCAAAGATATTTATTTCTCATAAGAAACACGTTTCACTTACATGAGAAATATTTTACAATTTAAGTACTTAAGTTTAAAAACAAATAGTTTGTGCCCTGTGAGCAAACCAAGATAACGTTGAAAAACACTGAGCCCGGACCTTTTCACCGCCAACCTCCAAACATGACAAGAAAAAAATAAAATGGTAAGATTGTTTCAACTATTGTCAAGAGACAGGTGCGGGCACAGTGCACACGTCGTCATATGTTTGCCAATAAGTAAATGGCTCATTCTTAAAATTAGACAATTAATGAATAATGTACATACATTAATTCGATATATTTATATTGATACCACCCATTTGCACCAATATATTATTATAGATGGATTTTGACAACAAATTTATAAGGCTAGCCACTGACCTACAATATAACTGTGCAATATCACTGGTTGCACAATTATATTGATCGGTAGTAGTCGATATTGACCGTCAATATCATCTACTGATGATCAATATAATTGTGCAACCAGTGATATTGCACAGTTATATTGTAGGTCAGTGGCTAGCCTAACAAACAATAATATAACAATAAAAAAAAAAAAACTTTTCTATGTGTATGTAATTACTGCCAGTTTTTGGGTAACCTGTGTTTTCTATGCGTGTTTCGTACTTTTATTTTCAGGTCGATCCGTGACTTTTCCTTTTTATAAATCAATCATTAAATCAGTCAAAACACATATTTTTATCAGGTTGAGTACCTGATAAAAAATACCATTTCGAAGTTCTTCAGAAGCCTAAATACCAACTTCCACGTTACTAACTTCAAAACTGACGCACTTCCCACACAAACTTTCGTCCCTTATTTTACCCCTTCAGGGGATGAATTCCTAAAGCGCTGATACAACTGACTTTCATCTATAAACGAAGCCTAAAAACCAATATCCATATTTCTAATTTCAAATAACGAACTTCATACAACATTTCATCCCCTATCTAACCCCAATAGGGGAAGAATTTTCTACAGTGTTGACCGTTATATAAGGGATTCCTGTGCAAAATGTCATGCTAGGATCCACCGTTTAGACTGTGCGTTGCCTGTCAGTCAATCAGTGGAGTTTTACATGTACCCCCCATTTGTATTCAACCCCCATTTCACCCCGATAGGGGTGGATTTCCGTAAAATGCTTTCATAGCGGAATTGAATTTGATATTTCCAGCATTTCATTGAAAGAAAATGTGAGACAACTGCTAACATCTGCTACGTAATTCAAAGATGTGTTTGAAGTCCCCAATGCGCACCGGGACCGCGTGGATACCCATGATGAGCTATGCTATGATGCTGATGAAATGAGGAAATATAATACCCGACTATACAGTGTCTCATTTAAATCGGTCAGTATGGGAAGGTCTGAAACTATAAGACATACGTAGGTCTGTTCTTAGGAACCATGTCATCGATTTTATTGGGAAGAAAAACTGCATTCATACATTTGAAAGGGGCCTGTACTCAGCTCGGGAATCGAACCCGGTTGTTTTGAAAAGAATAAACTTATACTATTTCTATTTGGATATCGATTGTGTAGGTCTTAAGCGGTAAATGGCTCTATGAAACATGATGTCTTAAATGAATTAAATGGATTGTTTTCACCTTCTTTGATTTATTTTAGTAGGTGTTCGAAGTGACCACCGTTTTTTTCAATACAATATTCAACACGTTGTTTGTAGGTGTATGAATGCGGTTTTTCTTTTTATTAAAATCGATGAAATGGTTCCTAAGAACAGATCTTCGTATGTCTTATACATAGTTTCAGACTTTCCCATACTGACCGAATTAAATGAGACACCCTGTATAATTGTTTTGCGAGTGGATTCGTTGTTTGTGTATGAAGCTCAAAGTACGGTAGGGCACTCGGACAAAGTTGATGCATTACATTCGACGCGAATCGACTTATCAGTTGTGTTCCGTGGAAGACAAAGGTCATCATGTTACATCGTTATCCTTATATCGTTAACTAGCTTCTGTCCGCGACTTCGCGTAGAATTCGATTATCGAGATTGCTTCGGAAGCTGTGTCGTTCCCCAGATATTAAAGTAGACTACGTAGAATGTCTCCTGCTGCAATGGGAGTGAAGTAGTAGCACAGAATGCGTGCAGATGCTTATCATCCTGGCATGTCGTAACATTCGACTAAGGGACGGGTCCTCTCCAACATGGTGGACTATCTGTATGGGCGATGGGCTGATCACCTGTCACCATACGGTTCATCATACCATCTTAGGACTAATTAATCGAACGTGGCCACAAGTAGTCTTGTGGCTCTGCCCACCCCATTAGGGATGTCGGGCGTGATGCTATGTATGTATGTATGTACGTAGAATGGTTTACTATAGTTTGCTCCAGCAGCCTTGCTAAGTCTATCTTATGCCATCTCTTCTTTCAATGGTTGTCTGGAAGGGGTTATCCGTAAAGTATGTCACACGAATTTCGTGATTTTTGACCCCTCCCCCGTCCTTGTCACAGTTGGTCACATTTGTGAGATCCCCTTCCTAGTGTGACATCATATTTTGTAATCCTCACTAGATGATTACAATTCGAATGGGCCGGCTCGACCGGGGTAGTACCATACTCTCACAGAAAATCGGCGTAAAGTACCTAATAGCTTGCTATTGCGTTTCGTACGGTGAGTGACGAGATCCGGAGGCCTATTCCCTCATCCCCACCCCATCCCCCATCCTCCCGAGACTAGCCACGCATTGGCAGCACCTCTGGTGTTGCAGATGTCCATAGGCGGCGGTGACCACCTTCCAATCAGGTGGGCTGACTGCCGGTTTGTCAGAAAACATACATACATATAAACAGACATAAAAAAGAAAAAAATACTAGAAATTATTATATTAGTACAACAGTTGCAATATTAGTTTTATTTCCATTTTTTTTTTAATAATCAACCTCAAATCAAACATTTGAAAAAACGCGACCGGCACGTGATAGTATTAGACCGAGTGTGAACTCACCAACAAAGCAATTTAAACTTTATGCCCATACAGATAGTTGGAAATATTCTTAGGTTTTTCGTTAATAGTTCAAATTTGGCATTTTATTTTAACACTTAGATGTATTAGATTTTGAAATGCGACGTCACGAAAAATAGGACTCCTCCCACCCCTTGTCACACAATGTCACTTCGTTGACCCCCTCCCCCGTCTTAACGTGTGACGTACTTTATGGATGATCCCGAAGAGATCGCTACTTAGCGATAAGACCGCCTATTGTTTACTTTGTTACTTATTTCTTTGTCTTTTTTGTATGTTTTATGTGGTGTTCGATAAAGAGTATTGGCATTGTATTGTATTGTAGATCTTTGCCAAATTTCGTCTAAATTGGTTCAGCGGTTTGGCCGTGAAAACGTAACAAACAGACATACGGACGGACAGAGTTACTTTCGCATTTATAATAGGTAAGCATCGAACGGAAGTGTTTGTTTGTTTTCTCACATCGTAAATCGGATTTTATTTTTCACAGCGAAGTCGAAGCTTAAATAACACAAGGATAAGTTATTATCTCCATCTTATCTCTCAGTGCATCCCTTTTTTCGATACTAGTGTGACAGAGACATACTGAGAGATAATTTATCCGGTCGCAGGGAGATAAACTCAAATCTGGTCGGCCGTTGTGACATTTTTATGTCAATTGACTGACAAACAGGCAGACGGCCCACCTGATGGAAAGTGGTCACCGCCGCCCATGGACATCTGCAACACCAGAGGTGCTGCCAATGCGTTGCCAGTCTAGGGAGGATGGCGAACGGGGATGGGTATGGAGATAAGGGAATAGGCCTCCGGATCTCGTCACTCGCCGTACGAAATGCAATAGCAAGCTATTACTTTACGCCGATATTCTGTGAGAGTGTGGTACTGCCCCGGTCGAGCCGGCCCATTCGAACAGTAATCATCTAGTGAGGATTACTGTTTGGCTCTACCACTAGAAAACATAAATACACACACATAGATATATCGCAATTTATCTCCCGACATGTTGGACACATTATCCGTCGTGATGTCTGAGGAAGTAGTGTTATGTTAAACATGTCTCCAAACATGTCCACACGCAAGGACAACTCTCGCGCGCGACACTGTCTCTGGCCTCGGGAGGCCTCCTCGGCCCTCCTTGGCCTTTGATGTCTTCGGCAAAAACCGACAACCGACGGATACAGAGAGACAAAAAATCGGTCTCGAGACATGTTTCTCTGTATCCGTCGGCGTTCGGTTTTTGCCGAAGACATCAAAGGCCAAGGAGGGTTAGCACAACATGATCGATAGTTGTTTAGTCAAATATGTAAGGGACGCATTGAGCGAGAAATGACTAGCGGGCAGATCCTGCTTGACCTCCTTGGCCTTTGACACAGTATAATCAAGTATACAGTATTCCATCAATACAATATACATATACAAACGGTCGAAACGACGCGCTACGAAATCCCGGTAAACTTCGGTACACAACAGTCGCGAGTGCGCCGGGGTTACGTACGGGCGAGGACAGTGTGAGACGCTCGCTTATGTCAATTATAGCACGAGAATTTTTGATGTTTTTGATATATTAAAAGCATTTTATTTGCTCCATACTGACTTACAGTCATTTTTGAAACTAAAAATAAGAACTAAGTAGAAATAATGAAAATGAAAACTTACAAGATTTGCAGTAATATTTTATGAAAATATACTACGACAATTTAATATAGCATTATCAAATACGTAACCCAAGCAAGACAGTCAGCGGGCAGCCTTACTGCGTGTTTACATACCGTAAGTAATTATTTAGAGGACACAGCCGAGACAAAATACTGCTTACTTAATTATACTGTGTTTTTGATGTCTTCGGCAAAAACCGACAGCGGACGGATACAGAGAATCATGTCGCGAGACGGATTTTTTGTCTTTTAAACATGAAGAGACGTTATGTCTTGTCTCGAGACAAATGTACCTATCCTAGTGCGTACGAGGCTTTTTAGGGTTCCGTAGCCAAATGGCAAAAAACGGAACCCTTATGGATTTGTCATGTCTGTCTGTCCGTCCGTATGTCACAGCCACTTTTTTCCGAAACTATAAGAACTATGCTGTTGAAACTTGGTAAGTAGACTTATTCTGTGAACCGCATTAAGACTTTCACACAAAAATTTTAAAAAAAACAATACATTTTAGGGTTCCCCATACTTAGAACTCAAACCAAATTTTTTTTTTCATCGAACCCATACGTGTGGTTTATCTATGGATAGGTCTTCAAAAATGATATTGAGGTTTCTAATATATTTTTTATCTAAACTGAATAGTTTGCACGAGAGACACTTCCAAAGTGGTAAAATGTGTGCCCCCCCCCCTGTAATTGTCTTCTAAAATAAGAGAATGATAAAACTAAAAAAATTTATGATGTACCTACATTACCATGTAAACTTCCACCGAAAATTGGTTTGAACGAGATCTACTGACTAGTTTTTTTTAATACGTCATTAATCACGGAACGCTTAATGGGCGAGTCCGACTCGCACTTGGCCGCTTTTTTGTATAACTTAGACGAATGTCAAATATAGGCCCAGCGAGCCAGGAAGAACCGGAAGTTAGAGAAAAAACCGAGAAGCCATTTTGTTTATCATGTGAACACAAATGAGTGTTTTATGCATTTGTGGTATTTAGTGGTAGAGCTAAACAGTAATCCTCACTAGATGATTACTGTTCGAATGGGCCGGCTCGACCGAGGTAGTACCACACTCTCACAGAATATCGGCGTAAGGTAATAGCTTGCTATTGCGTTTCGTACGGGGAGTGATGAGAACCGGAGGCCTATTCCCTCATCCCTATCCCATCCCCATTCCCCATGCTCCCTAGTCTGGCAACGCATTGGCAGCACCTCTGGTATTGCAGATGTCCATGGGCGGCGGTGACCACTTTCCATCAGGTGGGCCGTCAGCTCGTTTGTTAGTCAATTGACATAAAAATAATAATAATAATAATAATTTGTCAATATGTTTATCTGCTGATTGCCCTAATCATTAACATTTATCTTGTTACTATCGTTAGTTATGCAACCCTAACAGGATATTCGTGATATTTTTTAAATCTCTATCTTGTTATATTAACATATGTATTAACATGTTAATGCTGTACATCAAGTAGTGCATGCTCCTCTGCTGCACTGGGAGTGAAGAAATAGCATAGAATGCGTGCAGATGCTTATCATCCTGGCATGTCGTAAAAGTCGACTAAGGGACGGATCCTCTCCAACATGGTGGACTATCTGTATGGGCGATGGGCTGATCACCTGTCACCATACGGTTCATCATACCATCTTAGGACTAATTAATCGAACGTGGCCACAAGTAGTCTTATGGCTCTGCCCACCCCATTAGGGATTTCGGGCGTGATGCTATGTATGTATGTATGTATGTATCAAGTAATACGTACGTATACATATTGAACACATTATAGTATGTAAGAAACATGAAAGTAGAATCAATGCAGCGGAGGAGATGCGAGCTTTGAGAAGTATTGATAAGAGAACGAATTGGTATGGAAGAAGATGTAGTCGTGAGAATTGAGAAAGGTATGCTTAGATGGTTTGGACATGTGGAGAGGATGAACGAAAGACTAACGAAGGAGATTTATAAGGCGAGTGTGCAGTAGGGTTGGAAGGGGAAGACCTCAGCGAACGTACCAAGACCAGATCGAGGACGTTCTTAAAAAAGGCCACGTCCAGAGTATCCTAAACCGGCGAGCGTGTATGAAGAACTTAATGAGAGTAGACGAAGCGAAAGGTTTGTCAGGATCGTAGCAGGCGGAAATCCGTGGTCTCTGCCTACCCCTTTGGGAAACAGGCGTGATATAATGTATTTACATATATGTATAACACTAGCGAAGCGTCAAATATTTCCTAAGGGAAGCCGGAAGAATTTGAATCGTACGTGCGATTCTGACATTTAGTAAGAGTAACATGGACTTCACTGACAGCTAGCCGTATCTTTCTATAGCCGTAGCTAGCCGTCAGGAATCGGCTTGTAGGTAGGCTCCGCCACTGAAACATACTGAATCCACGTACGCAACGTGCAATGCATTATGACATCTAGACTAGAGACGACATGGCCATTGGCCGGATAGCCGGATATCCGGCTGCAGATGAGATAATAGTTAGGTGCCATTTTGGTATATGATTTGTTCGTCTTTCATATTGATAGGGATGAAAGTTTATGTCAATGCAAATCGATTTGGTCCAGTAATTGAAAGTCGTAAATCCCTGCGTTTTTAAATTACGACTTTAAAAAATCAGCGACCTAGACGTCTGCACACTTTTTTTTCTATTCTGCGAGTCCTAATGAATCGAATGGACGCAACGAGAACGACGGACAAATGATTTAGTATAGCTTTTTTCGTTTACATTGCAACCACGTCTCGTTATAAAACAGAGCCCTGCACGTCTGCCTCTTCGATGTTCATCGTTTTGAGGATGATTCTGACCATCAGTCAAAGAGGCAGACACGAACAAATGATTTAGCACACCGTTTTATTTTATTTTTGAAACGCTGTCAATTGAAAACGCAGCGCTACCATGGTGGCAGACTATTTTTCTGTGGTTCTTTACATTTTCAGTAATCGAACAATTCAGGTCTGCCAAGCGAACAAATCATATAGAAATTTTGGCTACTCCTCTGCTGCACTGGGAGTGAAGAAATAGCATAGAATACAGTTCCCCGGGGAATCGCGCTAAATCAAATCTACGCGGACGAAGTCGCGTGCAGAAGTTAGTTACACATAAATTCGTCATACAATGTTTCAACACATTTGGTATTTGCATAAAAAAAGGTAGACAACCTTTTTGCGTCGCATTTTTAGCGGTCGCGTATTAAAAAAACATCCATCGCTATTGTTTAAAAACCATTGTGCTAATATACTTATACATACTATGTTTTTACATATAATGGTACTATGACTTCCTTTATTGGGATTAAATTTAAGACAAAGCCATTGTTTTTTATATGGTGGCAAAAGATTGACGCCATTTCTAAAAATACATTGTAATTTAGGATTACGCACTTGGAATTTTAAAGTTTTAAACAGAAGAATCATATTAAGTATGTAATGCCAGCTGTACACACTCAAGAGCCTCTTGTGCGAGAGGGACGGACACACGAGTGGGTTCCGTTTTGAGGGTTCCGTACCCAAAGGGTAAAAACGGGACCCTATTACTAAGGCTCCGCTGTCCGTCTGTCACCATGCTGTATCTCATGAACCGTGATAGTTAGACAGTTGAAATTTTCACAGATGATGTATTTCTGTTGCCGCTGTGACAAAAAATACTAAAAAACAGAATAAAATTAATATTTAAGGGGGTCCCATACAAGAAACGTAAATTGTTTGCCGCTTTTATAGATAATGGTACGGAACCCTTCATGCGCGAGTCCGACTCGTTTCCTTTTGATGTAACCCTAAAAAGCTGGTTCTTATTATAAAATAATAAACGGAATACAACTCACTCACTGACTTCACGACATCTAAGAAAATATATAAACCTACAAACTTCAAACTACGCATACGGAAATAAGTTATTTTACGAATATCAATCATGGGTTTTACCAAAGAAAATCGGGGTTCAGAGGTTGTATGGTAATTAGCGCGAACTACGCTTACTATATACCTACTCAACAGAATGTAATTGTGAGCGTCCAGTTGGCGTACCTGTCGAAGATATCTTCATGATCTCTGATGATTCCAAAAAATAGTACCCAAATAGTACCAATTTAGTACCGAGTTCAAAAAAATAGTACTTTTGTAATTTCGGAGATATGAGCCCCGTTTCACGGGTAAGGTAACTTGACGGACGCTGGCGTACCAAGTTTGGACTCTGTACTAATTCGGTATTTGGGTACTATTTTTTGGAATCATCAGATCCTGGATATATTCCACGGGTACGCCAAGGGGTCGTCCACACATTACGTAACGCAATTTGGAGGGAGGGGGGGTTCTGGCCAAGCGTTACGGTCCTGTTAAGTTGGGGGAGGGGGGGGTTCAAGGTTGGTGTTACGTCACGATTTTATAATATTGCAAAATCAATGTAAACTCAAGAAATTATAATTATATTATTAAGAAATGGAACCGAAATACGTTCATAGATGATTATACTTCGCCCAATGTAAAAAGAGCGCCGAATTACCTGAATTTACAAAGCACCTGTTACGTGACAGAATGGAGAGCGAGGGGGGGTCCCGGCTAAGCGTTACGGTCCTGTTACATGGGGGGAGGTGGGGGGGGTCAAAAATTTGAGAATTTTGCGTTACGTAATTTGTGGACGAACCCCAACTTGGCGCTCACAAGTAAATGTAATCGACCGAGCGAGCGAAGCGTCTCCGTTTCAGCTTGGGCAAAAATGCTTTCGTATGTCCAGCGGATGTCCATTCGTTCTCGTCTACAGGTCGCGGTTCTCAACAGATTCTCGTGAAATAATTACCTATCTGTTTTGTGGCCCAAGCTAACACGACTTTAGAGATAGCTCACAGCCTGATATCCGGTTGTCGCATATCCGGCTATCAGGTCAATGGCCAAGTCGGGTATTCATCTCTATTATAAATAAGGCATAACACAACTTAAACTAAAAAGAAATTATTATTAATAATAAAAACCCTCTGACTCTACACTCCTCTGCTGCACTAGGAGTGAAGAAATAGCATAGAATGCGTGCAGATGCTTAGCATCCTGGCATGTCGTAAAAGTCGACTAAGGGACGGGTCCTCTCCAACATGGTGGACTATCTGTATGGGCGATGGGCTGATCACCTGTCACCATACGGTTCATCATACCATCTGAGGACTAATTCATCGAACGTGGCCACAAGTAGCCTTGTGGCTCTGCCCACCCCATTAGGGATTTCGGGCGTGATGCTATGTATGTATGTATAAAAAACCCGATTGCATAACCTTTTAAAATAAATAAACTAGAAATTGAAGTTGCCATGCTCGTGAGGTCGGTAGGAAATAGCAGTTGGTGACTTCTAATAACTGAGGTAGCTATTATAGGATTTTATGGAAAGTCACCGACTGGGCCTCTCCTCTCATCTGCGGTCTGATAAAAACATTATACTTTTATGATTACATACCAACAATGCAGTTGCGTATATCAGCAGTTGATAAGGTGTCATTGCATTTTGTTATCAATTCATAACAATGACCATGATGGGGGCATTAGCACTCACCTGCGGCTCGCAATATTATTTGTAAATCGATTAATTATTACTTAATCATGGGGTGGAGATGCGCGGATCACCGCCCGTCCGATGTAAATGCAATATTATTATTATTATTATTTTTAATTTTGCCTCCCCCTGATAGTGCCGCGCTGGGCGGGCCGCCCCAGCCGCCCCCACTACTCTACGCCACTAGCATTTTGACAGTCCACTGGAGTCCACAGGAAAGTTGGTAGTCCCATTCAGGCGGATTCACGTTTAAAAACTCGTGGCAGACCTAGAGCTATATAATTAACATAATATATTCTGAGCGTACGCAGGTAACCTTCCGCTGACCTTTATTAACTTTACCTTATTACCTGTTTATTTTACTATACTATATTCGTTTAGGTAGTCAACAAAATGTAAACAAACTAAAGCCACGTGACGGTTTAGCTAAACAGCCAATCCAGTCAATCGTTTTTGGATTTTTAACTTTTTAATTAGCTAAAAAATAGGCATGTGGAAAAAAGTTGTCAGTTGGCTAGAGATGTAGTGCATAATATGTTTCCATCGGTAAAACTCGGATCTCAATCGGAAGACGACGGGACCCGAAGTGCCAATTAATTATTGTATTAAATGAGTGACATGTTTATATGAAACTTTATTATTTAGTTTCAAATGTCAAAATGAAAAATGACAACATATGACACTGTTGTTTTTCGTTTTGACATTTGACACTAAATAATAAAGTAATATAACAATTAATTGACACTTCGGGTCCCGTCGTCTTCCGATTGAAATTCGAGTTTTACCGATGGAAACATATTATTCACTATATCTGTACTTGACTATTTATAGTATCAAATATTAATTAATATATTCTCTGGAACGTTAGCTTAACCCTCAATAGTATGTAGAAGAATAGGATTTATGTTAAAATAAATCAAGAATATTTATAGTTTAATAATTTAAAAACTTAAATTTTTATTTCTAAGTCACGTGACTTAGACGACGTATGACGTTTGCGTAGATCTGTTGCGTTCCGACTCACGCTGCCGATTTCGTAATGAATTTACGAAAATCTATATATATAAAAGAAGAAGCTGACTGACTGACTGACTGATCATATCAACGCACAGCCAAAACTACTGGAGCTAGAAGTCTGAAATTTGTTACAGGTATTCTTTAGGTAATGTAGGCGCCCGCTAAGAAAGGATTTTACGATAATCAATCCCTAAAGGGGTGAAAAAGGAGTTAACAATTTGTTTGGAAATCCGTAATTTTTTAGCTTATTAACATGAAAATGAGAATTTAGGCTTCTGAATAAAAACAAAGGCGCACTGCAAAAGCATTTTGAAAAAAGCAACCCCTGTAGGGGTGAACATTTAGTAAATTGATTTTGGGGTGGTTTTGAAATTCCATCCCATAAGGGGCAAAGTTTGCACAAATATTATTATTTATTAATGTTTTACAGCCACAAATATTGTTTGAAAAATGTTCATAAACCGAATTCCGAAATATCAGAGTAGAAAACGGTGACATCAGACATGTACATATAATAATATGTTTAGTTTTGTAGATAACGTAATCGGGGAGGATCAAGGGATCAATTGTTTCGCGATAGCACACAGTATTTATCTTATGGATTAAGAATTTATTTTAATACAATGTTGACTGTGTTTATCTTTTTAATCGTTCTTAAAAAGAGCAGGTTATCAATTCGACCCGTATATATTTTTTAAAGTCAAAAGTCGAAGTCAAACTATCTTTATTCAATTTAGGCTTTTACAAGCTCTTATGAAGGTCAAAGTAATGAATGTACCAGCGATTGGGAAAAAAACATTCTACTGAGAAGAGCCGGCAAGAAACTCGGTGAGGTATAATTTTTTCAAAACAGTACACATATAATTTAACATATATAAGTTAAAAGTCTACAGTTTTATATTTTAAGGTCTCCCGGTGGAGAGGCAGGGACAAACCTTTTTGAAGTTGACGCCGGCACTTATCCAATATTGAGTTCGTGTTTCAACTTGGGTATCACTGCAGTTATTTGCATGCACTTGAGTTTTTACAGTTTTTGGAGTTTTCAGCAATTTTTGCTTTAGAGACTTGCGCGCGCGGCCGGTATATTTTTTTGCACTTAGGTTTGGGGAGGGGGAAGGGATCAAGGTTGCCATATATATAATAAAAAAGATGCGTTCGAGGAGAGTGTTTGAATATAAACAAAATAATGAATGATAAAATGAGAAATGAGTTAAATTAATATAAAATAATAATATCGGCGCAGCCACTCGGTGATTAAAAATCTTGGCTCGGAAATCTTTTCAAAAACTCTTTTGATACAAACAGTGAAAACATGTTAACCTCTTTAAATGTTAAACGATTTTGATAGTATAATTATATGATGTCAGGTGAAAATTAAGGTTTATAGAATTTTAGATTTTTTAGTATTGAACATAAATAAGGAGATTATACCAAAAATATGTTTTGTATGAAAACACTAATAACATACATACATATAATCACGCCCGAAATCCCTAATGGGGTGGGCAGAGCCGCAAGACTACTTGTGGCCACGTTCGATTAATTAGTCCTAAGATGGTATGATGAACCGTACGGTGACAGGTGATCAGCCCATCGCCCATACAGATAGTCCACCATGTTGAGAGGACCCGTCCCTTACTCGACTTTTACGACATGCCAGGATGATAAGCATCTGCACACATACTATGCTATTTCTTCACTCCCAGTGCAGCAAAGGAGGAAACACTAATAAATAATAAATAAATCAGGGGACCATCTTTACACAAATCGATCTAGTCCCAAAGTAAGCTCTAAAGGCTTGTGTTATGGGTACTAGACGACGATATCCATACTTATATAGAGAAATAAATACTTAAATAAATACATAGGAAACATCAAAGACTCAGGAACAAACATTCGTGAACATCACACAATTATACCTTACCCGGGATCGAACTCGGGACGCTAGCTTCGGATGCAGGGTCACTACCAACTAAGCTAACCGCGTCGTCAACTAATACATCATTATTTTAGAATGTAGGTATTAACTTAATCCAAAAATTAAAAACTTATAAACTTAGATATCGTCCAGGTTGATAACATGCCAAAAAACCGGACAAGTGCGAGTTAAACTCGCGTGGAGAGGGTTCCGTGATTATATGAAATTTCCTATGTTACTTTAACTACCATAGACTGCTTATATGTTTTCCTGTAATCTATAGGAAAAGAACTATTTTCTTTATTTTTTTTCAAAATTGTAGGCCCAGTACTTTCAGAGATAAAGGGTGGAATGGTCAATTTTCGCATATTTTTCTAAATAACTTCAAAACCATTTATCTTAAAATTATAAGAAAAAAATATTTAAGATCCTCACAACAAGCCCTTTCATTTCATGTGTCACATGCTTGGTACAGAGTGCAATGTTTTTTTTTTTAATTTACTCCCAATTGGGCCACATGTTTAAAATTCATTTATTTACGATGTGTTGCCGTGTTGCGGTCACCGACTTACATTAGTATACCAAATTTAAACTCAATCGGTCCAGTAGTTTCGGGGCAAATTGACTGACAGACAGACACACGAGTGATCCTATACACTCTCTCACACATTTATTTAATTCACTTTTCTTACTTTCCAAAAGGGCCCCAAGTTCTTGTGTGCCCAAGGGCCTAGTTTAAGACGGCCCTGCTTAACGTACAGACGTCACTCTACAGATTTATTATTATTAAAGAATATGTAAATATTTCTTCGGTTGTATTTACGTCATAATACGGAACTCATGACGTTAGAATACAGAGCTTCAGGGCTGAGTTTATTGACTATCATCATCTTTAGCAGCCCATAGGTGTTCTAAATTGTTACCTTTTAATTTATTCGTTTGTGCGTTATCGGATCCTGACTAGAGAGACTTCATAGTGTTCTCTATACTATATTCTATAGTTTTTCATATTCGGTATTTGAATTATTAGGACATGAAATATTTTTATTTCAAATTATTATTATTATTTTGATATTTGGAGACCTTACATCTTCTTTTTTATACTTGACCATGGAGACTGTCTACATCTCCATTTAAACTAGATTAGGTAGTCAATTTAGATGTTTCATTAATTGTTTATTTTAATTATTATTATTATGACCCTTAGAGGCTTTATACATCTCTAAGTCACTTAACTTGTCTAGACGCGGAGACTATACATCTCCCTTATTAGTTATTTATTATAATTAATTTTTACCCATTAGGATTGTTTGCTGTCCTTTTCATGTGTTAGTTTTAGTTAAAAGTGTAATGTAAAAGTTGGGAAAAAAAAGACTACCACTGAGTTTCTTGCGGCATTTGTTCTCAGCAGATGTCACCTTTCGAAGCGCTGGTAGCTTCAGACATGTAAAAGAGCCCATGTGGCCTACTTGCAAAATAAATATTTTCATTTTCATTTTCATAAAACTATCCCTTTATTTGTTAAATACAGGGTTAGCCATAAGTTTTTACAAATAACAACACAGATTATTTTTCTAAACTATTAATTGTGCGGTACAAAGTATGACGGGAAATTATACGCCATTTTGTAAATTTTTCGTGGACCGTTTCACGGGTCACAGGAACGTCACTTTAAAAAAAAACAGTCTTAATTTGCGATGCTCTTTTAGGATTGAATACGGATTGCGCCGTTTAAGTGAGTGTCCCAGCGTCAATTTAATCAAATTTTGGGTCGAAAAGATTAAAAGTGGTCCCCACGTTTAAAATTCATTAATTTACTTTACGTGTTGCGTATGTATACCAAATTTCAACTCAATCAGTCCAGTAGTTTCGGAGCAAATTGGCTGTGACAGACGGACAGACAGACACACAGACACACGAGTGATCCTATAAGGGTTCGTTTTTCCTTTTGAGGTACGGAACCCTAAAAAATAATTTATACTAATTACTTATAATAAATACCTAATTAAATAGCATTTGTAGTCTTCTCTCTATCGTGTTTCTAAAAGTGCAAAAATGTATGGCCCAGCCTGTATAAGTACAATTTTTGATGACGCGGTTAGCCTACAGTCCGCGCGCGGGTTGAGTGCCGTCGGGGCAATAAAATGCGGGTGCAGCTCCCCCCCCCCTTTACGCCGCATTGAACACATAACCATGTTTTATTTCTTATGCAGTATGGCCGCCAACACATCGAGGTGGCGAAGAAGCTGCAGCGGAACGACAGCTCCGACGACGAAGACGCCGTGCCGGACGACAAGCCGCCCTCCGCCATCTTTAAAGAGAACGGGATTAACGGTACCCACAAACCATGCATATTCAATGTTTTAGGGTTAGCCTTGGGCATCTCTGGCTGTTGGAAATACCTTTAGACAAAAAAAAATTAAACCCCTCGACTGGTGAGGAATTGCTTAACCAGCTGTCTGCAGGATGCTGCAGCTTCATTTCAGGGTTATCATGTTCTTGCAACATTGAAGTAATAGGATTTTGTAGTGGTAGAGCCAAACAGTAATCCTCACTAGATGATTACTGTTCGAATGGGCCGGCTCGACCGGGGCAGTACCACACTCTCACAGAATATCGGCGAAAAGTAATAGCTTGCTATTGCGTTTCGTAGGGTGAGTGACGAGATCCGGAGGCATATTCCCTCATCCCCATCCCATCCATTCCCCATCCTCCCTAGACTGGCAACGCATTGGCAGCACCTCTGGTGTTGCAGATGTCCATGGGCGGCGGTGACCACTTTCCATCAGGTGGGCCAGTTCGTTTGTCAGTCAATTGACAATCTTCTTGAATCATAGCTAACCTAACACTCTCGATTAAGTCACCTTTCAAACAGAAACATCTGAATCGGTACATAAAGCACACGTGACAAAACACGATCGTGGCAAAATGCGATTAGGGAAAAAATCCTATCGATGAAAACTGCGTCCTAGGCACCCATCTACCAAACCTATACACTTCCACATTAACAACCCTCCCTTCTCTCAATTCTTAATTTTAGAACTTATAAACCTCTCTGCTGCACTGGGAGTGAAGAAATAGCATATAATGCGTGCAGATGCTTATCATCCTGGCATGTCGTAAAAGTCGACTAAGGGACGGGTCCTCTCCAACATGGTGGGCTATCTGTATGGGCGATGGGCTGATCACCTGTCACCATACGGTTCATCATACCATCTTAGGACTAATTAATTGAACGTGGCCACAAGTAGTCTTGTGGCTCTGCCCACCCCATTAGGGGTTGTGTATTTGTGTATGTAAACCTCATGATCCCTCGTCTAGAATATTCTAAAATTCTGAACACGGAAACATTGAAAAATTACGCATAAAGTACGCAAATTACAGTTAACAATGTTGTTTCACGTAATCTAACCCATTGTTATCTTAAGTGGCAGTGGTATTGAAAATTATAGACTATGAGACGGGTGAAAAAAACGGCATCATTTTGTTATGCAAATAATGACTTGGGTTTGAGATCGGTCCTAAACTACGATTATTAATCCTTTGAACGCCACAGCCAAATGTGACAAAGCGTGCCACGGACGCCAACGACGGTATTAGCCGACGCAAATGGAAAACGGCATATTTTGGCGTCAGTGGCCGAAAATTCGCTGTCCTATATAGCCGACTGTAGCGTTCACTTATTTGCTAGCTTTT
This sequence comes from Tortricodes alternella, assembly GCA_947859335.1. NCBI lineage: Eukaryota > Metazoa > Arthropoda > Insecta > Lepidoptera > Tortricidae > Tortricodes > Tortricodes alternella. Next base: position 7,443,976 of record OX401972.1, read on the forward strand.
GTCTGTAACTGCGTCCGCGTAGAATTCGTTTATCGCACGCAGCGCCCTCTACTAAGGAGTAGAGTTTCTCGTTTTTCATGTATTTATAAAGATTCTGGAAAATACTTCTAGGTTATTGGGATAAAAGGTATCCTATGTCTATCTTCATACAACAGGCTACATTTGTGCCAAGTTTTATGGAATTCTGTTTAGCCGTTTGGCCTTTAAAAGGGAACAAACAAACACTTTCGCATTTATAATAGTAGTATGGATGGCAGCCGGGAGATAATGCGTCTAATTAAGGCGCTGACAACACCTAAATCGGCTTTACTTAAACAGTTTTTTAACAAAACCTATTTGATTTGGCAACGCACAAAAAATACATGTTCATATTCTTTATATTATTGAAAACTTAACTATTTCCATAGCACGGTTTGATGAAATCTATACGATAGAAAAAAATCGTGAAGCTACGTCTGAAATCCTCTTTAAACAGTTCTATGTTTCCACTTTTTTAACTTATGGGTCTATAATTAATAACACTATTACATCACGCCCATACTCAAAACTTGACTAATTTATATTTTACGTAAAGGGTGTTTGCTTATATAATTCATCCGTTTTTGATTTTCCCCATACCAATAACCGCACAGTGCTTCTCGTTCACTCCGGTGCAAACAGACAGAGATAGATCGCTCAAGGTCATTGGCTGTTGTGCCTGTTGTCAGCGTCTTAAAATAATTTCATGAACGAACCGCTATACGAAATTCCGTCCCTAAAGGGATGAAAAGGGGTGATAAAGTTTATATGGAAAATACCGCGGGAGAAGCTGTGGCGGCTCCACTAGTTAGGCATATTCTCAGACAGACAGTGATTTTCTGTACGTTAGTACTTTTCATAACATATTCATATCGATTTTTGTCACTGCCTCCTATCCTATTCTATTACAAGAAGGCACGTACGTGCCTGCCATATTGTCAACAAATTTATCAGCGTTGTTAAAAATTTGGATTGTTTTTTGTACTAATTATTTAAACAAGATTAATAGCGCTGCCATTGTGAGGTGATAACGTCAGAGACGCTGTTCACTCGTCATGATGTGTAATACATCATGACGAGTGAACAGTTATTACTATGCGGTTGTTTTTACGGTTAAGCAATTGAACGTTTCATAATAAACGTCACCGACTCTGATTCTTCCTCCGACTCTGAGACTTCGTCATGGTCGTCGTCCGATGATATGCCAGCAATCGGACATATACAGGCTATTTAATAATAATATGCTATGAAAAAAATATAGCTTTTCCCTCTATCTTTTTATTATCACCGGTAAAAAAAAAGCCCTGTTTTTTTTATCAACTTTTGGCGAACAGACTATACAAAAAATACTAAAATCCGTTAGGGGTCGTCCACAAATTACGTAACGCAAAATTCTCAAATTTTTGCCCCCCCCCACGTAACAGGACCGTAACGCTTAGCCGGGACCCCCCCCCCATCCCTCCCCATTCCGTTACGTAACAGGTCCTTTGTAAAAAGTTTTTGCCTAAGAATTATTCTGAGAATACTATAGTACGCCCAATTTCAAAAGAGCGCTGACGGCCATACATTTTATATAGCCATCAGTGCTCTTTTTACATTGGGCGTGGTATAATCATCTATGAACGTATTTCGGTTCCATTTCTTAATGATATAATTATAATTTCATGAGTTTACATTATTTGTACAATATTATAAAATCGTGACGTAACACCAACCTTGAAACCCCCCCTCCCCCAACGTAACAGGACCGTAACGCTTGGCCAGACCCCCCCCTCCAAATTGCGTTACGTAATTTGTGGACGACCCCTTACGTGCGATGCATCCGATGCGGAACTGTGGACACATAGATATCTCACACCTGTTTCCCAAAGGGGTAGGCAGAGACCACGGATTTCCGCCTGCTACGATCCTGACACACCTTTCGCTTCGTCTACTCTCATTAAGTTCTTCATTCACGCTCGCCGGTTTACGGTACTATTGACGTGGCTTTTCTTAAGAACGTCCTCGATCTGGTCTTGGTACGTTCGCCGAGGTCTTCCCCTTCCAACCCTACCGCACACTCGCCTTATAAATCTGCTTCATTCATCCTCTCCACATGTCCAAACCATCTGAGCATACCTTTCTCAATTCTCACCACTACATCTTCTTCCACACCACATCGTTCCCTTATCACGCTATTCCGTATCCTGTCACTCATAGAAACACCACACATACTTCTCAAAGCTCGCATCTCCACTGCATGGACTTGGAACTGGAACCTTTATCATCCGTTTTGACTTTCAGGCACTAAGATGACGGTGATAGAGCGGGCTGAGATCCTGGGCCCATCTCCTGAGCTGAACTACAAACGCAGCAGCAGCCAGGAGCGCGTGCAGAACGGGGTCAAGCCCGACAGCGGGGGTGAGGGGGGGAAAGAGGTGGGTCTCGTTCTTCTAGAGCAGCCATCAAACTTTTAGCGACGGAACCATTTTGGAAAGCGGATTAATTATCGGAGCCCTGAAATAATCAAAAAACCGGGCGACAAGTGCGAGTTAAACTCCCGTGGAGAGGGTTCCGTTCCGTACACGATTATCTGAAATTTCCTATGTTGCTTTTTAACTTGTAGTTTCGGAGATAAGGGGGGGGGGGGGGGGGGGCAATTTTCGCCTATTTTCCTAAATAACTTCCAAACTACTTATCTTAAAATTCTAAAAAAAATATTTTAGTTTCTGACAACTGAGTTTCATTTGATATGTCACACGATATAGTGTGCAAAACGTTTTTTTTTATTATTTTCTAATTTACTCCCTTGAAGTGGCCCACTAATTTAAAATTCATTTATTTACATTACGCGTCCGTATTGCGGTCACCGACGTACATATGTACACCAAATTTCAACTCAATCGGTCCAGTAGTTTCGGAGCAAATTGGCTGTGACAGACGGACAGACAGACAGACAGACAGACAGACAGACAGACAGACAGACAGATAGACAGACAGACAGACAGACAGTTTCGTTTTGAGTACCCTAACAAAAACTGGTTTATGTGGTCAGTATTTTTTGGACTGGGCATACGTTAGACCCTAGTCTCACCAGATGGAAAGCGAAGACAACTAAAGTCTATTCATCCTTACTTGTTTATTTGGTAAACAAGTTTATAACCTCAAAATGTATCTTTTTTGGGTGAAATCGCTATTTATCCTAGGTGACAATTTGGCAGTGATGTCTAAAATATTATCTCTGTTGCTTTATTTATTGTGTGAATAAAAAAAAACTTTTTTCTTCAAACGGCTGGACGGATTAGGATGAAATTTGGCACACAGATACACAATATCTTCATATCCCAGTGGCGTGCAAACAAAGTCGCGAGCATAGCTAGTAAAATATAAATAATTACATTAACCCTTTGACCGCCACAGTCGGCTGCAGCCGTCAGCGGATACAGGGCAAAAAGTCCTTCGTTACCTTGACTTAAAGTTGAAATTCGTGTTACTTCTCAGACATGCTTGGCGGTCAAAAGGTTAAAAAATCCTCAATATCACATTGCAGAACAACCTTGAGTTCCACCTGTACCACTGCATGGACCTGGTGAAGGCCGGCATGGAGTCCATCATCGAGGATCAGGTCACCTCGGTCTTCGAGGCCGAGGAGTTGAGGAGCTGGAACCTGCTCACCAGGACTAACATGTAAGCTGCGATCAGCGCCTTCTAGTTCTATTATTTAGAGTTAGAACCGGTTCATATCGGTAATAAAACCGGTTTAATTTCGTTCATCAATTTATCGGTTAATAAAGGGAATTGTGTCTTTGAAACCCCATTGGGGTCGCTATGGAAATAGCAGTTGGTGACAGAATAGTCTAATGGCTTGTGACAGTGGCCCATCATGGGCGAATATAGGCACGCACGATTGTGTAGTGAAATTAATCGTCCGTGAGGGGCCATCATGGCCTGTAATCGTGAGTAATCGGTCAGTTGTTGGTACATCTTTATCTATGTACATCTATGTTTATTGAATTTTATCAAAATAAAATATGTACTGAGCAAATAAATAGCAGAAGCCGCTGTCACTTCCACATCCATCTCCAAAAGACGACAGTCAGTAAATGGACATTCAAGATTGTGTAGACAACAACCCATGATCGCGCTGATAGTCTTTTGGGCTATTGTGAAGAGGAGCCATAAGTCACCGACTGCTATTTCCATAGCGACCCCAATGGGGGCTCAAAGAATCTATTTCTTATTTCTCTCGTTTTAGACGTTGTGTAGTCGGGTTTTTTGTTATTATTAATTATTTTTTTATCTGGTCTATTGCAGGCAATACGAATTCTTGACGTGGCGACTGACCATCATTTGGATGATGGGGTTCGTCGTTAGATATTTCTTCCTTCTGCCACTGAGGCTCATGATCTTCGCTATCGGGGTAAGTAGAAACTTCGCGAACTTTATAGTAATATTGCACTTAAGAATTGTAGAGTATAATTCAGTGAAAAAAGTTGACATTTATATTTTACGGGGGATCACTAGTCATGTATGAATACATACAGACCAAATATCCTAAAGAAACCGCTTAGGCTAACTTTTACTAGCAAACTAAAGCTGCCAAACTTCTGTGATTGGCATGTTCGAGGTTATATGCCCGCGCCTGTTTGTAGCCCCGTCGCTTATGGCTTTTTGCCACTAATGCTGGCAGCGAGGTTCGCCCGGTTATGCGGAGTCTATTGGATATTATGGTCTGTGGCTAGAGTTAATAATAAATGTATTTCTTTTAAACTTATGTTTCTTTATATTTGTGATCAAAGATTTAAATCAGTTGATTTGATATTACAACGACAATGGGTTCAATTCGAAATCCGGTGAATTCTTACTTAAACAGGAAACGTCAAACTCACAGACTTTTGGCCGAATTCAGAATCGCCACTTAAGCATTTGATTAAATATTAAATAGTCAAATGTGCCTCAACTAGTTGTCAACCTATACAGAAACGTTACTAATACGTTACTTTAATCAAAGATCAATTTGAATGGGCTTTCTGAATTCAGCCATTTGTATTTCTTTTTTTAAGGTTAGTGAATTTTAAATTTAACGAATACACTTTCGAATTGGTCCCAATTTGTCATATTTATGAATGTGTGAACCGAGATAATGGTATCATCTCTTTTTCTCCTACTGTAACACTTGCGTTCTCTTTCACGCATCCGCCATTTTTCCTACAGTGGATTCATCCATACTTGTCTTATTTGGTAAACAAGTTTCTAACCTCAAAATGTGCGATTTTTGTGTGAAACAGCTGTTTAATCCTAAATAAAGCGAACCTAGGCTAAAAATTGGCAAAGTGACGTCTAAAATATTGTCTTCGGTACATTTATTTGCAAGGAAACAGCTGTTTAGCCAAAAAAGGTGCATTTTGAGGTTAGAAACTGTTCACCAAATAGAAGTATGGATGAATTCACTGTAATTACAAACGACTTCGCTCATTTAACTAGTGACGTATTCTGGCGCGGTCAGCGTATATCATATCTGTTCTACTGATTTAAATATTATCTTAACTTTCAAATACCTACTCACTTTCTAAGTTTCCTTTCTTTACTCAATAACTTATCTTTTATTTAATTATTCTTTATGATTTCGTACCAGGAGTTTCGGTGGCTTATCGCTGTTTCTGAATGATTGAAGTTTATTTTTAAAAAACAGCGATGTCATCTAAATTCTTGGTTTTTTTTTCCTCTTACTAACGGTACATGGTAACACAGCTAACATTCATGCTGATATCAACCACTGCGGCAAGTCTGTTACCAGCGAGCAGAATACAAAAGTACATCGGAGTTTCCTCCTATATAATATCCATAAGGATCCTGATTAGAAGTCTGTCTGTGGTCATTAATTATCACGATAAAGAGAACATGCCCGGGGGAGGCATATGCGCTGCCAACCACACGACAATAATCGATGTTGCCGTACTAAGCGCCAACCAGTGTTTCTCTATGGTAGTATTTCTTTTTTCTTTCTCGGGACTCGGGTTGTGCTGTCCTAATGCCTTGTCTCATCTTGTGTTTGTCCTTCGGTCTGTATTTGGTGGAAGGTGTAGGTTTTTTTGACATGATGCTTACTTCAATCAAAGTGAGTCTCAAAAAGACAGTTTGATATATGACAGAAGTGACAGTTTTTTTTATATTTTGACATGCAGAGGAAAATGCTGTCATTATTACTGGCTGACAGTGGCGCAGCCTGCCTACAAGCCGATTCCTGACGGCTTTACCAAGCTAGAAAGCTACGGCTAGCAGTCAGTGAAGTCCATGTTACTCCCACTAAACATCAGACTCGCACGTATGGTTCTAATTCCGGCTTCCCTTAGGAATTATTTGACGCTTCGCCACTGCTGGCTGACAGCTCATTTTATACATCAAAATGACTGAACAGTGATGTCCGTCGAGAGGTAAAAAACTGTAGTATCTGAAGTGGATAGAGACCTATACGTAGGGTGGAGCGTTTTTTTTTTCGAATTTGCCAATGGAATAATTTCGAGAAAATGTTTAAATAAATATTATATCCTGTTTTTAGCTCTCTACTAGCTCCGAATGAAAGAAAAAAGTATAATAATAATCTAATGTAAAAATAATGCCAAAATTAGTAAGTATCCATTTTTCTGAATTAAATTGTACCTATTGTATGATACAAAATACAGCTATTTAATATAAACAAAAAACGGATGTACAAAAATTGATTTTTGTGATGTTTTAGCCCGGCTATGATGGTTATTAGCAATTTTACGCATTTCTTATTACAGTTTTTTTTTTAATTTATTTTTTAATAGTGGGTCTAGTGCCACCAGGCGAGGATACAGGATTTGCCAGAAATTTGGTTCTATATAAAAATATGGCCAAAATAAGGTGCTTCTGTCATGAGTCAAGAAGGGGGAGTGCCACACCCTTGTATAGGTATCTATAGGTATCTAAACTAATTAACATAGTACAGTTTTTTACCTCTGGGACGGCCGAAGAATGGATTCACATCGATTCACGGGAAATATAGATCATTGATGATTAAGTATCGTGTCAAGTAAACATCAAATCCCACATTCTACCCCCACCATCACCCGCTAGGTCTGGTTTCTGGTGGTCTGCACAGCTTGCGTCGGGACGCTACCAGATGGCGCTTTCAAGCAAAAGGTCAACTACGCAGTCAGCATTATGTGCTTCAACTTTTTGTCGCGGTGCATCAGCGCGGTCATCACTTACCACGATGTGCACAACCAGCCGCGAGGGGGCATCTGCGTGGCGAACCACACGAGCCCGATCGACGCGCTGGTGCTCATGTGCGACAACTGCTATTCGCTGGTGAGTGACGCATTTGTACGCAAAGCGACGCGCATTGGATTACCAAAGTATCTATCCGGTTCGGTAGCCTTGTTTTGGCAGAGGTGAGTGACGCATGACGCATTTATTAGAACTCAGAGTGACGTATTAGAAAATCAAGTCTTAAAAGACTTAGTCTTAAGGAAATCACCTACTCTTATAGTACGGGAAGCCGGTGCATGTTTATCTGTGGAATTTGAACTTAGTTGCTATAAGGTATTTATCTGGCAGACTGCCTGGTTTCTGCCTGTAGCTATGAACAGTAACTTCATTTATTTGTTTAATTTTTAACCGACTTCAAAACAGGAGGTTCTCATTTCGTCTTGATTGTTTTTATTATGTTCATTATCTCACAACTCGGACATTTGTGAACCGATTTGGTCGATTATTTTCGTATCATATATTATATCGCCTGCTTACTGCTACCGCGCGTAGATTTTTGTAGTTCCAGCCAGTTAAAAAAAAACTATTTGATGTAAGGTTATCACCATTACGTGAACACCCCGATGGGTATCTTTGTATCAGATTCCGTAGAACCATGCACTGGCCTCTCTTACTAACTCTCAATTAAGCCGCCGAAAAAGTTAAGTATTTACCATAAAGTATATTAATTACAAAATCGTAAGTGTTGCTTGGGATGATGTTCCGCTGAGTGCATGATTTGATCATGGTAAGTTAAGTTCACTTAGTGCTAAAGCATTAAGACACGAGCGATTCGATGATAATGTCTGTAAGGTCGCAAATAGCTTGAAAGCAAGAGACAACGCAATGAAACGTACTACGATTTGCGATCTTATGGATATTATTAGTTTTGCCGTTTCGTAGTATGAGTGACAAGTACTCCATAAAAAGTTTTTTTTTAACCTGATGAAGGTATTTACAAGAATCCAACATGATTTCACACCGGTTCTTTTGTAATAAAGAATATTTCCATTTAACTTTCCTGAACTACAATGTGACAAGGATTCGTGTTGCTTCCGTGTCTTGTTGCTGTTGTGTGGCTCAAGTAAACGATACGCCTAAGTAATCACAGTTAATATAAATAACTTTCAACGCCAGTGCCACGATAAGATGGCAACGTAAAAAGCTCCACGATTTTAACAAAATTGTATTAAAAGAGTATTTCATATGGCGAGCTTTAGATATAAAAACACTAGCTCAAAAATCGTCGCCATAATATAGCATTTTTTTAAATTAATGTTTTACATGTTTTCGCTTATTCATTTTTAAATTCCTTGCAAGTGTGATGAACACAATATATCTAACACTGGCGGTACCGCAATTGTGAACGTGGTGGCTTCATACCTCAAACTGCTAATAGAGGTATTGTTCCAAAAGACTCGAGCTTTTTAGCTCTTTTTTTATTCCGTACCTCAAAAGGAAAAACGAAACCCTTATAGGATCACTCGTGTGTCTGTCTGTCTGTCTATCCGTCTGTCACAGCCAATTTGCTCCGAAACTACTGGACCGATTAAGTTGAAATTTGGTTTACATATGTAAGTCGGTGACCGCAACACGGACGCGTGACGTAAATATATGAATTTAAAACATGGGGGCCACTTTTGGGGGGTAAATTAGAAAATTATAAAAAAAAGTTATGCTACCTATATTGTGTGACATATCAAATGAAAGAGCTTATTGTGAGGATCTTAAATATATTTTCTTTTGAATTTAAAAAAAAAATAGTTTAGAAGTTATTTAGGAAAATAGGCGAAAATTGACCATTCCCCCCCTTATTTCCGAAACTACTGGGGCTAAAATTTTGAAAAAAATACAGAAAATAGTTCTTTACCTATAGATTACAGGAAAACCTATAAGAAGTCTATGGTATTTAAAGTAACGTAGAAAATTTCAGATAATCATGTACGGAACGGAACCCTCTCCACGCGAGTTTAAATCGCACTTGTCCGGTTTTATTTAAGGCTCGCCTCGGTTCTTGACGCCTAGAGGACTAGAAGCCTATCAGGCTCTTAAGCCCCCCGAGCCTAGTTCTATTCAAGAGCCTCGACTCTCGGAGCTAGTAAGTAACTTTATTAAGAGACTATATATTCAAAAATACATTAGCCTTCAAGTATTAAGAAACAAAGGTTTATAAACATTAATTAATAAAATCAACGCCTTTTTTGGTGTGGTGTATTAAAAGACTTAAATTTGTTTATAACACCGATTTAATTTAATTCATCAGAATACGTACAGATGTAGTGCATAATTAGTTTCCATCGTGTTTTGTCGGAAAAGTTCGTATTTATCGTGCTCTCTCAATTAGCTTCGGCAGGCCCCCAATTCTCGGCGCATTCGAGATAATCTAACAATCGAGATTAAACGTCAGTGCATACAGTCATTTGACGCAACTGTATGAATCTGACGTTTAATCTTGCAATCGACATTATCTCGAAAACACCGAGAATTGGGGGCCAGTAGCCATCATACCATGCTGTCATTTTTCGTTTTGACATTTGGCAGTAAATAATAAAGTTTCATATTAATGAATATAAACATGTCACTCATTTAATACAATAATTAATTGACACTTCGGGTCCCGTCGTCTTCCGATTGAGATCCGAGTTTTACCGATGGAAACATATTATTCACTATATCATAAAAGGGCCAATATTAACGTTATAACGATTACATTATCAGCATAAAGTACAATACACTTGCATAGGTTAGGTCTTGAATTACTTCTTTCGGAAGATACAACTCACTCCTAACGCACTCATAAAAAGTCAGGGTTTAAATAAGCCTTAGGTCTTAGAAAAAGCTATAACCATTTAAAAAGACTATAGCTTTGTTTAAGACATCGGCCTTATTAAAATCACTAGTCCTTCGAAACCTATTCCATCAAGCTAGCTCTAAAAAGAACTCCGGAGCTTTAATTTATGGGCTAAAAGTAGAGTCTTTTGGAACACTAAACAGAGGCGTAGCTAGGTAACCACAGGCCCTGGTCCAAAAAAAACCGATCTATTTTATTTACATTCCGAAGCAATGCTATTAAAAAACCAAAGATGCGTTTTTAAAGCTTGAAATTTAAACCCAGAAAGCAACCCAATTGGGTTGCTTTCAATTAGTCATGCGCGGACTTTTGGCCGAGTGACACATGTCGTGCTCTATTGAAAATGTTCTCAAAAAAGCCATGCTTAAGCCAAATGTCGTACTACAAAAAAAATAAAAGGAAGGACTGATGCTTTATTTTATTTGTAGGTACATTCAACGTAAATAGAAGTACTAAAATGCATTTATTTTGTTCATACATGATCGCCATATTCCAAATTAATGTGTAATATCCGCACGTCAAATGTAACCTGAAGCTGCACTGGCCGAAAAGAAACGAAAAAAGAAGAAAATTATCGAAGACACGTTTTTAAAACGCGTTGCGTATGGATATAACGTGTCTTTCTATAATATGTCATTGTTCCGAAGGAGAATTTTTAGCTAGTTCAATACGAGGTTTGCTGGTCAGGGTCTAAGGGCGAGAGCATTGAATCTCCCTTCGTTCATGATCGCTTCTTTACCGCCGGTGGTACAGAATAGGCTAACCATCTACGTTTTCAGATCGGCCAACGCCACGGGGGCTTTTTAGGGCTCCTGCAGCGCGCCCTCGCGAGGGCTTCGCCCCACATCTGGTTCGAGCGCTCCGAGGTGAAAGACAGGCACGCTGTTGCTAGGAGGTGAGATGCTTTTATTACAATTATTTAAAAAAAAACATCGCTGAATTAATGTGTTAGATTTAAGTTATTTTGTTTACTTATATATGTTAGTTTTTAAGGTTATGGGGCTGTGTGCATCTAGGGCCGTAAAAAGGGGATAACTAACGAGAGTCTATTAGAAGTCCGACGCCGACGGCGGAGGGCTTTTAATGACTCGAGTTTGTTATCCCCTTACTGCCCGTGATAAACACAATGTTTTTCATCACATTTGTGAGGAAATGAAATAAAATTAGACAAAAAGAATACTTTATTTATTTTATTCCGATTGTACACCGTCAATCATCAGGTGGGTAGAATAAGCTGTATGTCGCGTCGGTTGCGCGCTACTTGTATAAGAAAACGATCACCACCGGAGCCGGCGCGCGCCCCCGCCAGACCTGGCGCACACACCTCGCCGTCAGCGAGAGTTATAAAACACACTAAATCCATAACTCCCGTGGAAGCTAAATCGGCTATTGCGGATCTACGAGGGGAGGTCCAATAATTCGCGGAATGAAATGGTTGTGAATAAAAAAAAGCAATAAAGCTATTTTTTCTTTTTCAATGTAATTACCCTCGAGTGCAATACATTTTTTAGATCTAGAAATTAATTTCTGTAAGCCTTCAAAAAAAAAATATTTTCCCTTTGCCGTCAAAATGAGCCGAAATTGCCTCATTCACTTCTTCACCATCATAAAAAAATCCCCCTAAATTCTTTTTTTAAATTTGGGAATAAATAATAATCGCTGGGGGCCAGGTCCGGACTATAGGGTGGGTGGGCCAGCAATTCGAAGCCGCATCCTTGAAGAGCAGCAGTCGCAACATTGCCCTAGTGAACCGGCGCATTGTCATGCAAAAGCAACACACCTTTTGTTAACATTCCCCGCTTTTTTCTTTAATGGCTTTAAAAAGTAGCCGTAGCCTTTCTAATAATATTGCGCAATATGTACCAGTTACAGTGACATCTTTATCGTTGTAGTCAATCAATAAAACTCCTTAGGAATCCCAAAAAATCGTAGCCATCAGCTTTCCGACTGATTCTGATACCTTGAACTTTTTAGGAGGTGGTGCACCCTTTTTATGCCATTGCATCGACTCATGTTTAGACTCAGGTTCAAAGTGATGAACCCAAGTTTCATCTCCAGTCACAATTTGTTCTAATATGTGGGTAGGATTGTCGCCACGCGGGTCTTAAAAGTGCTGTGACGCTTGGACTCGTTGTTGCATCTGTAGCGGTTTGAGCATTCTCGGTACCCACCTTGCACTAACTTTCGTCATATCAAGATGATGGTGCAGAATCCTTAAAATAGTAGTATCTGATACGCCAACGAATGCAGATAACTGTTTCTTTTTTAAGACGTGTATCTTCCAGTACAAGTTTTTCAACTTTTTCTATGATACCTGGTGATGTGGCGTCAATCGGCGTTCCTGGGAGAGGGTCATCTTCAATTGACGCTCTGCCATGTTTGAAGAGACTATGCCACTTGTAAACCATGGTTTTATCAGGACACTAGTCCCCATAATCAGAGTTCATTTCATTTAATATTACTTGCGTAGGTTTTCTTTGCTTAGATAGGAATTTTATCACGTCTTAATATTCGATTTGCTCCATAGTTGTAGTGTTAAGTCTAAAGAGTTCTCATGAGAATCACACAAAGCGGTTGTATATAATTCCCCCTTTCTGCTTCATTCCGCGAATTATTGGACCTCCCCTCGTATAAGCCTGCGTATAATAACACCCTTTCCGAGCAAGTGTGTTGAAATAGTAGTTTATGCAACGGTTGCATAATGATAGGCCTTAAAACACTAGTGCGGTTTTCATGAAACGAGCCGATAGGCGAGTTTCATAATAAGATCGCACGTGTGTTTTAAGGCCAAATTATGCAGAGTTGCATACATAACTTTATCTACACACATATTATAAATGCTCCATGATGGGTTCAGAAACAATATTTTCTGGCACCAAGTTATTTGTTGCAATCGTGGCTGCATATTTCCGATATCCGGCGCATTTTCACATCACACACACTCCGAGAAGACTACTTACTATTCATATTTTCAACTAAAATGTAAATTACAAACAACTTTTTCTATTCAATTCCACAACAATTCTACTTTCGTTCAGCAAAACACCAACATGGCGCCGATTCGATCCTCCGTCAAGACCATTTTTTTTTAAATCATAAACAAACGGATGAAGTCTCTATTCTCACGTCACTCGAGATCAAATATTTTGCAGTTTATATTAAAAAAAACATACTGAATTGACGTTTCGTATCAATAACTGTTTTAATATCTATGGATACTAGAATAGAGACCCACTTGAGTTTTGACAGCTGTTCCAAATTTAATCTCATTTCTTTACTAAAAACGATAAAGAAGTCATGTTATTTCTTTATCGCAGCACTGGTTTTACCTAATTGGTTGTCAAAATGGTGGTCATTTCCTACGGTTTTTGATTAACCAATGGAGGTTTTATGATATGGGTGTAGACAAAAGTTATTATTAGTATTATTATAAATTATTCTAGGCTCATGTTTATGTTTGTCCACAGGCTGAAGGAGCACATCTCAGTGCCCGACAACCCTCCGATACTGATATTCCCTGAAGGGACCTGCATCAACAACACCTCGGTCATGCAGTTCAAGAAGGGAAGCTTTGAAGTCGGCGGACTGATATACCCGGTCGCTATCAAGTAAGTTTACAAGCACAGGCAGTAGACATGGGTAATCTCGACTCCGCGGAGTGATTTGATTCACTGAGTCCGGATCCGCCATCGGATCCGAGTCAGCTTAATGATTCCGACTCCTCTTGATGAGTCCGGTTCGTATCGCGTCCGGAGCGTTTTAAACATATATGATTCATCGGAATGCATCGGATTTTCGGATCGGTATTAATTATACATGTACCAACTGGACCGGAGTGATGAGTATTTTTAATGGTGTTTTTGTCGTTGATTGGATTAAATAATGGTTTATAGATTTCCCTTCGTACACACACAGGCTTAGGACCGTCAATCTTAACAATGTGTTAGATTGGTGTATGTAAAAATCGATTTTATTTACCTACAATCGAATGCTTGATTTATATGCACAGTGATTGTTTTTTATTTGCTTTTTTGTAATATTTTTTTTTACTTTTGTTTTATTTACAAGTTTAGTTGAAAAATATTAGCACAAATATTTACAGGGCCTATTCGCAATTAACATGTTTGAAGTTCAACATATTTCATGTATTCAGATTAGGTATATAGTCACTTCCACCACCGACATCAAGTGATGCGGCATCGGATCGGCCGCACGCAGCGGAACCGAGAGTAGGTTTCGTTCGGAGTCTGTCAGTCCAGTCGGAGTTAGTAAGTCCGCGGACTCAGTAAGGATCGCGCGGATTTAGTGAGTCAACCGAGTCCGCTCACGGAATCGGATCATTTGACTCATTGAATCCGGAGTTACCCACGTCTAACAGGCAGAAATGGGGGTTCAACATTTGTATAGAAACTGTGTCTACACGCTAGTATATTTATCAAAGCCAAACACTTACTCACTAGCGCGGAAAGGCGCGCGTTTATAGCATACGAAAGGAGTTTATACACGCAGAAAAAACACCAGTCGGCTATAATGCATTTTACTACTTGACTATAGTAACAAATATTAATTGTACTTCTGTAAACGGTAGCTTAACCATCAATAGTACATTATAGAACAGGATTTATGTAAAAACAAATATAGACTATTTAGAATTTAATAACTTAAAAACTTCAATTTTTATTTAAGTTGCGTGACTTTAAACACCAGTCACGACGTATGACGTTTGCATAGGTCGGTTGCGTTTCGAATCACGCCGGCTGCCCACTTTAATCGTTGTGATCACCGTGAGTGTTATTCGGACCGCACCCTCATAAAGACTATGCTTTTTTTAATGACCGGTTTAAGTAAGTTGACGTCACACGCGACAGCTGACAATAAAATACTGCCTTTTCCTGGAAAATGTGAAAAATTGTTTACGAAAACATTTTTGACGACGCGGTTAGCCTAGTTGGTAGTGACCCTGCCTCCGAAGCCTAGCGTCCCGAGTTTGAACCCCGCTAAGGACAAATATTTGTCTGATGAGCACGAATGTTTGTTCCTGAGTCTTGGATGTTTCCTATGTATTTAAGTATTTATTTATATAAGTATGTATATCGTCCTCTTGTACCCATAACACACTTTAGAGCTTACTTTGGGACTAGATCGATTTGCGTAAAGTTTGTCCCCTGATTATTATTATTATTATAATTTTTACATAATCTTAAATGACCTAACAAGCAGCCAAAACTATTTTTAAATAATGTTCAAGAACCGAATTCTCTTAAATCTTGATTGTCGACAGCGCGTTTAGTTTAATCTTTTGGCCGCCAAGCATGTCTGAGAAATAACACGAATTTAACTTTAAGTCAAGGTATCGAAGGACTATTTTACAATCCGTATTTTATCGCAGATACGACCCCCGATTCGGCGACGCGTTCTGGAACAGCTCCCGCTACGGCATGCTGCACTACCTCTTCAACATGATGTCGTCGTGGGCCATAGTCTGCGACGTGTGGTACTTGCCGGCGATGCGGCGCCAGCCCGGCGAGGACGCCGTGGCGTTCGCGAACAGGGTCAAGGCGCGCGTCGCGCAGCGGGGCGGGCTCGTCGATCTGCAGTGGTGAGTGACGCATTGCGACGCATTAGCACGCAAGTTGACGCATTTTGACGCGTTGGGTTTCTTGAGTGTCCTTATCGGTGGGACAACCGCGTTGGCTTGAAGAGGTAAGTGACGCATTAGGTAGCCAAGTGTGTTTTAGGACAAGCAGGTTTTCATTTTCTTATACATATGGCGATAGGTGACGCGTTATTATGCATTTTGATGCAATGAAAAAATGGAATGGCCAATTGCGCATGGATATTTGAGATGGTAGTGAGACATTTATTTACGTTACGCGTCGGTATTGTGGTCTTCGACTTACATATGTGTCCAAATTTCAACTCAATCGGTCCAGTAGTTTCGGAGCAAATTGGCTGTGACAGACAGACAGACAAACACTACCTTTACCTACCGTTTTTTTTCTAAAGAGTATTTATTTGATTACAGGGACGGCCAGCTGAAACGCATGAAAGCGAAGAAGGAATGGCGAGAAATGCAGCAGGAGGAGTTTAGTAAACGGTTAAAAGGCGAATGAAGTACCTGTAACAGGTAAATGTACTGAGTATTAATACTTGTGAATACAGTGAGCTACTTGTGAAAGTATAGTGTGTACGTTTTGTATATGAAATTACGCTAAGCGTAAACCAGTGATTGAGTGTGAGAGCTTGAGCTGTTGGTTTGGTAATGAGCTTAGAGAGCTCCAAATCCTGTGTGTTATTACCAAATCAAAATGGCGTGCGGATAACGGCCTTTAATGTAAATTAGGAAACATTATATGAAAGCGATTTAGAAAATGTATTAAATATTATGTAGACATTTTGTATAATAATAATAAATATAATAGTCGTTTAAAGCGGGCGCCGAGCGGGAGGAATTTCGTACATTGACCTTTGAGCCTACTGCCAGTGGTCGACAGCATTTTTTATAAAGTTAAAACGTAAAAAATATTTTAAGTACCTAAAACATAGCTAATAAAATATAATGTATTTGTGTTACGATGAAATAGCATGTCTTGACATATTTAAATAATTAATGAACATTGTTTGGTATATATTTGTAATCAATAAAATAACGTATATCAATAATTAATATTTATGGAACTTATGGCCGAATTCAGAAACGCCACTTAAGCATTTGATTAGATATTAAATAGTTAAATACCCCTCAACTAGTTGTCTACCTATACAGAAACGTCACCAAAACGTCACTTTAATAAAGATCAATTTGAGTGGCCTTTCTGAATTCGGCCATTAAATAATAATTATTAATTTTATACAGCTGTATTTCTAGAGTAAAAAGTCTACCGATGCCGGCGGTTAGTGCCGCTGTGTGAGCGCGACAATAGAATTGTGCGACAGAGACAGGTTATGACAGGTCATTGTACGAAATTCTTCCTGCTCGGCGACCGAGCTTTAAACACGATAATAATATTTATTGCGATGTCAGTGGGGAGTTTGAAATGTTAATGTACTAGCAAAATTTAATTCGAAATCAAAACTATAAATAAATATCACTAGTTAGACAATTCCGCTATAGTTATGTTATGACAGTAAAGGGTTTACATTTCAGCCACCTTTTTTTTAAAATTTTGATCTCGAATTCCATTTTCTTGTCACGGACGCCGACGACGGCATATCGTGGCTTCAGTGGCATTAAAATCCGCTGTCTTGTATAGCCGACTGTGGTGTTCACAATGTTAAGTGTTTGGGGTTATGAATAATACCGTCGAAAAGCTAGAGGTCGCTAGTGAGATCTAGATTTGTCGATTCGTATTGGTTAGTATGAAAGTCGTACACGTACAAACACTCCGGCGCAAGTCGTACTTTTGAGTAACGATGTATACTGCAAACCCACTTACAGATGTAGTGCTTAATTTTATTTATTATCCAACAAAACTTAGTATAAAAATGAGGGTACAGCTCTTAAACTAAAAATATACAAAATAAACTAAGACTAATTTAAAACTATCTATAGATTAAATATTGGTTCCAAATCAGCACCAGACGGCAGGGTGCCCAGAAGGCTGGCGGCGTTGCCATGCTGTATGGCTAAGCTGAGTCGTTGCGCCAAATATGCATAATTAGTTGTCATCGTGTTTTATGGGAAAGGTTCGTATTTATCGTGCTCTCTCAATTAGCTTCAGCAGACCCCCGATTCTCGGTGCATTCGAGATAATCACCCAATCGAGATAAAAAATCAGTGGATACAGTCGTTTGACACAACTGCATGAATCTGACGTTTAATCTAGCATTCGACATTATCTCGAACGCATCGAGAATTGGGGGCCAGTCAGTACCCATCCATGCTGTCATTTTTCATTTTGACATTTGACAGTAATTAATAAAGTTTCATATTAATGAACATAAACATGTCACTCATTGAATACAATAATTAATTGACACTTCGGGTCCCGTCGTCTTCCGATTGAGATCCGAGTTTTACCGATGGAAACATATTATTCACTATATCTGTACAAGCGATTGAAACAAAAATCGATTATTTGCTCTCGCTAGCGCCATCTATCGAATGTTGACGGTATTACCGAAATAACCTCAAACAAGGCATATAGGGAGTTGCGTAGCAATAATATATTTTTGGATGCTCAATACGAATTTTGATGATGGAAACTGACATTGTATTTGACCGTACACGTGGTGTCAAAGTAGTGAATCAAAGTACCCTCTCAACGCTAGTGTCATGATAGGACAAAATAAACTGCCATGAGCGATAGAGTCATCTTATCTTAACATGACAAAAATCAAATCAAAATAAGTAAAATAGTACACTTTAGTACACTTTAAATTAAAATTATTAATATGATATTGAACTTGGATCGTCGATTATAGTAACTTGATATATATTTGTATAACGAAACGTCGATAGGGTCTTCTGCAGTGTTAATTTTGACATTAACATGTTAATGCATTGTTAAACACGTCGCCATATTGTTTTACAACTTCTACGCATAGACAAGGGTATGGCGGTTCTGTGGCTGACAGGTAAGCATAGACATACCTTACAGGGTTGCCAGACGAATGCAAGTGGATTATCGCACCTACGTTTTACAATTATCGTAGGTCAAAAAAGGTATACTTCGTTCTTTTTTAGATTTAAAAAAACTATAATGAATCTTTATTTCTTTGTAAGTTGCTTTTAACTATTTTACAAAAGCACTTTTCAATAAAAACACATGCCAAGACGTTTACATTTTTTTTTAATTTGGTTAAAAGAAGTGTCTTAGTTCCCAAAATTAGGAATAATATGGGAACTATACGGTCAATATCGTCTACTGACAATCAATATAATAGGAATGTTACCTGGGTAAAAAAAACGAATTAGTCCGTCAGTTAGATAATCAAAAAAATATTGAACACGTATTTTTTGTTTTATCAAATCAATCAAAATTGGCAAAGATAACGCGCATCAAAGTTCGGGAGTGGGGGCTCATGACGTCACTTAATGGTAGAAAGTAAAGTCGTGACGTCACGCGGAATTTCAACGCACTATATCTTCGTAATTTTTTTGCTTAATTAACAAAAGAATAAAATACGTTTTCAATAGTTTTTGATAATGTAAATGACGGACTAAAGTTTTCTTTTTTCTTTTTTTCAAGGAACTAGCCTTTTGAGCAACCTGTGATATTGCACACCTTTTTTTTTTTTTTTTTTTTGCCGGGGGAAAATCCTCATGGATACCACTGCACCACGGGGAGGCACAGTGGTTATGTCAGACTTTTACTGACTAAAAACCCCCGGGTGTTCCTCGCACCGCCGAGTGGCGAGGCCGCGGGAAAACGGTACACAACCGCAACCTCGCCAGCGGTTGTCCACCAAAGCGGACCCATCTCTTGGGGACCTCGATGTCCCCATCTCTTTCTGAGGCGTGCCGGGAACACTTGGCACGCCTACCGTCTCAAGGACCTATCTCCACTGGGTGACAGACGTCCCCGTGTCTGTCCCCCAGAGGTCCTCCCTAGGGCGGCAGTCGACGCTCATGGGCAAGTCGTCTTCGCCCGGCTCTCTTGCGGCGTATCAGATCGGACTCAACGTTGTCCTCTCGTTCTCGCTCCGCCATCTCCTTTTGCGTCATCACGTCCTCGCAGAAGGAGATCATCGCCTGCCAGGACCCATCGCTGTCAGTCATTGCTTTAACCACGGCCGGCAACGAGAGGTCAGGCCCCACTTCTGCCATTAGACTGGCACGCCCCTCAGCCCATGCTGGGCACAACTCCAGGGTGTGCTGGGCTGAGTCTTCAGCACAACCGCACTCATGGCACGCTGATGTAGGTTCGCGTCCGGCAACTTTCCACAGGTACCTCCCAAAACATCCATGCCCCGAGAGGACCTGTGTCAGCCGGAACGTTAGCGCGCCATGACCACGATCCAGCCACTGTGGCAGGACCGGACGGATCGCCTCGATAGTTCGGAGGCCCGCACTTGGCTGCGCCAGCCTCCTCACCCACTCGTGTACCGCCACTTGGTGGAGCTCTTCTCGCTTCGCGTTCACCTCTCTCGGTGCCGGCCAGTGGTCCCGGCCTCGCGCCTCCTCGCGCCAGTGATACACTGACGCGAGGGCTCTCGCATCTAAGTCCCAGGGCAAAGTCCCAGCCAACACCAATGCTGCCTCCGAAGATATCGTTCGATAGCCCCGTACTGCCCTTATAGCCATCGCCCGCTGCGGTGTTCGCAACAATGCGATGTTCTGGCCATTAAGGGCATCTGCCCATACTGGAGCTCCGTACAGGGCCATCGAGCGAACCACGCCCACATACAACCGCCTGCAGGATGCCTTGGGCCCCCCCACATTAGGGAGTATACGCCCTAGTGCAGCCGCTGCTGCCATTAATTTAGGCGAAAGTCGCTGAAAGTGCGCTCGAAAGTTCCACCGGCTATCAAGCTCGATGCCCAGATAGCGCATCGATGACTTGATGCCGATTTGAACTCCCCCCACAATAATGTGCGCACCAGCTGGAGGTGCTTTCCGAGGCCCATGAAAGCAAATGGCCTCTGATTTATTAAGAGCAACCTCCAGACCCAGCCTCTTTATGCGGCCCACAGCGTGAGCCACACCCGCAGTTGCAAGTCGGGCTGCCTCCCTGTAGTTCTCCCCGCATGCCGTGACGAGAGTGTCGTCCGCGTAACAAGTCAAGTTGACTCCTTGCAATGTCATCCCACGCAGCACCCAATCATATCCGATGTTCCACAGGAGTGGTCCTAAAACTGACCCCTGTGGAACACCGCACACCATTTCTCTCCGTCCCCACACCCGTTGCCCGGGGAAGACCACGAACCTCTCAGAGAGGTAGGCCTCCACTATTCGGCTGAGGTAGAGGGGGATATGATGGTAGCGGAGAGCTTCCCTTACACACTCCCATGGCAACGTGTTAAAAGCATTGGCAATGTCTAATGACACCGCCAATACGGTTTCGCCCCGGGATACTGCGTCTTCCGACAGAGCTTTAACACGCAACACAGCGTCCACCGTTGATCGGCCGGTGCGAAACCCAAACTGGCACTCCGCCAGGTCAGGGCCAACCCTTGTCATGTGCTTGATCAGGCGGGCAGCTATGATGCGCTCAAATAGCTTGCCCACCTCATCAAGCAGAACGATGGGGCGGTAGGCAGATGGTGAGTCGGCTGGACGCCCTTCTTTCTTCAAAAGGACTAAACGCCCCATTTTCCACTCTTTGGGAAATCGCAAGATGTCACTGCTATTGTTACAATATATATGGATATATCGCTCGTTTAAAAATAAAAGGGAACAAGTCCAAATGAAATTCACTTTTGTTTTAAACTTTACTCAACCGCGTTAAAGTTGAATTTGGAAAGGATTTGTATTTCACATTATTTCTTTTTAATTTTAAACGAGCGAATTATGGGCGGTGATGATATAGGTAAATTTGAAATTGTGTGAAAAAAACGAAAGTACTGCAGCCTACATACTTGTCAATGCATTTTCTAATTTTAATTCGTCATAATATTGTTTTTTATTGATTGTATTGTTAACTGCGCCATTGAGATCTTTAGTGGTCGAATTCACAAGACTCGAGGTGATACTTCGTTGAATTGTCAGTTGTTAAAAAAAAGTTCGCTCCGTAAGAGCATGCAAGTGCGAAAGAGATAGCACGATTTTAGGGTTCTATGGGCCCACTAAAGTGTGTTCGCCGAGAGTTTGTCGTTTGTCGCTCACTGCGTCACTGTCAAACTAGTCAAATACGTAAGGGACGCACTGAGCGAGAAATTTGATGCGGGCAGGTCGTGCCAGCCGGTTCAGCATCGCTACCATCTGGGCACAAGGACGTTAAACCGTTAATCGTCAATTAATGAAGTTAACTTAATTGTTAACGGAGTCATTAAATTCCGTTAAAACAACTAAAGTCCGTAAACGTTTATTAAGTACCTAGTATTTGCCAAAAGGACTACGCGCGACTTATGTCAGATAGCTTTTGATTTGAATTTGATCTCTAAATAATTAGGTATTATTACAAACTCTAATGCAATACCCTATTTTTACTAATGTTTCATGTCCTGCCTAAACTTCCATAGCACATACGAACATTTTATAAGTAAATTACTAACGCAACGACATATAAAATGAAACTTCTATCACGAGTTAACGATTAACGTTAACTGCCGTTAAATCTTCCGAGACGTAACGCTTTAACGAAGTTAACCCTTTTAGTGACATATTAGCGGTTAACGAAGTTAACTATTTGATTAACGGTGCCCAGCTGTGATCGCTATAAACGCGCAACTGTAGCGATACAATCGTTCTGCTCCTATTCAGCGTCGCTTCTGTATCGATGCAAACGTTTTAATCTCTGTAGTGGGATTATCTTCGTGAGCAGCGGATAAATGAAACTATCAATTTAGACTCTAAGAACGAAGTCATTCGGTCTAAATTTGAATGTGTCGCGGCTGATGGCGTTTGTGAATTCGGCCATAGATGGTCATATCAGACGGTAACACTCGTTACTTTTAATTAGCGACTTTTATAAATCCAGCTATTAGTTTAGCCCCTTCGTGATAGGACAAAGTTAACGAGCCCTGAGCGCCAGAGTCATACGTGGATGCGTCGTAGTGCACCTCTAGGGTACTCGAGGAATGTCTCCAAATTTTAAATCTCTAGGACCACCCGTTTAGGCTGTGCGTTGTCTATAAGCGAGTCACGGTACTGTTTTATATGTATTGATGACTTAGACTTTGTGGCGACAAAGGCACAATTCGTTTTAGGCAGGCGGAGAAAGGCATATTTGAGCTCTATACTTTATTTTTTTAAGTAATTACATCGACGAATAATACAAATGGACTGTCAACCTCCATACATTTGAGCGTACGCCGAAAAAGCTAGCTTCCCAGGCTAATACTAGATGGCGATGCAAAAAAAATGTATTGGATCGTAGTTCGGAAGCTTGTCACTAGATGGCGCTACTAGAGTGAGCGGGCGCTTGGGAGATATTCAATCAAATTAAGTTAAAATAAATCATTTTGTCTTCAAACTGTCGATGATTCGGCTTTTTCACGTTTTTTGTAAAAACTAGCAGTTGTTCGGAAGAAACCATAGTTATTTGAACGAATTACGGCCTAAATTTAAGAATTCGTCAATAGATGGCGGGTCAAAGCTCCGATGTACGCTCAAATGTATAGAGGTTGACAGTCTTCTTGTATTATTGGTCCATGGTAATTATAACAAATGTATATAAACAAACTAACCCATGTGACGTAGTTAATCCAGTGAATATTTTTTATCTATGGTAAGTCTTGATTGGCTGGCTAGCTGAGTCGCGTGGGATACATTTAGGGATACGTTTGTTTACATTTAGCTAACTACCTAGACGAATAGAGTATAACCGATTGACTGTGACGAAATTTGCCGCTCTGGCGCTCAGGGCTGTGTGTGTCTACGCATAATTAGGTCATAGAAACCGAATCCGGGCCCTAACAAAGTGATTATTTAGTCATTTAGTATGTATTAATTATTTATTGTTAGTTCTAGATTATGTTCTTAAGATGCGATTTTTTGTAATAAATTTTTAACGTTTTTTTTTAACGTGTAGACATTTTTTTGTTAATAAAGCATTCCTATAGAAATGAAGTGGTTTATTTTTATTTCTTTTGGATAAATATTTTTATTTCCCCCTATTTTACCCAGTGTAAACGGCGAGCTTATCTAATGCCTGATAGCATTCTGTACCAGTCAACCTTCAAGCCAAAACCCGGACAAGTGCGAGTTAAACTCGCGTGGAGTGGATTCCGTTCCGTACATGATTATCTGAAATTTTCCATGTTACTTTAAATACCATAGACTTCTTATATGTTTTCCTGTAATCTATAGGTAAAGAACTATTTACTGATTTTTTTTCAAAAGTTTAGGCCCCGTACTTTCGGGGACACCTAAGGGTTAGGTATTCCCAATTCAATTTTCACCTATTATCCTTAAGAGGGCGCCGACCGTCCAGTGGCGCCCTCATCACTGTTATTGTGTTTTCTATTTAAGGAAAGTATTTTATTAAAATTGAAGCCGTATACGTTGTTACGCAACTTAATACACAACGTATATGCTATGTAATATAGCTTTGCAAAGTATAACCATCATCTAATCAATTTAATAGAAAATAGTGGCCACTTTTTTCTGTTAAATTAATTAGATGATGGTGTAACGTAAATAAATGAATTTTAAACATGGTGGCCACATTTGGGGGATAAAAAATAATAATTTAACAAATAAAAAAACCGACTCCAAAACCCCACTGAAAAGTAAGAAATAATAATTGGCTTTTGTAAGTCATTTACCTAGAAATGGGAGATATATTATTGGTTAAGTGACGTCATAAATTAAATATATCGAAGTCGGTGGCAAGTTAATAAGGTAATAGGTACATGGAATAAATGGACTTTCCAATACATCCCTCATACTGTGTTCATTTACTTGACAAGTCACCACCAACCAACAACTTGCCACCGACTTCGGTATATTTAATTTATGACGTCACTTAACCAATAATATATCTCCCATTTCTAGGTAAATGACTTACAAAAGCCAATTATTATTTCTTACTTTTCAGTGGGGTTTTGGAGTCGGTTTTTTTATTTGTTAAATTATTATTTTTTATCCCCCAAATGTGGCCACCTTTCAACTCAATCGGTCCTGTAGTTTCGGAGCAAATTGGCTGTGACAGACGGACAGACAGATACATCCTATAAGGGTTCCGTTTTTTCCTTTAGAGGTGCGGAACCCTGCAAAGGGTCGTGCGACAAAATCAAATCGTTTACTCGTATGATCGTTAGCCAATATATGTTAGTCTGCATTATACTTCGTCAATGCCTCATGTAAATAAATTTGAATTATTTCCGACATTGCAACTCAAAGTCACAGACCAAAATATCCTAAAGACCGCTTAGGCTAACTTTTACTAGTAAATAAAGCTCCCAAGCTTGCGTTCATGGAAATGCGCTCCCCCCCGCCTGTCTGCAGCCCGCTGGATTTTTGCCTCTGACGCTGGCAGTGGGGTTCGCCCGGCTATGCAGTCTATTGGATATTATCATGGACCAATAATACAAGAAGACTGTCAACCTCTATACATTTGAGCGTACATCGGAGCTTTGACCCGCCATCTATTGACGAATTCTTAAATTAAGGCTGTAATTCGTTCAAACAACTGGTTTCTTCCGAACAACTGCTAGTTTTTACAAAAAACCTGAATCAGCGACAGTTTGAAGATAAAAATGACTCATTTTAATTTAATTTGATTGAATTTCTCCCAGGCTAACTCTAGTAGCGTTACCTAGTGACAAGCATACGAAACTACGATCCAACACATTTTTTGTAGCGCCATCTAGTATTAGCCAGGGAAGCTAGCTTTTCCGGCGTACGCTCAAATGTATGGAGGTTGACAGCCCTTTTGTATTATTGGTCCATGATATATGGTCTGTGCTTAAAATAGAACTAGTGGGAACAGACCGAACTGACGACGAGTAAACTGTACGGACACCTCAGTTCGTTAATTACCTACTCTGTGGATGAAGATCTTCGTACAATGGATTCATCTATAAGTACTTGTGTTATTTGGTAAACAAGTTTCTAACCTCAAAATGGATATTTTTTGGTAAAAACAGCTGTTTCCTTGCAAATAAAGGAACCGGATACAATATTTTAGACGTCACTTTGCCAGGTTTTAGGCTAGGTTTGCTTTATTTTGGATAAAACCTCTGTTTCACCAATGATCTCAAAAGAAGGATATGGCGTTCAATAAACTGCGTTGAACAAATGAAGGAGTTCGTCATGCTAACGCCGTCTATTTACAAGTTATTAAACTACGAAGCTCTATTGCCGACGTCTTAGTTCTTATGCCTTTCATTGCTCGCTAGGAGCTACACACCACAAAAACAAAACGCATGAATCAGCTAATAATGGACCTTTCCTCAAAGTAATAACAACGCCGATGTCGGCAATATTTACCGAGTGTGCGATGGTGTCATTTGACACCAAAAAAGTAAATGCCGCGTTGGGCAGTTCCTTACATATATATATATATATATTTCTATGGGATGAATCCACTGTAGTCGGTTTGACGATAATCGCTTTTTTTTATTTTTTTTTTATTTAAAGATTCATTTTACATTATTTGCATATTTTAAGTGCATTTATGACTGCAGAAGCCAGGGTGGCTTAAGCGCAGTCAGAGAGTTCCTGGTTGTTACAGTTTATACATAAATTTAACTTAGATTAACTAGTTAACGTTATACATATAGAGGTAAGGATTTACAATATATATTCTATGTCTTTACAGAACAAGAAATATTTCTTGATATTTTTTATTGCTTTAATGTTACACAGATATAGGTCTTGTTTGTCTTTTGGAAGGCTATTTATCAATTTAGGTAAAATATAATGATACATTCTCTTGCCATATGCATTGTTACATTTGGGAAGTACAAATAAATTCATGCTATTTAGCGTTCTTAATTTACTGTTACGATGATTTTTTTGTAGGTTTACAATGTTCTTAAATTCATCTTTAAGAATAGACAGTTTTATCATGTTTTGCACGGGAAGTATACCACAGTATTGAAACAAAAGGGAATAGTCTTCTCTGTGTTTTGCTTTGATGTTTCTAGGAACGATGGTTTTTAGTAATCGTATCTGCAGATTGTAAATATTATCTAGCCTAGTTTTGTATGATCTGCCGTAACTACTGAGACCATAACGTATCACGGAATCAGCGAGCGCTAGGTATAACATTCGCAACGTACTGTAGGGTAGTTTATGTTTTAGGATTGCGAATCTGCTTAGTATTGACCTTAACTTATTACACACATACTCTATATGGGGGCTCCAATTGAATTTAGAATCTATTTTAACTCCAATGTACATATGCTCCAATACTAAAGTCAGTTACAATTGACATTGCTGTAATCGGAGTGCAGGCAGCTGTGAGCATGCGCTTTGATCACAGGTACGTATAGAGAGTTGTTATGTGAGGAATGTATGTGCATTACCTTGGTTTTTTCTGTATTCATAACTAAACCAACGTCATGAGACCATTTACACAGAATGTCAAATTTGTTCTGCATTTTATGTTCAGCAATTGCAAGGTCTTTGTCTGCAACCACAATACACGTGTCATCCGCGAACTGGTAAACAGAGTTATTCCCTATAGTATTACACATGTCGTTGACATATAGAAGATATTCGGTCGGCCCGATTATGGATCCTTGCGCCGTACCTTTTGTTGTTGCTATCATGTCGCTGTAGGAGTTTCCCAGTCTGACTGCGGTGAACCTATTACTGTGGTAGCTGGTGAACCACTTTAGGAGGGGGCCACGTATACCGTTTTGATCTAATTTTTTATATAAGGTATTATAACGTAAGGTGTCAAATGCCATACTAAAATCTATGAATATTACGAGCACATGCTTCTTTTCATTAATACGGCCATTTATTTCATTTGTAAATTGACATAATAGTTGAGCGGTACTTTTGTTATGTTGGAAACCAAATTGGTTTTGATTTATTATTATGTTGTTGTTTAAGAATTTATTAATATCATCACCTATATAACGCTCAACTATTTTGTCTATGCATGATAGAATTGTAATCGGTCTGTAGTTGTTATAATCAGATTTTGAACCCTTTTTGTGAACTGGGCGAACAGTACCTATTTTTAAGATGTCGGGATACGTGCATGTGGCCATAGATGTATTTAGTAGATGTGAGATAGCTGGAGTGATTTCCTTACTAATGTACTTTAGATCGCATGCTCGTATTCCGTCATAGCCTGGACTTTTATTTTTATTAAGTTTGTTTATTATTTTTAATGTTTTGTCGGTCGTTATTTTGCCAAGTCTCATACTTACCATATTATTATTACAGTAGGTGGATTCAACCAAAATGGGCGTGCTACATGCTTGTGTAATGGAATCTACGTTTTGCTGAAATTCGTTTGCAAAATTGCAGGCTAGTTCCTTTTCATTTCGTTTGAAGGCGTGCAATACAATTTCCTCAATAGTTTTACTTACGTGTCCGCATAATGAATTTACAACTTTCCATATACTTTTCGTGTCCTTAAAATTGTTTTTTATTTTATTCTTATAGTATCTATTCTTTACGTGATTTATGTATTTATTAGTGTTGTTTCGATATTTGTTATATATTATTCTATTAACTAAGTTCGTAGGTTCCTTTTTCCAAATACTGTATAATAAATTTCGTTTCTTACACATAAATCTAACTTTGCTGTTTGCCCATTCACAAGATTTCCTGTTCGAGATGTTTTTCGTAGTGACAGATTTTTTGCATACATTGTATATTTGTTGAAATTTGTTGACAATGAAGTCTACCACCTTTTCTGGGCATTGGTATGCAAGAACTACATTCCAGTCTACCGTTTTTATGAGCGATAACACGCGGTCATTATCTATGATTGTGCGCGTGAGCGGCTCCTGTCGCGATTGCAGGCCGGGAGGCGCACACGCGCATCCTATTATATAATGATCAGCTGGCGCCGTGTGGATCACCGCGGTGCATGCCTGTGTGCCGCTCGCACTACGTATAAAAACATGATCTATACATGACCTACAAATGTGGTTGCCTTTTTTTTCCACTCGAGTGAATTGAGTTATGCCACACATAAGTCCCAGTTCACTCATTAGGTTTAAGTAGTTATTGTTAACATTGTTACATATTTTTAGGTTTATATTTATGTCGCCGATCATAAGTATATCCATTAACTTATTACCTTTGTCCAACAGACAATATAATTCCCGCGCAAAACACATCTTATCCGTATCAGGCGGCCTGTAGACCACACATATATTTAATTTATATTCAGAATTTGTATATAAGTGACCTATAATTGTTTCACATAATCGTGTATTGGAAGGTTGAAGGTATCCGGTTCGAAGGACCAAAAATAGATGGTGGTGCCTAAAACTTCATCTATGGTTTAAGGTGATAATTTAGTACTTAGGTATGTAAACTTCGATACTATGGAAACCTAGGCACAAGGCTAAAAGTGGACTGTATTTCTGGCGGGTAAAATAAAGCTTTAAATAAAGCACTTGCATCGACTTTCGTTATTTTGGAAAATAGACAAAGGTCGAAGAAAGGGAGAAAGTGGAAGGAACATGCGCACTAACCTCGGTGTTTTGTGCGGTGGGTGTCAACCCTGCGCAGACGCACGACGCCGGCCCGGTTAATTTGCCAACCAAGTAATAAACTTTTTCACTATCAGTGAGCGATGCGTTATCATGAATAATACTTTTAAATTGCTGGTAAAATAATGGCCAGCTCTTGAAGTCTCCATTAAGAGGGCACCGACCGTCCAGTGGCGCCCTCATCACTGTTATTGTGTTTTCTATTAAAGGAAAGTATTTTATTAAAATTGAAGCCGTATAAGTTGTTACGCAACTTAATACACAACGTATATGCTATGTGATATAGCTTTGCAAAGTATAACCATCATCTAATCAATTAAATAGAAAATAGTGGCCGCTTTTTTCTGTTAAATTGTTTAGATGATGGTTATACTTTGCAAAGCTATATTACATAGCATATACGTTGTGTATTAAGTTGCGTAACAACTTACACGGCTTCAATTTTAATAAAATACTTTCCTTTAATAGAAAACACAATAACAGTGATGAGGGCGCCACTGGACGGTCGGTGCCCTCTTAAATGACATCAACTCGATGGGTGGAAGGCGGGGTTTCGATTTCGAGACACCTTGCGTTACGGCGCCGACACCGGCTTGAGGACTATTACTAATTTCATTTTCTGATAGAACTTGTTTAATATAGCAGTACATTTCCTCAAATGACGTCCATGAGTCATAATCGACACTAGAACCAGGGTTTATTTGCAAGTTCAACAAATTATATGAATCCAAAACGTTTTGATAATCATTACGAATTGTATCTATGTTTAATGCACTAATTCGGAACGCCCTATACTGACTCGGATTAGTTTCAGCTTTTTTCGCGAGGTCCAAAATGTTTTCAACTCGCTTATAGATAACATCGCGTCTGACCGAGTAAATAGTCAATTGGTTTTGGTTCGTATCATAATCGTCATCTCCTACGAAACTGCTGCTTTTCCTTTTTGGTTTACCCATTATAAACAAAATATATTTAGCGGTAAACTATAAGTATACCTAAATTTTAAACTATATACGTTTAGGTAAGTGCGGATATTAATTAAAATGATTCTTCGCTTTAAACCTATCTAAAGTACCTATTGGTAAAATAAAATAGCGGCTCAATAAAAATATACCCTCATTTTCTGCGGCGGGGCGGTAAACAAGCGGTATCGTACGCAGAACCAATCTACCGTTACGTATGTAGAACAAAGAAATGCGAACACGTGTATTTAATTATTGATCACGAAAAATGAAATAATTTAGGAAATAACCCACGGTATGTTGTACTATGCATGCGGTGCGGAAATAAAGAGAAATAGTCTGCCGATGCGGTTAATAAAAATAGATTAATGACAGCCTATTTCAATTACGTAATACAATGACCGTATAAGTTATACAAAAAATAATCAAATTATATGATAGCGGTGTAATCCGGCCGAAGTGACCAAAACACCGAGGTTAGTGCGCATGTTCCTTCCACTTTCTC
This sequence comes from Tortricodes alternella, assembly GCA_947859335.1. Taxonomy (NCBI): domain Eukaryota; kingdom Metazoa; phylum Arthropoda; class Insecta; order Lepidoptera; family Tortricidae; genus Tortricodes; species Tortricodes alternella. The sequence goes on from OX401972.1 coordinate 7,474,799, forward strand.
CCTTTCTTCGACCTTTGTCTATTTTCCAAAATAACGAAAGTCGATGCAAGTGCTTTATTTAAAGCTTTATTTTACCCGCCAGAAATACAGTCCACTTTTAGCCTTGTGCCTAGGTTTCCATAGTATCGAAGTTTACATACCTAAGTACTAAATTATCACCTTAAACCATAGATGAAGTTTTAGGCACCACCATCTATTTTTGCGGAACCGGCTTCGTTAGCGCCATCTATGAACACTCCAACAACACAGAAATTTCTCTGTCCCGCCGGCAGATGGCGCTGTACCGTGCGTGAACTAGCTATCGTTGTCTCGTTTCAGAATCACCGGGAACAAAGTTTTGAAGACTTAGGCGAATTTAAGCCAAACGTCAATGTCATGACGTAGTTATTTTTGAAGACGATGTACTCAATACGAGCAGACGTCGATCGTTGTATATAATCCGTCTACAGGAAAAAGAGCGCTCGCGGTGGGGGCTGCGCAGTAGTCGATTTACCGGCCAAATTGGTGGTATGAGGTGAGGCGCGACGGAGGGGATAACGCGCGGTGTGTCGCTATTGGTTCGGCTCGGCTCGCCAGTTGTTATTTACTTCCCGCACAGTGATTACGTTTCGTTCGCTCGCAAAGTACAGTCACGCACGATTCTTTGCACGATGGTTTTGCATAAAAAGGAATGAAAATTGTTTACAATGTTTATTGTTTTATGAAGAGAGAAGCTGATAGTGGTGTAGTTAATAATTTAAAACAATGTATAAAACGAACTGCAGAGGCAACGAAAACGTCCGAGAATACAGGTTCTAACTCGAAAAAAGAGCGCTGACGGCCATATAATACGTATGGCCACCGGCGCTCTGTTTAACCTACTTAAAAAAGGAGATATTTTTCAATTCACCTGTATTATTTAATATGTATATTTTTGCCAGTAAAAATGTTAGTTGGAATATTACGCGGGTGATGGATCCCGTGAATGAAAAGGTGAATTTAATGGGTGAGGGATGGGAAAAAAATGTGTAACAGAGTAAAACATATAGAGGAAGAGTAGAGAAAAAAATGATCGTGTGGTGGACTTGATGACAGAAACATTTGTCATTCGCGTTAATGACGATGGTTCTGATACTAACTTAAATGATAGTGGCTCAAGTGATGACGAAAATGACGATGAAGTTGTCTCTGCTAGCACCAACACCGCGTCGTCATCTGCATTCCATGTGACCCGCGACGATTTGATGAAAGGCGTGTCACCATTAGCTTAAGTTTTTTTTATTTTGTTAATCGTGATTTCGAAATAAACATTTTTTTTTTTTTCTGAAGTAATCCTTTTTTAGCCCAAGGTAGCTATTGAAGTGCATCTATTATTCTACAAACCATAACCTTTCTAATATTAAACAATAGATATGCACTTTCGCGCGCGACTGTACACATGCGCAGACACATCCCCTCCACTGCCACCCAGCGCTCTTTTTCCTGCAGACGAGGTATACTAACCGTAAATGAATGAGGCTTAGAGGTGAGTAAAAAATAACGTCACGATGAAAAAATCACAGTGATCCGCCGTCGGAAAGTATCACCATGACATGCGAAGGCGGAACAACGTTACAAAATCACGTAGGTCGTTCCATAGCTCTAGTGTCTCTGTCACTCACACAACGACCTCGTTTCGATTTGTATCATGAATCGCACCGGCCGCCACGGGTTCTCGGTAGAGTTGGCTAAAAGCGTTACTTTCCATTCACCGTGACTGTCGTTACAGTTCCAAAAAAATCATAGTGCAAAATAATCGTGACCTTGTCACACCGGTCACTCACAAAACGACATGCGTTTTTGTAGCCGCTAGGCGTTACAAGAGTGAGCGAGTGGTCGAATCGAAGATCGAAATCGCCACGCGAGCACGCGACGCGAGCGGAGAGCGCCGAGAACCCGTGGCGGCCGGTGCGATGCATGATACAAATGGAAACTAGTGACCTATGGGTAGCGTTTTGAACCGGCCGTCAATGTTCTTAAAAAGTGTATTGATAGATAGATAGATAGATAGATACGTAGATAGATAGATAGATAGATAGATAGATCATTTATTGTACTAAGCATACATTGTCAAGAAGGGTATATTCCTTAAATAACATTCATCATTTCAACAATAAAATTTTAAAATTAATTCACATTACATTATATTGCGTGGAATCCATTGAAAATTTTGTAAGTTTATGTTTAGTTTAATCTTTTGTAATGTTTCTCTTAACCTAAATTGCTATTCATTTTTCTGTAACGAGAGTGTCAATATTTATTTATAATTTTTGGTTTCGCTAACGGTGGTTGGGTCTCAATGGATTCAATTTTTCCTACTAATAAATGTTACTAACACAATAAAATTATGAGACTGAATTACAAATTTCAAATTTTGCTGAAATAAAACAATATTTTTGAATGAACTTTCTTTGCATAAATCTTTAAAAAAAACCACTGTGACGCATGGGACTTATTGTACCGCAATAGGCTGATCCAACGTAACCCAGGGATGGGGCACAGTGGATCATTTCCCATGTTTTTTTAAAACCCCTATTCTCCTAAATCTTTGGCTATTACAGCATGTATTATCAGTGTTTTGTATACCCTAAGAGTACCACGTAAGAATGCATTAAAACACTAGAGCTTTATCTAGTTAATTTCAGAAATAATGAGACTCAAACAAAAGTTGATCCAATGTTACCCACTCTCCCCTACATACATATAGAAACGCTTAAGTATCTCCTAGAAAAATGATGGTGTACTAACAACATAATAGTATAAACTTTTATATGATCACATGTATGTATATTATTTATTACTCATAGTGTTAAATCTATCTTGGTTAGATCCGCACACGTAATGTCTGGGCCTTATTGTTTTTGTATTTAGTTTGTATTTAGATTGCGATTATTAATTGCTTATTTCTCAATTAATACGCTTAAGGAGATTCTAAATCTTCGATCTCGATTAAAGCGCATGGTAAAATGGAAAAAAAGAGGTAAATATCAAATAGGCTGGCTAAAGTGCATAATAATATTTATGCTAAACTTTGCATTTATTAAGATCTTCGTTCTTATGCATCATCACAATTATCAATTATTACTCCTCTGCTGCACTGGGAGTGAAGAAATAGCATAGAATGCGTGCAGATGCTTATCATCCTGGCATGTCGTAAAAGTCGACTAAGGGACGGGTCCTCTCCAACATGGTGGACTATCTGTATGGGCGATGGGCTGATCACCTGTCACCATACGGTTCATCATACCATCTGAGGACTAATTAATCGAACGTGGCCACAAGTAGTCTTGTGGCTCTGCCCACCCCATTAGGGATTTCGGGCGTGATGATATGTTTGTATGTATGTACAATTATCAGTATATATATGTCCTACCGCTGGGCACAAGTCCCCACGCAGTCCCAGTGCGGATTAAGGACTTCACAACACATTTTTTGAATTACAACGTAAGCAGTCATTATTTTTTGATGTTAGTTACAATCAAAGGAATCAGTTATGTTAAAATTATTTTATTGACACACATGCTATTTTTATATGTATTTACAGACAACACACATAGAACTTGTATGATATAAGATAACAAGATAAAATAAATAAATTCCAGTGGCACTTCACTTCTCGTTGCATCGCCCAGCGGACCGGTTGTGTGAAAAACCAAGATGGCCAAGGTTCCCGTAGTTACGTTCAACAATGGAAAAACTATTCCCGCGCTAGGATTAGGGACGTGGAAGGTAAGTTATTTCATTTAAAAAAATATTATTATATCTGATTAAAATATTATATGGTTACTTTTTCATATTTATTAATATTATGATACTTACAGGTTGGCTGGCAATACGGTCAATTCAAAGTTCTATTTTTATCGCCAAAAGATGGTTTGTCTTAACATGAGAAAACCAAGTTAAATTTCCTTAATTCTCCATGGTGGTTTATTTTTCTATAATAAAGCAGCGCCCCCAATAATGAATTCATAAACACTTCATTTGTTAGTCGTTTTTGTATGTAGGTATGTATATGAATGAACAAAGGACATTGAGCACTCTTACTTTAAAAAAAGTAATGCTACTGAACACTAGATGACACTGCGCACTGTAATAAAAATTACGAACTTTCAAACAGAGTTTATGTACATTTTTAACTTTTTAACCCTTTCAAGCTTAGACATTAACTAAATAAATTAAATTAGACAAGGATTCCAGATACATTATTTCATTAAATAATAATCTTTATCATGACATCACCGTCACCGGCCTTGCTGTCAATGTCAAAACAATTCAGAAAAAAAGTTATTTAAACTACCTATTTGTCGTTAGTGAGATAGTGCCCCGTATTTGATGCGATAAAATCTAATAACCCGCAAATTATCGCATTTTATCATTTTCCTAACATTGTTTGCAACGAAAATGGCATCGAAAATGCCTAAAGTAACATTCAACAACGGAATTGAGTGCCCTTTATTAGGAATCGGCACTTGGAAGGTACTGTTAAATGCTGCTTTTATTTCTATAACATTTGTTTAACTTACGGAATGTAGCAAGTTTCATTTGCTTGATAATTGGTTAACGATCTCATCGACCGGTGTTTATAGTAACCTCAAATGTTTGGCACGGAACATGCACGTAGCAAATTCATCACAACATTGCAGTCTCAGAGGTTTACGTTACTTACAAACTTGCCTTAGTCATCAAAACTTAGTTATTTTGTTATCCCGCTTTCTTATCGTGGTAGCAAAACAATTGGAAAGTAAAATAAGTAACAGTAAGCCGGATTTTTAATTAGCCTGGTTGAGTGACAAAGAATGATGGGCAAACTGGCCCAAATAACCAATACAAATCTCATGTATACCACGTGAAAGCTAGTTACATAAGCTTCATTTTCTAATACGGGGACAAACTTCAAAACCCCAGAGAAGATAGCTATCAGCCTTCAAATATTCACACACACACAATGTTTAATACTATACTATCCGTGCCCCGCATGCGTTGCAGTGCTATTTCCCGTATGTCCGCCTCCCAGCCTTCACAGTCTAGTCGTAATAATAACAATTACAGCAAATAGTGGGATCAATAAGCCTACATACGTTATAATTTTATTGGTGATTGGGCTGGGTTCCATACATTTTTGCCCATCATCCTTTCCGCCTCTTATTAGAATCAGATATATAACTGATACGTAGAATTAAGTCCTATTGTGCGAAATAAGTATAGATTTCTAATTCAATAACTGTTGGTTTACTTCAGCCCATAAAAATCCGACGTTTTAGTAATTCTTAACTTAATATGGATTTCTGCAAAGGCTTTATCAATAAACCACTTGACTTGCAAATAATTTACGTAATGCTCATTTCAACAAACTAAAATCAATTCAAGTAATTAGTTACACAAAAGATCCCTTTGGTTCGATGTAACATTAGGACCTCAAACTCTACATATTATGTACATATTTGTCTATCCAATGTGTATATGTTTAAATCACCCAAAGGTTAACGGGAAGAGATCCCTTAAAAGGAAAAAACTCGCCTGTGTACATTGCTTAAATTATTGATTTTACTGTTTTTCTGTAACAGTACAGTGTTTTGCAACCTTTTTGAGTATGCAACCTCTTTACGAGTAAAAAGAATCTGGCGACCCTCCCATGACTGAATTACTACTATGCCAATGGTTTCAAAAACTAAGCATTTAAAAACCTGGCATGCAACTGCGGCTCTCTGAACAAGGGTTTGCGACTGTGACTATTACCTTACCGTTACCGAAACCTGCCGAAACCGAAACTTCGGTTGGACACTATTAAAAAGTGACTTTAGTAGCTTTATGTGCGTAATAAGAGCTAGTGTGCTAGGCCCTCTGAGGCGTATAAAAATACATGAAATATTTCGAATTTTAAAGCTCTGAAATTTTCTGAAAGGCTCTGAGCAAGGCCTCGCGACCCCCTGGGGTGACCCACCGGTTAAAAACACTTCTGTAGTACAATAAAGCGTTATTACATTACAATAAGCAAGTAATTTTCCATAAAGAACCTTATAAGATACCACTATCATTTACCATACTTGTAACATGACATGTCTTGTATAGATAATACTCATACTCATACAAAAAAGACGTCATAGATAAGAGCATACACTTAAATAACTATTGATAACTCCTGATATTTGAAAGCCATGGGCTCAAATCAAATTAATTTGCTATCAACTTTGTAGAAACTGTCAAGCATCTTTTGAAAACACATGTTTGCTAAGCTAATATGAAAAGTAATGGAGTCGGAGTTTGCTTAGCCTCATGCTAAGGCCACCTTGGACGTAGCTCATGGTGTTCCATGAACGCGCGACTGCATCGCGACATCTGGCCGTTTGTCACAGTCATGCTACTGTATCAATACAAATGCACAACTATAGCCATACAGTCTCGCTGTTTCGATTCATTGAACTATATCGGGTGACACCAGGAACGAACTAGCGAATGGGGACTGCAGATGCCTGTATCGTTGCTGATGTTGAATCGTGTCTGTAGCGATGCTCCATCTCGGTTGTATCGCGATAGTATATTCAGCGTCAGAGAAAGGTTCACCTATGCCAAATCCAGGGGGTTACTTTTCTCTGACGCTGGCTGTAGCAATGCAGAATCGTGTCTGCGTGGGCTATGGCATTCGGCCATCGACAGCATCGCGTTAGTGCGGCTGTTTTGCGACTGTATCGCGACTGAATCCCTGCAAAAAGACGCCGTGAGCGAGCGCCCTGATGGATACTACCGGGTTCTGTACCCGAAGGGATCAACGGGACCCTATTGCTGAGCCTACAACGTCCTTTCAGCCGTCTGTCTGTCAGAGGCCTCTAGTTCAGCAATGGTAAGAGGTAGAAAGTTGGAATTTTCACAGAATATGTGTTGTTATAGCATGAATACTAGCAAATAATAAAAAAATAAAAAAGTTTTAATACTGAGAAGCTCCCCATACATTGATAACCTAAAAATTGACTGATTTTAGACCAATTTTGTTCCGCTGTATTTCAAAAACGGCTTGAGTTTCAGCTATCAAATTTCGCCTGATTTTACTTTATACTCCATAGTCTAAAAACAAATATCAATTTAATGGTGTTCTCTTATAGAAATGTGAAAAATATATTGAAATCAAACCAGAAAATCACCGCTGCAGTTTAACAATCCAACTTAGTTGCAACTGTCAAAGTTCTTATACCATTAACATAAAGTCTATGGGTCAGACCGTGCCAAATTGGTGTAGTACGGAACCCTTGGTGCGCGAGTCCGACTCGCTCTTGACCGGTTTTTGTTATAGTTACGATTGGTACATTTTAATTCCAATAAAATTATCTACACAAATTACTGTCTTACATAATTAAAGGTTATCATCATTGAACTTGTTTATCATATAGAAGGAAACATAAAAACTATGTTTACAACCTTGACCTTTTTTACGACAAAAGCTGATTATGAATATCTATAGACCATTTTGTCAAGTGGTTGATATGCAATTAGTACAGCGAAACACTTGAACACTCCTCTGCTGCACTGGGAGTGAAGAAATAGCATAGAATGCGTGCAGATGCTTATCATCCTGGCATGTCGTAAAAGTCGACTAAGGGACGGGTCCTCTCCAACATGGTGGACTATCTGTATGGGCGATGGTCTGATCACCTGTCACCATATGGTTCATCATACCATCTGACCTGGTTTGTCAGCCAGAAGGTGGATAGTGGAACTCTTCAATTACTACTAGTAAACCCCTCGAGTTTGGGCTCATTTGGTTTGGTTTGACGAGTCCAATAGGTATACCTTAGTAACGAGGGTCTTTCAGTGCGTTACTGACAAGAGCGTGTTTTTTTTAGTCTTTGAGTAAATTATAGTTTAAAAAAAACTAAAAAACACGCTTTAATAGCAAACCGAACTAAAAAGTAGAAAATATTTTTTTACTGCGAAGGGTTTGTGTTACAATAATGGAAATTTCAACAATCAATTAATTATGACTAATCAATTTGAGATAAGATTATAATATAAATTAAGTTATTAACAAATAATTCAATTATAGTAAAAAAGCGTGGGGTGCAATTTACTATATTTTCAAAATGACTAATTTTATAAATGGCTACCAATGAAATAATTGTAAAATTTAATACCAAACACCCCACGCTTTTGTACTATAATTGATTTATTTGTTAATAACTTAATGTATATTCTAATCTTATCTCAAATTGATTAGTCATAATTCATTGATTGTTGGAATTTCCATTACTGTAACACAAACCCTTCACAGTTAAAAATTATTATGTTTATTGTAATTAATAAGTGTAACACTTATGTTCTCTTTCACGCATCCGCCATTTTTCGCTCAATAACTTTTACATTGGGAGTCAATGAAAATCAATTATTTTGCTAAAACATAGTACTTACGAATGAGATGTTACGTATTTTGCTTGATTAGTGTTCTTAATGGTTTGCATTAATTATTAAATGATATATTTTTATCATAAGCAATATAAAAAAGCCGGTCAAGTGCGAGTCGGACTCGCCCATGAAGGATTCCGTGATTTATGACGTATTAAAAAAAACTACTTACTAGATCTCGTTCAAACCAAATTTCGGTGGAAGTTTACATGGTAATGGACATCATATATTTTTTTAGTTTTATCATTCTCTTATTTTAGAAGTTACAGGGGACGACGACACACATTTTACCACTTTGGAAGTGTCTCTCGCACAACTATTTAGACTTATTTAAACCTCAATATCATTTTTGACCTACCTTACCATAGATACCGCACACAAATTGGTTTGATGAAAAAAAAAATTGAGTTTCAGTTCTAGTATGGGGAACCCCAAAAATTTATTGTTTTATTTTTCTATCTTTGTGTGAAAATCTTAATGCGGTTCAACAGCATAGTTCTTATAGTTTCTGAAAAAAAGTCGCTGTGACATACGGACGGACAGACAGACGGACAGACAGACAGACAGACAGACATGACGAATCTATTAGGGTTCCGTTTTTTGCCATTTGGCTACGGAACCCTAAAAAGCCGGTCAAGTGCGAGTCTGACTCGCGCACCGAGGGTCCTACCCTACCTACTTACCTATGAAAAACAGACAGTACCTTGTAGGTACGGAACCCTAACTAAATATTCGAAAAAATGTTTTTTACCAACCGGGTAACCACTTAGAACCTACGTATGAAATAAGACAAAAAAATAACTTTAGAAAGCTCCTATCTCCGTCCAATTTTATTATTTATTTACAGTTTTCGGACTTTTTCCTTTACTGCTGTAAGACACGGCTTCTTCCCAAATTTCATGATTCTAGGTCAACGGGAACTACCCTATAGGTTTTGATTCTCTTTGGATTCCCTTGAAAGTATCAAAATATGCGGCATAAACGGCCGTATCTTTTTTTGGATTGCGGTGACTTAGAAGGTTGATTTTTTCACAGCTCCAGGAGATTGCAGAACCGAGTATTTCATATTAATTTTAACTTGATACCTCCTCGCGTTCTTGAGAAAAAGGTCTTGACATACAGACAGACAGAGGGACAAACAAGTGATCCTATAAGGGTTCCTTTTTGTCTTTTGAGGAATGGAACCCTAAAAACTACGGTGTTAAATAATCAAATTAAATAAAGTTCTTACCAGCTCACCCGTGCGAATTTTCGCACAGTATCGTGATCAAACACCGGATAGTAATAATAGTAATAAAACCAAGTGCGAGTTAAACTCGCGTGGAGAGGGTTCCGTTCGTTACGTGATTATCTGAAATTAACTATGTTACTTTAAATACCATAGACTTCTAATAGGTTTTCCTGTAATCTATAGGTAAAGGACTATTTTATGTATTTTTTTCAAAATTTTAGGCCTAGTAGTTTCGGAAATAAGGGGGGGGGGGGGGGGAATGGTCAATTTTCGCCTATTTTCCTAAATAACTTCCAAACTATTTACCTTAAAATTACAATAAAAATATATTTAAGATCCTCACAATAAGCCCTTTCACTTGATATGTCACACGATGTAGTTTTCATAACTTTTTTATTTTATTTTCTAATTTACCCCCCAAAAGTGGCCCCCATGTTTTAAATTCATTAATTTACATTACGCGTCCATGTCGCGGTCACCGACTTACATATGTACACCAAATTTATTTTTCAAAATGTTAGGTCCAGTAGTTTCGGTGATAAGGACGGGGAGGGGCGAATGGTAATTTTTTGCCTATTTTCCTAAATAACTTCAAAACCGTTTATGGTAAAATAATAATAAAAAAAAAAAAATTAAGATCCTTATAACAAGCCCTTTCATTTGATATGCCACACGCCATGTTTTGCAAATCGTACGTACCAGAAGTGATGATTGATGAAAAAATACTGATATTTTCATACAATTCCGTAGTCGGTTGCAGGAGTGCCAGCAACAAGACGGAGCTCATTTAGGCGACAGTGTTTATACAAATAAAAAATATATTTTATGCTTATTACTTATAATAAATACCTAATAAAATAGCATTTGTAGTTTTGCCTCTATCATGTTTCTAAAAGTGCAAAAACTTATGGCCCACCCTGTATATGATGATATGATTGTGCCAGGTGTTAACAAACTTAACTGGATTATAATTTACTTCCAGTCAAAGCCCGGTGAAGTGACGCAAGCAGTCAAAGACGCCATCGACATCGGCTACCGCCACATCGACTGCGCCTTCGTTTACGGCAACGAGAAGGAAGTCGGCGCCGCCATCACCGCCAAACTCGCCGAGGGCGTCGTCAAGAGGTGAGACATTCATATGTGAGGCCTCTTGAACGCCATTGGTTTAAATCGTGACCTGCGCCAGCGATCCCTGGGTCTCGATGGACGTACCTGCTGTGGTATATACTTAGATTTGTATAAAACTGTACACATCATTGTTGACTTATATGTGTACTGATTTGAAAAAATGATACCTCACCGAGTTTCTTGCGGGCTCTTCTCAGTAGAGGATTTTTTCCGAACCGGTGGTAGATTCATTACTTGACCTTCATAAGAGCTTGTAAAAGCCTAAATTGAATAAAGATAGTTTGACTTGACTTTTAATGTTGGGGTCTGTCAAGTGAAAGTTTTTTAAAAACCAGCTTATATGTTGTTAATAAAAAAAACCGGACAAGTGCGAGTTAAACTCGCGTGGGGAGGGTTCCGTTCCGTACATGGCTATCTGAAATTTACTACGTTACTTTAAATACCATAGACTTCTTATAGGTTTTCCTGTAATCTATAGGTAAAGAACTATTTTCTGTATTTTTTTCTATAGCTTCGGAAATATGGTCAATTTTCGCCTATTTTCCTAAATAACTTCTAAGTTATTTTACTTGAAATTCAAAAGAAAATATATTTAAGATCCTCACAATAAGCCCTTTCATTTGATATATCACACGATATAGGTTGCATAACTTTATTTTTTAATTTCCCCCCCATGTTTAAAATTATATATACGTAACGCGTCCGTGTTGCGGTCACTGACTTACATAAGTATTTCAGATTTCAACTCAATCGGTCAAGCAGTTTCGGAGCAAATTGGCTGTGACAGACAGACACACGAGTGATCCTATAAGGGTTTCGTTTTTTCTTTTTGAGGTACGGAACCCTAAAAAGGAAATCAAAAGCATAAAGCACAATAATTTTGTAAATCTGCTTAATCACAAACATTATTGTTTGTTGTTGGTCATTGTTTTTTTTTTGCGACTAATTTCATGGTTGCCTCAATTCGCCGGCAGATGCGCTGTACCGTGCGCGAACTAACTAACGCTGTATCATGTCAGAATCGGTATCATCAAAGTTTTGTACGTGAAATTACTTTGTTTATTCCCGAAATTAATGAAGATTAAACATTTTTGTAGATGACGATTCTTATGGAAGTCGTCGTCCTTGGTCACTGGTGACTTACTGGTACCAGGTACACAACCTGAAAACCGTTTTCAGTGTATCACTGACCATAATTATTATTATTATAGCTGCACCAATATCAATCGATTTCAATTCTTATTTTTATCGTGTCTGTCCAGGGAGGATCTGTTCATAACCTCCAAGCTGTGGAACACCTTCCACCGGCCCGACCTGGTGCGGGGAGCACTCCTCAAATCTCTAGAGAACCTCAACATCAAGTATCTGGACCTGTACCTCATTCATTGGCCTCAGGGATATAAGGTGAGAAACAGAACTCCTTAAGAGGAGTGTGAACCTACGACTTTTCATACAAACGGCGATAACTATTTGCACCCCTTAAATGTTAACCGATTTTGACCAATTTTTGATCGGTCAGTCAGAACAAAATCTAGGTATATTACGTTTTGGTTTTTTCACTTTAATCAATAAATTCAGTTTTATTGCCATTTCAGTATTCTCATACAAAACTAATTTCGGCGATTAATTGACTTTGTTGATCTTTAATCAATATTCTAAAAACGTATAGACCTAGATTTTGTTCTGACTGACAAACTATCAAAAATTGGTCAAAATCGCTTAACATTTAAGGGGTGGAAATCGTTATCGCCTTTTGTATGAAAAGGGTGATTTTTGCCGTTGGTTCAAAATAACCATTTTAATAGACTAGGTTGTTTAGTGCTTCTAGCTTAGATAACGGTGCAGTCTTACTTTCGTCATACTAGTAATTTTTTAGGGTTCCGTACCTCAAAAGGAAAAAGCGAAACCCTTATAGGATCACTCATGTATCTGTCTGTCTGTCCGTCTGTCTGTAACAGCCAATTTGCTCCAAAACGACTGGACCGATTGAGTTGAAATTTAGTATACATATGTAAGTTGGTGACCGCAACATGGACGCGCGACGTAAATATATGAATTTTAAACATGAGGGCCAGTTTTGGGGAGTAAATTAGAAAATTTTAAAAGTTATGCAACCTATATCGTGTGACCTATCAAATGAAAGGGCTTATTGTGAGGATCTTAAATATATTTTCTATTTAATTTTAAGTAAATTATTTTGGAAGTTATTTAGGAAAATAGGTGAAATTCCCCCTCCCCCCCTTATTTCCGAAAGTTCTGGGGTTAAAATTTTGAAAAAAATACAGGAAATAGTTCTTTACCCATAGATTACAGGAAAACCTATTAGAAGTCTATGGTATTTAGAGTAACCTAGTAAATTTCAGATAATCATGTACGGAACGGAACCCTCTCCACGCGAGTTTAACTCGCACTTGTCCGGTTTTTTACAAGAATATCACCAAGTCAACGACTTATAAAATGCAATTTCTACTACGAGTTAACGATTAACGTTAACTTCCGTTAACCCTCGAAATGTAACGCTTTAACGTTTAATGAAGTTAACTTTTTTTGTAACGGATTAGCGATTAACGGGGTTAACTGTTTGATTAACGGTGCCCAGATATTTGATCTGTGTTAATAACACAAGGCCCATGGATAACATAAATACCTTAAAAACTAACATATATAAACAAATTAACTTAAAACTAACACATTAATTCTGCTGTGTGACGCAATTTCACGGTGCCATATTCAATGAGACAAATATGACACCCTTCGGCCAAACCTCTTGTATCATGAAGGATGATAGATCTTTCATCGGTACGCTCACCACGAAGTAGTTGAAATTCACCCTACCCTACAGATATAGTGAATAATATGTTTCCATCGGTAAAACTCGGATCTCAATCGGAAGACGACGGGACCCGAAGTGTCAATTAATTATTGTATTCAATGAGGGAGATGTTTATATTCATTATAATGAAACTTTATTATTTACTGTCAAATGTCAAAATGACAGCATGGTATGGTGGGTACTGGCCCCCAATTCTCGATGCATTCGAGATAATGTCGATTGCGAGATTAAACGTCAGATTCATACAGTTGTGTCAAATGACTATGCACTGACGTTTAATCTCGATTGTGAGATTATGTCGAATGCACCGAGAATTGGGGGCCTGCTGATGCTGAGAGAGCACGATAATACGAACTTTTCCGATAAAACACGATGGAAACTAATTATGCACTGCATCTGTATTGCTATTTTCCTACTGGGATTAACTGGGATTTCCCGCTTACTGGAGAAAAGATTAAAGCTGTTTTTGAGTGACATATGACCGAATTCAGAAAGGCCACTCAAATTGAGCCTTAATTAAAGTGATATTTCAGTGACGTTTCTGTATAGGATGACAACTAGTTGAGGGAAATTTAACTAATTAATATTTATCTAGTCAAATGCTTAAGTGGCGTTTCTGAACTCACCTTAATGCTTCTACAGGAAGACGGAGAACTCTTCCCCACTGACGCCGCTGGCAAGATCCAGTTCTCGGAGGTGGACTACGTGGACACGTGGAAGGCGCTGGAGCCCCTGGTGTCCGAGGGCCTGGTGCGGAGCGTGGGTGTCTCCAACTTCAACAGCAAGCAGCTGACGCGTGTGCTGGAGGTCGCTAAGGTCAAGCCGGTGGTTAACCAGGTGAGGTTATGAGGAGCTGGAGGTGGTTTTTAGGGTTCCGTACCGCAAAAGGAAAGAACGGAATTATAGGATCACTCGTGTCTGTCTGTCACTGCCAATTTGCTCAGAATCTACTGGACTGATTGAGTTGGAATGGGCCACTTTTGGAGGCAAACAAAAAAAAAGTTTTTCAAACTACATCGTGTGACATATCAAATGAAAGGGCTGGTTGTGAGAATGTTAAATATATATTTTTTAGGATTGTAAGATAAATAGTTTAGAAATTATTTGGGAAAATAGGTGAAAATTAACCATTGCCCCACTTATCTTCGAAACTATTAGGTCTAAAATTTTGAAAAAAAACAGAAAATTGTTCTTTACCTATAGATTACAGGAAAACCTATAAGAAGTCTATGGTATTTAAAATAACAGGCAATTTGATATAGTCACAGAACCATCTCCATGCGAGTTTAACTCGCACTTGTCCGGTTTTTTAATTTTCAGTTTTTCGTCCGCGTGGAATACATACAGTATAGTTTTTCCCTGGGTAATTTTGAATATTCCGGCATTAAAAGTACCCTATGTTCTATCCCAGAACCTAAGGTAAGGTACCATCCATTAATTACGTGAGGCGTTTAGGGGGGGAAGGGGTCGAGCCGAATCTCATCCAATCTCTTGTGGGGGAGAAGGGGGGTCTCGGCAAATATCACGTAATATATTTTTCTTACCGCAAGAAACTGTAAAATTGCGAGAAAACTGGGTTAAATTAAGTAAAACATGTTTCTCAAATTTAAATATAAAATATAGTGCTAAGAGGACTGTGAACCAAAGGCAAAAATTAGCCTTATCATACAAAAGGCGATAACCATTTCAACCCCTTAAATGTTAACCGGTTTTGTCCTTTTTTGACAGGTTGTCAGTCAGAACAAAATCTAGGAACATTTCCCACACAATCTTTCGCATCTATAAAATATTATAGATGATACTAATAATTATGATGAATATGTTCCAGGTGGAATGCCACCCGTACCTGAACCAGGCGCGCCTGAAGGCCTTCTGCGAGGCGCGCGGCGTCAAGCTGACCGCGTACTCGCCTCTCGGGTCCCCCGACCGGCCGTGGGCTCAGCCCGGCGAGCCCCAGCTGATGGACGACCCTAAACTGAAGGCGATCGCGGATCGGCTGGCGAAGACTCCTGCGCAGATCCTAATCAGGTAACTGATGACGACCACTGCGGTCGGGCACAGAATAGATTAGTACCATGAACCAATAATACAAGAAGACTGTCAACCTCTATACACTTGAGCGTACATCGGAGCTTTGACCCGCCATCTATTGACGAATTCTTAAATTTAGGCCGTAATTCGTTCAAACAACTATGGTTTCTTCCGAACAATTGCTAGTTATTACAAAAAACGTAAAAAAGCTGAATCATCGACAGTTTGAAGATTTAATTTGATTGAATATCTCCCTGGCTAACTCTAGTAGCGTCACATAGTGACAAGCTTCCGAACTACGATCCAATACATTTTTTGTAGCGCCATCTAGTATTAGCCAGGGAAAATAGCTATTCCGGCGTATACTTCGTCTACAGTAAAAAGAGCGCTGACAGCCATATAAAATGTATGGCCGTCAGCGCTCTTTTTACTGTAGACGAGGTATACGCTCAAATGTATGGAGGTTGACAGTCCTTTTGTATTATTGGTCGATGTTAGTACTAAACTAACGTACATACATAACTGTGCACCGTTAATCAAAACGTTAACTTCGTTAAACGTTAAAGCGTTACATTTTGGAAGATTTAAGGGAAGTTCACATGAATCGTTAACTCGTGATAGCAATTGAATTTTATATGGCGTTGCGTTAGTCTTTAACTTATAAAATAATGTTGGTATGTGCTATGGCAGGACATGAAACAGTAAAAATAGGGTAGTGCATTAGAGTTTGTAATAATACCTATTATTTAGAGATCAAATTCAAATCAAACGCTTTCTGACATAAGCCGCGCGGTGTTCTTTTGGAAAATAGCAGTTACTTAATTAACGTTTAACGGACTTTAATTCTATTAACGAAAGATAATGAGCCCGTTAACATTTTTTTAAGTTAACTTACAAGTTAATCCGTTACGCGAAATGTTAACTTTAATTAACGATTAATGGTATTGTAACCAGCTATGCCCATCCTGTATTTTCATTTTCGTACCAGATACCAGATCGACCGCGGCAACATAGTGATACCGAAATCGGTGACCAAGTCGCGCATCGCGAGCAACTTCGACGTCCTGGACTTCAAGCTGTCCAAGGAGGACATGGACCTGATCGACTCCTTCAACGTCGACGGACGGTTCGTGCCGATGACCGCGTGAGTACCTCCAGTCACAAGAGTTAGCAGGCATGGATTGAATGAGTGAATGAAAAAAAAAAAAAATTATCGAAATCGGTCCACGGGCTAAAAAGTTATGCGAGAACATACATAAAAAAATACGGGTCGAATAGTTAACCTCCTTTTTTGAAACGATTAAAAATAAATAAATTAATAAATAAAAAGGATTTTTGTTTATTAATTTGGATTTTAATAAGGATTTTTGGAAATTTAACCCCTGAAGGGGTGGAAAAGGGTTTAAAGGTTTCTTTGGAGATCACTGCGCGCGAAGCTCATTGCAATGGAATAGAGAATTGACGTTGGACCTTTTAAAATTTACGTATTAAAACCCGTTGAACGCTACGGCCGAATATGCAGTGTGCCACGGACGCCGACGGCGGCATTCGCCGACGCAAATGTATGCAAAACGGCATGTGGCGTCAGTGGCACGGAAATCCGCTGTCGCCTATAGCCGACTACGGTGTTCTAAAACCTACAACAACATCGTCATTTCTGGATATTTCAGGGTTTTTGTACCCTTGTATACCTTTTATTATAAATCTTTTTTTTTTTTCAGTTCCCTGGGTCACAAGTACCATCCTTTCGAAAACGACGAGTTTTAATATATAATATACCAAATATTAAAAACATTGTACGAATTGGAACGATTTTATTATGTATAAGCTATTGTTATGTATAATATTTACTGGGAGTAAATAACATTGTTATAAAATTTACTTTTATTTCACTCTCAGACAGGACTGTGAGTGAACCAACCCCAAAAATCACCCTTTTCTCACCCCTTAAATGTTAACCGATTCTGACCAGTTTTTAATAGGTTCTCAGTCAAAACAAAATCTAGGTCTGTACGTTTTTTGAATTCTGATTAAAGATCACCAAGGTCAAATAATCGCTGAAATTAGAAATAATACAAAATTTAAATTCTTATAGTAAGCGTAACGTTGGGAAACCATTCGTTTATTTAAGGCTCCGTACCCAAAGGGTAAAAACGGGACCCTATTACTAAGGCTCCGCTGTCCGTTTGTCACCAGGCTGTATCTCATGAACCGTGATAGACAATTGAAATTTTCACAGATGATGTATTTCTGTTGCCGCTATAACAAAAAATACTAAAAAACAGAATAAAATTAATATTTAAGGGGGCTCCCATACAAGAAACGTGATTCTTTTTGTCGTTTTTAAAGACTAGTATGCTTATTATATGGGAAACAATTCCTCGCCTAAATGTAAAATGTCGAATAGTGCGTCTATTAAATAAAAAACCGGCAAGTGCGAGTCAGACTGGCGCACGAAGGGTGCCGAACCATTATCTATAAAAACGGGGGGGAAAACACGTTTGTTGTATGGGTCCCCTGAAATATTTATTTTATTCTGTTTTTTTAGTATTTGTTGTTATAGCGGCAACAGAAATACATCATCTGTGAAAATTTCAATTGTCTAACTATCACGGTTCATGAGATACAGCCTGGTGACAGACGGACATACAGACAGATGGACGGACGGACAGCGGAGTCTTAGTAATAGGGTCCCGTTTTTCCCTTTGGGTACGGAACCCTAATAAAACAGTGGCCAAATCAATCTTCTGCGTTATGATAAGTAATAAAACAAAAATAGGGGATGTGAAAATTCAGCATCATAATAATTCGGCCATGTAAGAATCGGCGAAACGTTATCGGCAATATGAAAATCGGCAAAAATTTTAGCCGCAGTTGTTTCGGAAAAAAGGTGGGTGAATGGTCAATTTTCGCCTATTTTCCTACATAACTTCCAAACTATTTTACTTGAAATTCAAAAGAAAATATATTCAAGATCCCCACAATAAGCCCTTTCATTTGATGTGTCACACGATATAAGTTGAATAACTATTTTTTTTAATTTTCTAAGTTACCCCCCAAAATTGGCCCCCTTTTTAACCGACTTCAAAAAAAAGGTGGTTCTCAATCCGGTTGTATTTTTTTTATATTTTTTTTTTTATATTTGTTACTTCAGAACTCCGTCATTTATAAACCGATTTGAAAAATTCTTTTTTTTTAATCGGTAGGGTATACTTCCAGTTTGGTCCCGTTGTAGTCAAAGTTGAGGTGTCATGAGAGGATCTATGAGGAATCGATGGAACTCTTCAAATATTATAGGCACGCCTATAGCAATTTTAGTATAATCTGTAATAACTCAAGCAGTTACGTTCCAAAAGCATTATTTGGTGAAGTGGAACTGTTGATGAAGACCATAGATGATCACCGGAACTCCTGATTGATAAGTATTTCACAGTTGGCGATTAAATTTCTTTATAAATTTGTGAAGCAATTTATGGTCATGAAAATGCATGTGGTAAAATAGAACTGGGTTTGAAGAACCAGGAGAACTCGTCAAAGATTGATGCCCTTGCACCCTGGATAGCAACATTTTGTAGATGGTGATGAGCAATTAGCATTATGCTGTTGTTGCTTGATGTAATAAAAGTGTTTCATACGATAAGCACTAAAAAGTATAAAATAAAATAATAATTTAACAAGTAAAAAAACCGACTCCAAAACCCCACTGAAAAGTAAGAAATAATAATTGGCTTTCGTAAGTCATTTACCTAGAAACGGCAGATATATTATTGGTTAAGTGACGTCATAAATTAAATATATCGAAGTCGGTGGCAAGTGAATAAGGTAGGTACATGCAATAAATGGTACTTTCTAATACATCCCTCATACTGTGTTCATTTACTTGACAAGTCACAACCAACCACCAAACACTGACTTGCCACCGACTTCGATATATTTAATTTATGACGTCATTTAACCAATAATATATCTGCCGTTTCTAGGTAAATGACTTACGAAAGCCAATTATGTTTTCTTACTTTTCAGTGGGGTTTTGGAGTCGGTTTTTTTATTTATTAAATTATTATTTTATTTTATACTTTTTAGTGCTTATCGTATGAAACACATTTATTACATCAAGCAACAACAGCATAATGCTAATTGCTCATCACCATCTACAATATGTTGCTATCCAGGGTGCAAAGGCATCAATCTTTGAGGAGTTCTCCTGGTTCTTCAAACCCAGTTTTATTATACTACATGCATTTTCATGACCATAAATTGCTTCACAACCTTATAAGTTGAATAACTATTTTTTTTTAATTTTCTAAGTTACCCCCCAAAATTGGCCCCCTTTTTTAAATTCATATATTTACGTCACGCGTCCGTGTTGCGGTCACCGACTTACCATATGTATACCAAATTTCAAATCAATCGATCTAGTAGTTTCGGAGCAAATTGGCTGTGAGAGACGGACAGACAGACAGACACACGAGTGATCCTATAAGGGTTTCGTTTTTCCTTTTGAGGTACGGAGTTTACTGTGAATCCTTAGGAGACAATGCCATCCCAAACTTTTTTCGGCTTTTTGAAGAACTACAATTCATAGTACAGTATATTCATGTGTTAAGGTTTAGCCACCGTAAGCCACGTAAGCGCCCAATAATTTATATTTTGACGATTTAATTGGAAAACATTGAATTTTCTCTACTACATTAAAACGTATTTGGAATGTTATGGAAATATAGTGATCGTCAAGGTAGCGTACACCAACAGGATATCGAGGATTTGATGATGCCACAAAATAGTATCCAAATAGTACCGAATTAGTACCCATTTAAAAAAAATAGTACCCTTCTTGTTTTCGAGATATAAGGGGCAGTAGGTAGGTACGCTAGCTTGACGTCAAGGTGGCGTACACCGAGTGAATCTCTGGATTGGCAGTGTTTCCGGAAATTCTGTATGAGGGGTACTATTTCGGGTAGTAGTTTTAGAGATATAGCCGATTGAAAAATTCGAAGGCCTCCTGGATGAAATCCCGCTTTAAAAGCCACCTTGACGGTGCGCAAATTTTTACACAGTTCAATTGTCAAATATCTCAGTTTCTACAATAGCTACGCAGATGAGATTTGAAGGGCCAGGGGTACTATTTGAGTACTAATTTTTGGCTCATACAATTTCCGGGAACACTGCCAATCCAGAGATTCACTGTACGCCACCTTGCCTTGACGTCAAGGTAGCGTACCTACTTACTGCCCCTTATATCTCGAAAACTAAAAGGGTACTATTTTTTAAATAGGTACTAATTCGGTACTATTTTTTGGCATCACCAAATCCTCGATATCTTGTTGGTGTATGCTACCTTGACAATCACGAAATATACACCTTTCTCATGAATCACGTAGTCCACTGGTGAAAATCGCATCAAATTCCGTTCCGTGGTTTAGGAGTTAGCCGATATACAGACTTACAGACAGACAGCGGGAAGCGACTTTGTTACTCATTGGAACGCGTAGGGGAGACCGGGGCTCGAATTAACAGAGGTAAGTACTAACAAGCAAATTTCTAAAAAACGATATACAGCACGTCACTAATGACATCTGGAATTTATCCTCATGGCAGTGCTGTATAGGTTGAGACTCGTCAGTCCCGCTCGGTGCGCTTTGGGACTAAAGGCCCGGGCACACCAAACGCGGTTGCGGCGCGTTTGCGGCGCGAACGCGGGTCCGCGCCGTTGTCGAACAACGCGAGCAAATTTACCATGCCACACCAAAGTAGCCGCGGGACCGTTGGTTGGTTTTTGTTAAGAGATTGTGTTTTAGTTTTTATTAAATATCGCTGAAATACTGTTATTTAATAAATTGTTATATTTTTAAGCTCAATGTTAATTGTTCCACTAAGTAAAAAACGTTATTTTGTGAAAACTAAAGTTTTCTTAATGAAAATAACAGTAGACGTAGCTGGTAAAAAAAACAGATATTTGTTGATTTTTGTTATTCTACAGAGAAGTTTTCTTTGGGATCTATTTCTTTATATTTATGTACTTAAAATATTTTGCAGGGTCAAAGTAATTGTATAAGTCGAATATTATTAGTATAACTTAATCAAAAAATATCATTTATATTTTGCATTTTTCTAATTATGAAGGAAAATTTCAATGGATCGCGTCGCGTATTCCTAAATATTTGTGGACCTAGTATTAGGAACCGGTATCTTCGTGGGTGCTGGACACGAACGCCGGTCCGAAATTTGACTTAACCGGTATACCGGAACTGGGTAGGCTTGCGAAGCGATCCGATTGACCGACCAAACGGCTCCACATTGGCTCTGTCCGAGTAAGTAGCAAGAGGGAAGGAAACGGACCGCTCTTGTGTGTGAACTAAACATTCATATGCACACCATATGCAATTGTGCGAGAGCAAGCCACGTGACCCCTTTTATTTTAGTAAATCTACTAAAAGCGCAGTCAAAAGCTACCAAAATCTACCAAATGTATTTTAAAAATCTAAATTATCATACGCGAATAATAAACAACATGTTTTGTGAACAAGGTATACTGGCATTGAACACAAAATGCGATGCATATGTGTAGTTAGTATTATAAATAATTAATAAATAAAAAATTAACCTTAAACAAATGTTATTTTAATTATTACCACCTTTTTAGTACCTCGCTTTCTGTTGTAGGTACCATTCAGTACAAATTTTGCTACATATCATATATATTATTTCTAAAAGGTCTTTTTGTGAAGACGCTCTCTATCTCCGTTAATTCTCTACCGAAATTAATGATTTAAACATCATTTTAAAGCTTATGTTTGTTGCTTTGGGACAAAAATACACGAATAGATTAAAATTAACGTTTTCGTTTAAAAATAATAAAAATCACCCGAATTGCAAGCGCCATCTATTGACAGTCTGTTTAACTAAAATAAGTCTTGGCTATTCTCACTTTATTATATTATTATTATTACTATCAGGTGTTTGATCACGATACTGTGCGAAAATTCGCACGGGTCAGCTAGTCGATTTTAAATTTACATCCCGATGAGGTAGAAACTTGAAACAGCTTAGAATTGGATGTCAATGCAATATTAATTCGCTCTTTTGTATACCTATTTCTTTGTCTGTTCATGCCAATTAGACGATAATCTTAAACATGTTTGGCGACCATTATATACTTTCTTGTATTTGGATGTTTTGATTTTCAGTCAAAAAACGAAAGAGAATCAACATCAGAATGAGAATAAGAAAAGAAAATCTTATTATCTCATAAACTACAAAAAAATACTAACTTATGTTCACATACCAAATGCTTATCCATTTCGCTTAAAATCTACCAAAAAAGTAGAAAACTACCGAAAGTGGTCGCGCTGGCAAGCGATGCGACGTAATTTTGACGAGCCATCCGGTCGGGAGCAGACCATAGATAGATTATTTCAGTGTATAATATTTTTATACTATAGTGTACTAAAAGAACTTGAAGACTGAACTAGTACATTTGCACTATTGTACTAGTTCGGTCGGAGCGATCAACCCAGTAATCGAGCACAAACAATTCTAGTGGGAAGTTCCCAACGACAACGGACAACGATCACCAAATGAAACGTCGTCTACAAAAATAAAACGTATATTACAGTTTATGAACACACGAAACACACACAAAACTTTGATGGTATTGATTCTGAAACGACACAGCGTTAGCTAGTTTGCGCACGGTACAGCGCCATCTGCCGGCGAATTGGGGCAACATCGAAAATTGTTCGCTAAAAAAATGTGGTTTAATATAATTTTTGTGATTAAGTAGATTTACAAAATTATAGTGGTTTATGCGTTTGAGTGTTCACAGATCGTCAAACAGATTCCCTAGGTAAAAAAACTTTAGTACTTAGACCAACTGGGTGACTTGTACAAGTGCGAAGAAAGAGATAACATCTTTGTCAAGCAGCTAAGACTAAGAGGGGCAACTCGGTGCTGGTACGATGAATTGGAGGAGTATGACCTGACTTGGAGTGATTGGAAAGCAAAGCTTGGAATGGCTTTTCCGCGATCTACTGATTCCGTGGATTTATTCGAAGATATGTTGTGACGAAAAAATGAAGACAATGAGACAATGACTGACTATTATCACGAGAAAATTAGTCTCATAAACAGATGTCAGTTGAGTGACGCACATCCTGTATCCTGTCCTGTCTAATTAGAGGGCTACCTAAGGAACTCCAAGCCAATGTTAATATGGGTTTTTGTCATCCCTGGTTAATTACAAGGCCGTAGAAGCAAGAAGAACCATCACAAAGATTCCTGAACAATCTACGTCGAAGGATTGGAATAGAAGAGCTGAGATACCTGAACGATCTACGTCCAAGATGTGGAACAGTCACCGAGTTACAATGGCGAGTACTACTGGAAAAGCTGCACCTCGAGTTTGTTACAACTGTCGCCGGGTAGGGCACGAGGCCCGTGAATGCAGAATCCAGCTTTGTGAACATTGCCAGCGCCATGTGGACACTCGAAGGGATCTTGCTGGTTGATGCACAAATGTGACCAACTTTGACAAGAACGGGTCCAACATATCACGAAATGAGTGTGACGTACTATATGGATGACACCGTATCTGAAATTGGATAGAGACCTATACTGGGGTGATGGGTGGTACACTAGACCCCAGATCTCAATTGTCTGTGTCTTACGAGCCGGCCAGGAAGATCTTAAAAACTATTTGATTTGGCAAAGCGAAAAAATATATGTATAGCGCCATAGTATAGAGGGGAGGAAGTAAGTTATCTTCATACAAACGCACCCCGCGCCGCTTGTATGCTGCGCCAAAGTATCTGTGCGTCGCCGCACGCACACTTTGACAAGATCTCGACCCGTTTCTCAGTGCGCCAGTCGGGGCTAACACCGCACGAGGTTCGCGCGTCACGGCTTTTCGGCACCGCTAAATGAATGAAAAATGTGGGATAACCGCACGAGAACGTATCGCTGTGTGTTTGGGTGTCTTAATAATTCATCGATTCCAGAATTGTCTCTGTTCAGATTACCTATTGAACAGGAAAGGTAAGCAAGTCACTTACTTATTCTAGCATATAATTTTTACTTGATGATGAGATACCTACTTACTTATTTTTTGTTGTATTAGTTTTCTATCAGACAGATGAAGTAGGTAGCCTACTTTCCCACTAGAATATATTAGGTACTTTTGATCTGTCAACCCTGAGGCAGTAGGCAATTATATCGCGGATTGGGCCGGAGATAGCCTACTTCCCCTATGGCCCGCTCTTCCCGTTCACGTCACATCCGAGCGCCCGCGCGCTTCCAATAAGAAATTAGATAATTTCCCCCACCCTTTTTTATGACGCCATGACTACATTCTGTGACGCCATTATTGAATTAACGATTTGCCTTATATTTATGTCTGTTTCTTTTCTGTTCTTTGTAAACTAGCTAAGCAAGTCTTAACATTAAATTAAGGTGGATTGCCTTCAAGATGTCGTTTCCTTTATGGCAGCCATTACACGCTCAATCTAAATCGTGATCTGGACCTAGGTCGCGGATCGCAATTTTGTGATCCTATGTCGCGATCCCTCAATCCAACACCTTACACAGTAAATCTGGATCAAGATCACTGATCACGATCACGGATCTCGATCTAGAATGAGCCTGTAATGGCTGCCTATGATAAAGCCCGCGCTACATATATGTTAAAATCTATACATATAAAGCAGTACCGTGACTCACTTATAGACAACGCATAGCCTAAACGGGTGGTCCTAGAGGTTTGGAATTTGGAGGAGACATCATGATGATGATGATGATGATTCCTCGAGTAGTACCCTGGAAGTGCACTAAGGAGGGATTTTTTTGAAATTCCATCTAGGGATGTACAAACTTTATCACCCTTTAGAAAGGGGAGATAATGTTTGTATGGAAAAAACCGCGGGCGAAGCTGGCGGGTCCTCTAGTTCTTTATATTATTGAAACAGTTCTATAATTAATAACACATCACGCCCATACTATAGAATTTGCTGACCTATATTATACGTATAGTGTGTTTACTTATATAATTGATCAGTTTTTCAATATTATGAGTATTTGTGCCTAATTATTAGTCATATGCTAATCTAAATATGTATAGATATATAATAATACTATTATTATTATTTTATATATTTGGTGCAGTGAGTGTATAATAAGTACTTATTTGGAAAGGGACTAAACTATTTAGGAATTAACCTTTTGGTTTACATACTTTTAATCACTCACTTCTCCCATTATTTACGGTAAATTTTGAAAGCAGCAAATGGACGGGACGACGTCTAATTAATAATCGCCTACAAAAATAGTTGAATTAGAGTGAGCGTCAAGTTGGCGTACCCGTGGAAGATATCCAGGATCTGATGATTCCAAAAAATAGTGCCTAATTAGTACGGAATTAGTACCGAGTTGAAAAAAATAGTACCTTCGTAATTTCGGAGATATGAGCCCTGTTTAACGGGTACGCTAACTTGACGTCAAGCTGGCGTACCCGTTTTGGTTCTCGAGTACGGTGCTGTTCCCAAATATGCTCCATATCCCAAAAAATAGTGCACAATTAGTACCCCTGGCTCCCGAAGTCACAACTTCGTAGCTCTTATAGAAACTGAGATATTTCATACCAAACACGGGTAAAATATTTTGCACCGTCAAGCTGGCGTACCCGACCGAGATCACACAGAAAGCCATTGAATTCCTAAGCCAGCTATATACCAAAAAATAGTGCCTGAAATAGTACCCCTTTTACGACAAAAACATAAAAGAAAAGCTAAGTGGAACATTGAAAAAAATGAATGCCAACTTCTACATACAAACTCATTTTGGTACAGACGCAAACAGAGAGGAACTTTATAACGGTTAGTAAACGATTATGTTGAAAACTTAAGTAAACAGATGCCGTTACTGTTATGTTTTAACCATATTTAACGTGCTGAGTAAATGTACGCAGATGTAGCTATAGGACCGAAAAACTCCTAATACTAAAGTACCGCAAAAGGATAAAACCTAGTTTGCTATAATCTGCGTTATGCCAACCCATCTGGCTATTGCAATGAATATTAAGTAAATTAAAACTTTCACTTACTTTCTGCTTAAAAGATTGAAAGAACAAATAATAAATATAAATAAAATAAGACTTTTCTACGTGACAGTACTATGACAATGAAGAATATTCATCCATTATATTTTCAATGTTCTACTTAGCTTTTCTGTTATGTTTTTGTCGTAAAAGGGGTACTATTTCAGGCACTATTTTTTGGTATATGGCTGGCTTAGGAATTCAATGGCTTTCTGTGTGATCTCAGTCGGGTACGCCAGCTTGACGGTGCAAAATATTTTACCCGTGTTTGGTATGAAATATCTCAGTTTCTATAAGAGCTACGAAGTTGTGACTTCGGGAGCAAGGGTACTAATTGTGCACTATTTTTTGGGATATAGAGCATATTTGGGAACAGCACCGTACTCGAGAACCAAAACGGGTACGCCAGCTTGACGTCAAGTTAGCGTACCCGTTAAACAGGGCTCATATCTCCGAAATTACGAAGGTACTATTTTTTTCAACTCGGTACTAATTAGGCACTATTTTTTGGAATCATCAGATCCTGGATATCTTCGAAGGGTACGCCAACTTGACGCTCACGAATTAGAATGATTTACAATACAAAAGTCTGAACATTGGTGGTAGTGAATCTGGGACGACACAACGCTAACCAGTTTGCGCACGGTACAGCGACATCTACAGGCGAATTGACGCAACCGTTATAAGGCAATTTAAATTATTATCAGCGTTTTATATTTGCTGTGGTTTATTCCCTAGGCCTACTAAATACTAGTGGCTACGTGACGTGAGCTGTAGACCTCGCGACAAACTTAAATTTGCCGTTGGAACACTGTTATCACCATACATCGACATAGGTGGTGGTCAGTTCACCAATCTCGCAAATAAGTTTGTAATCGCATATATCCGCCATTTTGAAGAATTTCGCAAAACTGAATCAACGAAAAACCCATCTATTTATCCAACCTGCTCACAAAATTTCACGGGAATCGGTTGAGAAATGCGACCTTTAGACGAGAACAAATGGACATACCGACACCGGATCTACGAAAGCATTTTAGCCCACTGCTCGCTTGGTCGCTTATAAATGCGAAAGTATGTTCGTCGGTTTCTTTCTTCTAGTTCAAAGAGATACAACGGATACTGGTTTGGCCGGATACCAGATACCGGATATCCGGCATGGCCATTGGCCGGGTAGCCGGGTAACCCCTTGGCGTGGTGAGCAAGTTTCAACTTGTTACGAATTGGGTAGATAAAGTTTTTTGAAGACGATATTATACATTATTTTGATAATAGACGTCTGAGGGACTATCTAAAGATAATTAATTTTCATTTCATATCGTTTATTCAGATTTTTTTAAATGACTGCGTTAACATTTCTTCCGTTACAGCCGTTGGCTCGGCTGTTTGATTAAATCTTTGCCTTTAGTTAAATAAAGAAAAAGAAAGTGACAGCTCAGTTTATATGCCCGTCTTCAAAAAACTTAACCTACCCAATTGTAAGTGCGCGGTCAAATGGAGGTCAAATACGCACTTTATTACGCCAAATTGAAATACTCAAACGTTCACGGCATGATGTTAAGTGAAGTTTTATATTTAAATAAAAAGAAGCTAAGTTTTAATTTAATAACTGACGTTAACTGACTTTTTTTTAAGGCAATTTCAATAATTATTATCGTCCATATAAGTATTTTGGGGGCCTTCTGAATGCTTTTAATAAATAAAAATGAACTTCTATAACACGTCGCCTTCAATGAAAACTGTGGCAACATTTATAAAGCAAATTCAATCCATACTTTATTACAAATGCGGAAGTAACTCTGCTGTGTCTGTTACGTTTTCACGGCCAAACTGTTGAACAGATTTCGATGAAAATTGGCAAGGATCTACTTTGGTGTCTGGGAAAGTTCATATGAAACTTTCATTTAGTTTCATCTGTCCCGGTGTCTGTTGCGCGGATCTACGCGGGTGAAACCGCGGGAGACAGCTAGCTACCATTAAAATATTTCAGACTACAATAGAAGCCTTGATAATCCGCCAAACATCTGGTTTAGCTTGTCTGGATTAGCGAGGTCTTACTCATCGGTTAACCCGTTAATCGATAATTAATGAACTTAAAATTTCGAGTAGCTAAAGGATTAACTTTTAAGTTAACTTTAAAAAGCGTTAACGGACTCATTAACTTCCGTTCAATTCATGTTCTGGTAATTTCATAAATAAATAAAATTAAATAAGAGAAAAAAATAATTTAATTCAAATACAAAAATGCTTTCAACATTAAATACTATATTTCATACTTACATCTAAAACTTAACTATTCATACAGATTACAGCCCGACCAGAATATAAGGGTTGTTTTTTTAAGTCGACAAAATGGCCGACTTATCTGGCTTAATGCAAGAAAGATGTATCTGCAATATAACTTTATTCTAAAAGGTCGTAAGTGCAATACTGTGGAGTATCAGTTATAACTTTTTACCATGAAGTGAGATGCAAATACGCATCTTTACTTTGAGGCCTGCGATATATTTCTGGTCAAACTTTAGCTATACTCCTGGAAACTGTCAACCATTTAACCATACGCCAACTTATGAGTACTCCTCTGCTGCACTGGGAGTGAAGAAATAGCATAGAATGCGTGCAGATGCTTATCATCCTGGCATGTCGTAAAAGTCGACTAAGGGACGGGTCCTCTCCAACATGGTCGACTATCTGTATGGGCGATGGGCTGATCACCTGTCACCATACGGTTCATCATACCATCTGAGGACTAATTAATCGAACGTGGCCACAAGTAGTCTTGTGGCTCTGCCCACCCCATTAGGGATTTCGGGCGTGATGCTATGTATGTATGTATGTATGAGTGCATCCATAGTTCATATCGCATGAAAATAATGGTTTTATGCCTTCCTGATCAGAATGTCTAACGCGCAATTCGTCTAGGAAGCAAAATGACTAAAAATAATGTCTATGTGGCAAAATACCTAAGCAGTAAATAGTATAAAGATCAAAATGTCTGCCAAGCAAAATGCCTAAATTGTTATAATACCTAAGCAGCAAATTGTCTTAAGATTGTCTAAGGATAAAGTTTGTAAAGGTTGTCGTTCGTTAGTCATATTGCCTGGTAGGCATTTTGCTTCTTAGTCAATATACAATGAAGTTCAAGTGCTGCATAGTCATATTGCCTGGTAGGTCTTTTGCTTCTTATTCAATATACAATGAAGTTCTTGCCTGGTAGGCATTTTGCTTCTTAGTCAATGTGCAATGAAGTTCAAGTGCTGCATAGTCATATTACCTGGTAGGCCTTTTGCTTCTTAGTCAATATACAATGAAGTTCAAGTGCTGCATAGTCATATTACCTGGTAGGCCTTTTGCTTCTTAGTCAATATACAATGAAGTTCAAGTGCTGCATAGTCATATTGCCTGGTAGGCACTTTGCTACTTAGTCAATATCAGCTTTAGGCTAAATTTCACGTAGACGTTTAGATTTTTAGGCGGCATGATCAAGAAGGTCTTTATGGTGTTACGAATAAGCCGATCGAAAGATGAAAACAAAGAACATAACTCAAACATTTTGCATCATTGTATATGACAGACCATATACCAGCATTATAGGCGAAAAGCAAGCGGCCGGGCTAGAGGCAGGCGCGGGCGCACAACCTCGAACGCACCAAACACATCTAACCCCGCGCGCCTCGAAAAGGCAGCTTTATTTGCTAGTAAAAGTGAGGCTAGTGGGCGAATTCAGAAAGGCCACTCAAATTGAGCTTTGATTAAAGTGACGTTTCAGTGACGTTTCTGTATAGGTTGACAACTAGTTGAGGGACATTTAACTACTTAATATCTAGTCAAATGCGTAAGTGGCGTTTCTGAATTCGGCTATGTGTTTAGGATATTTGGTCCGTGTATAGTATACTGTATGTGCGCTCTTTTTACGTGACGCGAACTACATAATAAACAGAATTTAAATACAATCTGATCCTAACTCTGATGATAACTGGGCACAGTTAATCAAATAGTTAACTTCGTTAATCGCTAATCCGTTACTAAAAAAGTTAGCTTCGTTAAACTTTAAAGCGTTACATTTCGGAAGATTTAACGTAAGCTAACGTTAATCAACTCGTGTTAGAACTTTCATTTTATGACATTGCGTTAGTGATATACTTATAAAAAATTATAACTTATAAAACATGAAAAGTTTATAAAAGAAAGGTGTAACATTACGAGTTTGTAATAATACCTAATTATTCAGAAATTCCCTTTTATAAACATTAATATATACGGTCCACGCGGCGTCCTTTTGGGAAATACTAGGTACTTTATATTAATTCAAAGTCAAATAATTAACGATTAACGGACTTTAATTGCTTTAACGGATGTTAGTAAATCACTTAACAATTAATAAAATTAACTTAAAAGTTAATCCATTAGTCGAATTGTTAACTTCGCTAATTAACGGATTAACGGTATTGTGCCCAGTTATGCCTGATGTTAACAGTTAACAATTTCCAGAATAAAACTTTCTCCACAAAAAAGCGTATGAGGTTGATAGAGTATTACCATTGACGAATAAAACGTGAGGAATCAAACACTTTACCATAGTATAAACATAGGAAGTAAGGTATCTTCATACAAACGCACCGCGCGCGGCTTGTATGTGTGCGCCAAAGTATCTGTGCGTCGCCGCACGCACACTTTGACAAGATCTCGACCCGTTTCTCAGCGCGCCAGTCGGGGCTAACACCGCACGAGGTTCGCGCGTCACGGCTTTTCGGCACCGCTAAATGAATGAAAAATGTGTGATAATCGCACGAGAACGTATCGCTGTGTGTTTGGGTGTCTTAATAATTCATCGATTCCAGAATTGTCTCTGTTCAGATTACCTATTGAATAGGAAAGGTAAGCAAGTCACTTATTCTAGCATATAATTTTTACTGGATTGTTGTATTAGTTTTCTATCAGACAGATGAAGTAGGTAGCCTACTTTCCCACTAGAATATATTAGGTACTTTTGATCTGTCAACCCTGAGGCAGTAGGCAATTATATCGCGGATTGGGCCGGAGATAGCCTACTTCCTATCTTTATACTACGACTTTACAAGGTGTAACGCCATCTATCGGTGAATTTCTTAAATTGCGGTTGCAATATTGACGACGCGGTTAGCCTAGTCGGTAGTGACCCTGCCTCCGTAACTAGCGGTCCCGGGTTCGATCCCCGGTAACAGCGAATATTTTTGTGAGCACGAATGTTTTTCCTGAGCTGATGTTTCCTATGTATTTAAGTATTTATTTGTTTAGAGCTTACTCTGGGGCTAGATCGATTTGCGTAAAGATTGTACCCTGATTTATTTATTTATTAATTTTTAACTTGGAAACGCTGATAGTATTCACAGACGACGTGTAAAATCGCATATTTCGCGCAGTAAATGGTTTAATTATATTTAATTGTATACCCCGCTGGCTATTGTAGTGGCGCCATCTAGTTTCAGTGTGTTTTAACAGCTCGGCTTATTTCTAAAGTCCTCTTGTTTTATTCTTCGATGTTATTAATAATAACTATTTAATCTCAGAACACAAGCGTTTGATGAAACAGTTATTAGTTTTCTTTTAAATAACTAACCGCCATTTTGATTTCATCCTCAGTGCTCAAAGGGCGATCTTTGATTTTTGCTAAATGCGTGAAATACTGCAACCGATAAGTACCAGCTTACATCAAATGAAGCAAATAAGAAACCAGAACGAACGCTTAACCTAAGTAGTGATTCCGTCCTTGTGTACTAAAATAAGTAGAAATTATGGAAGTAATTTAAGGGCCCGTACATTAATCACGTGAACTTTTTTAAGCATTTTTCAACCCCCCCCCCCCATCCCCCTTGGTGATACATGGTGAGGTTTAAGACTACCCCCCACCCAACATCACGTGTTTTTTTTAGTATCTACAAAAAATCTTAGAATATTTTGGAATATTATCTTAAATACAGGTATAAAGTATAGTCTTATTTTATTCGCCGCTTTTCGATTTAAAAATCGCGCGGTTGAAAAGATAAATACACGTGATATCTTACTACACCCCTCCCCCTGCCCCCTTGTGACATTTCGTGATTTTTGTCAACCCCCCCCCCCCCCCCCCCCTTTCATGCCTCACGTGATTAATGGACGGCCCCTAACCATGTATTCCAGTTGGTTATTAAGGTGCGTCCGCATCTGATGAACGCGCAGCTCGCGCGCAGCGCGCGCTGCACACGTGTATTTATTGTACCTGAATGCAAGGCGCGTTCGTCAGATGTGGACGCACCGTAAGGTTTCACATTATAACCATATATGTATAGGTCAATGTCATACATTAAGTGGTACATCATTAGTTACGCTGGCTAGTAGATGGCGTTGGTGTCGCTACTGCTTATTTATTTATTCATGGAAAAATCTGTCAATATCTTTTTATTTTTAAAGTATGAACTGTAAAAAATGTGTACAAATAATATGCCTAAATGTTAAAATGTATATAAGCGCCATCTGTTGTAACTAAATGGAACTATTTCAACTGAAATTTCAAATTACAGATATAGTGAATAATATGTTTCCATCGGTCAAACTCGGATCTTAATCGGAAGACGACGGGACCCGAAGTGTCAGTTAATTGTTGTATTCCATGAGTGACATGTTTATATTAATTAATATGAAACTTTATTATTTACTGTCAAATGTCAAAATGAAAAATGACAGCATGGTATGATGGATACTGGCCCCCAACTCTAGATGCCTTCGAGATAATGTCGATTGCGAGATTAAACGTCAGATTCATACAGTTGTGTCAAATGACTATCTACTTACGTTTAATCTCGATGGTGAGATTATCTCGAATGCACCGAGAATTGGGGGCCCGCTGAAGCTAATTGAGAGAGCACGACAAATACGAACTTTTCCGATAAAACACGATGGAAACTAATTATGCACTACATCTCTATTATGAGGTCCAGACCACACACCAAATATCCTAAAGCTGCCAAACTTGCGCGGTTTTTAGAACGCTGTGATTGGTGCGTTCGAGGTTATGCGCCCGCGCCTGTCTATAGCCCCGCCGCTTGCTTTTAGCCTCTAATGGTGGCAGCGGTCGCCCGGCTATGCAGTCTATTGGATAGATGGTCTGTAGTGGAGTAATAAGGAATTATTCAGAACAATTCTAATTAGTCCGTCAGTTAGATTATCAAAAAATATTGAACACGTATTTTTTGCTTTATCAAATCAATCAAAATTGACAAAGATAACGCGCAAGTTCGGGAGTGGGGGCTCATGACGTCACTTAATGGTGAAAAGTGTACAGCGTCGTGACGTCACACGGAACTTCAACGCACTATATCTTCGTCATTTTAAGTTTAATTGAGAAAAGAAAAAATATGTGTGCAATATTTTTTTATAATGTAAACGACGGACTAATTTGAATTTTTCAGAAAACTTCGTTATTATAGCGTTCGTCCTTTGTACAGGACGCGGGGACTCAGGGTGTACTCCTAGAAGGTCTTCCTATGGACCGCGCGATGACCCTCCTCGTCGTACTCGCGCTTCGAGACCCACATCTTGCGGAAGGTGTCCAGCGAGGCCAGAATCGAACCCCCGATCCACGTGGAGTACAGGCGCTCTTGCGGCGCTGAGATCTGTAGGCGAAATACAAAAAAATAAAAACCATGAATGCTCTGGCAAAAAACCGGGGACAAGTGCGAGTTAAACTCGCGTGGACAAGGTTCCATTCCGTACATGATTATCTGAAAATACCTATATTACTTTAAATATATGTTTAAGATTCTCACAATGAGCCCTTTTTTTTGATATGTCACACACCATAGTTTGCTAAACTTTTTATTTCATTTTCAAATTTATCCTCCATGTTTAAATTAATTAATTTACATTACACGTCCGTGTTGCGGTTACAGACTTACATATGTATACCAAATTTCAACTCAATCGGTCCAGTAGTTTCGGAGAAAATTGGCTGTGACGGACGGACAGACAGATAGACAGACACACGAGTGATCCTATAAGGGTTCCGTTTTTCCCTTTGAGGTACGGAACCCTTAAAATGAACTAGAAAGTAAAAAGCAAGTTGTATTAATTAGTATGTATGACATTTACTCACTGAATAAACAAATAAATAAAATTGCCATTTTGTTTATTTCTGACGGCTTTTCATTTATTATATTCTATTTCTTATTATTTTTACTATCCGGTATCCGGCCGGATAGTACAATCACGTCCGGATAGGCCGGAACCCGGATACTGGCAGCACTAGTCACGACCCCTTGCTAACAGTACTCACCCTAATCTTCATATCCTTGGGTGCCAGCCTCCTGATCTCCGCCAGCAGCCTGTCTCCGAACCCTCGGAACAAAGTGGAGCCGCCAGACAGCACTATATTCTGGTATAACACCTTACGAAGGTCCATGTCCGACTTCTGTATGGCGAACATTAAGACTTCGTGGAGACCTGGGAAAAGATACGCATAAATATATATTTTCTTCCTACTACGCTTTAATTTCATCATAATGGCCTTAAATACTCAGCACAAAGCAGCCCTTATTTGCTCTAGAGCAAATAAAGTTGCATACAAATTTCATTATTGCACTGTTTTGTTTTTTTTTTTAATTTGGTTGTTTGATCAAGAAGTTTACACCAACAGCTACCCAATCCGCCCATTCACAGTCCGACGGGACAGCCGACCACTCTTTTGTGGACTTACTGTTAGCAAAAAAAAAAAAAACAGGCCACATATCGGCGGTCATATTGAACTGTGATTGTCTCGTCTAAAATGTTATGCTCAAAGTAGTGGCTGATAAGATAGTATGGGTTACAAAAAGATTTAAAAAAAATGTCATAATATGACAATTAATAGACTAGATACAAGATTTCTGTGAAAATTTTCAGATTTTCGACTTTAGCTTCAGAAACAATAGACCGATTTTAATAAATAGGGTATCTTAAGATTCGGGGAGAACGTGCGAGTGTCATAGGCTATATAAAATTTCTAAGGGTGCGTCATAACAGGTGTCAAAATCCTTTTTACTTCGCTAGTTGGGTTTAACTGTACCTTTACGTTTTTTTACCAACTTTTAGCAGTAGTAGAAAGAAAAGCAGATTATGCACCTCGCATCAAGTGATTTCATGAATCACTTTCTGCTTGGTGCAACAATCTACTATTATTTAATTACCTTTAAACGTCATTCGATAAAAATATGTCATTAATATACTATACATATAATACAGTACCGTGACTCACTTATAGACAACGCACAGCCTAAACGGGTGGTCCTAGAGGTATGAAATTTGGAGGAGATATTCCTCGAGTACCCTAGAGGTGCACTACGGAGGGTTTTTTTTTAAATTCCATCCCTATAGGGGTGAAAGGGGGTGATAAAGTTTGTATGGAAAATACCGCGGGCGAAGCTGTGATGGGTCCACTAGTTGCTTATAAAAAAGTATGGTATGATATTTTATAATAAACTCTCTTAATACAATTAAGGGATTCGACTAAGGGACGGGTCCTCTCCAACATGGTGGACTATCTGTATGGGCGATGGGCTGATCACCTGTCACTATACGGTTCATCATACCATCTGAGGACTAATTAATCGAACGTGGCCACAAGTAGTCTTGTGGCTCTGCCCACCCCATTAGGGATTTCGGGCGTGATGCTATGTATGTATTTACGATTCTTACCCTCGCATTCTTCTCCGATCAGGTCCGGCCGGAACAGCACCTCGGGCGCCCGGAATCTTGCCGGACCGATCTGTTGAACACATTACAACTTACTTACTTATCTATAGCCATGGACCAATAATACAAGAAGACTGTCAACCTCTATACATTTGAGCGTACATCGGAGCTTTGACCCGCCATCTGTTGACGAATTCTTAAATTTAGGCCGTAATTCGTTCAAACAACTATGGTTTCTTCCGAACAGCTGCTAGTTTTTACACAAAACGTGAAAAAAAACGGAATCAACGACAGTTTGAAGATAATTTGATTGAATATCTCCCAGGCTAACTCTAGTAGCGTCACCTAGTGACAAGCTTCCGAACTACGATCCAATACATTTTTTTTAGCGCCATCTAGTATTAGCCAGGGAAGCTAGCTTTTCCGGCGTACGCTCAAATGTATGGAGGTTGACAGTCCTTTTGTATTATTAGTCCATGATATAACGCGTAATTTAACGGAAAACAAATGTTATCTTATGGCCGAATTCAGAAACGCCACTTAAGCATTTTACTCGATATTAAGTAGTTAAATGT
Organism: Tortricodes alternella; assembly: GCA_947859335.1. Lineage (NCBI taxonomy): Eukaryota > Metazoa > Arthropoda > Insecta > Lepidoptera > Tortricidae > Tortricodes > Tortricodes alternella. The sequence continues at coordinate 7,511,776 of OX401972.1, forward strand.
CCCTCAACTAGTTGTCAACCTATACAGAAACTACACTGAAACGTCAATTTGAGTGGCCTTTCTTAATTGGGCTATTAGACAGATGTCCTACCTCCAACTGGGTTCCGTCGGGAAGAGTGTACTGCGCCCGTTCAGTGTCCAGCGTCTCTTCCTTCAGCGGGTTGGGTGAGAGGTAGCACGCTCTCTCCTTGATCGCCTTCACGATCTCAAGTTCAGCCGAGGTCCGGAGGTTAACGCCTTCTTTACGAAGGAGTAATCTATGAAAAGAAATACATTTTAGAAAGAAACAAGGAGAAACATTTACTTACTAACACAGAAGATACATTAGGAAAACAATACAAAAGAAAATGGTGATGCGTACCCGCGGCAGTGAAGGGGTCATCCATAAAGAACGTCACACTAACTTCGTGAATTTTTGACCCCTCCCCCGCCTTGTCACACTTGGTCACATTTGTGAGACCATAGTGTGACATGACATATTTTGCAATTTTACATCTAGAAATTATTTACTTGATACAGCAGTTCCGAAATTAGTTTTATTTCCATTTAATTAATTTTTTATGAGAGGAGGCATCTCGATATCTCGAATGCACCGAGAATTGGGGGCCTGCTGAAGCTAATTGAGAGAGCACGACAAATACGAACTTTTCCGATAAAACACGATGGAAACTAATTATGCACTACATCTGTACAACCTACCTACCTATGAAATAAGACAAAAAATAACTTTCGCAAGCTCCTATCTCCGTGCAACCGCCGAGTGTGATACGATTTTTCGGTTATTTTTTTTTTTATGCGATGTTATTACAAATTTACGTTTTTCGGACTTTTTCCCTTACTTGTGCTGTAAGACACTGCTTCTTGCCAAATTTCATGATTCTAGGTCAACGGGAAGTACCCTATAGGTTTTGATTCCCTTTGGATTCCCTTGAAAGCATCAAAATGCATAAACGGCCGTATCTTTTGATTGCGTTGACTTAGAAGGTGGATTTTTTCACAGCTGAAAGAGATTGCTGAAATGAATATTTTATTTTAATTTCAACTTGATACCTCCACGCGTTCGTGACAAAAAGGTCTTGACGGACAGACAGACGGACAGACAAGTCATCCTATAAGGGTTCCTTTTTTCCTTTTGAGGTACGGAACCCTAAAAATGCACTATACACAAAAACCTTACATAACCATACTTAAAGTGAATTCATCCTTACTTGGCTTATTTGGTAAACAAGTTTCTAACCTCAAAATGCACAATATTTTTGGCAAAGACATCTATTTCTTAGTAAATTAAGCAACCGGAGATAATGTTTTAGTCGTCGCTTTGCCGATTTTTCGCATTGGATTGCTCTACGTTGGATAAAATAGCTGTTTCACCCAAAAAATGTACATTTTGAGGTTATAAACTTGTTTACCAAATAAGACGAGTAAGGATGAATTCACTTTATTATATAACACTATACTTATTTGGTATACAGTATACAGCGAGGTACATAAAACTGGAATACAAAACAATAGGGGAAAGAAAACATGAACCAAAAATTGATTCATCTGTATTAGTGCTGGTAAAAAAATGATTTATGGCCGAATTCAGAAAGGCCACTCAAATTGAGCTTTAATTAAAGTGACGTTTCTGTATAGGTTGACAACTAGTTGAGGGACATTTAACTACTTAATGTCTAGTCAAATGCTTAATTCGGCCATTATACTCGTGTTAAAAGGTGTGGTCGCCTACGGCTCGTACCTGAGGTAGCGCGTGGCGTCCCGGCCGGCGACGTCGACGCGCATGATGCTGTGCGGCATGGCGAAGCCCTCGTAGATGGGCACCGCGTGCGTCACCCCGTCGCCCGCGTCCAGCACCACGCCCGTCGTGCGCCCGGTCGCGTATCTGCCAAAGTCATCTTCATCAGTCCCACTGCTGGGTCCCTCGTCTCATAGTGAAAGGAACTGGCCAGTAAACTTGTAACGAGGCGCTATCGCGACTCGTACAAAACTCCTTCGACTGACAACTTCTTCTTTCAATTTCTTTTCTAATTCCAAATTCAAAATTCCAACTTTAGATCGATAGATCGATTCGGACAATTGATCTTTACTACATAAGAGAGCTCGGCCTAGAAAGGTCTTGGACTTAAAAAGAAATAAACCTTTATTTTATTACACACATATTGTAAAATACCTAACTACTTAGAATCATTATAACCACAGTTAAAAAGTGCAGTGCGAGTTATAAGCACAATTGATTACGTACCCGTTATCCTGCTATAAATAAGGATTCACCAGTGAGGCACTTAATTGTAAGTAGAGTGTCACACAAAACCTCCAAATCATCTCATTCCATAGCCTTTACCTACCTATATTCATCAGTGTTTATACCATTGCTGCATTGTTACAGATTGCCTCGTACTTTTAATAATAAACTACCCGATACCATCCGTTGTATTACCTGTGTCCATCCACCCTCACCTGCATCCAATCCAATCTGTCTACGTTCCAAAGTCTGTTCGCCGAGAGGTGATAAATATTATGATATCGTTTCGAAATAGCGACTGTCGCTTAACTATCGCAAACTGTATGACGGGCGTCGCTTATCGCCGCGCGCACTGAGTTTCGTGGTACGAGGGACGCAGATGTTGTCAAGAGGACGTGTCGACGACGACGGACGCAGACGTGTCGCGCCGAGAGGACGGCGGTGCAAAAATACAATACAATCGTCATATTGCAAATTAATGTTTTATGTATATGCACGTCAAATGTCACATAAATCTGCACTGGCCGAAAAGAAACTAAAAATATATTTTTTTTTATTACTATTACACATGTTTAAAAAGTGTTGAGTATTGATATGACGTGTCTCGTGTCTTTCTATAATATGTCATTGGCTTTGAGTGTGTCGTTTGGGTGTTCGCGTGTTGTTTTCTGTTTATACAGTTAGGCTATTCAATAATAATATTATACAAAACAATAAAAAAAAATACCTTTAATTTTATATTATCATCGGTAAAAATAATTAGCTGCTATTTGTAATGAGTATTTTTTTATCAACTCTCGGCGAATAGACCTTAGATTAAAGGCAAATGTTTCCAAAATTCCCCGGCAGATGGCGCTGTTCTGTGCGCAAACTAGCTTATGTTGTATAGTTTCAGAATGAATAAAATTAAAGTTTAGACGTGCCTATTAGACTTCTTCAATACCCATATAAGATGAAATTTTTGGCGATGTCGTAGTCTTTTAGAGATATTACAAGACGCGGGCCCAGTGCGCATTGGGGACTTCACGCAAGTTAATGCAGGTTTACTCGCGATGTTTTCGTCCACCGAAATGCAAATGCTGCTGGTAAATATCAAATTCAATTCTAGAGATAAATGTGCGTTCTCGTTCACTGGGCGGGACGTTAGTCACATAATCGACGAAATTAAATTTATGAGAATACTGAAACAACAATAAAACTGAATGTATAGATTATAGTGAAAAATCCAAAACGTACATACCTAGAATTGGTTCTGACTGACAACCTATCAAAAATCGGTTAAGATATAAATACTAGAGATGCAACGGATATCCGGTTATTATCCGGTATCCGGCCGGATTCCGGATAGTAACAGTTGGATCAAAAATAGGATAAAACAAATAAAAACCATCAGGAAACAACGAAAACAATGTCAGTTATTAAAATAAAGCTAATTTTATTTTTATTTAAATATTAAACTTCACCTAACATCATGTCGTGCACGTTCGAATATTCCCAATTGACGTAATAAAGTGCGCATTTAACCTCAAAAGGACCTCCCCACGCGCTTACAATTCGTAACAAGTTGAAACTTGCTCGCCGCGCAAAGGCCGCGCAAGCTAACACGACTTTAGAGATTGCTCACATTGAGCCGGATATCCGGCCAATGACTATGCCGGATATCCGCTGTCCGGTATCCGGCCAAACCACTATCCACATCTCTAATAAATACATATAAAACAGTACCGTGCCTCGCTTATAGACAACGCACAGCCTAAGCGGGTGCTCCTAGAAGTTTGAAATTTGGAGGACACATTCCTCAAGTACCCTAGAGGTGCACTAAGGAGGATTTTTTGAAATTTCATCTCTAAAGGCGTGATAAAGTTTGTATGGAAAATACGGCGGGTGAAGCTGTGGCGGCTCTACTAGTTGTCTTATAATGTTGCCGCACTTCTCCGGCAGATGGCGCTGTACCGCGCGCAAACTAGCTAACGTTGTGTCGTTTCAGAATCAGTAACATCAGTTTTGAGTTTATCGGGAGTCAGCTGTATTTTAAATAACTATTGTTTATGAAATTAAAATTTTTATAGACGACAAATTTGTTTCGTCAGTCGTCTTTCCATGCCATCGGTCCAGTGTAGTGTACAATTTTGCCGAACCGAGTTAGCCATTATTAGGGTTCCGTTTTATTTAATAGCTAAGAAACAAAACTGTGTTGCTATTTGCAATGACATATGGTCCACCTACCTGGCGCCTCATTCGGGAACGCTAAGTGATTCAGTAGCGACTCGTAAGCGAGATCTCTCATCTCGCTCTTACGCATTCCGCGTCGTGCGGAAGAGTGGAATGAGAAATCTGGCTTACGAGTCGCTACAGAATCATTTAGCGTTCCCGAATGAGGCGCCTGTATATATGCAAACTGGAGGATATTGCAAATATGGGGTTGTATGAAATAACTTTCTGATACTTGATTTTATAACCAGTACTTAAGAGTGAGTGCAAGCATAAAAGGCAAGATTTAATATGATCATCGCAAGTAATTTTATGACCATGGACTAATAAATCAGTGATCGTACTTTTTCCAGCATTCTTGGTGCGATGACGTCAAATGACACACGACAGCGACCTAGGGTTGTCGACGTATATAATATGATTGACGTTTAAAATTATGTAATATTATGTTGTCAATGAAAATGAAATACTATCAGTTATTATAATTGTGTATAACATTTATTACTGTAACCCAAAATTTCTCAAATTTTTCGGAGGGTATGCTGACGATTAGTTTTCGTCATTTCGATTGCCCTGTCGAACAACAGCAACCAGCTGTTAAGGATAAGGATTTATTGCAACTGTGTTACATTTTCTCATATACTCGTAGTAAATTAACCCTTCATTTCATTATGCATATTGGGTTAGGCTTTACATGTTCTTAGAATATTTTCTGTATTTCAAATTTGTTCAATACGCTATTTTATTTTTATTTTTGATTTTATTTGATTCTTGGTTCGAACAATAATATTGGGCACTACTGACAACCCTAGCACTGCACCAAAAATGCTGGAAAAAGTACGATCACTGCTAATAATACAAGAGGATTGTCAACCTCCATACATTTGAGCGTACGCCGGAATAGCTAGCTTCCCTGGCTAATACTAGATGGCGCTACAAAAAAAATTGTATTGGTTCGTAGTTCGGAAGCTTGTCACTAGGTGACGCTACTAGAGTTAGCCAGGGAGATATTCAATAAAATTAAACTAAATAATTTTTATCTTCAAACTGTTTTAGATTCTGCTTTTTTTTACGTTTTTTGTAAAAACTAGCAGTTGTTCGGAATAAAACGTAGTTGTTTGAACGAATTACGGCCTAAATTTAAGTATTCGTCAATAGATGGCGGGTCAAAGCTCCGATGTACGCTCAAATGTATAGAGGTTGACAGTCTTCTTGTATTATTGACATAGAGATCACACGTACAAACAAAGTTGCTAGATCAGCAACACAGAGCAGTGTTGCCAACACAAATTTTTAGGGGGCCGTATTCATTAGATAAAAAAGCCGTGTTTATATGGAAAAAGAATAACGGTGGGCAGTGACACTCCTTAAAAAAAGAAACACTTTTCAACAGTAGCCAAATGGCGCTGTTTTTGGTTTTTAACATGGATTCGGATACAGGGCTACTCCGATGTTCGACAATCATATAGTGCCGTTTCTCTCGATCTCCTATCAAGCAATATTTGGATGAACGGAACGGCACTATACGCGGTCGAATTTCGTGCATCAGAGTCGAATACTCTAAAAGTCAATTTGTTATAAATTAATAAATTATCGATCGTAAATTTGCGAAAAGCCTTTGAAGCTACTACGGTCCCAGTCCCAGTTGCGGTTGCAGCCGTAGGCCATGGATTTTGTGATTTTTTGTACTGAAAGCCGTAGAACACGGTTACTGCCGTAGCATTGGCAACACGGACACGGAGACGGAGACTATTAAGGCCAAGGAACGACTTCTCTTAATGCCGTCGACAAATATTTCGGTCTGTAAACCGATTTGGATGAAAACAGTAAATTTAAATTTCGATTTTATTAATTCTGAAAGCACACAACGCTACCTAGTTCGCGGACGGTACAACGACATCTGCCGGCGAATTGTGACGACATTTACAAGGGAATTTTAAATAATTAATGTCGATTTTTTTTGTACACTGCGTTGAATTTACAATTTTGGTTAATACTTGTCAATATCCGACTAAAAATGTGTAAATAACTTCAAAACCAATTGTCATAAAAAAAAATTACGATCCTCACAACAAACCCTTGTCACACGCCAAGGATTACAAAACTTTTTTTTTAATTTTCTAATTTACCCTCATAAAGTGGCCCCCATGTTTAAAATTTATTTATTTACGTCACACGTCCGTGTACCAAATTTCAACTCAATCGGTCCAGTAGTTTCGGAGCAAATTGGCTGCGACAGACGGACAGACACACGTGTGATCCTATAAACGTTCCGTTTTTCCTTTTGAGGTACGGAACCTTAAAATATACATACATACATACATACATACATAGCATCACCTACCTAATGGGGTGGGCAGAGCCACAAGACTACTTGTGGCCACGTTCGATGAATTAGTCCTCAGATGGTATGATGAACCGTATGGTGACAGGTGATCAGCCCATCGCCCATACAGATAGTCCACCATGTTGGAGAGGACCCGTCCCTTAGTCGACTTTTACGACATGCCAGGATGATAAGCATCTGCACGCATTCTATGCTATTTCTTCACTCCCAGCGCAGCAGAGGAGTAAAATATTCGAATAATGCCTATATCTACTAGTAACATTATTTAAGTTATTATCCCAATTGTAAAATGTATAAACTCACAAACTAAGCACGGCTTGCATGCTCAAAAACAGTGCTGGCACGTTGAACGTTTCGAAGAACACTTCTGCTGCCTTCTCCCTGTTGCGACGCGGGTTCAGCGGAGCCTCCGTCAACAGCACCGGGTGCTCCTCGGAGAACGTTGACAGTTGGTCCTGGGGGAAAGCATTTTAGCCATAAATAACAAATAAATCAGGACTATCTTTACGCAAATCGCTCCAGTCCGAAGATCTCAAAAGAAGAATATGCCTGTGGGTATCGATCAGGTTAGGTTGTAGTGAAACTCAAACTCCACATATAGAATATATATTACACTTCACAAATATATATTCTAACTTAATCCTACGAATGCCAAAAACGTTATGAAAACTTAGATAGAACTTCCAAGAGAAATAATAGGCTCGGATAGGTCGCGGAAGGCGTGCGTAAGCGTGAGCGGAAGGCAAAGCGGCATAGGTCCGTTGCAGAAACCAGTGGGAAGCGCTCTGCGCCGGCGGCGGGCCGAATGAGCTCCGATAGCGAGGCTGCCCGGCGGGAGCCTGCCGTTTCATCGAAATTTTTTTGACAAATTATCACTTCCCAAACAAAGTTTAGCAACCTTTTTTTTTGCCAATGCAATCTTTGGAATAATTTTAGTACCCACATTTTCATTTGGTCAAATTTTTGCTCAACAGAATATTACTACGGAAAACGACATTAAGTCATTTGGTCTTTTATCAAATGTTTTATTAAAGCAAAAAATCATTAGACAATAATCATTTAGTCAAATGAATTGTTATGATAAAAAGTATAAAGACAAAAACAGCAAATACGAAGTAATAATATGTTGCGGCGAGCGAGCGAAGCGAGCGAGCAATACAGGTCAGAGCAGAACCGAGTCGGATAAATTTAGGTTAGAAGGCTACGGCGGGAGCTTCGGGAGCCTTCGAGGTCTTTTTTTTTCATCCCTTAATAAAACATGCTTTTGCCTTATTTTGTTTGCGTAAAATATGTTATGCCAACTGAAACATTTGACTTCATGAAATTTGGTATAAGTACCAGTTGGCAAGTGAGTCATTGTTGGAACGTTCACTTGCCAAACATTAGGTTTGCGTTACAATTATTTGTGAAGAGTTCATTAGCTAAATAATATTATGGCAAATGAAATTATACGCAAATTGTTTGGGAAGTGATACAATTTGTCAATATTTTTTCGATGAAACAAGGGTAACCCCTGCCCCGCGCCCGCGCCGCGCCGCTGTCGTCGGGACGGGTTTTGGTCTAGTGAGGCGCGTTACTTGTAGTGGTCCGCCACATGCCTATCAGTACAATTTTGAAGTCTCATAGAAGGGAAACATATTCCAGAGAAACTTTATCACCCGGGTGACCCCATCAATCAGGGGGGCTAGCACGACATGCCCGTGAGTCGTTTGTCGCTCAGTGCGTCTCTGTCAAACTAGTCAAGTATGTAAGGGACGCACTGAGCGACAAACGACTCGCAGGCAGGTCGTGCTAGACGTGCAGGTGGGTAGAATAAACTGTATGTCGCGTCGGTTGCGCGATACTTGTATAATAAAACGATCACCGCCGGAGCCGGCGCGCACCCCGCCGGTCCTGGCGCACACGCCCCGCCGTCAGCGGGAGTTATGAACCATACAAAATCCATAACTCCCGTGGAAGTTATATCGGCTATAACTGCTCTATACGCCTGCGTATAATAACACCCTTTACGAGCAAGTGTGATGAAAAGTGAATTACTAACTCGTGCCGTAGAAGACACTCGCTGCGCTCGTGACTAAAATCGTCAATTCGTCACCAACTTCTTGAGTCTATACTTTGTCTATTGTGGACCCATAACATGGCAATGAAAGACGACTTCTTGACTTGTCGTCTACAAAAATTACTTATATAGATAAATAAAATTGACAGCAATTATCTCAAAACCGATAGTAGCGAGTCTGAAACGACACAACTTTAGCTAGTTTGCGCACGGTACAGCGCCATCTGCCGGAGATTTGCGGCAACATTTATAAAGCAATTTTAAGAGGTGTGAACCTACAGTTTTTCATACAAAAGTCGATAACGATATCCACCCCTTAAATGTTAACCGATGTTGACCAATTTTTGATAGATAGTCAGAAAGAACAAAATCTAGGTCTATACGTTATGGTTTTTTCACTATAATTAATAAATTCAGTTTTAATGTTGTTTTCAGTATTCTCATACAAAACTAATTTCGGCGATTATTTGACTTTGTTGATCTTCAATCAATATTCAAAAACGTATAGACCTAGATTCTGTTCTGACTGACAATTGGCCGAATTCAGAAAGGCCACTCAAATTGATCTTTAAATAAAGTGACGTTTCAGTGACGTGTCTGTATAGGTTGACAACTAGTTGAGGGACATTTAACTATTTAATATTTAATCAAATGCTTAAGTGTCGTTTCTGAACTTGGCCAAGTATCAAAAATTGGTCAAAATCGGTTAACATTAAAGGGGTGGAAATCGTTATCGCCTTATGTATGAAAAGGGTGATTTTTGCCGTTGGTTCACAGTCCTCTTAAAGAATGGAGATATCATAGATTGACTAATGATTCTAATAATTTATTAATTATAAGTACTGTTTGTGCTAACGGTACTTTCGAATCGTATTCTAATTGCGGTCGAGTAATACTACCTTGCTATAGATGTAATTCCAGACCCGCTCCATATCGTTCCAGTCCGTTACGACGCCGTGCTCCATGGGATACTTGATGCTGAGGAGCCCCCGGTGCTCCTCGGCGCGGGGGCCCACGAACAGCTCGCCCTCCAGGGCTCCGGCCATGACGCGGACATGCTTAGGGCGGCCAATGCTGGAAATACATCCATTCTAATATTATAAATGCGAAAGTAACTTTGTCTGTCTGTTACACTTAACAGTACCGTGACTCACTTACAGACAACGCACAGCCTGAACGGGTGGTCCTAGGGCTTTGAAATTTGGAGGAGACATTCCTCGAGTACCCTAGAGGTGCACTCAGGACGGAGTTATTGGAATTCCATCCCTGAGCGGGTGAAAAGGGGTAATAAAGATTGTATAGAAAATACCGCGGGCGAAGCTGTTGCGGGTCCTCTAGTATTTTATACAGATACATATGTATAGTTTGATAATAAATGGGTGAATATTTTTTTTTAGGAAGTAAGAAGAGAGGATCGTACCCCCTAGAATAATCACTTCCCTGTACAATATCCTTCCACAAACATCCCCCACCCTGTAAATATTAAATCCCTCCTTACGCATGTCTATTCCCCATTCCTGTATATGTTGTGTTTTAACAATAAATATGTGTTGTCTTTTGTTATAGATACTTACCTGCCTATACATATAAACCCTATACATATATACCTGCCTATACATATATACTATACCTATAAACCTTATTAAGTAAGGAAATAAAATGAATGTGTCTTTTTAAACCTTGAGATTGGTGGAATCACCCATAACATAGATGGAGCTATAACACAAACTTTGTTATTTTTTTTTTATGTTGATTGACTAAAAAACAGGCGGACGGCCCACCTGATGGAAAGTGGTCACCGCCGCCCATGGACATCTGTAACACCAGAGGTGCTGCCAATGCGTTGCCAGTCTAGGGAGGATGGAGAATGGGGATGGGATAGGGATGACAAAATTGGCCTCGGGACCTCTACTCACCGTATGAAACGCAATAGAAAGCTATTACTTTATGTTATGTGTTAAGTTATTAGAGCATATATGTACATACAGTGATATTATAAACACTGCCCAGAAAATACCTTATGAAGAAACTAACATTGTATGATTCAGGAAAAACAGATGCTGGGAGTTAAGATTGAAGATTTGTGAGCTCCTTCATTGCCAGAAAATCAAGCAGGAGGGAGGAATGCCCCAGAATTCATGGGGACTTCCCATGACGCTGACATAGTCACTTATGTGTACTACATACATATACACACATCCATATATCACGCCTGTTTCCCAAAGTGGTAGGCAGACACCACGGATTTCCACTTACTACGATCCTGACACACCTTTCACTTCGTCTACTCTCATTAAGTTGTTCATGCATGCTCACCGGTTTAGGGTACTCTTGACCTAGCCTTTCTTAAGAACGTCCCCGATCTGGTCTTGGTACGAGGTCTTTCCCTTCCCCTAACATGCACACTTGCCTTATAAATCTGCTTCGTTAGTCTTCTTTCGTTCATCTTCTCTACAAGTCCAAACCATCTAAGCATACCTTTCTCAATTCTCACAACTACATCTTTTTCCACACCACATTGTTCCCTTATCTCATAGTAATAGCAACACACCTCTATGAACAGCCAGACAACACCTTCTGACTCTCCATAAACGCATGCAAAGCTCCATTCACCTGATTTCTATTCACTCTCCTTTCAATGTCACTATCACAACTCCCATCTCTTGTAAATAACAACCCCAAACATATAAATTCTCGTCCTTCCTGTACCAAAGCTTCCATAAAATAGCTAAAAAAATACATTAGGTTATCTTAGATCCCCGAGTTTCTTTTGGCATTTCTTCTCAGCAGATGTCACCTTTTGAAGCACTGGTATATTCAGACATGTGAAAGAGCCCATGTGGCCTACTTGCAAAATAAATATATTCATTTTCATCCTGGACTAAGGCTATAGGAACATAGTACTATTATTTATTGTGCTATAGGGTACTTTTTATACAAGAAAAATCAAAATTTTCCAAGGCAATGACTATAACCAAATCCCACGCATACGAAGTTGTGGGCACTTGTGCTTGCTAGTTAAATAATAAAATTTCACTTCAGTGAACAACGAATGCACTGAAAATTAAAATTAAAAACGTAAAACTTAACCCAAATAAAACTTGAGGTATTTATTATGTTTACTTACTAATTGGGGAATCTGCATTTCGGTATTTGGTCTCCAGCGAAGCCAGCTTTGATAACTCCAGAGCCCTGCAACAGCCGGCGTGGGTCTTACATTTCGGGCAAAAAAACACATAAGGGCATGTCAACGTAATAATGACTCATTTAAAGTATTTTACATATTAAAAAAGATTTTGGCTTTTGCAATAGATATAGATGAGATTAATTACAAAATATAAGAATGTATTATGTCGGTATTAATGGGAATAAAGAAGTAAAAGCTTATACCGAAGTAAAATGTTGGCGAAAAGTAACAGTAGAAAAAGTAATGAGAAGTTAGTATTTACGTTATCAATGACCACAGGTTGATTAACTATCACGTCGTTTAACTCCATTTTAAGTTATTAGAACTAAAAAACAGTCTTATTTATTGATTTGTTCTGTAGAAATCCACATCCAGACAGCTACAACGAAATGACATCAGAATTGTGGTGTTGCCAACAAAATCCTATTTAGAAAAAAATCGTGTCATAAATACTTCTGTGATGTGATATTTCTAAACGAAATAAATCTGTCAAAAAAATAATCTATGATTCATAACCTCACTCAACTAATTCTTGTTTTGGAATTTGAATTTTGTACCAGTTCGAGATTATTCAATTGTAACTACGTAAGCGCCTGCAATATGGTATTAATATGTATGTTCCTCGTAAATCTACTGATTGCGGCCGCTCAGGATTCTGGCTACTGTGATGCGACTACAAAAACATGTACATCCGATTTAGATTACAAAAAACTAATATTTTATGATGTAAATCCGCCGGAAGGCTTTAATTTACGACGGGATGTGTACATGAGATTTGCTATTATGCTCGCCGAAGCTCAGAAACAAGGAAAAAAGGAGAATTTTACTTTAGTACTGCCACCGTGGAGCGGACTCTATCATTGGAAGACATCGCGTACACCAATTCCTTGGGGCTCTTTCTTTGACCTCAACGCTTTAAAATCCTACGCTCCAGTGGTTGAACTGTACGAAGTTCTTACTATAACCCCTAAAATAAGCATAGATAGACTGTATGTGCTCCAAAACTTTGAAAATGCGTTTGAAGGAGGCGTTTTCGAAGAAAAGTGGGAGATAAGTAAAAACGACTGCTATTACGAAGGATTTTGGGGTTACAAAAACGTAGAGGTGAAAGAAAAAATCTGTGTTAAATTTCAGGGGAAAGTTTCTAAGCTCTGGGAACTTGTGTCTCTGCATTCAAGAGATACAAAAATCATGTTCTCACATGGAGAAATACCTTTGCATGACTCATATGGAACTAAAAGTTACTGGGATTGCAGGAAAAGCATGAAATTCAACAATAAACTGGTTGAAATTGCAAATAAATTTATTTCGGATCACTTGCAGTGTGGCTTTGCTCACTGCACAACATATCTAAGCATACACTGGCGAAGGCAAGATTTTGCTTACGGTAGAAAAGATATTGTGGCTTCCATTAAAGGTACTGCAAAACAAATCGACAGCGCAGTTAGAAAAGAGAAATTAAACGTTGACAAAATCTTCATTGCTACGGATGCATCCGCATCAGAAATTAATAAGCTAGAGGAAGAACTCAGTGCATTACAATATGATGTGTATTTATTTATTCCTAGTAAAACTGAAACGGAGGTATACGGTGATGGTGGTATAGCGATTATTGAACAAATAATTTGTTCGCATGGTATTTTCTTTATCGGAACCCATGACAGTACTTTTACCTTCAGGATACAGGAGGAAAGGGAGATTCTCGGGTTTGATAGTCATACTACATTTAACAGGTTCTGCCCTGATCAGGCATTTTGTGAGAAACCATCCAAGTGGACTATAGTACATTAATCATATGAACTGAATATCAGTGCAATCCTCATGGATGCCATTAAACCTTTTGAGCGCCGGGCAGTCTCGTAAAAAAATGTCTCTCCACGCCACGGGGGCATCTTTTGAGTTAATTTTGTCACATACACTCGTCTACAGCAACCGTGGACTGTTTAGTGGTTGTCACGCATAGTCGACAACGGCGTCCAAAAGGTTTAAAAATAATAATGATAAGTATTTAACTGTGTCATGCTCTTTTGTAGATCATAACATGTAACTAAATTTTTTACTTTTTTATTAATAATTATCTTATTGATGTCTTAAGTGTCATAATAATTAACAAAGATAACAATAATTAAGTGGGCAACAGTAATGACCCAATAAACGTGTTTTATAAAATACTTTGTTTAATTCATCGTGATACAACTAAATTATCTATACATATATAAGTAACTCATCGATAGATGGATTTACACTATCCGAGGAACGCTTGATTGACAGTCCTGCTTTATTGGTCCGTAAAAGGAAGGACATTTGCTACATTTTTTTTATGTGGCTGTAAAAAAAAAATACGGCAGTATGTGCGTGCCCTTTGAGGGCCCGTTGGTGTCTTTTTAACCGATTTCATTACCTGCGCGATTTACAACATTACAACTTTTTACCGAATTTGATGATATTTGGTATGAAGATTGAGCCCCGGGGAAGGTCAGAGGCTCCTATTTTAAAAACAACCATCCCTTTAAAAGGGTGAAATAGGGACGGAAATTAATTAGTGGCAAGCTAGTTCGTGCGTGGCCGATGAGAGTCTACATATAATTTGAGGGAATCTGAATTTAAAAAGTCGGTACCATGTTAATTCGACATATTTCAAAGGTACTTTTCCACACAGACGAAGTTGGAGGTAAAAGCTAGTAGATAATACTTATACAGTGAGTGTCAGCTGAGGCTAACAGCTAAATGGTATAACTACTTGACACTAGAGGGCGCTATAAAATTATAACGACCTACATTAGGGTAGCCAACTGTATTTTAATATAAAGTATATTGTCGGTTATATTGACGGTTCCTACTTTATATTTTAGAAACACCTAAGGTATGCATTAAAATACAACTATTAATGGTTTCAATTTAGCGAAGTGTACTGTAATTTTATTTTCTCCTTCAATAGGATTTTAATTCATTAAAAAAATGATGGCAACACTGAAACACATATAGCTTGATGCTAATTTACGCATTATTCCCTATATCAAATAGAAAAAATTTAAAAGCTTATTGAGTTAGTACTTTATACAGTAGAGATACAGAAGATAATCACTTATGATAGGTTTCAACATTTAAAATCTTGCAATCGGTATCAGCATAATGTGATTTTCAGTAATTCCATTTCACCGATTAATGTAGGATTTGTTTTGTTATGAAAAATAGTAAAGAATTCTCAACGGCATTACTTGATATGGATGGTAACGCTACAGATTTCACTAATAATGGTACGTTATTTATTATCGCTGAATACTGTTTGTAAACAAAAGAGAGATACAACCTTGGTTACAACTAAAATTGAGTTTTTTCTAATTATTATATGGACTTGTTGACTATGTAAATAAACCGGTTAATTTCTTGTTATTATATTATTGAAAATATTCATCCTCGGTGCATTCCTGTGAGAGCATCATGTAAAATTAATCCGATTACATTTATCACCTTTTTAATCATGTTTATAAGTATAGTAAAACAGAAATGAATTTAAAAAAAAACTTAAACCAGACTGCATTTTGCACATTGGCTATTGCTTTACTTTACTATACTTTTTATTTTCATCTTTTTAGTTAAATAATATACCATAATGTCACTTCCACAATTAAGAAGAATGTAACGACAATTCATATGCTAGAATTCATCACGCCCTTTAGCCAGAGCGTGCCAAAGAAATAGACAAACATTCATACATACACTCGAAAACATATTACCAGTGCAGTCGGGTAATAAATCTTATTAACATAATACTTACTGATAAAGCTCGAGTGTTTGTTTTTTGTTGTTGAATTTTTTATCAATCACTCTTTAAGTTACCCTCCAAGTACTTTGAATCATCCATATTATAGTTGTATTGGTTGGATAAGTATTATATTTTACAAAACTTGCATTTTATGTCTATACTGGCTTCTGCACGCGACTTGGTCTGCACAGAATTTGGTTATAATTATTCCCTCAGAAACTCTTGATTTTCCAGGATAACAAGTAGCCTATGTGTTAATCCAGGGAATAATCTATCTCAATTCCAAATATCGTCCAAATTTGTCCATCCATTGAAGCGTGAAGCATTAATCCATCCATCCTCACAAACTTTCCCATTTATAATATTTGTAGGATAGTAGGATAGGATTACTATATTTTACTGAAATTGAATATCATGTGTCAAAAATAATAATTCATTAATTTGTCAAATAACTAAGATTCATACATCATATAGGTATTATACAATTAAAATTAAAAATAAATAAAGTTAAAATTAAAATTATTGTCATATTAAAAACCATTCGCAAAAAATTATAATAATGTAATATCAGTACTAATAAGGAGGAATAGTAATATACAGCTAATCAAGGTTAATCCAACCCATCTACCGTCATGGCTAGGCTGCTGTTGCCGTTGGGTGCACTCTGCTCACTAGGGACGCGCACCGCTTGCACAGAATACGCTTGCGGCGGTAAAAGCAACCAGAACGATCATAGATGACCCACAGGCAGCATGTATAGAAGGATGTACAGTCAATGTCATAAATATATATGTATATATAGGCCATACGCTCGTGTTGACCTAGGGGCCACTGAAAATCAGAGCCAAGGCTTGCCACGGCCTAACACTGAGTGGCAACCTCTTTGGCACAGCTTCTTATGTTTATTGTTTACTTCGCTTTCCTTGTTATCTGTCTGTGTCAAATGTATGTGGAATAAATGTCTTATTTATTATTATTATATAGTCATGTCATAGTTTTAACCAGTCTGTCTACGTAGATATTTTTGAAGTCAACTGTAAGAAGGCTCTGGTTAATAGTGTACATTTCTTTATTTCAGATTCATTTGATGCATGGGTGAGCAAAAATGTAATAAGTATTGTTTTTTGTTTTTAGCGTTCCATACTCAAAGGGTAAAAACGGGACCCTATTACTAAGGCTCCACTTTCCGTCCGTCCGTCTGTCACGGGGCTGTATCTCATGAACCGTGACAGTTAGACAGTTGAAATTTTCACAGATGATTTATTTCTATTGCCGGTATAACAACAAATACTAAAAAATTCTATAAAATAAATATTTAAAGGGGCTCCCATACAATAAACGTGATTTTGTTGCCGTTTTTAAAGATAATGGTACGGAACCCTTCGTGCGCGAGTCCGACTCGCACTTGACTGGTTTTTTCTTCTTTCAAATAGTTTTGCCATGCAGAAAATCGAATTGATTTTGTTTCTATTGCTGTGTGCTCCCATACAACAAACGTGACTTTTTTGCCGTTTTTATAAATAATGGTACGAAACCCTTCGTGCGCGAGTCCGATTTGCACTTGGCCGATTTTTCCATACTTGTACCTGCGCGGACGACCGCCATTTTAGTTCAACTTATGCGCCGGTGATTATGTCAATTTTATGTATTTGTATTGATTACTGTATTGACCAGTTTCCATAATGTGTTGTGAATTTGTTGATAGTTTTGATTAGAGATGCAACGGATATCCGGTATCCAACCATGATTTACTCCAGGATACCGGATGGTAAGACCTTGGATCAGAAATAGGATCAAACTAATAAATAGTAATCATTAATAATATAAAACAGTACCGTGACTCACTTATAGACAACGCACAGCCTAAACGGGTGGTCCTAGAGGTTTGAAATTTGGAGGAGACATTCCTCGAGTACCCTAGAGGTGCACTAAGGAGGGATTCTTTGAAATTCCATCCCTAAAGGGGTGAAAAGGGGTGATAAAGTTTATATGGAACATACCGCGGGCGAAGCTGTGGCGGGTCCACTAGTCATTAATAAACGAAACAATCAGTTATTAAATTGCGCCGTGCACTTTCGAATATTCAGAGCTGACGTGATAACGCGTGTATTGAATCTCAAAGAGCTTCCCCGCCAGTGTTGCCAATTTAGCAACCTTGTAGCTAAATTTAGCATCTTTTCAGCTGATTCAGCAACTGATATTTCCATTTAGCTTTTAGCACATTTTCTATCAACTTTGTTATTTTGGCTTTTAGCTAAAGTATATTTTGGATGATATAGTAGTTGCATATTACATTTCAATATTTTGTTGTTTGAGACACTAGAATAACCATTGTGTGTGTCATCAATGCTTTACCGTCAATCGCCTTCATACAAATATGCGTTAAAATGAGCTTAACTTCATAATTTGAAGGTAACAATAACAATGTAGTCTTTTTTAGGATCCATACCAAAAGGGTAAAACGGGGCCCTATTACTAAGACTCCGCTGTCCGTCCGTCTGTCTGTCTGTCCGTCTGTCACCAGGCTGTATCCCATGAACCCTGATAGTTAGACACTGTGCCGCTATAACAGCAAATACTAAAAGAGGTGAGGTGAGGTGATCTTCAGGTGAGATAGAGGTCAAATGCACATCTATCTTCTATTAAAAAAAAAAAAACAGAATAAAATAAATATTTAAGGGGGCTCCCATACAACAAAAGTGATTTATTTTTCTCGTTTTTGCTCGATATTGAAAACGGCAACAGGTGTAGACGCTTGAAATATTCACAGAATATTTAGTTATATACCTATATGCTTTAAAAATAAATAAGTAAATTAAAATAAAACAAATATTTAAGGGGGGCTCCCATACAACAGATATGTTTTTTTGCTGCTTTTATAGATAATGGTACGGAACCCTTCATGCGCGAGTCCGACTCGCACTTGGCCGGTTTTAATTATTTAAGACAATTATTTATGAATGCGGATTATAAATTTGTTTATCTTATTTTTGCTCATTTATTTTTCTTTTCAATTTTATGCAATATTTTGGCATCTTTTAGGCACACAGGTACTTTTTATTTAAGAAGTTGGCTACACTGCTCCTACGCATTTACAATTCCTAATAAGTCGAAACTTGCTCGCCACGCGAAGGCCGCGCAAGCTAACACGAATTTAAAGATAACTCGTGTGAGACCGGATATCTGGTTTCCGGTATCCGGTCAAACCACTATCCGTTGCATCTTTAGTTTTGTTCCTAAATTACATTTTCTCATTTTCAACCTTAATGATTTGAATGTATCATCCAAAGTATCGTACATTCATACTATTTCTAGTAATAGAAAGTTCTCCATTCTAACGCTGTTAAATCATTGTTTAGACATCAAGCGGCGATATCACTTCCACATCTGACTTTATGATGCCCACCGAGGAAGCTATCGGTCAGAAGAGACCCTATCGTGGAAACCGCTGTAAGTATTTTTTTTATAACATTATTAGTTCTTCGTTCGGCGCGATTGTTATACATTGAAATTAACCTTTTGACCGCCAAGCATGTCTGAGTAGTAACACGAATTTCAACTTTAAGTCAAGGTCATGAAGGACAGCCGACTGTGGTGGTCAAAAGGTTAAACTATTTTTTCCGGAGTAGGTAGTCTGCTTGTAACCATGTGACATAGAAAGGCTCCATAAAAATAGTTATATTTCATTTTTTTTTTTTTGATTTATTACATTCAGGATGGGCCATAAGTTTTTGCACTTTTAGAAACATGATAGCGGTAAAACTGCAAATGCTATTTTATTAGGCACTAGCTGACCCGGCGAACTTTGTTCCGCCTTAGACACCATCCTCTTTGACTATATTTGCAGCACGCATTCAGTCAATTCTATGTCAAATGTCTTAAGGTTACATTAAAAAAGTTTAATAATTTTATATGGTGGTTAAGTAATTTTAAATTTTCTAATTTTCCGCGCAATTTCCTTAATTTTTTCTTTCATAAGAACCTTCTCCTGATAATAACGAACAGAACAAAAAAATAATTAGCGAAATCGGTCCAGCCGTTCAGGCGTGATGCCGTGACCAAGGGAAATAGGGATTCATTTTTATATATATAGATTTATTATAAGTAATTAGTATAAAATAATTTTTTAATTTGTAAAAACACTGTCTTCTAAACGAGCTCCGTCTTGTTGCTGGCACTCCTGCAACCGACTACGCAATTGTATGAAAAGACGCTGACAATCATCACTTCACTACGTAACCGCCCTGTTTGCTCAATATTCGTTGTTGAACCAGTTTCGTTAAACCTATTAACCACAACTTTGATTAAATTGATGCTGGGACACTCACTTATTCGGCGTAATCCATATTCAATCCTAAAAAGGCATCAGATAGTAACGTACGACTGGTTTTCCCATTCCTGTGAGACGGTCCATCGTAGCATGAACCAATAATACAAAAGGACTGTCAACCTCCATACAGATATAGTGAATAATATGTTTCCATCGGTAAAACTCGGATCTCAATCGGAAGACGACGGGACCCGAAGTGTCAATTAATTATTGTATTAAATGAGTGACATGTTTATATTCATTAATATGAAATTTTATTATTTACTATCAAATGTCAGAATGAAAAATGACAGCATGGTATGATGGCTACTGGCTCCCAATTCTCGGTGTTTTCGTGATAATGTCGATTGCGAGATTAAACGTCGGATTCATACAGTTGTGTCAAATGACTGTATGCACTGACGTTTAATCTCGGTTGTTAGATTATCTCGAAAGCGCCGAGAATTGGGGGCCTGCTGAAGCTAATTGAGAGAGCACGATAAATACGAATTTTGCCGATAAAACACGATGGAAACTAATTATGCACTACATCTGTACATTTGAGCGTACGCCGGAAAAGCTAGCTTCCCTGGCTAATACTAGATGGCGCTAAAAAAAATGTATTGGATCGTAGTTCGGAAGCTTGTCACTAGGTGACGCTACAGAGTTAGCCTGGGAGATATTCAATTAAACAGATTAAAATAAATAATTTTTGTCTTCGAACTGTCGTTGATTCGGCTTTTTTCACGTTTTTTGTAAAAATTACCAGTTGTTCGGAAGAAAGTAAATTTAGGCCGTAATTCGTTCAAACAACTATGGAGTTGTTTGAACGAATTACGGCCTAAAATTATGAATTCATTAATAGATGGCGGGTCGAAGCTCCTTTGTACGCTCAAATGTATAGAGGTTGACAGTCTTCTTGTATTATTGGTCCAGGATCGTAGTTAAAAATTTACAAAGTGGCTTTTTATTTCCCGTCACACTTTGTACCGCACAATTAATAGTTTAGAAAAAAGTCTGTGTTGCTATTTGCAAAAACTTATGGCCCACCCTGTACAACTGACAAACAGACAGACAAATAATATAACTAAGCATGTATTTACAGCTTCAGGCGAATGCAATTCCACGTTTCCAGCTTACCTCGTAAACTTATCTGATTCCTTTGAAGATGGTAAATATTTGGTTTATCAAAGTGTGTAGATTGTGCAATCATTAATTGTCTTTACCAGTGGATCCTGTGACCAGGCCCCCAATCTCGGTGCATTCGAGATAATCTCACAATCGAAATTAAACGTCAGTGCATACAGTGCTTCTCTGCTGCACTGGGACTGAAGAAATAGCATAGAATGCGTGCAGATGCTTATCATCCTGGCATGTCGTAAAAGTCGACTAAGGGACGGGTCCTCTCCAACATCGTGGACTATCTGTATGGGCGATGGGCTGATCACCTGTCACCATACGGTTCATCATACAATCTTAGGACTAATTAATCGAACGTGGCCACAAGTAGTCTTGTGGCTCTGCCCACCCCATTAGGGATTTCGGGCCTGATGCTATGTATGTATGTGCATACAGTCATTAGTCACAACTGTATGAACCTGACGTTTGATCTCGCAATGGACATTATCTCGAATGCATCGAGAATTAGGGGCCAGTAGATAGCTGCACGAATAATAAAATCTTAGAAAACATGCCCCTTTTTGCTGAGTTTCTAGCGGCGTTTCTCAGCAGATGTTGAAGGTAGATTCAGACATGTGAAAAAGTCCGTGTGTCCTACTTGCTCGTTAAATATTTTAATTCGAAATTTTCACTACTCCAAGTCATGAGAAGTCAAAAGAACCATGCCCAGCAATGGGATATATTTTAGACACAAAATTTAATAACAATCTTACATTGTTAAAATTAAAATAATAGCATCTGAACCGACGAATAAAATAGTGCGATATATTTTATGGTTCTGGCGCTCATGGCACCTCTATAAATGGCGGCGAAATGGTTAATTATTTGACTGTATCACTGCTGACATGATCCACTGGCCTTTCATAACAATCAGAGTAAATTTATCACTTCGCTTTTAGAGAAGTCTTAGATATCATTTTAACAACTATCACATTCGATACAATTGCATTGTTTATCAATTTAATAAGAAAACATGAACGCTGGGCTGTGACTCTCGAGTTGTCCCATTCACTCGGTAGATGGCGCTGTTATGTGCGGCTCGAATCCTACATCGCGCTATTAAGATTTTTCTCGATTCAATTACCTCCCTCGAGCTGTGATGTCCCTCCTCGAATAGCCGCCGCGAAAGGGGTTCCGAGCCGAAGCGCGTTTGCTTCAAGCGGCGGCACCGCACATCGCCGCCCTCTACCAGCGGGTGCCGAGCTGCACCCGCTAGAAGAGAGGCGGCGCGCGGAGGGAGTGGGCCGCCATCGCGGTGTAGCCGAGTTTTTGGCGGCGGTTGCACACCCCGTGTTGCCACATATAATTTTGGCATAATGGTAGAACAGGATACAAAAAGTAGTAGAATGTAATATGAAATGTTGGTAGATCTACCACTCAAATTTATAACCCCGGGAACCCCGTGCGGCGACATATGGTCGCTGTGACTTCTGTCATCGCCATACAAAATATGAACTTAAATCGAAAAAAAATATTGGATTGACGCCAATTCAAAGAGGCGAGAGTGGCGAGACGGCGCGAAACTGTCACTGTCAGCTGTCAGTAGTGTCGAACTTGTGAATGATGTCAACGTCACTATGTACTCAATGCGTTCCGTTTTATGTGATGCTGGTAAATTTTTTGCAATTATACAAGAAATGCTAGTAACGTTTCGTAACATGCATAGAATTTTGTTTGCTATCGAAAAACAATTAAAAAGTGGTAGATTTGAGACCGAAGGTGGTAGGTCGGTAGAACGGAGGCTAAATAGGTAGATCTACCAAAAAGTTGGTAGATGTGACAACACTGTGCACACCACATACCAGTGCGCGCCACGCCCCAAATACGAACTTCATTCCGCGAACGACCACAGACCGCGCAGGTTCGTTTACCTCCGCTGTTTTTTTGCGAAAACACAAGTAAAAATGGATTTACTGACGCACGAACCGCGAGGAAAGGGGAGCCTTTTCCAGAGCCCGAGCAATGCCGCCCATACAGCGCCACCGCGCCGCGGCGCTGACGCGGTCTGCCGTCCACTTGATGAAGGTGGCACAGCTCAAGGGCACGGAACCTCTGGAGGCGGCGGCGGCCTTCCTCGAAGCACTGACCATATATCCCATAGACTCCGCATAGCAGGGCGACCCCCGCTGGCAAGCTGGTGGCCTACAGGCCACCAGTGCGCGCCACGCCCCAAATACGAACTTCATTCCGCGAACGACCACAGACCGCGCAGGTTCGTTTACCTCCGCTGAATTTTTGCGAAAACACGAGTAAAAATGGATTATTGCATTGTGAAATTGTGTGGAAAAACAGGGAAAACGTCCAGCCTAAACAATGATGGCATTAAATTTCACAGGTGAATAGGTTTTAATTAAATAAAACAATATTAAAGTCTCAAATTGCTCACGCTCCCATTTAATGCCTAGTAATGACTATCACTTTCTATCACGCAATATTTGCCCATAAAGCCGTCCTGCTCTATCAAAGAGTGATGTGCTTCATAGCTGTTCGTTATATTATCGATGCGGCGGCGTAACAAAATATTGAATATCCATGCAATAAAATGTTAATGATTTAGTTATTTTTAGATTTGAAGCTGAGGAAGCGTGCGCACAAAATAAATGAATGTTAAAGCTAATTCAACACGTATTTAAAAATAACAAATATATTACATTTTGATTTGTTGTTTGTAATCGTCACACTAGATAGCGCTTATATATAAAAAGTACTAGGATGATCGATTTATTGGTAATCGTGTTTTTTGGAAATTATATTTAGATACGACTTTTATTTGATAAAGGGCTCCCAATAATAGTTTACTCAAAAAAGAAGGACCTTGAAAAAAAAAAGGGAAACAAATAATCGTCTGGACTCGAACCGGGGTCTTTTGGTTTCGGGACCGCGCGTAGTACCACTTAAGTTGGTTTCTGGAGAAGAAATTGTATGGACGAATCCAAAACCTTGCTCACCCTCCTATTGTCGCCCATTGATGTTCAGATTTGTGAAAGAAAGTGAAGCAATAGTGTTTGAGCAAAAAGGAAGGATCGAAGAAGAAATTAAAGCTCTAGTCCCTACGGAATACAATACTTGTAAGATACATCATACACTGAAGATGACAATGATTGATAGGAAAATTTGTACATATCTTTCTGCGGCTAGGTCTCGGCCTTTTGGCTAAGATCAAAGTGTAGTATCTGTTCTTTTCAGCTTAATATCTGAAAGTTCCCTCACTGAGGGACCAGTATATTAAACTGATTTTTGTAAATCGACGGGATGTTCGGGGCTCGCTCCACTCCCGTCACGGGTCGGCCCGGCATTGCAGTGCCGCCGGGTTCGGCCCACATAATACTTAAAACATATTACGACTATGTGAAAATCAGTGATGTACACATGTATATATCAGTGATGTACACATATATATATTATATCTCTGTCAGTTCGAGTGCATATTGCATAATATACATAATAACACACTATTGGCCGAATTCAGAAAATCAGAGCGTTTTTGTATGTAGATTGACAACTAGTTGAGGGACATTTAACTACTTAATATCGAATTCGGCCATATGCCTTGTTATAATATAAATCAAAACGACTTATGGGCAAACTCAGAAAGGCCACTCAAATTGATCTTTAATCAAAGTGACGTTTCTGTATAGGATGAAAACTAGTTAAGGGACATTTTAACTATTTAATCTCTCATCAAATGTTTAAGTGGCGTTTCTGAATTGCGCAATTAGTGGGTACTAAAATTCATACTATTTATTTCAGATAGAACCCATACATTGTTAGTTACAAAAATTATAATTATAATTTATATGCAAGCGTTGTTGTTGCTAGAGAGAGATAGCCTGCAATTTTTGTTCGACATTTCAGTAATTTTTAGTCATTTTGGTAATGTTGTTTCGATTGGATTACAACCGCACGTATTGATTCATAAACGCTGGTTACTCACGGCGACTATTTTGCAGCGATACAAACGTGCGACTGCATCGCGACACTACCGATTAATAGTCGTTTGTATCGATACAGTTGCTATTACATACTAAAAGAAGTCACCGTCAGGGTTCGAAAGGATAATTATCGTAATAATAACAGATCGATAATTATCGATTGAATAACAAAAAAATTCGCTCGTGAAAGTAAACTGTATTTGAAGTATTCGAACGTGTATTTCCGCACTTGCGTCTATCCGAACCTTTTTTTAGAATTTGTTATGAAACAATATAAAATCGGATTTTTTAATGAAACAATATAACAAATAAATTTCTTATACTGTTGATAATTATCCGATAATTATCAAGAAGCGTAATTATCTTGATAATTCGAACCCTGGTCGCCGTGTTTAACCGACCTAAATTTTTCGACAATAGTCTTTATATTTTTTAAGTGGGTAGTTAAGATTTCTTCAATATATCCGTCTGTCACCGATCCCACCATATTGTGTTCATCATATTTTTATGGTTGTACATTTATTAATTTCAGTGCTACAAATATGTGTTTATATTAAAAGTACACATTTAACATAGTGTATCATTAACAGTCTCACAAACAGTATTTTTTTTGTTATATTCGATCCATTACAAAAGTGATTTAAGGTGTGGCATTAACAAAATAATTTCTGATTATCAATTTGTAAACGGTAAGTATATTATGTTGAATGAATATATCAGAATTTAATTTAATTTAATTTAATATTGAAATAATACGCTAATGCGTGTAATAAATTAGGTAAATTAAGCAAATTAATAATACAACGAAAGTCTATAAAAAATGTAGTATTTTTTAACGTTTTAATAACATTATGTAGGCACCCTTTTAAACATTTATCATATAGGTACCATTGAAAATTGTGTTGAAAAAATTCTATTCAGAAATATTTATACAATATACAGAAATAATTAAAAGAAAACAGTGATTAAATTAATTTTACTAACCGATTTTAAAAAAGGAGGCCGTATTTTCAACCCATAGATATAATGTATTTTTTATTAAAAAAAATCTTTCATTGTTACATTTAAATTAATGATAATAATAATTAATTACTAAAATTAAGATTTGTAGTCCTAAATGTCGAAATTTAAAATTACCAATTATCACAAATAATATTATAGTTTGATTTAGTTTAATTTCATAATATACTTCATAATTATTGTCTTATGATAATGTCCACCCAATCTTTCAAGATGCAACAATCTCATCTGCCAGCAATTACCTTCAGTATCCCATTGTTATTGCCACACAACTATGTGAACAGATTGCCAAACTTAATATTGTAAATGCGAATGTAACTCTGTTTGTTATGTTTTCACGCCTAAACCGCTAAACCATTTTTCATGAATTTTGGTATAAAGATAGATTAGATCTAGGAGGAGGACATAGGCTACACTTTGTCGCGAAATTAAACCTTGAAGGCGGTGAAATTGGGGATGAAAGTTTGTATGGGAGACCCATTATTTCTCAAGTTAGGGATAAGATTATTCATATTTATGCTTTTGGTAATTAATAAACAGCGTTTCAGCGTTTATGAAAAATCATCCCTCAAGCCGGTACAATATGGGACGATTTAAAAAAAAAAAAAAAAAACTTCGTATCTATCGTATGGATTCAACAATACTTGTCTTATTTAGTAAACAAGTTTCTAACCTCAAAATGCACCTTTTTTGGCTAAAGCAGCTGTTTTCTTGCAAATAAAGGAACCGGAGACAATATTTTAGACGTCACTTTGCCAATTATTAGCCTAGGTTTGCTTTATTTAGAACTAGTGACCCGCCCCGGCTTCGCACGGGTGCAATGCTGATACTAAATATACCTACCTACTACAGAATGTCCTTATAAACAACGTTTACAGCTTATGTTCCAGAGAGCTCCGATAAACGCGCGTCCGATCGCTGTTAATCATAAAGTGCTATGTCCCTGCATTTTAAATCTGTAATATCTTCGGAAATATTCATTTAAATTACATGCTGTAAATTACGATCTATATTAAATGGACAATGTATTTAAGGTACTTAATTGGATAAGGATTAATGCTGTATTGCTTAAAATCACTTCGTAAATAAGCCATTTTTTCCCGTAAAATGTTAAGGATATAAAATAGTTATTGTGGGTTATCCTTAAGAGATAGACATATACCATGGCGGACTTTTTTGTTGACCTTTTTAAGGTGTACAATACTGTAGTACATTATTTTGATTTATCTCGTGGGGTTCAGCCAGCGTTTGCAATGTAAGCGCAAAAAAAAAAGTTTATTTACGACATCAAATTAGAAACCTCTAAATTTATCAGTGTTTCTCTACAATATTATCCATATATTATACACATAAACCTTCCTCTTGAATCACTCTATCTATTAAAAAAACCCGCTTTAAAATCCGTTGCGTAGTTTTAAAGATTTAAGCATACATAGGGACAGACAGACAGCGACAGCGACTTTGTTTCATACTATGTAGTGATAAAACAGCGGTATCACCCAAAAATTGTAAATTTTGAGGTTAGAAACTTGTTTGCCAAATAAGACAAGTATGGATGAATCCACTGTAGTCTTTATAACCGCTGATAGATTTTAGATATTTCTCGGAGCCATATCAGCCGTATCAATGATACGGGGCCCCTGGGCTTCGGGTTCATTGTGAAAAATGTTTATCCCTCATATGTGCCCCACAACAAATTTTGATTCAGGGCCAGTCTAAGGCAAGCTACACAACTGTCGTTCGACCATTGCTTTCCGCATTGAGTATACGTTATTTTACGCAGACGGAGACTTTGAAGTCTTTAGCATTTGACCTACTCCTGTTTGTGCGATTGTTACTAATACACAAAAGTACATACAGCACTGTTTAGTCCGACAGCAAATTTTAATGTGTGAAGACGGTGATTTGGACAAGTTGTGTCCAAATGAAGGTTGGTTACTTTTCTATTTTTATTTCATCATCATTTTCATCATTATCCTATACGTCCCACGGCTGGGCAGTAGTCCCAAAAGGAGCCCAATATAGATTGAGGACTTCTCTAACTCACTTCGCAGTCGTATGTAGGTTTCCCCACGATGTTTTTTCCTTCATCGAAATACTCGTGGTAGTGAAATTCCATTACGCAACGCTACCACTGCATTTTTTTTTATTTCAGACTTATCTTACCCTTACTCTTTTGAACTGGGAGGCAGGGCTTGGAACCGGTTTAAAATACCGGGTGATATTTCACAATACCGGGTAAATTTCGTTCATCAATTGACCGGTTAATTAGGGGAACGGCCTTAAACAAACTCAAATTCATTTAGTTAGGTACCGGTTAACATGGGGAACGGAATGCTATGAGTCGTGCGAACCGATATCAACCGGTTATTGGGTCAAAATTAAAATTAACCGGTAGATTTCGTTCGACAGAAACGACCAAAATATAAAATGGTTTCTCAATTAACCAATTAAAATAACGGTACCGCGACATCAACCGGGTTTGAAAAGTGACCGGTTTCCAGTCTTGCTGAGAAACTTAAGAACACGAGTTCGATTCCAGATAGGGGCTTGCCCGGTCGTTGGTATTATATGTTATTATTATTTTTTGTATTGTTGGTTGATTTACCATACCGTGGACAAATAAAACCAGGCGCGGATACAGGGAGGGGTCAATTCATACTTAGTCAAAACTTAGACACAAGACCAAGAATCAGCATGAATAATTATCAGGTAATTATCAAATACTTATCTTGAAACATGTCGGACCATTTCTGACTACTATACACGTCTACATTGTTCCATGTTCATTCCCTTTCGAAATTTAGAGCATTATCATTTTTTTGTAGTTTGAATAATTTATTCGGGTTTTTTCATTGAAATCATTTGTTAGCGGCACTGTATAATTTTATGTATGGTAATGTACAATTTTGGTCGCTAGATGGCGCTCCGCCGGCGAAAAAAACCGTGCCCTCCATACGCCTCGGCGCTGGCTACAAATGGAACTTGCAGGTAATTTAAACCTTATGGTATTAAAGGGTTGTAAACGAACGGAGAAGAAACTTTGAACATAGAAAAGCTATGGTTCAAATCCTAGTTTGGGTATCTGTTTTTCTTGGGTGTTTCACAGACCCAAGATTTAGAAATATTACTAATTTTAGACGTTGAGTGTGACGCTTTTTTATAGGCTTTGGCCCAAGCGGCGGCGGCTGTGGAGACGGGCGGCAAGTCGCCGGTGTCCGCCCTGAACGAGCTCGGCGTGAAGGTTGCGTACACGGTGCTGAGGCAGGGCGGGCCGGCGCACTGCCCCAGCTTCACCGTCGCCGTGACAGTGAGTGACAACTCATCATTACCGGCTGCCAGAAAAGTCTTTACAGCACAAAAAACCGGACAAGTGCGAGTTAAACTCGCGTGGAGAGGGTTCCGTCCCGTACATGATTATCTGAAATTTATTACGTAACTTTAAATACCATAGACTTCTTATTGGTTTTCCTGTAATGTATAGGTAAAGAACTATTTTCTTTATTTTTTTCAAAATGTTAGCCCCAGTAGTTTTGGAAATAAAGGGGGGAGGGATCAATTTTCGCCTATTTTCCTAAAAACCTTCTAAACTATATTACTTGAAATTCAAAAGAAAATATATTTAAGATCCTCATAATAAGCCCTTTCATTTGATATGTCACACAATATAGGCTGCATAACTTTTTTTTTTAATTTTCTAATTTACCCCCTAAAAGTGGTCCCCATGTTTAAAGTTCATGTATTTACGTCACGCGTACATGTTGCGGTCACCGACTTACATATGTATACCAAATTTCAACTCAATCGGTCCAGTAGTTTCGGAGCAAATTGGCTATGACAAACGGACAGACAGACACACGAGTGATCCTATAAGGGTTTCGTTTTTTCCTTTTGAGGTACGGAACCCTAAAAAGTGTACCCGGGCGTTTTGTGGTGCAACACCCAGCCGACCACTCTTCGCTAGGCTAAGATTGCTGCCTTTTCCGTGCATGTACATATATGATATATCCTTATTTGTGAAAATAGTAGATTGTTGCACCAAGCAGAAAGTGATTCATTATTGCGCCGAGTGTTGGTTTGGAGCCCGAACGCAAGTGAGGGCTCTAAAAACACGAGCGCAATAACAAATCACTTGATGCGAGGTGCATAATCTGCTTTTCTTTCTAATACTGTTAAAAGTTGGTAAAAAAATGTAAAGGTACAGTTAAACCCAACTAGCGACGTAAAAAGGATTTTGGCATCTGTTATGATACACCCTTAGAATTTTTATATAGCCTATGACACTCGCACGTCCTCTCCGAATCTTAAGATACCCTATTTATTAAAATCGGTCTATTGGTTCTGAAGCTAAAGTCGAAAATCCGAAAATTTTCTCAGAAAACTTGTATCTAGTCTATTAATTGTGATATTATGCCAATTTTTTTTAAACTCTTTTGTAACCCATACTATCTTATCAGCCAGTACATTGAGCATAACATTTTAGACGAGACAATCACAGTTCGATATGACCGCCGATATGTGGCCTGTTTTTTTTTTTGCTAACATTATGTCCACAAAAGAGTGGTCCGCTGTCCCGTCGGACTGTGAATGGGCGGATTGGGTAGCTGTTGGTGTAAACTTCTTGATTAACCAACCAAATTAAAAAATACAAAACAGTGCAATAATGAAATTTGTATGCAACTTTATTTGCTCTAGAGCAAATAAGGGCTGCTTTGTGCTGAGTATTTAAGGCCATAATGATGAAATTAAAGCGCAGTAGGAAGAAAAATATCTTGCGTTGCGTTCCTTGTACTTTACAAAAATCCTTTACTGACTGATTCACAGACAACGTACAGCCTAAGCCAGTTGTAGAAGCATGGAAAAGGATTTTAGAAAAATCATCCCCTAAAGGGTTAAATAGGGGATGAAAGTTTGTATAGATGTTCTTCATTTTCCCATCTCACCGGTCACATATAATTGGACAGCTCATGGGAGCCACAGGGCTAATGTTACATTATTGCTTGTCAGGTAGCGGACATGGCGTTCGAAGGCTGCGGTCACAGCAAGCGCGAGGCGCGAGTCTCCGCAGCTAAAGCGTGCCTCTCGGCTTTGCTCGCGCGCGCCGGGAGGGTGTTGCCCACCGCCACGCCGCAGGACTTCACTAGTGACGATCCGCGGTATACGCGTAAGTTTATTTGTATTTTTAAATTAATAATTTTATCATCATTATTGAGACGCTTTTGTAGACGATTTAAGTTATTTTTTTCTTCTGCGTTATAAACTGACAATTAATCTATACATATAAAACACTACCGTGACTCACTTATAAACATCGCACAGCCTAAACGGGTGGTCCTAGAGGTTTACAATTTGGAGGAGACATTCCTCGAGTACCCTAGAGGTGCACTACGAAGGGATTTTTTGAAATTCATCCTTAAAGGGGTGAAAAGGGATGATAAAGTTTGTATGGAAAATAACGCGGGCGAAGCTGTGGCGGGTCCACTAGTAATATATAATATTCAATAAGTCTATTCTCTATGATTTAAACGAAGTCTCTGAACCTATTTTGAATTAGCGGTTAATATCGTTCATGAAACCGGTTTAAATTCGTACATCCGGTTCCTTAGGGGAACGGTTTTAAATAAATCAAAATTATTTAGGTTGCCGGTTAATACAGAGAAGGAAATATAAACGGTAACTGATATTAACCGGCAAAAGCTCCAATAGTGTGTGATATAAATGGTATATAACTCGCTCTAATTCCACTGACGAAATTCAAATTGACCGACTAATTTCGTTCAACAGATACGAAATTTGTAGTAACAAGGTTTTCAATTGCAAACGCATTAACACCACTCTCGTATGTCACGAACACACATGCGCACACGCACACACACACACACACACACACACACACGCACACGCACACACACACGCACACGCACACACACACACACACACACACACACACACACACACACACACACACACACACATACACACATACACACGCACATACATTTAGCGAGAGAAATTTAGCTTTTAACAAACAAACTTAGATTGTAATGTAGTTTTTTTTTTAGTATCTTTTATATAGTTCAATAATGAGTGTTAACCAGTAAGCGTCATGTTGTAAACCTTCTCACCGGGTCCCAAGATACAGGCTCAGCCTAGTTTGGGGTCTACCGGATACCGATCAATGTAAACATGTCTGTCTCAATAAATATTTTTTCATTCTCATTTTTTCAATTTCAATTAACCGGTTACAATAACCGGAACCGCAACCTGAACCGGCATAATTTCCCGGTTTTAAAGAGACCGGTTTCCTAGCTCTGATTAAAATAGAGACGTATAATATTGTATGAATTTGGATGTTTCTTTTAATTTTCAGCATCAGATTTCCAGTGTCTAGAAGTACAGTCGAAGCAGGTTGAGGTCGAAATGAAACCGCCTGAGACGCCGCCAGGTGAGGAATTGCTCTTTGAGAAACATTATATACATAACTGGGCACCGTTAATCAAATAGTTAACATAGTTAATCGTTAATCCGTTACTAAAAAAGTTAACTTCGTTAAACGTCAAAACGTTCTATTATGCAAGATTTAACGGAAGTTAACGATAATCGTTAACCGTTAACTCGAGATAAAAATTGAATTTAATGTTATTGCGTTAGAGATTTAATTATAAAAAAAATCATGGTATATTTTGGAAAATACTAGGTACTTAATTAACAATTAATGGAATTTAATTGTTTTAACGGAAGTTAATGTGTCCATTAACAAATTTTAAAGTTAACTTATTAGTTAATTCGTTAGTCGAAATGTTAACTTAGTTAATTAACGATTAACGGTCTTGTGCCCAGGTGTTCGCGTAGGATTGGGATGAAAAGTATCCTATGTTTTTTTCCAAGTTTTTGTTTTACGCGGAACCCTAATTATTTTTATTTTTCTAAAGTAAAAAAAGCTTGTACCTCCTTATAACATCACCTATCTGCCAGTGAAAGTCTCGTCAAAATCGGTACAGCCGTTTTGGAGATAAGCTGAAACAAACAGACAGAGAGAATTGAGTACCGTAAATACTTTCATATGCATACGCTACTCAAAGACGGGGCTCTTAATAATCGAATTATGTTCCAATATCCATCAAAAATTGAAGAAACTTCACAGAAAAATTATATTTTCTCAAAAATGATACATAAAGTTGCCATAACATCTTTAAAAAGTCACCGGAAAGTTAAGAATACCAGAAAATTATCAAAAGTCTCCGGTAAGTTAAGAGGTTTGAATTCGTAATGAAAAAAAAAACCAGTAAGTACGATACAAATCTCATAACATACACTGTAATTTGAACTTAGAACTCCTTGTAATAGTACATTGTGCATCTAGGGCCGTAAGAAGGGGATAACTAACGAGGGCTTTTATGACTCGAGTTTGTTATCCCCTTACTGCCCGTGATACACACAATGTTTTTCATCACATTTGCGAGGAAATGAAATAAAAATTAGACAAAAAACTATATATATTAATTTTATTTCTATTTTACATCGTGAATTACCATCAGGTGGGTGTTCATAAACTGAGCGTACGTTGCGATCAGCGCGGGGCAGCTCCGCCGGCTTGCGGTCGCGCGCCCCGCCGGCTGCGGCTCGCCGAGCAGCTCCGCCGACCTGGCGCACTTAAGTGCCCGCGGGAGTTCGAAACCATACAAAATCAATAACTCCCAAGGGAGTTATGGATTTTGTATGGTTTATAACTCCCGCTGACGGCGGCGCCCATAGAGGAGTTAAATCGGCTATAGTTGCTCTATACGCTTGCATATAATAACACCCTTTCCGAGCAAGTGTGATGAAAAATATATGAATAGTGCATAAAAGCGTCATATTTGGTTCATTTAAAAGGTTGAATAATAAACGTACTTACGTAGTACGGTCCATGAGTTGTTAGCCTCATATAGTAAATACATGATGATGATGATGATGATGATGATGATGGGTGGAGACGCCTGGCCGGTGACAGGCGGGCGGTCGATCTGCGTGTGCTGATCATTCCGCCCCGTTCCCCTAGGTTTTGGAGTTTAAGGTTACTGCCCCGGCGGCGCTCCCATCCAACATGGATCCCATCTTCTTGTTCTCCTGCAGAACAAAAGAACATCCTGCAGGTTCAAGCTACTTAGCTCATTTACATCTATTACATCTACTCCGAATATGTCGTATCTCAGTGACGAGTACATGACACAGTCGGCTATAAGGTGTTTGCTAGTCTCCTCCTCCCCACAGTGAGGGCATCGTGGGTCTGATTTTACCCCTATTATTGACAGATGTCTATTTAGTGGGCAGTGGCCTGTGATTGCCCCTGTCAGTATGCTGAGGTTGTACTTACCGAGGTTCACTAGGATACTTGGTCCTTTTGTGATTTGTTCTCTTGATCATCATTTTTGCTTGTCTGCATGTCTGGACAGTGCTCCATTCTTCATTGGTTTTAAATACATAGAAGTAAATCTATTTTTTTTTTCCTTTATAATGGCGACATTGTCAATATATACTGTGTTGAGTCTAAGCTTATTCCGATTGCTACTTTATTTTTGAGAGCGACTTAAACACCGCGTAGTCGAGTAATTAAAAAAAAATGTCTAAAATTGAATATTGTGCTGTAATCAAGTTTTTAACTAAAGGAGGTCTAACGCCAACACAAATAATAGTACATTGTGCATCTAGGGCCGTAAGAAGGGGATAACTAACGAGAGTCTGTTAGAAGCCCGACGCCGGTAGGCGAGGGCTTTTATGACTCGAGTTTGTTATCCCCTTACTGCCCGTGATACACACAATGTTTTTCATCACATTTGCGAGGAAATGAAATAAAAATTAGACAAAAAAAGTATATATATTAATTTTATTTCCATTTTACATCGTGAATTACCATCAGGTGGGTGTTCATAAACTGAGTGTACGTTGCGATCAGCGCGGGGCAGCTCCGCCGGCTTGCGGTCGCGCGCCCCGCCGGCTGCGGCTCCCGAGCAGCTCCGCCGACCTGGCGCACTTAACTGCCCGCGGGAGTTCGAAACCATACAAAACCCATAACTCCCTAGGGAGTTATGGATTTTGTATGGTTTATAACTCCTTCTGACGGCGGGGCCCATAGAGGAGTTAAATCGGCTATAGTTGCTCTATACGCTTGCGTATAAAAACACCCTTTCCGAGCAAGTGTGATGAAAAAGAAAGAATGACTGTTGTTTACGTTGACTCTTGTCCTTCGTATACAACGATAAAAAACTGGTCTAAGCTGTTTCGTTGGGGAAGAGAATCATTTGAAGATAACCCACGTGAAGGAGGCCCTGTAACGGTGACTATCCCAGATAATATTCAATTTGTGGAAAATATAGTTCTTAGCGATCGTCGACTAAAAACAGAAGAAATTGCAGCATAGACTGGAGTTTCAAAAAAAAGTGTTCTCCGGATCCGTCACGAACATTTAAATATGATAGATAGATAGATAGATAGATAGATCATTTATTTGTACTAAGCATACATTGTCAACAAGGGTATATCCCTTAAAATACATTCATCGGTTCGGCAATAAAATTACAAATTAAATCACATTACATTATAACAAATTAATTACACATATAATTGCACTAACCTAAATTGTATTGAATTAAATAATAATAATGTCAAAGATTGCGTATCTCGACATACTCGTATTTACTTATCTAAGAATTCCATAACGGAGTAATAGGCTTGCTTGGTAAGGAATTTTCTTAAGTTATTTAAGAAGCTACGGTATGTTTTTTGGGATCTTATGGATTCCGGGATCTTATTATAGATCCGTGGACCGACAATGTGCAGAGACTTGGCTGTCTTCTGCCGTCTGTACATCGGAACAACCAGCGCCGGTTTTCTCCTCGCAGAGTAGCTTTTAGCGTGAGGGAACTTATCAAAGTTCCTCCTCACATATTTACCTACCTCAAAAATGTAGAGAGAGAGAGATAAAAATTAGTTCAAGATGGGTACCGCGGATTCTTAGTACAATTCAAAAGCAGCGACGCGTTGAATGTTGTAAAGAATTTTTAGAGCTTTGCCGCGAGGACCAGGAAACAGTTATTCGATCGATTGTGAATGGAGCTTTGAACTCCTTTATGAACAGTCGGAAGGTGTCTAACAAGGCTCATTTGGCTGTGCATGAGGGGGTGTTGGTTCCGACACTCATGTACGGAAGTGAAAGTTGGGTATGGCAGAAGAAACATGAAGGCAGAATAAATGCAGTTGAGATGAGAGCGTTAAGAAGTATGATAGGAGTTAAACTGAGTGACAGGATAAGAAACAGTGAGATAAGGAAAGGTTGTGGTCTGAAAGAAGATGTAGTGACAAAAATTGAGAAAGGTATGCTGAGATGGTTTGGCCATGTCGAGAGAATGAATGAAGAACGATTGACGAAAAAAGTGTATAAGGCGAGTGTGAATGAAAGGGTTGGAAGGGGTAGACCTAGGCGGACGTTTCGAGACCAAATCGGAGACGTCTTGAAAAAAGGCCAGGTCAAGAGCAACCTAAACCGAAGAGCATGTATCAAGGGAGTAATGAAAGTGGACGAAGCGAAACAAGTATGTAAGGATCGTAGCAAGTGGAAAGAAGTGGTCTCTGCCTACCCCTACGGGAATCAGGCGTATGTATGTATGTATGTGACAGGCGATGAAACTATGATCCTTTACTATGATCCGACATCCAAACGGGATTCAATGGAGTGGCACAGAAAGGGAGAACCGGCACCAAAAAAAGCTAAGGTCACCCAAAGCACTAAGAAGCTTATCGCTACATTTTTTTGGGATTGTGAGGGAATCCTGCTCATAGACTTCAAGGAACGTAACACGGTTGTAAACGCAGCTTACTATAGTGACATTCTACGACAGTTGCGCCGGAAAATTGTAGAGAAAAGACGAGGGAAAATAACTCGAGGTGTGCGATTGCTTCATGACAATGCTCCTGTCCACACAGCTGCGATTTCGAAGTCTACAGTTAAGGAATGTGGCTTCACAGAGATCACTCACCCCCCTTACAGTCCTGACGTAGCCCCCTCGGACTATTTCTTGTTCTCAAAATTGAAATCGGATCTGAGAGGAAAAAGATTTAACAACGATGAAGAAATCAAACAGGCTGTTTACGAACATCTTCTTCACACTAAGGATTCAGGATATTTTTATAGCGGCATAGAAGCATTAATCAAACGTTCTGAAAAATGTGTTGCAATAAAGGGAGAGTATATTAAAAAATTATATGTATTTTTTTATTTCCATCTATCCTTCTATGTTAGGCTAAGAACTCATGGACCGCACTACGTATGTTTATCTCCTCCTCCTCCTCTGCTGCACTGGGAGTGAAGAAATAGCATAGAATGCGTGCAGATGCTTATCATCCTGGCATGTCGTAAAAGTCGACTAAGGGACGGGTCCTCTCCAACATGGTGGACTATCTGTATGGGCGATGGGCTGATCACCTGTCACCATACGGTTCATCATACCATCTTAGGACTAATTAATCGAACGTGGCCACAAGTAGTCTTGTGGCTCTGCCCACCCCATTAGGGATATCGGGCGTGATAAAATGTATGTATGTATGTATGTTTATCTCATTGTACTTAAAAAAATAAATGTTGTCTATATAGTTGTTTATTTTATTTTTGAGAAAAACACTATTACAAGCTTCGACTAATAAGTGCCATACTGGACTCGTACATAGAAATCCTCGCCTACGGCTCGGTTTCAAATCGTACTCGTCCGGTATGGCTTACTTAATGGTCTCTTCAGTAATGTACTATTAAATGGTTTGCCAGCGGCGCCTCCGCCCACGCCGACGGCCGCCACAGCCCTATTCGGGGCTCTCGGGGCCTCCGTCCACAAGAGCCCCATCAACTCGCTGTACGAGTGCTGCCCGGGGCTCACCTTCCACTGCACCTTCGGGGACGGCTCCCCGCTCGACCAGCCACAAGGTAATCACCATTGTGAAACCCAACAAAGGGCGTACCAATGTTTTTTTTTCTGGGGGGCAGGCAAAACGGTTCGTTGTAATATTAGACGGACGTAGTTTTTTTTAAGTGGTCCGTTTTCTGGGGTGGGCCAGAAGGGTTCTTGGGTTGGCAAGGGCAAAAATGCCGGGCGTACATTGCAAATTCTGTAATAAAATACGTCGCGTCGTCTTGACGTCACGCAAAAATGCCGGGCGTACAATGCAAATTCTTTTTCTGTAATATGCTTTTGTTTACATTTACTTTCATAAATATATCATTTAAACCTCATTTTGATTTTCATGCATCTTCCGCATTCGCTCATAAATTATTATTTATCTACACCCATATCATAAAACCTCCATTGGTTAATCAA
Source organism: Tortricodes alternella (assembly GCA_947859335.1). Taxonomy (NCBI): domain Eukaryota; kingdom Metazoa; phylum Arthropoda; class Insecta; order Lepidoptera; family Tortricidae; genus Tortricodes; species Tortricodes alternella. Next base: position 7,550,372 of record OX401972.1, read on the forward strand.
AAACCGTAGGGAATGGCCACCATTTTGACAACCAATTAGGAAAAACCAGTGCTGCGATAAAGAAATAACATGACTTCTTTATCGTTTTTAGTAAAGAAATGAGATTAAATTTGGAACAGCTGTCAAAACTCAAGTGGGTCTCTATTCTAGTATCCATAGATATTAAAACAGTTATTGATACGAAACGTCAATTAAGTATGTTTTTTTAAATATAAACTGCACAATATTTGATCTCGAGTGACGTGAGAATAGAGACTTCATCCGTTTGTCTATGATTAAAAAAAAAATGGTCTTGACGGAGGATTGAATCGGCGCCATGGTGGTGTTTTGCTGAACGAAAATAGAATTAATTGAATAGAAAAAGTTGTTTGTTATTTACATTTTAATTGAAAATATGAATAGTAAGTAGTCTTCTCGGAGTGTGTGTGATGTGAAAATGCGCCGGATATCGGAAATATGCAGCCACGATTGCAACAAATAACTTGTTGCCAGAAAATATTGTTTCTGAACCCATCATGGAGGATTTATAATATGTGTGTAGATAAAGTTATGTATGCAACTCTGCATAATTTGGCCTTAAAACACACGTGCGATCTTATTATGAAACTCGCTAAAAGCTCGTTTCATAAAACCGCACTAGTGTTTTAAGGCCTATCATTATGCAACCGTTGCATAAACTACTATTGCCTTGCAGCTCCCGTCCAGTTGAGTCACAGCATGCGTTTTAAAGTGGTTTGCCAAATCAAGGAGCAAACCTTCGAAGGTTACGGTGAGTTATTTAGGAATAAGCTTTAAATAGGAATTAGTATAAAAATTTGCCGATGTTGGCCCAGTAGTTTCGGAAATAAGGCGGGAATGGTAAACTCTCGCCTATTTTCCTAAATTACATTAAAATTATTAAAAAAATTAAGATTCTCACAACAAGCCCTTTTATTAAACAGATCAGTTAACTTCTTTTTCAATAATCTTATTTACCCCCCAACAGAGGCGAAGCGTGAGGGTAAGCCGGTGTATCATTTCTCGTTCTAAACATTATAATATTACTCATTCAATTTTGCATTTACATAAAATAATATGTAATATGCAATTTTTATGTTAATACAAGAAGTAATTAATAATAATAATAATGTTTGAGTTAAGAAATTATGCACCGGCTTACCCTCACTCTTCGCCTCAGCCCCCCAAAAGTGGCACATGTTTAAAATTCATTTATTTACATTACACGTCTGTCCGTAGTTTCGTAACAAATTGACAGTGACAGACTGACAGACAGCAACATGAACGATCCTATAAGGGCTCCTTGGAACGTGGATAGGTTGCCGGTGTAGGTGAGGGTGGATGATGCAGATAAAACAGACAGGTAACAGGGTAGAGGTAATTTATTTTGTAAATAAGAGGCACTCTGGAATAACATTATAAAACTTATGAATATAGGTAGGTGAGGCTATGGAATGAGATGATTTGGAGGCTTTGTGTGACACTCTACTTACGATTAAGTGCCTCACTGGTAATTCTTAGTGACAGGATAACGGGTACAATTGTGCTTCCTTTGTAATTCGCACTGCACTTTTTAACTGCGGTTACTATGATTCTAATTATTTAGGTATTTTACCGTATGTATGTATTAAAATAAAGCTATAATTCTTTATAATTCTAAGACCTTTCTAGGCCGAGCTCTCTTATGAAGTGAAGTCAATTTTCTAAATCGATCTATCGATCTAACGTTTGCGTTTCGAATTTGGAATTGGAAAATAATTTGAAGGAAGAAGAAGAAGAAGATGAAAAAGAAGTCAGTCGAAGGAGTTTTGTACGAGTCACGATGGCGCCTCGTTACATCCTTTTTCCTTCTTGAGGTACGGAACCCTAAAAAGACACCCTGCAAGGGTATATATATAGAACAGGATTTATGTAAAAATAAATCAAAATTATTTAGAATTTATTAACTTAAGTTTACGACCGGTTTTAGAGAGTTGACGTCACACGCGACAGCTGACAGTAAGGCAGCATTTTAGAGGCTTTAAAAATGGCAAATATAATTAGAGCTTTTCCTTGAAAATTTGAACTTTTTTTAATGTCAATTGACTGACAAACGAGCTGACGGCCCACCTGATGGAAAGTGGTCACCGCCGCCCATGGACATCTGCAACACCTGGAGGTGCTGCCAATGCGCTGCCAGTCTAGGGAGGATGGGGAATGGGGATGGGATGGGGATGAGGGAAAAGGCCTCCGGATCTCGTCACTCACCGTACGAAACGCAATAGCAAGCTATTACTTTACGCCGATATTCTGTGATAGTGTGGTACTGCCCCGGTCGAGCCGGCCCATTCGAACAGTAATCATATAGTGAGGATTACTGTTAGGCTCTACCACTACAAAAACTATACATTACGAAAATATTTACTCATCACACTAGGGGGTTATTGTACGCAGGCGTATAGAGCAACTATAGCCGCTTTAACTGCTCTATACGTTCCGCCGTCAGCGGGAGTTATAAACCATACAAGATCCATAACGCCCACGGGAGTTATGGATTTATATGGTTTATAACTCCCACTGACGGGGGGCGTGCGCCAGGTCCGGCGGGGGCGCGCGCCGGCTCCGGCGGTGATCGTTTTCTTATACAAGTAGCGCGCAACCGACGCGACATACAGTTTATTCTACCCACCTGATGGTAATTCACGGTGTACAATGGTTTTTTTTTTCTGTCTGATGTTTATTTGATTTCCTCGCAAATGTGATGAAAACCACTGTGTATCGCGGGCAGTAAGGGGATAACAAACTCGAGTCATTAAAAGCCGTCGCCTTCCGCGTCGGGCTTCTAACAGACTCTCGTTAGTTATCCCCTTCTCACGGCCTGGACCTATCAGACACACCTGACTGAGTTTCTTGGTGCTTCTTCTCAGTCAGATTTAACGTAGCCTTTCCGAAGCACTGTAGCACAAAAATCCGATTGTTTATATCCCCGCTTAACGTCCTAAGTCCGAGGTCGGCTCAATAGGAGCACCCTTAGGCATGTTAAGTAAAACTCCCCTTGTTGAGCGCCATTCAGGCTGCTCGCATCTTTCCGGTGAAGTTGTCGAAGTCGTCAGAGACTAACAGCGTATGTCCATTCTAAAAAAAAAAAAAAAAAAAAAAAAAAAAAAAAAAAAAAAAAAAAAAAAAAAAAAAAAAAAAAAAAAAAAATCACGGCCTTAAGATGCATAATGTACTATAATCGCTCAACGTTAATAATAATAGGGCACGGTTTTGATCCAGGGTCGAGTAAGAAGCTGGCGAAGCTGGCGGCGGCGCGGGCGGCGCTCGCCGTGCTGCACGAGCAGGGGGGAGGGGGAGGGGGCGCGGCCGGGGGAGGGGGGGGGAGGGGAGGCGCCGGCGCACGCGCCCCCCGCGCCCGGCTGCCTGCCGCAGCCGCTCGCGGACACCATCGGCAAGTCAGTGCTAACTCATCAAGGCTTTTATCTGCACCTATATCATAAAACCTCCATAATTTATTCAAAAACCGTAGGAAATTACCAGCATTATTTATTACAAACAATTTCACTATGAGCTGTGGTAGTAGATAAATCTTTACTGTAATGTTGTTACAGTACTAATTTTTGTAACGTTATGAATTTACATTTGGAACAGCTGTCAAAACTCAAGTGGGTCTCTATTCTAGTAGATAGATATAGATATTAAAACAGTTATCGATACGAAACATCAATTCAGTATCTTTTTTTTTTAAATATAAACCGCACGACATTAGATCTCAAGTGACATGAGATTAGGGACTTCATTCGTTTGTCTATGATTTATAAAAAGAAACATTCGTCTTGACGGAGGATCGAATTGCCGCCATTACTGTTGTCATTTGTTTGTTTGTTGGTTTTTTGCTGTTACGAAAGTAAAATTGTAAAAAGTTGTTTGTAATTTACATTTTAGTTGAAAATATGAATAGTAGTGACCCTGAGAACGATGTGAAAACTCCGCCGGATAACGTAAATGCAGCCAGACTGCAACTAATAATTTGTTGCCAAAAATATTGTTTCTGAACCCATCATGGAGGATTTATAATATGTGTGTAGATAAAGTTATGTATGCATGCATAATTTGGCCTTACAACACTCGTTCGATCTTATTATGAAACTCGCTAAAGCTCGTTTCATGAAAACCGCACTAGTGTTTTAAGGCCTATCATTATGCAACCGTTGCATAAACTACTATTTATTCACTGTTTTTATTTCAGACTGGTGAACGAGAAATTCCATGAGCTGATGAAGGGGGACTTGGTGCACTCGAAGCGGAAGGTGTTGGCTGGTATCGTGATGACCACGGACTACAAGTCGGACGGAGCGAAGGTTTGTTAACCACCGGCTGTAAAAAAACACCGGCTGTTCCCAGTACGATCGCCGTAGTCCCTACTGGGATTAACTGGGATTTCCCACTTACTGGAGAAACAACTAAAACTGTTTTTTAGGGTGACATAATAGTGACATTTTCGACATAATATAAAGCCTGTTCGCCGAGAGTTGATAAATATTATGATATCGATTCGAAATAGCGACTGTCGCTTAACTATCGCAAACTGTATGACGGGCGTCGCTTATCGTCGCGTGCACTGAGTTTCGTGGTACGAGGGACGCAGATGTTGTCATGTGAGGTGTCGCGCCGGGCGGACGGCAGCGAAAAAAATATATTTATTTTATTCATATAAACAATAGCCATATTGCAAATTAATATCTTATATGTGCGCATCAAATGTCACATAAATCTGGACTGGGTGAGAAGAAACGAAAAATTTTTTTTTCTATGACTCTTGTTTAAACCGCGTTGAGTATGGATATGATGTGTCTCGTGTCTTTCTATAATATGTCATTGGCTTCGAGTGTGTCGTTTGGGTGTTCGCGGGTTGCTTTCTATTTATACAGTTAGGGTATTCAATAATAATATCCTACGAAAAAAAAACCTTTAATTTTATATTGTCATCGGTAAAAATAATTAGCGGGCCGCTATTTGTAATGAGTTAAGAAGCCCTGACTTTTTACTTTTTTATCAACTCTCGGCGAATAGACCTTAGTTAGATGAAAATGTCACTATTTCTGTGAAATTAAATTATACTATTTTTGACTGTCTGAAGCGCTCGTAACCCCGGGGGAGGCATACGTCCAGCGGTGGACGTGTTTTAAAATGTTGATGGTGATTGATGGTAACCTTCGGCAGGTGATAGCGGTGACCACGGGAACGAAGTGTGTGTCCGGGGAGCACATGTCGGTGAGAGGGCGCGTTGTCAACGACTGCCACGCGGAGGTAAGTTGGAATCAATGGAAGTCATTTCAAGGAACAATTTGTGATATTGTCCACGATTCAGCGCCTCTATTCGGGAACGCTAAGTGATGTAGCGACTCGCGAGCGAGATTTCTCATCCCACTCTTCCGCACGATGCGTAATGCTTGAGAGGAAGATGCGGGTCTCGCTCGCGGGTCGTTGCAGTATCATTTAGACGTTCCCGAATAGACGGCCTGATAGCCCTATCTTAGACGCGCATAAATGCATTCACCAGAGACACATACACACACACACACACACACACACACACACACACACACACACACACACACACACACACACACACACACACACACACACACACACTCACACACTCACACACTCACACTGACACTAACACTCACTCACACACACACACACACACACTTTACTTTCTTTCATTATGACTTTTAATTTGAATTTTGATATTTTTTTCATTATTTTTTAAGTAATCTAGCTCGTGTTTTTTTAGGGTTCCGTACCTCAAAAGGAAAAATAGAAACCCTTATAGGGTCACTCGTGTGTCTGTCTGTCTGTCTGTCTGTCTGTCCGTCTGTCACAGCCAATTTGCTCCGAAACTACTGGACCGATTGAGTTGAAATTTGGTTCACATATATGTAAGTCGGTGACCGGGGTAAATTGAAAATTAAAAACGAAAGTTATGCAACCTATATCGTGTGGCATATCAAATGAAAGGGCTTATTGTGAGGATCTTCAATATATATTTTTTTTTGAATTTCAAGTAAAATAGTTTGGAAGTTATTTAGGAAAATAGGCGAAAATTGACCATGCCCCCCCCCCCCTCTATTTCCGAAACTACTGGGGCTAAAATTTTGAAAATAATACAGAAAATAGTTCTTTACCTATAGATTACAGGAAAACCTATTAGAAGTCTATAGTATTTAAAGTAACCTAGTAAATTTCAGATAATCATGTACCGAACGGAACCCTCTCCACGCGAGTTTAACTCGCATTTGTCCGGTTTTATCTATCCCATTGCTAATGTAAGTTTACTAACTCACCCGCTCTCACTGGAAGCTCAAGATACAGGCTCCTAGTTTGGGGTCCGCCAGATATATAGCATTTAGGAAAGTTGTAATTTCTAGACAATACATTTATTCTTATTTTATTTTTATTAACATTATTTAACACAGGTAGCGGCGCGGCGTTGCTTGCAAAGACATCTGTACGCGCAACTCCTCATGTACGCTGAAGCGAAAGGTATTAAGTCTACATAATTTTCCCTATAGGTCTATAACGATATAAAATATATATGTGTATTAGAGATGCGCCGAATATAGATTCCACCGAATTATCCACGCGAGTCCGACTCGCACTTGACCGGATTTTTTTTACCGGTTTTATCTTGTTAAGACCCAACGGTGAACATCCCGGAGTCCGACCTGGAGCCGGTGCCGGGCGGCGGCTTCCAGCTGAAGGCGTCGCGGCGCCTGCACCTGTACGTGAGCACGGCGCCGTGCGGCGACGGCCGCATCTTCAGCCCGCACGAGCAGCCCGACCCGGCGCCCGACCGACATCCCAACCGGTGCGTATCTGACCAACACATGACCCGTATTCGACCAACGCATGACCCGTATCTGAGTAACGCATGATCAGTATCTAACTAACGCATGACCGGTATATGACTAACGCATGACCGGTATATGACTAACGCATGACTGTTATTTGACCAACACATGACCTTTGTCTAAGACATGACTGGTAGCTCACCACCATTTTGCACCACCTGCCAAAGTTAAACTATTTTGCTCATGATTTTCTTTTTTGTAGTTGTCTAAACGAGATCGCTATTAGCGATAGGACCGCCTATTGTTCCCTAACTTTATTTTGTTAGTGTATGCTTTTCTGTTCTTTTTGTGGTGTTCAATAAAGAGTATTGTATTGTAGCTGACCAATGCATGAACGTTATCGGACCATTCTCTTACACATGACCGATATCTGAACAATGCACGACAGGAATCTGACCAACGCATAACCAGTATCCGACCAACGCATGACCGATATTTGATTAACGCTAAACCGGTATCTTACCAACGCATGACCGGTATCTGAACAACGCATGATCATACGGGACAAGACCAAAACATTATCGTAACATCCTGAACACCACCCCACCCCAACCACACAGATATAAAACGGGGGGTATTTTTCGCAGCTTGGCGCGCGGTCAGCTCAGGACGAAGATAGAATCCGGCGAGGGCACCATTCCCGTGAAGAATTGTAGCAACGTCATCCAGACCTGGGACGGGGTCATGCAGGTACTACATATTAATATACCTACTAGCTGTCCCCCGCGGTTTCACCCGCGTAGATCTGATTTTGTACACAAGTAAATGGTTTTTTTTTGGCGCGGAATGCTAATTCTGTTTCTGAAATAAAAGTTACTCCTTCTCTTTATAACATTAACAATCTCTCAGTGGCAGTCCCGTCAAAATCGGTCCAGCTGTTTCGGAGATTAGCCGGGAGAAATTAACATACAGAAAAAGAATATATGACCTAATACGTCAAATTAATACTAATAATAGAAAATTATAATAATTCATAGGCAATATCAATAATAAAGAAGGAATTAATTAAGAAACACTTTAGGTATACAATAATACAAATAATCAACTGACTCTAATTGTTTTATCGTGAAAGAGGAACTAACAAACAATCAAACACACTTTCGCATTTATTTATTATTATAATATTTCAGTTATTTGTATAAAGTTCGCGGAGAGTTGATAAATATTTTGATATCGTCTCGAAATAGCGACTGTCGCTTACCTATCGCAAACTGTGTGACGGGCGTCGCTTATCGCCGCGCGCACTGAGCTTCGTGGTACGAGGCCCGCAGTTGTTGTCAAGTGCGGCGCCGCCATTCCGTTCTGGGATACGCTTTGAGTGTGTCGTTTGGAGGTCTATGTTGTTTTAGACAAAACCATTGACGCATAATAAACGTCATCGACTCTGGTTCTTGCTCCGACTCTGAGACTTCGTCATGGTCGTCGTTTGATGATATGCCAGCAATGGGACATATACAGGCTATTCAATAATAATATTCTATGAAAAAAATATAGTTTTATCCCTTGAATTTTTTATTATCATTAGCGGGCCGCTATATGTATTGAGTTAAGAAGCCCAAATTTTTTTGTTTATCAGCTCTCGGCGAACATACTTGACGACCCGGTTAGCCTAGTTGGTAGTGACCCTGCCTCCGAAGCTAGCGTCCCGGGTTCGATCCCCGGTAAGGGCAAATTATTTGTGTGATGAGCACGAATGTTTGTTCCTAAGTCTTGGGTGTTTCCTATGTATTTTAAGTATCTATTTATGTATATAAGTATGTATATCGTCTAGTACCCATAACACAAGCCTTTAGAGCTTACTTTGGGAAATCGATTTGCGTAAAGATTGTCCCCTGATTATTATTATTATTATTATTAAAGTGCAATGGACAAAAAAGCCTGTTATAAAAATGGCATTTTGTACAAAATAGTAGTTTATGCAACGGTTGCATAATGATAGGCCTTAAAACACTACTGCGGTTTTATGAAACGAGCTTAAGCGAGTTTCATAATAAGATCGCACGTGTGTTTTAAGGCGAAATTATGCAGAGTTGCATACATAACTTTATCTACCTATATTATAAACGGCGACACGGCGACGCTGGGGCCCCTCCGGCTGCGGCGACGGGGGCGCGCCGGCCTGTAGCTCATATCTTTATCGTTATGACTGTTACGATACTAAAATCGATACTGTAATAACATTACAGAACAGCTTGTCATAATGGTGGTCATTTACTACGGTTTTTGATTAAATTATGGAGGTTTTATGATATTGGTGTAGATAAACTTATTTTCTTGTTCTTATTGGAGTTATTCGTTGTCAGGGCGAGCGCCTCCTGACCATGTCGTGCTCCGACAAGGTCTGCCGCTGGTGCGTGGTCGGCATGCAGGGGGCACTGCTGTCGCGTCTCATCCGGCCCGTGTACCTCGACTCGCTGGTGCTGGGCTCCTTGCTGCACCCCCACCATATGTACAGGTAAGTGTTTTATTGACAGCAGTGGCGCAGCTTCGATTACTTCGAACGGGAAGCCGGAAGAAAATAACCGGACAAGTGCGAGTCTGACTCGTGCCGTGCGTCGAGCCGCGCTTCTTAGTGCGGTTTGATCTTCAGAGTTAAACTTATTTATTAATTGATAAGATTAAATTAATCTTCGACACCAACACGACGAAACAACAAAAAACCGGTCAAGTTCGAGTCGGATTCGCGCACGAAGGGTTCCGTACCCTTATCTAAAAAAACGGCAAAAAATCACGTTTGTTGTATGGAACCCTTAAATATTTATTTTATTCTGTTTTTTAGTATTTATACAATATATATAATATAATAATAATCATCAGGGGACAATCTTTACGCAAATCGATCGAGTCCCAAAGTAAGCTCTAGTACCCATAGACGACGATATACATACTTCCACAGATAAATAAATACTTAAATACATAGGAAACATCCAAGACTTAGGAACATCACGGCTTATATGAGACACAGCCTGGTGACAGACGGACAGACAAACGGACAGCGGGGTCTTAGTAATAGGGTCCCGTTCTACCCTTTGGGTACGGAACCCTGAAAAAGAGAAAACTCGTTAGCGTGGTCTAAAAGCTGTCAGATTAGTTCGGCTATTTAACACTTGAAATGTGATGGCGCTGGCGTCGCTACGAGCGCTGGCAAGTCTTTCTTTTCGGAATGGCTATCTTTATACAAATAACACTTTTATCTATAAAAAAATATATTTAAATAATTCAAATTATAATTATAAAAGTCACTTAGAAATTTATGTATGGTAACTATTTGTAATAAAAACAATTCATTCTATGGAATATGGCGATTGACGTCGCGTCATCAAGAAGAAGGTTCCTCGTAGCCTGGAAAAGAAATTATATGTTAATATTGTGTTGGCTAAAATCGCCAAGGCTACTCAAGTTGATCTTCGGTTAAAGTAATGTTGCGCGAAAACTATAAGTGATATAGTTTTTGTGTGTATGAGAGAATGATAGTAAATTTATCAAGGATGATTTCGTCCGTACACACTTTTCCTGTATCGTGTATGGTTTTCTTAAAAAATGGAAAAAACCGCGCTTCGGGACACACGGGGGGCTCACTCGGCAGTACTCGGCAATACTCGGCACATGAGGTACGCTCGGCCGTCGGACTGCTCGGAGCTGTAACTCGCACTAGGTTGCCGCTCGCTCGCTCGCTGGATGCGCGCGTCGAGTAGCCTAGATGTTCGATGTTGGGTGACGCGGATAATCCATTTCAAAAATCAAAAAACCCGGCTGCGTTAAAAAGAACTTAATCGTATAACCTGCTGTTTGACACCTTTTATTTGATACAACTATTATTATAATTTGCACAAATTAAAAAAATGTGACAAAATGACCATGTTCATTTTTTGATCAATTCATGTAGCCTATAGCACTCTCAGGGTTAAGACCGATTCGCGCGTCATCAAGTAGCCTGGATGTTTGGTATTGTCGGGTGACGCGGATAAACTGGCAACCCTAGCGTACACGAAAGAGCAAGTTTCATGCGACGGAGAGAGAAGGCATGATTAGGCATATTTTCCTACCTAAACACCGGATTTGTTACACAGTGACTCTTCTGTACGTTAGTAGTATTAACAAGCATTATTAAGCAAATTAAAATAGATTAACTGCGTTAGTAATTCCTAATTTACTAATCAATAAATACCTTTCACTTCCCAGAAATTGTGAGACGATCTCCTTCGACTTTCAACCCTAAAAGCCTCTTCATAAACGCCTTCAATTTAGAATCAGCCCCGAGCTCCAAATTATATGAAACTAAGGGAGTAATAGGCGGATTATGACCTATATAATTATTTCTCTCCTTACTGGAATGATTCAGCTCACCATTGGCGCTCTTTACTAAAGTATTTATCTCCCTAAAGACAGTAAAAACGGGGATCACGTTTCTACGATTCTTATTCACGAATTCTAGAATTTTAAAGAAGAAATTCTCGTTCTCTGTCGTTTCGGATTTTTGGAAGAACGGTAGGAAGCGTTTTTGACGTTTGTGTACGTGCTTTTTGTCGGGGTAAGTTGAGTCTATGTCAGGAAATGAGTCAAGATCTTTTGTTAAAGTTGAGTCCGCATCTAATGTTGACATGAAATTTAACATGCTATCTCCGTTAGATACTGTGTTCGTTTTTATATTGTAGCTGTTGATGAATGAGTCTAGATCTGACTTTTTTGCGTCACGGAATATTGGGTTTTTGTACTCTGTTTCTGCATTAGGAAAAGTTGAGTGTGAATCTGTGTCTTTCGATTCTCTTTTAGTTTTAAGAGCAGATGTGGGTTTTAGACCTGGTTTTGTTATATCCACATACGAGTCTAAGCCTATCTTTCTAGTCTTTATTTTAGGGTATATTATTGAACCTCCTTCAGTAATTTTTTTGTCATTCAATCCCGGGTTTAAATTGGCATTCTTTGTATTTATAGCAGACGTTGAGTCCATAAGTTTTCTATAATAAAATGTTGAGTCTTTTGGTATTAAACCATGAAAAGTTGAGTGCGTTCTTATTCTATCATGATCTGAGTCTTTTGTTTCTATATGGTGGTACATTGAGTCTTCAACTATTTGATCTTGGAATGTTGAGTCTAAACCTAAACGTGCTTTTTTGTGTTTAAGGTTTAGTTTTGTTCGTTTCTTCCCTCGTTTCCTATTTACTGGTTCTAAGTAGAAAGTGTAGTATCCTTGTGTTTGCGTGCGTTTGTCACCTGAAAAGAGTGAGAAGGCGATGTTAAGTGCAAGTTGACTGTGTATTCATGATCCCAAAAGGGTAATGAGAGCACGAGTGTGTGTTTATTAAACGAGCCGCAGGCGAGTGTTTCAATAACTAATTATAAATGGGTTGATATCGTTGTTCGAGTTCATCACAGACTCGTGTGCCATCTGAACGTCTGTTGTGATCAATCTTACGCCGGATCTGCGGCGTGTCCCATATGCGCGCGCGGCTCCTTTGCGCACGCGCCGCGCATGTAGCTCTCCCACGAGTCGCACGCGCTCGCGACGAACCCGTCCGGCCGCAAGATTGACTCCGCATAGAACATGTAGGAACGCCAGTGGCTGCAGAAGACTGGAAGGGGGGGTTAGGGGAGTTAGGGGTAACACGATTAGATAATAGAGATTGATGGAGAGAACACGGATGAGAAAATGTATAGACGAACAGGTAGACAGAGAGATATGGAGGGGTAGACAAATAACTAGTAAGTTTAAGTTATATGTTAGTGGCAGATAGACGGAGTCGCAGATAAGTATAGGTAGATGGATGGGGGGTATATAAATAAACAGACAGGTGAAAATGTAGATAGATGGAGAGGTAGCTAAACGGACGGGTTCATAGATGGAGAATTTGATTGACAAATGGACGGAGATGAAGAAGTAGATTAATGGAGAAAAATGTAATTAACCGATAATTAGATAGACGTACAGTTAGACAGATACATGTAGAGGTATATAGATGGAGAGGTAGATACATAAATAACAAGAGGAAATAAATATTTGTAAATATAAAGAATTAAATTATTTACATCGTTAGGAGCCAAAAAATTGTTACAGAGATGACAATATAAAATTATGCACCTTAAATTATTTTAATATAAACAAGCAAAATCGGCGTATAATTCCAGTTATACAACTTAAAGTTATTTATAGACCATTATAATGACTGTTACTTAACTTTAAGTCGTATAAAACTGGAATTATACGACGCTATTGCATGTTGGGATGACTTGGGCTGGGGTTTAATATTATTATCATAAATTATATTATACGTTAATAAGAGCTACTATATCGCAGCAAAATTATTTGCGATATCACTTCGAATAGATGTTCCGGACATTTTTCTTCTTAAATACTTGAAAATTGTAGTGTACATACACTTATTCAACAGCAGCTGTTTGGGTATGACAACCTCGAGCTCGCAGCCCGGCTGTGGGCTGATCCCACCGTTAGGATAGAAGTCTGCATGGCCCGTGGGCTGTTTCACTCCTGAAACACATTAATTACATGTCTATTATATATCTATTATATAAGTAAATAGTCAACTTATAGATCTATTCACTTAGATATTTGTTGTTATTTCGAAATCACAGACACTTCAATTTTAGTAATATTTTTGAACAATTTTAGTCGGTAGTTTTGTATAGAAGATGCACAATCGGGCTACCCCGGCTGCCAGAATTAGACGCAAAAAGCAAACCCCGCGCGCCCTGCTAGTTTAGCAGCTTTTTTTGCTAGTAAAAGTTGGCCAAGCGTCTTTAGAATATTTTAATATTTGGTCTGTTGTAATGAGACAAGTTACCAAAGATCTCAAAAGAAGGATATGCCTATCTGTACAATTTCCTGTAACAAGTCTCGTAGAAGGTTATCAAACGCCAGCGCCATGGCTTACCCAAACCCTATTGCTGATGTCTTAGTTCTTACCGCATACACACAAAAGTCTAATATTGCTTGATTCACACGTTATATCATTGTGCGCGGTGGGGTCGGTGGTGCTGCGGTCACGCCGCACGATGCGGGAGGGCATTTTTTCAATTATAACAGTGTCACTTAAACGGGTGTCATGGATGGTGGTTGACATGTGACTGAACTCAGACTCGCGTTCGGACACCTCAAAAGTAAGCACTTCCTTACTATATATTTCAATGCCAGTTACCAAAAATGCCAGCGTCCGTGTGTATGACGTCCACAAAGTGGGCATCGGAAGGGTCCAGACGTTGCTCCAGTGGTAAATTCGCGAAGAGTGGAAGCGCTGGGTCCAGGCCGGTGATTCTTGATACGCGCCCTGTGGGAAAAAGAAGGTTAAGAAGGCCCTGAAATTCCAGCAGGTAAATTAGGGTTCCGTACCTCAAAAAGAAAAACGAAACCCTTACTCGTGTCTGTCTGTCTGTCTGTCTGTCTGTCCGTCTGTCACAGCCAATTTGCTCCGAAAGTACTGGACCAATCGAGTTGAAATTTAGTATACATATGTAAGTCGGTGACCGCAATACGTGACGCGTGACGTAAATATATGAATTTTAAACATGGGGCAACTTTGGGGGGTTAATTAGAAAATTAAAAAAAAGTTATGCTACATATCGTGTGACATATCAAATGAAAGGGCTTATTATGAGGATCTTAAATATATTTTCTTTTGAATTTCAAGTAAAATAGCTTAGAAGTTATTTAGGAAAATAGGCGAAAATTGGCCAGCCCCCCTTTATTTCCGAAACTACTGAGCCTAAAATTTTGAAAAAAATACAGAAAATCGTTCTTTACCTATAGATTACAGGAAAACCTATAAAAAGTCTATAGTATTTAAAGTAACGTAGTAAATTTCAGATAATCATGTACGGAACGGAACTCTGTCCACGCGAGTTTAACTCGCACTTGTCCGGTTTTTGTTATAATTGTTCGAGCGAGCGCGAACCGTCTCCCTTTCGGCTTGGACAAAAATGCTTTCGTATGTCCGGATGTCCGGTGGATGTCCGGCCGTTCTCCTCTACAGGTCGCGTTTCTCAACTGTTTCGCGTGCAATTTTGTGAGCAGGTTCGATAATTATGTCTTTATTTTTTGGCGATTCAGTTTACGAAATTTTTAAAATGGCGGATGTATGGGGTTGGAAATGAAAAAACCGGACAAGTGCGAGTTAAACTCGCGTGGAGAGGGTTCCGTTCCGTACATGATTATCTGAAATTTACTAGGTTACCTTAAATACCATAGACTTCTTATAGGTTTTCCTGTAATTTATAGGCAAAGATCTGTTTTCTGTTTTTTTTTTTAAATTTTAGCCTAAGTAGTTTCGGAAATAAGGGGGGGGGGGGGAATGGTCATTTTTCGCCTATTTTCCTGAATAACTTCTAAACTATTTTACTTAAAATTCAAAAAAATATATATTTAAGATCCTCACAATAAGCCCTTTGATTTGATATGTCACACGATATAGGTGGCATAACTTTTATTTTTAATTTTCTAGTTTATCCCCAAAACGTGGCCCCTATGTTTAAAATTCATATATTTACGTCACGCGTCCGTGTTGCGGTCACTAACTTACACATGAATACCAAATTTCAACTCAATCGGTCCAGTAGTTTCGGAGCAAATTGGCTGTGACAGACGGACAGACAGACAGACGGACAGACAGACAGACAGACAGACAGACAGACAGACAGACAGACAGACAGACAGACAGACAGACACACGAGTGATCCTATAATCCTTTTTTCCTTTTGAGGTACGGAACCCTAAAAAGAACATAATTACTGGCGAGGTCTACAGCTCACAGAGCCACTAGTAGTAAAATCACCAATAAATTCAAAAACTAAGACCTGATTACAGAAAAATCACACGCTTAAAAGAATGAAACAGCTAACTATATATATAGACGCACCTGATGTAATTGCTGCGCCCGCGACACCGGCCGATTGCGCACCCAGACTGTGCCCGATTAGATGCGTCTTGGATAAGTCCAGGCCTCTGCAAACAAATATGAATGGAGGGTTTGCAAATGTCAATAGCCGGGTATCCACTATAGGCAGCCTCGGGTCGAGCGGCTGTCTCGCACCGAGGCCGCGCAAGTGGAGACGCTGCCTCAACCTGAGGCACGCCGCGACACGAGGCAAATTCGTTGCCGCGAGCTGAGCCATATTTTGTCGGTTTTTTGCCGTGCTTAAAGGAGCCTCAGCCCGAGCCGTGCATTTGATGGAGACGGGCGTGTCGCCACGGATCGCAATGGACAACGAAACTGCTATTAATCTTATAAAATTATATGAGCGTCACCGTGTTCTCTGGGATCCGTTAAATAAAAAATATTACAACAAAAATGTGAAACAGGATGCGTGGAACGATATAAGTGTAAAATTGGGGATTGCAGTGGACGCTATCAAAAAGAAAATTACCAGTCTCACAGGGACATACCGACGAGATAAAATAATTTGAATTATGGTAATTGCTATTAAAGCAGCAGCTACTCGACGCGCGTCTGGTGCCATCGCGTTTTGGCTTTAAACTGCACACGTGTCGGCTTAGGCGACTCGCCGCGAGCTGATCCACAACGTGCCTCGAGCCTTTGCCTCAGAGCGAGCAGCCTCAAACTGAGGCTGGTTGCTTCAAGTCGAGGATGCTCGACCCGAGTTTGCCTCTAGTGGAAACCCGGCTAATGGCGTTGACCACTTTCTCGCAGGTATCCGACCCGACTCGGCGAAAGCCCTTGAACGTCGTAATTGAATTAAGTCGTCCAATAATTACGTGAGGCGTTAAGGAGTGCCGGGGGTCGAGCTGAATCTCACTCAATCTCACGTAGGGGAGTAGGGGGTCTCGGCAAATATCACGTAATATTTTTACCGCTAGAAAATTGCGAGAGAACTGGGTTATAAATATAGTCAAATATAGTCTTAAATAAAAATAATTATATATTATTAAATAAATCCCACGCAAAAAAGCAGATATTAACACATTTAGACTAAATATAGGCATTTTGATAAATCTGGCGTGAGATTAGGAGGGCGGACGGGGTCGAGCCAAATCTCACTACATCTCACCAAGGGGTCGAAAAATCGCCAAAATCGCCTCACGTGGGAAATTAATGGACAACCCCTAACCCAGTAAATTGGCGGCTGGAATATGAGTAGGTACTGTTACCAAGTGTACTTTTGCGTGCCTGACTTCGCGTTTTCTTCCGGAGGACAATGCTGGCTACCAGAGATGAGATTTGCCACCATAGGGGCTCCGGACGTCAGGTACCTATGCTGTCACTTCCGACCAATCAGAGGTGACGCACACACACAATAGAATTTAAATTTTCATTGTTACCTGGAGACGAGGAAGTCTATGAACTTGGCGGCGAAGCGTCCGATGTACCAAGTGTTGTCAGCCGCGGTGAAGTACCACGGCCCGGCCTCCAGGCGGGACGCGTCCACCATGATGACGTTCGTGTCGCCGCGCAGCATTAATGCTGTAACAAATAGTTGTTGGCGATCGAGCGAAGCGAGCGAAACATCTCCGTTTCAGCTTGGGCAAAATTGCTTTCGTATATCCGGCGGATATCAGTTTGTTCTCCTCTACAAGTCGCATTGCTCAACCGATTCTCGTGAAATTTTGTCAGCAGGTTCGATAATTATATAAAAAACAATTGTCGATTTAATTTTACGATTTTTATCAATATGGCGGAGATATGGGGGTTTTTGCGATTACAAAGTTATTTGCGGTATTGGTAAACTGACCAGAACCTATGTCGATATATCGGGATAACAGTTTGGCAACGACAAAGTTTGTAGCGAGGTCTACAGCTCACGGGACCACTAGTAAGAATAAAATAGTTTTCTCTATACCGGGTCAAATGTCGAATTCGGTAGACAACTTCGGCTTGTCGAAAGCGTCGCAGTCGAAGCTTTGTTTGCACATGCAGTTCGTGGAATAACTTTACAGCGAATATACAGCGCCCTGCGCGTTCAATACACAACCCATATATCCAATATACTCGACATAGCCACTCCAATGCACAATAGGGAAGTTTCATATCTTTTTTCATCTTGTATTGGAAAGTGCTGATTAATAGAAGCCGATCTGTGTACGCAAAACATTATTATGTTGATTATTTTATGAGTTATGAACTTTTGAAAAGTCATTGTTCATACCACTCGCAAAAACACTTCATACAAAATGGAAGACAACTATGACGTCACAGCTGTCGTTAGACTGTACAGAATGTTATGGCGTTGAAACGAAATCTGCAGTTATTTCCGAAAATACTGTATTTAAACCAACATCGTAGAAATAAACATGACTTAAATTTGATGAGGATGTCCAAAAAACTAAAATCAGAATTGAAAAACAATATATATTTTTCACTAATTTTGACTCTTGATTAAATAAAAATGATTATTCAAAATGATCTGCCTTTTCCTGTAATATGCTTTTGTTTACATTTACTTTCATAATATATCATTTAGAGCTCATTCAGATTTTCATGCAACTTCCCCATTAACACTACGGATTTCATGTCCTTAATAACTTGCTTGCTTGCTTGCTTACACCTACGCCTCTGTCGACTTCGACCAGCGGAAATATTTGGTTGTAACAAACCGCATTATTCTTACCTTCCCGTATGAGAATGCCGCTCCCGTCCGCTGTTGACTTCGAACAGCGAAAATATTTGGTTGTAGCAAACCGCATTCTTCTTACCTTCCCGTATGAGAATGCCGCTCCCGTCCGCTGTCGACTTCGACCAGCGGAAATATTAGGTTGTAACAAACCGCATTATTCTTACCTTCCTGTATGAGAACGCCGCTCCCGTCCGCTGTTGACTTCGACCAGCGAAAATATTTGGTTGTAGCAAACCGCATTCTTCTTACCTTCCCGTATGAGAATGCCGCTCCCGTCCGCTGTCGACTTCGACCAGCGGAAATATTTGGTTGTAACAAACCGCATTATTCTTACCTTCCCGTATGAGAATGCCGCTCCCGTCCGCTGTCGACTTCGACCATCGGAAATATTTGGTTATAGCAAACCGCATTCTTCTCACCTTCCGGTATGAGAATGCCGCTCCCGTCCGCTGTTGACTTCGACCAGCGGAAATATTTGTTTATAACAAACCGCATTCTTCTTACCTTCCCGTATGAGAATGCCGCTACCGTCCTCGGGCATCTCCATGAAAGCGTGGAAGTACAGCACGGTCGTGTCGTGCCAGTTGATGTGCGATGCCATCAGTTTCTCGTCATCACCGATCACCAGCTCTTGAAACACTATCGGGTTGTATCTGAGGCAGAGTGGCTTGTTGAGCAGGCGTTCTATATTTATCACGCAGAGGCGTAGCAAGGTAACCAGAGGCCTTGGTGCACAAAAGGTTCTACAGGTGGAGAGTTAAGGAATGTATACTTGGAACGAATAAAACATTAATAGTATAATGGACCAATAATATAAAAGGACTGTCAACCGCCATACATTTGAGCGTACGCCGGAATAGCTAGCTTCCGTGGCTAATACTAGATGGCGCTACAAATTTTTTTATTGGATCGTAGTTCGGAAGCTTGTCACTAGATGACGCTACTAGAGTTAGCCTGGGTGATATTCAAAAAAATTAAAATAAATCATTTTTGTCTTCAAACTGTCGTTGATTCGGCTTTTTTCACGTTATTTGTAAAAACTAGCAGTTGTTCGGAAGAAATCATAGTTGTTTGAACGAATTACAGCCTAAATTTATGAATTCGTCAATAGATGGCGGGTCAAAGCCCCGATGTACGCTCAAATGTATAGAGGTTGACAGTCTTCTTGTATTATTGGTCCATGATAGTATACTACACGCCGAGGCAAGAAAGTAGGCCATTTCTACCCGCGTGTAAAACTGATGCGTGTAAAGTTGTGTTGGAACCTATTTTATTTACATCCCGAAGTTGGGAGAATATTTGGAGAACTCAGATTGTGCCTGGATACATTTTATTTCTTGTATATTCTTCATATTGGTATTTATTGGTGGTTCCTTTCCTGCTTTGCTTTGGGAGCCTTTTACGTCGCATAATATTTTTTTCGCATAATCATAATCTTGCCTAATTTTCATTTTGTTGATATGATCCCTTTTTCCAAATATCATAGTTTTAGCATTAAGTTTCAGCGGAACAGAAAATATTCCAAACAATGATTATGCGAAACAATATTATCAGAATAAAAATATTATGCCATGCGATAGACTCCTGTGTTAAATACGTGGTTTGAGAGCAAGTGCTATGGAGCTGACCTGGTGTAGAGTTGAAACTGGATATCGCTGGAGTCTCGTACCATGGGGCACTTGGATTTGTCCACGGGCGCGATTTGGAGCAGGGCTGTTTCGAACTGCACCCCTGGTGGCCCTGCAATAATAATAATAGCGTAAGGATGTGAAGACCCCATAGCTCGCTGGTGCTACCAGTGCAATCAGTCACCGCAGGGCAGCTTGTGGCGAGCTGTTGGAGAGCAGCGACTCCACGGACCTGAGTGCTCCCGAGGGAAGACCCTATCCCTCATCTCCGCTTGCCTTCACCGGCTGGTTGGAGTGAATAATGATGAGTAAAGTAGACCTCACCTCTGGCTTGCCTTGGCCGGTTAAGGAAGGATCTGTTTTTGCAAAACGACAGGAAGGTCTCACGCTTTGCCGGAGCTCGGAGCTGCATCAATATTCAAAAAACGTATAGACCTAGATTTTGTTCTGACACTTCTGACTGACAACCTATCAAAAGTTGGTAATAATCGGTTAACAGTTAAGGGGTGGAAATCGATATAGACTTTTGTATGAAAAGGGTGATTTTTGCCGTTGGTTCAGTCCTCTTAAGGGAAAACAGTAGGTTATTTTATTAAGCATTTATGATTGAAAATGCGTTTAGTGGGCCGAGCGCCGTTTGGGGTCTTATAGAGTATCTTGACCATATTGCAGTGTGTTTTAATTGTTCAATTATATCGACGAATCAATTGATTACTTGAGTAGCACGCAACCTTTTTGAATAGTAATTTCTTTGAACCACTTGCGCTGCCAAGCGTACCCGCTTGCTAATGACGATTGTCATACAAGTATCCATACTTGTCTTATTTGGTAAACAAGCTTCTAACCTCAAAATGTGCCATTTTTGGGTGAAATAGCTGTTTTATCCGAAACGAGTGGACCCGCCACAGCTTCGCCCTCGGTGTTTTCCATACAAACTTTATCACCCCTTTCCCCCCTTTAGGAATAGAATTTCGAAAAATCCCTCCTTAATGCACCTCTAGGGTACTCGAGGAATGCCTCATCCAAATTTCAAACCTCTAGGACCACCCGTTTAGGCTGTGCGTTGTCTATAAGTGAGTCACGGTACTGTTTTATATGTATTGCTTATAAAGCGAACCTAGGCTAAAAATTGGCAAAGTGAAAGTAAGCAAAGTGAGTCTAAAATATTGTCTCTCGTTCCTTTATTTGCAAGGAAACAGCGTTAGCCAAAAAGGTTTATTTCGAGGTTAGAAACTTGTTTATCAAATAAGACAAGGTATGGATGAATCCAGTGTAGGCAGATCCTTACTTATTTTATAAAATAAGTAAGGATCTATCTGAGCTAGTGATAGTCTAGTGAGAACTATCTGCCCGCGATTTTGTCCAAGTTGAATTCGTTCGCGATTCCGGTACATTTCTGTTAATTTTTAACCGACTTCAAAAAAAGGAGGAGGTACAAAATTTGCTTGTATGTTTGTTAATGTTTGTTACCTCAGAATTCTGTTATTTATAAACCGATTTGGAAAGTTCTTTTTCGAATTGGTGGGGAATACCCCCAAGTTGGCCCCGTTGTAGTCACAGTTGAGGTGTGATGAGAGGATCTATGAGGAGTCGATGGAACTCCTCAAACATTATAGGCACGCATACGTAGCAGTTTTTTTAATTTTTTATGTCAGTTGACTGACAAACGAGCTGACGGCCAACCTGATGGAAAGTAGTCACCGCCGCCCATGGACATCTGCAACACCAGAGGTGCTGCCAATGCGTTGCCAGTCTAGGGAGGATGGGGAATGGGGATGGGATGGGGATGAGGGAATAGGCCTCCGGATGTTAATGCACAATTTAATATTAAATTAGACGGTCAAAACATTGAATTTGTAAAGTCAACTGTTTTTCTAGGATTAACACTTGACTCAAAATTGCAGTGGGGATCCCATATTACAGCCATAGCGAGTAGGTTGAGCTCTGCTGCGTTTGCAGTCAGACAGATGAGGCAGTTAACTGATGTAGCGACGGCAAGATTGGTTTACTTCGCGTATTTCAAAAGTATTATTTCATACGGTTTAATTCTATGGGGATCAGCTGCTGACTTAGAGTCTATTTTTATTTTGCAAAAAAGGGCCATCAGGGCCATATATAACATGGGCACACGCGAGTCACTGAGGGATTTTTTAAGGAAACTGGAATACTAACTCTGCCTTCGCTATACGTATTTGAAATAATAATGTATGTCAGAAAAGATATATACTATTTTCCTACAAATGTAGATAAGCCAAAGGCCGAAGTACCGGATAGCTTAAAGTACCAACTTATAGACTGGCTAAAACTAAAAAATCATTTCTAGGAAATTGTACACTTTTTACAATAATATACCTTAAAACATTATAGAACAAACAGACACAATGTTCAAATCTACTGTAAAGCGAATTCTTATTTCTAGGGCATATTACTCAGTAAAAGACTACGTCATGGACAGGGACGTTTGGCTTAAATCGTGACCTGCACTGGGGATCCCTGGGTCTCGATGAGCGTACCTGCTGTGGTATATACTTAGATTTGTATAAAACTGTAGACATCATTGTTGACTTATATGTGTACTGATTTGAAAAAATGATACCTCACCGAGTTTCTTGCCGGCTCTTCTCAGAAGAGGGTTTTTTCCGAACCGGTGGTAGATTCATTCCTTGACCTTCATAAGAGCTTGTAAAAGCCTAAATTGAATAAAGATAGTTTGACTTGACTTTGACTTTGATCTCGTCACTCACCGTCCGAAACACAATAGCAAGCTATTACTTTACGCCGATATTTTCTGTAACAACTAAAGCAGTCCAAAATCCATTATTTGATGAAGTGGAACTGATGATGAAGACCACAGATGACCACCTGTTTCTTTTCAAAACGATTTAGATGTCTGTTTTTTTTATTTGTTGAGTTTTTTTTAGACAGTGATACGCACAGAAGTATTAGTACTATTATGTACCTATTGCAAACCGCGCGTAGACTGCGTGCGATGCGCTGTGCAAAGACCTTTACAAGTTAAAATTTCTAATCCAAGTAAAGCCGGTTGTCATTACTAAGTAACCTTATCTTATCAACGTGTTACTTAATACATGTTAATCTAGTTATTACAAACTAACTGGGAAATCTAGAAAACTCTCGCTAGATTGTAGGGATGTGGGTATGGCGTTGCGTAATATGTCTTCATACGAAGTTATATAATAGTTTATAAATATAAATGTTTATATTTAAGAGGACTGTGAACCAACGGCAAAAATCACCCTATTCATGCAAAAGGCGATAACGATTTCCACCCCTTAAATGTTAACCGATTTTGACCAATTTTTGACAGTTTGTCAGTCAGAACAAAATCTAGGTCTACACGTTATTGAATTTTGATTAATGATCAACATAACTAGTCAAATAATCGCCGAAATTAATTATGTATGAGAATACTGAAACAACAATAAAACTTAATGAATTGATTAATGTGAAAAAACTAAAACGTAGGTATAAACCTAGATTTTGCCCTGACTGACCACCTATCAAAATTTGGTCAACATCGGTTAACCTTTAAGGGGTGGAAATCGTTATCACCTTTTGTGTGAAAAGCCGTAGGTTCACACTCCTCTTAAAATTTATGTTTGTTCAACGCAGTGGAGATGCGAGCTTTGAGACGTATGTGTGGTGTTTCTATGAGTGACAGGATAAGGAATAGCGTGATAAGGGTACGATGTGGTGTGGAAGATGTAGTCATCAGAATTGAGAAAGGTATGCTTAGATGGTTTGGACATGTGGAGAGGATGAACGAAAGAAGACTAACGAAGCAGATTTATAAGGCGAGTGTGCATGGTAGGGTTGGAAGGAAGACCTCGGCGAACGTACCAAAACCAGATCGCTCTTAAGAAAGGCCAGGTCAAGAGTACCCTGAACCGGCGAGCGTGCATTAAGAATTAATGAGAGTAGACGAAGCGAAAGGTGGAAATCGGTGATCTCGGCCTACCCCTTTGGGAAATATGTTTCTAGTTATGTTAAAAATTACAAACGAGAGACCCCGCCTAGGAAGGCAGAATCAACGGAAAAACACTTTTCCTATCATTATTATTATGAGCCTGTTGTGTCCCACTGCTGGGCCAGCGCGTAATCCCTCCCGCGGCGCCAATTTTGCCGGTACATCGACTACTGCGCAGCCCCCATCCCCAGCGCGCTTTTTATCTAGGTATAAAAAATTAAATCCGCGAATAGATTTGGTTACTACAGGTTAAAATTATACAAAATATGTAAATTTTTATCAACGGCTTCATTTCCTGCACTTAATCTTTACTTTAACGTGCATAACAACGCTTCGGAGGTCGCGCGCGGATGGTATGTTAGTCCCCAGCCCTCCGACTATCACTTAAAAAAAGATCCGTAACAAACAAACAAATCAAACATTCGCATTTATAATACCTATTAGTAAAGATATACTATACGCTGATGATCTTGTATAGAGCAATGATCTGAGCCAATAAATGTTGAAAACTGTGTTAGTGTGTTATCGAGCTGGATCGCTGAAAGAATGCTCTTGCGCAATATGTGCTGTAAGCGTGCACGATCTATTATAACGCGCGCGCGCGTCGATAAATTATCCATAGGTGATGTATTCAAGAACTCGTCTTTTTGATATAACTGTGAAGGAAAACGTCGCAAGCTAATCTGTTTACAGGTGTTTCCCACCCGCGGAAATATATGCAGTCCCACTAGTGGGACGTATATAGGCCGGTGATGATATGATATGACATTTTTTTTGTTGAACATACATTGTCGATAGTAATTAGAATAAAAATAAAAATAGTAGCATTTTTATAAGAAGAAAGAAAGAAAGAAAAGACATTTATTCACTTCACAAGGACACACAAAAATAAAAAAACACAACAAAATAATAGAGAAAGAAAAACGAGGGATGTGTGTCATCGCGACGGTGAATCGGTCACTGGCTCAGCATAATGCTGAGGTGTCCGACACCCGCAACCCGTCTGTAGCAATCGGAGCGTTATACAAACACACCAAACACTTACACACAAAACTACTTGGATAAGAATAAATATTGTCATAGTGGCTTTTGAAAGAAAAAACTAAAATGCATTACACGCAAAAACTTACATGAACGTACTTACTATACAATAATATACATATTTTGCATACAGCATACAGTGAGGTACATCAAAAATAAAAACGGGAGAAAGAAAAAACAAACAAAAAGTTGATTCATTCGTAAAATAGTGCTGGTCATCATTATCATCATTAATAATTAATTGCACGTTCACATTGGAGGTAAAACAATGGGATAATTTTTGAATGACTCCCTGGACGTTATCGCGCAGTTATCTCTTCAAAACTATTAAAAACTGGGGCTTGGAATTGCGTGCTGGTTTCTCTTGTAAAAACACATCGTCAAAAAAATCAGAAGCCGCACAATGGTTGGGGCATGAACTCTTTCATTAACGCTTCCACACACCGAAACGCGGGATCCTGTGATCCTGCTTACGCGCCGACCCGTGTGTGCGCCCTTATTTTGCACAGCCTTTGACCTCGCGGTCATAAATCACTTTGACTCGATGTTTAAATACAATTAAGTTTAGAAACAAAACTCCTCTGCTGCACTGGGAGTGAAGACATAGCATAGAATGCGTGCAGATGCTTATCATCCTGGCATGTCGTAAAAGTCGACTAAGGGACGGGTCCTCTCCAACATGGTGGACTATCTGTATGGGCGATGGGCTGATCACCTGTCACCATACGGTTCATCATACCATCTTAGGACTAATTAATCGAACGTGGCCACAAGTAGTCTTGTGGCTCTGCCCACCCCATTAGGGATTTCGGGGGTGATTATATGTATGTATGTATGTAAGTTTAGAAACACGTAGATTTCCAACAGTTACGCAGTTTAACCGCAGTAGAATGCGTGATAAATCATTGCGTTCAACGCGTAGTTGCGTAACGAACGCAGTCTTCCTTCACACCTCTGTAGTTATCAGAGTATCCACAGACCATAAAATCCGACTCCGCATAGCCCAACCCAGGCCAGTATTAGGGGTTTAGATTATAGAAGTAAAAAATCAACTCCTCTCCTGCACTGGGAGTGAAGAAATAGCATAGAATGCGTGCAGATGCTTATCATCCTGGCATGTCGTAAAAGTCGACTAAGGGACGGGTCCTCTCCAACATGGTGGACTATCTGTATGGGCGATGGGCTGATCACCTGTCACCATACGGTTCATCATACCATCTTAGGACTAATTAATAGACCGTGGCCACAAGTAGTCTTGTGGCTCTGCCCACCCCATTAGGGATTTCGGGCGTGATACTATGTATGTATGTAAAAGATCAATTAAACGTTGGGGACCTCAAACCATGCCGCCTAAAACGTGAACTACAGGCCACACGGATTGATACACAACACATGCGCATTTGTTTGGCATGTAAGGTTACGATACTAAATAATATTGGCAATTTAGTGTTTATTTGTGACAGCATTATTACCACCAAATTAAGAAGAGTTCCAATCTTCTTAATTTGGTCGTACTGTCACTTGTCAAGAAACATGTTTGAAATCGACGTAGTAATAAAACACAGCCATCTTGTTTTTTCATTAGGGCGCTGATGTTTGCGGGAGCAGCGTAGCATTACAGTCGTAGATTCAATTAATTTACAGCGTATCTGTTACTTCTGTAATCTAAGATTAGAGGCAAAAAGCCATAACCGGCGGGGCTACAAGCAGGCTTGGCATGGCCTTTAACTGTTTTTCTTTTATTTCAAGTATTTTTTTGCGGTAAAATACAACTGGATATTGCTGACTTTGCTTCTTTTGTGACTCAATATGTAAGCTAAACAGTACAGTGCACAAAATCACCTATATACATATTACACATAACTTCTTTATTTAAGATCAATTGGCTAGTTTTCTGAAAGAATCTGCTTAGTCCATCATTTACGTTATCAAAAACTATTGAAAACGTATTTTTTCTTTTGTAAATTAAACAAAAAATTACGAAGATATAGTGCGTTGAAGTTCCGCATGACGTCACGACTGCATACTTTTTACCATTAAGTGACGTCATGAGCCCCCACTTCCGAACTTTGACGCGCGTTATCTTTGTCAATTTTGATTAATTTGATAAAGCAAAAAATACGTGTTCAATATTTTTTGATAATCTACTGACGGAGTAATTAGATTTTTTTTTTAGCCAGGAAACATCCCTCAGCTATTTCAATTCCTATGACCAATTAAGTTTAATTACTGCAAGAATTAACAAAATCAGACCGCGTAGCTTATGCAAAGTTAGAAACTTAATACATAACATGCACAATTTCTTTGCGTAGTCGGCTAAAAGTGAAGTCGATAAAAGGTTATGAACTGACTCGTGTTGAAATTGTAAACGTGCAAACCCGTATGTGGTCGTCATAACATATAAATCTGTCAGCAACCGCAATGTGGCAGACGCACCCTCAATCATTACTTTACGAGTTGTAGAAAGTGCATAGAAGATGCTTACACGTTATGTAATAGCATGAACTGGTGTTAGGTTACTCATACATGAAGAACCTCATATGTCAAATGTTCCAAGATCTCGAAAGAAGGATTTAATAATAATAAATAAACCCATTTATTTCAGGCACCATTGGCCCATATACAAATACCTTACAGACTAACATACATATTAAAATAACTTAAAAGTAATTAATATTATTTAAAATTATTTAGGGGACGAAAAAGCGTTAATATGCCTATCAGCGGCCCTAACATGCATGCCACAACGATAAATTAGAACCGTTTATCTCTATGACTATCTCTTTCGTCGGCACTAGTGTGAGAGAGATCACTTAGAGATAAACGGTTCTAATTTATCTTTGTGCCATGCATGTTAGGGCCGCAGTAGAATTTCGTGCAACAAGTCTCATAGAAGGTTGTCAAACGCCAGCGACATGGCTTCTTAATGCTGATATCTTAGTTCTTACGACGTTTATACAAAAGTCTAATATTGCTTGATTCACATGCTATCATATCATTGTGGACGGTGTTGGCCGGTTAGCTATGCCGCCCCATTAAGTAATAAAAAATATTGTAGGTAAGCTTGACAATAAAAGGCGCCCAAAGACGGCCGCAAGGCTTCGCCGCCCCTCGCAGCCTGCCGCCCCGTGCCATCGCCCCCTTTGCCCTATAGGGTAAAGACGCCCCTGGGCGTCTGTCGCCATCACTATTACGGCTAAGAGATGCTTCTTCACCCGTCTTTTGATGACGGTTGTAAGAACAAGGAAAAACGCTGGAAGAGCATTCCGCATTTTTGTTGTTCGGCAGGGAATGATCGGTGAAATATCTGCGTACGGGCAGGTATTTCACGCGCGGCAATGCGGATGCATCTCCAGCCCCGTACGGGTTCCAATACGGAATGGAGGAATGAGCTTATAAATCTAATAAATAAATAAATCAGGGGTTTATCTTTACACAAATCGATCTAGTCCCAAAGTAAGCTCTAAAGGCTTGTGTCATTGCTACTAGACGACGATATACATACTACATATAGGATAAATAAATATTAAAATAATAGGAAACATTCAAGAATCAGGAACATACATTCGTGCTCATAACACAAATATTTGCTGTTACCGGGGATCGAACCCGGGACGCTAGCTTCGGAGGCACTACCAACTAGGCTAACCGCGTCGTCAAATAATACAGTGACTCACTTATAGACAACGCACAGCCTAAACGGGTGGTCCTAGTGGGTTGAAATTTGGAGGAGACATTCCTCGAGTACCCTAGAGGTGCACTAAGGAGTCATTTTTTTTGAAATTCCAGCCCTAAAGGGATGATAAAGTTTGTAAGGAAAATACCGCGGGTTGAAGCTGTGGCGGTTCCACTAGTTATTAATAATATTAAAATAATTTTAATAATTACAAACTTACGTATCAAAGAAAAGAAACAAGCCAGCGGCACGGTCGTTTGCATCGTCACTAATTAACTTGAAAGTACACTAAATAAAAATATATCAATATTTAAATATGGCGGCGAGCGCAGGCACACGCGTCAGATACCACCGAACTATGTTACCTAGTATATCGTCAGAACTTGTACAAGTGGGGTTGGTAGGAATGCAGACGTAGATTTATTTAACACTTGCTTCTTCCCGCGACTTCGCGTATAATTCGGTTATAGTTATTCCCTCGGGAACCGAATTTTCCAAGATCGGTCGATCAAAACGATCAAATTAATTTATGCCCAAAGGTCGGACTGGTAGAGAACGCCTCAAGGCATTAAGTCCACCTTATTTGCTCTAAAGTTATTACTGTGCAATGAATATAAATTATTAATAATCATAATCTTTACACAAATCGATCTAGTCCCAAGTCTAAACTTGTTCTGTGGGTACTAGACGACGATATACATACTATATAGATAAATAAATACTTAAATACATAGGAAACATCCAAGACTCTAGGACAAGCATTCGTGCTCATCACACAAATATTTGCCCTTACCCGGGATCGAACCCGGGACAGCTAGCTTCGGTGGCTACCGACTAGCTAGTCGGTAGCCACCGAAGCTTAGTCATTAGGCTAAGGGAACGAACCAATACCACGTGACCCTTTTTTAAACCTTAGTCCCCCCGCCCCTTTTATCAAGCGTGGTATTTTGGAGACCCCCCTCCCCCCTGAACCGTTAACGTAGTTCCCTAACCGCGTCGTAAAAATTAATCAACAAAATGTTTTAAATTAAAATAGAAAAGTAATACACCTTATCTTTTCAGAATGTCTAGACCACAGTCGCCTATTAAAAACCGCATTTTCAAGCTACTTTCCTGGCGGCTTTTCAACTTGCGACACTCGTCCGACTGGTTCGTTATTCGCGCTCCAGTCCAGTGACTTGTGTGGAAATTATAGAATGTATCCTTGATGTTTTTATTTGTATAATTAAGCACATTCCTTAATAAGTGCGCGGTTTCCTGATGTTCCTATGGGAATTTTGACACTGCGCCGACCGTCCAATGGCGTCAGGGGCGGCCTTAGGCATTGCGAAGCTCGGGTGGGTAGATCTTTGCGAGGCGCTTTTCTTTGTGGAATTAGTTAAAAGGGCCGGGCAGACCAAACGCGGTTGCGGCGCGAACGCGCATTTACCATGCCACACCGAAAAGTAGCGCGGGCCCGCGTACGAAACGCTTCGCGCACGCGCCGCGCCGCTCTCGCCGCATACAACTCGGGCAGCGCGGCGCGGGGCGTGCGCGAAGCGGCGGCGACGCGCGCGCGGGCACGCGAAGTTGTATTTAATATGGCCGCCATGTCTAGAGAGAGGCACACCGAGGCGGGCCGAACGCGTCGCGAAAGCGGCGCGGGGCGTGAGCAACGCGGGCCCGCGTTCGAAACGCGTTGAAGCCGCCGCCCGCGTTCGGTGTGCCATGTACAAATTGCGCGGGCCCGCGTTCGAAACGCGACGCGCCGCAACCGCGTTTGGTGTGCCCGGGCCTTAATGATGATGCTACAGATATCAGCGCGATAACTACCACAGAAGGGAGCGCTAGTGGCATGACGTGAGTGTTATATAATGCGCGGCGTAAGGAGCGATATTCAAATCATCATTTGTACTATTAGTACGTAATATTTTGCTACTTGGGTTGTTGTGCGAGTGCGCGAGGCCCATGGCAGTTGTCCTGCTCGCCGCTCGCAAGGGCCGCCACTGAATGGCGTCATCATCACCGTAATTTTGATTTCTATTAAAATAAAGATACCCAAAGTGTGCTCCACGGAGCCCTAGGGCTTCGCAAAGCGTCTGTTGCGGCTTCGCGAAAGTACTGGTCATAATGAAAAATGTTGGTTGCAGGGGAAAATAAAATCTATCCAAAATTTCGATTTGAGAAGTAAATTTTTTTACTTTATTTTGTAATATTTAGATTCTAAATATTCCAACATAAAGTTAAATTTAACTAAAACAGTAGTAGTGGAATGCGTAATATGAGCACGTGACATTCCAGCCAAGAGATACCTAAGTAAACAGTTCAATACTGACTAGAAAAATAAACAACAGTTTCATACCTACCTCCTGTTTTCAAGTTTGTTCGTCGAGACTCGATAAATATTATGATATCGTCTCGAAATAGCAACTGTCGCTTACCTATCGCAAACTGTATGACGGGCGTCGCTTATCGCCACGCGCACTGAGTTTCGTGGTACGAGGGACGCAGTTGTTGGCGTCGCGGCGCCGCGCCGGGCGAGCGAGCGCCATTTATTGCCATTCCGTTCTGGAATACGTTTCGAGTGTATCGTTTGTGTGTTCGTGTGTTGTTTTAGACGAAGCAATTGAACGTTTCATAATAAACGTCACCGAATCTGATTCTTCCTCCGACTCTGAGACTTCGTCATGGTCGTCGTCCGATGATATGCCAGCAATGGGACTATGCAGGCTATTCAATAATAATATTCTATGAAAGAGAATAGTTTATCCTTTAATTTTTTATTATCATCGGTAAAAATAATTAGCGGGCCGCTATTTGTAATGAGTTAAGAAGCCCTGATTTTTTATTTACTTTATCAACTCACTGCGAACAGATTTTATATACTTGATTATTATTAAAGAAAGTTTTTGATTAACTTAGGGCTCCGTCAAATATTCCAACTAGGCTAATCGTGTCGTTTTAAAACACTTATTCGTTGGCGTAGAGCGAGAGCGATAACCTCGCGAATTTTTCAGACTAAATTCATTAAAAATTTTCAGACACATTTTTTGTCTCGGGACACAACAGACCGTTTTTTTTTTTTCAATTAACCGCTTGAAATAACGCTAACAGCAACCTGCACCCGAAAAATTTAGTAATAAGTAATAAAATAAATAATCAGTATATAATCATCGTATCATCTTTCCAGAGCGATATGCGGCCGTATCGAGAACAACTTGCAGTCATTACCACCTCCATTCCGGCTTCAGAGGCCCCTACTGGCGCGCGCAGCCAGCACGGAGGCCCGCACCCCGGCGCGCGCGCCCTCCTTCAGCGTGTGCTGGGCCAGCACCTCCCCGGTAAGAACTGAACAGATGCTAATGTCATAGCCATTTTTTCGGCTGCAGCGGACCCTGCGCGCGCGCAACGCAAGCGTTCAGCGTGAACTGCCAGCTGCCAGAGATGCTGCTTTTTAGGGTTCCGTACCTCAAAAGGAAAAAACGGAACCCTTGACCCGTCTATCCGTCACAGCTAATTTTTTTTCGTTTTGCTAACCTTGGCATGTGACATATCAAATGAAAGGGCTCGTTGTGAGGATCATAAATATTTTTTTTTTATAATTTTATGGTAAATGGTTTTAAAATGATTTAGGAAAATAGGCGAAAATTGAACATTCCCCCCTTATCTCTGAAAGAAATGGGCCTAAATTTTCGAAAAAAATACAGAACATTGTTCTTTACCTATAGATTACAGGAAAACCTATAAAAAGTCTATGGTATTTCAAGTAACATAGGAAATTTCATATAATCACAGAACCCTCTCTACGCGTGTTTAACTCGCACTAGTCCGGTTTTTTTTTTAATGAAGCGGTGCCCAGTCTGCCTGCGTTTGACCCTAGTCCTAATGGATAGCGATGACAAGGTATAGGGTAGAACACGCTTGCCCAGATAATGCATTTATTCTTACCTTGAAGACATCATTGTATAATTCAGGAAATACCATTGAAATATATAGTAAGGAACTGCTCAAAGCAATTCTCACGATGCTTACTTTTGCGATGTCCGAACGCGAATCTGACACCATCGCAGGTTCAGTCGTATGGCGGCCACCATCCATGACACCCGTTTAATTGACACTGGTAATATAATTGAAAAAATGCGTGCGATGTGAGACAGCACCGCCGACCCCTAGTTATTAATATATATTATGTTGCAGTTGCCAGAAGTGATAAACGCGACGACGGGAAAGCTTGAGAGCGGGCAGCCTTCACTGCTCTGCAAGCAGAGTATGTTCGCGCGCTGGCAGCACCTCGTCACGCGCCTGCCGCTGCTGCCGCAGGTAAGACAGAGCATTCACGGTCCGACAGAGCACGCTGTACAGCGGGCAGCCTTCACTGCTCTGCAAGCAGAGTATGTTCGCGCGCTGGCAGCACCTCGTCACGCGCCTGCCGCTGCTGCCGCAGGTAAGACTGAGCATTCACAGTCCGACAGAGCACGCTGTAGAGCGGGCAGCTATCACTGCTCTGCAAGCAGAGTATGTTTTGTTGGGCTGGATTTCTGCTCATTTTTGTCCTTTTTCTGTTTGTCGCCACATTTTGTGTATTTATTTTTTGTTATTATTAATAATATAATAGGGAAGATGCATAATTGTTTTTTCATCTATTATTGGCAAGTGCTGAGTAATAGAAAGCGATCTGTGTACGCAAAACATTTTTATGTTGATTATTTTAGGAGTTAGGAAGCTTTGAAAAGTCATTGTTCATACCACTCGCAACAACACTCCATACAAAATGCCCGCCCGAAATCCCTAATGGGGTGGGCAGAGCCACAAGACTACTTGTGGCCACGTTCGATTAATTAGTCCTAAGATGGTATGATGAACCGTATGGTGACAGGTGATCAGCCCATCGCCCATACAGATAGTCCACCATGTTGGAGAGGACCCGTCCCTTAGTCGACTTTTACGACATGCCAGGATGATAAGCATCTGCACGCATTCTATGCTATTTCTTCACTCCCAGTGCAGCAGAGGAGTTATAAATTTAATTCCAATTGTTTGGAGTAAACAGTGGAACCGTCACGTATTGATCCGGGGCAGCATCCCACTCTCACGTCAGATCCCGGTTATGTTCCAGGACCCGGACGGATCTGAGCCCGCGCCGCTCCCGGACAGCCCGGACTCGTTGCTCTACAACGAGGCCAAGCAACTGTGTCCGGCTTATCAGGTAACTTTATATATACACGCTGCTTTTACGATGTAATGCAAAACCATTGTTGTAATTACATCTCACCTGCACACCTGCACGTTTCTGCAGTGCTGGGATTAAGAAATCCAATTATTATTGATTTACTTTTATTATTATTATTTGTTAAAACTATTTCCAATTGCAATGCTCTGTTTTATTTTGTTTTGGGTGGTTTTAGTTTTTTGCACCGAACCCTAATTCTTTGCCTAAAATAAAATGCCCCAGAAATAGGGATGGTTCGTGGGTAAAAAAAAAAACTAATTAATCCGTCAGTTAGATTATCAAAAAATATTGAACACATAACGCGCATCAAAGTTCGGGAGTGAGCTCATGACGTCACTCAATGGTTAAAAGTGTGCAAAGTCGTGACGTCACTCGGAATTTCAACTCACTATATCTTCGTCATTTTTTGTTTAATTGACAAAAGAAAAAAAACATTTTTAACAGAGTTTGATAATGTAAATGACGGACTTAATAGATTTTTTTCAGGAAACTTGCCTATACTGACTTCTGTATGTCACCTTGACGTTATCCAGGTGGCCAAAGACCGCCTCACCGAGGCCTTCGACAAGGCGAAGCTGGGCCACTGGATCAAGAAGCCGATCGAGCAGGACCAGTTCATCTGCGAGATCGTGGACGCGGCGCCCGCCGCGCTGTTCGCCTAGGCCGGCCGCGCCCCCGCCCGCGCCGCGCAGGGGGGCAGGGGGGCAGGTGGGGCAGACGAATATAGGCATTCTAGGGATCATGAAAATGATAAAGATGGTAGGGAAAATGATAAAGATGGTAGGGAAAATGATATAGATGGTAGGGAAAATGATAGTGATCGAAATGATAATGGTAAAGTTAGGCTAGATCGCGAGAAACGTTTTATAAATGGTAACGACGTTGATTGGGAAAGTAATGGAAGTAACAATTATAGTAGCTGTAATGATAGGCGAGGGTGGGTGAATAATAATGAAACACATGATAAAAACAAAACTAACAATAAAGATTTTAGGAACAATGCTGATAAAAATGAATGCCAATGGGGACGTGATAAAGCCAATAATTGGCGATGCCATGAAAATGAATACGATAGAGGCAAAGAAAATGATTGGCAATGGCTAAGCAAAAATTGTAGAGATGTTAACGTAAATCATTGGAAAGATACGCACAATGAGTGGGTCGGTAAGGTCAGTGAAAACTTTAAGCACTATGAGGATAATTATAAATATAATTTAAACGTCAATAAAAGTAGGGTAGCTGATAATAATGACAAGCAAACCAAGTCAAATTACGGTTTTAGTCAAATGAGAGTAAATGAAAATTTTGCACTTCAAAATGATATCACGTTAGTAGATACCGAACAGCTACAACAATATAAACAGTATCATTTAAAATTGCAACCGCAAAATGATTTACACACTGACAATATATCTCCAATTGCAAAATTGCGTCAACCGGCGGTGATCAAATGTAGTTTTGTGAATGATGTCAATCATTTTAAAACCGTTTCACCTAATTTAGCACAAGAAAACAAATGCACAAATGATAGTTATAATAATGATCTAACAAAATTAGATGTAAGTAAAACTGAACAACAAAAAGAAGGAATAGATGAAGCAGTTTTTAGAAATAAAAAAAATAGCACTCTTAATGATTCTAAAGCTATATTCATTGCAGGAATAAGTAAAATTAAACACGAATGGACGGACGAAGAGTTAAAAAATCTTGTAGCTAGAGTTCGAGAAATTCATATAAGAGATAAGGAAAATATTCTGCTTCCTAAAAATGAAACTACGAATGTTTCTTGGTTCGACGGATACAAATGTAACAAAAGTAGAAGACCGATGGCGAATGCAAATGATAAAGCGACATCAAATGATGGTCCGCAAAATGATAGCAATGAAAATCAATTCCATTCTAACTTTCTAAAGAAAAAACTTTTGCGTCACCTTCATTTCTCAAAAAATGTTTAATTATTTTTTCAATACAGTGGGGGGTGAAAATGTATAAACTTAAAAATAAAAAAACGTCAAACTTGATTTTGACAGCTCTGCTATACAAAATTGATTTTGACGTTCCTTATTTTAAGTTTAGTAAATTTTACATTAAGAAGAGACTTTTTCGAATTGGATCCAGTAAATGATTTTCGGTTATCGGCCAATTTCTTCACCACGTCCTATTTAATCATTTTCGTGAGCCCTAGAAATGAGCCTTTTCATGTTTATCTATGCCTTTAATAGTACGTTATGCAACGGTTGCATAATGATAGGCCTTAAAACAAGAGTGCAGGTTTATGAAACGAGCCGACAGGCGAGTTTCATAATAAGATCGCTCGAGTGTTTTAAGGCTAAATTATGTACAGTTGCATACATAACTATCTACACACATATTGTAAAGCCCCCATGATGTGTTCAGAAACAATATTTTCTGGCACCAAGTTATTTGTTGCAATCGTGGCTGCATTTATGATATCCGGCGGAGTTTTCACATCGTTCTCGGAGTCACTACAATTCATATTTATAACTAAAATGTTAATTACAAACAACTTTTTACAAACAGCAAAAAACCAACATGAATGATGAAATGACAACAGTAATGGCGGCAATTCGATCCTCCGTCAAGACCAATGTATTTTTTTAATTCATAGACAAACGAATGAATTACCTATTCTCATGTCACTCGAGATCAAATGTCGTGCTGTTTATATTAAAAAAACATACTGAATTGTTGTTTCGTATCGATAACTCTTTTAATATCTATGGATACTAGAATAGAGACCCACTTGAGTTTTGACAGCTGTTCCAAATTGAAACTCATAACGTTACTAAAATTGGTACTGTAATAACATTACAGTACAGATTTTACCTACTACCACAGCTCATAGTAAAATTGGTTGTAATAATGCCGGTTATTTCCTACGGTTTTTGAATACATTATGGAGGTTTTATGATATCAGTGTAGATAAAATTATTAAAAAAATTGGCAATCTTTTTATATACCTCCCTGCCTCCTTACCTCATTATTTCTAGTATTCAATGTTAAATTACGAGTCATACACACTATCTCTCCTGTTGCCGAAATTTAAAGATTTTGGGACAAGTACCATATATCCTCGAACCTCGCTTAAGAGTCAAAAAACCAAGCGGCGGTACTAGGTAGCCATGCAGAGCGCATAACCTCGAAAGCACCAATCACAGCGCTCTAAAAACCACGCCCCGTAAATTTGACAGCTTTATTTGCTAGTCAAAGTTAAACCATACGGTCTTGGATATACGGTCTATGTTTTGAGATGTCATTTTTTGGTTGGAACTATTGCCTCGTGCTCATGAGGTATAGTTTATATTCAGTAAACGTGAATTAACGTTAGGCCCTTAGGCAATAAAGATACGTTCTAGATTTTGTCACTGGACTCGCTAGGCTATGTGTAGCTCGAAAGTGTGCATTTAAAAGTCACAAAACTTAGAATGAGAAACGTCAAACTTTATTTTGACAGCTTTGTGCCATACATAATTGAATTTGACATTTCTAATTCGGCAACACTCAGCCTTTTGATACAAAAGGCGATAACGATTTTCACCCCTTAAATATTAACCGATGGTCACCAATTTTTGATAGGTTGTCATTCAGAACAAAATGTAGGTCTATACGTTTTGATTTTCTCACTATAATCGATAAATTCAGTTTTATTGTTGTCTTAGTATTTGCCTTTGCCTTTGTTGATACTTTTTCAATATTCAAAAAACGTGTAGACCTTCATTTTGTTCTGACTGACAACCTATCAAAAATTGGTCAAAATCGGTTAACATTTAAGGGGAAATCGTTATCGCCTTTTGTATGAAAAGGCTGGGTTTTGACGTTGGTACACAGTCTTAAGACGCTTTGTCAATTTTGGGCACAGGAAAGACAGTTCTTTTTAGTGTGTATTACCCATACCTTTTGACATGTTAATATCTGATCCCGGTTGCTTCACTGCGCTGCCTTGCGGGTCAGGGTGTGACCATCCTAGGGAACAGACGGCTCCCTTTCGTTTAACCAATAATATACATGGCTGAATAATTCATTTGGACTAATATCATTAAGGGCCATCCATAAATTACGTTACACGTCAACGGGGAAAGAGGGGGTCAACAAAGTGTGCCATCGTGTGACAAGGGGACGAGTCAAGCTTCGTGACGTCACACCAGGGGAGGGGGGTCACTATGTAACCACACGTGACAAGGAAGGGGGGGGGGCTCCGAAATTCGTGTGACGTAATTTATGGATGGCCCGTTACTCTGGAACCTTTGCATTGATTTCTTGTCTTTTGGCATAGAGTGTACCTAATAAAAGGTGATGCTAAAAACGCACGGTAAAAAAACGCGGATTTTACGTATTAGGATCAAACCAAAATTCCAGGCTCCCAGTTCTCAACGCAGTTAATATTGCCGACATCAGAGTTCTTATGACATTCAATTTAGGCCTATTATTAGTTGATTCATGGGTTTCGTTTTTGTGGTTCGTTGTTCCTAGCGAGCAATGAAAGAACGATGAATCAGGCAAAATAAGACTCTATGTATATGTCATAAGAACTAAGACGTCGGCAATAGAGCTTCGTAGTTTATAAACTTGTAAATAGATGGCGTTCGAGACGAACTAAGTCACTTGTTCAACGCAGTTGTATTGAACGCCATATCATTCTTTTGAGATCGTTGTCGTAAAAAGATAGACTATTTTTTTAATTACCTCGCGTTTTTCATCATCACCGTTCTTTAGAGAGTCTATACTCATAATGTCAAACCTTATAAAGCTGGGTCTTCATCAGCGGTCGTTTTGACATTAACACATAATCACGTCTCCATAAAGGGCCATCCATAAATTACGTCACACGTTAAAGGGGAGGAGGGGGTCAAAAAAGTGACAACGTGTTACAAGGGGGGGGGGGGAGGCATAAGTTTCCTGACGTCACATTTATGAATCTAAAGTAATAAAACTGTAAACTTCAAATCTATTGAATACCTTGAAGTATTGGAAAATATATGACGTCACGCCAGGGGGGATCACGTAATTTATGGATGACCCCTAACGTTTTATTTTTCATTATTTCATAGACAAGAGAGTATTTCCACGATGGGTGATATTTTGCAGCAAGAAACTCAGCAATTGAGGTCCAGCTTTAATTAAAATGTTAGCTTGACAGGATTAAGGTTTCAATAGTAAAAGGGATTAGGTCAAATGAATATTAGGACAAACAGTCGGCCAGCTTAGGGGATCCCCAGACGGGGTAATATTAGTAATTTTAATTCTATTCAATTTATATATACGTGCCCGTGGCGGTTGGACATTGTTTAACCTTTTGACCGCCAAGCATGTCTGAGAAGTAACACGAATTTCAACTTTAAGTCAAGGTGATCAAGGACTTTCTTACCCTGTATACGCTGACGGCTGCAGCCGACTGTGGCGATCAAAAGGTTAACTTAAAATGCTCGGTACTGCATATTAGACCAATATGCAAATTATCAATACAATCGCTCCGGTATTTACCGAAATAAAAACTGTTTATCAGTATCACATTGGAGCAACCTGTATTTATACTCACTGACGCTGTCACGTCCAGGTCCTGTCAATTAATGTGCCACTCATTCTTCAAGCTATTATCAATGATTGATACAGTATGTTCCCATTTGTTTTCGTTTAGTTGCCATAAAATTTGTTTGAAATTTTATAGCACTTTTGAGAAGAAATATTGTGAGCGTCAAGTTGTCGTACCTGTCGATATATTCGGGATCTGATGATTCCAAAAAAGAATACCCAAATAGTACAGAGTTCAAAAAAAAGTACCTTTGTAATTTCGGAGATGTGACGTCTTGTTTAACGGGTACGCTAACTTGACGTACGACGCTAAGTTCTCCAGAATGGTGCTACTCCCAAAAATGCTGTATATCCCAAAAAATAGTACCCAAATAGTACCCCTGGCTCACGAAGTCTCAACTTCGTCGCTCTAATAGAAACTGAGATATTTCATACCAAACACGGGTGAAATATTGTGCACCGTCAAACTGGCGTACAATTTTTTCGGAGCAGCACCATGCTGGAGATCCAGATTTGGTACGCCAGGTTGACATCAAGTTAGCGTACCCGTTAAACAAGGCTCATAACCCTAGGTACCATTTTTTGAACTAGGTACTAATTGGGTACTATTTTTTGGGATCATTAGATCCTGCATATCTTCGACGGGTACGCTAACTTGACGCTCACGGAATATTGTATGATTTCTAGGGTTCCGTACCTCAAAAGGAAAAAAGGAACCCTTATAGGATCACTCGTGTGTCTGTCTGTCTGTCTGTCTGTCTGTCTGTCCGTCTGTCACAGCCAATTTGCTCCGAAACTACTGGACCGATTGAGTTGAAATTTGGTATTCATATGTAAGTTGATGACCGCAACACGGACGCGTGACGTAAATATATGAATTTTAAACATAGGGGCCACTTTTTGGGGGTAAACTAGAAAATTAAAAAAAAAAGTAATGCCACCTATATCGTGTGACATATCAAATGAAATATTATGAGGGGCTTATTATGAGGATCTTAAATGTATTTTTTTTTTTAATTTTAAGTAAAACAGTTTAGAAGTTATTCAGCAAAATAGGCGAAAAATGACCAGCCCCCCCCCCTTATTTCCGAAACTACTGGGGCTAAAATTTTGAAAAAAATACAGAAAATAGATCTTTGCCTATAGATTACAGGAAAACCTATAAGAAGTCTATGGTATTTAAGGTAACCTATTAAAATTCAGATAATCATGTTCGGAACGGAACCCTCTCCACGCGAGTTTAACTCGCACTTGTCCGGTTTTTATTTAATGTGCAACCGTTAGCGTTAGGATCATTAGCGATTCGCATAATAGCACAGTAAGAACTTTCATTGTATAGTACCACTTTCATGTGGCATGAATAGAAAATGGCATTTTCACTCCTCCTATTCGAAAACAATTAATTCATACCATGTTTAACGGGAGCAAAGTTGCATTTTACCGCCTGGTGGGCTAATGATATTTTCTTAGTAAAATGAACGATATAGTTTTATTATCTTACAAAAAAAGTACTAAACTCTGTTCGTTTAGTTAGTTATGTAAATGTAAACAAACAAACGTGGGTTAGCTAGTTAAATGAATAGAGTTTAACTTTTTGAAGCCCACGGATGAATGCGAGAAAGCTTGCCCCGGACACCGAGTGACGGCTGTAGCCGACAAAATGTATGGATAACGGCATGCCATGGCGTCAGGGCCACGGAAATCTGCTGTCGGCTACAGCCGACTGTGGCGTTCAAAAGGTTTCATGTTTTTATGTGTGATTGAGTGTCTTATAGGAGAAGTGAAAATAAGGTTTAATTTGGGGTCAATAATTATGACCTATTTATATATTTATATACACATATTTTAAGAGTCATTGAAAGGAAGTTCCGACCTGTGTCGAAGCTTTATTGTAATTAAGGTTCTAGTAAGTTATGTTTTAGTACTTTGTACCAAAAAGTACATTTAGAAAATAGTTATAAGTGATTGTACCTTTTTTTAAGGAAGGTTTCCTGCATTAATTTATGTAAGTTTTAACAAATGTCATCATGGCCACGGTTCAAGACGCCATGTTTTTTGTTTTATTTACTTCTAGCCCATACCACAGAATAGATAATAGTACTTACTTAAAGCCCACTGTTTCTCGCAAAATTGTCGTCTGTCCTTTGAACTGAAACCCAGAAAAAAAAAACTGTAATTGTAAACAATTTGCCAAATAGCTACTATAACATTTATTGTATGCCACCTATTCAAAAAATATTATTTTGATCCCTTAACAGACGGATCAAAGTAGGAAGTTCTTTTTAACCTTTTGACCGCGAAGCATGTCTGAGAAGTAACACGAATTTCAACTTTAAGTCAAGGTAATGAAGGACTTTTTTACCCTGTATCCGCTGACGGCTGCAGCCGACTGTGGCGGTCAAAAGGTTAACCGTTTCAATGTATCCAGTTCTTGTCACAGTTGATACGCCCATAATATTTATAGACGCGTTCAGAACTGATGTTGTACTCAAGTAAGGTTTTTTGTTTAGGAAAACGCCTACTTAAGTATGATAGTAGTCTTGAGTACGACCCATTGATATGGGCACTAGAGATGTGTACTATATAAATGAATATTAATACACTAGCTTTATTTCACTTTCATTATTCAATAATAAAAAAATATATATGTCACAGTCAATACATAATTATAAGTTAACATATTTTTTTGTTAAAACATAATAAATAATAAAACTTGTCTTATAATTTTAAACGCAATTTATTTGCCTTGTCCTTTTCAGAAAAAAAAATCATTTGGGGTGATAATGCTTGAATCCCTCGCTACGCTCGGGATTCGCTTCGCTCTTGATGCCATATACTAATATCGCTGTAAATATGTCCTCTTACTAGAGGTGTTTCCTAGGTAAAATAATAATAATTCTAATTTGTCCGTCAGTTAGATTATCAAAAAATATTGAACACGTATTTTTTGCTTTGTCAAATCA
This sequence comes from Tortricodes alternella, assembly GCA_947859335.1. NCBI lineage: Eukaryota > Metazoa > Arthropoda > Insecta > Lepidoptera > Tortricidae > Tortricodes > Tortricodes alternella. The sequence continues at coordinate 7,592,900 of OX401972.1, forward strand.
TCATCACATCGAAGTTCGGGAGTGGGGGCTCATGACGTCACTTCATGGTAAAAAGTGTGCCAAGGCGTGACGTCACGCGGAACTTCAAAGCTGTATATCTTGGTACCAAATTTTTTGTTTAATTTACAAAAGAAAAAAATACGTTTTCAATATTTTTGATAAATCCTAAACAAGCGTTTACTTCTAAAAGCTGGAAATCGTTTTAATATCTTAATTTGGTCATAAATGTGTGTAATCCGAGTTGGCACCATCCCAGGAGGTGAGCATAACTTTTGGGAGCCAAATAACCGCGAAATTCGTATACAAGATAGACAAGATAAGATGTAGACAATTAGGTATTATATATTTTTTCGATTGACAAATTTTTAATTTGCATTTGTTTAATATTTTTATTTAAGCTTGGCCCAAAGGAAACAGCTATATAATAAATTTGAAAGTATACCCTAACACTGCCATTTAGTTTTACTTTCCTAGTTTTAAAATTAACTAAGATAGGTATATGGCTTTGGTAAAAAGTCGTTTGAGGACACTTTTTTTTTCAAATAGCTCCTCCATTAACTAAGATGTAGAGGTAATAATCTACTCGATCAACTACTACTAGCGACCTAGGGGAATGGCATAGGGTAGGTATATATTTATTTATTTATTGTATAAGGACATCAACAGAACATTACAATGTATATAAACAGTACAGATTTTTAGTTAACAAAGCCCAATTATAGATATCCACCGATTAGGTACATAAGAAAAAAACCGGTCAAGTGCGAGTCTGACTCGCGCGCCGAGGGTTCCGTAATTAAACTATATTGTACTTTAAAGTAATATATAGAAAAACCTATATTGAATTGGCCAACACAACAGCCCTGTAAGAACTGACCGAAATATAGTCTATTTGCGTACTATATATTTCATCAACAGTATATAGTACCTACACAGAGCCAAAATATAGTACAATATATTATAGTACGGTTGGCAACACTCTTTTTTTTACGCTGGGAAAATGCATTTACGCATCCCGCCCGGTGGGGGATCGGGACGGGTATGAGGGACTCCCGGCCAGAACGGCCGAACTACCCTCTAAAAACCCAGCGTTCTCCCTCCAAGCCGAGTTTAGCGAGGGTCGCGGGTTCTCTTGCGTATTCGACCGCGGCCCTCTCGGCAGGCCCGCTCACTGCAGACCATGACATAGGAGGAGCGCCCCGGGAGAAATCAGGGCGCTCTCACTCCGGTGGACCACTATGGACGGTTGGGGTCCCCCGACCCCGCCGCCCGTTCCACTACGGCGGGGCGAGCAAATGCGCGTAGCGCCGTCGTGCTCGCCCCACTCTCCGTCTGCGGTTTGGCGGGGCAAGAGCATCGTCCTCCCGCCGACGCTCCGCGGCCTCCTTCTGTGTTATCGGTTGGCAACCCTACTGGTATCATACCATACTTATGTTCCAAGATCCTAAGGTCGCCTATAGAAGGATAGTTTACATACGACCGCCCTGACAAAAGTGAAGCAAGAAACTGGTGCGCTTTAACATTTGACATTGAAAGTGTTGACATTTTAGCTACCTTGTATCTTTTCAGCTGATTTAGCAACTAAAATTTCCATTTAGGATCTTGCAAATTATTAGCAACTTTTGTTATTCGGGCTTTTCGTTAAAGTTTATTTTAGATAATATAGAAGTTGCATATTATATTTCAATATTTGTTTTTTATTTGGTTTTTTTTGAGAGACTAATAAAACCATAGTGTGTCATCAATGGTTTCCCGGCAATCGCCTTCATAGAAACGTGTTAAAATGGGCAGCTTGGCTTCATTGTAAGATAACCATAACAATTGAGTATTTTTTATGATAATTGGTTATTAAACCAGCTTAATTATTTTTTCCCCTTATTTTTGCTCATTTAAATTTTTAGCACCTCTTTTAGCAACGTTCAAAAATATTTAGCTACTTTTTAGCAACTTCTAGGCGTACATCTAGGGGGCCGAGATGTACGTCTAGAAGTTGCTAAAAAGTAGCTAAATTAATCCATTAAGCCATTAATCACGTGATCTTTTTTTAAGCATTTTTAACCCCCCCTCCCCCTTGGTGATACATGGTGCGGTTTAAGACTACCCCCCACCCACCACCCAACATCACGTGTATTTTTAGTATCTACAAAAAATCTAATTTTTTTAGAATATTTTAGAAAAAATAATTACACTTGACATACCCCTTGTAACATTTCGTGATTTTTGTCAAACCCTTTCAAGCCTCACGTGATTAATGGGCGGCCCCTAGCTACTTTTTAATTTAAGAGTTGGCAACACTGAATGGCCGTCTGGCTAGCAGGTCTAACACGCAGACATACGATTATAATAGTACAGGAGTATTTATTATTTAACACTACTCGATCTTCTACATTTTGTCAACCCATAAATGAGTGACGTCTGGCTGCGGGCCCTACCTAGGATCATGCCCCATTACAAGACGACGTCTCAATTGATACGTCGCCCTTTCAAAAATTCATTTGTTGAATTTATTATTGGCCTGAACTGTGCACAAAACTTTGACTATACTGATTCTGAAACGAAACAACGATAGCTAGTTTGCGCACGGTACAGCGACATCTGTCGACGAATTGCGGCTACATTTAAAGGCAATTTCAATTAGCGTCGATACACTTTGTGACTCAATAGGACCTACTTATACCAACCTGTGCCCGCGACTTTGGAAATATCCCCCGGGAATATATTATTCGGGTAAAAAGTACCTTATATTTTATTCCAAGATATGGTAGGTATGTCTGCCGAATTGCATTTAAATCCGTCCAGCCTTTTGCATGATTGAGGGACAAACACACAGGACCGGAATGATTTCTGTGGAACGGTAGCTTAACCCTCAACAGTACATTAAAGAAAAGTAAATCACTGGATGGAATAAACGGATTTTTTTATGTACGAATTTTAGGGTTCCGTAGCCAAATGGCAAAAAACGGAACCCTTATAGATTAGTCATGTCTGTCTGTCTGTCTGTTTGTCCGTCTGTATCTCTGTCTGTCTGTCTGTCTGTCCGTCTGTGTGTCTGTCTGTCCGTCCGTATGTCACAGCCACTTTTTTCCGAAACTATAAGAACTATGCTATTGAAACTTGGTAAGTAGATGTATTCTGTGAACCGCATTTAAGATTTTTCCACAAAAATATAAAAAAAACAATACATTTTTGGGGTTCTCCATACTTAGAACTGAAACGCAAACATTTTTTTTCATCAAACCCATACGTGTGGTTGTCTTTGGATAGGTCTTTAAAAATGATATTGAGGTTTCTAATATCATGTTTTTCTAAACCGAATAGTTTGCGCGAGAGACACTTCCAAAGTGGTGAAATGTGTGTCCCCCCCCCTATAACTTCTAAAATAAGAGAATGATAAAACTAAAAAAAATATGATGTACATTACCATGTAAACTTCCACCGAGAATTGGTTCGAACGAGATCTAGTAAGTAGTTTTTTTTAATACGTCATAAATCACGGAACCCTTCATGGGCGAGTCCGACTCGCACTTGACCACTTTTTAAAGTTGTAACTCAAAAACGCAGGGACATAACGACTTGCATTTACTGCACCAAATCGATTTGTATTGACATAAACTTTCATCCCTATCAATATGAAAGACGAACAAATCATATACCAAAATGGCACCCAGCTCCCTAACTAACTATATGCTTTTTTGGACGTTTACGACCGATTTGTAGGATTCCGTTCCAAGTAAAAACGGGACCCTATTACTTAGGCTCCGCTGTTCGTCTGTCTGTCCGTCCGTCCGTCCGTCTGTCACCAGGCTGTATCTCATGAACCGTGATAGTTAGACAGTTGAAAATTACACAGATGATGTATTTCTGTTGCCGCTATAAAAACAAATACTAAAAAACAGAATAAAATAAATATTTAAGGGGTACCCAAACAAACGTGTTTTTTTTTGTTGCTTTTTTTGCTCGATATTGATAACGGCAACAGGTAGAAGCTTGAAATATTTAGATATATATTCACTTTAAAAATTAATAATTAAATTCAAATAAAATAAATTTTTAAGGGGCCTCCCATACAACAAAAGTGTTTTTTTTTCTTGATTATAGATAATGTACGGAACCCTTCGTGCGCGAAACCGATTCGCACTTGTCCAGTTTTTTAAATAAATTTCTACTTGCGTCATAACATGACTGTTGCAGCAAATTATATTACTGAAATGTTTTTCCCTCTCAAATAATGATTGTTTTAATTTATATGTCTTTTATATTCATCTTTTTAGAGTTCTGTACCTCACAAGGACAAGACGGAATCCTTATAGATCACTCGTGTCTGTCTGTCCGTCTGTCACAGCCGATTTGCTCCGAAACTACTGGGCCGATTGAGTTGAAATTTGGTATACATATGTAAGTCGGTGACCGCAACACGGACGCGTAACGTAAATAAATGAGTTTTAAACACGGGGGCCACTATTGGGGTTAATTCTTTTTTTTTTGAAGTTATGCAAACTATATCGTGTGGTATATCAAATGAAAGAACTTATTGTGAGGATCTTAAATATATATTTTTGGAATTTTAAGATAAATAGTTTGGAAGTTATTTAGGAAAATGAAATAGTCCTTTACTCATAGATTACAGGAAAACCTGTAAGAAGTCTATGGTATTTAAAGTAACCTAGGAAATTTCAGACAATCATTTACGGGACGGAACCCTCTCCACGCGAGTTTAACTCGCACTTGTCCAGTTTATTAATTATTACTGCTATTATGAGATGTCTAAGTTATTGCATTATTGACGAACTTATTAGAATAAAAATGTATTCTTATTTTATTTATTAATGGTGAGTTATGATTGTAACACAGTCAATGGACGACGTCTAATTAACACATTCACTGCTCCATTTTCTTGGACCTTGGCCAGATACCGCACTTTTCTATATGCCTCAAACGCACATGTGAGTATAACCAACTATACCCAGTGCCTCAAACGCACACATGAGTTCATACTAATTTGACGTTGAAGAGTAAAATTAATAGAACCATGGACCAATAATACAAGAAGACTGTCAACCTCTATACATTTGAGCGTACATCGGAGCTTTGACCCGCCATCTGTTGACGAATTCATAAATTCTTCCGAACAACTGCTAGTTTTTTCAAAAAACGTGAAAAAAGCCGAATCAACGATAGTTCGAAGACAAAAATGATTTAATTTAATTTGTTTGATTGAATATCTCCCAGGCTAACTCTAGTAGCGTCACCTAGTGACAAGCTTCCGAACTAGGATCCAATAAAACATTTTGTAGCGCCATCTAGTATTAGCCAGGGAAGCTAGCTATTCCAGCGTATGCTCAAATGTATGGAGGTTGACCATTCTTTTGTATTATTGGTCCATGATAGAACTCAATATGCGTTGAAGGCACTGGGCGAAGCTCTCTAAATATATGAACTCACAGACTCATTCAAGGCTTTGGATGAAAGTAACGAAAACGCATATGCGCGTTGCCGGCAGTGATGCGTTAATACGCCATTTACAAAATATTTTTCATCACACTTGCTCGATAAAGGTGTTATTATACGCAGGCGTGTATAGAGCAGCTATAGCCGATTTACCTCCCGCGGGAGTTATGGATTTGGTATGAGTTCCACAAGAACAGATAATATTCAAACAAACATCGGCGAGTAACTTGATGACGGCGGGGCGTGCGCTGGGTCCGGCGGTGATCGTTTTCTTATAGAAGTTGCGCGCAACCGACGCCACATACAGTTTTTATTCTACCCACCTGATGGTCATTCACGGTTTACAATGGGAATAAAATAAATAATTGGTTATTTTTGTCTGATTTTTATTTAATTTCCTCACAAATGAGATGAAAAACATTGTATCACGGGCAGTAAGAGGATAACAAACTGGAGACATTGTCTCTCGTTGGACCCCTTCTTACGGCCCTAGATGCACAATGTACTATTGTATTGCAATACAATAATGATATTCAGTAGAGAAAAATTATATAAACAAGAATAAATTCGTCAAAATTGGTTCTGATTCTAAATGCAACAATGTTAGCTACTTCGCGCACGGTACAGCGACATCTACCGGCGAATTGCTACATCATTTAAAAGGGAATATTATTTGTCGGTAATTTTTGGTTATTTCATTTACAGAAAAAGAAGCCTATTTTCCAACTATCAATCCGTCGCTCCGTTTTGAGGTTAAAGAGGAACAATCAAACAAACACACTTTATCATCTATAATATTACGCACTACGGTCATAGTGAGCGCGCGCAAATATGAACAGCTACGCGAGAAAATCCATGACGCTTGTGAGCAACTACATAGCTGGTTTTCAACCAATGGCTTGCTGTTAAATACCACCAAGTCAAACGTCATGGTTTTCTCGGGACGTCGTATCACTGTTCCTGAATGCGTGGTGGACAGTCCGATGCCGATATGTAATGAGTGCAGGTTCCTGGGTTTCACTCTGGACTCGCATCTTAACTGGAAGTGCCATGTCAATAACCTTTGTGAAAGATTGAGTAGTGCAGTCTTTGCGTTGCGAAAGATAAAATTGCCTGTGTCTGATAACGCACTAAGACAGGTCTACTTCGCTCACTTTCACTCGCTGATGTCGTACGGTACACTTTTATGGGGAAACTCCACCGATGCCACAAGAGTTATGCTGTTGCAAAAACGTGCCGTGCGCACATTGGTTGGAGTGAAACCGAGACACCCGTGCAGAGACCTATTCGCCACGCACCGCATAATGACACACTACTCACATTATATTTTTGAAATATTGTTATTTGTGAAAAATAACCTTCCTTCATTTCCGCGTGTTCACGATAAACTCGGCAAGCAGCTCCGCCATACAGGGCGTTTGAGGACAGTCCCCCATCGCATTGCACTTGCAAGGAAGAACCCGCGTGTTATCGGGCCGACTTATTACGAGCATCTTCCCACTGATCTTAAGCTTGAGTCATCTGACGAAACATTTAGGCGCCGGCTGAGAAACCTTCTATTGGATAATCCATTATACTCAGTAAATGAGTAATTGAGTATATGGACCTTAAGTTATAAGTTGGTTCATTTGACATTACTGATTTTGGTTTTTATTGTATTTTGACATTGTTATGTACTATTATTGCTTTGTTACCTATTTGTTTTTTGTTATTTTACACTAAAATTTACTTTGAAATGACGATCCCTAGAGGAGACCCAATATGACATCCTATTTATATTATTATTTATTCATTATTGAATATCAAACTGTTAATAATTTAATTATTTTGAATGCTTATATGTACTTGCTTGACGATCTCAATGTAATTTCTTTTAATTTGACATGACATGTAATTTAAACTGTATATTATATTGAGTAATAAACAAACTAAACTAAACGAAACTAAACTATTGAATAATGGATAGGGATAGTAGGATTTGGTAACTAAAACAATAATATGGTACGACTTTTTTATTGATACAATAAAGTTGAATAACTTGTCATAACAATGCGTTTTAACCGTTTGACCGCCAAGCATGTCTGAGACGTAACACGAGTTTCAACTTCAAGTCAAGGTAATGAAGGACTTTTATACCCTGTATCCGCTGACAGCTGCAGCCGACTGTGGCGGTCAAAAGGTTAATTATATCACGGACGAGTAAATAACATGACTGAGAATCGCCGCCGAAATAAGCCGAAGCAGCTGAAACACAGTTGAACTAGATGGCGCCACGATCGTAGCCAGCGAGGTATTCAATTGAATAATTAAATTATTTATTGAGCAAGATGACATGTGGAGTGCGCAAAGACGCATCTTTGTGAAACATGCAAGCTTTTCGAAGAAAACTATTATTGTTTAAAGTAATTGCAGCTGCAATTTAAGAAATTCTCCGATAGAGTGCGTTACACCATCCGAGAAACTGTAAAGCGATTCACAGTCCACTAGCTTTATCCTTCCATATTTATATAAAGATAAATATAACTAATTTAGTCAGTATACCTCGAAATATGATTAGGTAATTATGTTTACGACATACTGTCACAGAAAAATCACTGTCTAAAAAACCGGTGTTTAGGTACGACAATATGCCTAGTCACGCCTTTTCTCCCCGTCGCATAAAACGTGCTCTTTCGTGTACGCTAGGGTTGTCAGTTTATCCGCGTCACCCAACAACAAACATCTACTACAACTTGACTCGCGCGGGGCGGCGAGCGAGCGAGCGGCAACCTACTGTGAGTTACAGCTCCGAGCTGTCCGACAGCCGAGCGTACCTAAAGTACAGAGTGAGACCGGTTTGGTAAGGCAGTGATTCTTCGGTACGTTAATACAATTATTTATTCTGTGGTATAACAATGTATAAAAATAAAAGCACTTTTAGCGCCATCTATACTTTATTTGTTCACGACCTAAACTTTAGGTAGTTCAATAAATGTAAACAAACAGACCCAATGACTCAGCCAATCTAGTCAATCTATTTTAACGATGGTATGTCTTGAGTGGCTGGTTAGCTGGTTCACCTGGGGTAGATTTTAAATATAGTATGTAAACAAATAGAGTTCTTAACAATTTATTATCCAGAAATGTAAAAATATTAATTTAAGAAATATTATTTATATTTACAAGAAACTGGGTTAAATTTGCTCAAAGAAAATGTACAGAAGATTTCGGAGTAATATCCGAAAGGTACACTAATAAAATAAAAAATTCCACACTACTACGAGCGCCATCTAGTTATTATTTGTTATTTAAGAACAAAGATGTGAACGAGCAAACATCAGACAATACAGCATTATATGCATCATCATCACGATAACAATAAAAATAAACCAAAACCTTAAAAAAATATTCTTCTGTATTTCTTGAATATCACAAACTCCAATATCACAAATATTATAAAGGACTATTACCGCCATCTAGTTACAATTAACATGATCACTTACTCTTTACATATACAATAGACGAATAAAACAATAAGACTGACACGACGATTGTACCTCGGAAATAAGGCAAAGATGTGACACAGTTAAACTAGATGGCGCCACAATCGTAGCCAGCGAGGTATTCAATCCGTTACAACTATATGAAATGGCAATATTCATTGGTAATATTTATAATAAACGCCACAAAGTTTTAGCATATACGTTACATAGATGTTAAAAGCGCTCGATCCCAAAATGCCAGAATTTCAAAATACCAAATAACTGATTTCCAATACATCAAACTAAATACCTGATCTGTTAAAGAACCCGGGATATTCTTCTGGTGTAATGGGAATCTGGTTTATCAGCTATATGGTGATATTTTTATTCTGGTTCTTTGAGAATAGAGTCATCAAAAAATAAAATAAATCAATCCAATGTTGAAATTTCTTATTTATCACAGTAAGAAAATTCGCAAATTGCTTTACAATATTTGACAATGTAATATTAATTATTTCAATAATTTGATCATTCAGTTTTTGTAGTCCACTAGTGGACCCGCCACAGCTTCACCTGCGGTATTTTCCATAAAAACTTTATCACCCGTTTTCACCCCTTTAGGGATGGAATTTCAAATATCCCTCATTAGTGCACCTCTAGGATACTCGAGGAATGTCTCCTCGAAATTTCAAACCTTTAGGACCACCCGTTTAGGCTGTGCGTTGTCTATAAGCGAGTCACGGTACTGTTATATATGTATTGTTTATTAGTTAGCTATATTGTTCATCTATTGACTACGAGATGGCACCACATGACTTAAGCTACCTATTCACTATCCTGCATGGCAGGACTGCAACGCAGGATTAATGACGCATCCTGCTGTGTTGCGGCATTCATGCAGGATGCGGCAACACTCAGAATCCTGCATTACGCGGTGAACGGCAAGAAAGCCTTTACCAGAAACTTACAATAGGGAAATTTACTAGGTAAAAAATAATAATTCTAATAAGTCCGTCAGTTAGATTATCGAAAAAATATTGAGCATGTATTTTCTGCTTTATCAAATCAATCAAAATTGACATAGATAACGCGCATCATAGTTCGGGAGTGGGGACTTATGACGTCACTTATTGGTACAAAGTGTGAGAAGTCGTGACGTCATGCAGAACTTCAACGCACTATATCTTCGTCATTTTTTGTTTAATTGACAAAAGAAAAAATATTTGTTCAATTTTTTTTTGGGAATATCCCGAATTGCAGCAATAAATTGTCGGCTAGCCCTCTTACGGGCCGCTTTATCTAATGATTAAAATCTGTTTGTTTCACGGGCGACATCTGTCGAGCGCGGCGTGAATGAGCGCTGTCAGCTCTGTGTACAGGATGCAGTGGCGACTGGAGGGCTTGCAGATCTCCCGGTGGTCTACGGAGACCCCGCACAGGGCTCCTATGCCGGCATCTGTTAAAACAATATATATTATACCTAATTACAATAAATAGGCGTGTTTCCTGAAAAATTCTAATTATTCTGTCATTTACATTTAAAAAATATATTGAACACTTTTTTTTGTCAATTAAACATAAAACGCCGAAGATATAGTGCGTTGAAGCTCCGCGTGACGTCACGACTTTGCACACTACTTAGTAGTACTTTGATGCGCGTTATCTTTGTCAATTTTGATTGATTTGATAAATCAAAAAATACGTGTTCAATATTTTTTGATAATGTGATTTAATTCGTTTAATTTCCATTTAAATATTTTTTTAATATAATCAACATAAAATCAAACATTTGAAAAAAGCGTGACCGGCGCCTGACACAGTAGTACAGCGAGTGTGAACTAACCTACAAAATACTTTAAAATTGTTCAAATGTACAGTACTATTAATTAAAATAAGTTCACCATTCGGCCATCGTCGGTTATTGTCGGTATCCGTCGTTTTTCACACGTTATCTTATTAAACACAATATAACAGAAGGATATGATCAACAAAACCTCCTAGTAGCTCTAAAGTAACACGACCTTTATATTGAAATAAGATAAACAATTAGCGACTATTTTTGACACTAAGACACGCATGACAAATATCGTAAAATATTGATTAATAAAGAATCATGTTTTTTTTTATTATAGGTACATTTATATATATCAATAAATAATGCATGTCATGTACTGGTAAGTAATGTCATCATGGCAGGTGATATACATTGCGTTTACGAAACTTTAAGTTGAATGCTATCTAAGAGAAATCGCAGCAATGTAACTTGTGTCATTTTCGTCTCCGGCTTTAGCCGATAATAGCCGAGAAACTTCGTCGACCCCCTTCCCCCCGTTAACGTGTTTACTTTATGGATGACCCCTATTTGCTTACCGGCGGAGTCGACGCTGACGATGCGCAGCCACAGCACGGCCATGAGCGTGCGCGACGTCTCCACCAGGCTGCGCACGCGCGCCGGCGCGCCCCGCGCGGCGCGCAGCCAGCGCGCGTGCAGCCGCCGCACCAGCGAGCAGTCTGCACCGGCAACGGACCCAACTTAGAGCGAGTACACATTAGGCGTTTTGAAGCGCGCGCTTTGGTAGTGCGCGTCACAAAAGAGATAGGTACAGAAGTCGATCACATGTATGTACTTCACTTTTCATGCCTACGCTCGGCGGTCGCGCTAAGGTTGTCAACTATGGCGTATGCACAAAAAACTATCGTCGTAGTGGCACTCGTATCTAGTTGATTTATTGTTGAGGATGAAACGGGAAGAATAGAAATATAAATTAATAATAACTAAGATAACATAGGTACCTACAAAATTTTACGTTTGTCAATTTTCAGTATCGAAAATCCCAATGATATCCCATATGAAAATGTCAATGAAAATATCTATTTTGAAAGTAGTAGTGTCTGAAGCTGGTAACGCTTCGAAAAATGACATCTGCTGAGAAGAAACGCCGAACCGGTGGTAGATTCATCCCTTGACCTTCATAAGAGCTTGTAAAAGCCTAACTTGACTTTGACTATTCCAATTTAGTCATAACATTAGAGTGATTGTGATATTTAATAAAGTATTTCTGTCTCCATCTAAGTTAGTCGTGTACACTAGGGTTGTCAGTTTATCTGCGTCACCCAACAACAAACATCTAGGCTACTTGACGCGCGGCCAGCGAGCGAGCGAGCGGTAACCTAGTGCGAGTTACAGCTCCGAGCTGTCCGACGGCCGAGCGTGCCTACAGTGCGGAGTGCGACCCCTGGTACCTTGTCCCATCTCGAGCAGCTCGACGGAGCGCGCCGTGATGGGCGTCTTGATGTCGGCGAGCGGCGAGCCGCGGTGCGGCACCGAGTAGAACATGAAGCCGCCGCTACAGCGCCACAGCGCGGCGCGCCGCGGCAGCTCCTCTACAATCAGCGAAATACAGTGTGTACAGCCAGCCATGGACCAATAATACAAGAAGACTGTCAACCTCTATACATTTGAGGGTACATCGGAGCTTTGACCAGCCATCTATTGACGAATTCTTAAAGTTAGGTCGTAATTCGTTCAAACCACTATGGTTTCTTCCGACAAAACTGCTAGTTTTCACAAAAAACGTGAAAAAAGCAGAATCTACGACATTTTGCAGACAAAAATGATTTATTTTAATTTAATTTGATTGAATATCTCCCAGGCTAACTCTAGTAGCGTCATCTAGTGACAAGCTTCCGAACTACGATCAATACCTTTTTTGTAGCGCCATCTATTATTAGCCAGGGAAGCGGGAAGCGTACGCTCAAATGTATGAAGGTTGACAGTCCTTTTGTATTATTGATCCGTGTCACAACGGATTAATTTTAAAAAAGCCGGTCGAGTGCAAGTTAAACCCACGTGGAGAGGTTTCCGTGATTATATGAAATTTCCTATGTTCGTTACTTTAAATACTTCTTAAAGGTTTTCCTGTAATCTATATAGACAGGTCAAAAAATCTCAAAAGCCTTCTCCTTCCGATGTTGGACGGCATGGAATGTAACAATTGGACACCGGGTTTTTTTAGACTAATTTGACCCTGCTGAGCACGATTTTGCCCGGTGTCAGACAACCCCCCTGTTATTGAAAACATGTCCCTCGCCCCCGTCACAGAATAGATAATAGTACTATCGTACAGAAGAATCACTGTTTAACCAATAGAGTACGAAAATATGCCTAATCACGCCTCCTCTTTCCGTCGCATAAAAGTGCTCGCTCGTGTACGTTAGGGTTGTCAGTTTTTTATCCGCGTCACCCAACAACACCAAACCTCTAGGCTACTTATTGACGCGCGAATCGGCCAGCGAGCGTGCGAGCGGCAACCTACTGAGATTTACAGCTCCGAGCTGTCCGACGGCCGAGTGTACTTAAAGCGCGGAGTGAGACCCGCCTGCCCTCGTTTTTTCCTTTTTAAACAAAACCTATTAGATCTAGGAGAATACCGTCAATCACAAAAATTATCTACATTAAATTCCCTCTTCCCTCATCTCCTGAAGCTGTGAAAAAATCAACCTTTCAAGTCACCGCAATCAAAAGATACGGCCGTTCATGCCACATATTGTGATACCTACTTTCAAAGGAATCCAAATGGAATCAAAACCTATAGGGTACTTCCCGTTGACCTAGAATCATGAAATTTGGCAGGAAGCAGTGTCTTACAGCACAAGTAAAGGAAAAAGTTTGAAAAACTGTAAATAAATAATTACATCACAAAAAAATATTAGTTCAACGGAATAACCTTTGCAAAGTCGTCTCACACTCGACGATTGCACGGAGATAGGAGCTTGCGAAAGTATTTTTTTGTCTTATTTCATAGGTAGGTTGTAAATGGTTATCGTTGTTAAAAGCTATATTTTTTATTTTATTTTTTCGTTCCGTAGTACCTACATAGTTAAGTAAGGAACCCTCGGCGCGCGAGTTAGACTCGCACTTGACCGGTTTTTATTTACACTGCCCAAAAAAAGGAGATTATTACCTTCTTCATTTGAAGACATCGAACAAATACTGATATCCGCTTCCTTCTCACTCGCTGAACTCAATTCTCCCTCCATATCACCGTATATGTTACAGTTTCTGCAATCTGCACTAAATATATTCTTAAAATTATTGTCATTTATCTTACTTTCATCATAATTTAAGAAATTTTCATCATAAATTTGTTCATAAATTTCTGTGTTTCCCCCATCTATAAACTGTTTGTAATCTGATCGATTACGACTGTCAATCATTACATCAGTCATGTCAACACTGTCATTTTTATGATTCATTTCATTATCTTTGGCGTATTCATAACAGTGTTGGTTTTGTTCGTCTTTATGTCCGTTTAGTTTTATATATGCTTCATAGGCTGAAAAAAGGGTAAAATTATTTTAATCTTAGGTAGAATTAGATTTATGATTAGAAATAGGACTAAATAGGAAAGATGGATATCTTTTTTCATCATGTATTTGATAGTGCTGAGTAATAGACACCGATCTGTGTAAGGAAAACATTATTATGTTGATTATTCTATGAGTTATGAAGCTTTGAAGTCATTGTTCAAAATGGACAACAGGTATGACGTCACAGCTGTCGTTTAGACTGTACCAAATGTATGGCGTTTAAACGAAATCTGCAATTATTTCCGAAAATACTGTTTTTAGACCAACATCGTAGAAATAAAACATGACATAAATTTGATGAGGATGTCCAAAAAAACTAAAATCAGAACTAAAAACAAAACAATATATGTTTTTCACTAATTTTGACCCTTAATCAAATAAAAATTAATAGTCCAAATAATGTGCTTTTTTCTGTAATATGCTTTTTTATTACATTCACTTTCATAATATATATTATGATTACTATAGATAGATAGATATATAGGTAGATAATAGATAGGAGAGATAAGATACATACTATAGATATAATTTTTTCAAATTCATAGTATTTATTTCGGACTAGATTTATTTATAGATAACTCATTTTGATTTTCATGCAACTTCCCTATTGAAAGATTTTATTTATGATTATTTATTATGATTATGCCTTGACACAGCACTCCCAAGAGCGCGCAGCCCCCCGCGCCGCCTGTTCAACATAGCAGATGCGTCCCGTTATATATAATCATATTTTTTCTTGTTTATTCAAAATGTTGTACGAGTTTAGATAAAGTTTTGCGTGAATTTTTACCGGATCCCAACGGTAGACCAGCGCTGACCTCCAAGCCAGCATTATGCTGAGATGGGATCTTCTCGTAAAGTTGTTTATGATTTTTCGTTCTTTCTTTCTTTGCATAATTAGATACGAAAGCACGCGCGGGATCCTATCATGAAACTCACCTGCGGTTCGTTGCCCAAACACCCACTCGTGTTTTAATAACCCTTATTACCTAAGAAACAGTTGCATAAGTAAATAAACAAATACCTTCACAGTATATCTGCTTAATGAATAGGCCGCCTTTAGAGTGTCCCACCCACACTATCGGTCTCTCTCCCACGCCCAGAGAGAGAAGTTGCTCGATCATCTGTTCCGCTCTCTCGTGGAGGTGCAATCTGAAACCAAATTGAAATGTCAAAAAAGTGGTATAAAACTATCGCAAACGATACGTAACGTCACGTCACGTAAAAAGAACGCAGTGGCCCTAGCCTTATCTCCAAGTGCTTCTCTCTCACACTAGTTAGTGGCGACAAAAGAGATATTCATAGAGATAAGATGGAGTTAAGTTTGCCAAATTTATGCTGAGCCAGTGACCGATCCACTGCCGCGATGACACACACTTCTCGTTTTTAGGGTTCCGTACCTCAAAAGGAAAAAACGGAACCTTATAGGATCACTCGTCTGTCCGTCTGTCACAGCCAATTTGCTCCGAAACTGCTGGACCGATTGAGTTGAAATTTTGTACACATATGTAAGCCGGTGAGCGCAACACGGACGCGTAACGTAAATAAATGAATTTTTAAAGGGGGCACTTTTGGGGGTAAATTAGAAAACAAAAAAAAAAGTTTTACTAACTAGGTATATCATGTGACTTGATTTTGTTGATGATTTTTTTTTAAATTTTAAGATAAGTAGTTTGTAAATGATTTAGGAAAATAGGCGAAAGTTGACCAAAAGTGACCCATATCTCCGAAACTTGTGCACCTAAAATTTAAAAAAAAATACAGAAAATAGTTCTTTACCTATAGATTACAGGAAAACCTATAAGAAGTCTATGGTATTTAAAATAACACAGGAAATTTCAGATAATCATGTACGGAACTCCACGCGAGTTTAACTGAGTGCCCATTATTTCCGAAAATCATTTTGTTTTGTGTCGTTTGTTCCATTCCCATATTTTCCCGGTGGCATTTTTTCCTAATACTTTATTTACACGGCATTTTTTCATGAAATTGTTTTCTCCAGTTGCATATTTTCACAATCTTTTTTAATATCGATGGATAAAATCACCAGAAACTTTTGTGTCGTTTACACCAAAAAAAAAAAAAAAAACGGAAATAATGGGCACCACTCGTTTAACTCGCACTTGTCTGGTTTTTACCTCTGGGATAAAACGGACTGTAACTTACCTTTTACTCTCTTTAATCCACAGAGGTCTCCACAGATGTGGATCGCTGGTGTAGTTTACAGAAATGACCCTAGCGTCTGGATAGTCCATTTTAATCCAATCCCTCGGCCAACAGGACGAGTAGCATTCATCGCAAACGCATCCACATCCAACCTCGCATTGCTTCGCATCCATCCTACACCTACACGCCACGTCAACTTCAGATTTCTTCTCTTTTAAATTTTCTGAAGCAAACAGGTCTCTGACGAACTTCGCTTGCGTCTCATAGTTGTCGATAACTTCACATTGGTCTACGTCTTTGTAGAATTTCTCCGTTATAAACACTTCATCATCAGTGATCCTTTTTTTGTAATATTCATCTATGTTAGTGAATGTTATTTCTTTATCATTGAAGTTGAGTATGTTTTCGTTATCTAGTTTGATTCTGTATTTTGCTTCTTCATTGTTATCTATATATTCTTCTTCTATGTCAACACTATCTTCTTTACAATTTGCGTGTTCGTCATTATTATCGTTTATATGTTCTGTATTACTGTCTATCTGTTTGCTGCAGTCGCAGGTCGGTATAGAGCTGGGTCGTCTGAGGGATATCTTGTTGGGTTCTATTTTGTATTTGGATTTCCATTCGCCTTGTCGCCACGTGTTACCCAAGGACCCTGAGAAGATAAAATCCATACTTAATATTAAAAATGTGAAAGTAACTGTCTGTCTGTCTGTCGCGCTTTAACGCCAAACTACTGAACCAATTTAAATGAAACTTGATACACAGATAGTCTAGAGCCTGAGAAAGGACATAGGCTACTTTTTAATGCGAAAAAAGGGTTGTAAGGGGTTGAAAGGGGGGGATGAAAAGTTGTTTGGAAGTATCGTCATTTTTAGAGCTAGAAGCTTGAAACTTATTTTTTAGGCTGTTGATTCGATATAAATAAATATGACATTCAAAGTTTGTAAAAATTTTACCCTCAGGGGTGTAAAATAACAATAGGGATTACGGGATGAAAGTTTGTATGGAAATATGTAAGGTGATATGTGAATGTTTTATCTCTTCCACGTGGAAGAAGTCGTGGCACAGCTGGTACTATATAAAATAGATTGTACGCGAGCGGTGGTGGTCTGGTCTACTGATTAAGGATGTTGACTCGTGTTCGTAAGATATCGGGTTCAAATACCGCCGCATAGTATAAAGAGGGGATGTAAGTTATCTTGATACAAACGCACCGCGCGCGGCTTGTATGTGTGCGCCAAAGTATCTATGTGTCGCCGCACACTTAAACAAAATCTCGACCTGTTTCTCAGTGCGCCAGTCGGAGCTAACACCGCAAGAGGTTCGCGCGTCACGGCTTTTCGGCACCGCTAAATTAATGAAAAATGTGTTTGGGTGTCTTAATAATTCATCGATTCAAGAATTGTCTCTGTTCAGATTACTTGACTTTGAACAGGAAAGGTAAGCAAGTCACTTATTCTAGCATATAATTTTTACTTGATGATGAGATAACCACTTACTTATTTTTTGTTGTATTAGTTTTTTATCAGACAAAGGACGTAGGTAGGCCTACTTTCCCACTAGAATGTATTAGGTACTTTTGATCTGTCAACCCTGAGACAGTAAGCAATTATATCGCGGATTGGGCCGGAGATAGCCTACTTCCCCTTTTTGTACTATGACCGCTGCATGTAGATTACCTAAAGTGAATTCATCCTTACTTGTCTTATCTTATTTGGTGTTCGCTGGGTGCGAAGTAGGTGGTGGGGGAGCCGGTATCGATCGCAGCGCGCGCGGTGACAAAAAACCGGACAAGTGCGAGTTAAACTCGCGTGGAGAGGGTTCCGTTCCGTACATGATTATCTGAAATTTCTTCTTCTAGGACTTCTTCTGAGACTTCTTATAGGTTTTCCTGTAATCTATAGGCAAAGATCTATTTCCTGTATTTTTTTCAAAATTTTAGCCCATGGTCATTTTTCGCCTATTTTCCTGAATAACTTCTAAACTATTTTGCTTAAAATTCAAAAGAAAATATATTAAAGATCCTCACAATAAGCCCTTTCATTTGATATGTCACACGATATAGGTGGCATAACTTTTTTTTTTTAATTTTTTAGTTTACCCCCAAAAAGTGGCCCGTATGTTTAAAATTCATATATTTACGTCACGCGTCCGTGTTGCGGTCACCAACTTACATATGTATACCAAATTTCAACTCAATCGGTCCTGTAGTTTCGGAGCAAATTGGCTGTGACAGACGGACAGACAGACAGACAGACAGACAGACAGACACACGAGTGATCCTATAAGGGTTCCTTTTTTCCTTTTGAGGTACGGAACCCTAAAAAGACACTTTTGGCGGACGAACTGTCACTATCTTATACCAGTGTTTACGTATTTTTAACAATATTAAGCAAAATAAACATGCCTAACGAAACCTGCTTCGTAGTGAACTGCAAGAATAATGGGAAAAATAGTAGGTAATCAATTGTCAAGTCACAATCAACAATTTTCACGATGTCAATGAAGTTTGTCGAATAACACGAGCTTCGATGGTATAGCTTGTATGATCTTGTTTTTCTTTCACGTCTTGGACATGTTGAACAAAAACATTTTTTTTCTTCTTTTTATTGTCGAATATGGTTGGAAAGCGATGTCGTGTGTGACTGCTCGGAAACCAGTTTTAATAAATCAATTAGGCCATGTTTAACTGAGAATAAAAAAGTCTACATTATTAACGCCACATAAATAATCACCTGAAATATATAATAAATTGCGTAATTTGATTAAATTTGTTTATTTCTTTATTTACTTCTCGTGAAGACAGTATGACAAAGTCCGCCGCCGGTACGCCACTGGTTTCAGGTGAGACAGCGACGTCGTGTGTGACTGTCTGAAAACCTATTCTGATTATCTATTGTGCCATTTTAGACGGGAAAAAAAAGGCCAACATTATCGTCGACACTATAGACTTACATAACCGTAGAGAATATGTGTAAATTGCGATGTCTCATTGGAATGATTATTTTGTTTACTTCTCCTAAAGACCGCCATTTCACAGTCCGCCGTTATTGCAACCGCTAGTTGGCGCTGTCGTCGGCGACGACAGCGCCAACTAGCGGTTGCAATAACAACAACAACGACTCGTCGCGCACCCAGCGAATATAACACTAGAATCCACGCTGGCATTCGCGTGGACCCTCGCAAAAACTAGCGCGAATAATAAAGAGACAATCAACGAACTATCTACATGTATCTTATAGAATCCAGAAATGAACATCGTTAGCGCGTTTTAGAATGCGTGCAGCGCCATCTGTTGCGTCACGTTGTAACTTGAAATTATTAAAAAAGGATTATCTCAATTCGGTTGTATATTTTTTTTTCTTTTTATATTTGTTCACAACTCCGTCATTTGTAAACCGATTAGTTTTTTTTTAAATCGGAATCGATGGAACTCTTCAAATATTATATGCACGCATATAGCAATTTTAGTATTTTCTGTAATAAATAACTCAAGCGGTTACGTTCCAAAAGCATTATTTGGCGAAGTGGAACTGTTGATGATGTTTTTTTATAAGCAAGTTTATAACCTCGAAATGTACCTTTTTTGGGTGAAACATCTATTTTATCCCAAGTAAAGCAAGCCTAGGTGAAAAGATGGCAAAGTGGTGTCTAAAATATTATCTGCGGTTGCTTAATTTACGAAGAAATAGCTGTTTTAGCCAAAAAAAGGTGCATTTTGAGGTTAGAAACTTGTTTACCAAATAAGACACGTAAGGATGAATTCACTTTGCATGCAGACTGTGGTACATACAGGCAGCGGCACGAAAGTTTAGCGGTGAACTGGGTCATACACTTGTTAGGTTCAGAACTGTCCCCTGTTTACTTGGACTATGTCCACATGTAGGACATTAGGCATAGTTCTGGCCTGTATGAACAAAACGTACAATTAAGCAGTCGTTTTCGTTAACGTTTGGTCACAGGAGGGTAATTTTTGTTTCTTGAAGTGTGTATTAACTATCTGTGAACGGCGGAATGTGGTAGGGATGCTGCGCATAGGTACGGTGTCAGCGACATTCGTCTACTTGTTATTTCGTCATAACTATAATAATTGCTCTCGCTCCCGTCACCGTGCCGCTCAGTCTCCCGCGATATCCAATTTTCGACTCCTGCGCAATAACGGTCACCGCTACACTTTCGTGCCGCCACCTGTAACCGATGCGCTTCGAGGGAAAACATCGAGAAAAAACCTACACATTTAGGTAACTAAAAATGTTTGACAATGATCCATTCGACCCGCCGAATCGGGGATGTGATTCTCCAAACGAACACCAGCGGCCCTAACATGAATGACACAAAGATAAGATAGACCGACTTATCTCTAAGTGCGTCTCCCACACTAGTGCCGACGAAAGAGATAGTCAGAGAGACAAACGGGTTTAACTTATTGTGTCTTGCATGTTAGGGCCGCGCCGCAGTAGAGAACAAATGGACAGCCAGACATACGAAAAGCATTTTTGCCCAAGCTGAATCAGAGCCGCTTCGCTCGCTCGGTCGATTATATTATTACTGAGAAGTGTTTTTCAGGGTGTACTGCCCTTTGGGCAAAATATTTTTCGCCAAACTTCACTTCCCAAAAAACTTGTCGCAGCAGTTTCATTTCCCAAACGTATCTTTAGAATATTTCCATTTCGCATTTTATTCATTTGGTCAAATTATCATTTGGCATCATTTTGCTTTGTCAAGGGTAGGTTAGGTTAGGGTTAACTTGTGTCCCTTACGTTAGTACTTATTTATCAAAAAATACTTTTGTTTTTTTTTTGTCTTTTTCTATGTCATATTGACTGACAAACGAGCTGACGGCCCACCTGATGGAAAGTGGTCACCGCCGCCCATGGACATCTGCAACACCAGAGGTGCTGCCAATGCGTTGCCAGTCTAGGGAGGATGGGGAATGGGGTTGGGATGGGGACGAGGGAATAGGCCTCCGGATCTCGTCACTCACCGTACGAAACGCAATAGCAAGCTATTACTTTACGCCGATATTCTGTGAGAGTGTGTTACTGCCCCGGTCGAGCCGGCCCATTCGAACAGTAATCATCTAGTGAGGATTACTGTTTGGCTCTACCACTACAAAAAACCTGTAAAATTGCGATAAGCTGATTTGACTAATGATTTTTACCAAATGATAGTTTGCGTAAAGTAATTTGGGATCTGATACTTTGGGAAAAGTTTTTTGCCCATACATTAGTAATCCGTTTTTCAGATTTCACCTCGTTTCAAAGAGTATTGTTCCTTAATAACATCTTACAAAAGCTATTCACAGCCCGACAATTCGTTGCTTCCGGCGTTCTGACACAACCTACATCGCGACCGGACTGATTTAGCATTGTGTCTCCATGACAATGTTGACGATCTAAAAACGGACAATAATGACTGTGGTAGGATAGCTGGGCACAAAACCTTTAATCCGTTAATTAACGAAGTTAATATTTCCAGGAACGAATAAACTTTTAAGCTACAAATAACGGGCTTATTAACTTCCGTTAAAACAATGAAAGCCCGTTAAACGTTTATTAAGTACCTACTATTTGTCAAAAAGACACCGCGCGGCTTATGTCAGATAGCTTTTAATTTGAATTTGACCTAAAAATAATACGTACCTATTATTACAAACTCTAATGCAATACCCTATTTCTACTAATGTTTCATGTCCTATCTAAATTTCCATAGCACATTGCAACATTTTTGATAGTAAATTACTAACGCAACGACCGACATATAAAATGCAATTTCTATCACGAGTTAACGATTAACGTTAACTTCCGTTAAACCTTCCGAAATGTAACGCGTTAACTTTTTTAGTAACGGATTAGCGATTTACGAAGTTAACTACTTATTTGATTAAGCCGTGCCGGTGGTGCCGGCTAAGAATAGCATCACCCCATCTCCTCCCGTGGGTGTCGTAAAAGGCGATAGAGGGACCAACCGAAGGACGGGCAGCAGCGTCCTTCGAGCACTATCACGACCAACTGCGGTCGCCAACCCGCCTGCCAAGCGTGGCGACTATGGCAAATCCCCCCATTTTTGGGGGAGGCCTGTGTCCTGCAGTGGATGTTTTATGGCTGGTGATGATGATGATGATGAACGTTGTCCCTATTATTATTATTATTAATATATGTGAAGATAACGATAGCCGTTTCATAAACAAATAAATAAATAAGAAACGAATACTTTGAATCCAGGAAAATGCACCAAGAATATATTCGGCTGAAGGCGCCACGGTACATCGCTCCGCGTTTGATGTGAACTCCTTAGGTAATTAATACGACATTTCCAATTGTGTAACATTATTAGGTAAACATTCAGATCAAAGTGTCAGCCATTGTGGTAGAACAATCCGCATTGTTTTAATCAATTGTTTGAGTTCGTTTGTATGTTTTCATGATAATTACTGGGAATATTGCCTTCAGCGTATTGCGTAGGGCGTAGGGTCATTCTACTTTTTAGTGTCTAATTTTGTTGATACAGTGGGGTAATTTTTAACAAATTCACAGATATATTCTCTCAAAGATCTCAAAAGAAGGATATGCCTGTCAGTACAATTTCGTGTAACAAGTCTCATAGAAGGTTGTCAAACGCCATCGCCATGCCTTCTTAACCACACCATATTGCGGATGTCTTAGTTCTTACGTACAAAAGTCTAATATTGCTTGATTCACACGCTATCATATCTTTGTAGACGGTGGGGTCGGTGGTGCTGCAGTCTCAGACCACACGATGCGCGAGGGCATATTTAGGGTTCCGTACCTCAAAAGGAAAAAAGGAACCCTTATAGGATCACTCGTGTGTCTGTCTGTCTGTCCGTCTGTCACAGCCGATTTGCTCCGAAACTACTGGACCGATTGATTTGAAATTTGGTATACATATGTAAATTGGTGACCGCAACAGGGATGCGTAACGTAAATAAATTAATTTTGAACATGGGACCCACTTTTGGGGGGCCAATTAGAAAATAAAAACAAAAAGTTACGCAAACTATATCACGTGACATATCAAATGAAAGGGCTTATTGTGAGGATCTTAAATATGGTTTTTTTTTTAATTTCTAAAATAAATGGTTTGCAAGTTATTTAGGAAAATAGGCGAAAATTGACCATTCCCCATCCTTATCTTCGAAAGTGGTTTCGAAGCCTAGGGCCTAAAATTTTGAAAAAAAATACAAAAAAATACTTCTTTACCTATAATTTACAGAAAGACATATAAGTTTCAGTTAATCATGTATGGAACGGAACCCTCTCCACGCGGGTTTCACTCGCACTTGTCCGGTTTTTTCAATTATAACAGTGTCACTTAAATGGGTGTCATGGATACATGCGACTGAACCTGCGATGGTGTCAGATTCGCGTTCTCACACCACAAAAGTAAGCATTTCGAAACTTGGTTTGAGCAGTTCCTTACTATATATTTCAATGTTTTCTCTACTCTAGCACTTCGGTAGCTACGTCACTACGTACTTACCGTATAGTCCGTGGACAAAGATGACGTCAACCCTCGGGGTTGAGGGCTGATGCAGCACCACGCATTCCACCTTCGGCTCAGGGTGTAGGTGCTCCTTACCAGCCGGACGGGCTTTGGACGGCTTTGGCACTGTAACAAAAAAGTTATTTGGTAAAAAATGCTGAAAAAACGAGTTTTCAAATTATTGCCCTTTCACAACAAGATAACATAATTTCAACTAGTTTCTTAAGTTATATTTTAAACTAGTGGACCCACCACAGCTTCGCCTGCGTTGTTTTCGATACAAACTTTATCACCCCTTTTCACCCCTTAAGGGATGGAATTTCAAAAAATCCCTCCTTAGTGCACCTCTAGGGTACTCGAGGAATGTGTCCTCCAAATTTCAAACCTCTAGGACCACCCGTTTAGGCTGTGCGTTGTCAATAAGTGAGTCACGGTACTGTTTTATATATTTAAAATTTTAATATGTTTGTTAGTCTTTAATGACCTGAAATAAATTTATATTATTATTACAAGTAAATATGTTCTTTTTTAATGCTTCCAACCCCCATATCTTTGAAACGTTCTTAAGAAAGGCCAGCACCATTGCCATGAGTTGCGCAAACCGCTCCCGCTACCGAAAACTATCGCTCGGTCACTTTTACTTATCGGAAAAAAGCAGCATTTCCAATAGATTTCGATAGCGAGAACGGTTTGCACAAACTCATGGTGAGGGCTCTGATCAAGAGTACCCTAAACCAGCGAGCGTGCATGAACAACTCAATGAGAGTAGACGAAGCGAAAGGTCAGGATCGTAGCAGGTGGTCATCCGTGGTCTCTGCCTACCCCTTTGGGAAACAGGCGTGATATATTATGTACTATCCTTGAAAGTTTTCGGATAACGGAATCAACAAAAAAAAAAACATTGGTATAAATATTATCGCACCTGCTCACAAAATGTTAAGAGAATCGGTTGAGAAATGCGACCCGGTAGAGGAGAACAGCAGGACATCTGGATATACATAAAGATCTTTCTTTACTCCTCTGCTGCACTGGGAATGAAGAAATAGCATAGAATGCGTGTAGATGCTTATCATCCTGGCATGTCGTAAAAGTCGACTAAGGGACGGGTCCTCTCCAACATGGTGGACTCTGTTGGGGTTGGATGGATCTGTATGGGCGATGGGCTGATCACCTGTCACCATACGGTTCATCATACCATCTTAGGACTAATTAATCGAACGTGGCCACAAGTAGTCTTGTGGCTCTGCCCACTCCATTAGGGATTTCGGGCGTGATGCTATGTATGTATAAAGATCTTTGCCCAAACTAAAGGGAGACGCTTCGCGCTGGCTTGGTCAATTATATAATATTTAATATATTTGTATAGAGATAGGATAGTTAATAGGCCGGAGAGTGAAATAGCTTACTTTTATCCCGAAAAAATGCACGTTTCAACAGCGATAAACAAATTCCACGCGGAAGAAGTCGCGGGCAAAAACGAGTTCGAAATAAGAGTAAAAGTATATTAATTAAAGTCGGTTAAAAACAATAAACCCGGCAAAAGAAAGATGTATTTATAAGTTACAACGTAACGCAACAGATGGCGCTGCACTCACTCTAAAACGCGCTAACGATGTTCATTTCTGGATTCTATAAGATACATGTATGTATATATGTAGTCTCGTGCTCGTGCGTGCGTGCGTGCGTGCGTGCGTGCGTGCGTGCGTGCGTGCGTGCGTGCGTGCGTGCGTGCGTGCGTGCGTGCGTGCGTGCGTGCGTGCGTGCGTGCGTGCGTGCGTGCGTGCGTGCGTGCGTGCGTGCGTGCGTGCGTGCGTGCGTGCGTGCGTGCGTGCGTGCGTGCGTGCGTGCGTGCGTGCGTGCGTGCGTGCGTGCGTGCGTGCGTGCGTGCGTGCGTGCGTGCGTGCGTGCGTGCGTGCGTGCGTGCGTGCGTGCGTGCGTGCGTGCGTGCGTGCGTGCGTGCGTGCGTGCGTGCGTGCGTGCGTGCGTGCGTGCGTGCGTGCGTGCGTGCGTGCGTGCGTGCGTGCGTGCGTGCGTGCGTGCGTGCGTGCGTGCGTGCGTGCGTGCGTGCGTGCGTGCGTGCGTGCGTGCGTGCGTGCGTGCGTGCGTGCGTGCGTGCGTGCGTGCGTGCGTGCGTGCGTGCGTGCGTGCGTGCGTGCGTGCGTGCGTGCGTGCGTGCGTGCGTGCGTGCGTGCGTGCGTGCGTGCGTGCGTGCGTGTGTGTGTGTGTGTGTGTGTGTGTGTGAGTGTATGTTTGTTACCTCTTCCCGTTAAAACAGCTGGACGGATTTTGATGAAATTTGAAATGGAGATAGCTTATACCCTGGATTAACAGATAGGCTACTCTTTATCCCGAAAAATTGAAAAGTTCCTGAGGGAATAACGATAATCAAACTCTACGCGGACGAAGTCGCGGGCACAGCTAGTAAATAAATAAAAATAAATATTTATTTTGCAAGTAAGGCCTCATGAGCTCCTGTCTTTCACGTCTGAATGAAGCTACCAGCGCATCGAAAGGTGACATCTGCTGAGAAGAAACTCAACTTTTACTGCCCGGTTTTCATCAGTCCAGTCCAGTAACCCAGTATAACATTGTGTGTACTAGTGTGTACTAGTGTACTAAAAGAGCGAACTAGTACATTCGCACAATCGTACTAGTCCGGAGCGATCCGCGCAGTGAACGAGAACGAGCACGCACAACTCTACACACAATGTTATGCGCTTTTAATAACGTACTACAAAGGAGGCTTATGATATGCATATATTATTATTTCAATTTCAATATCGCGGCCGCGAATTAGAAAATGAAGGGAAAATATAAATATTTTTGGTTTTTACAATATGAGTATCAAATGAAAGCTAATAATTAGCCCATTCCAGACATGTATATATTATAACACTTTTAAGCAACCATTTTTCAATAAGTACTTTTAATTATAATAAACCTGTGATAAAGTTCTTGCATGTGATTAACGTGAAAAATAAAGCATAACATAACTTAAACTAAAAAGATGAGTACAAGTGAAATTTAATCACTCGCTGCGCTCGTGATTCAAAAATTAGAATCCAGCGGCCCTAACATGCATGCCACAAAGATAAATTAGAACCGTTTATCTCTATGACTATCTCTTTCCTTGGCACTAGTGTGAGAGAGACGCACTTAGAGATAAGACGGTCTATCTTATCTTTGTGTCATGCATGTTAGGGCCGCTAAGCGTTAGCGAGGGAATCAAAAGAGAACGAGAGGTGAAAAATCGTTGCACTCGAGTGCAACACGTAAAACTTTTCATTCCACCTCAACGAGGAAATGACTCAATGCATAAAAAAAACATTTGCGCATTATTAACAGTCAATTGTGTTGTCGTCAAATAAACTTCCTCGTCGCTAGAATCACTAAGTTTAGGTTTTTCAGTTGTTTTCAAGTTTCTTATTTTTAACCTATGGCTTTTACAATATGACGTGAATAGAAAATGGCGCGCACAAAGCAAATTAAAAAAAGTACACCAACAAGGTTCCGAGTCTGAGTTTTTAACCAATTAAAGGTTATATGATAAATTCGGCACCATGGAGGTAGAAGTAGCGGATAAAAACGGCTTCTGCACTCAGATATCGAAGAGCAAAAATACTCTTTCCGGGATAGGGGAATGAACATGTATTTTTTTTTTCATGTTTGTTAGCTCAGAACTCCTAATAGGGCAGGGAAAATGGATCTAATGGTTAAATTGCTTATTGTAAAGATTTACCGAACTGCACTTGCAGAGTATCTCGTTGCGATCGTGATTTCCTTACGTATAATTCGTGGACGGCTTAGCATGTTACCCACCTGTTAGCTGCGGCAGTGGGTTCGCCAGCAGCCGGTACAGCATGGCGGTCGCCGTGCTCCACACGCAGGACACGCACCATCGCCTGTGAAAACACTATCATTACTCACAAACACTGAATGCTACCCTAACAGTGGCGCAGCCTGCCGACAAGCCGATTCCTGACGGCTTTACCAAACTAGAAAGCTACGGCTAGCTGTCAGTGAAGTCCATGTTACTCTAACTAAATGTCAGACTCGCATTTACGTTTCCTACTCTTCCGGCTTACCTTAGGAAATATAACACGCTTCGTACGAACTAGCATAGCTGGTCACCCTTAATCAAATAGCTAACTTCGTTAATCACTAAATCCATTACTAAAAAAGTTAACTTCGTTAAACGTGAAAGCGTGACATTTCGGAAGATTTAACGGCAGTTTACGTTAATCGTTAACTCGTGATAGAAATTACATTTATATGTCGGTACGTTATTGATTTACTTATAAAAACATGTTGATATGGGCTATGGAAGTTTAGGTAGGACATAAAAAACCCTAAAAATTATAAAAGAAGGTTGTAATATTAAAGTTTGTAATAATACCTAATTATTAATATAAGAAATGCAATTCAAATGAAAATCTATCCGACATAAGCTGCATATTTCCCTTTATAAACATCAATATAATATAATATAAATTATAAAAAAGCTATTAACGTAATTTAATTGTTTTAAGGGAAGTTTATGAGTCCGTTAACAATTTTTGCAGTTAACTTAAAAGTCAAGCCGTTACTAGAAATGTTAACTTCGTTAATTAACGATTAACGGATTAGCGGTGTTGTGCCCAGATATGTACTTAGACTAACTTTTGCCGCAACTCCGTCCACGTGGAATTCCTTTACAGTTCATCCCTCGGGACTTTTGAATTCCAGGACCTAAGATAACTATACCAAGTTTCATCAAAAGGCGTTCAGCCATTACGGAGCTGATTATGTTCCCCAATCATGCTCAAACGGCTGGATGGATTTGAATGAAATTTGGCACACGGATAGACGATATTTTTAGTATTGGATATAATATATCCAATAGACTCAGACCATATTAAGGTCTGTGTCATCTCACAGAAAGTTGCGAGCACAGCTAGTATTTATCTAATGACATAAACCCGGTTTGCACCTATTTTCCCGATATATTCAGATGTCATCTGCGAAATTTAAATTAAAAGGGATGTTTGGAATTCGGTTCTTGCCTGCTTTTGAAACAATATTTCGGGCTGCTTGTTAACACTATTTGAATTGTGAAATATATTTTCGTGATTAAATTTCCTCATTTTCATGGCAAAAACGCAAAAAATATTTTTCATTTTTTCATTTGCCGCCAAAACGCTATCCACTGTCAGCTCTCGCATGTGACGTCATTCCACTGGCAGAAAAAAAACAAAAGTACCCAGGTTGTCATAAGCAGGGTAAAGAAGCCGGAGCCAATAATGTACGACCAGGGAATGCAGAACCCGATAAATCGGTACGAGCGCGAGCGCGATCTGGCGCTGTGAGCGCGATTCGGAACGCACTCGATTGCTATAATTTTATGGCGTCGTGATTAGTTTTTTAAGTCACGTGACTTAGAAGTAAAAAAGATCGTTTTAAATTATTAAAATATAGATTTATTGACTTATTTTTACATGACTCCTGTTCTATATGTATTGTTGGGGCTTAAACTATCATACCACAGAAAAAAAAATTCATCACACTTGCTCGGAAAGGGTGTTATTATACGCCGGCGTATAGAGCAGCTATAGCCGATTTAGCTCCTCTACGGGCCCCGCCGTCAGCGGGAGTTATAAACCATACAAAATCCATAACTCCCTAGGGAGTTATGGATTTTGTATGGTTTCGAACTCCCGCGGGCAGTTAAGTGCGCCAGGTCGGCGGAGCTGCTCGGGAGCTGCCCCGCGCTGATCGCAACGTACGCTCAGTTTATGAACACCCACCTGATGGTAATTCACGATGTAAAATGGAAATAAAATTAATATATATACTGTTTTTTGTCTAATTTTTATTTCATTTCCTCGCAAATGTGATGAAAAACATTGTGTGTATCACGGGCAGTAAGGGGATAACAAACTCGAGTCATCTTACGGCCCTAGATGCACAATGTACTATAATAGTTCGTTACTATAGTCAACTACCCAATTAATCGTGACCTGCACCGGCGATCCCTGGGTCTCGATGGACGTACCCACTGTGGTATATTAAGTACTTAGATTTGTATAAAACTGCAGACATAATTGTTAACTTAGATGTGTAACTGTTTTGAAAAAATTATACCTCTCTGAGTTTCTTGCCGGCTCGTAGCTTTTTTTCGAACCGATGGTAGATTCTTTCCTTCCCTAATAGCATTTATTGTTGGCACTTGGTCGGGTCACATGGGTCTCGTTGGACAACTGGTACATTTAGCCATCGTTTTGAGGCCCTACCAAGAGCCATTGTGGTATTTCCAACTGATTAACCTTCATAAGAACTCGTAAAAGACTAGAAATAAGCACGGCTTTACTCACGATTTATTGTCAGAAATAGACCGACATGTTTCGGACTCATATGGAGTCCTTCTTCAGGGGTTGAGTGCGGTCGCGCTCACAGCAACCCACGCACTTGGAAACATGTCGGACGTTATTTCTAGTCTTAGTAATGTCTCACGAAAGTTTAAATCTGAAAACTTGTAAAAGCTTTTGAATAAAGATATTCGGACTTTGACTTGGATATTTCCTAAGAGCATTGCCGTGAAAAAACAGCGTGAGGGAACCTGCATACATCTGTGAAGAAATTCAACGATGTTAGAAGACCCTAGTCTGCACTGAGTCCGCGTGAGGCCTACCTGTCTAGTCCCTCTCACTATGAGCATATGAGAGACCTTTGTGCCTAGCAGTAGGATTAAATAATAAATAAATCAGGAGACAATCTCTACACAAATCAATCTAGTCCCAAAGTAAGCTCTAAAGGCTTGTGTTATGGGTACCAAACGACGATATACATACTTATGTAGATAAATAAATACTTCAATACATAGGAAACATCGAAGACTCAGGAACAA
This sequence comes from Tortricodes alternella, assembly GCA_947859335.1. NCBI lineage: Eukaryota > Metazoa > Arthropoda > Insecta > Lepidoptera > Tortricidae > Tortricodes > Tortricodes alternella. The sequence continues at coordinate 7,623,734 of OX401972.1, forward strand.
ACATTCGTGCTCACACAAATATTCGCCCTTACCGGGGATTGAACCTCCACTAGCTTTGGAGGCAGGGTCACTACCAACTAGGCTAACCGCGTCGTCAAATTATATTGGCTAAAGATGAATAACATACATACATACATACATAGCATCATGCCCGAAATCCCTAATGGGGTGGGCAGAGACACTTGTGGCCACGTTCGATTAATTAGTCCTAAGATGGTATGATGAACCGTATGGTGACAGGTGATTAGCCCATCACCCATACAGATAGTCCACCATGTTGAAGAGGACCTGTCCCTTAGTCGACTTTTACGACATGCCAGGATGATAAGCATCTGCACGCATTCTATGCTATTTCTTCACTCCCAGTGCAGCAGAGGAGGATGAATTAATATGAAGATATTCACACAAAGAAAAATTTGGCGCCGCTGAGACTCGAACGCATGTTCTTTTCACAGGACGTTTTTACAAAGCTACACTGACTAAACTAATCTTGCTTCATGTATAATCCCACCAAACTTTCTCAGTATATCAATCAATATTTCACCACTTTATTCAAAATATGTTCTTAGACATTTCACCAAAAAATAGAAGTGACAGACACGAAATAAAATGTCAAAAAGTATCGACTTGCTTTCCCGGCTGCGAGAAGTATTTTGTTTTGAGTTTATATGTGTATTAAATTCTTTTATCTACACCCATATCATAAAACCTCCATTGGTTAATCAAAAACCGTAGGAAATGACCACCATTTTGACAACCAATTAGGAAAAACCAGTGCTGCGATAAAGAAATAACATGACTTCTTTATCGTTTTTAGTAAAGAAATGAGATTAAATTTGGAACAGCTGTCAAAACTCAAGTGGGTCTCTATTCTAGTATCCATAGATATTAAAACAGTTATTGATACGAAACGTCAATTCAGTATGTTTTTTTTAATATAAACTGCACAATATTTGATCTCGAGTGACGTGAGAATAGAGACTTCATCCGTTTGTCTATGATTTAAAAAAAAAATGGTCTTGACGAAGCATCGAATTGCCGCCATGTTGACGTTTTGCTGAACGAAAGTAGAATTGTTGTTGAATTGAATAGAAAAAGTTGTTTGTAATTTACATTTTAGTTGAAAATATGAATAGTAAGTAGTCTTTTCGGAGTGTGTGTGATGTGAAAATGCGCCGGATATCAAAATATGCAGCCACGATTGCAACAAATAACTTGTTGCCAGAAAATATTGTTTCTGAACCCATCATGGAGGATTTATAATATGTGTGTAGATAAAGTTATGTATGCAACTCTGCATAATTTGGCCTTAATACACACGTGCGATCTTATTATGAAACTCGCTAAAAGCTCGTTTCATAAAACCGCACTAGTGTTTTAAGGCCTATCATTATGCAACCGTTGCATAAACTACTATTTTAGGGTTCCGTACCGATGTGACTCCATTGTCTTGTCTATCTGTATGTCTCAGCAATTACTAGTGTTATGAACTGCGTGTTTTATTTAGTAATAATATTGTATATGGATGGATCATATTGTTTCGGAAATCTGGTACGTGGCGCCCGCGACTATGTCGGCGTGGAGTTTGGTTATAGTTTCCCTTGGGAACTTTTGACATTTCCGGGATAAGAAATACACTATGTCATATTCAAGGACCTTGTGCCTGATTTACCTACATGCAGCCGAAGTGAGCAGAGAAGTGGGCATGGAAGTGGGCAGCGCGAGTATGTAAATGGGTCACTTCTGCTCCTGCCGCTGCTACTCGCGTTGCCCATGCAACCGAAGTGAGTAGAGAAGTGGGCATGGAAGTGGGCAGCGCGAGTATTTAAACGGGTCACTTCGCCTGCTCCTGCCGCTGCTACTCGCGTTACCCATGTAGCCGAAGTGAGCAGGGAAGTGGGCATGGAAGTGGGCAGGTCGAGTATGTAAATGGGTCACTTGTGCTCCTGCCGCTGCTTCTCGCGTTGCGGCGCGCAGTGAGTGAGGTAGCAGCATGTAAACACCCACTGCTTTCGAAAGCAGTATGCGGGAATTATTTCTGGCAGCGCGAGCAGTACTATATACCAAGTTTCACGAAAATCCATTCGGCCGTATGAAGCTGAGTGGTAACACGCATACAGACAGACATACACTTGGTTCGAAGGGATTTTTACCAAATTTTAAGTAAATATTAGCATGGAATCTGTTCTTTCCGTACAAACTTTCGATACACCAAAGAGTCTCTTTTTCTTGAACAGTTTACCTAATTGTTTGTTTCGAGGTGCATTTTAGGAAAATAAATTTATGAAAGTGCTGCACTGGGAGTGAAGAAATAGCATAGAATGCGTGCAGATGCTTATCATCCTGGCATGTCGTAAAAGTCGACTAAGGGACGGGTCCTCTCCAACATGGTGGACTATCTGTATGGGCGATGGGCTGATCACCTGGCACCATGCGGTTCATCATTTTGCCTAAGATTTAAATCATCTAAAACGCAAAATGAATAGCAAAATAGTTAAATCTCTGGTTTAAACAAACAAAAAAAGCGGCCAAGTGCGAGTCGGACTCGCCCATGAAGGGTTCCGTGATTTATGACGTATTAAAAAAAACTACTTACTAGATCTCGTTCAAACCAATTTTCGGTGGAAGTTTACATGGTAATGTACATCATATATTTTTTTAGTTTTATCATTCTCTTATTTTAGACGTTACGGTGGGGGGGGGGGGGGAGGTACCACTTTGGAAGTGTCTCTCGGGCAAACTATTCAGTTTAGAAATAAATGATATTAGAAACCTCAATATCATTTTTGAAGATCTATCCATAGTTACCCCACACGCGGTTCACAGACTAGTTTCAACAGCATAGTTCTTATAGTTTCGGAAAAAAGTGGTTGTGACATACGAACGGACAGACAGACAGACAGACAGACAGACAAACATGACGAATCCATAAGGGTTGCGTTTTTTGCCATTTGGCTACGGAACCCTACAAATGTCTATAGCCTATTTCCTATAAATGTTACTTCAATTCATAGTCATGTAATTGTATATATTTCTAGTAAGTATGTTAAATTACATGAACGTGTGTAATGGATGGAGCAGTTCTAGATAATCGTATAAGGTTTCTCGACCTTGGCCGTGCGTGTATGGCTATTTGTATGTAGTTGCATGACAGCTGTATGTCGTAGCTACGCGAAGTTGTACCTAGTTGTTAAACTGGTTGCTTCAAGTAGATACGGCAAATAGTTATTTGTTATACAAGAGTGCAAAGTTGCTTTTTAACCTCGTGCTCAATTTTGATGAGCGAAAAAAATTGAGAAATTGAAAATTTGAAAATTGAATCACGAACGCAGCGAGAGATTCAAAAATTAGAATCCTGAGCGTCAGCGCAGGGAATCAAAAGAGCACGAGGTGAAAAATCTTTGCACTCGAGTGCAACACGTAACTTTTCATACCACCTCAGCGAGGAAATGACTAAATGCAAAAAAACACATTGCGCATTATTAACAGTTTCAGTCAATTCTGGTGGCGTCAAATAAACTTCCTCGTCGCTAGAATCACTCATTTTAAGTTTTTCACTAAAAAAGGTTATAAGATAAATTAAGCACCATGGAGGTAGAAGTAAATAGGTTTAATGATGTTTTTAATTCACAAACTTAGTGCATACGATCTAAATTCAATTTACTTTATCCTCTAGCGGATAAAAACGGCTTTTGCACTCACATTTCGAAGAGCAAAAATACTCCTTCCGAGATGGGGGAATGAAAATAGTAGTTTATGCAACGGTTGCATAATGATAGGCCTTAAAACACTAGTGCGGTTTTATGAAACGAGCTTTTAGCGAGTTTCATAATAAGATCGCACGTGTGTTTTAAGGCCAAATTATGCAGAGTTGCATACATAACTTTATCTACACACATATTATAAATCCTCCATGATGGGTTCAGAAACAATATTTTCTGGCAACAAGTTATTTGTTGCAATCGTGGCTGCATATTTCCGATATCCGGCGCATTTTCACATCACACACACTCCGAGAAGACTACTTACTATTCATATTTTCAACTAAAATGTAAATTACAAACAACTTTTTCTATTCAATTCAACAACAATTCTACTTTCGTTCAGCAAAACGCCAACATGGCGATCCTCCGTCAAGACCATTTTTTTTTTAAATCATAGACAAACGGTTGAAGTCTCTATTCTCACGTCACTCGAGATCAAATATTGTGCAATTTATATTAAAAAAACATACTGAATTGACGTTTCGTATCAATAACTGTTTTAATATCTATGGATACTAGAATAGAGACCACTTGAGTTTTGACAGCTGTTCCAAATTTAATCTCATTTCTTTACTAAAAACGATAAAGAAGTCATGTTACTTCTTTATCGCAGCACTGGTTTTTCCTAATTGGTTGTCAAAATGGTGGTCATTTCCTAAGGTTTTTGATTAACCAATGGAGGTTTTATGATATGGGTGTAAATAAAATGCTTTTAAATCATTTTGCCTAAGATTTAAATCATCTAAAACGCAAAATGAATAGCAAAATAATTAAATCTCTGGTTCAAACAAACAAAAAAAGCGGCCAACTGCGAGTCGGACTCGCCCATGAAGGGTTCCGTGATTTATGACGTATTAAAAAAAGAACTACTTACTAGATCTCGTTCAAACCAATTTTCGGTGGTAGTTTATATGGTAATGTACATCATATATTTTTTTTAGTTTTATCATTCTCGTATTTTAGTAGTTACAGGGGGGGGGGGGGACACATTTTACCACTTTGGAAGTGTCACTCGCGCAAACTATTTAGTTTAGAAATAAATGATATTAGAAACCTCAATATCATTTTTGAAGACCTATCCATAGATACCCCACACGTATGGGTTGAATGAAAAAAATAATAGTTTCAGTTTTAAGTATGGGGGTACCCCCGAAGTTTTTTTTTTTCTTATTTGTGTGAAAATCTTAATGCTGTTCACAGAATACATCTACTTAACAAGTTTCAACAGCGTAGTTCTTATAGTTTCGGAAAAAAGTGGCTGTGACATACGGACGGACAGACAGACAGACAGACAGACAGACAGACAGACGTGACGAGTCCATAAGGGTTCCGTTTTTTGCCATTTTCAGAAGACCTGCTCATGAGGGAAGAAAAGCTACGGGGGGCTTCAGAATGAGCAACAGAACACACCCCAATAGTTTTTGTAAACTTTTAAAGTAGTGGACGGATTTCAATGCGGTTTTTTTCAGGCTTTGAAAATTTAAATTACTTATTGTTAACTTTATACATACATAGCAACACTCCCGAAATCCCTAATGGGGTGGGCAGAGCCACAAGACTACTTTTGGGCACGTTCGATTAATTAGTCCTAAGATGGTATGATGAACCGTATGGTGACAGGTGATCAGCCCATCGCCCATACAGATAGTCCACCATGTTGGAGAGGACCCGACCCTTAGTCGACTTTTACGACATGCCAGGATGATAAGCATCTGCACGCATTCTATGCTATTTCTTCACTCCCAGTGCAGCAGAGGAGCAATGCTACTTATATGCTGCTAATGCTATTGTATATTAATGTACCTAGGTACATTAATATACAATAGTTATAATTGGCATGGCACCTTTTCGACTGAATGCCTACTGACAGTAAATTATTAATAACACCTGAAAACGTGTTTTCTGGCAAATAAAGACTTCTATTACAAAAACGGTGAAATAAGGGTTGAAAAATTAATGACCGGCAAGTTCATGCGTGCCGTGACAGCCCATAATTTTTCATAATTTGAGGGACAGTTCACAAAAACTAACAAAACACGCATTTGTCAGTAACGAAATAAAAATTACAAAAGACCCTCATCAGCGAGGTAATGTATTGGACTCGTCAAAACAAACCAAATGAGCCTAAACTCGATGGGTTCACTAGTAGTCATTGAAAAGTACCACTATCCACCTGGCTCCATGGTCAGATCAGCTCGATGGTACCAAATTATTGTATTGTCTTCCGAATTGCATACACATACAAGTTTCAAATGGTTATGACAATTAACATTAGTTTACCATTGACGTCTACCATTTTCTTACATTGTTTGTTATTTAGTTACAAGTGAAGCTAGCGTGTTAAAAATGGCGTGGACGCATAATGCCCTAAATCTGGAAAATGTCTAAAATGCAGAATGGCCTAAACGCAGTATGTCCTAAACGCAGAATGTCCTAAACGCAGAATGTCCTAAACGCAGTATGTCCTAAACGCAGAATGGCCTAAACGCAGCATGTCCTAAACGCAGTTTGTCCTAAACGCAGAATGTCCTAAACGCAGAATGGCCTAAACGCAGTATGTCCTAAACGCAGAATGGCCTAAACGCAGTATGTCCTAAACGCAGAATGGCCTAAACGCAGTATGTCCTAAACGCAGAATGGCCTACACTCAGTATGTCCTAAACGCAGAATGTCCTAAACGCAGAATGTCCTAAACGCAGTATGTCCTAAACGCAGAATGGCCTAATCGCAGCATGTCCTAAACGCAGTTTGTCCTAAACGCAGAATGTCCTAAACGCAGAATGGCCTAAACGCAGTATGTCCTAAACGCAGAATGTCCTAAACGCAGAATGGCCTATACGCAGTATGTCCTAAACGCAGAATGGCCTAAACGCAGTATGTCCTAAACGCAGTATGACCTAAACGCAGTATGTCCTAAGCGCAGAATGTCCTTAACGCAGAATGGCCTAAACGCAGTATGTCCTAAACGCAGTATGGCCTAAACGCAGAATGGCCTAAACGCAGAATGGCCTAAATATGCAATAACAGTCTTGATTGACACATATACTAGACATACCAAAGTGCTATGGGTTAAGTTTTTTTTTTCGTCAAAATCCATATTTTCTCGTGAGAATCAAAGACTTGCAAATCAACACTTTTGAAATCGAGTACTAAAGAGGTTCAAGTAAAAAATTTGATGGCGTCATTTAACTAACATTCTTTGTGTAACCCGATCATTTGTTGTCTCTGTCTTTATTGGCCTAATGCTTTTTCGGTCATATGCACCGGAAAGGATATTATGCGTCAAGAGGTTAAAATCTATATTTATAAAGTAACTAACCTGAAAATTCGTAAATACATTTAAATAAATGTATAAATATAAATAAATGATGGGACAATCTTTACACAAATCGATCTAGTCCCAAAGTAAGCTGTAAAGGCTTGTGTTATGGGTACTAGACGACGATATATATACTTATATAGAGAAATAAATACTTCAATACATAGGAAACATCCACGACTCGGGAACAAATATTCGTGCTCATCACACAAATATTTGCCCTTACCGGGGATCGAACCCGGGACGCTAGCTTCGGAGGCAGGGACATTCCCAACTAGGCTAACCGCGTCGTCAAATAGATATAATGGCTAGTAAAAAATAAATGCAAGGTCTCGTTTGGTAGCTACGAGAGTACATACAGACGGTCAGAATAAGGTCGACCGACCAGTCACGTGCTAGATAAACTCCAAACTGGTTCTTGCGTAAACGATAAGTACCGGGGACGACCTAAAAACGCTTGTCATATTAAAATAATAGCCATGCTGTGTTATTTTATTTGGCGTTTTGCATGGGTTTTATTTTGTTGCGTGGAAACCTAATTCTTTTTCTACGTTAAAGTAGCATAAAATACTCCTCATAATAACAGTTATCTGCCCGTGAAAGTCCTGTCAAAATCGGTCCAGTCGTTTTGTAGATTAGCCGGAACAAACAGACAATTTTTTTTTTATAATACCGCGTATATTCTTTCATACGCATTAAGAGGACTGTGAACCAAAGGCTAAAATATCCCTTTTCATACAAAAGGCGATAACGATTTCCACCCCATAAATGTTAACCGATTTTGGTAAATTTTTGATAGGTTGTCAGTCAGAACAAAATCTAGGTTTATACGTTTTTTGAATTTTGGTTAAAGATATGTCAAATAATGCCGAAATTGGTTTTGTATGAGAAGATTGAAACCACAATAAAACTGAATTTATTGATTATAGTGAAAAAATCAAAACGTATAGACCTAGATTTTGTTCTGATTGACAACCCATCAAAAATTGGTGAACATCGGATAACATTTAAGGGGTTGAAATCGTTATCGCATAGGATGTATGAAAGGCCGTAGGTTCACACTCCTCTTAAGTAAAAAACTGTTTTTTAACATTACAAACAAACACTTCAATTTTATCTGTATATTTATATACATTTATTATAATTCATTTTTGCCCATTAAGTTTGTCTGTTGCACTTTTTATGTGTTAGTTTTAGTTGAAACTGTCATGAGTTGGAAAAAAGACTAGTGCTGAGTTACTTGCGGCGTTTCTCAGCAGACCCTTCCTTCCAAAGCGCCTCCTTCCTCTCGAATCGCTGGTAGCTTCAGACATGTGACATGTGCCCATGTGGCCACTTAGAAAATGAATATTTCCATTCTCATTCTCAAGACACTAGAATCCACGCTGGGGGGCTAGCACGACATGCCCGCGAGTCGTTTGTCGCTCAGCACGTCTAGCACGACCTGCCCGCGAGTCGTTTGTCGCTCAGTGCATCCCTTACATATTTGACTAGTTAGACAGAGACGCCCTGAGCGACAAACGACTCGCGGGCATGTCGTGCTAGCCCCCCAGTGCGTCTCTGTCCAACTAGTGAAATAGGTATGTAAGGGATGCACTGAGCGACAAACGACTCGCCGGCAGGTCGTGCTAGACGTGCTGGTATTCGCGTGGACCCTCGCAAATTACTGAATTAACAAATATATCTGATATTTCTAGGTAATTACTAACGGCCAGTCTTTATTTCTTAGTTTTCAAAGGGTTTTTGGAGTCGGTTTTTTTTCAAATCAAATCAAATCAAATCAATTTATTTGCATGAATACAGTTTTATAAAGGATGTCAAGTTTTTCAATAATAATGTACATTGTATTCAGCCTGCATGCAGGCGTACAAATATTAAAATTATCCGAATCTAATACATTATACCATTAATTATCTATCACAATCTATTTCATTAATTATAACATATTATTATGTCCACACAATTACAATATTATTATTTAAAATCAAAAAAGTCCTTCATACAATAAAAACATTTGTCCAAGAGCCAGTCAGTCAATTTAAATTTAAACTTAGTTCCATCAACTGCTCTCAATTCCTCTGGCAGATGGTTAAATGTCTCTATACACATATTGAAAACATTTCTCCTATATAAATATTTGTGCCCGGGGGGCTTGTACAGGACATTCATAATCTTAACCCTTGTCCGCCTTAGCAAGACTTCACCTCGCGTTTTAAAATATTCCTGGTGGGTTCTGACGAAAACACACATATCTCTAATATATAGGCACGGTAAAGGCAGTATACGTAATTTTTTATATAATGTACCTATATGGCCCCCTAAAATTTTGCATTGACAACACTGGCGGCAACGCTCTCTTAACTCTTTCATCTTTCTGCTCACGACTCCGTCAAGCGCACACGCGTCCATATTGACCTTTTGACCGCCAAGCATGTCTGAGAAGTAACACGAATTTCAAATTTAAGTCAAGGTAATGAAGGACTTTTATACCCTGCAGCCGACTGTGGCGGTCAAAAGGTTAAAAACAACTTGCATTCTTTCGATAGATACCTATTTATTAGAGATGCAACGGATAGTGGTTTGGCCGGATACCGGATATCCGGCATGGCCATTGGCCGGATATCCGGATATCCGGCTGCACATTAGCTATCTCTGAAGTCGTGTTAGCTGGCACGGCATTCGCGCGGCGAGCAAGTTTCAACTTGTTACGAATTGTAATACGCGGGGAGGCCTATTGAAGTTCAATACGCGCTTTATTGGGAAAATTCAAACGTGCACGTGCACTTCGTGATCTTTAGGATGTACTTACTGCGGATTTGACGTGGTAGGTATACATCCTTAAGTGAAGTTTTATGTTTAAATTACAAGAAACTAAGCTTTAATTTGATAACTGACTTGGATTTCATTTTTTTCTGATGTTTTTGATATTGGTTTTATCCCATTTCTGATGCAAACTTTTAGTACCCGGTATCCAGCCGGATACTAACTCGCTATCCGGTATCCGGCCGGATAGTAAAATCATGACCGGATAGGCCGGGTACCGGATATTAACCGGATATCCGTTGCATCTCTAATATTTATACTTGTCGGGATAAAAACTGTCATTTATACAATAAATGTCAGTTTTATGGAAAATAAACCATTGTTTATAAAAAAACCTTACTTTTCATTCTATGCTTAACATAGAAAGTGACGACCGTGACAGGACGTGAGTGCGCAATTTTAAACTCACATTTCGCCCGACTTTCGGACTCAACTTCTCCTGAGGATGCCTCGTAGAGAGGCGAAACGTGTCGAGCGGTATTTTTGGTGGTGGTGGTGGTAGCTGCGTTTGCGTTGCTTATTTTATTATATGCGGAGGGAGGGTGGGAAAATTGAATGAACAAACATATTATATTCAACACAAGCTCCTCTATTTGCAAGATTTAACCCCACTGTGTTCGCGGAATAGCAAAGTAATTCAATAATTCTAGTATTCTAAGATATTTTCATTTTAGTTTTCTTTCATGTCATTATTTCATAGTATAAAGAGGGGAAGTAAGTTATCTTCATACAAACGCACCGTGCGCGGCTTGTATGTGTGCGCCAAAGTATTTATGCGTCGCCGCACGCACACTTCAACAAAATCTCGACCCGTTTCTCAGTGCGCCAGTCGGGGCTTACACCGCACGAGGTTCGCGCGTCACGGCTTTTCCGCACCGCTAAATTAATGAAAAATGAGTGACAATCGCAGCAGATCGTATTGCTGTGTGTTTGAGTGTCTTAATAATTCATCGATTCCAGAATTGTCTCTGTTCAGATTACCTATTGAACAGGAACAACCCTGAGACAGTAGGCAATTATATCGCGGATTGGGCCGGAGATAGCCTACTTCCCCTCTTTATACCATGATTATTTGGTACGGAACCCTAAAACAACGACAATAAGTCACGGGCGAAAGCCGCGCGGTAGTGCCCGCCGCGTGACCTTCGAACGTAAGTTTTAGAACCAAAATAGATTCATATCGAGTTGCTAACAGACAGACTGACATCAGGTTTAAACATAAAAGGAAACAAGTCAAAACGAAATTCACTTTTATTTTAAACTTTACCCAAACGCGTTAAAATTGAATTTGGAATGGATTTGTATTTCACATTATTTATTTTTATTTTACAACGAGCTATGTGATTCTCAAACGTGCGTTGCCGATGAGCGATCAACACATTCAATTTTGAACCTAATGTCTTGATCGTTAGAGTCTAAATTAAACGTTACATCTATCCGCTGGTCAGCGCTCACTTCGTTCATGAAGTCAACGGCGAGCGTAACTTGACCCGTCATGGCGTATAAACTATTATATTTGTGCTTGTCTTTGATTTTGGTCGTGTCGACGTAGCCGGCCACGGATATAGGCACCTAACTTAGGGTTGCCAACCGTACTATAATATATGTATAGTATTGAACTATATTTTGGCTCTGTGTACTATATACTGTTTAAGAAATATACAGGTGGCTCAAGAACTACTAGATTAAGTAATTTTGACTTTAATAAAAATATAATAGTTTTCGAGATAATGGCACTTTTATAAAACTCGTGGTTTTTGATACCCTGAGTCATTATATTGAGTGCTACGAGTGGAAAATAATGAATCAGCACTCAAAATAATGAATCAGGTTATCCAAAACCACGTGTTTTATAAAAGTGTCATTATCTCGAAAACTATGATAGTTTTATTAAAGTCAAAATTACTTAATCTAGTAGCTTTTGAGCCGCCCTGTCAGCTCCTTTCGTTTTATCGTTGGTTTTAGGGACAACCTGTATAGTACGCAAAAATACTATATTTCGGTCAGTCCTTACAAATGGGCTTTGAGTTGGCCAGTTCTATAAGCATTTTCGCAGCTTAAAAAGCCACAAGATGCGCAATCGGAATGTTAGTAAGACGAAGTTTGTACATTATATTTAATCAGTCAGTCAGTCATACTAAGGTATTATTCACTCTTTTAAAAAGGTTTTTCTTTAAATTACTATATTTTCTTTCAGTGTACTATTTTATTTATACCTAAAATACTATTTTTGTCCCATAAATAGTTGACAACCCTAACCTGACTCCGCATATTGCCTACGAGTTTGCGGGTCAATTTATGATTGTCGGTTGAAATGAGCGACGTACTGAACAGAATAATATATTATCACTTTGACCTTCGAGTGTCCGCGGTCGTTAAGACCCACGTGCGCAGGCGCTCCTAATAGTACAGGTCGTCCTCTCAAATAGTGCGCACTCTTTGATATGCCACTAGGGTTGCCAAATTTACGAGGCAAATAACGCATCTTTAGAATGAAGGTGACCCTATCCGTAAATTTTAGAAATTGAATTTTTGTCACAAAACGACTTCAAATAGGCAATTTCAAATGTTATTTTGCTCATTCCCAAAAAGTTGTAATTTTGTGTAAGGTCACTGTCATTCTAAAGGCGCATAGCGGTTCTGCGATATAGTATTTTCCAGAAAAAGGCATTAATAAAATTGTACACTTAAAGAAAATACAGTAGAATCCGTTTATTATGACATCGAAAGGAATTGTCAAACACGTCATAATAAGCGGACGTTATACAAAGCGTTTTGTGAAAAAAAAACTTTTTTTTATGTAAATATGACCCACGCCAAATTCCTTTGCGAGAGATGAGTTTGATTCTCCATTTTCTAATCTGCATATTATTGCACTAATTGCTGAGAGTTGCTAAATATTAACTATGATATCGTTTCGAAATAGCGACTGTCGCTTAACTATCGCAAACTGTATGACGGGCGTCGCTTATCGCTGCGCGCACTGAGTTTCGTGGTAGGTACGAGGGACGCAGAAGTCGTCAACTGCGATGTCGCGCCGGGCGGACGGCGGCGAAAAATTTATATTTGTTTTGTTCATATACACAATCGCCATATTGCAAATTAATGTCTATAAGTGGCATATATGTTATATGAAAACCAAACTTCGTAGTGTAATTACGTCATAATAATCGGTTGGTCAATATAGGCGGAGTCATAATAAACGGATTCTACTGTATAGTACTTTATGCGTATGTATTATTTATGTGCGTTATTGCTATATAGTTGTTGTACAGGAGTTGTGAAGTAACAAACATATAAAAAAAAATACAACCGAATTGAGAACCTCCTCCTTTTTTTTAAATCGGTTAAACATGAATCCTTTGTTGATGGGACCGCTCGGTGAACACAAAAGAGACTGCCACAAACATATTAAATGGTGTCAAACACTAAAAATAAATAAATATTGTTGACAAAAACTAAAAAAAGAATACAAGAGACCCTCACCACCAAGGTAATGTATTGGACTCCGAATGAGCCCAAACTCGAGGGGTTTACTGGTAGTCATTGAAGGGTCACTATCCACCTCCTGGCTCCATGATCAGATCAGCTCGATGGTACCAAATTATTGTATCGTCATCCGAATTACGTACACTTGCAAAGTTTCAAATCGTTACGAAAATTAGAAGTACGTTAATATTTACTTCTAAGATTGTATTGCATTGTTTGTTAGTTACATTACAATACAAGTGAAGCTAATAAAATGTAACATGTAGAATGAATCAGTTGTTGGCAGCTTTCAAAATCGCGATAAACATTTAAAACTGGACAACTCAGCGAGCCGACGCTTGAAGAATTCTAGCAATGCTGAACAAATTTATTCATAACATCCAATTGGCAGCCGAGCACGATACGTCAGAGGGCATTGACCCGCCGCGTGCGCATGTTTGATAAGATAACGTCACGACGCATGCCTTGTTTAGTTTAAGTTCAGCTTGTGCAGATATTTAGCAACACGCTGCGCGTGCGACCACGCGCGGTATCGCACCCGTCTTTACTGTCACTCACCGTTTATAATGGGCTAGTTGACTATAGCACTATTATCTATTCTGTGACTATAGTAACAGATATTAAAATATTTATGTGGAATGATAGCATAACCCTCTACAATACATATAGAATAGGAGTTATGTAAAAATAAATCAAGATTCGCTCGCGTTCGTACCGATTTATCGGTTCGTAAGTACATTATTCGCTTCTTTACATTTATGACAACCTGCGGCCCTAACATGCATGCCACAAAGATAAATTAAACCCGTTTATCTCTATGACTATCTCTTTCATCGTCACTAGTGTGAGAGAGACGCACTTAGAGATAAGACGGTCTATCTTATCTTTGTGTCAATCATGTGTGTTTGTTTATTCCAGTTAAATGACGACACATGCTAGAGCTGACAGTGGATAGCGTTTTGGCGGCAAATTTAAAATAGCAAAATTTTTTTAGCGTTTTCTTCCTTGAAAATGAGGAAATTTAATTACGAAAGTATTTTTATCTACACCCATATCATAAAACCTCCATTGGTTAATCAAAAACGGAATTAGGAAATGACCACCGTTTTGACAACCAATTAGGAAAAACCAGTGCTGCGATAAAGAAATAACATGACTTCTTTATCGTTTTTAGTAAAGAAAGGAGATTAAATTTGGAACAGCTGTCAGAACTCAAGTGGTCTCTATTCTAGTATCCATAGATATTAAAACAGTTATTGATACGAAACGTCAATTCAGTATGTTTTTTTAATATAAACTGCACAATATTTGATCTCGAGTGACGTGAGAAAAGAGACTTCATCCGTTAGTCCATGATTTTAAAAAATTGGTCTTGACGGAGGATCGCCATGTTGGCGTTTTGCTGAACGAAAGTAGAATTGTTTTTGAATTGAATAGAAAAAGTTGTTTGTAATTTACATTTTAGTTGAAAATATGAATAGTAAGTAGTCTTCTCGGAGTGTGTGTGATGTGAAAATGCGCCGGATATCGGAAATATGCAGCCACGATTGCAACAAATAACTTGTTGCCGGAAAATATTGTTTCTGAACCCATCATGGAGGATTTATAATATGTGTGTAGATAAAGTTATGTATGCAACTCTGCATAATTTGGCCTTACGCCTATCGGCTCGTTTCATGAAAACCGCACTAGTGTTTTAAGGCCTATCATTATGCAACCGTTGCATAAATTACTATTTTCACATTCAAATCTAGTTAAAAAGCAGCCTGAAATATTGTTTGAAAATTAGCCAAGAACCGAATTGCAGTATTTTTTGCAGTACGTCGATTCAGGCGCAGATACACGACACGACCTGGTGGAAAACGTGCACCACATCGCCGGTGGTAGGTTTCGACCGCGGTTGGTCACCACCCCTTGGCAAAACCATGCCGCCAAGCGACTCCAACCGTTTTTCTTTTTATCTTTGTTGACTGACAAACAGGCAGATGGCCCACTTGATGGAAAGTGGTCACCGCCGCCCATGGACATCTGCAACACCAGAGGTGCTGCCAATGCGTTGCCAGTCTAGGGAGGGTGGGGAATGGGGTGGGGATGAGGGAATAGGCCTACGGATCTCGTCACTCACCGTACGAAACCCAATAGCAAGCCGACTAGGAGTCGAAGCAGTCGCCATGACCGAAATCGGTCGGAGAGATCATCATCACTGTTTGGCTCTACCACTATATGCAACGTTGTGTTTCGACATGATGCCTTGGGTAGCTATTTGGGGAGGTTGGGTCTGGACAATTGCAACGAACAATCGAACGAGCTTCAGAGCTTTTATAACAGAGCGATGTCATGGGTTCGCTTGGCTCATCTCCGCCTCAGTGGAAATGAGCCTTTCCACTGAGGCGGAGATGAGGACTTACAATCAAGTATTTCTCGGCTTTTGTAACTAGGTATATTCATAAAGTAAGTGGATAAGTAGATAATATTATTAATCATAAATAAACGCTACACGTGTATTCATTTAGATAACAATGAAGGACAAGTTTTCGCTTTGTTCTGTTTGTAAACTGTCAGTGGATATTTGAGCAGTATCTCCACATTATATTCTATAAACCAATAATTTTTTAGACCCACGGTCTTACAGACAGGTCTTGGAAGTCTGGGTTTCAACGTGGCCCTCTTAAGAGGATTGTGAAACAAAATAAACCCTTTTCAAACAGAAGGCGACAACGATTTCCACCTCTTAAATATTAACCGATTTCGACCAATTTTTGGTAGCTTGTCGGTCAGAACAATATCCAGGTCTATAGATTTTTTGAATATTGATTAAAACATCAACATACCCAAATAATCACCGAAGTTAATTTTGTATGAGGATACTGAAACAAGAATAAAACTGAATTTATTGATTATAAAGAAAAAACCAAAACGTATAGACCTAGATTTGTTCCGACTGACAGCCTATCAAAAATTGGTCAAAATCGGTTAACATTTAAGGGGTGGAAATCGTTATCGCCTTTTGTATGAAAAGCCGTAGGTTCACACTCTTAACGTTCCAAGCCGCTAGCGTCGCAGCGGTTAAACTGTCTTATCTCTAAGTGAGTCTCTCACACTAGTACCGACGAAAGAGATAGTCATAGAGATAAACGGGTTTAACTTATTTTTGTGGCATGCATGTTAGGGCCGCTGGTGCGACAAAGATGAAACGCCGGATATCCTATCTCTATAGTAGTGTGTAGAATTTATAGGAAAAAGTAACAAAATTCCCTAAACCCTTGCAAATTATACATTTAAACCCTTTATCTACTAGGTATATAAATGTTTGTTTGTTTGTCTCCTGTGCGTTACTATTCTATACCATTCATCCGAACACGACAAAACTTTGTTGTGAGCGCGCTCGGGAAAGTTATGACTCAAAAAACCCGGACAAGTGCGAGTTAAACTCGCGTGGAGAGGGTTCCGTTCCGTACACGATTATCAGAAATTTCCTTGTGTAAAGATTGTCCCCTGATTTATTTATTTATTTTTGTAACAATTACACTGTTGTACTTACGCGAGAGCAATGAGGTACGGATGCAGCTTGACTCCGCCATCATGATCAAGTGCCACTTCCCCGGAAACCGCCATCTTGAATTGCTGCTCTGTGGAACACATAGATTATTGTATCCTACACATGAGATCCGAAATTGTGAGGCGGGATTTGAAGCCGCGACCCGCACGGGAGGCCGCGCGTCAAACAACCAAAGTTTGTTCGGCGAGAGATGATAAATATTATGATATCGTTTCGAAATAGCGACTGTCGCTGTCAAGTCATATCGCAAACTGTATGACGGGCGTCGCTTATCGCAGGGCGCTCTGAGTTTCGTGGTACGAGGGACGCAGATGTTGTCAAGTGCGGTATCACGCTGGTCGGACGGCGGCGAGAAAAATATATTTGTTTTATTCATATACACAATCGCCACACAGCAAATTAATGTCTTATATGTGCGCGTCAAATGTCACATAAATCTGCACTGGCCAAAAAGAAATTTAAAGTTTTTTTTTATCTATGACACATGTTTAAAACGCATTGAGAATGGAGGTATGGAGGTTGGAGGACGTGTCTTGTGTCTTTCTATAATATGTCATTGGCTTCGATTGTTTCGTTTGGGCGTTCGCGTGTTGCTTTCTGTTTATACAGTTAAGGCCCAAGCACACCAAACGCGGTTGCGGCGCGTTTGCGGCGCGAACGCGGGTCCGCGCCGTTGTCGAACGGCGCGGGCGGATTTACCATGCCACACCAAAGTAGCCGCGAGACCGCGGCGGTCCCGCGCCGCCGCGGTGTGGCATGGTATATCCGCCCGCGCCGTTCGACAACGGCGCGGACCCGCGTTCGCGCCGCAAACGCGCCGCAACCGCGTTTGGTTTGCCCCGGCCTTTAGGCTATTCAATAATAATATTCTATAAAAAAAACTTTTTTCCCTTTAATTTTATATTATCAACGGTATAAATAATTAGCGGGCCGCTATTTGTAATGAGCTAATGAGTTAAGAAGCCCTGACTTTTTACTTTTTTTATCAACTCGCCGAACAGACCTTAGCTAAATTGTATTTTGTTGTATATCGATGTACCTATTCTCCGTTTAATTTAATGCACTTTTCCATTTGTCCAAACCAATCAATTCGAGTCGGAAGTTGATGTTGACAAAATGGCTGATTTGTAGGTACTAGCGTTGCCCGCGACTTTGTTTGTAGATTTTCCAACAGGAATATACCTACCTATTATCGGAATAAAAACTATCCTATGTTTCCAAGATATGGTTTATTCTGTCTACCAAATTTAATTCAAATCCGTATAGCCGTATACTCGTTTAATACTAGCTACTGCCCGCTATTCCGTCAGGAAACCTTTTTTATCTACACCCATATCATAAAACCTCCATTGTTTAATCAAAAACCATAGGAAATGACCACCATTTTGACAACCAATTAGGAAAAACCAGTGCTGCGATAAAGAAATAACATGACTTTATCGTTTTTAGTAAAGAAATGAGATTAAATTTGGAACAGCTGTCAAAACTCAAGTGGGTCTCTATGATATTAAAACAGTTATTGATACGAAACGTCAATTCAGTACGTTTTTTTAATATAAACCGAACGACATTTGATCTCGAGTGACATGAGAATAGAGACTTCATTCGTTTGTCTATGATTTTTAAAAAAAATGGTCTTGCGGAGGATCGAATTGCCGCCATGTTGATGTTTTGCTGAACGAAAGTAGAATTGTTGTTGAATTGAATAGAAAAAGTTGTTTGTAATTTACATTTTAGTTGAAAATATGAATAGTAAGTAGTCTTCTCGGAGTGACTGTGTGATGTGAAAATGCGCCGGATATCGGAAATATGCAGCCACGATTGCAACAAATAACTTGTTGCCAGAAAATATTGTTTCTGAACCCATCATGGAGGATTTATTATATGTGTGTAGATAAAGTTATGTATGCAACTCTGCATAATTATGCCTTAAAACACACGTGCGATCTTATTATGAAACTCGCCTATCGGCTCGTTTCATGAAAACCGCACTAGTGTTTTAAGGCCTATCATTATGCAACCGTTGCATAAACTACTATTATTTTCCAGGATAAATAGTTCCCTGTACCATTACCATGAGTTTATGCAAACCGTTCAGGTAATAGAAAACTAGCAATTTATTGCTGCGATTCGGGCTATCCCCAAAAAGATTATAATATTACATCAATAAGGGGCCGTCCATTAATCACGTGAGGTTTGAAGGGGGGGGAGGGGTTTGACAAAAATCACGAAATGTCACAAGGGGGGAGGTGGGGTGTAGTAAGATATCACGTGTATTTATTTTTAAAAAACGCGCGATTTTTAAATCGAAAAGCGGCGAATAAAATGAGATTATACTTTATACCTGTATTTAAAACAATATTCTAAAAAAATTAAGATTTTTTGTAGATAGGGGATTTTGTAGATCGTCCGCAAATTACGTAACGCAAAATTCTCAAATTTTTTGACCCCCCCTCCCCCCATGTAACAGGACCGTAACGCTTAGCCGGGAGTCCCCCCTCCCTCCCCATTCCGTTATGTAACAGGTCCTTTGTAAAAAGTTTTTGCCTAATATTCAGGTAGAAAGATTTATATTTTTAAATAAAATACGAAAGTCTAGTTTCAAGGACGACATAAGAATTATTCTGAGAATTCTATAGTACCTACGCCCAATTTCAAAAGAGCGCTGACGGCCATACATTTTATATAGCCATCAGCGCTCTTTTTACATTGGGCGAGGTATAATCATCTATGAACTTAATTCGGTTCCATTTCTTAATAATATAATTACAATTTCATGAGTTTACATTAATTGTACAATATTATAAAATCGTGACGTAACGCCAACCTTGACCCCCCCCCCCCTCCCCCAACGTAACAGGACCGTAACGCTTCGCCAGACCCCCCCCCCCCTCCCTCCAAATTGCGTTACGTAATTTGTGGACGACCCCATACTAAAAATACACGTGATGTTGGGTGGGGGGTGGGGGGGTAGTCTTAAAGCTCACCATGTATCACTAAGGGGGGAGAGGGGGTTAAAAAATGCTTAAAAAAAGATCACGTGATTAATGGACGGTCCCTAATGGGAACAAAAAGTTTGAATGTAAACTTTTGAGGATAGCCCGAATTGCAGACATAAATTGCCAATAAACTAGCCCATAAGGCAACTAGGTAGGAATATATAGGTACTAAGTTTAAAACAAAACACATACACACACACACACACACACACACACACAGACTTCCGCATTTTTAATATTAGTACGATAGGATAAGACGCGAAATCGTTATTAAGTATCGTATCGACTGATTTTTATATTTACCTAGGTATAATGGGTATAAATTGAAAACATTTATCAACTAAACAATGCGTGAAATATACTGAATAATATTATGTATTTATGGCATTACGTCTTTAAGACCTTAGCCAATTGCACAAGCGATTAAGAGTAAACGGATTACAAAATTAAGTAAGTCTTACCTCACATGTTTCTATCCATTCAACCAAATTAACAACATAATCACTTTAATAACACTCTTATAATATAATAACAACGAACATACATTAACCGTAAACGGAAAATAGCTGGAACACTTTTTGTTTTTAAATTTTGTCACGATTATTTTTAAATTTTGTCACGAATATTTTTAAATTTTGAACGCCACCGGACGCATCCGTTCGCGGCGCGGTTACGCGCGCTACTGGAGTTTTGTTTTTAATTTACTTACACCAACTTACTAGGTCAGCGGGTAAAATTGTATAACAATACGGCTCCGTATTCATATTCTTTATCTGTTAGACGACAGCGCTGCCTTCAGCTGCATTGATAAGTTTGTTGCGGTGTACAGTATAATTTTCTTGAAAATTGAATTAAATTATAAGTACATATACTGAATGTGCGCACGCTAGAATTATCGTTGTGTTGCGCGTTCGTACGGTTTCTTATAACGATGACACACATTGAAAACCTTTAGTCATACAATTTCCGTGCGTTTATCTTTTTTTAGGGTTCCGCACGTCAAAAGGAAAAAACGGAACCCTTATAAGATCAATAGTGTGTATGTCTGTCGGTCCGTCTGTCACAGCCAATTTGCTCCGAAACTACTGGACTGCAGTGGACTGCAATCAGTATCAAATACCAACCAAAGCCGACTACATTACATATGTGTACCAAATTTCAAATCAATAGTTGAAATTTGGTACACATATGTAATGTAAATAAATGAGGGCCACTCTTGGGGGGCAAATTAGAAAAATATAAAAAAAAAGTTTTGCAAACTATGTTTATCGTGTGACATATCAAATGAAACGGCTCATTTTGAGAATGTTAAATAGTTTTTTTTTATAATTTTCAAATAAATATAATAGTATGGTTTTAAAATAGACGAAAGTTGACCATTATCTGCGAAATTACTGAGCCTTAAATTTTGAAAAAAATACAGAAAATAGAACTTCAGCTATATATTACAGGAAAACCTATAAGAAGTCTATGGTATCTAAAGTAACATAGGATATTTCAGATACACATAGATTAAGAGCTAGCGACCAAATCGGTCATGTGGCTTCAGCTGTATTGAAACTCCGTTAGCTACTTCTTTCCGATAATCTTCGTGCTGGCAGGCCGCGGGCGGTGGGTGCGGGTGTAGTGGGGTGGGGGAAAAAAAAAAATGTGGGTTCAGGATCTGTACTCCCTGTGTACCCAAAAAAAAAAAAAAACGATCGGGTGGTGGGAAGGGGTTGCCAACGTCAATTAAAAGTAAACAAATTGTTGAAATCGTTGCATTTCGTCAAATCCAACGATTTCAAAAACCTTCCCACCGATATTTTTGCATGGCTATTTTTTTTGGGGCTTACGTATATAAATTAATCTCGCGTCAGAAAATATTATTATTTTGGTACTTTTAATTAACGTTGGCAACGCCTTCCCACCACCCGATCGATTTAAATCTTTTTTGGGTGCACAGGGAGTACAGATCAACGGTTTAAAAAAAAAAGTTTAGTTTAGTTTAGTTTATAAATGTTCTTTATTTCAATAAGTAGATACACGTTACAAATGCAAATGACTGCACAACGGACAGTCAATTACAAATCAGGAAGGAACTATAGATACTTTCTCAGACTGAAGCGCCTATAAAAGTTTACGACATAGCAATTTAACATAACTCATTTAACCTATTTTAACATCATGATTAACAATGGACCAACGATGATGAATTTATTAGCTGTAAATTCATTACTTAACAAGTTTAACTGTAAAAAAAAAAAGTAAAGTCGCTAAGCCCACATTTTTTTTTTTCATTTTTTTCCCCACCCCACTACACCCGCACCCACCGCCCGCGGCCTGCCAGCACGAAAATTATTGAAAAGAAGTAGCTAACGGAGTTTCAATACAGCTGAAGCCACATGACCGATTTGGTCGCTAGCTCTTAATCTATGTATATCTGAAATATCCTATGTTACTTTAGATACCATAGACTTCTTATAGGTTTTCCTGTAATATATAGCTGAAGATCTAGCTCTCCGTCCAATAATCATGTACCTACGGAACGGAATGGTTTTTTATTCATGTCACAAATTCATTACTTATAACTTATTCAAAAACCGGGGACCATAGTATAGTATTATCATGGTCCCCGGTCACTATAATAAATACATGACTTCAATCCATGAGTTAAGATGTATGAAATTTCATTACCGCATAGCTGAAACGGTGGTCAGGAATTTGTTTATTTTCGCCTTGACCCCGTGCCGTCTGCTGTCAAGAGCGCGCAGCCCCCCGCGCCGCCTCTCCAACATGCTGGATGCTTTCCGCTGTACCTCATTACATTTTTATCGTTTACTAGCTGTGCCCGCGACTTCGTTCGCGTAGAGTTTGATTATCGTTATTCCCTCGGGAACTTTTCAAATTTCCGGGATAAAACGTAGCTTATGTGGTGACACAGGGTATAAGCTATCTCCATTCCAGATTTCATCTAAATCCGTCCAGCCGTTTTAACGTGAAGAGGTAACAAACATACACACACACTCCCACACACAAACTTTCGCATTTATAATATTAGTAGGATTTATAATGTTGTATTAGTGTAAATAAAGTTCGTGGGAAATAAACTCGTGGCCTATTATGCAACTCACCTGCGGTTCGTTCAGTAGACACACTACTCCTGTTATGCAATAGTTGCATAAATTCCTTAATTTTTAGTTCATCGTCACCGTCACTAACTACTATTATAAATGCAAAAGTGTGTTTGTATGTTTGTTTGCTCCTCTTTCATGTCAAAACGGAGCAACAAATTGACTTGAGTTTTTGCATAGCGATAGCTGGGATAGGGGGATGGACATTACTACCCTTTATCCCGGATAATTTCACGGAGGATAAACGAATCCTCGCGGACGTTCTTTTAAAACTCGGTCCATAAGTCACGGGAATTAAATAAATGTATGTATGTATGTACACTCTTTATTTCACATAAAAGAAAACAATAAAATAAATCCAATAGTTACTAAGTCAATCGCGGACCAACATACGCGGCCAGATTTTGTAATACGTATAGGTAGATAACCAGTTTGTCAATTCGTGTCATTATGTCATGACGCGTCAATTGTGTCATATAGGTAGGTACATGATAAACAAAACCGGTTTAATGTGTGTATTAATAATATTTACAAAAAATGGAGGTTATATCATCAGCTATGTGCCAGTAAAAGTCTCGTCAAAATAGGTCCAGTCGTTTCGGAGATTAGACGGAACAAACAGATAGACAAACAGAAAGACAAAAAATCGTTTTCAGTGTCCCTTGGCCGGTTTTTGTTTTAATTCCGAATTAAATTTCATGTGCATTTGTAAAAAACTGTTATTTTGATATTACAAACAGACACTTCAATTTTTGATCGAAGAAGGTTCGATAATTAGTTAAGTAGGTACACAGATATAGTGAATAGTTTATATTTATTAATATGAAACTTCATTATTTATTGTCAAATGTCAAAATTAAAAATGACAGCATGGTATGATGGGTACTGGCCCCCAATTCTCGATGCATTCGAGATAATGGCGATTGCGAGATTAAACGTCAGATTCATACAGTTGTGTCAAATGACTGTATGCACTGACGTTTAATCTCGATTGTGAGATTATGTCGAATGCGCCGAGAATTGGGGCCTGCTGAAGCTAATTGAGAAAGCACGATAAATACGAACTTTTCCGATAGAACACGATGGAAACTAATTATACACTACATCTGTACTTAAATGTTTTTTTTGTCAACTCAGTTTTTCAAAATATTTCAATATGGCGGAGATATGGGGGCTGAAAGGGCTCGCGAGGTCTACAGCTCACAGAGTAGTATTATAGGGATAATGCCTGACTTGGTATTAAAGTACCTGCTCTTGAAAAGATTTCATAATGTGCTATTGCCCGTTGAAAGTTCTTTCGCGCGCCATCTACTGTAAATATCGAAAATCACTAGGCGAATTTTCAACAAAAGGTAACGTATGTATGTACCTATGTCTATAGCTATGCTAATAAAGCATGCTTTGTAGTCTAAACGGCTACACGGATTTTGACTTTGATTTTGATTTTGATTTTGAGGTGTCGCTATCATCATATTAGGCTAGTTTCCTGAAAAAATCTAATAATTCTACTCCGTCATTTACATTATAAAAAAATACTGAACACATATTTTTTCTTTTGTCAATTAAACAAAAAATGACGAAGATATAGTGCGTTGAAGTTCCGCGTGACGTCACGACTTAGTACACTTTTTACCATTAAGTGACGTCATGAGCCCCCACTCCCGAACTTTGATGCGCGTTATCTTTGTCAATTTTGATTGATTTGATAAAGCAAAAAATACGTGTTCAATATTTTTTGATAATCTAAGAGTCGGACTAATTAGAATTAGGTATTATTTTTTACCCAGGCAACATCCCTATTGTGGGAGTGACATAGAGTGCGTACATTATTTAACTAAAAATATGAAATTTAAAATATTTATTATTTTCACTGGTTTTTTAGAGTTTGTATTGGCATAGAGGTTACAATAATTGAAGCGAATAAAAGCGTGTTAAAAATAATGAATAATAACTAACGACTAATATTCCTCGATTTCCCCGACAATTAGAAGTCAGAACATTAAGTAGGTACGCAAGAACTTATCAAGTACTCATTTAATCTAAATAAACGCGTAAGGCCATGTTGCGATAACTATTGTCTTTATTGTAAATTATTTACTTTGATTTGTAAATAATCGACGGAGAAACCTTGACCAAACGGGCATCAACTACCAATTTCCTCACAACATTAAGAGGGCGCCGACCGTCCAGTGGCGCCCTCATCACTGTTATTGTGTTTTCTATTAAACTAAAGTATTTTATCTAAATCGAATCCATATAAGTTGTTGCGCCGTTTAATACACAATTTACATGCTATGTAATATAGCTTTACAAAGTATAAACGGTACGTCATCATTTTAACAGAAAATAGCGGCCACCATTTTCTATTAAATTGATTAGATGATGGTTATACTTTGCAAAGCTATATTACATAGCATATACGTTGTGTATTAAGTTGCGTAACAACTTATACGGCTTCAATTTTAATAAAATACTTTCCTTTAATATAAAACACAATAACAGTGATGAGGGCGCCACTGGACGGTCGGCGCCCTCCAAGATTTGAATGTTTGGAATGGAGATAGTGTAAGAGGAGTGTGAACCGCTTCTCATACAAAAGGTGGTAATGATTTCCACCCCTTAAATGTTAACCGATGTTCACCAATTTTTGATAGGCTATCAGTCACAACAAAATGTAAGTCTATACGTTTTGATTTTTTCACTATAATCAATCAATTCAGTTTTATTGTGTAAAATAATTTCGGCATTAGGTATTTGACTACCTATCTCGAATTTAATCAAAATTCAAAAAACGTATAGACCTAGATTTTGTTCTGACTGATAACCTATCAAAAATTGGTTAAAATCGGTTTACATTTAAGGGATGGAAAACGTGCCTTTTGTATGAAAAGGGTGATTTTTGCCGTTGGTTCACACTCTTAACACCTACGCTTTTTATCACGGAATATTCAAAAGTTCCCGAGGGAATAACTAACCGAATTCCACACAAACGGAGTCGCGAGTAGAAGCAAGTTATATATAACTTTTATATATACTTATACGTAATTTTGCTATGTAAATGGTCTATATGAAGAACAAAGAGTATTGTTGGGTACTGGATCCAGAGTCCATTCGCCTATCGTATTGTGAATCATGACACGTTATACCTAACTCTGTCATACTGCGATAAACTGTTGCTATGTCTATAAAAAATTAAGGATTAAAAACAATCATCCAGGGCTAGAAATGGGACAGATAGACGTCGAAACGATGAGCAGAGCTGGTCTTCTTCAAAGCAAGACGCTCGAAATTAGTTTAGTTTTTAATTATAAAAAAAAAATTGTTCCTGCGAGATTTTATTTTGTTAGAGTGCATTATGACAGTGGTCTCATTATTTATATTTCGACTGCAGCAATTAACATTGTCGTAACTAAATTTTGACAAATTTTTATTTTAATGCACCAGAGGTCTTAAAATTGATATTTTAAAACCCTAGCGCATTAAAATAAAAATTGACAAAATGTAGTTACGACAATGTTAATTGATGCAGTCGATTTAACAGTCTATTAGAAATTCATAAACATAAGCTAACTTTGAAAAAAAAGACGAGACATCCATAAATACAAAACAAGATTAAATTATGTGTTCCATTGACTAGATTAGTAAAGACATATAAGGAAATATATACAGGGTGGGCCCTAAGTTTTTGCAAATAGCAACAGATTTTTTTCTAAACTATTAATTGTGAGGTACACAAGATGATGGGAAATTAAACGCCATTTTGAATATTTTTGACTACGATGGACCGTTTCACAGGAAAGCAACGTGGTTATTATGATAAACCCTTTCCAAAAAAAACGGAAAAGTGCGAGTTAAACTCCAGTGGAGAGGGTTCCGCGATTATATGAAATTTACTATGTTTCTTTAAACACCATACACTGTTTGAAGGTTTTCTGGTAAACTTTAGGTAAAGAACTATTTTTTGTATATTTTTCAAAATGTTAGGTCCAGTAGTTTCGGTGATAAGGACGGGGAGGGGGAATGGTAATTTTTTGCCTATTTTCCTAAATAACTTCAAAACCGTTTATTTTAAAATTATAAAAAAAATATTTAAGACCTCATAACGAGCCCTTTCATTTGATATGTCACACGCCATATTTTGCAAATCGTACGTACCAGAAGTGATGATTGATGAAAAAATACTGATATTTTCATACAATTCTGTAGTCGGTTGCAGGAGTGCCAGCAACAAGACGGAGCTCATTTAGGCGACAGTGTTTTTACAAATAAAAAATATATTTTATGCTTATTACTTATAACAAATACCTAATAAAATTGCATTTGTAGTTTTGCCTCTATCATGTTTCTAAAAGTGCAAAACCTTATGGCCCACCCTGTATATGGACGGATATATAAATAGACGGAAATTGCACCTATTAATAAAAATACTTTATTTACCAAACACATTACAAAAAAGACAAAATTAACTTGTGATCCCACAATAGGCACAGCCTGTACCTATCGTGGTGACCGAGCAGGCTATTAACATTCGGCTTAGCGCGAGCGCTCGCAACGCGCATTTATTCTAGTTGTCTTAATGCTTGACGGGGCCCCGTATAAAAAATTTGTTTGGGGGCCCTTAGGAAGGGTAAAGAGTTTTTGTTCACGCACGTTGGGGGCCCCCGTTGACCGGGGGCCCCGTATAATTGATACGGCAGATACGGCGGTAGCTACGCCCCTGGCTCGGCCGTCGGACAGCTCGGAGCTGTAACTCGCACTAGGTTGCCGCTCGCTCGCTCGCTGGCCGCTGGCTAGCCTAGATGTTTGTTGTTGGGTGACGCGGATAAACTGACAACCCTAGCGTACAGGAAAGAGCACGTTTTAGGCGACGGAGAGAGAAGGCATGTGTACTATTCTGTGGTAAGGTGTTAAGTACGCAAACTAGATTCTCTATTCCGTCAATGAAGAATAAAGAAGCACTCAGAAATACCCTAATTTTAAAGTGTAATTTATTGCTTTTGTCATCGTATTGTATTTAAATTTAACAATACTTACATGATGATTTTAAAAACGTAATGTAAAGCTAACGTTTCCGGCTCAGTTGAAGATGGCCAATAATATAACACTATATATAACACGGACGTTAAATCGCATTTAAATTTCGCTGATTTATTACCGACTTAAAAAAGGAAGAGGTTCTCTATTCGGTTCAAAGACCTCAAAGGAAGGATGTGCCTATCAGTACAATTTCGTGTAACAAGTCTCATTGAAGGTTGTCAAACGCCAGCGCCAGCGGCTTACCCACACCCTATTGCTGATGTCTTAGTTCTTACGACATACACACAAAAGCCTAATATTGCTTGATTCACACGCTATCATATCATTGTGGACGGTGGGGTCGGTGGTGCGGTCTCACACCGCACGATGCGGATTTTTTTCAATTATAACAGTGTCACTTAGACGGGTGTCATGGATGGTGCTTGACATGCGACTGAACCTGCGATGGTGTCAGATTCGCGTTCTGACTCCTCAAAAGTAAGCATCGCGAAAATAGCTTTGAGCAGTTGCTTACTATAAGTATATTTAAATGATTCGATTGTATTTTTTAACTGACTTCAAAAAAAAGGAGGAGGTTCTCAATTCGGTTGTATTTTTTTTATATTTTTTTATGTTTGTTACTTCAGAACTCCGTCATTTATAAACCGATTTTAGAAGTCCTTTTTTTAATCGTTAGGGTATACCTCCAGTTTGGTCCCGTTGTAGTCAAAGTCGAGGTGTGATGAGAGGATCTATGAGGAATCGATGGAACTCTTCAAATATTATAGCCACGCATATAGCAATTTTAGTATTTTCTGTAATAACTCAAGCAGTTACGTTCCAAAAGCATTATTTTAATGAAGTGGAACCTTTGATGAAGACCATAGATGATCACCGGAACTCCTAAATGTTGAGTACCTATTTCACGGTTGGCGATTAAATTGCTGTATAAAGTTCTGAAGCAAGTTATGTCCATGAAAATTCATGTAGTAAAATTTAAGAACCAGGAGAATTCCTCAACGATTGACATCCTTGCACCGTGGATAGCAACAGTTTGTAAATGGTGATGAGCAATTGGCATTATGCTATTGTTACTTGATGTAGTAAATGTGTGTCGTTAAATCACAGGATAATAAATAAAATGTGAGAAAAAAAACTTACTTTTCAAAGGCTATTTGAAGTCGGTTTTTTTATTTTATAAATTAAATGATTACTAGGTAATCAATTTAAATGATTCTTTATTTTAATTATTGTGACCCTTAGAGGCTTTATACATCTCTAAGTCACTTAACTTGTACAGACGCGGCGACTATACATCTCCCTTTTAGTTATTTATTATAATTAATTTATACCCATTAGGTTTGTTTGCTGCCCTTTTTATGTGATAGTTTTAGATAAAATTTTAATGTAAAAGTTGAAAAAAAATGAGTTTCTTTCGGCGTTTCTTCTCAGAACCAGCAGATGTCACCGTTCGAAGCGCTGGGAGCTTAAGACGTGAAAAAGCCCGTGTGGCCTACTTGCAAAATGTATATTTTCATTTTCATTCTCGCAGTTAACGCTAGAATCCACGCTGGCATTCGCGTGGACCCTCGCAAAAAGTGAGCATTCTGTTGGTTACAGTAATTCGCTTCGCATGAACAAACTAGCTACATGTAGGTATCTTATAGAATCCAGAAATGAACACCGTTAACGCGTTTTAGAATAAGTGCAGCGCCATCTGTTGCGTTACGTTATAACTTAAAAACTAGCTGACCCGTGCGAATTTTCGCACGTTATCAAACAGCGGATAGTAATAATAACAATATTATAAAGTGAGAATAAGTAAATGCAAGTATTAGTAAAAGATATTTTATTTTTGAGACATAATTCTACTAAGACATTGCCTATTTATACAATAGTACCTGGATGACCGAGCCTTGCTCGGCATGTTTTTTGGTAAAACGTGTTTTTTTGGAAAAAATTATGCGTGGATAAAGATAGTTTTTCTCACAAAAGAAAAAACTTGAAAAAAAAAGGCAATAGTAGTTTATGCAACGGTTGCATAGTGATAGGCCTTAAAACACTAGTGCGGTTTTCATGAAACGAGCCGATAGGCGAGTTTCATAATAAGATCGCACGTGTGTTTTAAGGCCAAATTATGCAGAGTTGCATACATAACTTTATCTACACACATATTATAAATCCTCCATGATGGGTTCAGAAACAATATTTTCTGGCAACAAGTTATTTGTTGCAATCGTAGCTGCATATTTCCGATATCCGGCGCATTTTCACATCACACACACTCCGAGAAGACTACTTACTATTCATATTTTCAACTAAAATGTAAATTACAAACAACTTTTTCTATTCAATTCAACAAAATTCTACTTTCGTTCAGCAAAACGTCAATATATATAATGGCGGCAATAATAATGGCGGCGATTCGATTTTTTTTTTAAATCATAGACAAACGGATGAAGTCTCTATTCTCACGTCACTCGAGATCAAATATTGTGCAGTTTATATTAAAAAACATACTGAATTGACGTTTCGTATCAATAACTGTTTTATTATCTATGGATAATTGGATACTAGAATAGAGACCCACTTGAGTTTTGACAGCTGTTCCAAATTTAATCTCATTTCTTTACTAAAAACGATAAAGAAGTCATGTTATTTCTTTATCGCAGCACTGGTTTTTCCTAATTGGTTGTCAAAATGGTGGTCATTCCCTACGGTTTTTGATTAACCAATGGAGGTTTTATGATATGGGTGTAGATAAAGTATATTCCTCCACCACCAACGTGGACTCGAACCGGGGTCTTCTGGCTTTGGAACAGGAGACTTCCCGACCGAGTTAATTAAGCCTTTGTGAATAATGACGAAATTAACCTTCGTATTCAAATGATATTGTAGCAGCTTTTCATTACCGGAAAACACGGATAAAACAACGTTTTCTTAAAATGAAACCTAGCTATATCAATTTATCGCCCCCAAAACCCCTTGCATACTAAATTTCATGAAAATTGTTGGAGCCGTTTCCGTGATTCAGATTATATATATATTAATAAGAATTGCTCGTTGAAAGGTATAAGATATACATGACAGATTCAAAATGTAGACAGTTAATAAAATAGATATAGATATAGGAATTGATACTGTTATGGGGCGTCCACATCTGACAATGCGCCGGTCGCGAACCGCTCGCGGGGATGCACGCAGCTTCGCGCGAGTGGTTCGCGACCAGCGCGCGATCGGCGTATTCGTCAGATAATATTTTTTTAACTTTCCCATGCTACAAAACTTCTTTAAAAACAATGTTAGCAGTTACAATGTGATCATCGTTGACTGTTTGACCGTAGGTCTCTTTAACACAAACATAAATATCACTGAATTTACGAACTCGTGAAAAAGCCACATATAATTGTCCATTCGAAAAAACAATTGTTAGTTAGTTAAACTGTTATAAATGATAAGTATTTCACGGGTGGCGATTAGATTTCTGTATAAGGTTCGGAAGCAACTTATGCTCATGAAAATCATTGTGGTAAAATATAACCGCGGTGGTAAGGAACCAGGAGAACTCCTCAAAGATTGACATCCTTGCACCTTGGATAGTAACAGTTTGTAAATGGTGATGAGCAATTGGCGATGCTATTGTTACTTGATGTCGTAAAAAAAGTGAAAATAAAGCTCACTTTTCAAATGCTATTTAGTCGGTTTTTTATTTGTTAAATTATATTTGTATTAAACATTGAAATTGAGCAAGATTAAGGACCTGTGCACACCACGTTTTTTAAACTTGCCGTTGACGCGCGTTTGTAACGATACAGACGCGATGCGCACCTTTTTGTAGGATAAAAAGCGCGCCGTCGACGCGCGTTTTGAGAAAACGTGGTGTGCACAGGCCCTTAAAATCAGGGCTATCTTATCGCCGCACCGGACCATGGCGTTCCGAGGTACTTTCAAGTTTGCGGCGTCCAAGTGCTGGAATGATCTCCCTCCTCCTGTCAAAGGAGCGTCTAGCAGGTACACCTTTATTGGGAGAAGTATGCGTTATTGTTCCCTATATATATATATACAT
The DNA here is from genome assembly GCA_947859335.1 of Tortricodes alternella. Taxonomy (NCBI): domain Eukaryota; kingdom Metazoa; phylum Arthropoda; class Insecta; order Lepidoptera; family Tortricidae; genus Tortricodes; species Tortricodes alternella. The sequence goes on from OX401972.1 coordinate 7,655,882, forward strand.
ATATAATGTATGGAAGGTTGCGACCGGATGAAGGATAGGAGAATTTAAAATACAGTCATGGACCAATAATACAAAAGGACTGTCAACCTCCATACATTTGGGCGTACGCCGGAAAAGCCAGCTTCCCTGGCTAATACTAGATGGCGCTACCAAAAATTAATTGGATCGTAGTTCGGCAGCTTAGTTTGGGAGATATTCAATCAAATTAAATTAAAATAAATCGTTTTTGACTTCAAACTGTCGTTGATTCGGCTTTTTTACTTTTTGTAAAAGCTAGCAGTTGTTCGGAAGAAACCATAGTTGTTAGAACGAATTACGGTCTACATTTAAGAATTCGTCAATAGATGGCGTGTCAAAGCACCGATGTACGCTCAAATGTATAGAGGTTGACAGTCTTCTTGTATTATTGGTCCATGATACACTACAATATTTACAGAAAAGAAATTAAATGATTTAGTCGATGCGATTTGAAATAAGTTGAAAAACGAGTGGTTGCCACGGGAAACTCCGCGGCGCAGCTCACTAATGCGCCCGTCTGTGCTGAGTGGCTGGCCACACTTTCACTTTCGATTGATTCCTTTTTCGGCACATTCCTTTGGACATATTCCGTTTTCGGTATATTCATGTTTCGGCACATTTTAGTAAATAAATTATACTATAATATACTTGTGACTTTGCTTGCGTATTAAAATAAAATAATATTTATTAGTAAAATATTATATTTTAATAAATAAAAATAAACGACATAAATTAAACAGTATCTACACTGATTACTTAAAATAATTGGGCAACTAAGTAATGATAACCAAATAGATATCTAAATTCATATGCTTCATGGATCCGTCTTTTATAAAAGTTGGCAAAGCCTTTTTAAACATTCTTCTTCGAGATGTTCCCATCCACGGGTGTGGTAGTTAATGTTTCATGTAATTTTTGTCGTGAAAGTTCGTATTTGTCTCTATGACAAGCAAAGTGAGAGAGCGAGAAAACAGGAACTTACATCAAAATACGATGTCAAAACATTATTTATCTACACCCATATCATAAAACCTCCATTAGTTAATCAAAAACCGTAGGAAATGACCACCATTTTGACAACCAATTAGGAAAAACCAGTGCTGCGATAAAGAAATAACATGACTTCTTTATCGTTTTTAGTAAAGAAATGAGATTAAATTTGGAACAGCTGTCAAAACTCAAGTGGGTCTCTATTCTAGTATCCATAGATAAAACAGTTATTGATACGAAACGTCAATTCAGTATGTTTTATTAATATAAACTGCACAATATTTGATCTCGAGTGACGTGAGAATAGAGACTTCATCCGTTTGTCTATGATTTAAAAAAAAATGGTCTTGACGGAGGATCGCCATTGTGTTGACGTTTTGCTGAACGAAAGTAGAATTTTGTTGAATTGAATAGAAAAAGTTGTTTGTAATTTACATTTTAGTTGAAAATATGAATAGTAAGTAGTCTTCTCGGAGTGTGTGTGATGTGAAAATGCGCCGGATATCGGAAATATGCAGCCACGATTGCAACAAATAACTTGTTGCCAGAAAATATTGTTTCTGAACCCATCATGGAGGATTTATAATATGTGTGTAGATAAAGTTATGTATGCAACTCTGCATAATTTGGCCTTAAAACACACGTGCGATCTTATTATGAAACTCGCCTATCGGCTCGTTTCATGAAAACCGCACTAGTGTTTTAAGGCCTATCATTATGCAACCGTTGCATAAACTACTATTACTACATCTCTAAAGTATTACTTGCTAGGTATTTGTAGTATTCACCATTGGAAACTATTTTTTTGTTTTTCTTTCTTGCATGCTATTTATATATAGTTATGTCTTGAAAATAAAAATAACTATACCTAGGATTGATTTCTTTTGTTGTATATAATGATTTATGCCGAAAACGGAATGTGCCGAACAAGAATATGCCGAAAACGGAATATGTCCAAAAAGGAATGTGCCGAAAAAGGAATCAATCACAGTTTCAAGCGAAAGCTTCAGGATTATTTGTTGATGATCCAGAAAAAGTAAGGCGTTGTTAACGTAGGTGACTATCATTTTGCATTACATCTTTAAAACATTCTGTATATAGAGAAAGGGTTAATGAAATAGAAATCCTTATATATATTATGAATTTAATAGAGAAACAGATTATTTTTGTGAACCGCATAGCAGGGCCGGATTACTTCAAAATAAAAACAATGAAATTCAATTATTTTATTATTTTTTTACAAAATCAACAACCTCCGATGACAACACCCAATAACTCTAAAATCGAATTAAAACAAACTTATTGCTAAACGCATAACCACTTATTTCGCTATCGGTCAAACTTTAGCGGCATAATTGTGCAAGGTTATAACTTATGACATTTGTAGAGTCCAAGGAAATAAAAAAACCATGATTCAGTACAATAACCATACTTTGTCCTAAGCGTTTCACAGAAGCTGACACATGGGAGCAAAGTGGTATATTTATCGCTCGTTACGCTCGTGATTCGCCCGAGTGTAGCGAGGGATTAGGCTATACCGCCTGAGACAATTATTTTTGCTACCAAGTGAAATGTTTAATTACTTCAGAACTTTATAAAACTATACATTAATATACAATTATGAGAAAATGATTTACCTGTAGTAAATAAAAATATCGCAGGGATCAAAGTGCCACTTTGACAAACAATAAGAAATTTCGAATAATTTATGTGTAAAATCCATCTTGCGTCGTTTTTCCCCTGGACTCATCAATTTTTTAACATAATAACAAACAAGAAATGAGACAGCGTTCCAAAAAGGGTCATACCTACTTATGGACAAAGAAATTCAGCCTCATCGTATAAGAATCCGTTAGGACAGTGACCAGAACTCTTTTACAGTAAAAAAAGATTCAAGTAAAATACAACAACCAAATTTCCAAATCTTTCAACAATTGAACTAACTTATAATTTTATCCTTTTACGGAAGTTAGCGCCATCTATCAGTAACAAATGGTAGTCAGTTATCCCAATTGATATTATATTGATCAACGATTGGCGAGAGATGGCGCTTATTTCAATTAAAAGGAGTGTGAACCTACGACTTTTCATACAAACGGCGATAATGGTTTCCACCCCTTAAACGATAACCGATGTTGACCAATTTTTGATAGGTTTTCAGTCAGAACAAAATCTATGTCTATATACGTTTTAGTTTTTTCACTATAATCAATAAATTAATTTTTATTGCTGTTTCAGTATTCTCATACAAAACTTATATGGCGATCATTTGAATTTGTTAATCTTTAATCAATATTCCAAAGACGTATAGACCTAGATTTTGTTCCGACTGACAACCTGTTAAAAAATTGTCAAAATCGGTTAAGATTTAAGGAAGGGGTGGCAGTCGTTATCGCTTTTTGTATGAGAAGGGTGATTTTTGCCGTTGGTTCACAGTCCTCTTAATAAAATCAATAACCATTTTTTTAAAGAATTGTATCAAAGCTATACAGGCAAATGAATCGGGTCACTATCCTTACATATCTATATGCGGCGCAAAATATTTGCTCATTTCGTGTGAACTCAACAATTTAAGATAGTAAGTACTTTCCTCAAATCAACATAATCCAACCCTTATTTACAGTTATGCCGAACGATAAACTTCATATCTTAATCCTGTATATTACAGAAATATTAAAAAAAAGCGTAATTATGTATATTCGTTCAGTGGAGTGACTCTTTAATAACGTGCCGGCTTTTAAACCGTCTTAAGAGGACATACTAATAGGTTGACCAGTCACCGTCTGCCATGGCTCAAACTATCTCTATACAAAATTTCATCGAAATCGGCTCAGCGGTATAGCCGTGAAAACCTAACAGAAAGACAAACAGAGTCACTTTCGCAATTCGCATTTGTAATATTAGGGCCAATTCGAAAGTGTGTTTGATAATTTAAAAGTAGCTAAACTTAAAATAAGAAAAGTCAATCTCTATTTCATAAAAATTGAGTTTGAATTTTGGTGTTTTAGATTTAGAGAATTTTAAATTTAGGCGACACCGTTTCGAATTGGCCCCATTATTAGTATAGATGTTGGGGCCAATTCGAACGTGTTTTCGCTAAATTTAGAAGTGGCGAAATTTGAAATAAGAAACGTTAGACTCGATTTTGAACCTTGGAGCTATACAAAATCGAGTTTGACGTTTCTTATTTTAAGTTTAGGCAATCTTAAATTTAGCGGTCACCGTTTCGAATTGGACCCATTGTTTTTATAACATTAAGTATTATTTTTGTCTCTTTAATATGAAAAGTATTTATCTACTAGATTATAAAACATAATCACGAAAAATTTAAGAACAATTATTTTAAGCCCATATTATTAAGAGAATCGCGCCACAGAAAAATGACAAAATGACGGTAAAAACTTAACTTAGAACGTGATTAAGGGCCTACCAAACTGATGCGTCGTGCCCAAGCAAACCAGTTCGTGCAAGCATTAAACCATTTGCAATAACCGTTTCGACCTCAAAAACAGTCAAGAATTAGTGTTTAAAATTATTATTAAACGTGTTATCTTATCAATCTTTTTCAAATTTTATTATACAGCAGTTTCTTCGAAACTTTATCACTATTGGTACAGTAAAAAAGAAATCAAGGGTTTTATCCATGAACGAATAAAGCAGGAGGTGAATCGCCTTACAAACAAGCGTAACGTCATCTATTGGTGAGTTTCTTGAATTGCGACTGCAATTCGTTCAAACTGCGGCCCTAACATGCATGGCATAAAGATAAATTAGAACCGTTTATCTCTAAGTGCGTCTCTCTCACACTAGTGCCGACGAAAGAGATAGTCATAAAGATAAACGGTTCTAATTTATCTTTGCGGCATGCATGTTAGGGCCGCTGTTGAAATAAATAAATACAAACAATTTAGAGCTATGTACGAAACTGTATAATTTGACCTATTTTGAATTTGTCCAGTTACAGTGGATTCATCCATATTTGTCTTATTTGGTAACCAAGTTTCTAATCTCAAAATTTGCTAAATTTTGTTGAAACTGCTGTTTCATCCGAAATAAATCAAACCTAGGCTAAAAATTGGCAAAGTGACGTCTAAAATATTGTCTCTGGTTCCTGGTTCTGGTATTTGCAAGGAAACAGCTGTTTTAGCCAAGAGGTGCATTTTGAGGTTAGAAACTTGTTTACCAAATAAGACGAGCATTGATGAATCCGCTGTACAATTAACAGTGATCGGCAACACCCGTGCCACGCCGCGGGATTCAAAGAGGAAATAGTTATATGGACATGACATGATCCGCAAAAATTAAGAGTTATGTTATATGTATTTGTAAATAGAAGTTTAATAAACTCATAAAATGTATTATTTTTCATTAAAGAAAATATTGATAAACTTCGGTTTTATTTTATACTGCCAAAATATTACGTGCACTCATATATAATATGTAAGTGTTAAAATATAATCATTTGAAGTGCATAAAAACATCTGTTGCCTACCTACTGAAATGAGAATACATTCTTTTCCTTTACCGATTCGAATGCTGGAATCCCGGGGAATATCCATATTAACATAATGATTGAGTTCATTAACACCATGTGGCACGGGTCTTGCCGATCACTGACAGTTAAATAGGTACACAAACACAAACAATAATGCTTTTTTCGTAAAGCAATCAGTTTTCAGAAATGACGCGTAAAAAAGCACTATCCACGCCATTTTGCTCAATAAATTATTTATTTAAAATATCCAATAGACAGCATCAGATGCAAAAAGCCAGCGGCGGGGCTATAGGCCGGCGCGGGCGCATACCCTCGAACGCACCAATCACAGCGCTCTAAAAACCCCGCGTGGCGCGAGGGTACCTTTATTTGCTAGTAAAAGTGAGGCTAAGCGCTGTCTCTAGGATATTTGGTCGGTGGATACTGGCTATGGTTGTGGCGCCATCTATTTTAACTGGATTTCGATAGCCATAAGGAGGGTTACGCGACTAATGTCTATATTGAAAAATGACGAGGTATAATAATGTCGATTTTCCAAACATTAAAAAATGTCAAAGTATAAAAATGTCGAGTAATAATAACGACGAAATAAAAAAACCGGGCAAGTGCGAGTTAAACTCGCGTGGAGAGGGTTCCGTTCCGTACATGATTATCTGAAATTTACTACGTTACTTTATATACCATAGACTTCTTATAGGTTTTCATGTAATCTATAGGTAAAGAACTATTTTCTGTATTTTTTTCAAAATTTTAGGCCCAGTAGTTTCGGAAATAAGGGGGGGGGGGGAATGGTCAATTTTCGCCTATTTTCCTAAATAACTTCTAAACTATATTACTTGAAATTCAAAAGAAAATATATTTAAGGTCACATGATATAGGTAGCATAACTTTATTTTTTAATTTACTAATTTACCCCCCAAAAGTGGTCCCCTTGTTTAAAATTCATATATTTACGTCACGCGTCCGTCTTGCGGTCACCGACTTACATATGCATACCAAATTTCAACTTAGTCGGTCCAGTAGTTTCGGAGCAAATTGGCTGTGACAGACGGGCAGACAGACACACGTGTGATACTATACGTGGGTTCCGTTTTTTCCTTTTGAGGTACGGAACCCTAAAAATGACGAAGTATAATAATGTCGATATGGAATTAAGACGAGGAGGTATTAAGGGATAGGTGGAACAGGGGCTAGGTCGGTTTAGGTTTTGTTAGTTGTGCAGCAGGCCCGGAGGGCCAAACCACCCAGAAATAGGAGCTCCGTCGACACTGTCTAATTGATTTGAAATAAGAATGTCGACGGAGCTCCGCTTACGCGGAGCTCCTATGTCTGGGTGGTTTGGCCCTCCGGGCCTGCTGCAAACCTAACATAACCTAAACTTACCTGTCGTCATTTTCATACATCGACAAACATCAGATGGTCATTGTTATATGACTTAGATTGATTAGATTGACTATGATTAGACTAGAATTATTTTCTCGATTTATAAAAGTGTCGTTTTACAAATCGACAAAAATAATTCTAGTCTTTGTTCTTTTTCGACATTACCTCGTCATTTTTCAATATAGACATTAGTCGCCTAACTCCAATAAGGATCCTGTCCCCTTCTCTTATCCGTCCATGGATTTATCTATATTTTCCCATTATTAAATTTGATGAAGTTTTTTATCAACATTATAATTAAATTAAATATAAGACATGACTTTTTGTTCTGTCAAAACAACCATTCAGTATGAAAAACTACGAATGCAACAAAAAATTATAATTATTCAAATGCATTCTCTATTCCTTGATCTAAATCAGTGTTTTCAACCTTCGTGAGTTCGCCCCTTTAAAAGTAAAAAATCCCGGTCAAGTGCGAGTTAAACTCGCGTGGAGAGGGTTCCGTGATTATATGCAATTTCCTATGTTACTTTAAATACCATAGACTTCTTATAGGTTTCCGTGTAATCCATTGGTAAAGAACTATTTTCAGTATTTTTTTCAAAATTGTATGCCCAGTAGTTTTTCAGACAAGGGATAAGTATACGTTTCAGATAAGGGACGAATGGTCTATTTAAAATTATAAAAAAAAAAAACTATTTAAGATCCTGACAATGAGCTTTTTCATTTGATATGTCACTCGCCATAGTTTGCAATTTTTTATTTTTATTTTCTAATTAACCCCCCTAAAGCGTCCCCTTTGTTTGAAATTCATTTATTTACGTTACGCGTCCGTGTTGCGGTCACCGGCTTACATATGTGTACCAAATTTCAACTCAATCGGTCCAGCAGTTTCGGAGAAAATTGGCTGTGACGTCTGTCACAGACAAAGTGACCCTATAAGGGTTCCGTTTTTACCTATTGAGTAACGGAACCCTAAAAATATCCGGCGACCACCATGAGTACCATATTAAAAACGTGGCTTGCGACCGCGACCCCCTGTGCAACGGTTAGCGACCCCCCTTTGGGTCGCGACCCCACAGGTTGAAAACACTGATCCATATGATATAGAAACATCGTTACTACGATACAGTCCCAATGGTGGGTACAGGCTCTCATTACGAGGGGCTGGGCAGTAGTCACCACGCGGGCTGAGACCCGATTGGGGACTTCACACCTTTAAATACTTCACAGAGGTAACCTCAAGATATTTTCCTACACCGAAATACTCATGGTAAATTTAAACTTAATTCTTTCCAATGTTAACTTCCCGAGACAGACAATTGCGATATGATACACAATATCACTGCGGCCATGTGCAATACAGCCCCAGTATCATTATCATAAGTTTACGAAAACCGTTCTCGCTATCGAATCTATCGGAAATACAGGTATAGTGAATAATGTTTCCATCGGTAAAACTCGGATCTCAATCGGAAGACGACGGGACCCGAAGTGTCGATTAATTATTGTATTCAATGAGTGACATGTTTATGTTCATTAATATGAAACTTTATTATTTAGTATCAAATGTCAAAATGAAAAATGACAGCATGGTATGATGGGTAATGAATCTGAACTTGAAAATACGAACTTTTCCGATAAAACACGATGGAAACTAATTATGCACTACATCTGTCCTGCTTGTTGTCGATACAAGTGAAAGGGACCGAGCGATAGTTTTCTATTAGGAGATCGATTTGGATAAACTCATGAAAGATACACTACACTGTCAGGGATGACGCACAGACAAATCAATACTATACTTATTTTTAATTATTGACATTTTTTAAATGTAAAAATATGGTATTTACAGTCTATAGAAGCTACAAACCACAACCTCTTTTTTGAAGTCGGAAATGAAAACCTTTTCAGCATCGGTTAAAATTAGGCAAGACATTATAAAAAAACTTTTCCACGTGAAAAATAAACTTGAACGAATCAAGACTTAAAAAAAATGGTACTTATTTACAAACTGCACTAAAACTATTATATAAAAAAAATACCACCACCGTGACAATACCCGCATCCAGAGGTAAACGTATCACTTATTTCCAAGTCGGTTAAACGAGCGGCCTTAACCAGAAACGACTAAATAATTTCATACAAAAAGTTATTTTAAGAGTTAAACTCAGTTGTTACACGCAAAAAACCTTCCAAGTTCTAAAATATTCTAATCAGAGAGGATTTTTCCAGATAACTATTCTCCCGTCCGCAAAACGCACTTTCACAGTATATCTAAAACTTTTTTAAATAAGTAATAATGAGCCAATTGCCACATTTGTATTAATTTATAAACTCTATACTCTAAATAATTATTAAAATAAATACTAAAATACGGGTCGGTTATAATAAATAACTAAAAAAGAAACGTCCAACTCGATTTTGACGGCTTGATGGTATACAAAAGGGTTTTCCGCCTATGGTCAAACGTGCGATTCGTCAAAGTACTCTTTTTGTCAAAAGCTCGTTTGGTCAAATTGTTTCTCAAAAGTGCGATTCGTCAAAATACTTTGTTTGTCAAAGGCACGTTTGGTCAAATTGTGTTTGTCAAAAGTGCGATTCGTCAAAATACTTTGTTTGTCAAAGGCACGTTTGGTCAAATTGTGTTTGTCAAAAGGGCGATTCGTCAAAATACTCTTTGTCGAGTTGGGTTTGGTTTGTCGGTCGTCAAACCAAACGAAAATGGTATGACGAATCACGACTTTGGCAAATGACATTTTTGACCAAACGATCCTTTGACAAAAAGGCTCTTTTGACGAATCGCACGTTTGACCATAGGCGGAAAACCCATACAAAAGTGAGTTTGAGGTTTCTTATTTTAAGTTAAGGGAATTTTAAATCCAGGCGACACCTATTCGAATTAAAGTAAATTGTAATTATAAATAAATAAATCACAACTTTTACACAAATCGATCTAGTCCCAAAGTAAGCTCTAAAGGCATGTTATGGGCGCTTTACTTATAAATAAATACTTAATAAGAGATATGTGGTCTGCCAAAAACATTATAATAGTCTATACTGGCAGCACTTGCATCATTGACAATGCTTGCACCAATGGCTGCACCTAGTTTATGTTGCCAATTTAGACTTGTTAAATTGTAAGTGGAAGTCTCTTTCTAGTAAAAGATATAAGTAGTTATGTAATAGGCCCCAGTTGATTCAATTCATATAGGGCATTAAAATTATGTGGCATTTTTATGAGGACTGTGAACCAACGGCAAAAATCACCCTTTTCATACAAAAGATTTGGACCAATTTTTGATAGGTTGTCAGTCAGAACAAAATCTAGGTCTACACGTTTTTTGAATATTGATTAAAGATTAACAAAGTCAAATAAACGCCGAAATTTTGTATGAGAATACGGATACAACAATAAAACTGAATTTATTGATAATGGAAAAAACCAAGACGTATAGACCCAGATTTTGTTCTGACTGACAACCTATCCTAAACTGGTCAACATCGGTTAACATTTAAGGGGTGGAAATCGTTATCGCCTTTTGTATGCAAAGCCGTAGGTTCACACTGCTATTAACCTTTTGACCGCCAAGCATGTCTGAGAAGTAACACGCATTTCAACTGTAAGTCAAGGTAATGAAGGACTTTTTTATCCTATATCCGTTGACGGCTGCAGCCGACTGTGGCGGTCAAAAGGTTAAGGGTGTTCGGTTGCTTTTGGCAGATTGGCAGTAAGTCTATGGCAGATTCCCTATTATCCCAATGGTCACAGACGGAAGAACAGCCCACACAAAAAACCCCTCAACGACCCGACTAACCTTATTCGCTAAACTGCGTCATAACCGACAGAGCGTTCAAAGGCGCCGCTATACCAAACTCCTTTCCAACTCTAAAATTATAATCCTGATTCCCGTGAATCGTTCTCACGTGTATCCTCAAATAACTCGGTCTCGTGAAGAACTTATAACATATATGACATTGGTATTTCTTAAGCCCGGAATGCGTCTCCAAGTGACGTTTTAACTTACCTTTAGTTATAAAGCCCTTGCCACACTGCTGACATATGTATGGTTTCTCTTTTGTATGCGTAAAACTGTGTAGCTTTAAATAATAGTGCAGTTTGAAACTCTTATTACATACTTGACAGACATGCTTCCGTTCTTCTACTTTATTCTCGTCTTCTATAGTTATTCTGCTGCCGTGGCTCTTCAAGTGCTCTTCTAGATAGTAGAAGTGTTGGAATACCTCGCCGCATATGTTGCACACGCGGCTTCGCTCGTCGGCCGGTATCAGGTCGGTCAGGTTGGACGGTGCGCCGCCTTGCTTCGGGATTTTGCGCGCGTTCTGTAGTACCATCGCTAGGATTTCACCGCGGTTTTCTTCTAGGATCCTGTGGGAAAGATTGCTAGTTAAAACCTGACATAATTTAGGGGAGGATCCGATCTATATATATATATATATATATATATATATATATATATATATATATATATATCTATTGTCGTGCGTTAGTCTCGCTAAAACTCGAAAATGGCTTGACCGATGTGAATACTTTTTTTTTCGGGCGAACGAAGTCGCGGGCAGAAGCTGGTTCGCATAAAAACTATGCGGATTTTAGGCATGATATCGATGGCATAGAACTTAATTATTAATGGCATTTATTTTGGTTTCGATCCCTTTTGCTAAATTTCGTTCAAATGTGAAAATGTGTTTGTTGGTTTGTCTTTTTGTCACGTAGCAACGGAACAACGCAATGACGGATTTTTTGCATAGTGATAGTTTGGGAGCCACTTTGTATCCCGGGAAAAACACACTTCCCGAAGCGCGGGCAGCTAATACTACATATATCCCAAATCTTCAAAATAACTACCTACTGAATGACAACAAATTCCGATAAAAAGCTACTAAAAATTATAACCCTAAATTTCGGTGGCGACCACCGTAAACTGCCACCAAAATCAGAAATAATCCCGTACTGTTTGGTGCAAACTACTTGGCAGCACTAATTTTATATGCCGACTAGTGGCCACAGCTTCACCCCTTTCAACTTTACCAACCCTTTTCAACCCTTTAGGGATGGAACTTCAAAAAAATCCCTCCTTAGTGCACCTCTAGGGTACTCGAGGAATGTCTCCTCCAAATTTCAAACCTCTAGGACCACCCGTTTAGGCTGTGCGTTGTCTATAAGTGAGTCACGGTACTGTTTTATATGTATTGATTCTTCAAAATAACTAACTACAAAAGACAAAAAATTCCGATATTAAACTACTCAAAATCATAACCCTACATTTCGGTGGCAACCACCGTAAACTGCCACCAAAATGAGAAATAATCACGTCCCGTTTGGCAGCTACTTGGCAGCACAAATTTTGTACGCCGATAAAACGACCAACGAAATGACAAAAAAAATAGTAGATTGTTGCACCAAGCAGAAAGTGATTCATTATTGCGGCGAGTGTTGGTTTGGAGCCCGAACGCTAGTGAGGGCTCTAAAAACACGAGCGCAATAACAAATCACTTGATGCGAGGTGCATATTCTGCTTTTCTTTCTACTACAGCTAAAAGTTGGTAAAAAACGTAAAGGTACAGTTAAACCCAACTAGCGAAGTAAAAAGGATATTGGCACCTGTTATGACGCACCCTTAGAATTTTTATATAGCCTATGACACTCGCACGTTCTCCCCGAATCTTAAGATACCTATTTATTAAAATCGGTCTATTGGTTCTGAAGCTAAAGTCGAAAATCCGAAAATTTTCACAGAAATCTTGTGTCTAGTCTATTAATTGTCATATTATGCCAATTTTTTTTTTAATCATTTTGTAACCCATACTATCTTATCAGCCAGTATTTTGAGCATAACATTTTAGACGAGACAATCACAGTTCGATATGGCCGCCGATATGCTGTTTTTTTTTTTTGCTAACAGTAAGTCCACAGAAGAGTGTTCGGCTGTCTCGTCGGACTGTGAATGGGCGGATTGGGTAGCTGTTGGTGTAAACTTCTTGATCAAACAACCAAATTAAAAAAAAAATACAAAACAGTGCAATAATGAAATTTGTATGCAACTGTATTTGCTCTAGAGCAAATAAGGGCTGCGTTGTGCTGAGTATTTAAGGCCATTATGATGAAATTAAAGCGTAGTAGGAAGAAAATACACTTACAGCCCTTCCTTCTGATGCGTCGCCAGATGCATTTGCACATGGTATTTAGTATTGAACATGTGCGCACAGACGGGACACTCGTAGCGCAGGACGAACTTATCCGCGCGGTGGCTCACGATGTGCCGCTGCAGTTTGCAGGGCGCGTTGAACGTTTTAGAACAAATGTCGCAGATAAACTTCTTCTCCGACTTGTGGTTCTTTCTGTGGTATACCTGAAAGTCAATGTTTCGATTTTAACAGGTATTGTGTATGTTTGTATGTATGTGATGACTCCATTAGGTACCAACTAGAGCCAAAACTACTGATCTGATTTTAACAAATGGGCTCAAACGTCACCTGAAATCCAATATGGCGGATGACATTTTATTTCAAGATATTTTTCCACCCATGCGTTATAGGTACCAAATAAAGGGCTCGACGAGGCTATTCCAAAAATATATAACATATTGGCATTTATAAGTTATTTTTATATACAGCAGCATAGCAGTCGGTGCCCTGGACCTCATTATGTCAAAAGCATTAAATCAGTATAATGGAAAATGAAGAATAATTATTACGTTAAACATAAATTAATTAACGCATATGTACTTTTTGTAATTCAGCAGCACAAGGCTAATAAATAAATAAAATAAATAAATAAAGCAGTCGGTGACTTCAAATAGCTATTATAGAATTTCATGGCGAGTCACCGAACCCCACGAGCATGGCAGCATTTCTTGTTGAGGTATGTATTTTTTTGAACTCGGTACTATTTGGGTACTATTTTTTGGAATTATCAGATCTTGGATATCTTCCACGGGTACGCCAACTTGACGCTCACGTATCTGCGAAGTTCTTACCATGGTCTCCCGCCGCTTGTACACCTTCCCGCAGAGCGTGCACAGGAACGGCTTCGGCCCCGCGTGCGTCGCCTCGTGGTCCTTCAGCGCCGCCTCGTCCAGCACGTCCGCGAGGCAGTAGTAGCAGCGCAGCACGGCGCTCTCCCCCTCGTGGCTCTTGCGGTGCACCTGCAGCATCTCCAGGTGGAGGAACCGCTTCTGGCAGAACTCGCAGGCGTGCGGCCGCTTCTGGTAATCGCGTTTCTTATCGGTGTTGCGTTTGCGGAGTTTCGTTTTTGGTTTTGTGCTGAAAAAATATAACGATACAATAAGAGTCCTGAAAAATTCTAATTAGTCCGTCATTTACATTATAGAAAAAATATTGAACACATAATTTTTCTTTTTTCAATTAAACAAAAAATGACAGAGATATAGTGCGTTAAGTTCCGCGTGACGTCACGACTCTGCACACTTTTCACCATTAAGTGACGTCATGTGCCTGCATGTGCATTTTGATTGATTTGATAAAGCAAAAAGTACGTGTTCAATATTTTTTGTAATCTAACTGATGGATTAATTACAATTATTATTTCATTAAAATGAGGGGCTATTAATAAATTACGTCACACAATAAGGGGGTGGGAGGGAGTCAACAAAGTGTGACATCGTGTGACTAAAGTATAAAAACTCTAAACTTCAAATATATTGCATAACATGTGACGTCATACCAGCACGTCTAGCACGACCGGCCCGCGAGTCGTTTGTCGCTCAGTGCGTCCCTTACGTATTTGACTAGTTTGACAGGGACGCACTGAGCGACAAACGACTCGCGGGCCTGTCGTGCTAGCCCCCCAGGGGGTCACACAAATCATCAATTTCGTGTGACGTAATTTATGGATCTCCTTGTATTTTCGGTCAAAAAAAAGGAATTCGAATCAGATTATCAGAATGAGAATAAGAAAAGAAAATCTTATTATCCCATAAATTACTAAATAATACCATTACAAACTTATTTTCAAATATCAAAATATGGTTATTCATTTTTCTTAAAATCTACCAAAAGTGGCACACTGGGATTAATGGGATCCACGCTGTCAAACGCGCAAACCCTTACAAAAATAATTGAATTAAACAACGTATGTACGAGCTGCTCCAAATTGAACCACTTGTATCTTATAGAATCCAGAAATGAACATCGTTAGCGCGTTTTAGAATGCGTGCAGCGCCATCTGTTGCGTTACGTTGTAACTTAAAATTATCATTCTTTTCGTCGGGTTTATAGTTTTTTTATAATTTTTATACGCTTATTTCAAACAAGCTTTTGCCCGCGACTTGTCCGCGTGGTTGTTTTTTTTTGAGTAATTTTCGTCACCGTTTCTACAACTTATAATGGGGAAGTTGCATGAAAATCAAAATGAGGTTTCAATTATATATTACGAAAGTAAATGAAAACAAATAGTAGTTTATGCAACGGTTGCATAATGATAGGCCTTAAAACACTAGTGCGGTTTTCATGAAACGAGCTTTAGCGAGTTTCATAATAAGATCGCACGTGTGTTTTAAGGCCAAATTATGCAGAGTTGCATACATAACTTTATCTACACACATATTATAAATCCTCCATGATGTGTTCAGAAACAATATTTTCTGGCAACAAGTTATTTGTTGCAATCGTGGCTGCATTTACGATATCCGGCGCATTTTCACATCACACTGTCACTCCAAGAAGACTACTATTCATATTTTCAACTAAAATGTAAATTACAAACAACTTTTTCTATTCAATTCAACAACAATTCTACTTTCGTTCAGCAAAAAACCAACATAATGGCGGCAATTCGATCCTCCGTCAAGACCATTGTTTTTTTTATCATAGACAAACGAATGAAGTCTCTATTCTCATGTCACTCGAGATCAAATGTTGTGCAGTTTATATTAAAAAAACATACTGAATTGACGTTTCGTATCAATAACTGTTTTAATATCTATGGATACTAGAATAGAGACCCACTTGAGTTTTGACAGCTGTTTCAAATTTAATCTCATTTCTATACTAAAATCGATACGGGAATAACATTGCAGCACTGGTCTTACCTAATTGGTTGTCAAAATGGTGGTCATTTCCTACGGTTTTTGATTACACTATGGAGGTTTTATGATATGGGTGTAGATAAAGCATATTACAGAAAAAAGCAGATCATTTTGACTATTAATTTTGATTTGATTAATGGTCAAAATTAGTGAAAAATCTTTATATATATAATTCTTCTGTGAGTGTGTATGTCACTGAACTTCTCTCAAACGACTGGACCGATTTTGATGAAATTTTTTGTGTGTGTTCAAGGGGATCTGGGAATGGTTTAGATTCACAAATCAGGCCGGCAGATGGCGCTGCAGTCCGTATGCAGGACAACGTCTGACGGGTCCGCTAGTATATATATAGTTTTTAGTTCTCATTTTAGCTTTTCGGACATCCTCATCAAATTTGTCGTTTTATTTCTACGATGTTCGTCTAAAGAACAGTATTTTCCGAAATATTTAATTGCAGATTTCGTTTAACTTTTTGAACGCCACGGCTAATGGCGAAAAAGCGTGCCATGAGCGCTCTTCTCCGACGGCTGTAGGCGACGCAATTGTATGGAAAACGGCATATCGTGGCGTCAGGGCACGGAAATCTGCTGTCGGCTACACTGTGGGGTGGCACCGACTGGAGTGTTCAAAAAGTTATACATTTTGTAAAGTCTAACGACAGCTGTGGCGCCATAGCTGTATGGTTTCTTTGCGAGCGGTATGAATAATAATTTTTCAAAGCTTCATCAATCCATGACTCACTTATCGACAACGCACAGCCTAAACGGGTGGTCCTAGAGGTGTGAAATTTGGAGGAGACATTGCTCGAGTCCCCTTGAGGTGCACTAAGGAGGGATTTTTTGAAATTCCATCCATAAAGGGGTGTAAAGGGGTGATCAAGTTTGTATGGAAAATACCGCGTGCGACGCTGTGGCGGGTCCACTTGTAACTCATAAAATAATCAACTTAATAATGGTTTGTATCTTCCCTATTGTTTGTTGAAAACTCACCCGTCGGCCTCCTCCCCCTCCCCTTCTTGTTTCGTCTCCTCTTTCACGTCCACCCCCTCTTCCTTGACATCTTCTAAAAAGATTTAAAAAAAAATAGTTCACAAAAACTAAAAAACGCGTTTGTCAGTAAAGCACTAAAAAGCGAGCTTTGTTCAACAATACACTTATTTCATCAAAACAGTCAGTGATGTTTGTACAAGAAACACAAGAGACCCAAAGAGGCTTGTAAATTAACAACAGAATACAGCCATGTTTAGGAAAAATTGTTATGTAGTGTGGTGTGTACACGTATACAATAGGCTACAGATATAGTGAATAATATCTTTCCATCGGTAAAACTCGGATCTCAATCGGATGTCGACGGCACCCGAAGTGTCAATTAAGTATTGTATTAAATGAGTGACATGTTTATATTCATTAATATGAAACTTTATTATTAACTGTCAAATGCCAAAATGAAAAATGACAGCATGGTATGATGAGTACTGGCCCCCAATTCTCGATGCATTCGAGATAATGTCGATTGCTAGATTGAACGTGAGATTCATCGAGTTGTGTCAAACGACTGTATGCACTGACGTTCAATCGCGATTGTGAGATTATCTCGAATGCAGCGAGAATTGGGGGCCTGCTGAAGCTTATTGAGAGAGCACGATAAATAGGAACTTTTCCGATAAAACACGATGGAAACTAATTATGCACTACATCTGTACCACCATCAATAAAAGGGGTTGGTATCATGACTACATTGTCAAATCGACCAAATCATCATACGGTCCAGATCTCAGAAGGACCATCTCCGTAGAAAGTAGTAGTGGCTCTCGAAAAGACCACATCTCAAAAAGGTTCGCATTATATTTTGATGTTAAAATGTTACGCAAATAATGGCCCTGATTATATCAAAATTTTGCGATCTAGTCGTTTAGCTACCTGGTCTGTATGAGATGTGATCTATTAACACTTTCAGTGCCGGCCCAAAAATCAAGTCCCATCCCAGGCGCCAAAAAATTGCCTCCGTACAAAATTGCTAATATAGCAAGAACCCGACCATCGAGTTTTTCGGCGTGGCGACAAAGTCATAGAAAACCCAACTATCGGGTTTTCGGCATGTGTTAACAATGTGGTATTTTCGAGAACCAGTCGTTTTTCTACCAAGTCATTCAGAGATACAGGCTTTCTACGGAGATGGTCCTTCTGAAATCTGGACCTTATGATGATGATACTTTGTTTGTATTTTTAGCATTTTTTGTTTTGTTACATGCCCTCGCTTGTCTTATTCTTAATTTGTGCAGGAATGCCGACATTCTGCGGTGTTAAATGTTATTTACCTAATGTATTGCTATCGGTGAGAACCTGTAATTGGCTTTTTAAATTTTACTTTAGTTTTTAAATTACTTGTGTAAGCTGTTGGTTTTCCATAAATAAATAAATAAATAAATTTGGTCGATATGACAATGTAGTCGTTATGATACCAACCCAATAAAAGATGCACCAATAATAATAATAATAATCAGGGGACAATCTTTACACAAATCGATCTAGTCCCTAAGTAAGCCCTAAAGGCTTGTGTTATGGGTACTAGACGATATACATACTTATATAGAGAAATAAATACTTAAATACATAGGAAACATCCAAGACTTGGGAACAAGCATTCGTGCTCACACAAATATTTGCCCTTACCGGGGATCGAACCCGGGACGCTAGCTTCGGAGGCAGGGTCACTCCCAACTAGGCTAACCGCATCGTCAATGACCAACCGATGACTAAATTTAATAAAAATATTATTTAAATGGCTATTGACATTCAGATATTTTTTTTGACAATAATTTAAGATTGTATTACGTATGCCGTGCGGTTATTAATTTTAGCGTATGCATAGAAATGGTCTTAAAACATTTTGATATTTGCATGCCACTATAGGACATCTGAAAAAAGGTAATGTGTCATTATTTATAACACGATTAATATTATTATTAAAAGTATAAAAATCCCTCATCACCAAGGTATTGGACTCAAAACATACCAAATGAGCCCAAACTCGAGGGGTTTACTAGTAGTCATTGAGTCACTATCCACCTCCTGGCTCCATGTTCAGATCAGCTCGATACCAAATTATTGTATTGTCATCCGAATTGCGTACACTTGCAAAGTTTCAAATCGTTACGACAATTACAAGTAGGTTAAAATTGACTTCTAAGATATTATTAAATTGTTCGTTAGTTACAATTGAAGCTAATAAATACTGAACCAACGGCAAAAATCACCCCTTTCATACAAAAGGCGATAACGATTTCCACCCCTTAAATGTTAACCGATTTTTTTTTTTGATAGCTTGTTAGTCAGAACAAAATCTAGGTTTATAGGTTTTTTTGAATATTTATTAAGAGGGCGCCGACCGTCCAGTGGCGCCCTCATCACTGTTATTGTGTTTTCTATTAAAGGTAAGTATTTTATTAAAATTGAAGCCGTATAAGTTGTTACGCAACTTAATACACAACGTATAAGCTATGTAATATAGCTTTGCAAAGTATAACCATCATCTAATCAATTTAATAGAAAATAGTGGCCGCTTTTTTCTGTTAAAATGATGACGTACCGTTTATACTTTGTAAAGCTATATTACATAGCATATAAATTGTGTATTAAACGGCGCAACAACTTATATGGGTTCGATTTTGATAAAATACTTTAGTTTAATAGAAAACACAATAACAGTGATGAGGGCGCCACTGGACGGTCGGCGCCCTCTTAAAAATCAACAAAGTCAAAAAATCTCCGAAATTCGTTTTGTTTGAGAATACTAAAACAATAATAAAACGGAATTGATTGATTATAATCATGGACTAATAATACAAGAGGACTGTCGACCTCCATACATTTGAGCGTACGCCGGAAAAGCTATCTTCCCTGGCTAATACTAGATGGCGCTACAAAAAATGTATTGGATCGTAGTTCAGGAGCTTGTCACTAGGTGACGTTAACCTGGGAGATATACAATCAAATTAAATTAAACTAAATCATTTTTGTCTTAACTGTCGTTGATTCGGCTTTCTTCACGTTTTTTTGTAAAAAATAGCAGTTGTTCGGAAGAAAGCATAGTTGTTTGAACGAATTACGGCCTAAATTTATGAATTCGTCAACAGATGGCGGGTCAAATGTATAGAGGTTGACAGTCTTCTTGTATTATTGGTCCATGTTATAATGAAAAAAAGCGGCTAAGTGCGAGTCGGACTCGCCCATGAAGGGTTCCGTGATTTATTACGTATTAAAAAAAACTACTTACTAGATCTCGTTCAAACCAATTTTCGATGGAAGTTTACATGGTAACGTACATCATATATTATTTTTAGTTTTATCATTCTCTTATTTTAGAAGTTACAGGGGGGGGGGGGGGACTCATTTTACCACTTTGGAAGTGTCTCTCGCGCAAACTATTCAGTTTAGAAGAAAATGATAGTAGAAACGTCAACATCATTTTTGAAAACCTATCCATATATACCCACACGTATGGGTTTGACGAAAAAAATTTATTTGACTTTCAGTTCTAAGTATGGGGAGCCCCAAAAATTCATTGTTTTTTTTGTTCTATTTTTGTGTGAAAATCTTAATGCGGTTCGCAGAATACATCTACTTACCAAGTTTCAACAGCATAGTTCTTATAGTTTCGGAAAAAAGTGGCTGCGACATACGGACGGACAGACATATAGACAGACATGACGAATCTATAAGGGTTCCGTTTTTTGCCATTAGGCTACGGAACCATAAAAAACAAAACGTACAGACCTAGATTTTGTTCTGACAACTGGTAAAAAAAATTGGTCAACATCGGTTAACATTTAAGGGGTGGAAATCGTTATCGCGTTTTGTATGAAAAGCCGTAGATTCACACTTAAAAAAAAAAAACAACTCACTGTCATCAGAGTGCGTCAACACGTGCCTATGCATCTTGCTGGAGGTAATAAAGCCCCTGCCACAAGTGTAGCATTTGTACGGTTTCTCGCCGGTGTGGGTACGCATATGTATTCTCATGTATGACGGGGTATTAATGGATTTCTCGCAAATCTTGCATTTCAAGGGACCGTCGAGCTTGGAGCGGCGCCCGCGCGGGGGGGAGAGCGGGCACGGCTCCATCTTGGGGGGCTCCGCCCACGTGTTCGAGGGGAAGTAGTCCTCGTCCGACAAACTGGAACAATAAAACACCCTGTAATTGGCTACTTAACTATACTAATGTCATATCTAAGTAAAGTGGGTAGACTTCTTTGCTTTCTAAAATAAAAAGCGATTAAGTAGGGTACACTTATATTCTTATGTAAATTACAAGTAAATGTAATCACACGTGTAATAACACGACGCATGACGTTTGCAGCTCGGTTGCGTTCCGAATCACGCTGCCCGCCTTAATTGTTGTGATCACCGCGAATGTTATTCGGACCGCACCCTCATACAGACTATGTATTCTTTGACGTTTACGGCCGGTTTTAGTAAGTTGACGTCACACGCGACAGCTGACAGTAAGATAGCGTTATTAATCTCGCGATGCGAGCTTCCCCTACGCTGTCTTGATGGGTACCGACGGAAGTAGCAAAACATGACAGATACGAACGTTTCCGAGAAAATACGATGGGAAAGGATTATTCACAACATCTGTGATCAATCACACTAGAACGGCTAAACTGATCCGAATGAAATATGGCACGGAGATATATTATAGGGAATAGCTTTTACTCCTCTGCTGCACTGGGAGTGAAGAAATAGCATAGAATGCGTGCAGATGCTTATCATCCTGGCATGTCGTAAAAGTCGACTAAGGGACGGGTCCTCTCCAACATGGTGGACTATCTGTATGGGCGATGGGCTGATCACCTGTCACCATACGGTTCATCATACCATCTGAGGACTAATTAATTGAACGTGGCCACAAGTAGTCTCGTGGCTCTGCCCACCCCATTAGGGATTTCGGGCATGATGCTATGTATGTATGTATGTATGTAATAGCTTTAACCGAATTCCACGCGAAGTCGCGGGCAGAAGCTAACTAATAAAAACTCACCTTTCGTCTTTGACATCGTCGTGCTGGTCGTGCTGGTCGTTCTGGTCGTGGTCGCTGTGGTGGTGGTCGTCATGCCCGCCGGCGCCTTCCGGTTCAATTATTTGTTCAATTTTTATTTCCACTTCCGTCGTCTCCATCTGCTCAACCGGCACCTCGAAATGAATCAAATTACAAGTTTATTAAGACCGTTAATCGTTAAACGAAGTAACGGATTAACTTTTAAGTTAACTCCAAAAATTGTTAACGAACTCATTAACTTCCGTTAATTCAATTAAAGTCCGTTAAACGTTTACTAGGATTCTTCCATTTGCCAAAAGGACACCGCGCGGCTTATGTCAGATAGCTTTTGATTGAATTTGAGCTCTAATTAATTAGTAGTTTATGCAACGGTTGCATAATGATAGGCCTTAAAACACTAGTGCGGTTATATGAAACGAGCTTTTAGCGAGTTTCATAATAAGATCGGACGTGTGTTTTAAGGCCAAATTATGCAGAGTTGCATACATAACTTTATCTACATACATATTATAAATCCTCCATGATGGGTTCAGAAACAATATTTTCTGGCAATAAGTTATTTGTCGCAATCGCGGCTGCACATTTCCGATATCCGGCGCATTTTCACATCACACACACTCCGAGAAGACTACTTACTATTCATATTTTCAACTAAAATGTAAATTACAAACAACTTTTTCTATTCAATTAATTCTACTTTCGTTCAGCAAAACACCAACATGGCGCCGATTCGATCCTCCGTCAAGACCATTTTTTTTTTAATCATAGACAAATGGATGAAGTCTCTATTCTCACGTCACTCGAGATCAAATATTGTGCAGTTTATATTAAAAAAAACATACTGAATTGACGTTTTGTATCAATAACTGTTTTAATATCTATGGATACTAGAATAGAGACCCACTTGAGTTTTGACAGCTGTTCCAAATTTAATCTCATTTCTTTACTAAAAACGATAAAGAAGTCATGTTATTTCTTTATCGCAGCACTGGTTTTTCCTAATTGGTTGTCAAAATGGTGGTCATTTCCTACGGTTTTTGATTAACCAATGGAGGTTTTATGATATGGGTGTAGATAAAGGTATATTACGAACTCTAATGCAATACCTTATTAATTTTTACTAATATTTCATATCGTACCTAAACTTCCATAGCACATACGAACATTTAAGTAAATCCTAACGCAACGACATATTGAATAAAATGAATGCCAACAAACAATGCATACAAACTCATTTTGGTACAGTCGAAAACAAAAAGGAACTTTATAATGGATAGTAAACGATTATGGAACTTACGTAAACAGATGCCGTTAATGTTGTTTTTAACCATGGTTAACATGCTGAGTGAATGAAAACAGATGTAGCTATAGGACCGAAAAACTCCTAATACTTAGGTACCGCAAGAGGATAAAACCAAGTTTTCTATAATCTGCTTTATGCAAATTAAAACTTTCACTTACATTCTGCTTCAAATATTGAGAGAACAAATAATGAATATAAATAAAATAAGACTTTAGTACGTGACAGTACTATGACAATAAAGAATATTCAATTCATCGATTATTTTTTCACTTAGCTTTTCTGTTATGCTTTTGTCGTAAAAGGGGTACTATTTCTGGTACTATTTTTTGGTATATAGCTGGGTTAGGAATTCAATGGCTTTCTGTGTGATCTCGGACGGGTACGCCAACTTGACGGTGTACAATATTTTACTCGTGTTTGTTATGAAATATCTCAGATTCTATTAGAGCTACGAAGTTGAGAGTTCGCGGCCCAGCGGTACTATTTTTTGGGACATACAGCATATTTGGGAGCAGCACCATTCTCGAGATACAAACGTCAAGGTGGCGTAACAATACGCCACCTTGACGTCAAGTTAGCGTACCCGTTAAACAGGGCTCATATCTCCGAAATTACAAATATACTATTTTTTTGAACTCGGTACTAATAGGGTACTATTTGGGTATTATTTCATCAGATCCTGGATATCTTCGACGGGTACGCCAACTTGACGCTCACAAATTTGGAGGAGACATTACTCGAGTACCCTAGAGGGATTTTTTGAAATTCCATCCCTAGAGGGGTGAAAAGGGGTGGTAAAGTGTGTATCGGTCGGATCGGTATAAGCGGGTCCTCTAGTTGCGTACAAAATTCGATCTACGCAGGTGAAACCGCGGGGAACAGCTAGTTTATAACCTTAGTATTGATACATTGGAAAATGAAGATACCTTAACATCATCCATAACGATGTCCAAGTGGTTCATAGCGTGCGTATCAAAGTCTTTCTTATCTTCGTCCAGGAAGTCCTTCCGGTCCTGCTCCGTGAAATGTGCCTGGTCCACCTCAGGCCAGTCGTTCCAGAGGTCCTCCGCCTTCGGCTTGGTTTCCTTCTCCGCTTTCTCACGGAGCTGTTCCTCTAGTTCTTTCAGATACGGCAAGATGGCGTTGTAATCTGTGAATTAGAAGCATGGGCAATTTTGTATGCGGTGTTGCGAATTTAGCGACTTTGTCGCTAGAAATGGCCTCGATTTTTGATTAAGTCTTGGCGAGAAAAGCGAAGATTTAGCGGCAAAAATAGTTTAGCGAATTATCTGGCGACTTTTGGAGTACAAATCAATACAAATTTTATGGCCAGTAAGGGCCGGTACAGACGGACAGCATTTGAGCTGCAAAATGGCAGTTCAAGTTCAGTTCTGCATGGCAACTGCAAGCGGACTGCGCAGTTGGTTTAATGCAGTTACGTCACCTGCATCACACCTGCACTCGAACTGCCATTTTGTAGTTGAAATGTCGTCCGTCTGTATCGGCCCTAATTGATAATTTTTTTGTTAACTCGACAGAATTATACATTGCCAAGAGATATATAGGGAAAAAACTAGCTCTTGTTAAATAATAAACTTTATCTACACCCATATCATAAAACCTCCATAATGTAATCTAAAACCGTAGGAAATGACCACCATTATGATAACCTGTACCGTAATGTTATTACAGTATCGATTTTAGTATCGTAATGGTCATAACGATACAGATATGAGCTACAGGCCGGCGCGCCTCCGTCGCCGCAGCCGGCGGGGCCCCATCGTCGCCGTGTCGCCGTTTATAATATGTGTGTAGATAAAGTTCTGTATGCAACTCTGCATAATTTCGCCTTAAAACACACGTGCGATCTTATTATGAAACTCGCAAAGCTCGTTTCATAAAACCGCACTAGTGTTTTAAGGCCTATCATTATGCAACCGTTGCATAACTACTATTTCGACTGCATTCCGAAATCATCTAATTTAAGATTTCCTACAAAAGTCAACTTTATTGTATAAAATTGAAATTCTACATTTTTATTGAGAGTTTGAAACAAATGTACCTATATGGAAAGTGACTTGCGCGCCATAGTATCAGTTTTAGCGACTTTCTGGCAACTTTTGATACTGAATCTAGGGACTCGAATTTATAGGTATTCGCAACACTGTTTGTATGTTCCGGGGCAGTCGGGTAAATAGATTGGAAACCGCATAAGTGCGACGGCCCGCGCGCCGTCTCGTACCTATAAAATTAAACGAGAGATATCGTGCAAAATTCTATTATTCGCGGAACGTAAGTTGAACTTTAACCTTGAATGCGCAAAACACTTTTGGGTCTCAATCGAGGCACGACGTGCCGCGGATTATATCTCTTTATGCAATATGCTGGGTCAGAATCACGGGAGCCATAGGGGCTGTAATCTAAAAAAGATTTAAAAAAATATACATATATATATTAATAACATGTAGTAAAGTAATTTGGATTGTAATTATTTATAAGTAAATTTCATTTGGTATTTGGTTTTGTGATTATTTTGATTTAGATTTAGATTTTATTTATTTTTTAACTTTTAATTTTTAATAAAAATAAAAAAATCGAGTGTGATAAGACCTTACAAACCCCGATTTTCTCGAAAACTTTCACATTTGGAATGAAGTTTTATTTTTCGCGATGAATTTTAGATTTTCGATCGGCGGTTGGAAAATAACTACTTACTTTATCATTCAGCAAACAAACTTACAATAACGCAATAGAAACCAATTTGAAACAACAAAATCGGAACCATTTATCGCTCCAAACGCCGGGACGCCATATTGTCAAATGTCAAAGCGCACCAATGACATATTATAGAAAGACCCGTTATATCCATACTCAACGCCTTTTAAAAACGTGTCTTCGATAATTTTCTTCTTTTTTCGTTTCTTTTCGGCCAGTGCAGCTTTAGGTGACATTTGACGTGCGGATATTACACTTTATTTTGGAATATGGCGATCATGTATGAACAAAATAAATGCATTTTAGTACTTCTATTTACGTTGAATGTACCTACACATGAAATAAAGCATCAGTTATTCCTTTTTTATTTGTAGTATTAGGAACCAACATTTGGCTCAAGAATAGCTTTTTTGGAAACATTTTCAATAGAGCACGACATGCGTTACTCGGCCAAAAGTCCGCGCATGACTAATCGAATGCAACCCAATTGGGTTGCTTTCTGGGTTTAAATTTTGAGCTTGAAAGACGCATCTTTGGTTGTTTAATATCATTGAAACGCACCGGTTTATTGCTTCACTGTTGTCAGGGCGGTTGTATGTAAACTATCCTTCTATAGTTTGTAATTCTATGTATTACAATAGTTATTATTTAATGCAAACGCGGAATATCTTATACAAGCCCCAAGCAAAACTTGTGTTTATCCGAGCTGATCCTAGCGAAGGAATGACAGTTCCACGCGTAGGTATATCAACGAGTTTTCAAATACAACAACAAAATAATTAAAATATTACAAACCTAAAACATAACCTCAAACGCACGGCGTAAAACACATTTTGACTTTTAACTGACACATCGTTTAAAACTTAAAAAGAAATAACGTGAAATTCATTCCAAATTCAATTTTAACGCGGTTAAGTAAATTTAAAAACAAAAGTGAGTTTCATTTCATTTGGACTTGTTCCCTTTTATTTTTAACGTGCGACATATTTTTTAATGCACTAGTCAGTCAGTATCATACAGCCAGTTAGAATAAAAGTATTTACGGAAAAATAAGTTTGTAAATAAATTAAATGGTCATAATTTTATTGAATTTTTTATCATTAGCTTTATCAATACGTATTTATTTTGAAATAAATAACGTGTTATGGTTTGACAACATGGAAAAATAAAACGATCAAATATCTACATTATTCTATTCTTTGCTTACTTATATCATAATAAAAAATACAATTCATGTCAAAAAAAGCCTACATATTGCTCAGGTTGATAAAAATTGAGTTATTTTTTTTCTCTTTTTCATCCGACTGCGAGATGCCAATAAGGTGGATTTATCAATACTTGTCTTATTGGGTAAACAAGTTTCTAACCTCAAAATCTGCAATTTTTGTGGGAAACAGCTGTTTTATCACTACATAGTATAAAACAAAGTCGCTGTCGCTGTCTGTCTGTCCCTATGTATGCTTAAATCTTTAAAACTACGCAACGGATTTTGAAGCGGTTTTTTTTAATAGATAAGTGATTCAAGAGGAAGGTTTATGTGTATAATATATGCATAATATTGTAGAGAAACACTGATAAATTTAGAGGTTTCTAATGTGATGTCGTAAATAAACTATTTTTTTTGCGCTTACATTGCAAACGCTGGCTGTACCCCACGAGATAAATCAAAATAATGTACTACAGTATTGTACATCTTAAAAAGGTCAACAAAAAAGTCCGTGATGGTATATGTCTATCTCTTAAGGATAACCCACAATAACCATTTATTATCCTTAACATTTTACGGGAAAAAATGGCTTATTTACGAAGTAATTTTAAGCAATACAGCATTAATCCTTATCCATTTAAGTACCTTAAATACATTGTGCCATTTAATATAGATCAAATGGCCCTTTACAGCATGTAATTTAAATGAATATTTCCGAAGATATTACAGATTTAAAATGCAGGGACAGCACTTTATGATTAACAGCGATCGGACGCGCGTTTATCGGAGCTCTCTGGGAACATAAGCTGTAAACGTTGTTTATAAGGACATTCTATAGTAGGTAGGTATATTTAGTATCAGCATTGCACCCGTGCGAAGCCGGGGCGGGTCGCTAGTCCTAAATAAAACAAACCTAGGCTAAAAACTGGCAAAGTGACGTCTAAAATATTGTCTCCGGTTCCTTTATTTGCAAGGAAACAGCTGTTTAGCCAAAAGAGGTGCATTTTGAGGTTAGAAACTTGTTTACCAAATAAGACAAGTATGAATGAATTCACTGTATGTATGAAGATGACCAAAAATCGGTTGTTCTGCTCTATCTCCTGAACTAGTGCACCAATTTTAATAAATAGGGTATCATATGATTCGTGGAGAATCCTAACGATGCGTCATAAAGAGCAAAAATGCTTTACGTCGCCAGTCGGGTTTTAGTTTACTTTCTTTTTACAAGCTTTTTAGGGTTCCGTACCCAAAGGGTAAAACGGGACCCTATTACTAAGACTCCGCTGTCCGTCCGTCTGTCACCAGGCAGTTCTCATGAACCGTGACAGTTAGACAGTTGAAATTTTCACAGATGATGTATTTCTATTGCCGGTATAAATACAAATACTAAGAAACAGAATAAAATAAATATTTAAGGGGGCGCCCATACAACAAAGGGAGCTTGAGGAATTTGGGGGGGGGGGGGGTCTTGTAAAACGTTACGATGCATTCGAGGGGCGGGAGGGGGGTTTGAACTACGCGTTACTTGAATTTTTTTTAACCCTTCGCACAGTGTGTTATTTTGGATGGATAGCGGACACTCTCGGGTTATTGCTTCATCTTATAGAGCTAGCAGAGCAGTTAAACTTTTCCTAAGCAACCATAATTTTTTAATGTTTAGTTTTGAAGTTATTGAAGGTCATGCTGACGTAAGCAAAAATGACTTTGTGTTATTACTTCTTTAATTATTGATATAATTACATACAAAATTTTAAGTTTTAAGTATTAAAACAATATCAAACTCCATACGAATTTTGGTTAGTTTATAAACGATATTTAAATGGAAATCAGTATTTTTTTGTTTTTTACTAAATTTAGTTTTTCTCAGTATTTCTATCGATTCGGAATCTGATTTCAATGCTACACTTGCGTAATATAGTTCTTAACAGCACAAAGTAAAAAGCAAATTCGGAAACAGTGGGACTTTTGAAATATTACATTTCTAAAGTTTTCATAGAATTTCTATGGAAATAGGGTTGACAAAATCGGTGCGCTGATAAATGTCCAAATCTAATGGTCGACTTTTTGGACCTTGTAATCGAGCATGTGCTTCCAACATATTAAACACATCAACATATTATTCACTACTGTTTTCATTCTCTAAAGAATGCGAATCTGCCACTCGCCGACCAACATGAGGGTTGGCGCCCTCATGCCCCCCTTGTACTAAGTCCCCCGATCGAGGCTCGGAAGGACATCCAGGAGGCAAGGCAGCGCCATGGGTCTTTAACGGCTCCATGACGCCTCACCCCCGCTCCTCCAGACATAATGTAAAGATATTGGGTTCTAGCAATACGCTTAACGAGGGCGGACCCCTTCCCAATATCACATCATGCCCTTCATCGAAGTAAATGCACGATCCTTTACCAAACGTAACAGCAAACGTATATTTAGCTCGTAGCAATGACGACCGCTGGGGTCGAAAGGTTCTAGAATGGCGACCGGGGACTTGCAGGCGTGCAGTGGGATGGCCCGCTACTTGATGGTCAGATTTCCTCGTAAATGTGGCAGGCCACGGATGGGCGCAGGCAGCATCAGACCGGCAAGAGTTGAAGCTGTTAGAGGAGGCCTACGTTCAGCAGTGGACATCCATAGGCTGATATAATGATGAAACGTATATTTATTATATTTACCAATTACGTTTGTCTAAAATATCATGTTTTAGGTAACTGCACTGCACTGACTGTGATGTTGGGTTTAGATACGGTGCCAAATAGATAGACGGTAGATATCTGTTAGATCGCGTTAATTTTGATATTTTTGATCATAAAAATCTTATAAAACAGTTGTGTGATTTAATTGTATATTTATTTTCTAACCTTTGAATTTTAACTTAATGTAAAAATTTACAATATTGATTGCGCGAGAATTTCTCATGCTACTATAACAAAAATATACATATCAGTTTTTAAAAGCTTTTTTAAATAGTAAGTTACCTTTCTAAGTCATTTAAGAATTTGTAACGGTAAAGGGAGGTGACAGCCCTAACCTCAATATTATAATTGAAATAACTCCGAAGTCCCACATCATCCAGACCTAGTTTTTTTTCATAATATAGTACATGATAAAACAAAACTAATCATGTTAAAAAAAAATCCGGATACGGCAGGATTAAAGAAAATTTTTTTTTTTAAGTTTTATACAAAAAACGCGATATTTCCGTATATACGCGATAATTAACAAATCTTATAGACTGAATGAAAGGACACAAAGGCCTATTGTAATACCCTATTAAAACAGTAACAAATTTCTGTATATAAACGAAGATAATGCATTTCTTTGGTTTCTATGGAGATTTCTCGAGTTTTAAAATTACTTCAAAACGGCACATTAAAAAATTATGGTTGCTTAGGAAAAGTTTAACTGCTCAGTTAGCTCTTTAGGATAAGACAATAAACCGAGAGTGTCCGCTATCCATCCAAAATAACACACTGTGCTTCGGAACGATCGCGTTCTCTCACTCATTTTGGAATGACCTCTTGAAATTTTACTAGCGGGAAGGGGGGTACAGAAAAACGTTACAGCGCGTTACATGGGGGGGTCAAAAAACTCCAAATATTGCGTTACGTAATACTTGAACGCTCCCAAACGTGATTTTTTTCATTATTTATAGATAATAGTACGGAACCCTTTGTGCGCGAGTCCGATTCGCACTTGGGCGGTTTTTATAAACATGCAATGTTTATATGCATGTTCGGGTCAAACCTTGCAAGCTTAATTAGAACCACTTCCTCTTATCCGGCGAAGCTGAATTTTTACGTTGGTTCAGTTCCGATGACAATGCATGTTTATGGTAAGCATGACCTGAATCGGCATCCAGGGTTAGCTCCAGACAAAGGAACTCTTCAACGGTCAACAGCGCAGACAAAATGTTCTGTACGAATTTAATTGCAATTTAATAAAAACGTATTGTATTATTTACTGAAAGTATCCGGTAGTCGCTTCTCTAAGAACATGGTACTTTAATTTTTCAGAATCAGAATATTTAGATGACCATGACGACCCCGTTTTAGATTGAGATCCTGTCATGCCTTCGGCGCCGAAAGGGTTAACTATTGTGCTTTTTATGTGTTTGTATGGACAAAGATTTTCTTCGTTTCATGAAAAAAAAAAAGTACTCACCATACGGTTCGCCGTCTAATTTGTCCTCG
Organism: Tortricodes alternella; assembly: GCA_947859335.1. Taxonomy (NCBI): domain Eukaryota; kingdom Metazoa; phylum Arthropoda; class Insecta; order Lepidoptera; family Tortricidae; genus Tortricodes; species Tortricodes alternella. The sequence goes on from OX401972.1 coordinate 7,687,314, forward strand.
GCGTGTTTTTTGTCAAAATGCCGCGTCAAATACTCAAATCTGAAAAAACATTGATAAAACATAGGTATCTATTAATACTTAACACAGTGATAAATAAATAAATAAAATATATCACCATAAAATAAATAGCATAGAATGCGTGCAGATGCTTATCATCCTGGCATGTCGTAAAAGTCAACTAAGGGACGGGTCCTCTCCAACATGGTGGACTATCTGTATGGGCGATGGGCTGATCACCTGTCACCATACGGTTCATCATACCATCTTAGGACTAATTAACCGAACGTGGCCACAAGTAGTCTTGTGGCTCTGCCCACCCCATTAGGGATTTCGGGCGTGATGCTATGTATGTATGTATGTAAAATAAATAACACTCTGATTCGCCCGGTGCTTTTACGGACTTTTATATATATTCTTTAGTAGGTAAAGATCTTCACAAAATTATCAATAAGTAAAAACCGAAACTAAATCTGTTCAGTGCTTACTGAAAAACTCGTGGACGGACAGACGGACAAAGCAGAACTTACAATTATAAATATACTTATATATAATTTGGTCTAGCCTATTTTTGATTGGCTTTCGCTTGACCCACAGACAAATATCCTAAATCCTTAGGCTAACTTTTACTAGCAAATAAAGCTACCAAGTGTATGGATCACCCCGCAAGATCCATAAAGTACGTCACAAGTTAAGGGCTCCCCCTAAGGGGGTTGGCGACCTGTGACATTGTGTTACAAGGGGTGGGAGGGGTCCTAAGTTTCATGACGTCACATTTCAAAATCGAATACATCTAAGTGTTAAAATGCCAAATTTGAATTATAAGGAAAAATTAAAAAAAAAAAAAAACTATCTGTATGGACGTAAGGTTTAAATTGTATTGTTGGCGAGTTCACACTCGCTCCACTACGTCACGCGCCGGTCGCGTTTTTTTTTCAAATATTTGATTTGATGTTGATTATATAAAAATATAATTTAAATGGAAATAAAACTAATTTCGGAACTGCTGTTTTAATTTAATAATATCTAGAAGTAAAATTGCAAAATATGACCAACTGTGACGAGAACGGGGGAGGAGTCAAAAAGTCACGAAATTAGTGACGTACTTTATGAATGACGTCTTGCGGGGCGCGCGGGGTTAAAGCGCTACTATCGGTGCGTTCGAGGTTATGCACCCGCGCCTGCCTCTAGAAACTGCGCCTGCCTCTGCCACTTCAAAACTGTTAAAGCTGGTCAACAACCATAACACTCAACGATTACGTACCTTGTGAATATCTTATAGCATATCCTGCACTGGTATTTGATCGCTAAGTGTATTCTCTTGTTATGCCGCCCGAGTTTGCTCGCCGTAATAAAGGACTGTCCGCACTCGCTGCATGTGTAAGGTTTTTCATCTGAAAATTAAATATTTAAAATGTTAAGAGGACTGTGAACCAATGGCAAAAATCACCCTTTTCATACAAAAGGCGATAGCAATTTTCACGCTTTAAATATTAACTGAATTTGACCAATTTTTGATAGGTTGTCAGTCAGTACAAAATCTAGGTTGATACGTGCGCATGCGCGGAATTAATTGGATATATGGTTTGTGGCTAGCAACGGCGCATTTTCGCGTTTTTCTCGATTCATCATCATCACTTCAGCTAGCAGACGTCCACTGGCCTCCCCCAATGATCACACCAACAACCTGTCCCGTGAGGCTCGTCAGTCCTATAAATGAAAAAAATTCAAACATACCTGTATGCGATCTGACGTGTAATTTCAAATAGTAGCTCAACGAGAACTGCTTCTGGCAAGCGGAACATTTATAAATCTTCTCCAAATCCTTATTGTACTCTTCTTTCTCAGCATTCTGTGTTTCTGCACCTATAACCACCTTATTCAGGTCTTCCGTTGCACCTTTTATTTCGTCACCTTTTTTTTCATCAGCTTTTATTTCATTGTTACTTATATTTACATCACTATTTCCAGGTTTTTCTGTATCACTAATATTATTCGCATTCACAGGAGTAGGATTAGGATTGCTTAAAAAATCAGCGGCCGTTTCACTCCCAATGTATCCGTCCTCCGGTTTAATCTCAACCTCCAGTTTCACCTCTTTCGCTAGTTTCTTTAACTTCTTCTGTTCTTTCTTAATCTTCTTTTTCTTTAACTTATTCTTCAATCGTAAATCGTAGCTTGTTAACCTCTCTTTGTGGTCAACTAAATGCGAATCTAGGTCCCGGAGCTCCTTAAAACTAACGTTGCATAAAGCACAAGCGTAAAATGGAAAGTTCTCGTCATTAATCTTCTGTGACCAGTAACTGCTTTTCTTTCCTCCTTCTTTTTTAACCTTGTTCAAATCGAAAACTAATTTCTCCAGTTGATTTGGCTCAGTGGAATTTCCTTCGTTCACATTCTGACCATTTATGATATCACGTTGAAGTGTATCATTTTGAGGTATATCATTGCGCGGTATATCATTGACTTGTGTGTTTTGGTGAATGTTATTGTTCATATAGGCGAGCGGTTGTTCAAGCTTGACATTGTAGGGATAAGTGTTGTATTGAAGGTGCGGATAAGCAAATGACTGGTATTCATATGTACTTAAAGGATCTATTTCCGTAGCCATGGGATCCATTTTGAATAGACACTGGAACAGATAACAGATCATATAAAAAAAGGCAATCTGCAATTGAAATAGAAAATCCGTTTGATTCCCTCATTTCAGAAAATTATAAAACAAAGAACTGAAAATACTTTCATGTAGACTTCATAAATCATATTATCTGTGACTGTACCATCGATATAAACTAGGAGATGAGGTATACTCAAATATTCTACTAAAATGCATTAACTTACACTGATTTCATTTAGTCATACATAGGAGCGAGCGTTGTTTATATTATTTATTTAGTATTAAAATGTTAGATACAACTTTACCCTAGGGCAGGGGTCACCAATTAGTTTCGCTCGGGGTCCGTTTTAAGAAACCAAATGATCATTGCGGTCCGCACATTTTATAGATAAAAATATTTATTAAACAAATGTAATTATGGAAATAACAAGGCTTTTTCTACATATCAATGAGTAAAATACCATTTTGTGTTGCGGACTATCTGTCTGTAGTTTGGAAAATTGGTGCAAGCTATTGACATTAAACCCTTGCACTCTGTAGTGCAAGTTCCTGTGTTCTGGCGGTCCGCACAAAATGAGTGGATTCGGACCGCGGTCCGCCATTTGGTGACCCCTAACCTAGGGTGTTTCAACAGAGACTGATGGACAATCAGTGATGCGGTCAATGCTTTTCAGACAAATAAAGATGAGCCACAGGAACTCATATTTTGTTGTACATCCGAGCGCCTGCTACCATAGCTCCTCATTTTATATCAATGGAGTATGCAAATTATCCTTATACAAGTGTATAATCAGTGCAAACGTTAACACTGCCTTCCAGACAATGGAATGGACAATCTAAACTGTTGGATATAGAACTGTGAAACTGTACACAGAATTTCCTCACATAATGTAAATATGCACAAAAAAAGATTTATAAAAATTCATCCCCTAAGGGGTCATCCATAAAGTATGTCACACATTAAAGGGGGGGAGGGGGTCGACGAAGTGTGACATTGTGTGACAAGGGGTGTGAGGTGTCCTAAGTTTCGTGATGTCACATTTCAAAATCGAATACATCAAATCAAATGTCAAATTTGAACAGTTATAGAAAAATGATTTAATTTAATAATTTCTAGATGTAACATGGCAAAATATGTGATGTCACACTAGGGGGGGGGGTCTCCCAAATCCAAATGTGACCAACTGTGACAAGGACGGGGGAGGGGTCATGGTGGACGTAGTTTATGGATGACCCTTAATGGGGTTTTGTGGCTAAAAGTTTACTTGTAGTGAAGTTAGCAGTTTTTTAAGTTCCCCTGGGTAATCCCTTTGACTACTAGTTATCCATAAAGTGCTATTAAAACTATTTATAATACTACTCTTTATAAGTTTACTAAGAGTAATCGAAATAATTAGTCAGTAAATACCCAGCGCTAGACAAATTTCGACTATGACCTTTATCTACTTGTGAATATGCACTATATTCGCTTCAACCAAATACCACACGTCAAATACGCACGAAACTTACAAAAATTAACAACAAAAGTATTTACACACAGAGTTAATCGTCGCGGACGGAGCGAAAACTACATAAATCACCTAAAAACTCACTGTCCACATCATCAGCAATAATTAATACACATTTTGTTTACATAAACACTAAAAACCTTAACGAAAAAGGTAAACAAAGGCTTAAAAAGCTCCAAATAAGCCCGCTTGAGACCTCGAGAGCCGCTACACTGCTCGGCGAGTTAATCGATATTTTATGAAGGTAAAAAAACGTACCTATGACGGACATTTGATACAAAAAAACACAGTTTTTTTAACAACACTGTTCATGCGTGAGAAAGAAACCAGCGGTTTCCCTCCAAAACTCGCACGATCCAGCACACATAACCGACGGGAAGTTTGTTCAAAAGTTCATTTACAGAAATAACTTGATTTAAAACAAAATAGCTATGTTCAAACAATGAAAAATTTAATCACAAATTCACATTTTTATCGCGTGACTGACTGCCATGGCCGTCATTTTAATGTTACCATAATTAAAAAATATTTTTACCCTCTCCACTTTATTATTGATTTTTTTTAAATATAACAGCGTAACCAATGTTTCGTCTCATTCAAAAGTCACTTTATATCACAATAAAACAATAGTTAATAATAATATAGTAGGACATCGTTTTCATTTGAACTATCATATGTTTCAATTAATAGTCATTCAGTTCATTCGGATATAGGTTTTTTCTTTTTATTTTGTATTGTTAGTAAATTTCAAACAATTTTTATATTTTTCTACGAAATAATAAATAAATAAACAGAAATAAAAAAACTACCCAGAATGCCGTCAACAAAAGAAAGACTGTCAATATCGAGCAAATAGTAGCAGCTCGGCGTTCGTCGAAGAGATGCCCGTCTATACGGAGGGATGGAGGCATGAAGAGTATTCAGGATAATTATGATCTGGCACCGGCGCTCGTGTGTAGATGACGTGCCTGTGTTCGTGATGAAACAGTTAAATAAGTTGCATAAGTTTTCGTCTAATTCGACCAAATAATTTAACTCAAACAGTACTAGTACTATGTACTTGGAACTAATTGGACATTACATTATACAATACAGCAATGCAGTTGCGATACAATCACTAAACGACTACGATGCTGTTGCTGTCCGTGAACCATATAGTTAGTCGTCCTAGAGGTAAAAACCGGACAAGTGCGAGTTAAACTCGCGTGGAGAGGGTTCCGTTCTGTACATGATTATCTGAAACACACTAGGTCACTTTAAATACCATAGACTTCTTATAGGTTTTCCTGTAATCTACTTTCCGTATTTTTTTCAAAATGTTAGTCCCATTCGTTTCGGAAATAAGGTCCATCCCTCCCGGTCAATTTTTGCCTATTTTCCTAAATAACTTCGAAACTATATTACTTGAAATTCAAAAGAAAATATATTTAAGGTCCCCTCAATAAGCCCTTTCATTTGATATGTCACACAATGCAAGCTGCAACACTTTGTTTTTAATTTTCTAATTTACCCCCCAAAAGTGGCCCCAATGTTTAAAATTTTATATTTACGTCATCTGTCCGTGTTGCAGTCACCGATTTACATATGTATGCCAAATTTCAACCCAATCGGTCCAGTAGTTTCGGAGCCAATTGGCTGTGACAGACGGACAAACAGACAGACATACAGACAGACAGACACACGAGTGATCCTATAAAGGTTTCGTTTTTGCTTTTGAGATACGGAACCCTAAAAACCGTAGTATATGAATTCGGATAGAGACCTTTATAGGGGTGTGTCACTAGATCACCCAGTCATCGAATGTCTAGGCTATTTCTTATCCGCCGGTTAGGACGCTCTTGAAAGATGTTTCAATTACATCTGAAATACAAAAAAATAGAACAGAAAACCATTGTACCTATCTGAAATCCATAAAATTGCTATTGGATGTCATAACTGGGCACTTTAAGTTCACAAAAAACCACTTCTTACGAAGTTTTTAGGAAGTATTTGCAAAATTGGTTACCTCAAAATTCTAATACTGTATTCTTCCTTAAAACTTCATAAGAAATATTTCTTTTGCATGTAGTGGAAATTTTAGGCCCCAGCTATTACGTATTCTAACTTGTAGTAGGGGTAAATTATTTTTCACTGGCAGCACTACTGACAGCTGTCAAAAGCTCAAGGTCACGTCCCATTTTTTTCAAAACTTATAATTGCAAGGTCATTCATAATACCATATTTTACACAAAGTCAATTTAATAATGGAGTTGGTATACAATTTTACAAATAAATTCAGCAGCAAAATCACAAACAGAGAAATAATATGAAGACTGCAAAGTATAGGCAGTTAACTTATTTTATTTCACACACTTTGTTTTTACTAGTACAGCAAGCTGCCGATAGATGGCGCCGTAGTAAATGTGTTAATGATTGCATTTGGTTTATTATGCGGCACTGGAGTCGCCTGTCAATAACCATTGCTTTCTACTCTATACAAGATGGCTCTGGCTACTACATAATATTTGTGCCTTTCCATAATTTAAACAAGAAGATTATTATTACGCCCAACCAATTACCAACGATGGGCCCCTGTGAATACCGGTACCGTAATCTAAAAACGGTTGGCATTTCTGCATTGTATGCAACGAAGGCCCTATTATAGGTAAATTAAGTTACGTTAGCCCGATGCAGTAAAATATTATCATCACGCCCATCCACTTACCAACGTTGGGCCAATGCGACTTCTGCTAGAGTTGGTTTAAAACTGATGGCATTTCTGCATTATGTTGTTTCAGTTGGAAATTATACAATGGCCCTTGGTTGGAGGCCCTTCCTCAAAACGACGGCCAAATCTAACCGTTAGCCAACTAACGAGACCCATGTGACCCGACCAAATGCCAGCACGAAATGTTGACGAAATATAATTTGCACCGATTCGACTAGCTATTCCAGTGCAAATATAGGTATATTTTTTTTATTAAAAACTTTTAAGCAAATTATGCACTTACTCTTTGTCACTCCCACAATTAAGACGAATCTAGCGACACCTCATAAATAGTTAATAGATTCAGGCGTTACTTTGCGGAAATCCATATTATACTAGAAATATTGAATTACTTTGCTATTCCGCGAAAACAGTAGGGTAAAATCGTGCAAATAGCGGCGCTTGTGTTGAATATTTTTCAACACAAACGCTACTACAACCACCACCACCACCACCACCAAAAATACCGCTCGACACGTGTTTCGCCTCTCTACGAGGCATCCTCAGGAGAAGTTGATAGTCCGACGCTCGGTCCACAAACTATATAGAGATACTACGTATGCTCGGTCGAAGAATGAGCTCGTTAAGAACGGTTGGCTCAATTTATACCCTCGCTACACTACCCCCATTAAGAGAATTTGAATTTGAAAATACCCGTAACAACGGTGATGACGCTACATTTAACTGTTCATTTATAATTGTGCCCCTGTTATTGTGCCTTATTATCTCCAATTGTTCGAGAACACCTAGACGCAATCCTTTTTCGCAAACATGTAAGATGATATGAATGTGAATCGGGCAAAACATGATTAGATTCTAATAAATGTTTAGCGAAATTGGACTTGTCTGGATGTTCATGCCTATACGAAGCTACATGCTCTTTATATCTAATTGCGAAATTCCGCCCTGTCTGCCCTATGTATACTTTTTTACAGACATCACAGGTGAGCTTGTCCGGACAATTATGAAAAATAATGCACCACTGAAATACGATAAACGTCCATCCCCAAAATTCACCCAAGTATATCCCACCGTCTGGCACCAACCTATTCTCGTGATAATTGTCCCGATAATTTTTACTATTGTGACCCTTAGAGGCTTTTATACATCTCTACGTCAATAAACTGGTCCAGACGCGGAGACTATACATCTCCCTTATTAGTTATTTATTATAATTAATTCATACCCATTAGGTTTGTTTGTTGCCCTTTTTATGTGATAGTCTTAGATAAAATTCTAATGTAAAAGTTAAAAATAACCGGCCAAGTGACAGTCGGACTCGCGCACGTAGGGTTCCGTACCATTACCTATCTATTGTCTCGGAATGCCGTAACTTGGGGCTTATCATGGACAGCTCGTTACATTTTGAGACTCACATTTCTCAGATTGCACAAAACTGTTTTTACAGATTAAAAGTTCTGTACAGAGTACGAAACTTTCTAAGTGTAAATGTGCGTATTATGTTATGTGATTCGCTCATTTTGTCTAAGCTCAACTATGTGGATTCCGTATATGGGGACTGTTTACTAGCACGTACAAAAAAAGTTATCCAGCGTGTCCAGAATGCTTGCGTACGTTTTTGTTTTCCCGTACCTCCACGGTCACATATTACTCCTTACCTTAATAGCCATAAACTATTAAATATGCAAGCGCGACGTACTTTGCATTTTGCCACTGTTCTTTTTGGGATTGTTAGGCACAGAAAGCCAGTTTATTTATATGACAAACTGATAATCTCCCAACGTCAACGAATTTTCTCAAGACTCATATGCCCGAGGCACAGTACTGGTGCATTTCGTGGCAGCTTTCGCTATGCCGCCACGAAATGTTGGAATAATCTTCCACCGCCTACAAAACGCTCAAATTCGGTAAGCAGCTTTAATTATAAGCTAAAACTACTTCTTCTTCAAGGTACTGTAGCAAGTGGGCAATAAACATCTAATTGTCAATTTTATTGGCTAAATTCTATTTTCATTCTGAATCCCATCCACAAACCTAGTTATATCTTCTAACTCATATATACTTCTATTATTATTATAACTCACAAATTGCTATTTTTATTATTATTATGTACTATTTATTATTATCAACTTATTTCTTTCTATTAAACCACAGTACGCTGTCCCGAACAACTCGCTCTGGCTCCACAGAAAACCAGCGTTGTTGGCACTATCATGCTAGCAGCATTGCTGAGTGGAGACCATTTCGGCTTTATATCTTTCATTATGTTGTTGTGTTGTTGTGTTGATGTTTTCGCCGAATAAATGTTTTTCTATTTCTATTTCTATAATCAAGCAAAAAAAAAAAACGTTTTTTGTATGGGAGCCCCCCTCAAATATTTAATTTATTTTAATATAATTATTTAACTTTAAAGTGAATATTATATCTAAATATTCTGTGAATATAACAAGTGTCTACCTGTTGCCGTTATCAATATCGAGCAAAAATTAGCAAAAAAATCACGTTTGTTGTATGGGAGCCCCCTTAAATATTTATTTTATTCTGTTTTTTAGTATTTGTTGTTATAGCGGCAACAAAAATGCATCATTTGTGAAAATTTCAACTGTCTAGCTATCATGGTCCATGAGATACAGCCTGGAGGACAGACGGACAGCCAAGCGGAGCCTTAGTAATAGGATCCCGTTTTTAAACTTTTGGGTACGGAACCCTAAAAACGCAAAAAAACTGCTGAGTCTCTTCTCAGCAGATCTCACCTTTCGAAGCGTTGGTAGATTCCGACATGTGAAAAAGCCCATGTGGCCTACTTGCAAAAACAGTAGTTTATGCAACGGTTGCATAATGATAGGCCTTAAAACACTAGTGCGGTTTTCATGAAACGAGCCGATAGGCGAGTTTCATAATAAGATCGCACGTATGTTTTAAGGCCAAATTATGCAGAGTTGCATACATAACTTTATCTACACACATATTATAAATCCTCCATGATGGGTTCAGAAACAATATTTTCTGGCAACAAGTTATTTTTTGCAATCGTGGCTGCATATTTCCGATATCCGGCGCATTTTCACATCACACACACTCCGAGAAGACTAGTTACTATTCATATTTTCAACTAAAATGTAAATTACAAACAACTTTTTCTATTCAATTCAACAACAATTCTACTTTCGTTCAGCAAAACACCAACATGGTGGCGTCCTCCGTCAAGACCATTTTTTTTTTAAATCATAGACAAACGGATGAAGTCTCTATTCTCATGTCACTCGAGATCAAATATTGTGCAGTTTATATTAAAAAACATACTGAATTGACGTTTCGTATCAATAACTGTTTTAATATCTATGGATACTAGAATAGAGACCCACTTGAGTTTTGACAGCTGTTCCAAATTTAATCTCATTTCTTTACTAAAAACGATAAAGAAGTCATGTTATTTCTTTATCGCAGCACTGGTTTTTCCTAATTGGTTGTCAAAATGGTGGTCATTTCCTACGGTTTTTGATTAACCAATGGAGGTTTTATGATATGGGTGTAGATAATAAATATTTTCACTATCATAACACTAGCATTCACGCTGGCATTCGCGTGTACCGTCTCAAAAAGTAATCTGGTGATTATATGGTCCAGTTCCAATTGATTAACTACATGTATCTTATAGAATCCAGAAATGAACATCGTTAGCGCGTTTTAGAATGAGTGCAGCGCCATCTGTTGCGTTACGTTATAACTTAAAAATATATCTTTCTTTTTGCCGGGTTTATTGTTTTTAACCGACTTCAAAAGAAAAAGGATAGTTAGATTAAAACTTTCGTGAGACATTACTAATACTAAAAATAAGCACGGCTCTCAACCCCTGAAGAAGGGCTCCATATGAGTCCGAAACATGTCGGACAATTTCTCACAATAAATCGTGTGTAAAGCCGTGCTTAATTCTAGTCGTAAAAAGGAGGTTCTCAATTCGGTCGTAAACTTTTTAATTCTTTTTTATATTTGTTACTTTACAACTCCGCCTCCGTCATTTATAAGTAACCCGATTTGAACCGTTGTAGTCAAAGTCGAGGTCTGATGAGAGGATCTATGAGGAATCGAAAGAACTCTTCAATTATATTATAGGTACGCATATAGCAATTTTTGTATTTTTTGTAATAACTCAAGCAGTTACGTTCCAAAAGCATTATTCTGTTGATGAAGACCATAGATGATCACCGGAACTCCTAAATGATAATTATTTCACGGGTGGCGATAAGATTGGTGTATAAGGTTCGGAAGCAACTTGTTCATGAAGATCCATGTGATAAAATAAAACCGGTTGTGAAGAACCAGGAGAACTCCTCAACGACTGATATCTTTGCACCTTGGATAGCAACAGTTTGTTAATGGTGATGAGCAATTACCATTATGCTATTATTACTAGATGTAATAAATTTGTTGCGTTAAATCACATGACAATAAATAAAATGTAAAAAAAAAAAACTGTTCAAAGGCTACTTTGAAGTCGGTTTTTTTATTCGTCAAATTATCAGAAGTCGCGGTCAAAAGATAGTTTGAAATAGGAGTATAAAAAGATTAATTAATGAAGTTAATATTTCGAATAACGTATTAACTTTGAAGTTAAGTTTAAAAATTGTTAACGGACTTATTAACTTGCGTTAAAACAATTAAGGTCCGTTAATCATTAATTGCATACCTACTATTTGCCAAAACAATACCGCGCCGCGAAAAACGTTCTGACAACTTAGAATAATAACGCAATAGAAACCAAGTCCGCGCGCACAATTTGAAGCAAAAAACTCGGAGCCATTTATGGCACCAATTCATACAAACGCCGGGACGCTCCTATAGTGTCAAATGTCAAAGCCTTCACTTTTGTCAGGGCGGTTGTAAGTAAACTATCCTTCTATGGTTTGTAATTCTATGTTTTCGTCATAAGGCTAGGTACAGACGTACAATATAACTGTGCAAATATCACTGGTTGCACAGTTATTGACCGTCAGTAGCGGAAATTGTAATATCACCTACTGACGATCAATATAAGATTTGTTAGATGGGTTCCGCGAACGCATTTTTTTAATGTAGATTTTTTCCGAGTCGCATTTTTCCGCGATCGATCAGTTTCTTCATCGGAATTTTACTCGTAGCTTTATTTAATGTCTCATCGTTCCGGATTCGCTTTTTTTTCGCGTTGCTTTTTCCCGCAATCGGTGTATTTCTTCATCGCATTTCTATTGTTAATGTCTCATATTTTAAGTAAAGTGGATTAATTCATACTTGTCTTATTTGGTAAACAAGTTTCTAACGCTAATAGCTACGAGTAGAAATGCGATGAAGAAATACACAGATTGCGGGAAAAAGCAACGTGAAAAAAAAGCGAATCCGCGAAAAAGAAGCGAAACATTGAGACATTAAATAAAGCTACGAGTAAAATTCCGATGAAGAAATTGATCGATCGCGGCAAAATGCAACTCGGAAAAAATCTACATTGAAAAAATGCGTTCGCGGAACCCATCTAACAAATCTTATATTGATCGTCAGTAGGTGTTATTACAATTTCCGCTACTGACGGTCAATAACTGTGCAACCAGTGATATTTGCACAGTTATATTGTACGTCTGTACCTAGCCTTATGACGAAAACATAGAATTACAAACCATAGAAGGATAGTTTACTTAAAAATGCGTTCGCGGAACCCATCTAACAAATCCAATATAATTGTGCAACCAGTGAGTGAAAGTGCTCAGTTATATTATAGGTAAAACAAAGAAACAGGTTGGAGTGTAGTTTACGTTTTCATTTCACATAACAATTTTAATAAAGATAACACTCGTATAAATTAAAGGCAATAAACTTTATGACAAATGCGACATAGACAGCGGAGACACAGCCAGCAGTCGCGCCCCATGCAAGCAACGATACTCAAAATGTCCTCTAGCAACTCTTGGAATTGCGTGTCTTTGGCGCGCTTTCCGGTTCCGCAGGATGACCAGAATCTGCAACACAGTTGTCGTTGGGGAGGTTGCAGTATAAAGGATTAATATGTCCGTGTTTTTCCAGAATGAGAAATCGCAAATTCATAATTGAATTTATTACACGGACATGATGTATTAGATTTTGAAATGTGACGTCACGAAACTTACGACCCCTTCCACCCCTTGTCACACAATGTCACACTTCGTCGACCCCCTCCCCCCTTTAACGTGTGACGTAAGTACTTTATGGATAACCCCAGGGGTCTCTTTTACATGTATCGGCAACAAGCGGTATTTCCGATAACGAGAACGGTTTGCGTAAACTCATGGTAAGGGTACAGGCTCACTTGAGAGTTTCCTTGAGATACCGGCCCACGTAATGGCAGCACGAGCAGCAATTATGTTCAGCGGATTTCTTGATCTGCTGCAGTGAGGGGCGTGTCTTCATTTTCTTACAGGAGAACCTTCAACGAAACCCCAAGTTATTAAGATTATCGGGGGCAGACGGAATGGTAAGAGGGTAAGATTTATATAGTTTTTATCATCGGTCATATGCGCTATAGCATGGACTAATAATACAAGAGGACTGTCTACCTCGATACATTTGAGCGTACGCCGGAAAAGCTAGTTTCCCTGGCTATACTAGATACATACATACATAGCATCACGCCCGAAATCTCTAATGGGATGGGCAGAGCCAGAAGACTACTTATGGCCACGTTCGATTAATTAGTCTTCAGATGGTATGATGAACCGTATGGTGACAGGTGATCAGCCCATCGCCCATACAGATAGTCCACCATGTCGGAGAGGACCCGTCCCTTAGTCGACTTTTACGACATGCCAGGATGATAAGCATCTGCACGCATTCTATGCTATTCCTTCACTCCCAGTGCAGCAGAGGAGCTCTACTAGATGGCGCTACAAAAAATGTATTGGATCGTAGTTCGGAAGCTTGTCACTAGGTGACGCTATTAGAGTTAGCCTGGGAGATATTCAATCAAATTAAATTAAACTAAATCGTTTTTGTCTTCAAAGTGTCGTTGATTCTGCTTTTTTCACGATTTTTGTAAAAACTAGCAGTTGTTCGGAAAAGAGCAAAGTTGTTTGAACGAATTAATTAAGATTATTAAAGAGGTTGACAGTCTTCTTGTATTAATGGTCCATGATAAAGATTAAGTAATAAAAAAAAATACCCGTTATTAAACGTCAAAATGGATTTTTCTAGAATTAGTATTTCAGTCTTATCTCACTTTGAGGTCAGGTGGACTAGGGTTCTCAAAATAAAACAACCTATTTAAAGAAATACAAAAATTCGGTTATGTGTTTTATAAAACATCTTTTTAAGCAAGTATGTATTTCATTTAAATTTATAAAAATAAAAGAACACCTTATTATTTTATGCAACAAGTACAAAATACCTGCCACAGCTATTTTCTAGGTAATTCAAAATTAACCATCTAATGGCCGAATTCAGAAACGCCACTTATGCATTTGATTAGATATTAAATAGCTAAATGTCCCTCAACTAAAGTCTGTTCGCCGAGAGTTGATAAATATTATGATATCGTTTCGAAATAGCGATACTGTCGCTTAACTATCCCAAACTGTATGACGGGCGTCACTTATCGCCGCGCGCACCGAGTTTCGTGGTACGAGGGACACAGATGTTGTCAAGTGCGGTGCCTCGGCAGGCGGACGGCGGCGAAAAAAATATATTTGTTTTGTTCATATACATAATCGCCATATTGCAAATTAATGTCTTATATGTGCGAGTCAATTGTCACATAAATTCAATTTCCTGCACTGGTTTCGGCGAAAGAAACGAAAAAGAAAAAAAATATCTATGACACCTGTTTAAAACGCATTGGTAAGGATATGACGTGTCTTGTGTCTTTCTATAATATGTCATTGGCTTCGAGTGTGTCGTTTGGGTGTTCGCGGGTTGCTTTCGGTTTATACAGTTAGGCTATTCAATAATAATATTCTGTAAAAAAATATAATTTTTCCCTTTGAATTTTTTTATTATCATCAGTAAAAATAATTACATACATAGTATCACGCCCGAAATCCCTAATGGGGTGGGCAGAGCCACAAGACTACTTGTGGCCACGTTCGATTAATTAGTCCTAAGATGGTATGATGAACCGTATGGTGACAGGTGATCAGCCCATCGCCCATACAGATAGTCCACCATGTTGGAGAGGACCCGTCCCTTAGTCGACTTTTACGACATGCCAGGATGATAAGCATCTGCACGCATTCTACGCTATTTCTTCACTCCCAGTGCAGCAGAGGAGGAAAAATAATTAGCGGGCCGTTATTTGTAATGAGTTAAGAAGCCCTGACTTTTTAAATTTTTTATCAACTCTCGGCGAACAGACATTAGTTGTCAACCTAATACAGAAACGTCACTTTAATTAAAGCTCAATTTGAGGTGCCTTTCTGAATTCGGCCATAAGTATGAAAAAACCGGACAAGTGCGAGTTAAACTAGCGTGGAGAGGGTTCCGTTCCGTACATAATTATCTGAAATTTACTAGGTTACTTTAAATACCATAGACTTCTTATAGGTTTTCCTGTAATCTATAGGTGAAGAACTATTTACTATATTTTTTCAAAATTTTAGCCCCAGTAGTTTCGGAAATAAGGGGGGAATGGTCAATTCTCGCCTATTTTCCCAAATAACTTCCAAACTGTTTTACTTAAAATTCTAAAAAAAATATATTTAAGATCCTCACAATAAGACCTTTCATTTGATATGTCACACGATATAGGTTGCATAACTTTATTTTTATAATTTTCTAATTTACCCCCCAAAAGTGGCCACCATGTTTAAAATTCATGTATTTACGTCACGCGTCCGTATTAAGGTCACCGACTTATATATGGATACCGAATTTCAACTCAATCAGTCCAGTAGTTTCGGAGCAAATTGGCTGTGACAGACGGACAGACAGACAGACGCACGAGTGATCCTATAAGGGGTTCGTTTTTTCCTTTTGAGGTACGGAACCCTAAAAAGTATTGAGTATTCGCGTAAAATGTATGTATACCTGTCATTAAGGGTACAGATGGAGCACGGTACTAGGGGCACAGGGTATAGAGACCAATATTGAAAATTCTGCAGAAATCTATAAAAAATACCTGCTCAATATTTATGGTAATGATTGTGTGTATGTCGGTGTATTGCCCTTTGGGTAAAATATTTTTCGCCAAATTTCGATTCCCAAAAAACTTACCGCAGTAGTTTCATTTCCCAAACGAATCTTTAGCATATTTCCATTTCGTGTTTTATCATTTGGCATCATTTTGCTTTGTCAGGGGTAGGTTAGGTTAGGGTTAACTTGTGTCCCTTACGTAAGTACTTATTTGTCAATAAGATAATCTATAATTTATTAAATAAAAAAACCGACTTCAAATAACCTTTGAAAAGTACCTACGTTTTTTTTTCACATTTTATTTATTATCCTGTGATTTAACGACACACATTTACTTACTACATAAGTAACAATAGCATAATGCCAATTGCTCATCACCATTTACAAACTGTTGCTATCCACGGTGCAAAGATGTCAATCGTTGAGGAGTTCTCCTGGTTCTTCAATTTTATTACATGAATTTTCATGGACATAAGTTGTTTTAGAACTTTATACAACAATTTAATCGCCAACCGTGAAATACTCAACATTTAGGAGTTCCGGTGATCATCTATGGTCTTCATCAACAGTTCCACTTCACCAAATAATGCTTTTGGAAAGTTATTACAGAAAATATAAAAATTGCTCTATGCTTGCCTATAATATTTGAAGAGTTCCATCGATTCCTCATAGATCCTCTCATCATAACTCGACTTTGATGGGACCAAACTGGAGGTAGGTATACCCTTTCGTTTAATGGAATTTTCAAAATCGGTTTATAAATGACGGAGTTCTGAAGTAACAAACATAAAAAAAAATACAACTGAATTGAGAACCTCCACCTTTTTTTTTGAAGTCGGTTAAAAAATACTGTTGCTAACTGTAAAATTGCAACCAGCTGTTTTGACTAATGTTTTATTGCCAAATGATAATTTGAGTAAAATAGTTTGGAATATGATACTCTGGATAAAGTTTTTTGCCCATACATTAGTAATCCGTGTATGTCTTGTATGCGTGTAATATGGCTAGGAAATTTAAATTAAAAAACATACCTCTACAGTTTGAGTACCAATTCCTTTTACTATGAGTTTCGAAAGCCGGGTAAGATTGAATGATAATTATTACAATCTTACCTCGTCAAAATTCACCGGTGTAAGATTGAAAGACACAATAAGTAATTACGCGTCTAAGCACTCAGCGAAGAAGTGCTGCCAGCGGCCCTAACATGCATCCCACAAAGATAAATTAAACCCGTTTATCTCTATGACTATCTCTTACGTCGGCACTAGTGTGAGGGAGACGCACTTAGAGATAAGACCGTCTATCTTATCTTTGTGTCATGCATGTTAGGGCCGCAGTGTGGCTTTCAT
This sequence comes from Tortricodes alternella, assembly GCA_947859335.1. Taxonomy (NCBI): domain Eukaryota; kingdom Metazoa; phylum Arthropoda; class Insecta; order Lepidoptera; family Tortricidae; genus Tortricodes; species Tortricodes alternella. Next base: position 7,704,618 of record OX401972.1, read on the forward strand.
CTTACAGCCAACTGACGTGGTTCAGTCATGAGTCATGGGACACCTACCGTTTGTCGGTCTTTTTCCTCTTATCTTTGTTTCTTTCTTTCTTGCTCCTGTTTGCTTTTTCTTTCTTCTTGCTCTGCTTTTCTCTCTTCGCGTCTTTCCCTTTCAGTTTGTTTTTCTTAGCAACACTGTCCTTAGAGGATTTTTCCAGAGACTGCCAGCGCTTTCGTGCATTTTCTGCCGGGCAGCCTGAAATTAAAGGTTGATAAGGTAAATCTCCAATAACTGGCCACGGCCGCCGGCCCCGGTTACAGGTCACTTTGTAAAAACATGTACAATACGGAATCTGACAGTATTTATATAATTCAATAAAATTTCCTAGCGCCAGAATAATAGAGACAGAGGCATAGGTAACCAAAAGCCCTGGTTAAAAAAAAAAACAGCCAAGTGCGAGTCGGAGTCGCGCACAAAGGGTTCCGTACCATTATCTATAAAAACGGCAAAAAATATGTCTGTTGTATGGGCCCTTAAATATTTGTTTTATTATAATTTAATTATTTATTTTTAATTGAATATATATAACTAAATATTCTGTGACTATTTCAAGCACCTAATTAGGTACCTGTTGCCGTTATTAATATCGAGCAAAATTACATCATCTGTGAAAATTTTAACTGTCTTACTATCACGATGCTTGAGCCACAGCCTGGTGACGGACGGACAGACAGACAGACAGACGGACGGACGGACAGCGGAGTCTTAGTAATAGGGCCCCATTTTACCCTTTGGGTACGGAACCCTAAAACCAACCTTTTTATGCACATTCTGAATGTGGGAGAATTTTTAGCTAGTTCAATACGAGGTTTGCTGATCAGGGTCTGAGGGCCCCTTGAGCTTAGGGGCCCGCGGTACACGGCAAATTTAAGTGACCGCAACACGGACGTGTATCGTAAACAAATAAATTTTAAAATTGAGGCACTCTTTTTTAATGGGAAATAAGAAAATTAAAATAAAAAAGTTTTGCTTACTATATGATGTGACATTTCAAATGAAAGGGCTCATAGTTTGTTAGTTATTTAGGTAAATAGTTAAAAATGTACCATTCCCCCAACTTATCTCCGAAACTACACACACAATTATCACGCCCGAAATCCCTAATGGGGTGGGCAGAGCCACAAGACTACTTGTGGCCACGTTCGATTAATTAGTCCTAAGATGGTATGATGAACCGTATGGTGACAGGTGATCAGCCCATCGCCCATACAGATAGTCCACCATGTTGGAGAGGACCCGTCCCTTAGTCGACTTTTACGACATGCCAGGATGATAAGCATCTGCACGCATTCTATGCTATTTCTTCACTCCCAGTGCAGCAGAGGAGTAAAACTACTGAGCCTAAAATGTTGAAAAAAATACAGAAAATAGATTTTAGCTATAGATTACAGGAAAACCTATAAGGAACGGAACCCTTTCCACGCGAGTTTAATTCTCACTTGTCCGGTTTTTTTAAATCGAATCGACTTCATCAAATCTTGTTTTTGAAACAGCAAGTTTTTCAAGAATATTAACATATATTTTTGTCGCTTTTCCGACTTAAATAGTTTTTGTTAAAATACTGTAGCCGGTTTAGGTTTGTCAGGGCTTACATACCTGCTCGCTAAGAGTGTGCCAAAACTCAATGGAAAGAAGCGTTATTGGAATGAAAATAAAAGATAAAATAAAACTAACGACTATAAAAGAAAAAAGAAAATTCAATAATGCAGAGACCACGGTAAAAACACTAAAATAGAGATGGACGGGCCACATGATTAGGCCCAAAACACCCAAATGGACAAGAACTATCACAGAGTGGTACCCCAGAACAAATACAAGAAAACGAGGTAGACAAATCAAAAGATGGGAGGATGACATCATAAAGATGGTAGGAAAAAGATGGGTTCAAATCGCTAGAAATAGAAACGAATGGAAAAACGTGGAGGAGGCCTTTGTCGCCCAAAGACAATCTGCTAACAAGCAAAAGGAAGGAAACGGAAAAAGTAAAACTAAAGTTACTGCATAAAACTAGCGTATTTATTTTAAGAATAAAATAATAATTTAACAAATAAAAAAACCGACTCCAAAACCCCACTGAAAAGTAAGAAATAATAATTGGCTTTTGTAAGTCATTTACCTAGAAATGGGAGATATATTATTGGTTAAGTGACGTCATAAATTAAATATATCGAAGTCGGTGGCAAGTTGGTGGTTGGTGGTCTTGGACTTGTCAAGTAAATGAACACGGTATGAGGGATGTATTAGAAAGTCCATTTATTCCATGTACCTATTTTCTTATTAACTTGCCACCGACTTCGATATATTTAATTTATGACGTCACTTAACCAATAATATATCTCCCATTTCTAGGTAAATGACTTACAAAAGCCAATTATTATTTCTTACTTTTCAGTGGGGTTTTGGAGTCGGTTTTTTTATTTGTTAAATTATTATTTTATTTTATACTTTTGAGTGCTTATCGTATAAAACACATTTATTACATCAAGCAACAACAGCATAATGCTAATTGCTCATCACCATTTACAAAATGTTGCTATCCAGGGTGCAAGGGCATCAATCTTTGAGGAGTTCTCCTGGTTCTTCAAACCCAGTTCTATTTTACCACGTGCATTTTCATGACCATAAATTGCTTCACAAACTTATAAAGAAATTTAATCGCCAACTGTGAAATACTTATCATTCAGGAGTTCCGGTGATCATCTATGGTCTTCATCAACAGTTCCACTTCACCAAATAATGCTTTTGGAACGTAACTGCTTGAGTTATTACAGATTATACTAAAATTGCTATATGCGTGCCTATAATATTTGAAGAGTTCCATCGATTCCTCATAGATCCTCTCATCACACCTCAACTTTGACTACAACGGGACCAAACTGGAAGTATATCCTACCGATTAAAAAATAGTAGTTTATGCAACGGTTGCATAATGATAGGCCTTAAAACACTAGTGCGGTTTTCATGAAACGAGCCGATAGGCGAGTTTCATAATAAGATCGCACGTGTGTTTTAAGGCCAAATTATGCAGAGTTGCATACATAACTTTATCTACACACATATTATAAATCCTCCATGATGGGTTCAGAAACAATATTTTCTGGCAACAAGTTATTTGTTGCAATCGTGGCTGCATATTTCCGATATCCAGCGCATTTTCACATCACACACATTCCGAGAAGACTACTATTCATATTTTCAACTAAAATGTAAATTACAAACAACTTTTTCTATTCAATTCAACAACAATTCTACTTTCGTTCAGCAAAACACCAATATAATGGCGCCAATTCAATCCTCTGTCAAGACCATTTTTTTTTTAAATCATAGACAAACTAATGAAGTCTCAATTCTCATGTCACTCGAGATCAAATGTTGTGCAGTTTATATTAAAAAAACATACTGAATTGACGTTTCGTATCAATAACTGTTTAATATCTATGGATACTAGAATAGAGACCCACTTGAGTTTTGACAGCTGTTCCAAATTTAAATCTCATTTCTTTACTAAAAACGATAAAGAAATAACATTGCAGCACTGGTGTTTCCTAATTGGTTGTCAAAATGGTGGTCATTTCCTACGGTTTTTGATTAAACAATGGAGGTTTTATGATATGGGTGTAGATAAAGAATTTTTCAAATCGGTTTATAAATGACGGAGTTCTGAAGAAACAAACATAAAAAAAAAATACAACCAAATTGAGAACCTCCTCCTTTTTTTTGAAGTCGGTTAAAAAGAAAAATAAAATCCTATACTTTTAAAAACAAATGTTAACAGAATAAAGGCTTTTATTATTATTATTATTATTACATACCTGCTCGCAGGTTGGTGGTAGACGGTGCGTCAACGACCCTTGCTGCCATCTTCCACCCCACTGGGATCCGGGGGTGAACTCACGCTGAGGCAGCGGCGAAACAAACGCACTGAGAAACAAACATACAGGATGGGCCATAAGTTTTTGCAACATGATAGAGGCAATAGTTAATTTTTTTTTTAAATTTGTATAAACACTTTTGTCTAAACGAGCTCCGTCTTGCTGGCACTCCTGCAACCGACTACGCAATTGTATGGAAAGATGCTGACAATCATCACTTCTGGTACGTAACCGCCCTGTTTGCTTAATATTCGTTGTTGAACCAGTTTCTTTAAACATATTGACCACAACTTAGATTCAATTGATGCTGGGACACTAACTTATACGGCGTAATGCGTAATCCATATTAAATCCTAAGAAGGCATCGCATAGTAATGTAAGACTGTTTTTTTTTAAAGTGTTTATCACAATAACCACGTTGCTTTCCTGTGAAACGGTCCATCGTAAAAATGTACAAAATGACGTTTAATTTGCCGTCATCCTTTGTACCGCACAATTAATAGTTTAGAAACAAATCTGTGTTGCTATTTGCAAACACTTGTGGCCCACCCTGTGTAGTGTATATATATATATATATATATGTATATGCGGCGGCCCTAGCAAAGTCAGCGGGTTTCAACCCGCACTTTAGGTACATAGGCTCGGCCGTCAGGCTGTGGTCAGGCAGCTCGGAGCTGTAAATCGCAGTAGGTTGCCGCTCGCTCGCTCGCCGATTCGCGCGCGTGCTTCATGTAATAGCCTAGATGTCTGAGCCCTTATCATGAGTTTCCGCAAACCGCTCTCGCTACCGGTATCTATCGGAAATGCTGCTTGTAGCCGATACAAGTAATAGGCACCGAGTGATAGTTTACGCTAGCGAGAGCGTTTTGCGCAGCCCATAGTAATAGTACTGGTGTTGTTAGGTGACGCGGTTAAAAAACTGGACTCCGCTGCTCGATTACTAATAATGATCATGTGCGATGAATGCTACTGCGACATATTTTTACTGTGACAAATACTACTGCGAAAGCGCTTGGATGCGACAAATTATTTACCGACAAACTGAAAATGAAAATGCGACAAATTATACACTTACAAACGAAAGTGTGACAAGGGTTATACGGTACAATAATGACATGTCGACAAAGATGGTTGGCTGGTGAAAAAAAAAACCGAACAAGTGCGAGTTAAACTCGCGTGGACAGGGTTCCGTTCCGTACATGATTATCTGAAAATTTCCTATGTTACTTTAAATACTACAGACTTCTTATAGGTTTTTCTGTAATCTATAGGTAAAGAATTATTTTCTGTATTTTATTCAAAATTTCAGGCCCAGTAGTTTCGGAGATAAGGGGGGAATGGTAAATTTTCGCCTATTTTCCTACATAACTTCCTAACTATTTATTTTAAAATTCTAAAAAAATTAAGTTGAGATTCTCAATTACGAGCCCTTTGATCTGATATGTCACACGATATACCTACTTAATTTGCAATTTTTTATTTTATTTTCTAATTTACCCTCCAAAAGTGGCCCCCATGTTTAAAATTCATTAATTTACGTTACGCGTCCGTGTTGCGGTCACCGACTTATATACATATGTGTACCTACCAAATTTCAACTCAATAGTTTCGGAGCAAATTGGCTGTGACAGACGGACAGACAGACACACGAGTGATCCTATAAGGGTTCCGTTTTTTCCTTTTGAGGTACGGAACCCTAAAAAGTACCCTATATCGTTGCCCAGGGCTCAAAATTCATTAAAAGCGGTTCAGTGGTTTAGTCGTGAAAACTTAAGAGGAGTGTGAACCTACGGCTTTTCATACAAAAGGCGATAACGATTTCCACTCCTTAAATGTTAACAGATTTTGAACAATTTTTGATAGGTTATCAGTCAGAACAAAATCTAGGTCTAAACGTTTTGATATTTTCACTATAATCAATAAATTCAGTTTTATTGTCATTTCAGTATTCTCATACAAAACTAATTTCGGCGATTATTTGAATTTGTTGATCTTTAATCAAAATTCAAAAAACGTATAGACCTTGATTATGTTCTGACTGACAACCTGTTAATAATTGGTCAAAATCGGTTAACATTTAAGGGGTGTAAATCGTTATCGCCTTTTGTATGAAAAGGGCGATTTTTGCCGTTGGTTCACAGTCGTCTTAACAGTGTTATTTTCGCATTAATTATTAGGTAGTATGGATATACTTCGGATATACCTTAATTTCGTCGCTGATCTACCACCATTTCTAGTCCATTGCTTTCTAAAAGAATCCCTCGTACATTATTTCAATTCACTATAATTTAAGCAATCCCAATGATATTAGTCAATCCAGTCAAAATTCAGTAGTATATACGTCACTGCAATGTCAAGATTTTCTTTTCAGAAAGACAGTTCTAAAGAAGTTCAAATAAGTTATTAATTAAAAACCGGACCAGTTCGAGTCTGACTCGCGCGCCGAGGGTAACGTACCCTATGCAATTAAACTTTACAGATAACTTTGGCAACTCCTATCTTTTTAGGCCATTTTTAGTGTGATACTATGTTGTACGCACTCTGAAAATGGCTAAAAACTAAGCTAATTGGGTAGTTGACTATAGTAACAAATATTCAAATATTTCTGTGGAATGATAAAAACACTAATCAGAACGCCATAAACTCATAGCAATCGGGTGCGTTCCTAATCGCGCTCACAGCGCCAGATCGGGCTCGCGCTCGTACCGATTTATCGGGTCGTGCATTCCCTGGTCGTACATTATTGGCTTCCGCTTCTTTACATTTATGACAGACAACCTGGGTGTTTCTGCCAGTGGAATGACGTCACATGCGAGAGCTGACAGTGGATGGCGTTTTGGCGGCTTTATAAATGTAAAATATATTTAGCGTTTTTGCCTTGAAAATGAGGAAATTTAATGACGAAAATATTTTTATCTACACCCATATCATAAAACCTCCATAGTGTAATCAAAAACTGTAGGAAATGACCACCATTTTGACAACCAATTAGGTAAAACGAGTGCTGCAATGTTATTCCCGTATCGATTTTAGTATAGAAATGAGATTAAATTTGGAACAGCTGTCAAAACTCAAGTGGGTCTCTATTCTAGTACCTATCCATAGATATTAGATATTAAAACAGGTATTGATACGAAACGTCAATTCAGTATGTTTTTTTAATATAAACTTTACAACATTTGATCTCGTGTGACATGAGAATAGAGACTTCATTCGTTTCAATCATAGATGATTTAAAAAAAAATGGTCTTGACGGAGGATCGAATTGCCGCCATTATTTTGGTGTTTTGCTGAACGAAAGTAGAATTGCTGTTGAATTGAATACAAAAAGTTGTTTGTAATTTACATTTTAGTTGAAAATATGAATAGTCTTCTCGGAGTGTGTGTGATGTGAAAATGCGCCGGATATCGGAAATATGCAGCCACGATTGCAACAAATAACATGTTGCCAGAAAATATTAATTCTGAACCCATCATGGAGGATTTATAATATGTATGTAGATAAAGTTATGTATGCAACTCTGCATAATTTGGCCTTAAAACACACGTCCGATCTTATTATGAAACTCGCTAAAAGCTCGTTTCATAAAACCGCACTAGTGTTTTAAGGCCTATCATTATGCAACCGTTGCATAAACTACTATTTCACATTCAAATAGAGTTAACAAGCAGCCTGAAATATTGCTTGAAAAGCAGTCAAGAACCGAATTGGCCTACCTGCTGTTATTCTCTCACAATCACATCGTTCATTTCATTCAACAATCATAAATTGTCCGCGCACTCGTAGGCACTATGCGGTGACGTACTTACGTCCGTGGCACCCGTCGGCTGCATTTTGTGGGCCTGAGCCCTTACCGTGAGTTTGCGCAAACCGTTCTCGCCATCGAAATCTATCGGAAATGCTTCTTGTTGCCGTTACGAGTAAAAGCGATAGTTTATGCTAGCGAGAGCGGTTTGCGCAACTCATCGTAATGGTGGCCACAACATACCGTCGTATGCTCGCGCGTCGCCCTTATTTATATAGGGTATCACTTCTCTGCTGCACTGGGACTGAAGAAATAGCATAGAATGCGTGCAGATGCTTATCATCCTGGCATGTCGTAAAAGTCGACTAAGGGACGGGTCCTCTCCAACATGGTGGACTATCTGTATGGGCGATGGGCTGATCACCTGTCACCATACGGTTCATCATACCATCTTAGGACTCATTCATCGAACGTGGCCACAAGTAGTCTTGTGGCTCTGCCCACCCCATTAGTGATTTCGGGCGTGATAATATGTATGTATGTATGTATCAATGTATGGGGAGCTTCTCAGGCTTAAAACTTTTTGATTTTTATTATTTGCTATGATTCATGTTATAACAACACATTCTGTGAACGTTTCAACCTTCTACCTCTTACCGTTGCTGAGCTAGAGGCCTCTGACAGACGGACGGACGTTGTCCCGTCACTAATAGGGGTACCGTCTTTCAATCAACATTAACAAATAAAATTGTATAAAACTGACTTACAACCAGTTTTATAACCACACACCCTATCACCGAGATCAAGCATTTATCAACATTTGTTGTATTATCATAGCACCTTTAATATAAATCAACAGATGTTAGTTATCCTTATATACTATTGGCTCCGTGAGCTGTAGACCTCGCGACAAACTTAACTTTGCCGTTGCAAAACTGTTATCCCAATACAACAACATGGGTCGCGGTCACTTTTTCAACACCGCAAATAAGTTTGTAATTCCAAAAACCCCCATATCTCCGCCATTTCGAAAATCTTCGAAAACCTGAATCGACAAAAAATTAATTATCGAACCTGCTCACAAAATTTCACGAGAATCGGTTGAGAACTGCGAGCTGTAGACGAGAACAAATGGACATCCGCTGGACATACGAAAGCATTTTTGCCGAAGCTGAAACGGAGACGCTTCGCTCGCTCGGTCGATAAAATAAATAACCGAAGTTAACCGAAACCGGTTCTTAAAATTTTCAATAATCGGGTTAATAATCCTGCCGATATAGCCGATTGTGACCGTTGTTTTCGGTTTCGGTTAAAACCTTTGCATTCCCTAGTTCGGATCCCTTCGGATACGGAACCCTAAAAATGAGCTAGCCATATCCCGCTACTTCAATTTTGCTTTCACTTCACTCTACTGGGATTTGTATAATGATCGCCGCTGTAGTGGTGCTTGGAAGAGGCGTACACATACATACAAAGCATCACGCCCGAAATCCCTAATGGGGTGGGCAGAGCCACAAGACTACTTGTAGCCACGTTCGCTTAATTAGTCTTAAGATGGTATGATGAACCGTATGGTGACAGGTGATCAGCCCATCGCCCATACAGATAGTCCACCATGTTGGAGAGGACCCGTACCTTAGTCGACTTTTACGACATGCCAGGATGATAAGCATCTGCACGCATTCTATGCTATTCCTTTACTCCCAGTGCAGCACAGGAGGAAGAGGCGTGTCACGTCGATTTGAGCATTTTGCTCAAGTCAAACGCGAACGAACCGTGCCACCATACCATATCTTTCGTTTCTTTTAACTATGAACATTATAAACACTATCCATTCTACTACAATCACGACAAGTTTTCGGGGGGCCGCTAGTATTTAAAAAGGTAAAAAAAAAAACAAACGTTAAACTAATAATTTATTTCAATAAAAGTACAATAAAATTGCAATGCCGGTGTCAAATGTTTCATTACTAGCTGCACCTAAGAGAGTCATTAATTAATCAAAATATTAAACCGTTTTCGAGTAGCCTTTACACCCAAAAAATGACAACAAATACATGATCCATTTTGATTTGGTCATTAAAAATGTAACTAAAGATCGTCAACTTACAATTTTAAGATAGATATATTTCTGTTGCACAAAGTCTATAATTAAATAAATCGATGGTACACAGAAGTTCAAAAGTTTTTTTTTATTGCATTCAAAAGTCACACAAAATAACATGTTTTTATACGCAACAAAAAAAAAGTTTCAGTTTTTTCCGGTGTGTTACGAAAAATTAATTCAAACTGCTCGAAGATTCCTGTGCAACAGAAATACATCCATGAAACATTTGTTTAACTTGTGTTAAGGCCCAAAAAATATTTAATATTTTGCTGCGTTTTCACATCTCGTGTAGGTCAACTTAAATTTAAAGGGGCTCCTTTTGAAGCCAAAATCTGCCCCCTTCACAACAAATCAGCTTGTCATTTTACAAACGCTAGAGCAAACTAGGTAATGTCAAATTGATTTTGTCAAACAGTCGACAATATAAATATCTGTTATGTTAAAACTTGCTCTTATACGGTAAGTGTATCTCTCCTGCAATATCAATTGATCAACCTTCAACTGTGTTTCGGTTATTTAACATTTGAAATAATATAAACAATCTTGAAAAGTCATTTAGTGATAATGTGGCATGTTTGAAGAGCTGCTAGCAAAGAAAATACATTTTTTGTAATTTAAATAGTATGCATCTAATTAACTGCTATTATATATTTTATAAAAACATTTTTTAATCAAATTATCAAGATTATTACAAATATTTTTGTAGTGTTTTTCTAATGCGTAAAAGAACATTGTACAGTTAAAACGAAAACTAACCAATAGCTTCTCTTTTAAGGCAATAGCGAGCAGCCGAACATCGTTATACATATAAGATACAAGTATGTTGAAAATAGATAAAAAGTATAAAAATAAAATTTACAAAATGAAAATCTTCACAAACAATCGACGACTCATGCAGATATTTATATTACCGATTTAAAAATATAAATAGAAAAAATATTTTAAAATTTACGAAAAAATCTCTTACAACAAGATGTTTTGTGTACACTGCGATTACTTAACATGTACTTATGTAGCAAGCTATAATAGCTTTTCTAGGGTTCCGGCACCAAGTGAGAAAAGTATAGTTAGGCTATAAAGAAAACTGGTCAAGCGCGAGTTGTAAAGCTAGACATGGAGTACTCAGGGCAGCATCAGACATGTTTGGACTTGACCAATAGATCTGAAGACAAAGTGAAATTCTACTTTCATTCAATGAGTGTTTGACAGCTGTCGCTTCTTTAGTAAATTTGTTGCTCAGTGCATACAAGAGTAGGAACTCGGCAGTATACACCGGCTTATAGTGGCGACGCGAGAGGGTAAGCCGGTGCACTAAAACATAATATTATTACTTCTTGTATTAACATGAAAATTGCATACTACATATTTTTTATGTAAAAACCATATTTAACGAGTAAAAATATAATGTTTAAAATATAAATGATACGCCGCCTTACCGTCACGCTTCGCCTCTTCCGGCTTACCCTCATTCTCCGCCACTAGAACTCGGCCTATCTGACGTTGTTCATGAGTTCATGACGATAGAGGCGTGTCGCTTATTTTTCTTCATTTAATGTCTGATTATTATAGCTTATATATATATTGTAAAGTAACATCCAAACATGACTGATAGCTAACTTTTGGTAGATAGTATCATGTCATTGTCCTTTGCTTTCAAATTATTGTTGACATTTATGAATTGGGTGAATTTTTATAGTTGCAATTTCCTTTTATATAGAATATGACGTGTACTTATTTTCAGTAGAATTATACAGGTTTCTTACGCGTTAAACAGTATTTGTGACAACATTGGAACCCTAAAAATGCGTGTCAAAAATCATACGTCCCATGAAAATAATAAAAAAAATAGAGTAGGCGATTATTATCTTAACTTTACGTAATAAGTAGCTAACATACATTATAATATTTTGTTTGATTACCTAATAATAATGTATATTTATAACTATGTTGTGAGAAAAGACTTTGACGCTGAAGTCAGATATTTTTGCTAAATTGAAGATGAAACATGCTTTTACAGATAAAGAAATAAAAACGCTATTTTCTTATTAAGGAAAATTACTTATATATGAATAATTAATGTCATTTTTAAATGTATAAAAAAAATCATCATACTCTTTTCCAACAACAGGGTTATATATAAAATATTCATAATTATTTTTAAAAGCACAAATGGCGTAGGGCCCGAAATTTCAACAAAAAGAGTGGCCCCTAACACGAAAAGCATTAAATGCCAGTTGTAGATAACGCACCAAATTAAGAAAATGGTTTGAAAAACAATAATTCTTTACAATCCAGTTAAAATTTAACTCGAATCCAGCAAAGTAAAAAACATGCACTAAAAAATACAATTCTCTTAAAAATAGAAAAGAAGCGTAACACAAAACATTTTAAAAATATTTTCCGTTGTGTTACGAAAACTAAAAATTCGACATAAGTTCGCCGTATTCAGAACTGGCCTGACCATATAAAATCAAGAACGGTGGGTCGACAGGCGGATTTTAAAAAGCATTTTTATTTATTTTATATTTAAGTTCTGAGGCGGATCTAAAAATTAATAGAAGTAATTTAAGTAAGGAATTAACGCCCCTCACGTTAAAAACGAGACAGCTATTATTGTTTTTCAAACCACAATCGTTAGAACCATAAGAGAGATTGGCAAGTGAAAGAGTAATTTTGTCAAAATAATTTCGTCCAAATAAATTAAAGTCGCGGGCTTTATAATACCGCTTGTGTAAACGTAGATGTCGCTGTTCTAATGATACCAATCAATGAACACATGAACCTCCTACAGTCATCGGAAATAGCAAATAATACCAAATTTCTCTTGTATCAATGCAATGTACCGGATTAAGGACGGGTTCAACTTACTTTAACGGACATTTAGTCAATTTAATTCTTGTTGCAGGCAAAAAAGATTCGTTTAGTTATTTAGAGTTCGATAATATTCTACATCTACATAGAAGAGTACTCAACTTAAAACTTTCGTGAGACATTATGAATACTTGAAATACACACGACTTTACTCACGATTTATTGTCAGAAATATCCGACATGTTTCGGACTGCTTCTGGATTGCGCGCGTTGCTTTAACCGCGACCGCACTCAACCCCTGAAGGACTCGATACGAGTCCGAAACATGTCGGATTATTTATGACAATAAATCGTGAATATAGCCGTGTGTATTTCAAGTATACATAGAAGATAGCAAATATGTCGTAATAATAACTATCCCATGCCCCATTTAAAACTGCAAAAAGTTACATATGTTATATGTTGTTAGATTGTTTGAAAACCGCCCTTAATGCCGTACATATCTTCTTTTTGCATTCATAATAACCAGAGGCTTCACATCTTATCTGCTCATCCATTGATGTTGCCATCAAAACTGATAGTCAAACCTTTTCGCAACAGTTGTGAGTCGCCGTAGTCATCATACAACTGTTACACGGCTTGACATGACATGTCAAAATTGTATTAACACGACAAATACGTTTAAAGAAGCCATAAGTATAGTAAAAATGTTGACAGTGATGTACATATAATGAAGCAGAAATTTATTTGTGGCAATTAAAAATGCTACTGACAGTCATTTGATTAGCAAAACATTCGGTATCAAAAAACTGCTTTTAAGTTTGATTCAGCGCTCAGAGATTAATTCTACATAAAACGTTCATCAATTTTGTAGCAAATGAACTTCACAATGCCATACGTGCCATGTCCAAATGGTTTTTACTATACTTAAATCCAACATCCTAACACAGTTCCCGATGAAATAATCGTTAAAATGGAATATTTTTTATTGTGCTTAGATTTGCAGTTCCAAGTTAATCTAAAAATGGTAGGCTTCATAAAAAATACAGCAGATAAAATAGTTAATTAAATTATAACTATATTTCCGGTGGCAGTAACACAGTGACACTGGGAAAATTCCAGTGTGTTACGATTATGTCATACCGTTTTTTATCGGGAACTGTGTTTGAATGAGACCATACACGCCACGTCTACAGCCCGGATACGCTTAAAATACAGCGGTAAACTATCAGAGGCTAGTCACCTAACTTTAAAAAAATTACAAGTATTTTGAAAGCGAGATGGCAGTGATTTGTAGTAATTTTTATCTGTAACAAAGAAAATATGATAAAATATTACAACCGCGCGTACGACCGTATTAATACAAATGTAAATCTGATGACTATGAAATATTCATTACTTTTTTAAAGCAATCATTTATAAATAACTTCTAAACCATTTATCTTAAAATGATAACAAATATATATTTAAGATCCTCACAACGAGCTCTTACATTTGATATGTCAGGTGATCAAATTTGCAAAACTTTCTTTTTTTAATTAACGCCCCAAAAGTGGCCCCCTTGTTTAAAATTAATTTATTTACGTTACACGTCGGTGTTGCGGTCACCGACTTACATATTTGTACCAAATTTCAACTCAATCTGTCCAGTAGTTTCGGAGAAAATTGGGTGTGACAGACGGATAGACAGACAGACACACGAGTGATCCTATAAGTGTTCAGTTTTTCCTTTTGAGGTACGGAACCCTAAAAAAGAACCATCTAGAACCGTCCTTGTCAAGACGAATCAAACGAGCCCAAACTACATGGGGTTGCGTCCTTTTATTAGAGTCCCCATGGACACCTTCCGGCTCCATCATCACATCGGCTCCATGTCATATGTCATAATAATTTTTCATTGTCATCAGCTCAATCGAAAACCGAGAAGTGGGTCAAATTTTACTTGCAATATTATTTAAATTTATGTTTTTAAAATATTTTTTACGTCTTGCATTATTCCGTTGTGTTACGTCAAATATAGCCATTGTGTTACCTCTAAGCGGGCTGTGCCTTCTCCTTCTTCTTTTCCTTCTTCTTCTTGAGGAACGAGGGCGTCCGCAGGCCCTTCTTCTTCTTCTTGTCCTTCTTTGGAGACTCCTCCGTTGATATTTCCTTCGATGGAGAACCCTGGAAAAGGGAAAATAGACATATTGGATGGTAAGAGGACTGTGAACCAACGGCAAAAATCAGCCTTTTTATACAAAAGGCGATAACGATTTCCAGTAAGTGTTAACCGATTATGACCAATTTTTGATAGATTGTCATTCAGAACAAAATACGTCTATACGTTTTTTGAATATCGATTAAAGGTCAAAAAAGTCTAATTATCCCGAAATTAGTTTCGTATGAGAATACTGAAACAACAATAGAACTGTATTTATTGATTAGAGTGAAAACATTAAAACGTATAGACCTAGACTTTGTTCTGACTGACAACCTACCAAAAATTGGTCAACATCGGTTAACATTTAAGGGGTGGAAATCGTTATCGCCTTTTGTAAGAAAAGCCGTAGGTTAACACTCCTCTTAAAGAATCTCCGATCGTATGACTTAGTAGTGCCAATGTGCCCCGGTTCGATTCCCGCTACTCAGATCAACACCATTATTACCAGCCTATATATTTATTTATTTATTTATTAGCCTTGTGCTGCTGAATTATTAAATGTACATGAATTGTTGCATCATATTTTTTTCGTTCATTTCTGGAATTCGTCTTTTATTATTATCCATTGTAATGTCTTATCTAATAAATTTTAGTATTATTTATGATATTCTTATTACATAAATTTGGTCAACTCAGCACGCCCGTTGAACGAAGGCCTCCTCCAGTCCTATCTTGTGTCGTCCTACTCCATGTACGTCCTAACATTTCTTCTAGGTCTTTGCACCATCTTATCTTTGGTCTCCCTTTTTCTCTTTTACTGTCCCGTGGGTACCAATCAGTGACCTTTTTGGACCACCTTTCATCCGTCCTACGGTGAAGATGGCCAGCCCATTTCCATTTTAGCTTACGTGTTGTACTAGTTACATCTCTTACTCATGTCTTTTTCCTGACGTCAGTGTTTTTGATCTTGTCTACTCGTTTTTTACCCAGGATACTCCTCTCCATATTATGTTGGCATGTTTCTAGCTTTTTTCATTATATTTTGTTAGAACCCAGGCCCAGCCTATATAACGTGTTACAAAATACCCCATAGCAAATATAATTAATTATTTAAAAATTTTGTCAATCCTAAGTAGTAAGCTGACATGTCAGGGAATCAGATTTTTGAACAGAAAGGCCTACGTACGTATTTTACCATCTCTTTAATTTTACTGAAATAAGGTTTGCACATCAGTGATTTATTTTTATTTTTTTGGGTTATGTTATACAGCGTTGCTACGGTTCTAAATATTGTGAATGGACTCGTTATAAGGCCCCATTTAACCTCCTTTCGGCTTTACGGGTAATTTTGGAACACCCTGTATATCTCAAAGTACTGAGGAGTCCCCACTGGAGCCAAGTGCGGATTGGGGACATGACACACACGCAAGCCGGTTTCCTCACGATATGTTCCTTCACCGAATTCCTCGTGGTAAATAGCAAATTCAAAACCGCACATGAGATGCGCGCCGGGATTTGAACCTGCGATCCTCTGCACGAGAGGTGGTATATTACTATTAATTTATCTGCTTACCTCTTTACTGCTGTGCGAGAAGGTACTTTGATGAGCGTCAGAATGGTCCCCGTTGACGGTGTGTTCGCCTGTAAAATGCATCACAACCAATAAGTTTACCTTATACAACCACTATACAGCATTCACTCATACAGCGGTCTAAAGGGGCTCATAAAAGGGCTAATTTTTTAGCAATCAATTGCTGCAATTTGGGCTCTTCCCAAACAGCTTACATATTACATCAATACTGGGAGCAAAAAGTTTAAGATTAAAGAATGATGGGCAATAATATATGGAACCCAGCCCAACCAATAGAATTATAACGTATGTAGGCTTATTGTTCCCACTATTGGCTGCAATTGTTATTATGACGACTAGACTGTGAAGGCTGAGAGAAATAGCATTGCAACGCATGCGGGGCACAGCTAGTATAGTAATAAACGTTGTTAGTGTGAATATTTGAAGGCTGATAACTATCTTCTCCGGGGTTTAAAAGTTTGTCCCCGTATTAGAAGATGAAGGTTATGTAACTAGCTTTCACGTGGTATATATGAGATTTGTATTGGTTATATGAGCCAATTTGCCCATCATTATTTTGGGGATATACCGAATTGCAGCAATAAATTGCCAGAAAAATTGCTAGTTGACAAGCACCTTTAGAGCGGCGAATAAAAATTCAACGGTAAGTAATTGCCTATATTTATTATTAGTTTTGATACATAGAAAACTCTTAATATTTCGAAAAACGGTAATACTACAGATGTAGTGAATAATCCTTTCCCATCGTGAAAAATCGGAACACACGACTACTTCCGAATGCTGCCGAGTCTATGAATTATTGTATTAATAAGTGTTTGTATTAAATAAATAGGGTACTTTATTTATCAGTTACAAATGTCTAACCACGAGTTTGAAGTATATCAAACTGAGATGTTATAACCACCACGATCAAATTTTATAGAGAATGTAGTGTTAAAAAACAAAGTAACAGATAGAAGCGTGGCCACGTGACATTTGTCACTGATAAATAAAGTCCCTATTTATTTATTGAGTGTAACGAGAAAAAATATTACCGTTTTTTCAAAATATTAAGTCTTTTCTATGTATCAAGTAATAATTACTATACCCATCGCCCGTTATAACGAAACGACAAAATCCGAGTCCATTTCCATCATTAAACAACTAAGTTTTATTCCCTTGTGTATTCCTACAACATGACACAACTCAAGCGACAATTAAAAAATAACATATATAAGATTATCGTTATCGTTATAAATTTGTATCGTATTGTTTAGATAAATCAGATATTGGAATAGTGTGAGTAGATACGTATGAATGTGTGCGTGTTTAAACAACACTAACTCCTACACTCGACTCCCCAACTGATTTATCTAGCTTTATCCCAACAAAAACACAGTGCAAAAGAAAAAAGCAAGCAAAACTCACCTCTATGCATTAGAACAAAGCTTCTCTCGCGGAACGATCCAAACCATCCAATGACTTCATGCAAAACCATTATAAGCTGTATAACGCTAGTAACAATCGCTTTTATACAGCGAGAGCTCAAATAGCTGTCACATTATGGTAAATTTCAATACAGGTTATGAGCGAGTTGCCTACAAAGCAAGATGCCTAACAAAGTAAGATGCCTAAGTATTATGCCTACAAAGCAAAATGTTGAAGTGATTAAATGCCGTCTAGGCAAATAGCCTACTTGCTAAAACGACTACCAAGCAAAATGTCAAGTAGTTGAATATCTTGAAGACAAATTGCTTGGTAATTGAAAGCCTGGAAAGCAAGACACCTAAAATGGTTTTTATTGTAGGTAAACGTAACAAATAAAATAAAGATAGAAACAAATATACGGGGTCAAGGTCCTGCTTTTTGGCTATCTTGCTTCTGAGTCATCTTGTTTCTGAGGCATCTTGCTTTTTGGCCATCTTGCTTTTGAGACATCCTGCCTGTAGGGCATCTTGCTTTGTAGGCAACTCGCTCATAATCGATAAATACCATTTCAAAATAGTTACCAGTCTTATATAGCTAAAGAAAAGACAACAGTGAATAAGTGGGCGAAAATAATTTTTCTTGCTATATTTTTAGACATTTTTATTTAAAATCATTGAACATTATGTGGAACTATCAAAAAGGCAACCAAAATTATAGCCATTAGTTTGAAAACAATACACCGAAGTTTTAAAAGTATTTTAATAATAGTTTCACAAACTTTCTAGAAAACGGCTATTGTTGTCAATATACTTACGAGAGAAGAAATCTGGTCACTGTACAGTCAGTGTAAAAATATTAAAATAGTAATAGTGTCAATTCAAGTTGACAACTTGGAGCTTGGAGGATACGGTATTTTTTAAATATTATTAACGCTGACTGTATAAATCTTTATGATAATGACCATTACTCTATACTCATGAGCATAAATATATATTATTGTGAAAAAATACAACAAGATCGAAACACTGCTCGCAGGTGTTAATAATAAATATCTTAATATCAAAGCATGACTTTTTTATGTGAATACATAAAAAGAAAAGTTAGTAGAAGTTGAACATTCATCATTTATTCTTGAAAAATAAAACATTTTTTTTTAATAACACTACGCTAGGCGCAAAATGATGAAAACTCAATTTCATTACAATAAACATATATTAGCTTAAAAACAACTTAAAAACATACAAACATAAAATCTGGCGTAAAACATGCACCCTTATAAAAATAAGTACAACCATTCCCGAAATAAAACTTACCTTTAGTGACATAACTTATTGAATCATCGTTCAGTATTTTGACATTTGCAAGCCTAAGCGCGCACCAGTTTTTGTCGCAGCGACTGTCGGATCTCTCGCTCTATAAGTCTTCGTTGGTGAGAGTTCCGACTGTTGTCGCAACAAAAAATAGTAGTGCGCGCTTAGTCTAAAGCTTTTACAAACTACCTCAAGCGATGGAGCATCTGGCTCAGATTATTTCTAGCAATAAAGTTCTATTGGCCTTAACGATTAAGTTTTTGTGGACGTTTTTTCGGACGTTTAGTGTTTCAAACCAATACCCTGTTGACTCATGCTCAATTCCTGATAAGATGGTATTGCTGACACGTGCTATTTTTCCAATTCATGCATAAAACGTTTCGACGAATCAAGCTATTAAATTGAATTAAAATATAAACGGTACTGTACAAAAAATTGCATTTATTGGTATTAAAATTGTACTTATAAAATCACAACAAAGAACTGAGTATGAAAATTATTAATTTTCATAGCCTCAAATATGCGCAGTGTGAAATGGAACGTTGGAAGCGAAGCTCTGATCACCATCTCTCTGATTTACCATCAAACGAATGGATCTGGCATCGTGTCGAATCATTATCGCTATGTAAGTCATACAAAAAATCGACTTGGTTCTGCACGGCTACAACACTAAATATGTCAAATGCACGTCGAGTGTCACCTGTCAGCGATACCATCCTATATGAAACCGAGCATAGTTAACTTTAATATTGCAGGATACCCAGCATTAAAATCAGTTATACCATTGGAAACACCAGCAGAACCCTGTTTAAAAGCTATGTATAAGCTACCGATACAGCTACTAGTCACTTAAGTGTATCCTATGTGACTTTAATACAACTCAAAAGGAATGGTCGAATTTCTCTAGTTCGCTAGGGTCGAAACTTTCCGACATTCTAAACTTAGATATAATTCTATAGAACAAAGTATCTTCGAACGGAGGCCACGAAGAATATAACCTCTTGTTGGTTTTGTGCAAGTCTTGCCTGGAGTCGTATAGAAGCACCTTACGCGGTTCATTCTCGACTTCAGAATCGCAAGTGTCATAATCGGAATTGAATTTAGCTGATAAAAAGCTTTCATCTATCGCCATTTTACTTTCATCCAGTTTGCTATAATCATCTTGAAGTATACCAGATCTTTTGATATCATTTTTAAAACCATCATTTGCATTGTTTTTTTCGAAGTCGATTTTATAAAAACTAGGGACCTCGGAGATTCTTTTAACAGATCTAAAAGTGTCTTTTTCCGTCAAACTCTCATCAAACGACAGCCAGTACTTGACGCCGCCTCTGTGTTCGGTTTGCGACATGGAAATTACGTTTGCTCTTTTTACGAAAGGAGAGCCTAAAATAGATTCTTCTTTTTCATATAAAGCGCTCATGTCTGCTTCGTCTGTATGAATTATTGGTGATTCTGTGCACGCTTCGAAAGTTGGTTGCTCTCTTTGTGGAGACGAGGATCTGCTATTGAAATAATCTTGTACAAATGCTGTGTTCATATCTCGAACTACAAGAAACGTTTCTTCGCTGCTTTCATCAGGTACCACTATAAACGTTTCATTGGAACGTTCTTCTGGAAAGACATCGGATGTTTCAGACAGAAAGGCATTATTTTCAATTCCATGCGTTGTAATATTTTGTATATTTGCGTTATTCATCTCAACATTGTTGTTGTTCAAATAATCATCGTCAAATTCATCATGAACATGATTTTCCAGGATCTCAGATCGGACATCCGGAGTATAACCTTCTTGATTTTCATTATATTTCGGTTCTAAACCTCCCATTTGGGAAGAATTCAGTACTATTATTTCTTGGATTGCTTCGTTCTCCATGTCAGCTTGACAAATATAACTGTTATTGCCTAAATTATGTAAATGAAATTTAAATTCAGCATTATCAATTTTATCTTCTTCTTTAGCTTCTAGTTCCTCGTTTGCTTCTTCATTTAAGTATTCAAAAAGGTTTTCAATCTTATCTGTATCTATGTTCAAAACCTCTTGAGATTGTGATTCTGAATTAACATCGTTACTGTAATTATTTACATTCAAATCAAATGTTTCAACCAAATGTGCTTCAACATCATTTGGAAAGAAATCCTTTTTTATGCATGGTTCGGTCTCGAAATATACTAATTTGTCGAGTAATTCGTTAATCACGTCGTGTCCTAGATTAGTTGGGTTGTTGGATTTAACATCTATTGCATTTTTTACTTCAGCTTTATCATTTTCATATTGCGATATTTTAACATTTAAATGTACTGTTTCTTTAACACTGTTGTCTTCTCTATATTCATTGGTTTGAACTTCTTTATTAAAGTTATTATTAACTGCAGGCCACAAAGTTAAAGCTGTAAACAAAATATCTTCACAGTCAACCACTGTTACAACAGTCTTAGATTTTTTCATTTTATTATTGTCTTTACTTGCCAAAAGAAAGCATGCTTTATTAAAAATAAAATAAAGGATTGCTTCTGCAATTTTGTGGGATTGACTGTCAACTTCGCTTATTTCTGTTGACACGGTTTCATTCAAATTTGTAGTACCTTCAATTTCTTGAATCATCTTGGTGATTGAGAAACTGTCTGTATTAGCGCTATCTGATTGATCAGATACATCAAATTCAGCTTCCTTTATTAATTTTTTACTATCAGATTTTAGTTCATTATTACTTATAGCCAAGTCATTTTTAATGACACCATTATTTTCAGTCTCAGAGTCAACGCTATTTAACAGATTGCTCAGAATATCTGTTATTACTTCATATTTCTCAAACTCATCAGTTGAATTAATGCTCACTAGTTCCGTACTAGAAGCAATACTGTATTCATTTGATATTCTTTCGTTATCATTTCGAACTTTTAACGTATCATCGACTCGAGATATTAATACTGGTATTTTAAAAACGGTTTCATCGCTTTGAAAGTTACCTACAGAAACTGGAGCCGCTTCTTTAATTCTGTTTGTACCATTTCGAATTCCAATGTCTGTTGTGTCCGAGATAAACTGTGTCGCATTCGTTATTGAAAAGTCACTGCTGATCTTATCATTTGTTATATCAACATCCCTATTATTGTCCTCAGTGTCTTTATTCTCATCCTTGCTAGAAAATTCTGCCTCAATGTGTAATATCGCTTTCAAATTGTGCTCAATGATGTCTTCGTCGTTAGCTTCTGCCACGCAAGGGGCCCCATTATTAGTTTGCGGAAATTCTTCAGAGACATCCCTATTATCTGAGATCGTTTTATTGCTAGTATCGTTGCTGGAACTACCAGATTCATCATAGGAACTTTTTGATTCTTCTAAAATAGGTTCTAAAATCAAATTATGTTTGATAACCTCCATTATTTTTTTGGGTGACTTCTTCGGACTCTCCTTCGTTGCATAATCCTCGCAATAAAAGTTGATTGGCACGGAATAGTCCCTAATGTCTTTCTCGACTAAATCCTTTACCGGACTTTCATAGGCCCCTTCAAAGTCCATTTCATCAGAAAAGCTGTGATATTCACCTTCATTCGTATCATCAGAAGTTTCTAATTCAATTTGTACAATCTCAGCTCTATACAAGTTAGGGTCTTTACTTTCTATCGCTTGGGTACCGTCGTTAATAGCATTAACTTCAGTAATAGTGACATCGTTAATATCAGGTTTTTCTATAACAGTCTCATTTTCAGAAGAAAAGCTATTTAGATCTGCCAAATAGTTATCTTCATTGAATTCCTGACTTTCTACAAATTCATCGTTTATTGCAGCAACTTTAAAGACTGGTACTATTTTCTCTTTGACCGTTACAATATCAGCCATTTCCTCTTTATCACACTCTTGGTGTATATTATCTACTGAAAAATATACAGAATGTGCTTTCTGATTTTTTCTCTCTTTAGTAAGTTCCCAAATGTAAGAGTTCGTGCTGGAGCCACATGAGCTACACTTAGGTACATGGAAATGATTCGGTTCCGGATCTTTAATGTATGCATTAACAAAACCGCTGTAAGATCTGGTTCGGAACAAATTTGTTGTCTTTCTGTTTTTTCTAGGCAAAGACCGAGTTCTGAATGTGTATTCGGATCTGAATCGTCCGTCCCATTCAATAGACGGAATAGAGTACAAGCTAGACCTACTACTTAAAGTGCCTCGGTCTTGTTTCTTCGATAGATCCAAAGGCTCATTGCTATCACCTACCTTAATTTCTACATCACCTAAATCACCGTTGTTATTATCATCGCCATGACCATTAACATTAAAACCATCAAACTCCGCAAATCTTATTCCTCCACCAAGCGTCTCATCATCAGCTTTAGCATTACCTAGCCTATCGTTAAGACTGACTTTACACTTAGGATGTTTTTTTACATCTTTATCATCATATTTTTTCATAATTTTTTCTACGTTCGTATTTCGGGAATAGTCATGACATGATCTTTTGCTAGTAGTGAGTGCTTCGTTAGCTTCAAGAGTTAGCTTAGTACCTGTAATGAAATTAAAAAGCGTGCTATTAACGTTCCAATATCAAAAGACACCAAAATCAAAACCAAGCGCAATAAGGTTTCTTTATTTAAAAAAAAAAAAAGTGCCTTTTAATATTGGAAGTCAAAGAATAAATCGAATATTGTTATAGTCGATTTATTCTTAAGGTAAGCAAAGGAAATGGTTAGTAAAAACAAAAAAATGCATGAAAATAATCAGTAATTAAAAGGGGAACGGCCATACTGGTTTTCCAAATACAGTATAGTCGTTAGTTATTTTCCATTATTTTTAAAGTCAAAGTTGTGTGTGCAATTCTAAATTCTCACAGGTCCATTAAAAGTTAAGTTTCAAAAAAATATCTCGTTACGACGACAATCAAAGAAAATCGTCGCAATTTTTTTTTGCCCTTTCTTTAACAAAGTTTCACTTCAGCCGAATAGTCGGCATTTTCAAAACCAATTAGTCGGGTAGTCGGTCCGTCTCGGCTCTCCTTAACAGTGACAAAATAAAAAATAAAAGATTTCAATTAAAATACATTAGATAATTATTACTGCAGAACTAAGGTAATATAGGTACTAGACAATTATACAAATACTTAAATAGATAACATCCAAGACTCGTGTACAAACCGGGTCGGGTTTTTTGACGACGCGGTTAGCCTAGTTGGTAGTGACCCTGCCTCCGACGCTAGCGGTCCCGGGTTCGATCCCCGGTAAGGGCAAATATTTGTGTGATGAGCACGAACGCACGTTGGTTCCTGAATCTAGGATGTTTCCTATGTATTTAAGTATTTATTTCTCTATATAAATATGTATATCGTCTAGTACAAGCCTTTAGAGCTTACTTTGGGACTAGATCGATTTGTGTAAAGATTGTCCTCTGATTTATTTATTTCATTTAGACATTCGTGCTGATTCAAAGTATGCCCCTAGCGGTATTCGAATCTACAACCTCGCACAGCAAGCAACTGAACTACCACTGCACTATACTCGTTCCAGATGACGACAAACAACACGAACAAGAAGCAACGACGTGGACACAGCACATTCTGAAGACAAACGAAGCATATGTTGATGGAGATGAAATATTTTCTGACGAAAAGCCTAGCTAAGAACTATCACAAGATCCCAGTAAACATAAACAACAGAGACAGAACGATGGATATGGTCATAGCTGGGCACCGTTATTCAAATAGTTAACTTTGTTAATCGCTAATCCGTTACTAAAAAAGTTAATTTTGGTAAACGGGAGTTAACGTTAATGTTGGTATGGGCTATGGAAGTTTAAGCAGGACATGAAAAATTTATAAAATAAGGGTGTAACATTAGAGTTTGTAATAATATCTTATTATTTAGAGATCAAATTCAAATCAAAAGCTATCTGACATAAGCCGCGCGGTGTCCTTTTGGCAAATATTAGGTACTTAATTAACGTTTAACGTACTTTAATTGTTTTAACGTAAGTTAACGAGTCCGTTACAAGTTAATCCGTTACCTGAAATGTTGACTTCGTTAATTAACGATTAACGGATTAAAGGTCTTGTGCCCAGCTATGGATATACTGAATTGTCAATAGAAATACCAAAAAAAGCCAATCACTCAAGCATCATTGAACAGCTTTTATTGTCTCACAAATCTTGTCGTTCATTTCGTCTCTCATTACATCCGAAAACCATCATATCATCTATAAGTCAATAAGTCAATCATCAATTAATCTTACAGTTCTTCATTCCAGTAATCACGCTAT
Organism: Tortricodes alternella; assembly: GCA_947859335.1. Taxonomy (NCBI): domain Eukaryota; kingdom Metazoa; phylum Arthropoda; class Insecta; order Lepidoptera; family Tortricidae; genus Tortricodes; species Tortricodes alternella. Next base: position 7,729,897 of record OX401972.1, read on the forward strand.
CAGTTCTACATTCTATTAATAAACTACTTTTTAATACCGTCAATTAGTCAGTAAATCAGTTTTTCTTTCTATCAATTAATCTATTAGTTCTACATTATATCAATCAATTAGTATAATAGTGTAAAATAATGTAATGTTGTTTTAAGTTAAGAAAAGCATATAAAATTTATGAATTATCTAATAAAATAGTTGTCATTCCATTGAATGACAACTGATTTATTAACTAATTGACGGCATGAAATAGTACATTGTGCATCAAGGGCCGTAAGAAGGGGATAACTAACGAGAGTCTGTTAGAAGCCCGACGCCGATAGGCGAGGGCTTTTATGACTCGAGTTTGTTATCCCCTTACTGCCCGTGATACACACAATGTTTTTCATCACATTTGCGAGGAAATGAAATAAAAATTAGACAAAAAAAGTATATATATTAATTTTATTTCCATTTTACATCGTGAATTACCATCAGGTGGGTGTTCATAAACTGAGCGTACGTTGCGATCAGCGCGGGGCAGCTCCGCCGGCTGCGGCTCCCGAGCAGCTCCGCCGACCTGGCGCACTTAACTGCCCGCGGGAGTTCGAAACCATACAAAATTCATAACTCCCTAGGGAGTTATGGATTTTGTATGGTTTATAACTCCCGCTGATGGCGGGGCCCATAGAGGAGTTAAATCGGCTATAGTTGCTCTATACGCTTGCGTATAATAACACCCTTTCCGAGCAGGTGTGATGAAAAACTAATAATACTCTTATTATTTAGTCTTTGATCAATTCATAATTTTTATATGCTTTTCTTAACTTAACATAATCAGTCTATCTGTTTTTCATTCTATAAATCAATCTATCAGTTGTTTATTACATCAATCAATCTGTCAGTTCTACATTACATCGATCAATTAGTATAATAGTGTAAAATAATGTAATGTTGAAATGTGTTATTGTTTTAAGTTAAGAAAAGCATAAAAATTTATAAATTGAGCAATGAATAAATAATAAGAGTATTATTAGTTTTTCATATCGTCAATTAGTCAATAAATCAGTTGTAATTCCATCAATTAAACTATCACTTTTTCATTCTATAAATAAATCTATCAGTTGTTCATTTCATCAATTAATTTATCAGTTCTTCATTCCATTAATCACTCTATCAGTTCTACATTCTATCAATCAATTATTTTTTAATACCGTTCATTAGTCAATCTATCAGTTCTTCATTCTATCAACCAATCAGCTTTTCTCACCATTAATTAATCAATAAATCAGTACTTCATTCCATCAATCAATCGCCACTCCCTCATTTCCCAAAACCCCCATCTCCCGTCCTACCGACTGCGCCATGTGTACCTCTGACGACGCCGGCCTGCACGCGCACGACCGCCACGGGCGCCGGGCTGGACGCGGGCGCCGGCGACTCCACGAACACCTCGTCGTCGGACAGGAGGTTCGGATCGCGCTCCACTTTCGTACAGACCATAGACAATTGCACTTTGATATAAACGGGATGTTGTTTTAGACGACCGAAAATATTCTTACTAATGTAAAAAATGTGGCGGTTCGTCTGTTTTATTATAGGTAATTGACTACGGGAACGATATAAAAAGAAAATAAGAGTATGAGAAAAAATTGTAGTTGGTATAGACAACGCTTCATTTTTCTTGAGACGTAGAAATTACTATAGAAATCAGAAGATTTCTGCCTCGAGAATATATCAATATATTTTTATAAAATGTATTTATTATTATAAAAAAAGAAAATAACATAGAATAAAACCATCTTTACTATTTCAAAGAGATTTTTTTTATATAGAGACCCGTCCATAGAAATTGCTTTAATATGACGTACAATTAAAGTTACATCCTTTTAGAACACTAAAATTATACATGCGAAATTTTGTGTATATTAGTATGTTTGTTACTCATTCATATTCAACGGCTGAACGGATTTGGATGAAAATTGGAATTAAGATAGCTTATACCCTGGATTAACATATAGGATACTGTTCTACTTTCTACACAGCTAGTTAATAATAAAATAAATATTGATCCTAGCGAGAATTTAAAAATATTAGTGCCATCCTCTTTCCACGCAGAATATAGTGAACTAATAAAGTGTTAGAAATATGAAATGCTGTCCATTATTGCACTGATATAACAAAGAAGTTAGATCATACAAAAAATAGTTAAACACTAAAACAGTTAATATTACTTACACCAAAAGTTAAATGTTTTAGTGAATATTCTAAGTTAATATCACCACGTACGGCCGTGCACAAAAGTGTTAGTAATGATTTACGCAGTGGCATAATAAATAACTCTAGTCTTTATGGCGCACGTAAAGCATCTGTCACTTTTTATCCGCGGGTGCGAAAGGGATGAATGCTTTATGTGTGCGATAAAAACTAGTGTGCTACGTGGGCAGATGTATACATACAAAACTGTATCTACACTCATACAAAACTTTAAATACACGACAAAAATTAAAATAAAATATGGCGGCAAGTTTCCACCATGTTGAAGAGGCGGGACGGAGGTCTTTAGCCCCTTTGAATACGCTAGAACTTTATGACATGAGTGTACATAAAATGTATGTATTTATTTTAAGACAGTCGTCCACAAAAGTGTTAAGATGTATATTTTTAAAACTAACCTTTGGTCCGATCAGCATGAGCCCTCTCAGCGTGCAGAAAATCTGTCGTGTCCACTACGAAGACATATTTATATCATACACATGCATAGTAAAAAGAAAAAAAAACGAAGCTTATTTTTTTACCAAGGCGAGCCATTTCATTTTTCATTGTTTAGAGTCCTCACGAAAAATATCTTATTTAAATAAGTTAATTATGAACTAAAACGAATCGCCTCAAGAAAAAAACAACATAGTAAAATCTATTTTTGCAAATGCACTAAAAAAATTAATGCCTGCATTAATTTTTCAAATCTATTTTCCTGTACATTGATAAGAAAACTTGCCGCATATAACAAAACATACTCGATAAAAAGAAACATGCACTTTATTGAAAAAAAAACGTGCGCAATAAAAATCGAAAAATGAAACTGACTTACAAAATTAAGTCTCGCTCAAGTTGTGATAAACAGTATCTTTGACACACACCAGACAGAACACTGCGGGTGTGCCTTGGTTGTCGGCTCTCTTTGACACCTCGGCGGCGCCCTTTGTCCATAGTATAAAGAGGGGAAGTAGGCTATCTCCGGCCCAATCCGCGATATAATTGCCTACTGTCTCAGGGTTGTCTCTGTTCAATAGGTAAGCTGAACAGAGACAATTCTGGAATCGATGAATTATTAAGACACCCAAACACACAGCAATACGTTCTCCTGCGATTATCACACATTTTTCAACCATTTAGCGGTGCCGAAAAGCCGCGACGCGCGAACCTCGTGCGGTGTTAGCCCCGACTGGCGCACTGAGAAACGGGTCGAGATTTTGTTTAAGTGTGCGTGCGGCGACGCATAGATACTATGGCGCACACATACAAGCCGCGCACGGTGCGTTTCTATGAAGATAACTTACTTCCCCCCTCTTTATACTATGCTTTGACCGCTCGCCATTTTAAAAATGGCGACACCATTGGAACGGACGGACTTCACACACATCTAAAGAGCTTACCATCGCTCAATACGACCTCCGGCTGACTTCTGATCGGTGCCTGCTTCGTCTCTATTCTGAGTACGCGGTGCTCTGTAATAAGAAAATATTTAGATAAAACCAGTGATGTAAAAAAAAACGGTCTAGTGCTAGTCTGACTCGCGCGCCGAGAGTTCCGTAACTATGAAAAACAGACAGTACCTTTAGGTACGGAACTATAAAAAGGAAAAAAAAAATTTTTTTCGAAATCCTTAAATATTCGGAACTTAATTTTATTTTTCCGGTATTATTTTAATTACAGATTTTTGGATTTGTGAATTTCGGATTCGAAATTTGCAAATATATCCGGATATCCAGTTGCACACGACCTATCTCTTGAGTCCTGTCATATTTATTAATGAATAAGTATAATTGAGTGAAAACAACGGCAGCTAAACTGTACGTAGTTTTCGGCCGTTGCTTTAGTTAAAAAAATATATATAATTAACTTAGAAATAAATGTCAAAAAAAGTCGTGTCGCTTGCTTGCGCGGCCATCGCGCGGCGAGCAAGTTTCAACTTGTTATACCTCGCCCAATGTAAAATGTATGGCCGTCAGCGCTCTTTTTATATTGGACGACGTATACTCCGCCCAATATAAAAAGAGTGCTTGCAATTACGCCGGGAGGCCATTTGAGATTCAATCCGCGCTGTATTACGTTATTTTATAGTTTTATATTTAAATAAAAATAAACTAAGCTTTAATTTAATAACTGACTATGAATTCGTTTATTTCTTGTTTTCTTTTTCTCCTATGTCTGATCCAAGCGTTTACTATCTGGTATCCGGCCGGATAACAATATCATTGCAGGATAGGCCGGATACCGGATAGTTACCGGATATCCGTTGCATCTCTAATGATGATGGATGATGGATGATGATGAACAAGTATAGTACCGTCCCGCGACTCCTCCTCGGTCTCGGTGGCGCTGGCCGGAGACGTGATCTGCGCCGCGCTGATGGCCTCCGACTCGGAAAGATCTGTGTCGTCTGGAATTTAAAAAAAAACTGTAAGTATGGGTGTGACATGTGAAAGAAAAGGCAGGTTTAATAAAACCGGACAAGTGCGAGTTAAACTCGCGTGGAGAGGGTTCCGTGATTATATGAAATTTGCTATGTTACTTTAAATACCATAGATTTCTTATAGGTTGGTGAGATAAGGGGGGGAATGCTAAATTTACGCTTATTTTCCTAAATTACTTCAAAACCGGTTATTTTTTAATTATAAAAATAATATATTTAAGATTCTCATAACGATTCCCTTTCATTTGATATGTCACACACCATAGTTTGCAAAACTTCAGATGGACAGACAGACAGACAGATAGACACACGAGTAATCCTATTAGGGTTCCGTTTTTTCCTTTTAGGGTACGGAACTAGGGTTCGGCGTTACAGGGCGTTAGTTTTTAGGGTTCCGTACCTCAAAAGAAAAAAAGGAACCCTTATAGGATCACTCGTGTGTCTGTCTGTCTGTCTGTCTGTCTGTCTGTCTGTCCGTCTGTCACAGCCAATTTGCTCCGAAACTACTAGACCAATTGAGTTGAAATTTGGTATTCATATGTAAGTTGGTGACCGCAACACGGACGCGTGACGTAAATATATGAATTTTAAACATAGAGGCCACTTTTAGGGGTAAACTAGAAAATTAAAAAAAAAAGTTATTCCACCTATATCGTGTGACATATCAAATGAAACGGCTTATTGTGAAGATCTTAAATATATTTTATTTTGAATTTTTAGTAAAATAGTTTAGAAGTTATGCAGGAAAATAGGCGAAAAATGACCATTCCCCCCCCTTATTTCCGAATCTACTGGGGCTAAAATTTTGAAAAAAATACAGGAAATAAATCTTTGCCTATAGATTACAGGAAAACCTATAAGAAGTCTATGGTATTTAAGGTAACCTAGTAAATTTCAGATAATCATGTACGGAACGGAACCCTCTCCACGCGAGTTTAACTCGCACTTGTCCGGTTTTTTTATTATTATGATTTCAAGTCACTTTACTATATAGTTAAGAGGCCTATCACAAAGCTGTGATGGCAACGTCGGTTTATATCATAGTTTCGACTACCGTATTTTTCTCGTTTTTCTTTATTTTTTTTAAGTCAAATGTGTGTGTGTTTTGTGTGTGTGTGCGTGTGTGTGTGTGTGTGTGTGTGTGTGTGTGTGTGTGTGTGTGTGTGTGTGTGTGTGCGCGCGTGTGCTCGTGACTCACAGTCGGGGCGCGCGCGGCGCTCGACGATCCGGCGGTACTCGTCGATGTCGCTGTCCGTGACGTGCTCGAACGGGTTGCGCGCGTACGGCGCGCTGTACATGGTCGCGTTGTGCTGGTGCCCGCGCTGGATGATGCCCTTCGACGCTGCGCCCATCAGCACCTGAAACAATGCGTCAGCATTTCAACCTGCCCGTCCACTACCAGGTCTCCCTCAGACTTCCGGACGCGATGTCCTGGTGTAGGCGTACCCAGACTAGTTTTTCCAAATCCGTGAATACCCGGGAATCTAGGAACCATCAATTGGTTGAAAATGGGCTAATCAGTAATCATTTATTTACACAAACATGGTACAAGTCGGTGTTTTGCAGTTGAATTTAGTACAGAACTACATGTTTTGTGTGACGCGCATATTACCGTGAAAAATTCTATAATATAATTTACAAAATAAATAATTAGACACAAATTTTACCGATTGTCAAAACCCAACCCCTAATGAGAATTTGCGGTGCCCGGGATATCCCGGACAGAGGCCGGGGCATCCCGGACTGTGGCCGGGACTTCCCGGGAATGGGAATGCTCTGGTACTCACCACGTGGTCCCCAGTGTGAGTGTTGACGGCGTCCTCTCCGACCAGCTTGCTCGCCTCGTCCCAGGTCACTCCTTCCAAGATGTGAGACTGCGGCCCAGCGCTTATCTTGTCCGCGCGGCGGTTGTCCTTAATCTAGAACGTTCGAGCGCACTGTATTGTTAATTGTCATTAAAAAGGAACAAGTTACGATTTTATTGCTGTCTTAATAATTCTCAAACACTATTTATAAACAGATGTGGAAAGTTCTTAAGTAAGTAACCAATGAACAAGATGTCTAGGTTCATAACCTCGTAGTGATTCCGTCCTCGTGTACTAAAATAAGGACAAATGATGCAAGTCGTTTTTAAACATGAAGCAATCCCTGCCTCCGAAACTAGCGTCCCGGGTTCGATCCCCGGTAAGGGCAAATATTTGTGTGATAAGCACGTATTTATTTCTCTATATAAGTATGTATATCGTCGTCTAGTACCCATAACACAAGCATTTAGAGCTTACTTTGGGACTGGATCGATTTGTGTAAAGATTGTCCCCTGATTTATTTATTTAATTAATTATGTCAAAGGTGAAATTAGAAACAAATCTTCTGAATGAGGCAGTAATTTGTACTAAATTAAGTACAAGGGGACTTGACTTACAAGGTATTGTAAGTCTGTGTACAAAACAGTGTGTCAGGAACGGCTAAACTATTGGATCGACTTCAATGAAGTTTCGTAGAGTAGCTTTCAGTGGCGAAGCGTGAAATGTTTCCTAAGGGAAGCCGGAAGAATTAGAACCGTACGTGCGAGTCTGACATTCAGTTAGAGTAACATGGACTTCACTGACAGCTAGCCGTAACTTTCTAGCTTGGTAAAGCCGTCAGGAACAGACTTGTAGGCAGGCTGCGCCACTGGTTGCTTTATTTTTTATGCGGCGAACCCGTAGTTCCCGAGGGAATAACTAAAAAGTGTATTTTTGATGATCTATTCCTATATCCTATTTTGGATTTAGGCATTTTATTATATTTGTTTTTTGTAGTGGCGATGTATGTCCAATTATTAATGACTTTTCTTTCTTATTTTCTTTTTTCTCACGGTTGGAGCCAGTATCTATAATTTTAATAACTCGTTTCCACTGAAACGGATCTGACCTTTCAGATTGCCTTAAGACGCTGACAACAGCCAATGACCTTGAGCGATCGGTCTCTGTCTCTTTGCACCGGAGTGAACGAGAAGCACTGTGCGGTTATTTGTATGGGGAATCAAAAACGGATGAATTATACTAAGTAAACACTACACGTAAAATATAAATTAGTCAAGTTTTTAGTATGTCCGTGATGTAATAGTGTTATTAATTATAGACCCATAAGTTAAAATAATTAAGACATAGAACTGTTTAAAGAGGATTTCAGACGTAAATTCACGATTTCTTTCTATCGTATCGATTTCATCAAATTGTGTTTTGGAATTAGTTAAGTTTTCAATAATATAAAGAATATGAACACATATTTTTTGCACTTTGCCAAATGAAATAAATTATGCTAAAAAAACTGTTTAAGTAAACCCGATTTAGGTGTTGTCAGCGCCTTAAATATGTCAGTAGTGTACTGTAAAGTACTGTACTACTAGATATAATATAATCAATACATATAAAACAGTACCGTGACTCACTTATAGACAACGCACAGCCTAAACGGGTGGTCATAGAGGTTTGAAATTTGGAGGAGACATTCCTCAAGTACCCTAGAGATGCACTGAGGAGGGATTTGTTGAAATTCCATCCCTAAAGGGGTGAAAAGAGACGATAAAGATTGTCCACTGGTAACAAAATAAATTGCAAAAGTACATACCTGCTGCTGCAATGCCTTAAACTCCTTGGGATTCGTGTTTTTAGGTACGAACTGGAGAGTGTCAATTTTGACCGGAGTACTAGAGTGCGCCGGCGATCCGTCTTGCACCCACTGCACACCACGTCACATCCAAACGCGTTGGCAAACCAACGAAGAGTGTAGGGAAAAGAAAAAAGTTGTGTATTAGTAAAAATGTTGCCAGCGTCATAAGAAAAGGTTAATGGAAAGGATGCTTAAATAATGTGCAAAGTCGAAGGTGAAAAATAAATGGCTCAAAATTCTCTTTTTACCTGGTAACATCGAGCGTGTACAGTTTTTTTATCTAAAAATTATTTGGCGCATGCAATGTTAATCGAGCATAAAAAATAACAAAATAGCTTTCTATATCCCTACCAGTTTCCAAGAGTTAATTGTAAAAACTAGAGTTTCCTCAATAGGCGTGTTTCCTGAAAAATTCTAATTAGTCCGTCATTTACATTATAAAAAAATATTGAACACGTATTTTTTCTATTGTCCATTAAACAAAAAATTACGAAGATATAGTGCATGGAAGTTCCGCGTGACGTCACGACTTTGCACACTTTTTACTATTAAGTGACGTCATGAGCCACACCCGAACTTTAATGCGCGTTATATTTGTCAATTTTGATTGATTTGATAAAGCAAAAAATACGTGTTCATTATGTTTTGATAATCCAACTGACGGACTAATTACAATTATTATTTTTTACCCAGGAAACATCCCTATTCCGGGAATTCCCGGGAACGCCAAAGCAAGTTCAATTATGAATAATTTAGCAATTTATTAGTCTCATTCTGGAAAAACACGAACATTAGCAGAAATCCGTCAAACGTCAAAAAACAACCATGGACGTGCAAAAAAAAAAACAAGTCTTCAAAAGGAAGGAATAGAGGACCAAGGTCGTGCAAGGACGGGTTTCTGGCAACACCTTCACTATTTTTCCTTTTTTATTTTCACTACACTGTACATTCTCGATGTCTTTATACCAGGGTAAGGATATGAAATGCAATTGATATTTTTATATAACTTAGTACAAGCTTTTATATTTGTTATTTCAGTATTCGGTCGAATCTGGTTCTTATTACAATATACTTTAGTTTCGTTATTGAAGAGAGCGTCCTAAAAGTATGTAGATCTTTTGAACGCCACGGATGAGTGCGAGGAAGCGTGCGCGGACGCCGAGTGACGGCTGTAGCCGACAAAATGTATGGAAAACGGCATGGCGTCGCGTCAGGACGGAAATCTGCTGTCGGCCACAGCCGACTGGGGCGTTCAAAAGGTTAATTTGAATAACCAAATAAACAATTAAATTGTTATTTATTTACCAAGCGGTTATTTTCTTAAAGCTTTATATTCGTTTTTTTTTAAATTTTAATGCCCAATCACTTTGATAAGTAACAGATATCTTTCGGAACAGAGTCTTGGCGCTCTTGACCTATTTAATTTTGTGCATAACGCAATTTGGCCCTTGGAACAACAAGTTTGGAGCCCGCTGCGTTGAAAATCGAATGGCTGAACAAAATACACTTACAGCAATAATCTGTCGTCATATTTATGAATGTGTGCGCGAGCCGAGAGAATAGTGCCGTCTCCTTTTCTCCTGTTGTAACACTTGCGTTCTCTTTCACGCATCCGCCGTTTTTCAATCAAAATTTTAACAACGGGAGAAAATGTATTGCGTGCATTTTCTAAACGAGCAAAACGGCGTAATGAGACACTCTCTCAGAAAAAGTTAATACGCGAAATCACATTTCACGTGCACTCGTAACCGCTGTCGGATGAGCACTAACCGCAAATGAGCGACTTAGCTCAGTTCACAAGTGCCAAAACCTGTTTCTTACATACAAATCGGTTTTCCGCCTGTGGTCAAATGTGCGATTCGTCAAAATAGCCTTTTTGTCAAAGGATCGTTTCGTCAAAGATGTCCTTTGCCAAAGTCGCGATTCGTCAAACCATTTTCGTTTGGTTTGTCGACCGACAAACCAAATTAAACTCGACAAAAAGATTATTTTGACGAATCGCACTTTTACAAACACAATTTGACCAAACGGGCCTTTGACAAAAAGATTATTTTGACGAATCGCACTTTTACAAACACAATTTGACCAAACGGGCCTTTGACAAAAAGATTATTTTGACGAATCGCACTTTTACAAACACAATTTGACCAAACGGGCCTTTGACAAAAAGATTATTTTGACGAATCGCACTTTTACAAACACAATTTGACCAAACGGGCCTTTGACAAAAAGATTATTTTGACGAATCGCACTTTTACAAACACAATTTGACCAAACGGGCCTTTGACAAAAAGATTATTTTGACGAATCGCACTTTTACAAACACAATTTGACCAAACGGGCCTTTGACAAAAAGATTATTTTGACGAATCGCACTTTTACAAACACAATTTGACCAAACGGGCCTTTGACAAAAAGATTATTTTGACGAATCGCACTTTTACAAACACAATTTGACCAAACGGGCCTTTGACAAAAAGATTATTTTGACGAATCGCACTTTTACAAACACAATTTGACCAAACGGGCCTTTGACAAAAAGATTATTTTGACGAATCGCACTTTTACAAACACAATTTGACCAAACGGGCCTTTGACAAAAAGAGTATTTTGACGAATCGCACTTTTACAAACACAATTTGACCAAACGGGCCTTTGACAAAAAGATTATTTTGACGAATCGCACTTTTACAAACACAATTTGACCAAACGGGCCTTTGACAAAAAGATTATTTTGACGAATCGCACTTTTACAAACACAATTTGACCAAACGGGCCTTTGACAAAAAGAGTATTTAGGCGGAAAACCCATACAAATGTATGATCGACTCAACCTCTTACAAGAACCAGAACGACCATACATAGATAAATACACCAGTGACGCCCAAAACGCTAAAATTGACATGTTAATAAAAAAGCGAGATGAAGAACCAAAGATTGAAAGAGAGGTTAGAAGTCCCCGGAAAAGTTCTAGATACTCCCGTTCTTTCGAGAACGCTCATGTAAATTGACGAGCCAAAACTAGGTTTAGCATTAGGCTTTTATAATAAACTAGCTGTGCCCGCGACTTCGTCTGCGTGGAATAGTGTGTTTGGCTAGCATTTTTAATTATTTAGCCTGATTATTTTACAACCCTTTTTTCGCATTAAAAAGTAGCCCATGTCCAGGCTCTAGACTATCTGTTAACCAATTTCATTTAAATCGGTTTAGTAGTTTTGGCGTGAAAGCGCGACAGACAGACAGACAGAGATACTTTCGCATTTATAATATTAGTATGAATTAGACGTGCCCGTAGCTACGCTCGCGTGAATGAAATGTCACTAACTTTCACTTCGAGTAAAAAACACTAATGAAGTTGGCTACTCGAACTTGACGATATGTAGCGAGACTAACTTTGACTTCCCGACAATGGCCGAAGGTAGTAAAATGAAAAATTTTCTTTAGCTCCTTGTGATAAAATACGCAGCGAAAGTGGTACTTTTTATGCTCTTAGTGGTGCTTTTTTATGTTTTTATGGGAATAGTAATTCCCATGTCTAGAAGAAACGTTTCAATCGGTTTTTTTTTTCGACCATGTCAACTTGCGATCTATGTATGTTGCGAACTAGTTATTTTCCAACGTTTTGTAGTCATTATGAACCGGACCCCGCCCGAGGCCATTAAATTTCAACGCCAGGGTTGCCAGCTAAATAAAAAATGTATGAGTATGAGAGCATAAATATTATCCTTCATAGTAAGATTTCAACAGATTTTTTTTAAAAGTCGTAGATAGTAGGTTTGATTAGTTGGTAAGAGATTTGCACGGTTGACTTATGCTGATATTTTTGCAAGTATTCCTAGCCCATAGTTTATATATTCATAGCCAGGCGACCCCCGCTGCCAGCATTAGAAGCAAAAAGCTATAAGCGAAAAATTACAACAGTTACAAAATGTCTAAAGTATTTTTCACCGGACAAGCTAATTCCACTATTATACGCTTTACAAGACGGTTGAAATTACCTAGCTTATAGAATTAGAGTTAGTTTCTCGTATAGATTTGTGCGTGATGAGAGCGTCCTTGAAAGAAACGTTGAGTATTTAGAAAAAAATAGTGTTATAAAAAGAAAAAAAGTCGGTCACAAATTTATTTACCTCCTCGTTGTTAGCGTCCACCCACTGGAAAACATTATTATATTAGTCACACAAAAAAAACATATCACAGAAAAAAACTTTAAAACACAGTTATAAAAAAATCTCAAAAGCATTTCATCGGTGAGTAGCCATTGAAACATTATGTTTTTGTATATTTTATTGATTTATAAACATATATCTCTATAAGCACAATTATATAAGCGAATTATATTGCCGATTTCACACAAAAAATAATAGTGACAACCCTAAATTTATTAGGGTGACCAAATATTTGTTAAAAATCAGGACATTTATTAGAAATCTCAAATCATACACACAATAGCAATAAGCATTATATATTTTTTATAATAAAACACGTTATATATTAATCTGGATTAAATATCTTTGTGTACTTATTAAAACGATTTCGATGATGATTTATTAAAAAAATGAGGCATACATCAAAAAAAATGACTTTCAGAAATGTTTCGAGCCATTTTGAGCGATTTTGCTGTTAACATATTCTTGATTTTCTTACTTACTTACTTTGTGAAGATTACAAGGAATGTAGTTTTATTAATGATAAACAGTTTTCTATTTATTTATTCCTATAGCAACACCTACCAATAATAAAGTTTAAAATAGTAGAAACAAACTAAAAAATCACTAGGTAGTAATAAAAGCAAAGACCCAAGCCCCGTAAGTAGAATAAAAATATTAAAAAATTGAATAGTAATTAAAAAAAACTGGAATGTCATAGAAAAAGCTTCATAGTGAATCTAGATGTGACAATATATTAAAAAAATACGTATAGATTACGTTTAAAAATCTTAATATCAATTGCGACCCCAAAAATGTTCAAAAAACACCAGCTGATTCATTAAATTGATTACAGCATTAAACTAATTATGCCATTCTTTATATGACTGCGAAAGCGCTAATATACGATCAAACATGACTCACTATCTCTTTTTAACACTATTATACGAATTTATATGTGACTGGACAGCGATGTCTATATTGACATCCTATTGTAAAAAAGAAAGCAAACCTAACACTTGGTTTTTCAATATCTGTGGCTGTTACTTTCACAATTTTCTTAAATTAAATAACACACGAAAAAGTCCAAATTTACATAATAATCTTCGCCAAAGGGTGACCAGCTTTCTATAAAGCATGGGATAGTCTCTGAACTGAGCTAACCCAAAAATGTTTTACAGAATTCAAAAAAACCTGGAAGCTCAAATTATAGATCTTTTTGCACTTTAAAACCGATAACTGAAATATGTATGAAATTGTGTCTCTACAGCAAACTGCTTTAATGGCACGACGTGCCGCCCGCATTACTTGCAATGTTTTTCATCACACTTGAATGTTTTATTTGTAAAATAATGTAAAGCTTACTATTTTAATAGCAAAGTTTTTAAATAGTGGCGGTGTCACGTATAGTGCTACGTTATGACCTCACGACCGCGGCTCGGATTTTAGCCATACAATCCGTTTTTGTATAATTATGAGCAAGTGTGACGAAAACGAAAACCCTATAATTTCGTGCTGCATCTAGAATTTGAGCTCCAACTCCCCCTCGCTTCCTCTACTCCGCCTCAACCCTGAGGTATTCTACCTTGGTGATCTTCTTGGGATCGTTGGTGCCGGTCTCCAGGACCTCGACCTTCTGGTAGACGTTCGGGGAGTTCAGCCAGCGGGTCCGCTCGCCCGCCTTGCCGGTGCCCTTCTTCCATATCCTGGGGGAGGAGATATCATCAGCATCGGTGTCTATCACAGACCATATCTCCAATAGACATGAGTAAAGAAATAGAGATAAATGGCCGAATTCAGAAACGCCACTTAAGCATTTGACTAGATATTAAGTAGTTAAATGTCCCTCCACTAGTTGTCAACCTATACGGAAACGTCACTGAAACGTCACTTTAATTAAAGCTCAATTTGAGTGGTCTTTCTGAATTCGGCTAAAATTAAATAAATAATATGTTAATTTCTTTTCACAGATGTTTATTAAGTACTATGACATATAAAAGGTTCTTTTTAGGGTTCCATAGTCAAATGGCAAAAAAACGGAACCCTCATAGATTTGTCATGTCTGTCTGTCCGTCCGTATGTCACACCCACTTTTTTCCGAAAATATAAGAACTATGCTGTTGAAACTTGGTAAGTAGATGTATTCTGTGAACGGCATTAAGATTTTCACACAAAAATAGAAAAAAAAAACAATAAATTTAGGGGGTTCAAAAGATTTTTTTTTCATCAAACCCATACGTGTTGGTGGTGTAGTACAATACAAATTACTTACTTCAATTTTTTTATATAACTTTTGGTTTTCAATAATTTGTTGTCTTTTAGTCGAGTGATAAATTCTAAATCTAATATAAAGCTTTGTCAAACAATCTAATGGGAAACACTCACATGACAAATCAAAAACAAAATGTAGGTCTATACATATTGGTTTTTTCACTACAATCAATAAATTCAGTTTTATTGCCGTTTCAGTATTCTCATACAAAACTAATTTCGTCGATTATTTGACTTCGTTGATCTTTAATCAATATTCAAAAAACGTATAAACCTACGTTTTGTTCTGACTGACAACCTATCAAAAATTGGTCAAAATCGGTTAACATTTAAGGGGTGGAAATCGTTATCGCCTTTTGTATGAAAAGCCGTAGGTCCACTAAAACTTTATACGTTCTGAGTCTTACCCCTGGCGGTACAGTTCCTC
Source organism: Tortricodes alternella (assembly GCA_947859335.1). Classification (NCBI taxonomy): domain Eukaryota; kingdom Metazoa; phylum Arthropoda; class Insecta; order Lepidoptera; family Tortricidae; genus Tortricodes; species Tortricodes alternella. The sequence continues at coordinate 7,745,063 of OX401972.1, forward strand.
CTCCTCAAGCAAGTATCCCAGCGAGGAGACGGCCGGTGGCACTTCCACGTCGTTCTTCGGCTTGGGAACTTCGTTCTGAACAGACAAATAGCAAATAGTATTAGTAAATAGCAGGGATTGCGGTCGTTGACCCCGAACCGAAATAGGGAACGCATGATTTTATTCTATCTTTTATTGGAAAGTACTGAGTAATAGAAACCAAACTGTGTACGCAAAATATGATTGTATTGTTTATTTTTTGAGGCACGAAGCTTTGATAAGCCACTCGCAAAAACGCTCAATACAAAATGGACATGAACTATGACGTCACTGCACACGTTAGTGTACAAAACATATGGCGTTGAAACGAAATTTTCAATTATTTCTGACAATACTGTTTTTAGGTCTATATCGTACAAATTAATAATTATATAAATTTGATGAGGATGCAGAGGCGAAGCGTGAGGGTAAGCCGGTGCATAATTTCTTAACTCAAACATTATTATTATAATAAATTACTTCTTGTATTAACATAAAAATTGCATATTACATATTTTTTATGTAAATACAAATTTTAATGAGTAATAATAAAATATTTAGAACGAGAAATGATACAACAACGGCTTACCCTCACGCTTCGCCTCTGTGAGGATGTCAACAACTAGTAATTCAGAACTAAAAAGAACAATATATATTTTATCCTTATTTTGACCCTTAATGGAAAAAAGAGCAGTCAAAATGAAGGGTACAGGCAAAGAACAAAGAAGGAATGTCAATTGTTCTTTTTTTTTGTAACATTATAATATGACTAATTAGGACATTAGGATGATATTTCATTTTTTTTTAATCATAAAGTATAGCAAAACCTTTTTTTTTTAAAAAACGTAAACACCACGTCATCTTTAAAGCTATGATAGTAAGCTTTATATCGTGTTTCTCAATTAACTGGTCTTACCATTTTAAGAAAATTGCTATAAACATCATTGCAATAGGATAAGTACAAAAAAAGTTACAACTCTTTCTCTGAATTGTAATTTAGTTTGTTGGCTCTCCTGGATAGTAGACTTTTGGCGGTTACGTTAATTCATATTACAGCTGACGATAACTATAGGCGAGAAGCTGATTATTTTATTTATCTATACCCATATCATAAAACCTCCATAATGTATTCAAAAACCGTAGAAAATGACCAGCATTATTACAACCAATTAGGTAAACGCTGTACTGTAATGTCATTACAGAATCAATTTTAGTATCGTTACGAGTTTAAGTTTGGAACAGGTGTCAAAACTCAAGTGGGTCTCTATTCTAGTATCCATAGATATTATAACAGTTATCGATACGAAACATCAATTCAGTATGTTTTTTAAATATAAACCGCACGACATTTGATCTTCAGTGACATGAGAATAGGGACTTCATTCGTTTGTCTATGATTAAAAAAAAATATTCGTCTTGACGGAGGATCGAATTGCCGCCATTACTGTTGTCATCATCATCATTCGTGTTGGTTTTTTGCTGAACGTAAGTAGAATTGTAAAAAGTTGTTTGTAATTTACATTTTAGTTGAAAATATGAATAGTAGTGACTCCGAGAACGATGTGAAAACCCCGCCGGATATCGTAAATGCAGCCACAATTGCAAAACACAACTTGTTGCCAGAAAGTGAAGTTTGTGAAGACATAACATGGAGGATTTATAATGTGTAATGTGTAGATAAAATTATGCATGCAACTGTACATAATTAGGCCTTAAAACACTCGTGCGATCTTATTATGAAACTCGCCTGTCGGCTCGTTTCATAAACCCTCACTTGTATTTTAAGGCCTATCATAATGCAACCGTTGCATAAACTACTATTAGCCGCCAAGAGACAGAAGCGTCGACCCCAATTTCCGTGTTCTACCGACGAGCTGCACCGTCTACTGTACCTTGATGAGCGGGTGCCGGTAGATGTAGCCGGTGCGGAAGCCCGCGTTGTCCAGCATGCGCATGAGCGCCTCGAACTCCTCCCCGCCCGCGCGCCACTTCGTATCGCCCGCTGGGGCGGAACGCGACTGCTCGTAGATCTGACAACACATAGAGATCATTTATTTATTTTTATTTATTTCAGGTCCTTTGACCCATATGATTATAATTAGTAACAGTTTGTCTTAGAAATATGTTAAGTTATTAATTATTATTAATAATAATAATAATAAATCAGGGGGACAATAAGAAAGAGAATATGTTTATAAGAATAAAATCCATCTTAGGACTAATTAATCGAACGTGGCCACAAGTAGTCTTGTGGCTCTGCCCACCCCATTAGGGATTTCGGGCGTGATGCTATGTATGTATGTATGTAATAAAATCTTCACAAAAATCGATCTAGTCCCAAAGTAAGCTCTAAAGGCTTGTGTTATGAGTACTAGACGACGATATAAATACTTATATAGAGAAATAAATACATAAATACATAGGAAACATCCAAGACTCAGGAACAAACATTCGTGTTCATTACACAAATATTTGCCCGTACCGGGGATCGAACCCGGGACGCTAGCTTCGGAGGCAGGGTCACTCCCAACTAAGCTATCCGCGTCGTAAATAAAGCATAGGTCATTCAATTGAAATAAATAATTAAATAAAATCGAAATCACAATTACTTTTTAAGCTATTAATTATAATATAATGCAATTTAAATAAATGTCTAAAATGAATAAAATAAATTAAATTCCAAATCATAATTACAATTAATTACTTAGTCGATTGAATCATATGTAACCCATTCCAATGCATCATAAATGGGGAATCGAATTTGGAGGATAATGTCAGCATAAAGGTGCTCAGAAACCAGCAACTTTATTGTCAATTTATTGGTGGACTTGGCTACATGACTATTGTAACAAATCTATATAAATAAAAATGAATCGCAGAAATGTATGTAATGTAGTAATATGTAATACTAGTGGACCCACCACAGCTTCGCCCGCGGTATTTCGCATACAAACTTTATCACCCCTTTTCACCTCCTAGGGATGGAATTACAAAAAATCCCTCCATAGTGCACCTCTAGGGTACTCGAGGAATGTCTCCTCCAAATTTCAAACCCACCCGTTTCGGCTGTGCGTTGTCTAAAAGTGGGTCACGGTACTGTTTTATATTATTACTAGCTTTTGCCCGCGACTTCGTTCGCGTGGACTTCAGGTTCGTCCCGTCTAGTCTAGTAATAAGTAAGAAATACGGTAACTAAGCACTGCAGAGCCCTAATCATAGGTCTATAGGTAGCTACTGCAGTATGCTCCTATAAACTACATTTAACGATCTTTTTCCTTCAGCATAAACATGCAGATTCTTCGCTTTGGAAACACGTGAGCAAGCCACATAGAGCTGACCGTGAGAAAAACATGGCGTGCCCAAATGTAGGCCTGCTACCTTCAAGGTTTGACCCTGCGATTTGTTGATCGTCATTGAAAATGCGACTTTTAATGGGAACTGCAGGCGTTTAAAATTGAATGGCAAGTTGTTGGGTATGATTGGGATGCGCGGTATAAGAACATTGTCTCCCTTGGCTTCTCCAGTTAAAATTGTAGCCTTCACTATATGCCTTCCTAATTCGGTAACTCGCAACCGAGTACCGTTGCATAATCTTGGCGCATCCAGGTTACGCATTAACAAAACGGGTACACCAACCTTTAATTCCAACTTGTGTGATGGCACCCCGGACAACTCTAAAGAGTTTAGGAACTCTACGGGATAACTTGTAGTGTCATCGGATGACATAACTGTGTCAATGGAATTATACACTGATGTTTCGCTGTTTATTTCGGCCAAGATTTTTTTATTTATTTTCGCAACAGTCTCATTTTTTGGTGCCAATATGGTCCTTTCACACAACCAATTTTCGTCAAGAATATTTTGTTGCAGATTCGGATAAACTTGTTCAATAAGTTCGTTTTCTGTCTCCACAGCATGACAAAATTGCTGTGTGAAAAGAACCATACCTTCTTGGTCGGTGTTTAGGTGGCCTTCACCAATTTCTAGCAGTTTTTGAGCATATGCTCCTGATTCGACATCGCTGAATAACTGGACTCGCATGTTAGTGGTAAGATAAAGCTTTTCAACTTTAGACCACAGAGATGAGGCTTTTAGACATGCGTTAATTTCATCTGCTGCAGTGCCTCTCTCGATAACAGGTAAAGTCTGTCTAAAATCCCCTGCCAATAACACTACCACACCACCCATCAACTTTCGATTGCTGTGAATATCTTGTAGACAGCGATCAAGCGCCTCAATGGCGCGTTTGTGTGACATAGTGCACTCGTCCCACACGATCAGCATACATTGTTGCAAGAGGGCGCCACGGGCACTGCTCTTACTGATGTTGCACGTTGGGGTTTCTTCGCTCGCCAGATTAAGAGGTAATTTAAAAACCGAATGTGCCGTTCGTCCACCGCTCAGCAATGTTGCAGCGATCCCAGAGGAAGCCACCGCTAATGCAACTTTACGGTCCTTACGAATTTTTGCTAGAAGCAAATTAAGCAAAAATGTTTTACCTGTACCGCCCGGGGCGTCAAGAAAGAAAAGGCCGCCTTTGTCAAGCTCAACTCGTTGTAATATTTTGTTATAAATGTTTTTTTGTTCGGGTAGCAGGCGTGGTTCAGTTTCGCTGACCTGAGCGTCTAATAAAGCAATATTGTAGCTTAGCTCTTTGATCAAATCGGTCGACAACTCTCCTCGACGCTCTGGTGTAGGCATACCGAAGTCGGACAATTTCTTACCGGAAATCGTTATTATTTTGTCCTCTATATGTCTTAGTGCTTCATTGAAACATAGATCATTGTTGACTTGATCCATCCTTTCAAATCTATGCAAGATATCCTCCGATAATGCAGATTTATACTTATCCCATAGTTGAAGAGGATTGGATAAGCCGCAAGTGCATATCAATATTGCAAATAGTTCTCTTATTTGCGAAGGAGAGCGACACAGCACTGCCTCTTCCATTGTGGCATTCCAGTGGTTGTCATCTTCCAACAACCCCAACTTCTCACACGCTTGTCGAAAAGTTTCAAGTTCTTGGCCGTCAACTGTTTTTAGATCCAAGAAGCTAGTGGGGCCCTGTACTACATTCAGCAGCATTCGCAAACAGTAACATTCGAAGTTACTAACATGCACTGTGTAAATGCGCCCAAGAGCATCTCCCGCCTTCACACCTGGCCAGCCGTCGACAGGTGTACCTTGTAAACGACGTTTCCATTCTTTCGACGACACGTTCCATGTATAGTAGCGGGGTACGTCAACATAAAGTAATGTTTTTGCAAATGCGTCATTTTGGCAAAGCAGGAAAAATGCAGTTAGTGTCGTCTTAGGTGGTGCGGCCATTCTCTCTCTAAAATTGTTTTCAGTGAAGTAAATCCGCTGACCATTAGGCAGATGAACCGCAAGGTGAGTGACTGTTGGGTGTCTTTCATGCAGAGGCAGACCCAAGATCCGCCACGCTGCTTCGTTACTACTAACATATCTACCGGCTCGATACGTTTGCACCTCATCTCTCGGGTCAATATTAACATTCCCTTGCTGTCGAATGTTAAAAATAGCCTGGTCGCTGCCTTTGTTTATATATTTACAAATATATTTTATCGCCTGTACCGTATTGCAGAACTCTACATTTATGTGACAGTTATAAATTTTAGACAGAAGAGGAGAATATGGGACAATCCAGCTATTGTCAACCAATACTTCCTGTGTTCCACCTCGGGTTTTTAGAGTTATCGTACGGCCGCCATCTCCTGGTGCTCTACGCCTGTACAAAGGATAGCCTTTGTCGTTCGTTTGAGTATCTTTTAAAAGCGCCCTTGGATACTTTTTGGTGCATTTTCCTTCTTTCATGCATGGTGATGACGGATTTAGTGCACCACAGGGACCGTGAATCATATTTTTGGTTACAGTATCGTAGAGTTTTCGATCACTTTCTGGATTTGGTATCTCCGCACTTATGACTTCATCAATTTGGTTGGGGCGTAATTTTTCCGTCAACCACAGCAGTAAGTGCACGTGAGGCAGACCTCTTTTTTGCCACTCGATCGAGTACATGAAACACTTCATATCTCCAAATATTTTGCCTTTTGTAAGTAGAGCAACCAATTTTTGTACTTTTATTTTAAATAACCTGGCTGTTAAGTCATGTCTGTCTGTTGCATTTTGACCTGGAATGAGCTCTTTAGTAATTTCTGGCCAAGCGGGATTACATGTCATTGTAATAAACAGATCAGGCCTCCCGTAGTTACGCACGTATGTGAACGCATCCTGCGTGTACTCATGAAGATATCTCGGGCTATTTACAAATGACGATGGGAGTATTACCAATTGACCCAAATTGTTTGGATCTAAATCCGCATCATTCCTGACCGCGTCTTGTAAATGTATATAGTTGTCTGCTCGCAGTTTTGTTTGGTTTAAAGCAATAAACCTTAAGCGCTCACTCTCCACTTTGACATACATGTCCACCAAAAACTGAAGAAAGAGAAGCCTACATCGAAGCAATAAATTAAAATTGTTGCGACGTACCATCATATGATACGCATAAAAGTCTTTGCACGACACTTTTTTGTTCGGTATAGGCTGTTTTGTAACTGGGTTTGTCTGAGGAATATCAAAACTGTACCCCTCTTGTCCTTTCCAAAAAATTATCGGGTACTCGAGAGCATCATAAAATCTATGAGTGTCCGGAACTCTAGTAAGCCGGCCATCGTGCGCCTGAATAACAATGTCCCGAGACGCAGTTTGTTCAGTACTAACTACTACGGCAGCTATTTCGTTTGTGGTCGGGGCATTGAATCGTCTTTCGTGTTCACCACGTGGTACACGATCTGGGTGTATCACGACCTTGTAATTATCGCTAGTCACTCTATCTTTAGCCATTTTAAATTCATGCACTAAAACGTTGTGATCATGTAGAACTTTTTGTATTTTTTGAACTGTGTTTCTTTCCACACCTGGTACGTACTCAGAACGCCTATCAACTTGTGCTTCCTCATCACCCATGAAATAAACTTGCAAAAATTTTGGTTGCGTATTAGTAGCAGGAAGCAAAGAGCCAATTGTGTGGTATATTTGCCCTTGGATTGTAAAAGTCGGGCAAAATCCTGGCATCGACACAATGTTATCAGCTCCAAAAGATGTCATATGGAAGCATGTATTGTATTTTCTTATATTTTTTAAAAAACGGCGAGACTCATCTGTTTCATTTGAAAAAAGTTCTTTAAGAGGTTCAACAGGCTCGTCTATTGAAGGAAGAACTACTTTTCCTCCCGAACAACACATGCCTGCAGCTTCCTCTTTCCATTTAAGAGCACCGCAAAATCTGCATTCTTTATTCATCGCTTCTATTTTTATAAGCATGTGGCTTTCGTAATCAAGAGTTTCATCGTACTCAAATGCAGCTTTATCGAATACTCCCCACGCGTTTCTTGTAAATATTAATCGTCGCTGTTGTGCCCTTTCAGCAACAGCGCGTCTGCGAGCTTCAGCAGCTTCAACAGTTTCAGTAGCTCTTTGGGACCCTATGTAAGTCGCTTGCTGAAGACGCCGAGCTTGAGACTGTTCGGGTGTCTCAGAAGCCCGTTGAGATGCCAGATATTCAGCGTTCTGTTGACGTCGAGCTTGAGACTGTTCGGGTGTCTCCGCAGCCCGTTGAGATGCTAGATACTCAGCATGCTGTCGACGTCGATCCTGGGACTGTTCGGGTGTCTCAGAAGCCCGTTGAGATGCCAGATATTCAGCGTTCTGTTGACGTCGAGCTTGAGACTGTTCGGGTGTCTCCGCAGCCCGTTGAGATGCTAGATACTCAGCATGCTGTCGACGTCGATCCTGGGACTGTTCGGGTGTCTCAGAAGCCCGTTGAGATGCCAGATATTCAGCGTTCTGTTGACGTCGAGCTTGAGACTGTTCGGGTGTCTCTGCAGCCCGTTGAGATGCTAGATACTCAGCATGCTGTCGACGTCTATCTTGGGACTGCTCTGGTGTCTCAGCAGCTCTTTGAGCTGCTTCACGCTCTGCTTGTTTAAGCCTTCGCAGTTCGGCTTGTGGAAACGTCTCGTTAAGTCTAGCTACTTTCATAGTTCGAGCTTTATTAGAGCTTTGGGAAAGATTAGACTTACGCTTTCGCGGCATAATTCTTAAGTACGTGTTGTTTCTATACTTCCAAAAAATACAGTACGGTAGTTATTCTTATGATTGTACTTTAATGCAATCCTTGCCTATTTAATTAACCTATCTATATAGTAATTGAATTATCAATGAAGTAATTCGTAAAAATGAAGTATCTTTTTGTACGTGTAACTCCTAACCAAAAAGAAACCTGGCAATAACTAACCTTAGGCCTATATTACTTAAAGTAGGCGACCATACGTTTTTATCAAATCGCTAGTACCTTGAAAATTCGCAAAACGGACACAACCGTCAACGACGTCTGCCCTCACGCGTCTGCCCGCGTTCGGGTCGCGCACTCAGCGATGAGCCACTTCTTCCCCACCGCACCTACCCCGCTCCCCCCACGCCCCGTTCGCCTGGCACCGCTGCCGGTATTTATCACCGAAACGGTATTTATCGCCGAAATTGCTATGACTCTGCATTTTAAATCTGTGATATCTTCGAAAATATTTATTTAATTTACATGCTGTAAAAAGCCATTATTTCTCGTACAAAGTAAAGGATAAAAAATGGTTATTGTGGGTTATTCCTAAGAGATAAACATATACCATCACGGACTTTTTTGGAGACCTTTTTAAGTTGTACAATACTGTAGTACATTGTTTTGATCTATCTTGTAGGATCTTGTAGGATTCAGTCAGCGTTTGCAATGTAAGCGCAAAAAATGTGTTTTTTTACGACTTCACATTAGAAACCTCAAAAATTGTAGCCTATGTGTTATTCTGATGTATAAGCTATAGCCTATATGTTATTCTGATGTATAAGCTATATTGTGGTAAAGTTTCATTCAAATCCATTCAGTAGTTTTTACGTGAAAGAGTAACAAACATCCATACATCCATACATCCATACTTACAAACTTTCGCCTTTATAATAGTAGTAGGATTTATGACGTCGACTGTAAATAATGTTTTTTGAAATCTCAGGCGGTGAAACACGACCTACGCCAGCCGCAATCCATCCCGAACGAGTATAAGCTAAAAGTCCGAGCCGCTTCAAAAAAAAACTATAGTTATGTTTTTTTAGCTCACCTGCCGCCTAGTCTCGTCGTCCAGCAAGCACAGCTCGTCCAGCGGAACAGCGGCCAGCCGCAGCTGCACCTCGCAGGCGGCGGTGAGCTGGCGCGCCTGCTGGAACGCCTCCTCGAGAGACGCTCCACAGCACAGGGCCCCGCAGCCGCTCAGCATCAGCACCTTGGCCGACGGCCCGAGCGCGCGCACCAGTTTGTCGTGCTCCTCGTTGTCCAGGAGGCCTGGGGGAGGGAGGGAGTTAGAGCTATTGCTGTCAGATCCCTACCTACTACGAACTTTAAATTTTTTACGGTTCCGTACTTCAAAAGAGGAAAACGGAACCCTTATAGGATCACTCATGTGTCCGTCAATTTGCTCCGAAACTACTGGACCGATTAAGTTGAAATTTGGTACACATATGTAAGTCAGTCACTGCAACACGGACGTGTAACGTAAATAAATGAATTTAAAACACGACGGCCACTTTTGGGGGTAAATTAGAAAATTAAAAAAAAAGTTTTGCTAACTACGGCGTGTGACATATCAAATAAAAGGGCTCGTCGTTAGGATCTTAAATGTATTACGAGGGGCGGCTGAAAAGTTATCTACCTAGCCTATATGTTATGCGAAAATAATACTGGCCACTATGAGGTCGTGTTCACTGGTTATTCTTTTTTCAAAATCACCAACATTCATTTGTTTCTTGCTTCCCGCTTTTTTTGGGACTGGATTGTTTTCAAAATGTCGCAAAAAAAAAAAACTGATTAAAATTGAGCAGCGTGCAGTGATAAAATTTCTCACTAAAGAAGGAAATACACCCTCGCAGATTAGACTGCGTATGTTACCTGTTTTTGGTGGTTCGTGCCCTTCTGAATTTACAATAAAGTTCTGGTCGAAACAGTTTAAGCTTGGCCGTGAGAGCCTTGAAGATGATCCTCGTGGGCGACCAGTTTCCGCTGTCACCGATGAAAATGTGGCCAAAGTGAGAAATTTTATTTTAGAAGACCGGCGAATTAAGCAGTGGGAGTTAGCCAGGGATGTGGGCATTAGTAAAGAACGGGTCAATGAAATAATTCATGAACATTTGCACATGTCTAAGGTTAGTGCATGCTGGGTCCCTAGAATGTTGACTCCGTTTGACAAGGACAGACGTGTTCAATGTTGCGAGGAATTTTTAGACATGAGCCGTGGAAAAGAGGAGGAAATTATTTCTAGAATAGTAACCTGTGATGAGACTTGGATTCGGCAGTGGGATCCCGAAAGTAAACAGGAGTCATTACAATGGAAATTCAAGGATGAAAAGCCTCCTCGGAAATTTAAGGTTCGCCCGTCAGCAGGCAAAATAATGGCAACATTTTTTTGGGATGCGGAAGGAATTCTGCTTGTAGATTACTTGCCAAAAAAAAACTACAATGAATGCTGAATATAACGCAGATTTACTTGACCAGCTCAGAGAAGCCATAAAAGAAAAAAGAAGGGGCAAACTCAGTAAAGGGATTCTGCTTTTGCATGATAACGCACCTGTGCATACTGCTCGCTTAACGAAGCTAGCAATTAATGGAAATGGGTACGAAGTAATCAACCACCTTCCATATAGTCCAGATTTAGCGCCATCCGACAACTTCCTGTTCAGACTTTTGAAGAAAGAACTGAGGGGACGAAGATTTGTAACCGATAACGACATGAAGGCTGCTGTTAATGACTTTTTCGATGATAAACCTAAAGTTTTTTTTTTAACGGGTTAATGTCTTTAATTGCTAAATGTAATAAGTGCATTTCCCTGTCAGGAGACTATATTAAAAAATAAAAAATAAACTAGCCATGATCGTCTTTTGTTTCATAGTTAGGTAGATAACTTTTCAGCCGCCCCTCGTATTTTTAATAATTTTAAAGAAAATAGTTTTGAAGTTATTTAAGAAAAAAATAGGCGAATATCGATTATCTCCGAAACTACTGAGCCTAAAATTTTGAAAAAAATACACAAATTAGATCTTTAGCTATAGAATACAGAAAGACCTAAAAGAAGTTTATGATATTTAAATTAACAGGAAATTTCATATAATCACGGAACTTATCCGGTTTTTTCCACTTCCATTACAATACAGATACTTTTTATTGAACACCACATAAAACTTATTGGAAAGAACGAAATAAGTAACGAGGTTGACAATAGGCGGTCTTATCGCTCAGTAGCGATCTCTTCCCGACAACCTTCGAAAGAAGAGATCTCATAAGAGATTTACAAAGGCAGGTGGTGCAAACGATAGTAAGAATTTAAAATACACCACCATTGGGCTGCACTGAGTAATAGAAACAAAACTTGCACTCAGGGTAAGTATACCCTAATTATGTACTGACGCTTGTTGACAAGCTTTAGACGACGATCTTGCTCACAACTCGTAGGATATACAGACGCCAGCGCGTCGGGTGTGGGTGCACTCACCGGGCGGCACGTGGTGGTACGCGACGTCGCCCAGCAGCGCCGCCTCGTGGCTCAGCGGCAGCAGCCCGCGCTTGGTGCTGGACACGGCCAGCGCTCCCGAGGAACGCACGTGCAGCACGCAGCGCAGGTCCGGGCGCGCCGCGTGCACCGACGCGTGCAGGGAGAAACCTGGAAGCAAATCATTCACCATCAACATTTTGATGTCTGCTAATGTCATCAGACATGCTTTTTAATATTTGTGTGATGGCCTGTCATACAGTTTGAGATAAGTTAGCGACAGTCGCTACTTCGAAACGGTTTGTTCCCAATTCTACAGATTCCCATTACAGATTTCCATTTCTACAAATTCCCATGTTTACAGATTCCCATTACTACAGGTTCCCATTTCTACAGATTCCCAACTCAACAGATTCTCATATCCACAGATTCCTAACCCAACAAATTCTCATTTCTACAGATTCTCAGTATACAGTAACAGATTTTTAGTAGTAGTGTACGATATAACATTAAATGAAATGGACTTCGTCGGGGCAGTAGCGTCGATGCACCTGAACTTTTTGTGATGCAAAAAATGTGTGCGCATTCTAGTGAATATCGGCAACATGGAGAGTTGTAGACCGTATTTCATACAACATAACCTCCTTACTACCCTTACTATATGTATATCTTTGAAGTAACTGTATTTTTTCAGAAGCACAAACTTATTTACACTCAAAAAAGAACTGTGTAACCTGAGGCAGACGAATCTGTGGACAGGGGAATAATCGAACATGTCACTAGAGGAAAAAACTTACAAATGTAACATGAGAATCTGTTATATTGGAAATCTGTAAAATTTGGTAATCTGTAGACATGGGAATCTGTGGACAAGGTAATCTGTTGAGTTGGGAATATGTAGGCATAAGAATCAGTAGACATGGGAATCTGTAATATTGGAAATCTGCAGTAATGGGAATCTGTAATATTGGAAAACTGTAGTATTGGGAATCTGCAGACATGGGAATAATCGTTCGAAACGATATCATAATATTTATCAAGTCTCTGCGAACAGACTTTAGGTAACACCATTTAGAATTGGGGCCAATGACAATATCAAAGAGATAGCGATCAACAATCATGACAGAATAATGTCCTAAAAACATCCTTTAGGGACTCCTACAGCCACACTAAAAAGCCTGTCTATGTCACAAGGTCTAAGAGACACTTCAAGATATACTGGTCTAATAGTCAACGCTCCCAGTTCCATTAACACTCACCGTCGACGTTGACAGGGAAGTTGGTGGTGCCCTGGTCCTGCACGACGCCCTGCATGTCCACCTTCACCAGCGAGGAGGCCGTCACCTCGTGCGGGAGCAGCCCGCGGGGAGTCGTCAGTACCTGTTCCGTCGCCGTGTTCAGGCGCGCGGTGATCTGGCCGTTGATGCCTGCTGAAGTACCATGTTGATAAGAAGGGTCTTAACGCGATTAAAAGTAACCATAATAGTTTAATTTTGCGTAAACAGCTTTTTTTATGTCAATTGACTGACAAACGAGCTGATGGCCTACCTGATGGTAAGTGGTTACCGCTGCCCATAGACATATGCAACACCAGAGGTGCTGCCAATGCGTCTAGGGAGGATGGGGAAAGGGGATGGGATAGGGCGGATCAATCGTGTGTCTGTCTGTCCGTCATGCTCTGAAACTACTGGACCGATTGAGTTGAAATTTGGTACACATATCGCACATGACATTTAATACCGTCTTAAGTCAAAAAAAATGCATTTTTTAGTTAAGTACACCGTCGGATAGCGTATTTTTTCTCTGTCGGTTGGTAAAACCGTCATATTTTTTAATTGATCTACCAGACAAGAGATGGCACCAAAAGCCTTTCTTGACTATTCACGCCATCTATCATGGTACAAGTCAATATAGTAACATCTTAGTTGAGTCAGTTACCTTGCAGCGATCGTCGCTCCAGGGCGTATGTTCCCTGTATTAATTCTAGATACGCCAACTCCAACTCTCAAATCAGTAGACAGCTCAGTAATCCATACTGTATTATTGCTACTTAATACTGTGTTACCTGTCAATTTGCCTTCAAATATATTCATTGGTCATGTATTATTTCGAGATAAGACCGTGTTGACTTTTTTTCTGAATTATTGTAGCAGTCAAGAAAAAAGTATTTCTACTTAATACTGTAATGACACACAAATAAACAGACAACACTGACATAAGTCTATTTTTTTAAATAAGGTTTGGAAATATAGTCTTAACTCTAAATGGTAGTAGAAAAACTAAGATAAATTTTCATTAATTATCTTGTATGAAAAACGCTTCGAATCAAAATAATGCTGAATAATGTTAAAACATAACTAAAGTTAAGAAATACCAAAATTTCTCTGTTTTTGAAAGTCAGGAATTTTTAAAACTTTAAAACGCAATATCTCAAAACTGTATTTATTGGGTTAATACTATGTTTATTTATTTATTTATTTATAATTACATATCTATAACTTACAGCTAATCGCCAAAGCGTTACAGATATTATACTAAGATACCAATAAACACAATAAAAACAATAGAGAGACTTACACTATTACATGCTACACACTTAATTAATCAATTTTGATAACGTAATTTTAAGACCTTTCAAGAAACGTCTTGCACTCCTCAATCATGCATGCCCATCTGCTAGTGAACACATCACATTGTGGCGCTACGCTGAGTACGGAGTTGAGGATAGAGAGCCCGCTCGACAGCGGCGCGTGCCGCTGCAGGGCGGTGCGCGCGCGCGGCACCGCTAGCAGCCGCGCGCGGCGCAGGCGCGACCGCGCCGTGGGCGCATACAACCGCACCACCTCCTCCACTAACCTCGTACAATCAATTCTGCCGCGAATGATACCTAGAGCGAACTTAACTACGGCTAGATACCGCCTTACTTCTAGAGACTCATATCCTAGCACTCCCAGCAGAAACAACGTCGGGTAGAGGTAAGGATATGCATTAAAGTACTTTTTGTACAAACTTCTTAGGAACTTTTTTTGCACCTTTTCTAATATTAAGGTATATTTTACCTCGTGTGGATTCCAAACCGTAGCGTTCGACTCCAGCACGCTCCTCACTAGGGCCGCATAAAGAGCTCGAAGAGCCCCCGTCGTGAGATGTTCCGAATTTCGCAGCACAAACCCTAACTTTTGTGCTGCACTTTTGGCAACACGAAGTGCGTGCTCCCGGAATGTGAGCTGCGAGTCGAACATTACGCCAAGGTCACGGACCGATGTTACTCTCGAGATGTTACTCCCGTCCAGAGTGTACTGATGATGATGTACGAGGGATGAACGGGTAAAGCTCATAGTTTCGCATTTTTTTATATTAAAATTTAATTTCTTTAGTATGCTCCATCTATTCACCGCGTTAATGTCTTTCTGTAGAGCCCTACAATCTTCCACATTATTTATCACCTTTATAAGTTTTACATCGTCAGCAAACATCATTATTTCAGAATCCTGTACTTGAAGTGGCAAATCATTCACTAAAATATTAAAAAGTAACGGCCCTAGATTTGACCCCTGACTAATAACAGAGAGTGTTTTGTACGACTCAGAGTGATATGGTCCGTATTTCACAAACTGTCTTCTGTCTGCGAGATAGCTACAGAATAACTTGAGCAGCCTAGGCACGAAACCCATTCCACCCAGTTTGCTCAACAGTACATCGTTGTCTACTTTGTCGAATGCTTTTTGGAAATCCAAGTAAATTACGTCAACTTGTTTCTTGTTATCCAGTTCTTTTGACATTAAGTTTACGAGTGTTATTAGATTTGTAGCAACGGAACGCTTTGGTAGAAAGGCGTGTTGTGCAGCTGTGATATGTGGCATACACTGAGGCAAGAAGATAAATGTCATGTGCGATATGTATTTAAGTCGATGACTGCAACACGGAATTGTAACATAAATAAATGAATTTTAAACATGGTGGCCGCTTTTGGGTGGTAAAGTAGAAAATTCAAAAAAGTTTTGTAAACTTTAGCGTGTGACATATCAAATGAATAGGGCTCCGTATAAAGATCTTAATATTATTTTTTATGATTTCAAGATAAATAGTTTTGAAGTTATTTAGGAAAATATGCGAAAATTGGCCATTCCCCCCCTTATCTCCGAAAGTAGTGGGCCTAAAAATTCAAAAAAGTACAGAAAGTAGTTCTTTACCCATAGATTACAGGAAAACATATAAGAAGTATATGATATTTTAAGTAACATAGGAAATTTCATATAATCACGGAACCAGGCAAGAGTGAATTTGCATTTTCTGGGTAAGCGTGTACAACCTTCGACCTCGTCGTCACTTAACATCAGGTGAGACTGAGATCAAACGCAAACTAATTTTGAATTAAAAAAAAATCCTCTTTTCCGAGTTTAACTCGCTCTTTTCCGGTTTTTAGTCGAATACTCACTCTGCGTCCATCCGAACAGGTCGACGAGCCGGTAGCAAGCGGCGAGCTTGCAGCGGAGTATCTTCTCTCCCTTTTCATAGCCGAAACCTTCGATGCCTCTGATATCGTTGATGGGGAGCACGCAGCTGGGACTCTGAAATTAAAATAGCATAGTATGTTGAAGTGGTATGTGTTGAGAAATAAAGAAGCATACGGTAAAGTATAGCTTGACAACAAATGCTGTACCGCGCCTTAGGTAGCTGCGCGGCAGGACGCGGGGTGCAAGCAGGAAAGGAGCGGGGGGGTTGATATTCCTTTTAATTTCCCTTCTTCCCGCTCGTCTCTCGCCACCCAAGGCGTGGTACAGCACTATTAGCTAAACTATATTAGGCGTGGGATATTGCAACTATTTATGCATCTCTATCACTATCCCTGCTGTTCAATATATATAAAACAGTACCGTGACTCACTTATAGACAACGCACAGCCTAAACGGGTGGTCCTAGAGGTTTGAAATTTGGAGGAAACATTCCTCGAGTACCCTAAAGGTGCACTAAGTAGGGAATTTTTGAAATTACAACTCTAAAGAGGTAATAAAGATTGTATGGAAAATACCGCGAGCGAGGCTGTGGCGGGTCCACTAGTACATATTATAAATGCGAAAATGTTTGTCGCTTTGTTTTTCTTTCACACGGCAGCGAGCAACGGATGGACGTGAGTTTGCAGAGATAGATTATGGGCCGGAGAGTGACATAGGTTTTTATCCCGAAAACATGCACCGTTCCCAAGGGAACAGAGGATATAATAATAATAATAATAATAAAACCATGCATAATATGGTCCTTCAAACTGCAATTCGTCGCTTACCATTAAGCTGCCGGCGTGCAGCCGTATGCCAACCATCTTACAGATGTTACATTTTCCGATGCTTCTTCGAACCGCATTTTTAAATCTTCGATTAATTTATAAAATTATTAAGTCTTCGAGCCGTATTTCTTTTAAAACTACTTACCCTGAAGGTGCCGGTGTGCAGCCGTCCACCGACCATCTCGCGGATGCGCTGCAGCAGCGGCGCGTCCCCGCCCTCGTTCATCTGCTGGTCCAGCACGCGCTCCAACTCCTCGCGGAAGAGGCGCGAGGACATGAGCGCCTCGACGCGCTTGCGGCGCTCCATCTCGCGGACATCCTGGAATTTTCGATACAATTTTAATAGCCTGCACAACTGAGAACTAACTATCTACAAACGTATTGTATATGTTGAACAATAAGCGAGGTACAGAGTAAACCTGCACCGCTATAAGAGTGAAATTACACGCTAGTGTATGCCCATGCGTGCGTGCGCCAAATCACGCGCCTTCGCAGGGTGTGTGTGACCGCAATATACGCGGATTGGGAACTTCAACCACATGTTTGAATTACGTCGTACGTTACGTAGATGTTTTCCTTCACCCTGGGAGTTTAATCTTTTCACCTCCAAGCCTCCGGTTCCACGAACGCCAGTGCTTCAAAAGAGGAACCTTCTTCAATCAACCAAGGTATTCAGTTTACTTGAATCTTGTCACGTTCAGACTGTCCCTATCATGATCTGCATCGGGGATCCGCAGGCAGGAAGAAGGACGGGTATTCTACCGGGATCATGTGAGCTCAGAGGCGAACTTCAAGAGGCTACGAGAATTTGCGCACGCATGACACAAACAATGATCGGCAGAGGAAAGAAGCACACCGGATGAAGAAGTAACAACATCAGAACTATCCGGCACCCAGGTCGACACACCATCTGTTGAACGTGCGTCATAGAGGGAGAAATGGCACCAGGGACAAGGAGTAGATACAATAATTTGTACGGATCAAGAACTGCGCGACGGCTATCAGTGCCTCGCGTTGATTATGAGCGAGTTGCCTACAAAGCAAGATGCCCTACAGGCAGGATGTCTCAAAAGCAAGATGGCCAAAAAGTAGGATGTCTCAGAAGCAAAATGCCTCAGAAGCAAGATGGCTAAAAAGCAAGATGCCTAACAAGCTGGATGTCTCAAAAGCAAGATGTCTCAGAAGCAAGATAGCCAAAAAGCAGGACCTTGACCCCGTACATTTGTTTCTCTCTTTATTTTATTTGTTACGTTTACCTATAAAAAAACCATTTTAGGTGTCTTGCTTTGCAGGCTTTCAATTACCAAGCAATTTGTCTTCAAGACATTCAACTACTTCGACATTTTGCTTGGTAGTCGTTTTAGCAAGTAGGCCATTTGCCTAGACGGCATTTAGTCACTTCGAAATTTTGGTTTGTAGGCATAATACTTAGGCATCTTAATTTGTTAAGCATCTTGCTTTGTAGGCAACTCGCTTATAAGTTATAACCCCCTCGCGTAGTCCCGCGTTACGGCCCGTATAACCGCAAGGTTGGAAGAGCCATGGGAGGTTGGAGGGTTGTCCCTACCAAGACGTTCGCGTTGAACCCGGGTCGCAATCAATAGATTATTTAATTTATCGAGCTGTGTATTCAACCCGCCTAGCGTCTCAAGTGCTAACTTCTCGGTAATAAACGATTATCGAGTGGTTGTCAACTCGACGATAAAGCGACCGATAAGTGGTGGGCGCGAATGGGGTCGGATCGTGTGAGGTGTCCAATTACTGCGACGATGGATTGGATGAATTTCAAACCTTTTGTTACGCAGTATTTAAAATTAAACCAAATATTATCTCAAAATTCCGCCTCTTACCAATGTTAAGGAAAGAACGAAGACTCTGATATATATTTTTTTAATTATATCTTGAAGGGGCTCGTAAACGGGCTAGTTTTTCGGCAATTTATTGCTGCAATTTGGGCGATCCCCAAAAAGATTATATGTCACATCACTAACGGGGACAAAAAGTTTAAATGTAACCTTTTGAGGATAGCCCGAATTGCAGCAATAAATTGCCGAAAAACTAGCCCCTTAAAAGTGTAGTTACATGAGTAATATTTTCACGGCAATGTGTGGTCGGCAACTATAAACGTTTTCCTCTAACGTACGAAGTAAGAGTAAGACAGCTTTAGTTGCCGACTATAATAAATTGCCGTGAAAAGTTGCTCGTGTAACTGGACGTTAAGAACCGACAGACTCGACAATTCTGGCAGGTAGCCTTTGAACCACTTTTCTGTATTTACTCTGGCGGACGTCTTTTATTTCAAAATGATGATGGTTGTGACTTATACTCACAGCGTCGATGTCCGCGGGACGCTGCTTCATCCTCTCCTCGTCCAACTCCTCAGCAGACGGCACCGCATTGCCGTTGGGCAGCGGCTCCGTCGCAGTGTCCGCCATAGCTCTGGAAAAGAGATAACAGTTTAGAAACCAAGTAGATCGGTTTGATTCGATGGCGTGAGAAACAACCACAGACCATATAGGTATATCTTGCTGGGCGCGGGGATATCGAGTGCGCAGTGATTGTTGCGTTCAAGGTTATGATGCGTTACGCTTGCCTGCTTTTAGCCCGCCCGCTTATAGATTGATTCTAATGGGATGTGGACATATACCCAATTTGGTTAGCTGCTTATATGGAACCTATATTAATCACCCTTGTAACTTGCATAATAGCAAGTGCATATGAATCATTTAATCAATATAGATCGATACGTTGAACAGTAAGCATGTGTTTTATTTGAGATCTTCAAGGAGTCCCATAGGAGTCTATGGCAGCCATTAGTAATCCTATGTCGCGATCCCTCAATCCAACATCTAACACAGTCAATCTGGATCAAGATCACTGATCACGATCAAGGATCTCGATCTAGATTGAGCGTGTAATGGCTGCCTATAGGATATAAGATCTCGAACTGTTGCAGCGCCTCTTGTGCAAGATTAACCCATTTACGCCCAAATGAAATTCACTTGTTTTTATTTATACATATCTTTATTTTTTGTAGCCTTAGGCCTGTATCACAAATACTTTGTGGTCAAAATTATGAAAAAATAAAAATAGGTTGTATTTTCAAGGTGTACTTTTTATGGTACACTGGGCACTTATGTGTGATAATTGCCGAAGCAATCTTTATCAATGCAGAGAGTTTTTTGGCATCGTATACACTGCCATTTTATCCGAGTATGGCATAAAACACATCGTAGCTGCTTGATAAGCTTTCCTGGGTTGTGTCCATTGTTGCTCGGTCTTGGTCCCGCTACGAGTGATCCTGATTGGCGGCTTTTGGTTTTGTTACGGATCTGTAGATAATTACGAGCTATGTGTCTTCTAAAAGCCAACAGGTCAAAGCGCTCTCCTCCAGTCATAGTGTGTAGACGCCAAGCGTTAGATACACTCATATCTAGCAAGTAGGTGAAAATAGCCCACCACCATTTTTTGCCACGAATACTTACTCGATACAACGATATAGATCCATCCATCTCATCTACGCCACCCATCCCTTTATTGTAGTTTTGAAATAAGCGTGGAATATCCACGTCCACCTTTTGTCTACTCTGTGAGCACCATCGTTTTACTTTGCCAATAGGTTCAATTGTATCAAAATTCGTGCCCATGGTACATACACTATTATCTTTCCACCTTACAAGCAACAGTTCATTATTGATATCAAATCTATAGTCAAAATCTGCTCTTGCGGCCTTTTTCATGTTTTTTACAGAGCGTAAAGGGCATTTTTTTGTCCGATTATCTCGAATTGTCCCAGTAGCTTTATATCCAGAAATCTTCAAGTCTTTCAACAAATCACAACTTGTAAAAAAGTTATCGAAGTATACTGTATGCTCTTCTGGAATTGTCGGCATTTTTGCCAGTAGCGATTTCACAACTTTGGTACCAAGAGGTGCCTTTGTAGTTTCAGTTGTTTTTCCACAGTATAAATCGAATGAGTAGCAGTATCCATCAGAACTAGCAGCCACCCAATTTTTATATCCAAATCTCATGGGCTTGCCTTTTATGTACTGTTTTGATGGGTGGTGGCCATAGTATCTTATCATAGACTCATCGATAGATATATCTTCATGAAAAACGCCGTACTGACAGAATTTTTTGATCAAAATATCACACAGCGGCCTTACTTTGAACATTTTATCTTGAGAAATAGTAGCTAAATTATCTACCAAATGCAGATTCTTTTTTATATCCAAAAATCGATTTCGTGACATAGCATTTACCACAAGAGTTACTACAAGATCTTCGTCATAGCTCCAGTACTGGCGTTCTCTAGGTAGTTTATGATATCCAGAAAGCATGAGCACTCCCAAAAATCCGCGTAAGTCATCTTTGTCCATTTCGAAACCATGTCTATTGTTCTGTCCTGCATATAATAACGTATTACGTATGATCAGATCATAAATTTCATCATCAAATATTTTTTCAAAAACCTCTATAGGTGAAAGACCTTTCAGTTGGTTAATCACTTGGTTTTTTCGTGACGGACATGTGTTATCACGTAATTGAGATGAAGATGAGTAAGATGGTGAACACTGTCTCCACTTAGGCATGTCACGTGACGGTGAGTCACGGCGACTTCTCTTACTGGACAAAGGTTCATCGTCACTTTTTTCCCATTCAGAAGAATCGTGACGTCGGCGCATCACCTCTAGAGTTCCTGGTACATCTCTAGGTAAATCTGAGGTCTGCAAGTCATCTTCACCTTCTTCTTCGTCGGTAACAATAGCGGGATCTGGCGGTACTATCACTAAATCATATTCATCATCGTTTTCAGCTTCAGATATAGCGTTGACAGCTTCTTCGAGTCCTCGAAAGTTATTACAACCTCGAAACAATGTCATTTTGTCAAAGACCTGCATAAACAGATAAAAAGATATTTCAACATCACTTGTGCCCATTGTACTAAAAAAACGACACTAAATAACATCGTTCTATAAATCTTACAAATTGCACAGAAATGCAAGGCAATTTGTCATTTGATTTACTTTACCATATAACCTAATCGTTTTATACAAAATTGCGCCAAATTACACGTTAAAAAATATAAATAAGACAAATGAATGCACTTACCTCTCCATGTGAAAAATGTCGACTGATAAATGTCAAAAATGACGGCAATTTTACTGCCAAATCACTTTTTTTTTCATATGTATTGTAAACAGTGACATCTAGTAATGATAAGGAGGACTAATTCATTGAAAAACAAAAAATATTCTTTTTAATAAGGATTTGAAAAGGTGTCGTTTATTTAGTACAGAGGGCGCAAATGGGTTAAAACACTTTCTTAATAACTTATCCCTTCACTTCCCTGACAATCAGAGGCGGTCTTTGGGGATGGCGAGCAGGCCAACCGCCCGGGGCCTCGCTCTGGCAGGGGCCTCGCGCACGCGTGCCCCCCAAGTAGAAAAATATGACGTACTAATACCCACCTACCTACTAAAACGTTTATTTGAATTATAATACTCGCGTCATGCCACTCGCGCTCTCTTGCGTGGTAGATATCGCGCTGATATCTGAAGGATCATCGCTAAACTAATTCCACAAAGACAAGGGCCACGCAAAGGCTAAGACCGCCCCTGCCTGACATTACATGTATGTCTGCCTCGTGGCACAGATTTGATCTATAGCAAAGAAAATAGCATTTCAAACACCAGCATTCCCTTCCGACAAAGACTTTCTTTACACGAACGGCGTGCGTATGACCCAATAAATAATGAAAGTCAAGTAGTCATAATGCTCGTGTAAAATCAATTGCACAATACGGATGGAGTTCTGAGTGGATCTGTAAGCACGGGACGAACAAAGCCGACTCAGCGAAG
Source organism: Tortricodes alternella (assembly GCA_947859335.1). NCBI lineage: Eukaryota > Metazoa > Arthropoda > Insecta > Lepidoptera > Tortricidae > Tortricodes > Tortricodes alternella. The sequence continues at coordinate 7,767,833 of OX401972.1, forward strand.
TTAATGAGTGATCATTACCCAATGAGTCGTGGTTCAAGTCAAGAGATTTACTTATCCATAAGCGAACTGTGTGTCTGTTACGCCCAGATCAAATATCCTAAAATAACAGCTTAAGAGGAGTGTGAACCAACGGCTTTTCATACAAAGGCGATAACGATTTCCACCCCTTAAATGTTAACCGATGTTCACCAATTTTTGATAGGTCAGTATAGACCTAGATTTTGTTCTGACTGACAACCTATAAAAATTTGGTCAAAATCGGTGAACATTTTAAGGGTGGAAATCGTTATCGCCTTTTGTATGAAAAGGGTGATTTTTGTCTTTGGTTCATAGTCGTCTTGACCTAACTTTTACTAGCATAAAACACTGCCAAACTTTTGAGTGCTGTTATTGGTGCGTTCGAAGCTATGCACTCCCGGGCCTGCCTATAACCCGGTCGGTTATGGCTTTTTGTCTCCATGTTGGCAACGAAGGTCGCCCTGATATGCGAAGTCTATTGGATATATGGTGTGTGTTGTTACGTTTCCACGGCGAAACCGCCCTACAGAATTTTGATGAAATTCGGCAAGAATCGACGTCGGTGTCCGGTGAAGGAGATAGGATTTTTTTTATATCGGAAAATATGCCAGATCCCAAGCAAGGGAATCGTAAATGAATTCTACGCGGAGGACGCGCGGGCAGAAGCTAGTAATGCGAAAGTGTGTTGTTTGAACCTGTTCGTTTGTTTCCCTTTCACGTGAAATCTGAGCAACTTGATTTTTGCATAGCGATAGTAACTAAGTTTATGCAAACCGTTATCGTAATAAAAAACTATCGCTCGGTCCCTTTCACTTGTATCGGCAACAAGCAGTATTTCCGATAGATTTCGATAGCGAGAACGGTTTGCATAAAATCATGGTAATGGTACAGGGCAGCAGAAAGAGATAGGCCACTTTTTATCCTAAAAAATGCAGTTCCCAAGGTTATAGCGATAAACAGCTACTTATATACAGAAGAAAAACTAGTGGAATAAACGCACGCATGCGCATCGAGTTGTGTGACGAGGAACTAAATAAACCTTCCGCGTATTAGAAGCAAGGGTCTCGCACGCATTGATATGAAGTCTTCCAATTAAGTTCTTCGACATCCAATAACCGTGCGTTTTTCGTTTCGTTTTTCGCGCCGCGTTTCGTATGTCGAATGTATAAAACGTTCCAAAAATCAAAGCCTTCAGCTGAAAGTACAATTCTGCTAAATGTTATTTAGGAACTGACAGGGCACCCCTTATTTTAAGAGTGCAGTGTTGAGTTACTCATACATGAGGCACCTCAAAATGTCACACTCACTTTGGTAGATTATCACAACACCTCACTTCGTAAAAATGTCCTACTGAATGAAGAAGAGCCGAACGAAGAGTGAGTGAGACAAAATCGCACCGGCCGTTCCATAGCTTGGCACGCTGACGCGAGAGCGAGGCGTTAGCTCCGAGTAGTACCTCGCCTCATTTGAGGTAGGACATTGTACCACCTCGTTATGTGAAAAGAGTTAGATACTCCTTCAAACTCATTTTAATTTCATGTTGTGCCCAACACTATTACAGTGTTATGTGTTTGTAGAGTGGCGAGGAGAAAGAATCAATGAAGCATCAGACTATAGAATGAAAATACTTGGCAATGGATATCCAGAACCAGGAGAATTCATTACCAACCAATACGCTCCGTAATTCGCTTCATTGTAGTGGAGAATGCCATGGATTGTGTGGATAGTCCATAAATCATACACATGGCAGTTACGACAGGTCACGCGTGCGGGGCATGCGGGGTGAAGGGGCTGCGCCGCACTGCCCGCTCTATTGAGGGGTACCTCAACATATTCGCGCTGAGGTAATAAAACCAACAGCAGCCGCCATGTTACCGCCGCGTGTCGGGATCGCGCGCATCATAGCTGATTACTTCCTATGTTTTTTACACTATGCCCTATGGGATATTTGGTTTAATTACCCCTTAAAGGGCACTCTGAATATTAACTATTTGATTCGAGCTGCAATACTCGCTTATCTTTCATAACTTAAATCAAAGCTGAACCTCAAGCGCTTTTCGTAACCAAAATGGCGAGTTTTCGCAACTCCGTGGGACGGCGGCATCATTACTGCAATTCTACACTATAGAATCATGGTTGAATTTTATATTTGCCACGAGATTTTGAACCTGCACTCATCAGTGAAGTAATTCTAGTTTTCACAATAGAAGTATGTATTTAGGGGCGACACATGCAACCGAGAAATTAAACAAATTCAGTTTGTAACGAGGCGCTATCGCGACTCGTACAAAACTCCTTCATTACTGACAACTTATTCTTCATCTTCTTCTTTCAATTTCTTTTCCAATTCCCAAATCAAAATTCAAAATTGAGAGCGATAGATCGATTCGGACAATTGATCATCACTTCATAAGAGATCTCGGCCTAGAAAGTTCTTGGACTGCTACAGAAATGGAGCTTTATTTTAGTACCTACATATTATAAAGTACCTACTAGAGCTATAGAAAGAATCAGTCAAAAAGTGCTGTGCCATCTATAAAATAACCTAATCATAATTACGTACCCGTTATCCTGTTATAAACAAAGGATTTACCAGTGAGGCACTTAATTGTAAGTAGAGTGTCACACAAAGCCTCCAAATCATCTCATTCCATAGCCTTACCTACCTATATTCATTAGTGTTTATACTATTGTTAGAGAGTGCCTCGTATTTTATAAAAGTAATTACCGATACCATATCCAGCTGTTTTCATCAACCACC